>JAIXND010000690.1:6133928-7360714 GCA_023646645.1 Varanus salvator macromaculatus | reverse complement strand
TACAAATCAACAAAGCCACTTTAATTATCAGCGGATCCAATCCTACTGCTGTTAACAAAGCAACGCTGCAATTCTACACTCACCTGGCTATATATTCATTGGAAGCAGTATAAGAGCTTGAAAAGTATTCAAATCCAAGGAAAGTAGTTTGCAAGAGCTTTACAGTGGACGGATCTAACTCAAGGGCGCACAGGTTTCTGTGACTTCTTGTTTTCCCTGTGGGAAATACCCAACTGTGCAAAAAGTCCTGCTTTACCTTAAGATTTGCCCCAAAACCTGTTAGACTAGTGAGCAAGTGGACTTTCCCGCTGGTCCTGCTAACAAGTGATCCATACTGAAATTAAAAGGCACAGGCTCACTGCATAGTGGCATTCTTCACTTCATGAACTCTTTGGCAATAACTGACTGCTGCTAAATAATAGTTAGTCGAACTGACAGCACTTGACAGGTGCTTCAGTCCTAGTCTGTCTTATTACAAACTTATGGAAGGAATATAATTTAGCTGTTTCCGTTCTCCTAATATGTTAAAAATACAATTTTGCTCCATGAAGCCCTCTTCTCACATTTCCAAGAGCGACAAAATTAGTCTAGCTATTTATGTTTACTTCCTGAATGAATATGAGCAACATGAATAGTACCACTGCATGCTAAAAAAAATCCGTTCCCCTGCCAAATCGCCGCTGCTGCTGGCAAACAAGAGGCAACTGCTCGCTCTAAGGCACCTTTTCATCTTTACCATCCGGAGAACGCAGACACCTGAAAGGAACAATCAGTGACAACCAGAATGGAATGATGACCACCATTTGGCGATGGAACCAAGATAACAAGCTGCCTCTGCAGCTCAGGTGCAGCCAAAATGGTGCCTGCATCCACAGGATTTCTATAGATCCCTCTATGCTGTATACACTAAGCCTTTGCCTCTGTGGATCAGAAGAAGCTGTGGACAAAAAGGAAAAAGAATAGGAGCCAAGCAAAAGTCTCTTTATCTCCCCATCTGTCCAACCTGTAAGCAGAATGTATAATAAGGAAAGCTAGATTAGGATCAGAGGGACCAGCAGTGAAAGTTGCTGGAAGATGCTTTTAAGATAATTTAAGATATGCAGCTGATACTACATGACTGGCAGAGAGTGGCAGCAAATTGAATTAACTCCTAATAAAAAATGAATGAAGTACAAAAGTGGACTGCAGCTGAACATTAAGAAAACAAGAATCATGACTGCAGAAGAATGACAAAACTTTACTGGTAGCAATGAAGAAATTGAAATTATGAGGTATTACGCAGACTTTGGCTCAATTACCAATTCAAAGGGAGTCTGCACTCAAGATGATGACTAAAACTTGGAAGGGCAGCAATGAAGCAACCAAAAAAAAAAAAAAAATCATTAAGCACAAGGATGTTACACTGGAGACCAAGGTCATCCACACGATTGTACTTCCGATCACTCTGCATGGGTGCGAAAGTAGACAGTGAACAAAGATGCACAATGGAGAAACTGTGAGTTCCAAAGATGGACTGGAGGATTGCTTTAGAATACCCTGAACTAAGAGACAAACAAGATGGGTGGGGCAGGAAGGCATGCACTGGAGACCTTCCTCTCTCTCCGAGGTGGTATTTTCTGCAGTTTTTTTTTTAATTTGTAGGCTTTATGGCAGCTCGTTCGTACATGCGGGTTGTTCACAACTTGGAAATGTGTAACTCAGGGACTGTTTGTATTTGAAAAGTGCTGTTTTCTCTCTCCCTATTCTTCTCTTCAGGCTAAACATGCCCAGTTCTTTCCATCTCTCTTCACGGGGCTTTGTTTCCAGTCCCCAGATCATCCTTGCTGCCCTTCTCTGAATCCTTCCCAGCTTGTCTGCATCTTTCTTAAATTGTGGTGCCCAGAGCTGGACGAAAAACTCCAGGTGAGGCCTAACCAGTGCTGAGTAAAGGGGAACTAGTGCTCCACGTGATTTGGAAGAGACCCTTCTATTAATGCAGCCTCAAATAGCATTTCAAGAAATGGCGATTTGTTCTTCCAACAATTTCCATCCTGATTCCTCAGATCAAGCTTTCCTTTTGATATGTTCTGCATACAGATCGAACCGATAGAGAGATAAGGCATGCCCTTGTCTAATGTCTTTACCTACAGGATACTGCTCTGTTTCTCCATATTTTGTCCTAACAGCAGCTTCGTATCCACAGTACAGTTCACTCATTGGTAGAGTCAATGCCTGTTTCTTTCAGAATCACCCACAGCTTCTTGTGATCATGGCAAAGGCTTTGCTGTAGAGTGATCAATATAGAGTGACCTTCTATATTCATGGATGCACTCCCTTAACCAAAGCGCATTTGTGATAGGATCCCAAGTGGCGCTTTCTTTTTTAATGTCAGGCATTGCTTGCTCCTATAGGATAGATCCGTTGTTGCAATAGCCTGAACATCCCTTTGCTTACATGGAATATTAGTGCAATGGTATTATAGTTGCTGCACCCCTTCACATCTTCTTTCTTGGGGACGGGAACATATACTGAACATTTCCAGTCCATGGGTCATGTTGTTTTGTTTTGTATTTGTATTTGCTGACACATTCTTTTTAGGATTTGGGCTGATTCAGTCTCTTGGAATAGTTCTATCAATTCCTTAATAATAGATACAACACAAATGAAAGTGAGAAGTATCCAAACTAAAGTTCATTTTTTGCTGACTATTCCCAGGAAGAAAATTTGTATCTATTTTGTGCATACACATAGCTTTTCAGGTATCAATATTAACAGTTTTTCATGTCTTTGTTTTTCTTAAAAGGAAAGCAACATACAGGAAGTTAAGACCATAGACTTGGCATGTCTTAAATCCTTTCTAATAATGTAATAATAATATTTTCCAATAAGAATGTGAATATATTTACACTATTTGCATTTTATTGTGCAATCCTATGGTTCCTGGGATGCTTTCTGAAAGGCTGTAGGGTCAGGACTCTGCTACTGAGGCCGAAAAGATCCATCCCTTTTCCAGTTGTTGCAGAAACATGGCAGCTGGTGCTTCTCTGATGTAAAAAAGGGAAAGAAGGTGTTCTGAAAGGGTGCTTGGAGAGTCATTGGATCCGCAGGACTGGCAGTTCCCCTGGTCCCTAGAAATATCCATAAAATACCATCCAATCTATGTCAGCCCTGGAACTCATCAAGATTAATTCCTTCCTGTTCAATGACTTGCAAAAAATGAAAGTAATTTGTTAAGGGGGGGCGGGGGGAGGAGGAAGCTAAATTGCTGCTTCTTGTCTCTTTAGATAAGGCAGTTCGCCAAGCTGTTTTTTCTGCTGCTCCATTAATTGTTTTGATATTTTCTGCTTGGATAAATAGCTCAGGATTTTTTTTAATAATTGAAGGCAGAATAAAATTATATTCAATAGATTTTAACTATACCAAGTGAACTGTATTCATTTTTTCCTAATTAACGAAGATCGGCTACTTTGGGCTGTTATAAAAATGACTAAAATACAGGTCATCAAAATTCTTCCGAGAAAACTTTCTGGTTTGGTTTTGTTTCTTTTAAAGAAGACGAGACATCTTTGATTATATCGAATGTGTTTATTACATTTCTATCCTGCCTTTTTTCCCTCCAAGGAACTCAGGGCGGCTTACATGGTTCTCCTCCTCTTTTCAATCTTATCCCCACAACTCCCATCCTGTGAGGCAGGCTGGGCTGAAGGTCTGCGAGTGCCCCGAAGTCACCCAGCTGGCCCCAAGGCCAAACGGGAACTACAACCCGGGCCTCCCGAGTCCCTGCCCCACACTCGGAACCACTGCCCCCCACTGGCTAAGAAGAGTGTTCACCACCTGGAGGGGCTATCAGCATTACACCTTTGCGCTCAAGGCAATTAAAATGTATTTAGGGCGTGCTCCTATGGGACTGACACTTGTTGGACAGAGGTTTTCATTTGTTATCCATACCAACCGGAACCAGGTGGGGCGAGAAGCGGTGGAAACTGTTGTAGCCTCTCCATCCTACTTTGCTGTAATGAGGAGGGGGCTGTTGAGCAAGTCCAGTGCGCCAACCTGGCCAAGGGCATGGATGCAGGCCGAGCGATCCGGCCTTCCAGCCTCTGCTCTCCTCTTCCTGACCAATGGCATGTCCCTTCCATCCTCCCCATCATTATGATCGCTATTCCCTGACTTTTAATATTTAAACATCAGTTCCGGAGAAATTTAAGATGGACCATGGCAATACTATCTGAATCTATAAGAAAGACGGTTCTATATGGGCTATTTTTCAGGACTTGCAAAGGAAAGGCACTACAATCTCTGCCAGGAAGTTATTTCTGCCTGTAAAGGCATCAGATAAGGAACTGTAAGCTGGAAAGTTATCATCACAACCACGGTCTTACATTTCATTCATCACAGACAGACAGACAGACAGACAGATGGCAATAACTGGTAGAGGAGAAACTGGGTGTAGGGCATTTTATTTTCACTTTCATTAGCACATCCATTTAGCAGATGAGATGTCAAACTTAAATAAATGAGCAAACAGCATGAAAAACAAATCAGAAAGGGGTAAATTCAGAGCTTACTTCCTGCCTTCTTAAAGTTCTATCAGCATAGGATGTGGAAGTTATGCAGCAGTTATTTTTTTATTGATCCCTTCCCATCCACCTTGCCCAAAAACATTTACCAAGCAGCACGGCAGATATTGAAAAAGAATGAATTTATTAGAACAACAAAATAAAGAAAATAATGATAACATTCCAGAGACTTTCCCAGGAGCTCTACCCAGTATAACATCAAATTTTGTCGAAGTTCTCACGCCTGGTGGGCACTTAATTTCTAGGGACTTATTTCGTAGTTCCAAGGCAGTTATACCCTATGTAGGACTGCCCATTCCCCATGTTACAAAAATTCTGGCACTTAGGTCTGAATGTATCTTTGCATATGCAGAACTCCTTTCCAATGAGAAAAAGCTGGTGTGGTGGTTGGAGGGTTGGACCAGGGGCCCAGGATATCCAGGTTCTAATCTCCACTCAGCCTTGAAGCTCACTGGATAGCTTTGAGCCAGTCACTCCCTCTCAGCCCAACCTACCTCACAGGGTTGTTGTTGTGAGAATGAAAATGTTGCTATGGAAGCTGCCCAGGGTTCTTCACAGGAGGGGGGGGAAAGCAGAATATAAATGCAATGTGGTGGTGGTGGATTTTTAAAAGGCTCAAAATGCAAAGTATCCTTGAGCTTAACCAGTTCCTTTCCTATGTGAAGGGTAGCTTTCTAGGCCGTTCAAAGGCTGTGGCAATTGGTGCCATATACCTTGCCATCAACCTGCCTATCTAGAGCGACCAAGATTTCATTGTCTGAGAAGTGGTGCAGGGCAAAAGGCCAAGGCCAGAAAACAAAAACAAAGTGCAATCTCACTGAGCACAGACCTGCAGGCCACTTTATGGGGACTTGATCAGGAACAGAGTTGTATAAAAAGCAGACCATTAACAGATGCATCAAAACACACGTATGCACTCATGGGCACCATACTACAAATGCAGTCACCATCCTTGTGAAGAATCCCAGATAGGCAGCAACTCCAGGGCTACGCCACTGCAATGAGCGTTGCCTATTTAAAACTTACACCTTTCTCCCATACACCTTCTCACTGCTGTTCACAATTAACCAAATAGGCACCGGAAGAAGCCAAACCACGAGTTCTATTGCACTCTGCTTAGGCTCCTTCACTTTGTTAATACACAACTTCCAGGACTGAGCCCTGACAGCCCTAAACAGTTTCCAGACCTGAGACCCAGGCCTTACAAGGCAATCGAGCATGATTAAAAATAAGTACATTCCTTCCCAGCAGCAACTGACACAGAAAGATGCTACCTTCCCCTTGCTTTCATTCTGTGTCTAAACTAAGATGTTGATGTTTATAAATGAGTAAGGGGTATCGCTGTGGACTTGCCACTTCGGGCACCACCATCTCTTAGCAAACCATGTTTGTCCTTTCCTGTTCACTTCCTGAAGATCATGCCATTTGTCATGGGGTGTCTGAAATTTTAACTTCTACACGTCTATTAAAAACAGAGGAGCTGCATCCCTCTTTACATCTAGCCTAACCATAAAGATACGCTAAGTTTAAAAGCATAACCCACACAAGAGACTGGAAGAGGGGCGCCCAGCATCTGCCAGTCAAGAGATCTCAGCTGAGCCGGGGGCGGGGGGGTCCCCATTTCACTGTCCCTGTCCTACTGTGACCCCCCAGAAGTTCAGAAAGTGATGATCTTTGGGAAGGGGCTAAGCACGGAGCGGCTAGTCAAAGCCATCCCTTTAGGCTCTCTCGGAAAAGCTGCCGTCAGGCATCCATGAATGGAGCGAGACTTTTGCCCCACCGCCCCACACCCTCCCGTTTGTGGTCCAGCACGGCGAGCGCGCCTTGCACGGTGGGTCCTGGGGGGAAGGCGCAGGAGGAGGGCAGGAGGCCGAGCGGGCAAGGCACCGGCCACGCCGTTACGCCGCCCATCCAGCGGCTAGGGACGCCCCTCCGCCCCCCCGGCCTACCTCGCAGGGCTGCTGTCCCACTCTCCCGAAGCCGCCCGCCGCGCGCACCGTCGCCATCCGCGGAGGCCTGGGCAGGCCAGGGTCGGGGCCGTGAGGCCAGGGGGGGCCGGGGACCCCGCAGGCGCAGGCCCAGGCCCGGCCCGGCCCCCCGCAGCCCCCCGCGCCCCTCGTCGCCTCACCGGCGCTCCGCCCGCCCGCGCCCGCCGCTGCCGCTTGCCTGGCTCCGGCCCCAGCGGGCCCCGCGGGCCGGCCGCCGGCGAGCCGCCCCTCCGCCGCGCCGCCGCCCTTCCCGCACGGGCCGCCGCGCGACGCCGCCGCCGCCGCCACGGCCACGGCGACCGCCTCATCGCTGGCGCGGCGCCCCGCCCTCCTCTCGCGAGACGCACCGGGTCTCGCGCGAGCGCGCGCAGCGCCCCCCCGCAAGCCCGGTCGCGCCTGCCGCCCCGCGCATGCTCCGCCGCGGCGGGCGGGGCGCTCCCGGGCGAGGCTCGCGTGGTCCCGCGGGGGCAGCCGAGCGCGTGGGCGGGCGAGGGCCGAGGGCCAGGCGGGCATCGGGTGCAGGCCGCCCGCGGCCCTCCTGGTTTCCGGCGCCAGAGCGCGGCCGGACCACCGGGCTGCCTCATCGGGCGCCTGGGCTGGAGGCGCGTCGCCGCCAAGTCAAAAAACCCCCCCCCCCCACACACACACACACAAGCCCTTTGCAAGGACTGCTCTGCCGGCAAGAGCCCGTTTGCAAGGCTGCGGCCGTGCAATTCGTAGAGTATCTCGCCGCAGTTTGTTCCCTGCGTTGTTATTCTAGCCGGTTTGTGGTTTCGGGCCTTACGTGAAGATCAGCGTTGCGTCACTTGCACCCAATGCTCTCTATGGCGCTCAGGTTTAAGGAGTGCTCGGGCTTTGTGCTTTGCAATGTTTGGGTTGCAAAAGGGCAGGTGCAGCAGCGAGGTGCACGTGGTGCGGCCCAGATGTCAGGACTGGTGCTGGAGGGTTGTGCTCTCTGGAAACCTCACAGATCTGGTGCCCTGCAGAAGGCTGATTTCTTTATGGCATTGCCAGTAATCTTTGCCCAAGCAACATCCGCTCACTAACGCTGCCCATGCAGATGACATGCAAATATTTCCTAGATGTTCTTCTAACCATCTGTACAAACAACATTGTTCCCGATGCCTTTGGCCAGGCCAGCATGGTGACCTTCCACCCACCACTGAAATACAAGCAGCTTTTTGGAAGAACCCTTGTGACCCTGGAGGATGCATGCCACTTCTTGCAGTCCGGGAATTCCATCCACAGGGGTAGTGTTCTGGGACGGTCACCCTGATGAGGCAAGACTGAGGGAACTGGGTCTCTTCATCCTGGAGAAGAGGAGACTCAGAGGGGAGCTGTTGGAGACACACAGGTACGCGAGGGGGTGTCACACAGAGGTGGGGAGAGGCCTGTTCTCCCCTGCAGAGGAAGGCAGGACGCGCTCCAATGGAGCCAAGCTCAGGGAGCCAAGGTTCAATTTGGATGCCAGGAAGCACTTCCTGACAGTTAGGACCCCGAGGGCGTGGAATGGGCTTCCACGGGAGGTCGTTGAGGCCCCATCGGTGAGGGTGTTCAAAGACAGGCTGGACATGCACATGGTGGGCATGTCATGAGCGGAGCCGGCTGGTGCCGGAGGTCAGACTAGATGGCCCGGGAGGCCCCTTCTGACTCGCTCTGTTTCTCCGTTTCTATGTTTCTGCAGCTGAGAGGGTGCAGCCTGGTCCAATCTGCTTGGCCTGACCATTCTAGAAGTGCCATGGGACAAGTGGCCTGGGGGGACATGAAGCAGGGCAAGACCAGCATGAAGGAGGGCAATATGAGAAGCAGGGAATTCAAGGAAGCACGCCGCCATCTACCCGCTTACTCCAGGACCAGCTCCACAGACAGTCTGAAGCACTCCAGTGTGGAAGCAAGCTTTTCTGGGCCTTCCTACCGGAGATCTTTTAATGCGATTTGCCAGGGCTTGTCTCTGGATCCACCGGGAGGCAAATTTTGTGCTAAACTGCTATGCTGGATTATTCCAAAAATGCGTCACAAGTCAACTACAGAAAGGCCTGAGGAGATGGAGGGCAGTGAAAGGCAGCTGAATCTCGCTGCCTTCTAACTAGATCAGTTTCTCCAACAGGTTCTACTTTTTTATGGCTCAAAATTAGACTGTCAAGCAGGGTATGCATGCTCAGCCCTCCTCCTCCTCCTCCCATCCTCCCCAGCAGTGTAAGATCTTCTGAGGGCCTCCTTGGAGCCCTGATAGTAAAGGCTTCCCTAGGTGAAGTTTATTCAACTTCCTTTTGGAAACCTGAAATCGTTTTTCTTTGCAGAAAACCTTTGATCTTAAAAGCCATTTGACCCTTGTTTGCAATCTTGCCTTCTGTTATACAGAATGTAGCATTCATTCTTTTGAAATTCTTCCAAAATTTTACAAATGGCAGTAGAAAGAGCTTTTAAATAAATTTTAAAAACCAGAAATGTGTGTCGCAGTCCATTTAACCAGATTTTCAAAGATCTTAAATGAGCGGATAAGATAGTATGTATCTGTTTATTTCAGAAGGAAGATCAAGTGAGTACCCTTTAAGGGAGACATCTCTCATAAATGTACAAGAAAATCAACCATTGCTTCTAACAGCATACAAAAATACACATCTTCATGACTTCCATACAATAATAAATAGGTAACCATGTATCCAGTAATAAAAAGGCACAGAAAACTGGTCACTTAAGGAGTCATAAAATTACTATTAACAGAACCACCCAAATATTCTGTACACAGAAATGTAACAATATATCCCAAAGGTGCAAAACACATAAAACATCTTTCAAAATAGTATATGCAATAAATATCTCAAAGGTATATATTAAAAATAAACCTGTGCCATTGTAAACAGTATGTAAACAAACAAAACTCACGGTCCTTAGAAACAACTAAAAGTAGATAAAACCCAAACTTACAACATTTTCTGCTCAACAGATTTCTTGGGCAAATTTGATAGGCGTTTAAAGATTTTATTCTTTTTATGGTACACGCACGGTGATCCAGTGCTGAGCTCCTTTCTAACCTGAACTTTCTAACCTGTCTGGTCTGGCACAGAAGCTTTGGGAACTGCTAATCGTAGGAAATGCCATATGGATCTCCCACTGAATGCTGCGTCAGCGTCGTCCCTTAGATACAGAGCTGACTTGCAGTGCATTTGTCAGTATCAATAAAGGTGGAAGAAATTAAATCAGTCTCCGCAGCAAGTGCGGTTTAACATAGGAAATCTCCTTAATCGCATACATGGCGCTCACCATCCAGACATGCCCAAGTCCCATTGATTCCAAATTATACATTATACTTCTTGATCTGACTCTCTCTTATACAGAAAGGACGACAAATCCGATGCCCCATTCTCCAAATGGGAAAACATAGATATGTTTACAACCATGCAGCTTGAGGAGAGATGCATGTCCCTTGAGATACAGGGAATGCTCTCTCTAAAAGGGAGATCCAATCAGGCAAAACCACTTTTTAAACATTTACACGTGCATTTTAATTTGGCCAAATTGAGCTTTTATCTGCTGCTTTTACCAGTGCTTTTCTCTTTTTCTTTTGCTACCTCTCCCTGAAGACCTAACAAGATAATGGACACTATAGAAATGTTCTAATGAATGAAAAAAATATTTCTCTAATTCGGCTTGAATTGTCTTCACGTTCGTATTTTCTGATTGACCTAATGGCATTTTAAAAAATACAGATCAGTATATTCACAGTAATAAAACCCCTTGGATAAATTTTAAATGAAAAAGGATGTATCTGCTTGATAGTCTCTAGCTAATCAGTCTTAGACCCACCAACATCAGGATGACAGATTAAAATGTGGGAGAAAAGAAGCATCAACATTTGTAGGACTTCTTCCAACCAAGCCCCACGGGAGTTTCCTGATGATACACCAGGCCGAAGTAGAATAACATCACTCTCTGATAATTATGGGCAGTTGCATAGGACTGTGGATTGCCAAGTCCCTGAGATCAGTGAGGAGTTCTTGTGAGAGGGCGTTTGCTTTGACTGACTGAAAGGAACGGGAAATGCAGATGGGAGAGCTGTGTGCAGTGGGCCCAATCCATCCCCACTGGCTCTTATGTGGCCCAACACGTGTGCAACAGGAGTTGGCACTTCCAAAAGAACTGAGCACGCTTGTTTCCAGCTTGTGGCACGCCCAACAGATTCTCTGTCCCTGGGACTCTACAGTATGTTGCATAATGGCCACCCCAAAGCAGAACTGGCTTCCTACTGTTAGTATTTCTGCACATGAGCAATTTATTAACAGCAGTTACTTTGGCAGTTCTCTGCTTCTAACTTCATATGGGAGTGAGATGCTAACCTTATCCATGAGCAACAGATGTTGAAGGCGCATTTAACGCACAACCTATCCTATATTGCTTTATGCTGATTAAACTTCCACCATGCACATGCCCTAAACGGATTTAGGTAGCAATAATGTTATAATATGCTAACCCAGAAATGGTTTTTTCCCCACAATTGAAGCTAACCTCTCATCAGTCCAGTGTTGTGCATTTGTGACAACACCACAAATAGGTTCACAAAAATCTAGGGTAAATGTTACACACATGCCATCAACTAACAAGTGATTATTGAATGCTCGTTAGATACACTTAGGAGCTCAAGCAGTTGAAGGAAAATCAGTTTTAACTAGGCAAAAGTCAACTAGGAAGACTCACTCCTCGTCTAGCCGTCCACAGCCGTTCCATGTTTGCTAAGGAAGAAGCATTTTCTGGCACATCATTTCCTGAATAGTTTCGAATTAAAATTGGAAGTAGCTAATCAGGAACATTTTGCAATAGCTCACAGTACTATGATCTTCCCACATGTATTTAAATATGCCGGGCATGATCTACCGAGAACCCTTAATATCACTGCAAAAGACTTTTCGTGCTGAAATCCGCGAAAGTATAGCTTGCTTTGGTTGGACCATGCCCTTATTATATGCATTCCTGAAAATGGTTTGCAGAATACTTGGTAAATTTCTAGTACATGTCTTAAGTATATGGGCATTTTCCCTCTTAAAGTGCTTCTTGGAACTCAGCTGAGTAAAAATGTTTTTTTCAGTGCAGGGAAACGAGTGAATAGAGAAATGTTTTTGGAGACCATAACAAGAAATAGTTTTACTCCACGTGATGATATGACCCATTTTTCACATTAGAACACTTGGTAGGATGTGGCAGGTTCCCCTTTCCTGCGTTATGTGGTGGAATGTGTGAAGCGCAGAACAGTATCAGTGTCAAACTCCACAGGTCACAAAACAACTTGATACCAATTTCATATTGGGAAAAGCAGCTCTCTGTCAGTTTCCTGAGAAAAACTACACTAGAAAACACAGTGAGCAGCAGAATCAAGACCTATGTGACATTTTAGGTAGCAATAGTCACAAGCTCTCTTACTGCATGCTCTAGAAATGTATAAAGATTCAGACCTGGCATGAGGAACCTGCAGCAAACAGACCAAAGCTGCCCCACAGACACAGAGGGCCACAATCCGCCTGGAAGTGTCTTCTCAGGCTCCTCTTGCCCCTGCCCCCCAGAGCAAAAGACAGCCCCCCTTGTGGTAGAAGAGGAAAATTTCACTCATATTCCTAATGATTAATTGCTCCGTGTCTAATTGCACAGAGAACGGGTTTACATTTGAAAGCAACCGCATCCCAATCCTGCATGCAAAATGTACCTGTATTTACCAAAATCCATAGGTGGGGGTGCCGCTTCCTGCTTAAGCCTGCCCTGTAAACATCTGGGCACATCAGTCCCAGGTAGGCCTTGGCACAAGACCGACAACGGACCACTCACTGCTGCCCATGTCCTCCCAGGTCCAGCTGGCCGGGGAGAAAGCAACCAGGAGGCAGGGAAGACTCTGCAGTAACATTTCCCCCTCCCCTTGACAAAAATGGGAGGGGGCTTGATGCATGAGGATGGGAGAGATCCCGTGCAGCCAAGGCCAGCTGCCCCCTGCCCCGTCTCTGCAACGGTGGGTCCCACCTGGTAGCGCTCCGTTCTGCCACAGAAGAACAGCCGAAAGTCACCGATACGCAGTCTTGGCCCTAGAGCATGACCGTCTCGCTAGACCTGGCCATAGCTGAAGCCAGGCCTGTCTTTGCATCCCCTTCTCTACGAGGGTCAGAAAAAGGAACGGGTACAGGGTACTCGGTGCCCACGCAGGCGGGCACGAATCCCATTTTCCATCACTGTCATGCCAGTCCTCACAAGATAAAGGCTTCACCTCCGTTCTCTAATATTTAGATGCACTCAGGATCATATTTAAAGTTAACTGTGCATATAAGGCATTTGCAGAACCAGAGTATATACAAAATGTAAACATTTGCTGTGATGTGTACTCTTTCCAGAGGTCTTTGGAAAGGATCAGACTGTCCCTGCTGTCTTACTAATCTTTGGATATACTGCCATATTTGTTATATATTATGACTGTCCTGAGTAGTCAGTAGAAAGGCAGGGTGAAAATTTTAGAAATGAAAACAATGAACAAATGAGCGTACATTGCATACAAATAAGCAAATGTAAAATTACTGTTCTTGCCATATCAGGTTCAGGTTTCAATCTTATATATCCTCACATATCCTCTGGAATGTACTGCCAGAGGAAGCAGTGATGGCTGCCAACCTGGATGGCTTTGAAAAGGGACTGGACAGCTTTGCAAGGGAGGAGGCCTTTGGTGGCTATGAGCTTGCTGGCCATGGGCTTCCTCCATGAGCAGAGGTGGCCTGCCTGCATGCTCCAGTTGCCGAGGAGCTGGGCAGGAGGAGGTCTTGCGCCCATCCTCTGGAGGGCATCTGCTGGGTACTAGATGGACCTCTGATCTGACCCTGCAGGCCTTTTCTTATGTACTTCTGTTCTAATATCCTGGATGGACAGAAAGACACACAAGGGGGCCTTGGATCAAATCAAGCTGGAGCTTTCCCAAGAAGCAAGAATGACAAAAATGTGGCTGTCACATTTCAGACACATCATGAGAAGCACGACTCCCTGGAGAAGACAAACACAGAAGAAGAAAGGGAAGGCCCGACATGAATTCTATCGAGTCCATCAAGGAAGCAACAGCCTTGGACTTGGGGGAGCTGAACAGAGCTCTCATGGAGAGGGTATTTTCAACAGCTTTCATCCAGAAGTTTGCCAGAAGTCGGAGACAACTTGATGGCACATGACAATGACGACGGCAACATATGCACAAGGGCATGTCCCAGGCCACTGATCGCTTCATGTAAAGCGGTGATCTCAGACCCATGCCAAATGTTCTGCCTAGAAAAGCAAGTGCTTCTCTCCACCAAAGCCAAACAAAACCGGATGCCAAGTTCACATGCTATGTCTCACACGATGCTGTCTCTCCAACAGCCACTGAAAGCCTTCCTGCATTTCACTGCTCTTCACACAATGCACGCCGATTCAGCTACTTGGTATGTTTTGAGAACACAGCAAGAAGAGCTCAAAATAGACGCCTCTGTTCACACACAGCACTAGATCCTAGTTCAACAGAAAGCGCACAAGCTGGAATGAGTTCCAGTTAAACTATGCCCCCGCCCCCCCCCCCTTTCAGGAACATTTGGTCTTCCACAAATCCTGGCTTATTTTTACTTCTGAGCTAGAGGTTGCACCTGCAAAGAAACCCGGGCCATTTTAAAAGCAGCGTGCATGCAAGCATATTTTCCTGCAAAACCGCCTCCCCCCAGTCCCCTTCTCAACCTCATTTTAAAGGGGAGACGGAGCTCGCTGTCAAAACTCTTCGCACCCCCCTGAAATAAGGTGGGATGCACTTTTGCACTTTCCCAAGGAGCTAGCGTCTCGGGAAAATTGCAAAATGCACGAGACCCCAACGACACTCGGTGCAAAAAGGGAAAAGATTAGGATCTCACCAGAAAGGGGATAATCTAGCTGCCACCTCCTTGTGAGAAAAGATCGCTTGCTCTTTTGCTTTTCCTTGACAGCTCCTTGTTTCCTTGCTTTTCCTTTGGCAGGTGTCACGAGAAAACAAATTAAGGAAAACCTTGTTTGGGTACCCCACCCTTGCCAAGGTTAAAGTGTAGGGTTGATACCACCTGCATTTTGGCAGCAATTTCTAAATGTGCAAAACCACTTGGAATATGGAGCAGGAGCTGCCCATTCCTGCATGAGCTCATAACAATCACAGCGGCTGCAGCGCAAGGCAAGAGAGGATGGCATGGGACTCACACGTCCCGTCCCATCGGAGGGCCTGGAAAGAGGATTCCCTGCAGATACAAAGCCCAGCTAAGCAGTCTGTTAATGCACTGAAGCAAGGACAGCAATCAGCAACCGCCCTGCCTGCTCTTCCATCAGCAGATAATGAACAAAAATCCCACGCAGAGCATCAGACCAGGCTGGGATGGATTCCTGGGTTAACGACAATGATCTTTAACATACTGAGTTTTGTAAAGGGGTTAGAGTTTTGTTTTAGTGTTTGCTATTGTCTGTTTCAGGTGTTTTCATTTCTTTTAAATTTTTCTGCTTTTATGGTATTTCTATTGTATTTTTATTGTCTGTTCCTACTGACTGTTGTAAACTGTACAGAGAGCTTTGGCTATCAGGCAATACAGAAATGAAATAAACAACAACTGAAAATGCAAAGGCAACTGATCAGCCGAATCAAGCGAGAATCCTCCAGCGGACTAGTGAAACTGCTACTTTAAGAGCAGGGAAACCTACAGGTTTTCTTGTGCAATCTAACTAGCCTCAGGTTTGTTTTGTTTAAACAATTTTTTTAAAAATTACAAGTTTACCCAAACTAGCAAAAAATGTAATACAAAAAGTAAACACTGCACTATAAATGCCAATTTCCATGCTCTATTTCATATTTTTTAGGTGTCCATAATCAGCCCAGAGGCTCAACGAGCAAAAGTCAAGAAATCATGATGGGAGGCACTTTCCCCATGGCTTGTCAAGGCAAGGGGGTTCTTCCCATAGGAGTTAATGGCAGCCATTCACTTTTGTGGGAGAAAAGGAGGGATGGACTCGTGGGCGGTGAGGTGGAGATGAGCTATCCTTAGCCCTTCTGCCCAGTTTCTTTGAAGGAAGAGTCGGGCTCACCTCACCGTGGTCAGTGCGTCAATTTGACGTTGTCCCATGGAATTCAACAGAAGCCACTGAGACTCAAGCCCAAATCTATCTGCATAACTCAGCCAGACTTCCATCTCTTCATGATCCTGGAGTCCAGGAGATGAATTTGACATCCATAATTATGTCGCATTTTCTCCTGGCAATGAAACATCAGCTCAATTTGTTCTGTACTGACCCTTAAAATGCTTAAGGCAAACCCAAACCCAAAAAACCTTTGCAAATGTGTCCTGCAAGCTTGTCTGTTTCATTTGTTCAGGCTTTGAAATTTCTGTGGTAGCAAGAACTTGCTTACAGGGGGCGAGCAGGTGGCAGGCATGATCTGCTTCTGGGCGCGACTCTGCAGTCCCTCACCAGTGGCCATACCTGCTGGATTGGGTAAGACGGACAGCCCAAAACCCATACGGAGCAACAGGCTGCCTGCCCTTCATTGACAGCTTCAAACTCCAGCCTAAAAGCACTTCAAAGAGTTGTGGAAAAATCTGACTCGGGCAACGTGGAAAATCTACCGCTGCGATGCCAAGGGCAGTGGGCTCCGGAATAAGCCAGGCAGAAGCTGAGAAGCCGTGAACTTCAACTCAAATTCCGTGGGAAGGCTGAGTGTGCACTCTAAGAGGGAAGGGGTGGACCGACGTAATTCATGCAAGGGCCCAGCGTCAGGATAAGGGGGCGGACCTGTTGTCCGAAACTCCAAGCGACCGGCCTTAAGCAAGAGGTCCTGCCTTGACCATTGCTATTTTGCTATTGCTAAGGGTTGCTATTTTCCACCAGGCAGGGAACAGAGATATTCCGTTTGGGATGAACTTAAGCCATGGTTGTCCTTCTACGCCAGTTTCCCTCAGTAAGCCATGATCTACTGTTCAAGGATAGGCTAGACGTGCACATGGTGGGCATGTCGTGAGCGGAGCCGGCTGGAGCCGGGGGTCAGACTAGATGGCCTGGGAGGCCCCTTCTGACTTGCTCTGTTTCTATGTTTCTATTTCCTAATGGCCAACATTCTGCCTTTGCTTGCTTCTTTTGCTAGTGGCTTCCGCAATACCTTCTATTTGCAGGCCAATATCAGCCTGGACAGTCATGAGAAAGCTGCTTCCTTGGAAAGCCCCGTGTCCTGGCCTGCATGGAGGAGAGGACAGGTGCCACAAGGAGTCGCACTGGCTTAAACCAAGGTCCTTTAGTCCAGGCCTGTGTTCACACAGGGCCACCCAGCTGCCCATGGGAAATCCACAAGGAAGACAGGACCGTAAGAACACCCACCTGCCCATGTTCCTCAGGAATACAGGCGTATTGGCTCTAATCATGGAGGTGGCATTTAGCCATGAGGACCAGTAGCTTTTCCTCATGATTTGCCCAGCTCTGCTGGGAAGCCATCCAAATTAGTGCCCATCACTGCAACTTGTGGAAGCAAATCCCATTGTTTCACTATGTGCTGTGTGAAGGTGTCCTTCTTTTTATCTGCTCTGAGTGTCCAACCAGTAATCCCAGGCACTAGCATTATGAGAGAGAGAAAACTAACCCTAACCCTAACCCTAACCCTCTCCCATTTCTGCACAGCAGCCTTTGCCACATCTCCTCTCAGGTGCCATTTTGCTAATCTAAGCAATCTCAGGCGTTGCAGCTAACTGTTCCTTGCAAGGGGGGTGGGGGGTATTCCAGACCCTTGTCCATTTCCAATGCACCTCCTCTACCTCTACCATGTCCTTTTTTAGGCTCGACTGCCAAACATTTATGGAACTGCCTTCCAGGTGGAGCACCACTCTTCCACTCTGTGGGCAATTCACTGAGTTTTGTCCCTTCCCCAGGAATCCTGCTCTGCCCACCCTGCGCCTGCTCCAGATGGCTGGAGAACTCCGCTTGCGCAACTGTGTGGACTCCCAACTGATGGTGCAGTTTGCCCCAATCCTGTTTCCTATCCAGTCTGACTCCCTCTCACACACTAACACTCTACACAGTTACCAGAACCATTAACCACATGTTAGCAATGTAGATGGATATGAACAAAGACTGATGAGCTTCGGTGCAATTATCAGTATGAAGAGCTGCATGGATTTTCTCTGGTCATCTCCTGCCTTTAGCACCCACACCCTACTTGTTGAGACTAGCAATCATTTTCAACATACATGCCACAGGTCCGAACACTTCTGCATTCTCTCATTCATCTGTACATTTAAGTGACACGTCACCCAAATTGGCATCTGCTTTCTAGATAAAAGAGAAGCTAAAACCGTAATTGTAGAACTTCCAGAAGGAAAAAGTTAGTATATGTATGATAAGGTTCTAATGCAGTTTTCCTAAAATGGCTTGGCATCTTATCTAGTCAAAAATCAAAAAGAATATAAAATATTTGGATACCTGCTGGCAACAGTCAAGTGAACACACGACATGTGAAAAAAGTAATTTTTGGGTGAGCATTTTAAAAACAAAGAAGCACTGTTTAACTAAGTCACCATGCAAACATGGGGAATATGTTTTAAATATTCAACCCCCATTTTTAAAATAAAAAGATGGCTGACTTAATGGATGGCTGTTTAATCTACTTCCCCGTAGCAGCATCAATAACCATCTCACCAGCATTTATATTTTATAATGCAGGATAAGGGGTTGAATTCAGCAAATTGTCATGGCCAAAAGGGAGATAATCGCAGCTTCTTTTCCCTGTGTGATAAACCGCTAAGTTATTGTAGAAATTTTGCTCATTGCTTGAAGACATTTGGCATCTGAAGGAGAGATATGCACCCTTTTGAGCAGAGAGCAGTACAACTGATGAATCCAAAGAACCCCAAAATGGAGAAATACAGTCCTTGCACATGCTCTGAGGAGAAGCCTTCTGCCTTCAGGATCTCCTATCTCCTGCCTGCACACTTTGGCAATGATCTGCAAATGAACTCTTTGCATTCAAGTCTCCTTGACTATATAACTATTTAGCATTTCCTGAATACACCCCAGGCAGCTAATGCTGCATGTCCTGAAAGCAGAGCATGCTCCTTATCTATTATTGTTGCATTTTAATCCCTGAAGGAGGAAGAGCTGAAGTTTTCTGCCTTGGATGCCAAAGTAACTTGGCTGGGCTTGGCACCATGTGCCTGAACTTAGATGGGGTGAACAGCAGCCTCAAGCTTGCCATGTCTGAAGCTAGCCTTTCATGACCAAATACCACTCCGTTCGCTTCGATAACCAAGCCAGCTGCCTGCGTTTACAACACATGCACAGAGCCGTGAGTCAGTGCTAAAAGGTGTAAAGAAAACTTGCCATGGGATAGTTTTGAGGCCGTTAGAGTGAGGCCACTATTAAAAGTCTAATTTTTTTCCTAGACTACAGATTTATCCTGGTTCTCACCTCTTGCCGAAACTGTTGGCATTTTTAAAAACTCTGGAATACTTTTTACAAAGAACATCTGCACATTGTTATCCTAAAATGAGGAAATCAGGGTTAAATATATAGAAAGGATTGCGATGTCCTCTTTAGGGTCGGGGCTGGTGCTTTCTGAGGGTGCCTGCACTGGACTTTGCATTTAATCCTTGGATGCATTCTTAATTTTGAGGAACATGGAACAGGAGGACTGACAGAAAACAATTTCTGTCACTGGAAAAGTAAACAAGATACTGGATTTGAATACATAAGCAACAATTATGGCACAACTTATCTTTATCACCTGAAAATTAGTCGGCGTGCTTTGCATCACAGACTTTACAAAATAAATAGCCAAACTATAACAATAAAGAGGTTTTTCTTGATATAAAAGCATCAGTGTCAAGTACTTAGGTTTTAAAATGCTATATAAAATAATTTGTTCATGCATTGTTAGTACCAAAACCCAAGTGCGTCTCTTCTAAACTTTCGCAAGCCCAGTGTGGCTTGAGCAGAAGTCCACCTCCCTTTTCTGGAATGCCATCCCCACGTTCAGTAATCAAAATGCTGTTGCAAATATGGGAAGCCATTGCTGCTACTTCACCTTCCTGCCATTTGTAGAAGCCACCATGGACCACGCTCGTTGCAGGTGCAGCCACATCCTTTCGCATCCCCTCGTGCTTCGGCAAGAAGGCAGAAGGGCATATAATAACCTCCCATATCAATGGGAGTGGCTCAGGGAACCAGAAGCTGATGCAAAACACATTTGACTTTTGCCTTCCTGCAAAACAGAAGCCTGGAACCAACCTCAGATCAGAGACAAGATTTCAGTTTGTTAGGCAAGTGACAAACCAGGCATTTTGGTTCAGACACGCACTTTTGATTCCTGGGTAGTTTCCGGTTACGTTAGCAGCTCCTCCCAGGAGGAGGCAGAACGCTGAAGGCTTACGCACCAGCGGACTTCTGGTCAACAATAAGCAAAGATTCTCCAAATTGTGGGCAATCATCACATGCTAATAATCATCATGCAAACAGGTCCTCATGCTACAAAGGCTTTCCATTTTTGCACCGTCTTTAGATATAGGACTCCGATGTCCTCAGAACCGAATACTTGACACTGCTCCTTTTAAAAGTGAAAAGCATAAGGAAGCCTTAAAGTCCCCCATCCTGGTAGAAAACAGAAGCCATTGCACTTCAAAATAGTTTTGGAAAGTGATTAAGAGTTTTTAAGTCAAACAAACTTTCCTTAAAACAATGGTCTAGATCAAAACAACAACCGCACTGATAAGAAACAAACCCTACCCATATTGCAGGCATTGCATATTTCTTAAAAAGTTAATAAATACATTTGTGTACTGAAATGGATACAAGAAAGGCATACCTTGTGGTGATACACTAAATACATCTCATTGGCAATTTGTGCTGATCTCATAAAAATTCATAATCAAAGCTTGGTATTCCCAAAATTGGTCCTAGTGTTGACTTCAAGATGAAGTAATTTTAGCTTTCGTTCACTGCACACCCTCTTCTATCAGCCACAAGCCTAACCTGCTTTGAGGTTCTGCATTCAAGGTAAACTAGCAGTTGCGTGACAGGCTCAAAGATGTAAACACCGCATATTTTATTCAGATAATTATTTCGGAAATGTTCCGATAATTCTGCCTCTTGAGAGTCAACTCATTATTTTGTGAGGTACCAGCATTTCAGAAATACTTTGAAGTGACTTAGCCAGAGCACAGAAACTTTCTGTATCCATCCCTTGCAAGAGCAGAGCAGAGATGTCCAGAGCACATGATGTGATTTGGATAACATTTAACAGCAGAAAAAGTCCTCACTAATACGAGTAGTTAAATCTCCTTAAAACAGATATAAAAGTTGTTCAAAGGTGTAAATTATCAGCTGTGTCATGCAAAGAAAACAACATCAGTTTGGACAGGCAAATCATGCATAAGTATGGCTTTCTTGGAAGATTTCTTGGCCAGAGAGAGAGAGAGAGAGAGAGAGATGAGGTATCAGTTTCACCTAAAAATCCATATGTGGTCACTCTCTCAGATTCCAGGTAAGCTCATGCCTCAGGAATTTTTCAAACCCAATGTTCTCATTTCACAAAGTTACTTACATCTCAAGTCATAAAGTTACTTGCTACTGTGCTGAGAAAAACCCATTTTGTATAGAAAGACATCATGGGCTGATTACCCTTTTCAGGTAATGCATAAACTTCCTAGGCAACATTTCACCCAAGTGTAGACATCACGATATACTTCACAGCATCTGGAGGCTCACAAGACCATTCAGGCTTCTCACAGCAACACCCCAAACACAACATCATGCGCCTCACATACGTGGCCATGGAGGACACTCCACACGCCGCTCCACAGCTTTGCATAAGCTGGATTTCCCCTTGAGAAGGTCGCAACAGAGCTATACTTCGGGCAAAGGTGTGCTCACGCCAAGGTCTTTAATTCCCTGGAGAATTCGCTTCACATGCCCCACTTTCGCTATCCCCAGGTCCTACAAGACAAGAAGAACAGAAAGGTCACTTCACAGGGAGACAGGCAGTATCTGGAGATCTTTACAATGGCAACCAGGCCAACTGAGGTCACAGACACCCTCCCTCGACGGAAGGATGATGGAACCAAAAGCTGCCTCATCCAACCAGTAGTACTGTGTAATAGCTATTTGATAAATAAAAATTCATATGACCCGCTTTTGAAGGCTGTTATGGCATCAATGCTTATATGATAATTTCCCACATAAAACACAATTCTGGATTACTTCTTCTAATTGTGGGGCGGACGTGGATGGGATTAAAGCTTATTGATTTCCTGAGTTGTCCTTCATAGATTTAGAGAAAAATATTTACCTACAACAGTTATTCAAAACTCAAGTGCTGATAGGACATTACACCAGGGCCTCTCACAGTTCCAGAAAATGCTCAGCTTCTAAAAGGTTGTGTTATAAGTATCAGTGTAACTGTTGGGAAATGTTTCTGGCTAGATTCATCTTCCATTCTGTTTGTGCTGCTGTTCGGATTTTGATCTTTCATGACATGAGACAAATCACTCAACATGGAGAACAACTTTCCTTCTGAGAACAATTGCTGAAGAAAATGTTACACCCTGACACGCTCCCTATATGGATCATATCAGGGTGGCAAAACATAGTATATATTGTCACTTGTGGAATTTTTACTTTTATTTTGCTGTGAATACCCAGGTTGGGAAGCCAGTGGCAAAACACACGCTCAGCCCCTGCTACTATGAGGCACACATTCCAAAGAAGGACAATTCTCATAACCTCAGAATTGGGAGAAGCATTTCCTTCAACAAACAGCTCACACCGAGGCAAAATCAAGGACGTGCCGTTCAAAATGCGTACCAAGAACACAAAAGCTGCAATGAAATTGTGTTGAGAGAGTGGTCCCGCAGTTCCGGGGGGACATTCCCGGGATGACAGGACTGCTCTGGGAAGCCCTTCTCTGTTTGGAGGTAGCACACTTTCACCGACCTTGAATGCAAGGTGGCATTCCATGAGTGTGGAAGGGAGAAGTATGGAAAAGCCAGAACACAGGTAATGTGCGCCTCCTCCGTTCTCGGTCCCCCCTTCCAGGGCACCTTTGCTCAATGGGATGGAAGCTTATCTGGTGGAGATCACCAAAGATGGAGGAAGGGGAGGCAGGTGGCTGCAGCCCAACAGAGCCAAAGTCTCTCCAAGGCCCCCAAATTTGGGGGCTCCCAAGCAGGGAGAGCACAACTGACAGGATCGTGCCCTAAGGAAGCCGCTGAATACCCTCCCATATTAGATTTTTCATAATAATCAGCAACATGCTGTATGATTTATACTGCATACCCTCCTACCCAGAACCTGAAATTAGGGTACTTACTCAAGTCATTAGGATAATTAATTGGGAAACTAAATACCGGTAAAAGGTAAAGGTAAAGGTAAAGGTTTCCCCTTGACATTAAGTCCAGTCATGCCTGACTCTAGGGGGCGGTGCTCATCTCCGTTTCCTAGCCGAGGGAGCCAGCGTTTGTCCGCAGACAGTCTCCGTGGTCATGTGGCCGGCAGGACTAAACACCGAAGTGCACGGAACGCTGTTACCTGCCCACCGAAGTGGCACCTTTTCATCTACTCGCATTTGCAGGCTTTCGAACTGCAAGGTTGGCAGGAGCTGGGACGGAGCACGGGAGCTCACCCGTGTGCAGATTCGAACCGGCGACCTTTCGATCAACCAGCCCAGCAGCACAGCGGTTTAAACCACTGCGCCACCTGTCTGCCCTAACACTGTTCTAATGATGCTACGAGATAAAACCAGAAAGCAAGTCCAGTGGCCGACATGCACAGCGTTGAAAGGAAGTACAATGAAGCACAACACATACAACTGGAACACATAACATGGGAAGCACGATCGGGATGTTTTCCTAACCTTTGCAAAGCAAACATGTGATGCATTCCTTGGGTTCCCCTTCCTCCACAGGCATGGAATGTCTCTTCTCCTATATCTGTCCTTGTCCACCCCAACATGTTCACCGGCTTTTCTTGGCCACAACCTTCCATTTTCCCACTTTGCTATTTCCATAAGGCTCCTTATTTGGCACATGCCAATTTCTCCCATTGTAAACTTTCCCTGCTAGTGAGGCATACGAGGACACGTATTCTGGCACATGTGTGTGCACGTGTTTTTCCAAGTAAGCATCCACAAAAATTAAGTTTATGCTTTTGGACTCCCACAACACAGAAGTACCTGTTCTTCCTTTCAGTACAGTCATAGAATCATAGAGTAGTAGAGCTGAAAGGGGCCATGAAGGCCATCGAGTCCACCCCCGGCTGTTGCAGGGCACCATGTGACACCATCCCACTCAGAGGGCTGCCCAGTTTCTAGTACACAAGTCAGCTATGTGAATGCCTCCCCTCCTTGCCCCCTTAGACTCAAGTTTCCCTCTCTCTGCACGCACACAATTGTTATGTCTGGGTGTGAGTTGGGGCATGTGGCAACAACCGTGCTTCCTTGGCACTCTCCCATAAGACAACCCTCACCTGGGCCCGCCACCGACTTCCTAGCTGAACATTCGCTTCCTCCAGTCTAGCAAAAACAACCTGAAAGCAAAACATGTCTGCCTGATTCCAGCTTTCCCCTCCCAGACCTGACCTACAGCCATGTGAGCATCTAAGGTGTTTAGCATGAAATGGGAATCTCACCGCTTGACATATAGATGGAATGTAAGGCCAGGATCCAAAGACTCCTCTGCCCTTCCTAGGGGTCAGCAACGGCCGCCTAAATCTCAGTGGGGCAGGTATGGGAAGCAGCGGCCACTCGTAGCACTGATGTTTCGGTCCCCATCAGGACTAGCCATCTGGAGTCCCAAACCCCGGAAAGAATATCCTCACTCCCACCACCACCACCAGGATTTTGTGATCTCGTATTCGCTTTGTATTTAAGGTGGTGGCTGGTTTAAGAAGGACTTCTTCATGCAGCGTAGTCAAGCTGTGGAATTTGCTGCCACAGGAAGTGGTGTTGGCTGCTGATCTGGATGGCTTCAAAAAGAGACTGGACTGATTTGTGAGGAGGGGCCATTGGTGGCAACCAGCCTCATTGGCCATGGGCTTCTTCCTGGAGCAGAGGCGGCCTGCCTGCACACACCCGCTGCTGAGAAGCCTAGGCAGGGGGAGACCTTGTTCCCATCCTGCTGGAGGGATCCTGCGGGTGGCTGGTTTGCCACCATGTATACAGAGAGCCAGACTAGGTGGACCTCAGCTCCAATCTAGCAGGGCTTTCTTTATGTTCTTATGCTGTTAAGATGCTATGGCCGCCTTCATCTTCACCTGACAAACGTCTGAGCCTGTGCTTAAGAAGACTGACTTCGTCTTCTGTGCCCAAGCACCAAAATATGGGCTGGAATCCCAGCATCACCAAACCGATACATTCCTGAGAAACTCCAGCAATTCCTGGCTTTCCCATCCAGATGGCAACATAGGCTGGAAGTGCGTCTCCACGGAGCTTAAGAGCAATCGCCTGCAAGTGAATGAAAGGGGCTATAGTGGGGCAGAGACCATGTGGAGCAGATCCTAGTGGATAGGGCCCTGCTGTGACTCCCATCCACAAGCAAGCCCCTAATTCCTCATGAAGCTCAAGGAGAATGGGAAAGATTCCCACAAAGCCCAAGAGACTTTTTAAACCCAAGAATATTCTGGACTATGAAACACTTGTTGAGGACCCTAGCTGTGCCTTTGCAGAGGGCCAGAAATGTCGTAACCATGCCCCCAAAACAGGCGCCTTAAATATTTGAATCTTCAATGTTTCAGATCAAACAGGATAACTTCCCACTTTTACTGAAGTACAGAAAGCTAAATAATTGTCCATGAAGAGCTTTCCTTTCGCAGATAGTTTAAGTGAAGAGTAATTATTTTAAAAATTAACTGAGTAAAGTCTGCACTCTTTTATTTCCTCTGTTCCGAATCTGTAATCAAAGCAAATACTCTTCAGTCAGTTTCTACTATTCTGACCGCGGTCCCTCCTTTCTCCTTCGTCCGTTCCAGCATCTTGTTGCTTTACGCTCTTTCTGACTGGGGTGGGCCAGGACCATTTCCACCGAACTGGAAACAGTGGCTGCGGGCATGTTGCGTTTCCAGGGTTTTCACGGAGAGCACACTGCCCCAGGTGACACTAAAACGTGTGTAGCTATGGCCAGATCAGACACCTATAGGAACGGGCAGACAAACTTCAGGCTCAGGGCCAAGCCGAAGAATACATCCCAGTGGAGACACCCAACGATTCCCCTGACTCTTCAAGAGAACTGCAACCATTCCCCTCCAGCACCAGCTGAATCCCTTTGCGTGATCTGCCTTTCAACGAACTACAAACACCCCCAAACTGATTGGGTCAAGCTTCACTCCGTCTGCCCTCATCCAGGCCATCCGTTCCCGATTCCAGGCACTTATCTGCAACCGGACTGGCTTCCGTGGGCTTGGACGGAGCGGAGAAACAAGGCTGGCCGTCATCTGCGAGACCAGCTGAAGCCCTCTCAGTTCTCTCTCCGACAGACACTCCAGTTTTCACCTAAATTAATACGGCTCACACATATAATGATTCTGCCAAGCCTCTGCGTACATTGTTATAGAAGCCAATCCTCAGTATGTCTGATATTACCAGCTGAAAGTAGGGACTAACAGACTATTAATATTAGTTTCGGTGTTGGATTTTTTGCAGGTTTGCACGCTAAAAGCCAAGCCGCAAGCACATAACTGGCGTGGGAACAGGAGAAAAGTTTCCATTAATTTCTATTAAGAAAAGAGAGGTTCTGATAAGCAGAAAGTAGCACAAAGAAAATACCTTCAGATCTCGCCTTTCCAGGTGCAAAAGCTCAGAGCCTCGGATGTCATGGCTGACGAAGGCTTCCTTGTACTCTCCCAAACTGAGTAGGTCCAGCCACGCAGCAACTTCATCTGTGCCCCACTTTTGAACTACCAAAGTTAAGAGCAAAACCCCCTTAATTTTCTACATGCTCAAGAGCATTCAAAGCAAAGGTTAGGCCACAAAGAGTGGGAGACGAGGGCAGAATGCGGCAGTGACAGCAAAAGTTGGACACATTTTGGGGGAAACGGTCAGCTTCTCTTTTCATGCGGGTTACAAGTAAGGACAACCAGAGAATGGGACTCGAACCCGGGACCAGGTGGCAGCCATGCATTCAGCTTCAGCATCAGGACTGTCAAGCCTCTCGCAGCCTCAACCGATTCGCTGACTGCATTAGAGTCTGTCCTGCAAGGCCTGTGCACATTGTGCTACCCTAAGACGGCAATTTATTGCTCACAACGCCAGCAGGAAAAATCAGTGCTCATTCAGACAAACAGCTGTCGCCCTTCATCCAGCGAGTGTCCCGTCCACCAGGTCAGGAGAGCAGCACCCTGGAAAGTTCTGCCGACGCTGCTCCCTAAGGTCAGTGGTCAACGTTAGACCAAACAAGGAGTTTAATGAGGAGGTCGGAACATATATGCCGTCGCCCCAATTTTCACAGGTGCTGCTTCATGTTAGAAGGTGAGCTTGACCCAGGATAGCGTCAAATGCTAGAAGCAGTCAGTCGCTCCGCACGTTCAGGAGAGCTTTCCAAACTGACTCCCAGTTCTGTGTCTGGTTCTCTCCAGTCTTTTGAAATGTGTCACTTGTGGGAGGTGACTATCCATATAGTGTGGCTGTGATCCTACACACACCTATAACAGAGAATCGTGAAGATCTCTTTGCTTCTCATTCACCATTTTTCTTATGCCGGCAAATGCATGATGAGCAACTCTTTCCACATGGATTTGCCAGCCAAGGAATTATTGAGATCATGCAACTGAGATCTTCCGATTCATCCCAGGTACAGGTTTGGACCTCTGTGAAATCTTACATGCTTCATGTACTCTCTACAACAAACCCAACAGTTGCACAGGACAGGGGAGAATTAGGGTTGAAATGAAAACCCACAGTGATGGAAGCATGTTGACTTTCTCACTGAGCAACATCTGAGAAGCTTCTACAGAATTCCAGGACATCCAGGGACACAGTTGGAAAACCAGTAAGGTGGCATAAGTCATTAAAGGACAACTAATCCAGTTACAGAAAAGCCAGAGAAAAAGACTTCATCTTATCTCAAAGCCGAGACAACACAGAAATCCTCTTATTTTGCATCTGCAAGTCATTTAGCCCAGACTTTCTGTGGCACGACTCATGGTTTGAGAGGATAATCAAAGTTCATTACCTAAACTTGTAATTAAATACCTGAAGCATTTCTCCCCCAAACAGTATTACTTGTTTTAAAGCATACCAGGCGGAGAGCTTGTCTTTCGCTTCTGAACCTTTTCCTTTTTAAACTTTGGCACTATGCGAAATACCGTGCTTCTGTTGTTTCTCTTCGTATATTCCAAGGGAGGGTCCTAGAAACAGAAGAGATGGGAAAACTCAAACGTATTTTTTATCTGCAAACACAAACAAAAGTTCTCAGGGTGGTTTGCAACGGTTGAGAACTGATACATGAAAGAAAGAAGAAGGAAAAATAACTTGAGATCTAAATATTTAAAAGCCGTAGCAAAGGGACTACGCCGAAAAGCAGAATTTTAAAAAATGAAAAAGACATGTGGTTTCCAGGACAACATAGAATGAAAGGTGGAGATGGTTTTATTTCACTGAGTATCCAACTACAGTCTAAATAGCTTAGCTATTTTACTTCACTATATCCTGTCTAATTTAAATCAGAAGTCTTTAAAAAAGTTCATATGCTGTGCTAACTACATACAACCACATTAAATGTTCCGCACTCAGAACATTATTCCTTGCACTAGTTTTGGCCTCAGTTGCTCCAACTCTCTTCCTGAAAACAAGTTTAGCCCAAAACATTCACTGGCTTCTCTGCTATCTTCTTATCTTTCCTTAATTTGTGTCGCCTGATGATCCAACCGCTTCCTTAGCCAGTATCCCGCTTTTGATGCAATTCAATCATCCATCGTCATCAGAGTAACTGTGTTTAACAACATACTGCTCACAGATGGTAGTACGCGTTCTGGTCGGTGAGACACATCCCAGCTGAGCTTCACAACTGTTGTTCTGCATCACCCTCAACATTCTGGACACACAGTTGACTTATCCTTTCAGCTTATTACAAATTCCCTCCTTTTTGAGAAGTTTCCGTTCCACAGGAAAGGCTTAGTGTAAACAGATGACGCCATCTGGCCTAAACACGTTCTACAAGTTGGTAGGCACAGAAGACAATCTATCAGCATCTAATACCTGGAAGCAGTATTTGGGTATGTGTTGCCCATCTAGAAACAAGGTCTTAAGTCTAAAGAGGGTTGTTTGTTTGTTGGCAGTGGAAATGCAGCATGGATTTGGCAAATAACCACTAATTTTAAATAATTTGAAGCTACGGGCGAACAACCTAATTTCATGAAATGCAGTAGCTTTAACAAATAGAAACAATTTAGTGCAACTTCTGAAAAGGCAAACAGTTCAGGTATATAAGAAGGCAGAAAACAACAGTGAGGCTGAAAACAGCAATTTAAGGAGGCCTGAGAGGACATTAATTAGCAACAGGAGCAAGGAATGTTGTTCCTTCTCCAATGGGTTCATCCAAAGGAAAGCAAATATATGCACAACCAGGGCTGCTCTGAAGGGAGGAGAGGCAAGGGGAAATGCACTCCATGCGGCACCAATAAAAGAAGGGAATAAATTCTCCTAAGAAGAGTGGTGCAGGATCAGACCAAGGGTCCAAGTAGCTCCACATTCTGTTCAACCGGTGGTCTCCCAGCTTCCCATGGGATCCCACAGCTGGATGCATTTCAAAATATGGATTTTCTTCTTCAAGGACAATATCTATGCTCTTAGCTCAAGGGCTGCATAAGATGCGCAGCAGAGGTGTGGGAAAGCATGACTTTTATTCCAGAAATGGAAATAGGTGAGCATTTGGTACAGCCCAAAAAAACAAGTTATCTTGTCCTGAATGCACTCGAATACAAATAGGAAGCCCTCGGGCATATAAAAACCATTGCATTATGAAAAACATGTTTTGTAAGCAATTTCAGTGTTGAGCCAGAGTGCACCGAGCAGAATGTATGATTAACTTTGCATTCACACACTGAATTGGTCTTGAAATCATAGTCAGGGCAGGACTAAAAGAGAAGAAATTGCAAGAAGGAAATCAAAGTTTTAAACAAGGGCATGGTGCATCTCAAGTAACAGCTCATTTATTGTAGATTTAAGCAGCAATACTCTGTAAGCATGACAGAATTTGTGAATATGACTATCATACACAGAAGGAGTTTAGGAAGAAAATCTGCATTTTGCTCACCTCATCGTCATTTAGTTGCAGAACATAAAAGAGCCAAGGAATTTCAGCAAGCTTTCTTAACTCAGTTTCCAAACTGTGCACAGCTGTTGAAAGCAGTTCATCCTGGGCAGAATCCAGCTGCTACAGAAAAAAGCCACAAAACCTGATGAAGTTTCTCTCTTTCAAATGTTAAACAACCATCTTTCACAATGAAATTGTCCCAGCGACCACTGTCGTAAAGCTCTCAAATCGAGAGCAATAATTTTGTCTTTAAAAAAGAGGACTATTCATGTTCCTTTAACTGCCCTTGTCTTAAGACCGAGGAATGGAAACCAGTAGGTGATATATACATATGGATTTTATAACTCTAAAAGCTTTCTAAATTTCGCGAACATGTGAAATTTGTTTGTATCAAAGCTGAACCCAGCGGAAATAGGAAAGCTACTACTTATTTGTAAGTCACAGCATGCTTCAAACTGATGGGATAAATTATTTCTGTCTGCAAACAATACTTTTTCAATTTGGTAAATGATCCATAATGCAGTGAAAGGACTGAGTCCCCATCCCCTCTGGCTAGCTGATCTCCTGCTTCCAAGGGGAGGAGAAAAATACAGCAGGTTTGCTTCGAAAGGGCCCTGCCTCAAACTTCAGGCCTTTCCCTGAGATAAGCCCCCCACACTCCCTTCCGCTGGCTGGACTCCCTCTCCTCATTGTGGGGTGCTGAACTATGGTTGGAAAAGGTCAGTTTCTATCCATATAATGCATTAAGCAAAGCAGGAAGAAGGTACCTCTCCATCTTACCAAAGGGATCCTTCCTACAAGCAAAGATGCCGTTTCATCATGCAGCGCCTTCACGTTGACGGCAACCTCGAGGGCCGTGTTCCTTGTCAGGTTCTGCAGGAGGAATGGTTGGAAAAACAGCAACCCTAAGTTTAACCATGAACAGCTTTGCAGCAATGGGAAAGGCTGAGAAAAACACAGGAAGTCAACGTGACTTCCCCAGCCAGAACCTAAACCGGGTTTTCACCATTCTTGAACATGCCTGTTGAACATGCCATGTCTTGAACATGCCCGTAAATATATTCCCATGGCTGAGACAACACTTCCATTCTGGATCTTCCCTGGGGTCGAGAAGGAAATATCCAAGAGGGGACTTTTGCAGAGGGTCTTGCAGGGACTCTCCTGTCCACGTGGGACCCTGTTACGTGGGTGGTGTTTGGGGAGAGAACGTGTGGGCACTTTCATGCCACCAGACGCCTTCTGTGGCGCCCACCAAAGTGCCCTTCCTACTCCTGACTTTATTCTCACTCTTGTTATTGCAAGTTGCACTGGCAGCTTGGATTGCTCCAAGGGAGGCCTTCGGATGCTGCCATCTTGGTTTCAAAAACATTCTTCGGACGGAAGGAGGATGAGGTGCTGCGGACGGGCATTTTGCTCTGCCCGCTTGCTGAGAACAGGAAGGGGTGAAGGAAGGAAACGGGACCTGGGCCGCTTCCGTCTAGGGAGGCAGATGGCAGGGCTACAGGGGGCATGCTGGCGGCAGGGAAGCCAGCAGCACCCCCCGTGGCACGGCACCTGCTGGGCAGAAGCTGTACTGCTGCGCGTCGCATCTCCGAAGGAGAGGGCGGCGTGCAAGTGCGAGGCGGAGCGGGCAAAGGCGGGGAGTGATCTGGGGACAAGGGAGTGTGGAGGGCTCCTGAAGGAGGGCAAGCATGGTTATTCAGGAGCTTGTTGTGAGAGGACAGGGTGTGTGTGTGTGTGTGTGTGTGTGTGGGGAGACGGAGCGAACGGTGGCGCTTCATCATGAGACAAAGGGCCAGGGAAAGGAGTTGGCGGAGCGAGGGCAAGCGCGAGTGCCGCCTGCGATGGGGTTCTGTTAGTGCCGAGCTGGATGGTTTGTGTGATGGAGCACGGAATTTACCCTCCCGTCTTTGGCAGCGCCCACCTGTCCTTGGTATCTAGCTACGTCTTCGGTAGCAGCCCTGCCAGGATGGCCAGAAAGTTTCTCAGTGGCCCAGTGTGGCTAAGGCCCAAAAGCTTGACAAGCCACTACCCCCATGTGGCTTTTGGGAAGAAGGAACAATGACAGGGAACCTGTTGGTCCCCCTCTGGAGAGTTTCCCTATGTAGCAATGGCCTCCTAATTAATTCTCGGCGCAAGAAACATTCCTCTAGCATTGGAGCACCAATTAAATTTCAGGCACATGTTGCAGATAAAAAATAGTTTGAACCTATATAGCAGTGGTGCATTTTATATTAAGCACAAATAAAATATGGTAAAGCCACAGCGCATCTGAAAACCACTCCACCCCACGGGCATTAATGACTGATGGCTGGTTTTTTAAAAGTGCGTTGTTTATCCAGCACCACATTTTTTGTTACCTCGGGAAATCCTGGGCTGGCTTTGTTTAGCGCATGAGAACACGCGTTCACTGCGTGCGCCAGTTCCTGCTCCAGCAGGCGGTGTGTCTTTGCCGTTTCACAGATTCTGCAGGGGAAAGCGGAAATGCACTGCTGATGAACTGCGATCCGAAAACACTGACCCAAAAGGAGGGGAAATGCCCACCCGGTTTTTGCAACATCTGCTGCAGAGAAGCATTCAGGGAAGGACCCCACGGTCTTCTCAGATATTTTCCCAGCATTCCTATTCCACACAGTCTTGACTGTTATGTTGAATTGGGCCTCTGTTTTCATGCGTTGCAGCATTACTACCTGTCATTCCTCATCCCTTAATTGTCACAAAGCGCTACCACGAGCCACAGAGGACTGAAGGAAGTGCTCACCTGGGAAGTACTTTGAGCTACAGTGACTCGAGCACCACAGACTCCGTCCACTGGCATAACTTTAGGCCCAAGGGATGCTGCATCGGCTGCAAGCGATGGTCAGATATGGATCTTGTCCAGTTTGAGGGCTGGTGACCCAGCATGGCCTCGGGGATGATTTGGCCACCGATTACAAGAGACTTTCTTGCAGCCGGCCTCCTTGCAATCCCCGCCTTCATCAACAGCTAGGTGGTGGCATGCAGGTGGAATTTCTGGTCTGGCACCACTTGTGTCGCAAGTTCAAGGTTCACCATCACCTTGAAGCCTCACAATAATTTAATCATAAAAGAGTAGGGTTGGAAGAGGCCATGAAGGCCATCAGGTCCACCCCTGCTGTTTCAGGACATCAAGTCACAGCATCCCACTCAAATGGCTGCCCAGTTTCTCCTTGAATGTCTCCGGGGTGGGAGACCAGCTCCAGGCAGCTGGTCCCACTGCCTTGTTGCTCTGACAGTGAGGAAGCTTCTCCTGATGTCCAGCCTGAATCTGGGCTGTCGCAGCTTGAATTGATTATTCCATGTCCTACAATCTAGAGCATGCTACCAAGTCTGTCCCCCAAAGATCATTGTGTCTACCCGGGCTCCATGAACAGAAACATGTCACCACAGCAAATTCACGAGTAATGAAAACACAAAACAGAATGTTTTCTGTTCTTCACAGAATATATTCGTATCCTTGCAACGTTATTCTCAGTGCGCAAGAATTTAGGACAATCTACACCAATACCGGACAATTTAGATACTGTGAGCATTTAAAAAAGCAAATACCTTTTACAGTCAGTAAAAAACAGTGCACATGGACTCTGCACAGCACAAACGACTGTCTCTCCTGCCACAGGTTCTGCGACAAGGGCAGGTAAGGCACTGAGCACGGCTTCAAGTAATCCATACCTGGTGATCAATTCCTCGGCTGCGTGACAACACAACTGGATCTGCACAGCCTCCTCCTCCATGGCCAGTTCCACAGCCTGCTGAGGGCACAAAGGTGACCTCAGCACCGGTTTGTAGGAGTCGCACTTTTGCTTGTCTTCCCAGGACTTCAAGGTATTCTCAAAGGCCTGTTGAAAAGGGAGCAAGTCTCTTGACGTTGATCGGCATCGATCCTCCGTCTTCCCATCCAGGGTGGAGCACGACACACAAATGAATTCAAGGAGGATTTCAAAGAATTATGAATAATCAATCATTCCAATTATTGAGCAATCCTTTCTGAGAAGGATGGATAATGCGAAACGCGGACCGATGTGTCATGTGTCACTCAGGTGTCGTCAAGTAGGAAGTTTTTATACTTCAGGCTCAAATCCAGGCTCACGCCCGGGAGTGTTAGCCTGTTTCATATCAAATGATACCAATCCATGCCCCCTCCCAGCTGGTCTCTCCTTCACACCCACACACATGACTGCACTGGAACGTTTGCGCACCCGCCTTTTTCCATCATGCAGAGTATGGCTTTCAGAAGCCCATAAACTAGCCACATATTCCTACAAGTCCCCTTTTCAAGGAAGTGCTCACATTCCTTCCAAGAGGGCTTCCAATTCTGCACTGGGCAAACGATTGCTGCCACGTACCCTGTCTCGCGTTAGCATCTGCGCCCTGTTTTTGTGCACAATTTTAATAATTCCTGGAGGCTGGATCCATGCTTCTCCATCGACTTGCACCGGGACTCCCTCTTCTCCAAGTATGGTGATCTTGACTGACCGGCACTGAAAGGCAGTAAACAGGTTTCAGTGGAGACAAATATATTGGGGCATCCCCATCGAGACCTGCTGTTGGGAGCTCCTGACCATGGATGTTTCAAGGGCAAAGAACTCTTCCTGGCTGGCACATAAGAAGATTTGCTGCACACTTGCAGCGGAAACAGGAAGTTTGGCACACGTCTGCAGCCTCCTGAACTCCTAAAAGCTTTCGTTCTTCCTGCACCGCGCACATACCTGAGCTATCCGATGGTGCTGCAGCTTGATAACCCGAGAAACAGCCATCTGCATGCTGCCAAACACGGCAACAACCTCCAAGATTTTATCATCAAATGACGGTGCCCCGAATATCTAGTGGGAAAGGAAACGTCCGTTTTGGCAGAGAACTCCAAGCGTTTTAGGGCCTGCTCTGGTCTCTGAGGCTCTGCAAGACCTCAAGCGCACTTAAGCACCTGCAAGCCAGCATGGATGTTACTGAGATATTGCATTTTATACTTCAAATTATAAATCGAGGTCTCAGTGAAGGAGCAAAGCATTTGGGACAGCGTGTCGTGTCGTCATGTCAAAAACAAGCGTGGCAACATTCAGAAGAGTTACAAATAAGAGCCATGGTACCTCACCCATTTTGAAAGCAAAATGTTTAAAAGGATGCAAAGAAAAGTGTTTCAGCCATTCAAGACGTACCTCAAGACTGACATGCCTTCTATATGCAACCACATTATGAATAGCTGATGTGTAGTTTCTGTGTTATCTACGCATACATATTTACTGGGTCCGTAACCCAAAACACTGAGTTTTGAAGCCCCACTGTGAGGCTGATATGCCCAGGGTACATTTCAAATTCAAACTTTTAGAGAGTTAGTGTAAGTACTGCTTCCCATATTCAGAGAGCGAGAGAGAGAGTGAGAGCAAGAGCGAGAGAGAACAACCTGAAACTAAAGTATAACATGGTAAAGTTGTAAATCTTTACATACAAGACAGAAAATGGTCTTAATACTATAGAATGACCATTGAAAAAATGGATTGCAAACAATGATTTCTATTTATCCTTTTGGAGATATAGAGAAGCCATTGTCTCATCAAGAAATACATGTGCATTTGAAAGGAAGAATTATTCCAACCTTAAGCAAAGGTCCTGTGATGTTTTTATAAACTACACTTTGTCATGGAAGCAGCAGAAATCCTGACTTCCTTTCTAAAGCATGTTTTTTCTGGCCCAACACACACGGTACTCACATCATCCTCCTTGGTTCCACCCCAGAAGTTGGTGCCGCCAGCATAGCTTGGTATATTCAGGACAGCGATGCCTTGAAGACTCGGAAGAGGGATATATTGTCCGTCACACTGCAACACATCAAACATGCTATCTATAATCCCCAACGTCAGTTTCTGTTTCCTTTAATCTCAGAATTCAATGGACATTCCAGATCGTCTAGTCTAGCTTCCCATCTTTAACCAGGTCGTTCCACATATTTCCATGCAGCTACGTTGTGTCGTGAGCCTCTTCCAAGTATTTTCCCGCAGGCCAATTCTAGTGTTGTGACAGAATTGAAAGGCAAAAACTTCCCAGTGCAGAAGTGACTGACTGGAAGCACTCCAAAAAGCTGATGCAATTCATACACAGCGGAGATCACAGTGAAACCAGAATGCCCCGACGGATAACTGGCCCTCCAGTTGTAAGCAGGGCAGTCGCCGATATTGTATGCATGAGTCAAAATGTATATACCGTATTTTTTGCTCAATAAGACTCACTTTTTCCCCCTCAAAAGTAAGGGGAAATGTCTGTGCGTCTTACAGAGCGAATGTGTGTGTGCAGCAAGTCTGTCAGATGTGCAGCCCATGGGGAAGTGATGGGGAATGTGCCTGTGATGATGTGCCCATTTGATTCAGAATATTTTTTTTCTTGTTTTCCTCCTTGAAAAACTAGGTGCGTCTTATGGTCAGGCACGTCTTATAGAGCGAAAAATACGGTAAGTATCAATGCCGGCTTTATGACACTGTTTGTAATGTGCTCCAAACAGAAGGGCCTTTGAAAAAGATCCAAACATTGCCAAACAGAACGCAGTAGGCAACTGTTGACGAGGGACCAGTTGCTTAACTGAGGCGTCTCCTTCCCTTTTCACTGTGGATGGAAAAATACGTCTTTGGCCTGCTTTTTCCCAGTTTGTCTGCCTTGTTAAGACATTGTGTTAACGAAACACAAGGTGGAGCTGCAGAACAGCTGCAGAATCTGTGAGAGTAGAAGGGGCTTTGGTTCTAATTTGTCCCACATGAAACTTTACTGTCAAACTCTCCTCACTCTAGGCAAGCCTGCAAAACAGGCTAGAAAGGAAGGAAGAGCCAAATGCCGTGGAAAGACCCAGCAACTTCAGTGAACTAGGCTCTCCAAGCGCACAATAAACATCCCATGTAGAGAAGCCAGCATGCAACAATCCCAGGTCTATTTCAAAGCACAATTCAAAATGCTTTGAAATTCCTTCGACCAAGAGGGAGCTGAGTGAATTATGGGTGCGCTAAAAATCTAATAAATAAACGAAGGACGGAAAGATCTCTTCCTCCTACACAGTCCACCCGATCCCCTGCCCTCGTTAGAAAGCCGTAACTTTTGGGGCAGACCAGGGAAGCTTGGCATCGCTCCTCTTCAGCCTGTTTCCTCCACAAGCCCTCCTGAAAACACTTCATTGCAATGCATTTCATTACATGCAGCATTTAAATGCAGTGAAGATGTGCAATGCCCTGTGCACAGAGACACTGCGGATGCAAAGACTCGTCCTTTGCACACATTTGCCGCATAGTTTGCACGGTGTGTCTGATCAGCAAGAATAGAGAGCTGATGCAAGCGAGCAGAGTTAAGTCTACATCTGGGGAAGGTTGGCGCTTCTCCCCACACGCCTGCTGTTCACAGTGGAAGGGAGGTCCCCACTGGGGTCAGTGGATTAAGAGGCGTCTCCGGGAAAGCGCAACTCTCAGGGATGGTGGAAGCTGGGGAAAAGGCGCAGGCAAAAACTGGGAAATCAGTCCAGTGCTAGGCTCCAAAAGAGTCTTACGCCATGTGTTTAAGAAACGCCTTAGTCTTTCCTGCCTGCTGTCAATCGGTAGAATAACAATTTGGGACAATCTCTTTTCACTTCTCCTCCTCTTGAGCCACCCAGCAGGAGCCGCAACAGACAGACGGAAGACCTCTCCAAGAACCTGCCTCCAGTGGGCCAGAAGTTTGGCAGGAAGCCATGGTGGGCCATCAAGAAAGTCCAGCACCACAAGTAGCAAGAGAGCAGGAAGAAGGCCAGGCTGGCAGGGCTCAACCTTCTGCTCCCCCACCTCTTATTTGATGGGACCTCGACCGTGAGAGATGAAGGTTACCTCAAGCTGAACTTTTTGTTCTAGGTTTTTGTACGTCCGCTGCAATAATTCCTTGGTGCCAAGGACTCCATACCACATCATGTTCTTCGTTCTGCTTCTAAACACAAAAGAAAAATGATCTCGCTGAGGCTGAGCATCTACACACCAACCCCTCCTAAGAGGCTGTAGGAAGACGTGATGGCCATCACACACTTGTGTGCATTGAATCTTCCTTGGAAACCTTGACACCGGCTCAGTTACCTGCATTTTTCAGGGTGCTCTTCCCGTTTATTGTTAAATTCCAATGAAATTTTTGCATCTAATCCAATGCCAAAATAATTGTTCATGACACACTTCTCCGAATAGCCTTCCCTGTAAGCAAAGACACGTCCGTATAATAAATACAGCAGAGACAGGGCAAATTGAAACTAGCACACATGAGGTATACAAGCAGAGGCAATTTCAAGTTTTTCCTCAGGGTTGTCCTACACCCTTCACCTGAGATGAAGAGGGCCCAAATAAAGAGAGCTACAGCCTGAAATGAAACCACGTATGTTTTTTCCACATGCTGATATAGTGATTCCTTATTCTGCTATAAGAACTGAAAGGCTTGGACCTGCCTTTCTGAGTGACTTGGCATAATCAATCAATCAATCAATCAATCAATTGTTCAATCAATCCATCCATCAGCTGGGCATGACAAAGGAGGCAGAAAGAGCATGCCTGCTGCCTCGCTCTCGCTCTCGCAGGTGCCAGGGGAGCCCGGGCATTTCCATCCACTCAGGAAGGCTGGGTGCCACCTGCAGCGTATCTTCCTGGCCCAAATCGACATACCTGGCCCAAGCAGTGCTCCCCACCCCTCTGCTCAGGGCAGCACCACAACAAGGTGTCCTGGTTCGCCCCGGAGGGCCAGCTGAGCCTGCAGAGAGCCCCCTGCTTCCTCCGTAGCCCCGCAGGGGCCTGGCCCCTCTTTGCGCTATGCGGTGGACTGCAGAGAGCCAACGCAGTCGTTGCCACGGATAGTTTGATTCTCTGAGAATTCATCTACCAGCTTTAAAGCCAAGAAAGTGCCCATCAGTGCAACTCCCTCGTTTACCTATGTATTTTCTGAACATCCTTTAATGTGTCCTGAGTACCCAACCAAGCAGCTTCATGGGATGCTCTGGTTCCCTGGTACGATAAGAAAGGCAGAAAAAATCTGCAAATTGCACTCAGCATGCCCTGAGGCTTAAACAAACAACTGTGGCTTGTTTTGCCCACAAAGATCATCTGAACCAGGTCAGTGAGCCTCTTATGAAATGAAAGTGCTGAGAGACACTGTATCTGAAGGGACAATGAAACGATAAGTCCTGCCTTACTTATCCGAACGAGAACAGCACCAGAGGGAGTGCAGGACTCGGGTCTCCTCAGCCAGGAACCACCACTGCCCCACTTCTGCCTTTCCAATAAATGGCTTTCCACTTACATTTTGGAGTTCTGACTCTGTCCAAATCACTCTGACTTTCTTTTGCTTTTGGCATGTATGATTGGATATTACCCTGGTAAAAAACAAACTAGCATGCCAGCGAACTGACAATGAGAACATCAAGGACCGAGCACTTATTGTCCTCACAGTGATTCTGGATCGGGATCGATGAAAGGAGTCGCGCCGAACGGATCGATGTTGGCCAGCAGCATTTTGCTGATGACAGAGCTCCCCGCGATGGAGGCGGCAAGGCCCGCTCTTAAGCCTGGGGTGGGAAGAGAGAACACGCAAATTGCAGTGACCTCCGACTGCCAACACCTCTCATGAAGAAGTCAACCTTTAGGATTCGTTTTAAAGGGGAAAGGGAGAAAGAGCAGCTACATCTTTGGCTTGAAAAGGATTTCATTCATCATTCTGAAAGATGAAATCAGTCAGAAACTTCATCAGTAAGAATATCAAATTATTTTCCTTAAGATAACCAAATAAAGGCCTTGAACACCAGAGAACAAAAGGACTGTGCATTAAAGGCGGTACGTGGCTACTTTATAGTTTGGCCCGTCAGGCCTAACAAGGCAATTGGCTGCAATATTTATGTCTGCTAACTTAAGAAAAAAAGCTGGGATGAACCCTTTCAGGATCCATCCCTTTAGCATCCATGGGCTTCCTCACATGCTTGCCCCAATCCTGCAAAGCAGCCACTGGCTGCATAACCGGCAACCTTCCCGCTTAGCATCAGCCGCCCAAAATGTGGCTGCGGAAGCTTAGATTCAGGGCTCTCGGAAAGCAGACGGGCACCCGAGGACCCACATTTGACAGCTCCCCGGGAGAGCATCTCTGGTCCCCTGAGCACACACCATAGGAACACCCCCAGTCACTTTGGATGCCCATGAGTGACAGGACCGCCCAATTAGATTAGAAGACCCTCGTTACCTGGACAGATTATCCTCGTGTTCAGCACTGGGAGATTCTCCTTGCTGGCGGTGCAGGCCTGGGCTGAAAAAGAACCTGCATGAGAAGGAATGTGACTTCTCAGTCCGTCTGGAGATTTAGGGGCAGTTTTAACTGTTCAGAGGAGGGGAAACAATAGCCTTTGTCTTTCTGCATAAAAACATTGCGTAAGTAAACCATGCATATACATGTTATGGGCCGGGAAAGACTACAGGCAGCTGCAACATAAGTTTCCCTACAGATCACTTTAGGACTGAGAAGGGAAGCTGTTAGTCTGTGGTCCAAAGGCCTAATCCTGTGCCTGGAAGAGTCGGATCCCTTCCCAGGATTCCCGTCTCCGAGCCCCATCGCTACCAAGGGCTTTTTGAGGCAGAGGCAGGAGAATCGCTCCCCAGAGGAGAAATGGGTAGAACCTGTTTGTGTTGCTTTCCTTCTCAGCCACAGACAGGTAACAACAACAGCGGGACTGGCGCTTTGCCTCTCCTTCATCCCCGTCCAGTAGCTTTTTCCCCAGCAGCTTTCGAGGGCAGCTTTCCAACCCTTCCAGACCCAAATGCACATTTGGGAATCTGAGGGGCCACAGCACACTTCACACAGAAGATATGGCTAGCTGCAACTTGGGTTTTGCTTGTGGGGTCTGGCTAGTCAAAAGTGGCATAAAGAGGTGAGAGGAGAGACTGCTGGAGCTCAACGCTTCAAGAGGGAGGAAAAGACCAAGGCAAAGGGGTGGAAGGGGGAATGGGCAGGCTGGAAGAGAAACCACACAGCTGGCCGAGAGGTAGGAAGATTAACCATGAAGCTGGAAGTGGAGAGAGAGGGGGAAATCGCAGAACTAGGAGCAGGGATGGGAGTTGGAGCCAGAGAAACGGTAAGCCCAACGTGTGGGGCTGGGGAAGGGAATAGAGAAGCTGGAGGGAGAGGGAAGCTGCGAGGCAGGCGGTGGAGGGGAGAGAAGAAAGGACAAGGTAAGGGGCTAGGAAGAGAGGGAAAGAAAGGGGCTAGGAATGGAGAAGCAAGCCCCAAGCAAGCAGTAATCTGGTAGAAAACCATCTCCAATTGTTCATTTCAATTTCTCATGCAATTATTGTTTTCAGATGTTTACTTGGATGGGATTCCGATTCCTTTGTGTCTTCATCTTTTTCTTCTTCTTTGGACTCATCCAGTTCCTTACTATATTCCAATGTTGACTGCTTTAGTTGCTCTTCCGTGTGAGCGTTCTGTTCATCCACAACTAAAAGAAAAACACGCACAAGCATTGTTGCCCAGCTTTTCGAAATCTCTCTCGAGCCACTAAATAAGAGTGAGCTGCCGATAGGGGGGTGTGAGGAATCCGCCAGGGCTGGGAATCCATTAGATTCCTGGGGCTCAGCCAGACCGTAGTCTGTGTCCCCAGAGAGGACGCCCAGCCTTCACAAGTGCCTGGAGTCCAGCCCCGTGCACGACCATCCCTTCCACCTGCAGCAGGAGTCCAGTGCAGAGCAGGGCCTGTGCTGGTGGCAGCCAGGGGGGCTCACCAGGAAAGGAGCTGCATGCAGCCACTACCAGCGGCCCTCTCCTACACCCCACACGACCCCCATCTGTGCGGCGGAAGGATGCTTTCTGCACAGTAGTTGCGCAGGGATCCGTTCCTGGCAAGGCCCACTTGACCGATCTTCTTCTGAATCAAGGGCAGCAGTGAGACTTTGCTCCACAAGCATTTATTTGTGCATTATGCATTCAGAACATTTGTATGCCACCCAATTGTTGCACAGCACCTCTGGGCAGCTCACAACACAAGATAAAAACACAATAAAACATAATAAAAACCATAACGTATTACACATTAAAAACAGCAATGTTGTCGTTAGTCGCGAAGTCGTGTCCGACCCATCGCAACCCCATGGACAACATTCCTTCAGGCCTTCCTGTCCTCCACCATCCCCAGAGTCCACCTAAGCTCACACCGACTGCTTCAGTGACCCCATCCAGCCACCTCATCCTCTGCCATCCCCTTCTTCTTTTGCCATCTATTGTTCCCAGCATTAGGCTCTTCTCCAGGGAGTCCTTCCTTCTCATTATGTGGCCAAAGTATTTGAGTTTCATCTTCATTATCTGGCCTTCTAAAGAGCAGTCAGGGTTGATCTCCTCTAGGACTGACCGGTTTGATCGCCTTGCAGTCCAAGGGACTCGCAGGAGTCTCCTCCAGCACCATAATTCAAAGGCCTCAATCCTTTGGCGTTCAGCCTTCCTTATGGTGCAGCTTTCACAGCCATACATTGCAACTGGGAAAACCATAGGCTTGACTATACGCACTTTTGTTGGCAGGGCGATGTCTCTGCTTTTTAGTATGCTGTCTAGATTTGCCATAGCTTTCCTCCCCAAGAGCAAGCGTCTTTTAATTTCTTGGCTGCAGTCCCCGTCTGCGGTGATCTTGGAGCCCAGGAAAATAAAATCTGTCACTACCTCCATTTCATCCCCATCTATTTGCCAGGAAGTGAGAGGACCAGATGCCACGATCTTAGTTTTCTTAATGTTGAGTTTCAAGCCAATTTTTGCGCTCTCCTTCTTCACCCGCATCAAGAGGCTCTTTAGTTCCTCTTCACTTTCTGCCATTAGAGTGGTATCATCTGCATATCTGAGGTTGATATTTCTCCCGGCAGTCTTAATTCCAACTGGTGATTCATCTAGCCCCGTCTTTCTCATGATGTGCTCTGCATATAAGTTAAATAGGCAGGGCGACAGTATACAGCCTTGCCAAACTCTTTCTCAATTTTGAACCAATCAGTGGTTCCGTGTCCAGTTCTCACTGTTGCTTCTTGACCTGCATATAGGTTTCTCAAGAGACAAATAAGATGGTCTGGTACTCCCATCTCTTTAAGGACTTGCCACAATTTGTTGTGATCCACATAATCAAAGGCTTTAGCATAGTCAATGAAGCAGAAATAGATGTTTTTCTGGAACTCCCTAGCTTTCTCCATGATCCAGCGTATGTTGATCTCTAGTTCTTCTCCCTCTTCAAAATCCTGCCTGTACTTCTGGTAGTTCTCGGTCCACACACTGCTGGAGCCTAGCTTGTAGGACTTTGAGCATCACTTTGCTAGCATGTGAAATGAGTGCAATGGTGCGGTAGTTTGAACATTCTTTGACATTGCCCTTCTTTGGGATGGGAATGTAAACTGACCTTTTCCAATCCTGTGGCCACTGTTGAGTTTTCCAACTTTGCTGGCATATTGAGTGAAGCACTTTTACTGCATCATCTTTCAGGATTTTGAATAGCTCAGCTGGAATGCTGTCACCTCCACTAGCTTTGTTGTTGCTCAGACTTCCTAAGGCCCATTTGACTTCACATTCCAAGATGTCTGGCTCGAGGCCAGTGACCACCCCATCGTGGTTATCAGGGATGTTAAACTCTATCTTGTATAGTTCTTCTGTGTAATCTTGCCACCTCTTCTTAATCTCTTCTGCCTCTGTTAGGTCCCTGCCATTTTGGTCCTTTATCATGCCCATCTTTGCATGAAACGTTCCCTTCATATCTCGAATTTTCTTGAAGAGATCTCTGGTCCTCCCTAGTCTGTTGTTTTCTTCTATTTCTTTGCACTGTTCATTTAAGAAGGCATTCTTAGCTCTTCTAGCTGTTCTCTGGAATTCTGCATTCAGTTGGGTGTATCTTTCTCTTGCTCTCCTGCCTTTTGCTTCCGTTCTTTCCTCAGCTATTTGTAAAGCTTCCTCAGACAGCCATTTTCCTTTCTTGCATTTCTTTTTCTTTGGGATGGTTTTAGTTGCTACCTCTTGTACAATGTTGCGAACCTCCATCCATAGTTCTTCAGGCACTCTGTCTATCAGATCTAATCCCTTTAATCTATTTGTCACCTCTACTGTATATTCATCAGGGATATGATTTTGGTCATACCTGAGTGGCCTAGTGCTTTCCCCTACTTTCTTCAATTTAAGCCTAAATTTTGCAACAAGAAACTCATGATCTGAGCCACTGTCAGCTCCTGGTCTAGTTTTTACTGACTGTATAGAACTTCTCCATCTTTGGCTGCAGAGCACATAGTCAATCTGATTTCCGTGTTGACCGTCTGGTGATGTCCATGTGTAGAGTCCTCTCCTGGGTTGTTGGAAAAGAGTGTTTGCTATGACCATCGTATTCTCTTGACAAAATTCTACCAGCTTGTGCCCTGCTTCATTTTGTACTCCAAGGCCAAACTTGCCTGTTATTCCAGTTATCTTTTGGCTTCCTACTTTAGCATTCCAATCCCCCATGATGATAAGGACATCATTTTTTGGTGTTAATTCCAGAAGGTGCTGTAGGCCTTCATAGAACCGGTCAACTTCAGCCTCTTCAGCACCAGTGGTTGGGGCATAGACTTGGACTATTGTGATGTTGAATGGTTTGCCTTGGATTTGAACCAAGGTCATTCTGTCATTTTGGAGATTGTATCCCAGTACTGCTTTTCCTACTCTTTTATTGACTATGAAGGCTACTCCATAGGGATAGGCTCCATAGGCTACTGAGGGATTCTTGCCCGCAGTAGTATACCTGATGGTCATCTGAACTAAATTCACCCATTCCTGTCCATTTTAGTTCACTGATTTCTAAGATGCTGATGCTCATTCTTGTCATCTCTTGTTTCACCATGTCCAGCTTGCCTTGATTCATGGATCTTACATTCCAGGTTCCTATGGAGTATAGATCTTTGCAGCATCGGACTCTCCTTTCACCACCAGATACATCGGCAACTGAGTGTCCTTTCGGCTTTGACCCAGTCGCTTCATTCTTTCTGGCGCTACTAGTACTAGCCCTCCGCTCTTCCCCAGTAGCATATTGGACACCTTCCGACCTGAGGGGCTCATCTTCCGGTGTCATATCTTTTTGCCTTTTGGTACTGTCCATGGTGTTTTCATGGCAAAGATACTGGAGTGGGTTGCCATTTCCTTCTCCAGTGGATCACGTTTTGTCAGAGCTCTCTGCTATGACCTGTCCATCTTGGGTGACCCTGCACAGCAGAGCTCATAGCTTCATTGTGCTATGCAAGTCCCTTCGCCATGACAAGACAGTGATCCATGAACGAGAAAAACAACGATAAAATACAGCAAAACATACAAAACAAAAGTCTATGGCAATTCGGTATTAAAATGTTTTTTCAAAAGGAAGGTCTTCGCCTGGCACTGGAAAGAAGGTAAGGAAGGCGCCAGGCGAGTCTCCCTGGGGAGAGCATTCCAGATGGGGGGAGCAGCTGCCGAACAGGCCCTCCTCCTTGTGCCCGCCCTCTCCTCTCCTTCAGGGATGGCTCACACGGGAGGCCCCCTGTGCAGATCTCAATGGCTTCCGCTCTGCTCCCTTGCAAGACTGTGCTGAGCACAGGGGGAAGCCTGTTATTCTAGAAGGAAAGATGCCAGTAGGGTTTGATGCATCCTTAGTTGCAAATAAAAATGACAACGGAGCGACTGTTGGGCCTGGGATTGCGCCCTCTCCCTCCAGAACAGAAATGAGGTTTGCACACTTCCTTTTTATTAGAATTCCTCATGAGACCATTACACAGCGCATGTGCATTCGCGGTTGGGTTTGCACTTCCCTGAAGTACAAGAGAGATTATCAAAGCACTGCTTAATTTTTAATAGAAATCTGCGAGACAATATCCCATTCACAAGGTGAATGTGCTCATGGGAGCAGTGGCCACAAAAAGGAAGCCGGACACATCCGGCCCTGTGGCTGCCCCCGGCAGAAACTCTTGTGTCAACATGCCCGCTTTTTCCTGGAACATTTTATGGTTCTGCTGGAATTGTCTTGGTACCAGCCGCCCGGACTTCATGCAAGAGACTGTAGAATCATTTTTAAGCCATGGGCTGAATTAGGTTTTCTGAAACAGCAGCACCCCAAACCCACCAAAATAGTTTCAACCTGGGTCATTAAAGGGATCTAACAGAAAGGGTATCTTTCCCTAGGAACTGTACACCCCCTGGGAAAATGTTCTGAATCCTCACTTGCAGACACAACCGCCATCAGTAGATACACCTTAGCATTTGTCCTACGCAACAGTCGGACTCACTTTCTAGGCGAACTCTTGGTATGAGTCCGATTCAGGGCAGAGTTGAAGTCTGGGGAGACAAGCCAAGCAATCCAACTCATTCTCACCCCAAACGGGATTCCTCACATACCCCTTGGAGAGAAAATGGCAGCCGCAGAGGAGATGAGGTCTCTGTTTCTAATGTTAAATGGTTGAAGAGTTGGTCTGGGCCAGACCTTCCCGCCACTGAGGAAAAATGCCAAGACAAGCTCCCTTGCAGATACACACCCTTTTCAGCTTGCTCAATTATTTGCCTCAGAGCTTTCTTCAAGCTGTTTGCTCGGAGCATCAGCTGCTCTCGGGGCTTGAAGATCTGGTGCGGAGCGGGTGCTGCATTGTTCTCCATCGGCAGTTGCTTGACGCCAGACAAAGACTCTTCGCTTGACGTTTCTTCGCCTTCTTCTTCTTCTATCATGGGAGGAGTGACCCTCGGCAACGGAGGGGGGACCTGTGCTTCAGCATGGAGGGCCTGAAGGAGCAGGTTGAGCTTCTCATTCAGCTCAGAGCACTGCAGTGCGACAGGTGACCCAAAAGGGAAAGAGACACACGGAAGTCCCAAAATAATCTTTAGAAGCCCAAATGACCAGTTTAAACCACAAAACACTTCTAAATTCTCACCGGCATTCGAATTGGTTTCACTTCTGCATTTAGTGGGAGCAGGATGAGGAAAATACCTAACACAATTCTGCCAACCCACACTAGCATCCTCTGCTGTTTGTGACCTGCTATCGCTCTCGCCACTATTTTTATTAGAGAAGCGGTGAAAAATGGGTGTGGAGTTGACCTATTTATGTCACGCTGAATCAATGGTGGTCACGACCACCATCAGGAAGTGGCCTGTCAAAGATCAAATCCAGACAGACCACACTGCATTCCCACTAGTTAAACAAACAAAAACCCTATTGGGCATTGAAAAATGGCTTGACGCGGCTTCGCCTTGGCCCCTGAAGAAAGGGCAATACCCAAGTGTTTGGTTTGGCATCGCTGACTCCAAGGAGTCCACCTCGAAGGAGGCTGTCCCCCTAAATGCAAGTCTTTGGCAGGCTGGGGCCTTGCGAAGGCACCCCAGGAGCTGTCCGTGACCCAGCTTGGCTTCTCTGCATTTCCTCCTCTTTCTTCTCTGAAAAGTCTATGCTCTGAGGAATATGAGTGCAACGAGTAGCGTTCTGTGAAGCGAGAGCCTAGAGAGAGAGGGAACAACATCTACCAACATTTTCTTAATTGAGAGGGGACTTCTTTGGTCCTTGGGCAAACATCACAGGACTGTAGGAATGCTCAAAGGCAGCCTTCCAAGGTCCAAGGAGGTGCCCCAACCTAGCCGGGGGATGGAGAGATCGCCTCACCTCCACCTGGGCCTCGCCAGCACAGAACGGCCTGCGCCAACTCAGAAAAACGACGGCAGGAACGGAGGAAAGAGGAGGGTCCGGTGGACAGGGAGGGGGGATTTATCCCGAGCCTCTCCCGGCCCCCCGCCTGCCACCCCGCAAGGCCCATGAAGTGAAACCTGCAGGGCAGAACGCCCGAAATGGGAAAATCCTGCCCAGATCCCTCTGCGCTGCACTCGCCGAGGCCACGATCAATGGGATCGCACCGAAAGCGATCTGTGGATTTCGGAAAGCCTCTTTCCCAACAAAATGGCTCTGCCTTTTCCACCGGAGATTCCAGGCAGCTTACACAGAGTCAAAAATAAATCTACATCCACAAATCCAAATGAAACTCTTATACAGATTTAAGCCATCCCAAGCCCTGATGCCTTCCGCCACCTATCAGTTCCTGTAAATATTTTGTGAATGCATGCAAGGGAGGACATGCTAATGTTGGAAATAATTTAATATCGATATGAATCATCGAATAGCAGAGTTGGAAGGGGTCAGAGGGCAACCGGGTCCAACCGCCCACTCAGTGCAGGACTCCCAGTCAAAGCATCCCTCCCAGATGGCCGTCCAGCAATTTTTAAAGGAATGGAAGCTTAATTCTTACTTTAATAGCCATTGTGTCGGCACTGGCATTTTCCATTGGCCTTTCACTGGTCTTCCCTATTTTGGCAACAAAACCTTTGACGGTTTCACATAAGATCCTTTTTGCAAAAGAGACAGAAAAGCCAAAGCAAAGAGAAAGGGAATTGATGATGTGGGAACATTCATTTTGTATGAGACATTAAGGTTCGTTTTCCCACTAAAATGAAAACTCATTAATACGTTTCACTGCAGTGCAATTTTTATCCCAGAGGCGAGCGGCCTGCAAGATTTCACCGGCCATGTGTGCTCGAGCCTTTTCAACCGCGGCTCCAACGCTTCTGCCCTGGAGGCGAGAGGGATGCAGTAGCAACACGGGGTCTGAGGGCTGTGAGGGAGGAAAGCCCCCCAAAACCCCCCAAAACCCCCCAAAATGGCAGCCCGCTGATTTGTGCCAAGACTTCTGTCACAGCATGTCCTCCAAACACGGCGGAAGTTGCTCAATGACTTTTACTCAGTTATTATATTTACCCCCCACGTTTTCTCCTACAGGGAACTCAAGGGGGCTTCCTATCCCGCCTCCTCCCCACTTTATCCTCACAACAACCCTATGAGGTAGGTTAGGCTGAGAGCCTGACTTCCTGGCTGAGTGTGGATAAAACCTGGATCCCTGAGGCCGGGGATTTAGCGACACTAAGCCCCAAACAAATTGCAGTCAACGTGCTGCTGCAGGGACCCAACGGTATGAAAGGCACGCCTAAGTGCCTTTTCTAAATAAAAGGTCACTTCAAAACCTTTAAAATTTCAAATGTTTCATGAATCGCACTGCAAAATTTGACATGCTGTAATTTGACACATAAGGTATAAAACATCGCTTTGCCCTTATGATTTGCCTTAAACCAAGGCAGTCGTGTAAACTCTACAAAAGCAACTTCATTTAGTGCACAATAGAACTATGAGAAATATTTTGCCATTAAGGAATATTTTAAGGCAGTTGGGCACTGCAGTGCACAACTTTTAATTTTGGGGGCAGTTACTAATAATTGACTTCAAACCTTAATTAGGTAAATGCCAACTATGAGATAGATTAGCCACATTTAATGTAAACTACCCAGAAATGTTTAACTCTTGACTATATATGCACTTTAAGTAAACAGATACATTGCTGCAGTGAGCAAATATGAATTGTACTCCCAGTTCACTGATACGCCACACTGGACTCTGAAGAATGAACATGCACAGGATACGGAGAGAGATCCAAGTGGCTCAGCATCAGATGTTAATATACTACATGCAGCAACTTTACGAACAGAGAGGATTCTAACAGCTGCGTTGAATCATTTGAATTAGTCCAGTGATGGAATTTGAATTTAGACAGACTTTTCCCCTGCTTGCACGTTTTCAACAGAAGATGCAACACGATCACGTCTGTACACAGTGTTGTGAATTTCAGATCATTGTACTTACTTGGCAGATGATATGACAACAGAGTGCTGATCAGAATCTAGGATCTTGGCCAGGTGAGCAGCCACCGAATCTTCGTATGCAGACATCTGAAAGGGAAGCAAACATCCCTCATATTCGAACTTCCTGCTCTCATTGTGAAACCTTCTATGAAGATCTCAGCTGATAAAAGCCCCAGCATGACTTTTTAATGCTACCCTTAGATGGCAATCTTATGCACATTTACTCAGGAGTAAATTCATGGAACTCGACAGAAGGTACACGTCTGTACTGTTAAGACTGTTGCATATTGCTCGCGTTAGAGATCACCCTTCACCTGACATTCTTCAGATTCTTCTTCAGGTGTAACAGAAAGAATTGACGGCTTTGGTGGGAATCTCAATTCATACGACATTATGCTCCACCTGGGCAAGAAAAGACCGGCCGTGAGACGGACCAAACTCGTGCAGCGGGATCAAGGATGTTTTCCAGCGCAGTAACAAGAAAATGATTGTGAAAGGCAGAATTATCCCAAGATAATTTCGATCTTGTGAATGAGACAAATTAGGGATGCGTGTGTGGGGCATTTACCTACCTGTCTAACATTTTAGTGCTCGCCCGTTCTAACTTTTCCAAAATTTGGGGAAGCTGCGTGTCATCATCACATGACCCTCCCCAGCCGAGGACTCTGGCAAGGTCATTCCCTGTACCAAGCGGCAGAACTCCCAGATGACACTAAGATGAAATTAAAAAGTATTCCATTTAAGTTTAATCACAAAACAATACTGGCTTGTAATCACAGAAGAACCATTTGCTTTTCCTTCAGTTTCAGGGATCTTTAAAAAAATCTTGCTGGCTGCACCTTCTCTCTGTATGAAGAAATTAATACTTACTTGTTTGTGTAAGTTGAGCTTATCAATTTCAGAGAGCACCCAGCCAACGCTTCCGTCTCCTCCGCACACTAAGATTCGAAAATTGTCGAATTTCTGAAATAAGCGTAAACTGAAAGGGAACGCATTTTCAGTATGCAAATCCACAGGCAGGCACAATCAAGCATCTTAAGACCAGCCGTCCAGGATCCACACTAGACCGTGACATGAGCATCTCACTTCTGTGCCACGTGACGTTCACCCCAAGCTGCCCTCCTTGCGTTATTTCTACCATTTTATCCTGACTGGTTTTCTCATGACTTCTTTGTGGGCATTTTTCCAAGGTATGTGTTCCAGAGTGAGCTAAAATGGCAAAATGGTTCTGGGGAAAGGAGGGATGTTGGTGGGGAGTGTCTGGAGGGTGGGGGTAAAGGGGGTGCTGGTCCCACTCCCTTAACTATGCCGGGGGAGAATTTCAGCCACAGTGCCCACCTGACCCTCTTTCTCCTTGCCTTCTCTTCCCTCCAGAAGGAGAAGAGTGGCTGTCATTTTCCCCTTAAAAATAAATCGCGTCTTCACTCTTATAGCTTGTAATTCATGTATGAAGAATTCCAGAATCTTTAAGCCTTGGAATCTGCAGTTCTGAAGCCATGATAAAATCTGATAAAATCAACAGTGGTGCGAGAGGATGATTTAAGTATGCCAATTATGCAACAACCTCCTCCGAGACTTTGAAAAACAATGCTAGGTATTAAATTACCCTAAATGAGGGCCTCCATTCATTAAATCGAACACCTGAGCGGGATTTAGCGACTGCTTAAACCGGCGAAGAAACTTTACTCCCTGATTGTCGCCACTCTTCGAATTCACGAAAACCAAGAGAGGACTGGCGCAGGTCGGTGGGCAGGTTGCTTTCCAGAATCCTGAAAATACAGTGTTTAGAACACCAGATCACATGTGCCAGCATGGGGGAGCCATGTTCTCCCTAGCATCTCCCAGACAGAATAGCCCATCTAAGAAGCCAGTTGGCCTGGACTGTGGAGAGCGGTCCAGTGGTGCCTTCCCCAGTTGTCAGCGACACGGCAGCTGGGGCTTGTTGAGGTGACCGTCTGGGCAAGTCCTGCCGGAATTCAGCTCAGCCAACCCCCATCAGCCAGTCATCAATGCAGCCAGCCATCTCTCCCGCCCCACCTGTCTTCCCTCCCAGCATCTGTTTGCATCGAGCACCTTAGCGGCCACCTTGCAAGAGGACTGGGCTGCTCTCCTTGTGGAAGAAGGGCAGTGGCAGCAGCTTCCCTTGAGCAGAAGGGGCACGTCACAGCGCAGCTTCTTGGATGTGCAACGCTCGCGCCAGTGAGGTTCAACTGGAACCAACATGGCCGTATTTCCAGCAGCAGGTCAAATATACGATGGCCTTTCTATGAACCAATTGTTTTAATTATGCTACACACTAATGGTTTAGTGGATTTATTTATTATTTAGTTGCCTTATTACGTTTTGGTATTCCTAAGGGAAATTGCTGTTAGTTCTATGCTTCACTGACTGTTATAAATCCTCTTGGGTCTTTTTCAAGAGAAAGAGAACTAAGAAATTCCTTATTTTTTTATTACCACCACCATTCGCTTCATCTTCATAGCACTATCATTAGAATTTAAACATTAGCATTTAAATTTTTTTATACCTTATAGCTTTTGGAATGATGCATTTTTGCAACATTTCCTGTAATGAGAAGCCATTTTGCAATACCGCATTATCACACTGCAGCGGCCTTTGAGTAACACTGCGATGCAAGGCTCTTGCGCCCGGCCTCATTTGCTTCCCACCTTCCCCAGCAAACTGCGGTCCCACATCGCAGAGAAGCGCATGCCCCAAAGCCTACGTACCATCAGAATCGATGCTGTTCAGCGCCGTGGGTGGAATTATGGATACTTTACATTGGCCAAGCGGACACTTGCGCGGATACAAATCTCTGCAGGCAGTGTGCACCTACAAACAATTAGCGGCACGTGAGCCACGGATGTGTCACAACTTCCCCAACACCCCACACTCATGGCAAACGGCACACGTGTGGAGTTTTCTCTCAAGGAAATATGCAGGGCACCCTTGGCCACTTGAGAAACGTCCTCGGTGAACATCCACAGGAGCAGCCCCTTGTCCTGCCTTAGGCACTGCATCCCATTCTGCAACAGCTTTCTGTTGTGTCCAGGAGCTTTGGATTCTGCAAGGCCACAGGGACTGTTCGATCCAACTGACTTTGGGCAGGGCAATGCAGCTCATGCTTCCCTTAAACATGTACTTCGGTAATGTCCAATAGCTGGTTCGTTTTGGTAGGAAACTATTACACAGATGAAATTTGTACTGGAATAGTCTTTAATGTTTGCTTAGTTATTTTATTTATTCATTTACATTTTGCTATACCATCTCACATTTTCAAAAACTGTCAAGACTTATGCACATGTTCTTTTAAATTATTTGCCTGCTTCATGGAAATTAACAAATGGGCAGAGTGAATAGATTCTCTGTAACTTTTTGACATGGAAAACACTGATGATATGATACTGGAAAATAAGAAAAGGTGCAAGGAAACTAAAGTGCAGGAGAAGAAGGAGAATGCTGGAAAATATGAGCCAGGAAAGCCACAGCAAACGAGTCGCAAGTCTCCTGAAACGGCTGTCGGAAGGGAAACGAGGAAGGAGGTGGGAACTTCACAGGCACACCAAGGGACGGGTGGGGAGAGATTCTCACCAAAACGATTCTAGCCTGGAAACCTTCCACACAACAGGTTCTCTCCAGAAGCAAATCCCGTGTGTGTGATGCACAGAGACCATGGAGAACCAAGAGCTGCAAGTCTTACTTGGAAGATCAAAAATAATAGCTGAATAGCTGTGAGGAGAAATTTTAATCCGCAATGTCTGTGAGTGAAAGGAAGGCTATCTTTTGTGTTGCTGGGAATGTGCTATTGCAGTAAGAAATGCTAACGAGCGCATGTGTGTTTCAATGACATCACTCCATTGTTTATCCAATTGACCAAGCCACCTATAGTCAGCTGACAGCCTTAGCCACTCCCAAAGCCCTCCTCAACAAGCAAGAGGTAGATCAGGTGGAGTACTTTGGGAGAAGACAGACTCTAACCAGTGGGACATACCATAGTTTTACACCAAAGGCACTTCCAGTCCTGCAGGCGCAAAACGCTACCGCACGTCTTGTCGCAAACTGCACATTTGGCACTGACCGGCAGGTTCCCCTCCAACCATTGGTGAGGCATCGCGACCTAGAGAGGACGGGGCGGTCGGGGGAGAAAACGGTCATATCACTTCCCTTCAGGTCTCCCCCACTCTCACCAGTCCTTCCCTCCACTTATTTTAAATTGGTTATGTTTTGGTGCAAGGACATCCCTCCCACGGCTCTTGGATTCTCGCCATGATCAATAAATGCTCCAGTTACGCCCGCCATGGCCATTTGCACCCGCCGCGCGCAGGGAGGCGGCAGTTTGCTCACTCGGAGAAAACGATCTCCAATCGAGCAAGCCGCTGCCTCGTGCGCCCGCCTCGTGGCGCCCGCCCACCCCCACCTCAGTGTGCATACCCACACGCGCCACCCCCACCCCTGTGCCGGCCCACATGCACCGCTGGCACCCCCTTTCCGGCCCATGCCCAGCACCAGCACCTTTCAACTGGCCCCCTGGTCAAAAAGTTTGAGGACCCCTGCTTTACACAAACACCTGGACATCGGCCATGAGGGTGACAACGCTTCTTTTTCTGGCCACAAAACAAGGTTGCCTATCTGTTGTGCAATCACCCACTTGCTGCAGGAGGAGGAGAACTGGCTGCTCAGAGAAAAGCAGCCCATGCACAGAAGAATCCGTTTTCTCCCCTGTGGCCTCCTTGAAAAAGGTCCAAGGACTCGCCCGGGACGTGGTCACGGGCCTCAGCCCAGGAGTTCAGAATGTCCTAAAGCAAAGGAGGTGGTGGGGAGCACCTGAAGGTAGATAAGGATCCATAACAAAATACAATAAATCCTAGCCTGCCAGACTCTGATTGTGTGCATTTCTTTTCTTTTCTACATATAAAGGAAGCACACGATGGTGTTGCCTGCAGCGTGACATAAATACTTACACCATCTTCATCCTCGATAATATCCTTTCCGATCGACGTCAGCGTGGTCCATTTGCAATTGTTTATGGCCCTAACGGCGCATCTTTTGTGAGCCTTAAACTTGCACACTAGAAGAAAAGAGACACGTGCTCATGAGAGAGTCCTTGCAATGCCATTCTGGCAGAAGTTCAACCACACACTCAAAAATCTATCATGGCAGTTTCACATTGTTCTCCAGCCCAAAGAAGTAGCCACTTGGTCCCACAGCGGAAAGGTGCCTCAGGTTATAGACTGAACGTTTGGGGCATAGCGAAGAAAATCACGCCAACAGAAACTATTACTGGGTGGTCCTTCTGCCACTTCAAAAGTGCACAGGAGGGACATCTTCAACGCTTCAAAACCTTTGGTGCGTGGGGGAATACAGAAACACACAGGGTGGTCCACAGACCCCAATGCAGCCTCATAAAGGCATTACACCAGCCCAGCCCCCCCGCCACCAATAGCCGCGACGACTTAATCACTGTGACAAAAGATTTGTACGATCCGAAGAAAACCAGAGTATAGAGAAACCAGCACTACAGAGCACGTCCTGCTGAGGTGCATGTTCTACAGGGATATTCGTGCTGCACTCATTTCCCCACTGATGGGTCGCTTCCCAGGCCGTACAAAACAACAGTATCTCTATATACTGCTGTCTGACACTAACCCAAGGATGACATACGGTGTCGCTAAATTCTTTGCGGCAATGATGGGTGCCCAAGACAGATCCTGAGGGAGTGTGGCCCCACCGAGCTGGACAAGGACAAGGCCTGGGAATGTCACTGGTTTAAGATGACTGATATTGTCTCGAAGTATTTATGAATCCGAGTGGGTCTTAAGACAGACAACCTTTTATGTATTTTCTTCTTTTTTAAATCTATGTATTTATTGAATGGAGCTGGTCTTTGTCCCCAATAAAGTTTCTATCTATCTATCTATCTATCCATCCATCCATCCATCCATCCATCCATCCATCCATCACTATGACAAAGCATTTCAAGTAACAGGAAGTGACAGCTTTACGTGAAAAGCCATTTCAGTCCTACTCTTTAGGCAGAATCTAGTTCTGCTGCAGTCAACTCCCAAAATGGGTAGAGCGACTCATTGGCTGCTTAAAATGTTTTCAGCAGTCATAATATATCACAACTTTTATTCCCATTTGTAGAGACTAACCCGGGCCACTTCCATTCCCAGAAAAGCCTGGAAGCTGACTGGCAATGCCTTCCAAAAGCCACGGCTCAAGAGAGCTAAACTATCACAGCGTTCATGTACTTGCAGATGAACATAATGCAGAGTAGCCGTAATTTATTATAACCAAGGCTTAGTGTCTGCACGCTTCCTCCTGCTGCCTGCGCCATCCCGAAGCTTTGTTGGGGCCCTTCCAAGAACAGCTGCTCTGCCCAAATGCCTTTGTTGCATCCAAAAACAGCAAGAGCAATCTGACAAAATCCATGTCCTGAGCCTTGTAGTTTCACTTGTCCGGAAGTGTAACTGGCATCTTGTGGGATTACACAAAGCCTGTTATTTTGTTTCCAAGAATACAAATACGAGCGGCAGACTTTAAAATCCTGGAAACAGTTTTCAGATACTGAAATGCACCATGTCCAAAATGTCATCCCGCCACTATAGGTATTTTTAAAATATTTTTCAGTACAAGTATTTTTTCCATTGGACAGTAATCAAAAAGAGTTTACCAGATCAGTCAAACTAGATATATTTTCCACATCAGAATAAGAGGTATATTTTCTGGTCAGAAGAGGGGACCAGAGTGAAAGGTTTCCAAAATGAGGGTGACTTTTGGAGCAGGGGAGCTCTTTTGGAGATGAACGGCTGCTCCGTCCCGTTCTGCCAAGGAAACAGAAGCGATTCTACATCGGCACAGAGAGCTTCTGGCCTAGAAACTATTTCAGAATAAAGTGAATCACAAAGCTGGTGCAGAGTGGGCAGAAGTAAGAGGGTCTCTCGCCATTTATGCCACATGCCGTTCATCCACGAGGAACTCATGTTTATGTGCAACAACACTGAGCATCGATTCTCGTAACTGGGAGCTGCAGGACGAATGGCAGAACTGAGCTAGCGCCTGACACTCGCCTAGGAGCTTAATCAGGAGGCTGATTGGATTAGGAGTAGGTAACCCCTTTGGCAGGTTTTCTGCTAGCAAAAGAGGATGTGCGTCCAAGACAACCATTGCCACTGGATTCACATCCACTTTTCTGAGGCGGTGCCCCAGGTTAGGCAGGGAGGTCCCATGACACCAAAAGAAGGTACTCCGTGCAGAAAAACAACTTGGCACAGCATCGACAGAGGTGCTCTCCAGGAGAAGACGTTCATTTTTCCAGTATGGGTAACTGCAGTCCACAATGCACTGCAGTGCTTTACCACCACACTATGAGCCTTTCTATATTTTGTTGTGTACAAACTGGAACGGAAGTGGATTTAATTGGCATTCTTACCACTTGATGTACACAAAATACACAACACGGTGAGGTGCAAAATATTTTTACTGTGGCACAAAGGTTAGTCAGGCAAATACCAAAGTAAGTATTCACTTATTTGCAAATGCTTTGCCAAGGCACCTGGAGCTGCCTTGAAGGAAGGCATCTGGACCCCTGTGAAGCACATGGAGTCCTGGTCCTGGGGGGTTTGCATTACAAGTGGCATCCCAGACATGGATGATCCAAGCATTTCAAACCAAGCAGGTTTGTCACTTCATGGTTTCTCTAACTTTATTCTTGGGAATAAAGAATTAGCCGCTGGCTAAGCAGAGTAAAATCCACAAGGACTCCTTTACCTTTACCTTACCTTTACCTTATTCTTGGGAAAGTAAGACTGTTAGAAAACCTTGGTATAATATTCTTGTTGTAAACTTGTAACAAAATTTTTGAACTACCATGGAAAATAGTTTTTCTAGTATAAAAATGGGTGCTAGTTACTTCTGCATTTCATTTTTAATTTCAGCTCTTCATGTGCAAAGCAGAAGAGGAATGATTGCTTTTCCCTCTTTTCCTCCTATGAACATCAGTGAACCAGATCAAAAGCTTCCATTTCTGAATGAGCTCTGCTTCTTTATGATATCTGAGCATGGGTTGATTCCAAGTCAAGTTTCTCAGCTTGGTACAATCCAGTGCCCTACAAAGATGACATGTGGAACAGACCACAGAGTTGTACCAAGTTCAGCAACCCCCATGAATGGGTGGTTAAAATACTGAATCAGTTTGGTAGAAAATTCACGTACCTCACAGTACCTCATATTACCATCTTCCAAGAAGCTACAGAAAGCCAGATTATAAAAGCAAATCTACTCTGCCTTTTAATTCTGTGACAAGGGGATTGAAAAAATACCAAATGCTTCCACTGGGCAGCAAGACCAATAAGATCTTGAAAGGTTTTCCTGAAAGTCCTAAACCTTTACAGGCAGAGAATTTATCTTCACTTTTGTGGTGTGGCTAAATCCTGATCAGTTCTAAATGAGACATCCCCTAGCGATAACACAAGCAGTGAAAAGTGAGTCATTACCTTCGCAGGAGAGGCCGTGGGAAGTAACTCCAGAGAGACTTTCCCTGCAGACGTTGCAGAAGGTGGGTCGGGCGTGGGAGCAAGCGTACCAGTTATGCATCCCTGAGAAATGTTCCACATTAAACTGCGCAGTCTAATAAAGGAGAAGTTAAGACAAAATGGCACATACAAGACGTCACTTCCAAAGTCACACCTGAAAGGCTCATCCCGCAAAGCAAGCAACCCCTTGAAATAAAAGCAACACGAACAATATATCCATCTCTTCATCCCCCTCTCCGTTCTGACTGCGTGAGTTTTCTATGATCCCACCCTCCTTTTGCTCCACAGTCACTGTATCTTGAAAAATGGGCAGTATTTATAGAAAGGAGGGCAAGGCCCACTGGGGTAGCGTCAACCATACCTCATAATGTTCCCGGGACTGAACAGATTTCAGTGAGCTGATCCAATCCTCCATCTCTTTTCTGTTCTCTGCACACAATATTAACCTCCTGAATGGTGTGATTACCTGCAACAGATCTCTTGATAAACCACTCAGAATTGCCAAGGGGAAGCACAACAATGCCGTTGCTTTTAGTCGTCTAACGTGGTAATGCACGCGTTCTATGAAATCCTATCATGAGGACAAGTTACCAATTGCAATACTCATAAATGTTGGCCTGTGTAATTCACTGAGACCTCGCACCAGTTTCACAACAGAAGTTGATAAAGAGGAGCTATAAAAAGGCAGGCACAATTTTTATTGATAAATTCTGTTTGTGCGTGAGGCATTGGCCATTTCAAGTTGGCCTAGTGAAGATTCTGGGGCAGGAAAGAGACATTTCAGAACTGAGGAAAGGATATTGAGGGAGCAGTCCTTGAGCCTTTGACAACAGCCAACTGAGTAAAACTGTCCAGTGTTTCTGTTGTCTAAAAGTGAAGCCAGAATCTCTTTGGAAAGGGAGAGAAAGAGGGGAACGTTCAGTTTGGATTCAGCTCTTCACATGGACAAATGCTTCGCTCACATCTCAAGGGAAATGTTACTTTGATTTATTGTAACTAATTAAGCTCTAGTGAAAGGACTGAGCTTCCAAATTCTCCTCTAAGTCTTCCAGAGCAGAAACAAGACCTGCTCACAACAGTGTGTCTGTGTGTGTGTGTGAGAGAGAGATTTATTAAGAGAGATGCTAGTCATTTACTTCTAGAAACAAATTTATGATCATTCCTTTTGAGAACACCAAGCCCAGGTTGAAAAGATATTTATTCCATTTCTCACGCTGACATTCACCAGGGCACTGCATGTATATACTTTTACAATCATGTATTAGTTACCAGGAGAAGTAACTGCCTAGTAATTTAAAAACAAAACAGGGAACAACACAAAAGAGAAACTAAGCAGGAGAAACCAAACAGCAATTCAGATCGGCTGAGGAAGGCTCATATGATAGGCTGGACATGCACATGGTGGGCATGTCATGAGCGGAGCCGGCTGGTGCCGGAGGTCAGACTAGATGGCCCAGGAGGCCCCTTCTGACTCGCTCTGTTTCTATGTTTCTATGTTTCTATGTTTCTATATTCCTACCCTCCACTTTAAAAAGCTTTTGATTTCTGAGCCGTAGGATATAAATAGTTTAAAGCAGAAAACATTCAAAGGAGCTGTTTTTCCTTGCTTGAATTGTTATCGATTAGATTTCTCCATCTCCACATAGCCTCACTGTTTGAAAGGCTTATAATTACTCCTAAGTGCTTTGGAATGCTTATTCCTCATAAATTGGGAAGAGTTCTCTCTTACACATGTAGTTCAACAACAAGCAAGTTACTTACCTGGTGCGCTGTGCTATGTATTTGTTCTATACGATCCTCAGCTAAACTGGACTTTAATGTATCTAGCAAGTTCAGTGACTGTGGTGCAGCTCATGAATAGCATATAAATAACAGTAGCATATAAATAGTTTAAAGCAGAAAGCATTCAAAGGTGCTATTTTACCTTTGAAGTAAATAGGAAGTATTTTTTTTTACTTCCAAGCATTTTACGTTTAAGCTGCCTACAAAGCTGACAGACCTCTCTCAATTGTCTATTTCCTGCCCTGTGTACACCTGCCCTTTTAACACCTGACCATCCCTTTTCCTAAATATAACTGAGGATATAGAGAAGTGCATCTCTCTTTACACAGGAACCAAATGGAAACTTCTGATCACTAACTTTTCAAAAGACTTATCGTAAACATAGTATTATTAGCATTACGTTTGAGAAACTATCTGGATTATCTTCCATATGCTTTCCATAGTACTTTCATTTTTAATTACATAGTCTAGAAAATTTTCTTTTGGTCTACTTGCGATCAGGGTGTTTTGCCCAGGAAATGGAATGAGAAATGCTTCAAAACAGAATAGAGGGACTGGTTCTGGAAGCACGCAAGGTGGAGGCCAGCGTTCCACTGCACCAGTTTCAAGCAAGCATGCTTATGCTGACACACAAAACCCCACAGGGCTTAGGATCCTCGTACCTGACGGAGCACCTCCTCCCTTAGATGTCAAGACTGGGTGCCCTTGGATGGGACTATGTCAGCCTGGCATTTGCTACGCAGCAAACCCAGACAGTATGTTATCAATACGGCTCCTCCTCCTGTGAAATCTGCTCTCCATCCCATTATGTGTATTGCTCATTCTTACAAGCTTTCAGTGACAATTAAAGACCTATCTGTTCATTTTGGCTTCTGATTTGTTTTTTCACTGCATCATGAAAGCTGTTATTTGCATTTGCCTGGTTAATCGATGTCGTGGTTTTGGACTATGTTATATGATCATTGCTTTTGATTGGGGATATCCCACTTCAGAATTATTTTGCAATGGCAAGTATGAAGACAATTTAAGAAATAAGGTACACACAGAGCAATTCGGTGGCAAAGTGAAGTTCTTTTCTAATACCGCCGTGATGGAAGTGCCTGTTTCTCTGCTAGATTGGTTCAAATTCTTCACTTACAGCGAGGAAAAACGATAGCTGCTCCTTTTGCATGAAGAGCAACCTCAGAGTTGTATCTGGAACATTTATTCAGGCCCAGTACGTTTCGTGTCAGAAAGCGCTTTAAGGCAACAAAACTTGTGTCTTGACAGGACAGCGAAGGCCATTTTGCACGTTATCTGATAAAGCTAAGAACAGAGTGCTTGTTCTTTTCATATGACAGGTGAAAGTAGCCAAGGTAAATTTATGCTGAACTAGGAAAACTCAATAAGTCAGCTCTGGACAGCATCAGATTTAAGTGATAACGGAGTGGGTGTGGACAGAGAAAGAGACAATTTCAGACTTCTGGATACCTGAACCACGCTTGTTCTTCCTGTATTGAAAATGTAAGCACACAGGGAAGGCCGACTTCTAGCGGAAGGACTGTTTGAAGGAGTGCACCTGTGGAGCTGTGTTGCTTGCAACGACGAAGGAGGCAAGCCTGGGGCAGCGGTTCCTGTGCACTTCCCAAAATCAGGCTCCTCTACATTCTTTCCTCAGGAATGAACGAGTGGCTGATCTCGTCAGTTTCATCACCTGCTGCCAGTGGGACGGGAAGGACAAGAGACCCGTTCTTCTTGTCAAGGGGTAATTTCTCATGGGACACTAGCGGCTCTCTTTCGCAGTCGGGAAGGGCTGTTCCAATCCCTCAGGTGGGCCAGATGTGTGTTTTCAGGATAAAGCATCCCATGTCAATGAGTCCCACCTGGTGATCCCACTTTTGGCCTGATCCTGGATTATTTCCAAAGATATTCCTGGAATGAGAAGTTTGCTACTTTGGTTTTTCTGTGAGGGCCTTGCAAACCAAGACAGAAGGAAAAGCAAGTGACGTTGGCGTCTCTTGCCCTAAGGAGAGGTGTCCTTCAATATCAAGCTATAAATTGATAAATGAATAAAGAAGTTCAGCCTGACCGTGACCAGCAAACGAAGCGCACCCTCTAGGTCGTTAGCACAATGCAGCATCTTTCACTGAAAGGGAGCCTCTGATCTGGCAGGCAGTGGCACATGACACACAAAGCCAGTAGTGTAGTTCATAGACAGCAAACCGTCAGCCGGAACTGTAAGCGACTTACACAGTAGGGTGTGGTTGAGCAAGTCACTGTTTCCAATTGTGTCAACTAAATCCAACCCTCACTTTCTTGGAATATTGCTGAAACCCTCCTCATTGGTGCCACCACGGCCACTGTCCGCATGATTTTCAGTCTGCCATTGCCTCTTCTCCTCGAGTTAACTCTACTGCATTTAGAAATCTCAGCACACCGACGTCTGGTGCGGGGTCCTGAGAAGAGGCATGATGCCTCTTTCCACGCAACTTGTCCTGAGCAAATCCCGGGATGTCATTCGGAAAGTCCTGCCACTGCTTCCTGGGATGCCATGCCGTTTCTTCCAGAGCGCTCCCGTTTTTTCAGTGGTGGCCGATTCTTGAGGTCTTGGGCCCAACAGAAGCATTTTGGATACTGGTGCTCCGCACTGCTTGCCCTCCTGCCTCAAACAACTCTTCTAATTCTTCACCACCACATTTTCTCCTCTTTCAAGAAACTTCTGCTTTTATCAAAGACTTTCCCACTGGATAGCAATTCTTGCATCGGGTCATCACTAAGAGTTCAGATTTAGACCTGTGGTGCTTCGGATGCCGATCCCTTTCCATTCCCTACCCCTTTTGTGCCTTAAGGAATGCGTGAGAACCTACAAGCTCAAGCGCGTGAAAATGGGAGACGTCAAGGGCCGCCGCAACCGTTAAACGTACAGAGAGCAAGTCTGTTTTCTGACTTGCTGTATCATCTTAAATCGTGCATTACACATAATATAGGCAATCCAGACATAATATATGCACACGCAAATATAGGCAAACCACATAATATAGGCAATCCAGACTAGGCAAATGTGCAAAATTTTTATACTTTTATCCTGCTTTCGGGCAGGATTGACTCCCACATTTTTTTGTTCAAGAATGTGGGTATTTTTGAAGAACCAAAATCCTCCAACTAAACATGTCTCCATGCATTAAACAATAAATGCTTAAATAGCCACATGCTTAACCCCCCCCCCCAAAAAAAAACCAGTGGATTAAATTCTACCAGAGTCAGTTTGAAATTACAGCCAAGTCAAAAGAAAAAAAGTTTGCTGAACTCTTAGTCAAGTATACCGTGAAGCTGTTGTTGACGTTCTTCGTGCTCGATTCAGCGACACTGGCATCCGACAGGTCGACTTCATCAAATATTAAGGACTGGGGGAAGAACAGACACGCATGTCATTTCTAAGTGCCCTGTTGCTCCATTCCTCTATCATTGCAGGCTTCTTAAAAAAGCAAACCCACAAATGCCACATAAAATCAAGGTTCCTACTACACTTAAATAAAAGGTAAAGGTAAAGGTTTCCCCTTGACATTAAGTCCAGTCATGCCTGACTCTAGGGGGCAGTGCTCGTCTCCATTTCCTGGCCGAGGGAGCCAGCGATTGTCCACAGACAGTCTCCGTGGTCACGTGGCCGGCATGGCTAAACACCGAAGTGCACGGAACGCTGTCACCTGCCCACCGAAGTGGCACCTTTTCATCTACTTGCATTTGCATGCTTTCGAACTGCAATGTAGGCAGGAGCTGGGACGGAGCAACGGGGACTCACCCTGTGTGCAGATTCGAACCCGCGACCTTTCAATCAACCAGCCCAACAGCACAGCAGTTTAAACCACTGCACCACCTGCAGTCCCAACACTTAACTACACTTAAATACGTAGCAATTAAATTAATTTGGTAGCTCAAAAATGCAACTGAGACAGGAAGGTTCTTGCTTAAAAAGACCAGGATGTTTAATTTCATGCATGCAGAAAGAAATGCATCAGTACAATTGATATGTGGATTATTCCATTCCTGTAGATTATTAGGAAATTATTTGTGTACATAAATATAGTATCATTGTGCAGATATGGCCATATCTGACTTCATTTACTTCCTCCTAGAGCAAGAGGTATTAGCAGAAGCAAAGGGTGCTTGCCAGTTTTCATTTTCCTACGCAACTTGTGACCACCAGATGTCTTAGCAAAGCTCCCATAAACATAAAACTGCCACAGGCTAGCCAAGCTGGGGCTGAGGTTTTGTCAGCCAGACTTCTGGAGGTCCGCAAGCAGCCCACCCATTCCTGCCCTAGACTTTGGATACTTTTCAGGCAGATGCTGAAGGACAGCACATGCACCCTGAACTTTGCAGGCCTCAGAGTTTGAGGCATGCTGGTATCTCACAAACAGGGAAATCCAGTGAGTCGCCAGAAGAGGCCAATACTTCAATCATTCTGCCTTTTTTTCCTGACATGGACTTTCTTTCTCAATCGCCCTTCATTCAGGTCATTTCAGCATCCTTCTGGATAATGTCCAGCAGGGAATTCTAACTCTCTTTTCATAAAACATTGAAGATGTTGATACCAAAATGAGAAGACAGCCCTTGTCTTCATTTCTCTTAGGTATCATACAAGAAAACTATATTAAAATGCAAATGATTTTATGAAGATAATACATGAACTTTTGTTGTTTTAATTTAATTCAGTTTAAAAACTGAATTTTAGAATAGTAAAATTCATAGCAAAAATGATCCTCAAAGTCAGTTGGTTTAGACAGAGGTCATAGTAATTACAAACAGAATAAATTACCTTCGAATCCTTGGCATAGTAAAGAGTACGGCCCCGAAGTTTAAAGTAACGCTTTTTCCACCTCTGGAAAGAGCTGGTTTGCTTCAGAAGTAATCCTTCCTTTACACTGGTCTTAAGGAAATAAGAAAAATAGATTAAGCTACGAAATTCTACATATGCCAAAAATATCTCATGCACTGTATAATTATTTTCTTTCTAGGAAATGAGAGCCAGATTCTGTTCTCCGAAGATAAAATGATGAAGTGTGAGACTCAAAGAATGTGTTTAATTATGGCTCTGCAGCCATGCAGTAATGTTCCGGAGAGAAAACGCGATACCCATGCCTTTCCCACACTCCCCAAGCCAGTGCTTTACAGCAATGGCCTTCTCTAAATCAAACATGGATCTGAGCTCCATACAGCCGCTCAGCACCATGTGGGGGCTGGAGAGAAATGTGAGGAAGGTGGGGAGGAAACATGTTGTCTTCCTCCTCTTGCACAACAGACCAACACTGCCACTGACTCCTGCAAGGGAGTGCCTGAGCAACGAACCGGTGCTTTGTTTTGGGCTGCTCTGGCATAGCCTGGTGATTGGGCCTGGTGGTGTTGGAAGCACCAGGCGCTACGGTGCAAAGAGGCCAGGCACTCTCAGCTAGGTTGGTCTTCTGGCAGGGTTATCTGAGGCGGAATGGTGCAAGGTGAGACCAAGATGCCCCAGGAGGAAGAGTCACATAGTACAGAATGGTTCCTTCTAGCAGTGATGGGCAGAGAAGCTCCTGAAAGACAACTACTGAAGGTGACAACAGTTCTGGATCGTTCGTGGACGACAGCAGTGACCCTCAGCCCAACTCTGGTTAGGTCTGTGCAGAAGAAGGCAATGGCCAACCACTTCTGAAAATTCTTACCTTGAAAACCCAATGAAGAAAGAATCCAGCACGAGACAAGGGGCAGCACCAGAAGATGGGCTCACCCCCAGGTTAGAAGGCAGTCAAGAGGTCCTGAGGACCTCAGGAGACACGTACCAATAGCGCTCTCACTAACGAGGCTACTAGATCAAAACCGAAAGGACATCCAGTGGCTGACATGGCTGGAAGGTCCATCCTGCTCAGAGCCTCCAACCCATGCATGGAACCTGAGATGGATGGGTGAAGGCAAGCAAGATACCCTAAAGCAAGACATCAAACAGTTAAACATCGAAGAACTTTGTGTGCGCGCACTAAGTTAGCCTGCAACGAAGAAGAGATGGAGAACGTTTGGAAGATGATGCCAAGCAAGGCAGGCTGATCTCCACTGCAGGAAACAACCAAACAAGTGGGAAAGGAAACAAAGCAGGGCCAATTGCAGTCGCACAACGTGGCCCGAAGTCAGCAATGACGCCTGAGAACACGGAATTCCGTGAGGTCGACCCTCGTGTGCAGTAACACAGACACGCCTCACCCAGCCAGCCGGGTGAGCGTGCGCACACGCATCACCGGACGCCCAGCGCAAAAGCCAACTCCACTATGCACCTGGAAGCATTCTCGCTGCAACACCAAGGCCAGGCGCAGACGGCCACAGTAGCCACAAAAATTAGTATCAGAAAGTTAGAATGATCAGTAAGAATAGTGCAGTGCTGAAACGCAACGTAAGTAATTTTGCTGAGGATGTTACAGTCTATATAACAAACTGATGTAGATTACTGAACACAAAACTGATACAGTATTAGGGAAGCATGCCAAAAGACAATACCTGTATTCCAAAAAAAGAAAAAAGAAAAGAAAAAGCCTAGATGAGTGACAGAAGAAACATTCACAGTTGCGACAGATGGGTGAGAAGCAGAAGGCTCAGAATCCCGAAAACAACTTTTCAGGAGCTATCCAAGAGAGACAAAAACAACTCTTGCAATGGTCAGTGTGAAGAAACAGAAAAGAACACCAAAAGAGGAAAAATGCGAAACCTCTTCCTGAAGAGCTGAGAAATCCAAGAGAAATCCAAGTGTTGCAGCAACGAATTTTGCCCTATATGAAGCGGGAAATGCCTAATGTTCAAGCTGAATGTTGAAAAGGAAGAAGCAGTGGGGATTATATTGCAAACCTGCATTGGCTACTGGAGTACATCACAGAATTTGGAGGAGCAGCCTACAGCAAAGCCTTGGACTGTGGAGACCATGAGAAGCTCCAGGTGTCCCTCAGCACCTGAATGACCTGCATGGTGGCCAGGAAGTTACTGTTAGGCTGGAATATGGAGAAGCAGGATGGGTTCCTTTAGGTAAAGAGGTCGGACAATGGTGCATTTTATCTCCCTAACTGTTCCACATGCCACGAGGAAAGCACTGACACGCATGTTTGCATGAACCTGTCCTGAAAACACTCTGTCTCGATGGGAAAAGAAAATGCATTTCAAAGGAGGGCTCTGACCGAGCAGCGGGAGTGCCTAGTCCAGGCCCTTCTGGCCTCGTCGGTTCCCACGCTCACACCACTCAGCGGTCGCACAAAGGTGGCCAGTAACAGGAAGAGCAGCCAACCCAATTGCACAGATGGTTGTGTGAAGAATAAAATCAAAAAGCCACTGATGGGACTGAGAGGGACCCCACTTGGCCCTTTGCAAGGGCGATCGAAACAGGGACTATGGGCGCTGGCTGGGAGAACAGGGGGTGAAGAGCCAGCAATCCACAGGAAGGTGGAGTGGTCTTGCAATCACGGCTGGGCCCTCCAGGCAGTGGCCGTTGCTCCAAGAGCCACGTGGGCACGCTGGGTGGTGGCCCAGGAGGGTGCCTGGGCAGGCTTGGCAAGGGCTGCGCGGTGCCTGTGGCCTTGGGTCAGCCGTGTCCCCTCTCCATCCCCAGCCCTCGTGGCCCATCGGCTCGGCTCGGCTCGGCTCGGCACGGCACACCTGGGCCTGACGCTTGGCAGAGGGCAGCAGTGTGAATGCTCCCAGCACTGAAACCAAGCCTCTGGAAGAACAGTCACTCCATCCTGATGGATCAGCTGAGTGGGAAGCCTACAGCGGGGCGACAACCGGCATTCCAGGATGAAACTGACCCTCTCCACTCCTCGCTCAGGCTTACTCGCAGGCTGCGTTCTGCAGAGCCAAGGAGTACTGCGCAAAGGGGGCCACAGTCCTGCGCAGCAACGTCCAAGGCCCAGAAGAGCCCCTGCAAGTACAAACAGCAGCACGCTTCCTTCTGCACCGAGCAGTTTCGTTCCACCGCAGGCGCCATCCGCTCGGTCCAAACTTCTAGCCAACCGCCACAAGGTGGCAGTGCCACGTAATAGAAAGAGCCCGTGTTCCTCTAAAGCTGCTCATCTATTTTACAGAACACGCAGCAAGCAAACACAAACTCGGTTATTTATTTGCATGCATAGCTATAAACTGCTAAAGACTTTTTTGTGCACAGAGTCACAATAACTGAATTATGTCAGTCACGGAACACCCTCGACTTTTCGTATTTGTATGCAATGCTGCAATTTCCATTTCTCTCTGCCCCCGTTTCAGTAAAATTTTGAATGAACAGATATGGATGACTTCTGTATCCCTATTTGACGAGAGTTAACTGCCACTAATGTAAGATTTATCCATATACCCCAACGACAATTAATACACAGCTATTTCTCTAATTAATCAAAATTTAGTTCAATCCATAATGAAACCTTGTTTGTTACTTATGATTACAAATATGAATTAATTAATATCCCATGGAAACACCTCCCACACTTCAGTCGCCCACAGCTTGTGCTGTGTGAGCTGCAGTATTTGCTTCTATGCAGCATCTTCCATTCCCAGAGAAGCTGGATTACAAGCTACGCATCAAGAAGTAAATATCCTGGTGTAGTTCTCTCTTGCACCATTTAACTCCCGGTATCTTTTCCCCCACTGTCAAAATTTAAATTATAAACGCATTTAAATATGACCTGGCCCTGCAAAAGGCCAGGAGATTTAGAGATTAAGGCCAAGATTACACACATTGCTGTATTCCTGGTCACCAGGGATTGTGTTAAAGCTGGGCTGGGAAGGAAGGCGGCAGGAATAAAATTGCTGCATTCAGAAGATCAGGAGAGGGCCAGACTCCCTGGAGAACACGATCACGCTAGGGAGAGTCAAAGGCAGAAGGAGAACAGCCAAATAAGAGATGGATCAAACTCATAAAGCTACAGCCCTGATTGCCTGTCGCTGAGCAGACTCACTGGGACAGGGTCAGTTCATTGGCATGTAACAACAAATGGGACCAAACCATAATTTAAATCCTGCTTTGTCAGCTCTGCATACAGTTGAACTTGAGGATAGACTGAATGTGATTCTCACTGCAGAAGACTCTCTCTCTCTCTCTCTCTCTCTCGCTCTCTTTTTTTTTCAAATCCACCATCTCATTTAACTACACTCCTCCAAAGATTGCATTATCTTAGGAAGAATCACTGAAGGCCAAACTAGAAGATACACCAAATATTGTAATAGCAGGTTCAGCTTTCGACAACAGCCAGGTGGGAAGGAGAACGGATCAGAGCAGGTAAAGCGGGAATGCAAAAATCGGGCGGAGATGTTTGCTTTCTTCAGAGCAAGGGCGGCAGCCTGTTCTGGCTGAGATGGGCTACTGACCATCTGACTGGCCAGTGAGCAGGAGACAACAGCCAAGGAACGGCCTCGCTCAGAGGGCCTCCTCAATGCCGGGCCCTCCCAAAGGAGTGGTCACAAGACATCCTTGGTGACGGGGCACTGCGGATCCATCAGCTCACATCAAATCTTTAGGGGGATGCAGTAACGGTGCGCAAGTGTCCCATGCACGGTTTCTAACTCTGCCAAAATCAAGTGCAACTAAGAATATGGCTGGGTTGCAGTCCGTGCAGCGCAGGGCCACGAGGCTGGTGGCCGGTTTGCAGGGGATGCCGTATGAGGCGACACTGGGGGAACTGGGCCTCTTCAGCCTGGAGAGGAGGAGACTCAGAGGGGGTCTGTTGGCCACATACAGGCATGTGAGGGGATGTCACACGGACGTGGCTAGAGACCTGTTCTCCCCTGCAGAGGAAGGCAGGACGCCTCCAACGGACCAAAGCTCAAGGAACCCAGGTTCCATTTGGATGCCAGGAAGCACTTCCTGACAGTCAGGACCCCGAGGGCGTGGAATGGGCTTCCACGGGAGGCGGTTGAGGCCCATCGGTGCGGGTGTTCAAGGATAGGCTGGACGTGCACATGGTGGGCATGTCGTGAGCGGAGCCAGCTGGAGCCGGGGGTCAGACTAGATGGCCCGGGAGACCCCTTCTGACTTGCTCTGCCTGTTTGTTTCTAAGCTCAAAAAGTCCCATCACAGAGGACGAAAATGACTCCCCAGCCATGCCAAGTTTGCAGGAAAAAAACTGCTACATTCGTTATCAGTCAGGTTTTAAAGACAGTTTCTAGCATTGTATTAAGATCAAAGCTTGGTTACATTAGCCAAGAAGAAAAGGCCGTAAAAGCAAAGGAGGGCAGGGTAGGCATACGGCTGGCATCTCACTCCCAGTCCCATTAAAACTTCTGCCTTAGCTATGCATGCAGACGGCTGCTTTTCCGGATGCTGCCTGTGAAGTGACAGTAGATCCTGTACTGGACGTGCGTTTCATTACTCGGATTCCCAGACTCTCCCATTTCTGAACACCAGAACAGCAGCAGCAGAGCGACTGTTGAGCTAATTGGACTTGCAATCTTCATCTACCTTCATCTACATGTTTTTAATTACACGGACTTGCTCATCACAAATAGATTTACTTAATTGTATATCTCAGATTTTGCAATTTTCACGACTGAACCGCAGAACGATGAAGTCAGTTAAAATATGCAGTCAAAAACATTCTCATCAAGATTGCTCAACTGCACCCTTGAAATTCAGAACAATGGCAAGTTACACCCCCACTAAGCTCTCTTATTTTATTATTATGCAGTAATTTCTACAGAAAAAAAGCCAATTTTGAAATATTGCAACAAACTGGGAGGAAATCAGCAGTTATATTTCCACAGGCTTCAGCTGCGATTAAGACCTTCCCCAGGAACAGGGGACACTAAAGGAGTGACTGGAAGGGAGCTTTGTTGATGGTTCACGAAGGACTGCAAAGCAATTCTATCTTGTCAAGTCCAGCAATCCCTCAAACACCTCAGTGGCATCCAGTCATTTCCACCTTTGATGCCCTGCACAAATGGCAATTAAATGCCTCACTTGCGATCTTCAAGGACCGTCTCCCTCCTATTGAGTAATGGAGTTTTGCACTCATGTTCTTAATCCAATCTTCATTATGGAGGTAATTTCCACAATCTGACATTTATTCCTGGAAACTAACAACCGTTAAACCATCTTGTAATCCACTCAGAAAGTCCCCCTGGCTAAGGAAGCAGGAGAAAAATCCAGAAAGGAAACACTTTCTATGTCTCAGAGATATTTCTGGGTTGGGGGAATCACATATAGGGTTTCTTACCAGAATCCCAAGATTCTAGCGAAGGTCATTAAGGTTCTAGGTCTGGGTCATCAAGAGCGGGGTCCTTCTCCAAGAGCTGACTCCCAACGAGGTGGGCAGAGTCTGCTCTCGGAGGTCCTGATGAAGCTCTTCATCAGAGGTCCTTCTCCAAGAGCGGACTCCCAACGAGGTAGGCAGAGTCCGCTCTCGGAGGTCCTGATGAAGCTCTTCATCAGAGGTCCTTCTCCAAGAGCGGACTCCCAACGAGGTGGGCAGAGTCCGCTCTCAGAGGTCCTGATGAAGCTCTTCATCAGAGGTCCTTCTCCAAGAGCGGACTCCCAACGAGGTAGGCAGAGTCCGCTCTCAGAGGTCCTGATGAAGCTCTTCATCAGAGGTCCTTCTCCAAGAGCGGACTCCCAACAAGGTGGGCAGAGTGATGGTCAGAAGGGTCTTCTCGCTGGTTGCAGCTCACCTGTGGAGCAAGCTCCTCAGGAAGATTCACCAGGGAATGCTGCTGCTGCCTTTTTGCCACTAGCCCAGGCCCTTTTTATTCTCCAGGTGTTAATGCAGCTAAAGTGGGTCCTAAATTACTTTTATTTCAGGACAGCCACCTGAATGAGATGGTGTAAGTTAGGGTCCTGCAACAGCAGCAGGTTGGACCCGATGGTCCTTTCCAACTCTACTCTTCTACGAGTCTATGCTTCTATTTCCGATTTGCTTCATGCCTTGCTTTTACCTTCTTTTTGCCATTAACTGCCAGATTTTTGTACTGCTTTTAACGGAGAAGGAGACTGCCAGAAGGAGGCATTTGGACTGCGGTCTCCTAAGCCGGGGCTTCTTGGCCCTCTTCCTTCAAGCCTTCCCTCTAAAGCAAGGACCCTCCTGCTGAAGAATGCACGCTCCATCTCACCACGGCTGATCCAGTGGGGAGTGGCAGCCCTGTCTGCTGGTGATACTCCATGCAGCAGTGCCTGTATGTGGGTCCAGAAATGATAACATTAGGGGAATGCATACAGAGACAAGAATAATTTGGGAAGGTGCCTGGAGCCAATGAGAGACACAAGAGATACAGGCAGTTTTCTGATTTTTAGAAGACTTTCTGAAAACACATCAGAAACCAAGAATAAACCCAAGGTGAGAGTCCCAAAGTAGGGTTGCAAGAATAGATCAGATAGGAACCCATCCAGAAGTTTGGGCATCAGAGGAGTAAGGCAGCAACTTCAGTTGCATCAATCTTTATAGGGTTTTTCGTTTTTAAAAAAGGTAGAAAGGGGGTTGGGAAGAGACTGGGACCAGTTGACTTTTCCTTAGAAAGTCCATAAAAGGTTACAGAAGATCTCTCTCCTAGCTATATCCCTGGCCATGCAAATGTTCTCATTCTGCCTCTTGCATTTGAATTATTTCATTCCTTGACTTTTACTCCCCTTTCCTCTCTACAGGGACATTCTGCAGTTTTCTCGCTACCAGAACAGGAGCAGTTCAGAGGCAGCTGGGCTGGAGAGACAGGACCGCAAGAAACAGCTTCACAAACCTGTCCTCACTTCTCCTTTTAACTTGCAACTGTTCAGGTGTGGTTCCTTCATTCTCAAAAGCAAACAAAATCCAAAATGATTATTCAATATTGTTCACACGGCAACAATTTGCAGGCCAGAACACCAATGAGATTGGGAATGGTGATGACACAGGACAGAAGACAGAACTTCAAAAATACAGAGCTGGATAACAAAAACACATTGCCAGTTAGCAGAAGAAGCAACCCTTGCTAGCCATCAAGAATCTGTTCAGAAGATAAAATCTGCAAACTGGAAAACTCTGGTCAGTTCATTTTTCATACGTCCTGCTCTTTAAGGAGAGTTGAACTATAGCAAGGTATCATTCACTGACATTGTACTGTATACAAACACCAAAAGCGTGCCAACTGAACATTCTCGCTCAGAAACCACTGGTTAAATAATTAGGTAGAATTTAAAAAGGGTTTTCTTTAACTGAAACTCAAAAAATACACCCTGTAAAATGAAGTATTAGCAAGATGTTAAAGACCGAATCAGGTTTTTACAGTGTACTTATGGAGCGCTGATGATAGGTTTTCATGTTAGGAGCAGCTTCAGAAATGTCACAGACGCAAAGCTCAGGTGCCTCCTTTCTCTGCGCTTTTCCTCCACCGTGTCTGAAATGTAGCCCTCTTCTGCCTCACGGGAAAAGGCATTTGCTGCATTTCCAGCCAATGCCCAATTACCATGAGAACAAGTATCACAACTCACTTCCGTTTTCATGGGCTCTTGTAAATTCAGACAGAAGACACACCTTCTGGACTTTGCTGCTATTCATTATTTCATCACAGAGTCCTACGAGCCATCTCATCTCATCTCTCCTCCAAGAATTCACCTCTGAGTGCTCTGGATCAGGTGCGATAGATCACCTGACATGTGGTACAGATCAGGTCTTCAGCCCCTCCTTTCTCGAGGTTCCTTCAGCTTCAGGACATGCGGAATTATTTCTGAATGTATAGAACTAGACCAAATTAGAGGCTTCAATTCTATCACTGGTAAAGTCACAGAATAAAAACACTGATGAGTCAGACAGCTTTGAAAAGAGGCTAAAATAGTAAATAATGCTAATTTCTCCACTCCAGATCTGTGTTACTTGAAGTGTGTTGTGCAAACAGTGAGAAAGTCAGTATCCTAGAAAATCTTGTCTTTCAACTGTTTTATACATATGTGTATATATCTATTGATCACATACACCTATTACAGAACAGTTGTTCTGTTGCTTACAGGTTTAAATGCTTGATCTATTGACCTCATTTTAAATTAGCATATTTCCTCAAATACAAATATTAATACCTGCCTATGTCGCTAGGATCAAAGGTGGAAGACAGTTCACTGACTCTCCCAGTTCCAGAATATTTATCAGTAATAAGAAATTATTATTATTATTATTATTATTGAGAAATACCCCTCTTATTCTGTGACTGCCAAGTTTACTCAGGAATGTCCAATGAGACATTTTGACCAAAGACTCATTGAAGTCTAATTAGACCAGGCACATCAAAAAAAGTAACATCAAACTTTTCATATAAAAAATATTAGACTGGTGTCTTGCAAAGATGGATTCTTTTACATGAAAATTACCATAACAATGTCACCTGGAAAAATGAATGTGAGTTTGAGCAGTACCATTAATGTGCTGCATAGCATTTTGAAAACGCATCGCTAGAGAAAGTGTTCCGTTCGAAGAGCCTCTGCAACTCAAAGGAATGCTTTTCAATTATTATATTTAGCAAGCTTTAACATTGAAAGACAGCAAAGACACATTTGAAATGATGCTATTATAGCAATCAGAGAGTGGCCAGGATAGAAACATCGCTCTTCACAGAATAATAAAAGAAAAATTATTTGGGTAATAAATAACACACATACATAACATCTTTATGAATTTATAACCCAAAGGTCCACTTCAATTTGCATTCATTGCGTTTTTCCCTGCATAAAACTACACAGTATTTCTTATGCAAGGAACTCCCTATAACTAGAAACTGATTTACCAACCCCGCACCCTCCCCGTTGTTCGAATTATTTTGGATTTTTTTAGCATATAGACAGATATGCTAACTCGGGCACCAGCTTCTCCCCTCATCCATTTGCCATTGATGAGAGATGGCAACTCATAAGTCAGGTTCTCTTTGTTAAAAGCTGGAATATGCAAAGTGGATCCTACTACGAGGAAATGGATCCTGAGCACAGAAACACACAGAAGAAAGCATCATAAACAAGGAGATTAAGAGAACTGGAAAGTAATATCTGCTGTAACAAAAGAAAAGTGTTTTGAGCTACACTGAAGCATGCGTTTCAGATTGTGATAAGGCACTACAGGATTAAATGCATAAACAACAAAAATACATAACACCCATTAAATAAATACAGCAATAAGCAGTAAGCAAATACTCCAGTTTTTAACTGAGTAGACTTCCAAAGCAATTTCAAAGAGATTCTTAAAAATACAATGCAACAGTTTTACATTCTCTACTCATGACATTTTTCAATTTCAAGGTATATGAGAATATTTCAAGGTATATAAGAATATTATAACATGTAACTAGATTTGTTAAAAAAAATCTTAAATTTTAATATACCTACAGCTTCAGAGAGAGATCCAAGCCCAACTCTCAGACCATGAACCCCTTTGCAATACAAGTATTCAAACTCCGTACTCCTTATTTATCTCTGCTCCCAACAATTACTTCAACATAATTGAGGGCAAGCTGGATTGGCTAACACACCAAGCACGGAAACAAAAACTGTAAATTGGAAGATCACACACAAACATGTATATCTGTGCAATGGCAGAAAAATAAAATCAACTAGATCAAAAGACTGTCTAATACATGGGTCCATCGGGACTCACAAGTAAAACAGGACGATGGGCTTTGGTTTGTGTGGGTATTTCTATGCAAAATAAAATGACGGGGTGAAGAGGAGAGACTGCTTTTGCAATGGGCATTTGTCTGCCCTACTAGCATGAAATGTTGTGGCACTGAACCGATTCGTCTCCCAGCCCAGCCCCAACCTGAAGACTTGGTGCAAGTCCTATGAAGAAGACACCTCCACCCCACTGCTCCCCACAAAAGTACAACTCCCACGTTTCCTATGGAGAAGGAATGACTCATGACTTAAAGTTGAGGTGGCCAGTAACCGTTAGAGAGAAGAAAGAGGAACATGCGTGTCCTTCGTCACAGGATGGCCTTAAAAGACTTTCCCATGTCGAAAAAGATTAAAGAACTTCGCTGCTTCTCTGTGCTCTGAGTAATCCAAAGCAATCTTTTAAAAAGTGGTTTTAAGTTATTTTATAATGTTTTACGGCAACTATGTATACACCCTGGATGTAAAATAAAAGGCAGGCTACGACTCAAAGGACAAAGGAATGAAAGGAATGGATCTGGTTCCTTGGACAAGCCAGACCACCCTGCAAAACTTTGTAGCAGCGGTGAGGAAAGCAGAGAGAGAAAATTGCTCCCACCTTCCCGAGAGATACTTTTGAGCTTTCAAAACTTCCACTTCCAAAGAATCTTCTACATGAAGGGTGGGCAGATGGAGGAAGCTCAGGGTCCATCATTTGCCCTCGTATCCTTCCTTGTGGGCCTCACTAAATAAGATACTATTTTGTCCACAGGACACTTCCCAAACATTTTTTAAGAGTCCTCCATCGTGTTATGGAGTTTTCCATAGTATTACAGAGTGCAGTAAAGGTTAAATTTACCTTGCAGCCAAGCAAAGTCACAATGTGAGGTTCCCCAATTCATGTGGCACGTGGGACAAGAAATAGACCCTAAGGATGCTCTTTCCTGTGGAGAGCGGAATGTGTAAATTTGGGACCCACAAAGAAACACAATTATACTGATGGCTACTGTCTAGTAGAACCGGAGCTAAAAGGATTTGGGGTGAGATAAACTGGGTGTCATTCAGAACAAGTGCTTGTGTTCGCCGCTTGTGCTAGCACATGGTACACCTGGAACACCATACGAGTTCTTCCTCCAAAACCAGGTGAGCATCAATCTATAATACAGTATTAGAAAAAGATGCCAGGTGATTGTTTAGCAAAGTGATGCTTTCTGGACCTCTGGGACAGGCTGTACGTGTGTGGGAGACTGATACTGAGTGACTCATTATCTCCGGCAAAGACAAGCACAGGATGTTGCTGCTCAGAAGATCCAGGACACAATTTCTGCTGAAGCCACTAAAAAATACTATGAATATTTGAAGAACTGGAAGTACACTGAAATTAAATTAAGTCACAAAAGGGCGACTCTCGTGCTTGGACGTTTTCCCTGCACTGCATCCTGTCACCCAGCTTGGATTCCAACAGGTTGTCCACAAAATATTTAGCTGGGAGAGTTTTTCAATACGTCAGCAAAAGAAGGCTTCTGGGCCAGAATGAAAACATGCCGCTTTCTAGTTTATATGCCCATTATAGGATTGCAAGGGCCAAGTTTATGCTACCTTTACAGACTGCATTAGCAGGCCTGCCTGATTGGCAGCTGGCAGAATCAAGTAAGTAGACCACAAAGTTATGGGCAGCTTCGCTGCACAGCATCAGTGACGAAAAATAACGGGGAGGAGGATTCAGTTTAATTGTATTATTTTTATGCGTTGTGCCTTACATCTACAAACACATTTCCATATGGTAATGGCCAGCAGCTACGAACAATAAAACTAAGAAATGCAAGGTGGAACTCAACTTTCACCAACAAGCAGAAACATTTTAAAATGGGGCCACTTCTGTTTTAAACTGAAATTCTACCTAAATTGTGCACCATTCTTTAAGCAATGCATTTGACAATTTTCTTTAAGCAAGCAGAGACGGATTTTTCACTCTCCTTCGCATTTAATTCAAGAAGCACCTCAGTTCTTTCTCCAGACTAAATGCATGTGATTTGTTAACATGTAGGAAATAAAACACTTGAGAAAACTTACTTCACTGTAATTTGGACACCAAGCCAAATTTCCTCTTAGCCAACACATACAAATCTTAACCTAATATGAAGCAAATTAACTCTATTCTGAAATTTGCTTAAATTTGATTTTCTTATAATTAATCCAATAAGTCCTCCACCTCCTGGCTCTGTGTCATCTGCTACTTGTCCAGATACTGCAAAACCTGCACGTAGCCTCTGATACTCTGCAATGAACTAATTAAAAGCCTGCTTCTTATGAAGTATTATGCCAAAATGGTCAACCATGCCTAACCGCAACAGACTGCCAATTATTAGGTCTGCTTTCTGAGTTGCAAGATTCTGGGACGCTGGATTCGAGCCTGTGTTTTGATGCACTCAAGGCACAGATTTTATGTAATGTCACTCTAGGCCCTAGAGATTAGGGGATGCTTTGCCCTTTTCTGGCAAGAAAGGGAGGGAGGGCGGGGGGAAGGGGAAGGGGAGCAAAGCAAACCACCATTCATCACCATTGTCTGGAAATGCAAAATGAGCGCATGTCCTTGCTAGTGTAAACTGAATAAACAATAATAAATAATTCTGCCTTAACAAATATGCAACTGGTTCTGAGGTCTTAGCCGTGGCTCCAAAATATGGCAAGGCCCATTTGTTCATGCCCTGCAAATTTCTTCCTCTTTTCACATTTGGCTGGCACTCCCTGGTGTCCTTTGGACACCTCTCCTTGGCCAATCAATCCAAGGAAACTTGGCAAACTTTTAAAAATTGCTATCTCATTACTCCGGCCTGACCTTGAAGCCTAAATCTCTCCCTCCCCACCCCCTCTCTCTCTACACATACCCCAACAAGCGCCAACCATGGTTTTGAATGTATACAGAGCAACCCATAAAGAAAGCAAGGCTTTTCCCTACTCATCTCTTCTCTGAGATTCAAGGGGACAGCTGAGTCCGAACCAAAGCACACCTGCAATTTTGACAGAGACTAAAGCAACAGACCAGTTACTTTGCTACTGCGATTACCTGGATGTTGCATGAGACAGCACTTTGGAAAAGCTACACCCAGGAAAAACAGCAACGCCACTCGAAGCAGCATTTAATCACAAGAAAGAATCAATATAATAATTATGCCTCCCAATTCATGAGCACAGAACCAGTGTCCTTTCCCTGCCAAATGCATTTCCGTCAAAAGAGCAGCACAGGGGCCACCACCCTGGCCACTGAAATTTGGTCTCTGAGCTTCATTAACTCTGGTGTTTTTGCTGTGAAGATGCAAAACAAATTAAACAGCACATGCAACCCATTAAATCAGAACAAAGGATTATCTAGGTCAATACTGCAGTATACAGGACAAACAAAAGTGGGGGCGTCTTTTAATAAGGCATTTAAATTTAATTATCCATTAATTTGATTCTATATTCTGATAATGCAGAGCCTGGCCATCGCTCAGAGTTAATTATCCCTCTTTTAGGGAGATAATATGTCCTTCTCAAGCGGCTAATTCTCAGCTCTAAGCAAAGCAACAGATGTTTCTTTAGCCACTGAATTGAAAGAGATAAAACTATACAGAAGTGCACAACTCAAGATTTCCACGGAGCTGCATGGGGCAAGTTCTCACGTGGACTAGTATGTGAATAAGGCTGGGCAAGTGCTAGTCCGCACAGCCTCGTGGGATGCGCATTTGCTCTGGACGACGTCTCTTCCCTGTCCGCGTTCATGGAAATTTCTGTGTGACCCCAGCCGTGTGTCGTGTCGGCACAGCAGCCGATTCAAGAGGACAGGCTGTATTTTTCCCATCTCTTCTAAAGAGCCTGTTCAGAATCGTAGTGGCTAAAGGGACCCAGGTCGCTTTCTGCCTGGGCTGGCCACCTCCTCTCAGCTGAATTGAACTGAAAAGCAGAGCAGGACACTCATCCGTGACTCCTGAAGGGAAGGTGGGACAAATAAGGGGAAAATGGGAGCCGAGGGTGATATTTAGAGCCTGTAAATGATCTTTTTCCAGAACAGATGGCCAACGTTTGAGAAACCAGGATCTGGTGAGAGCAGGAAGGGATTGACTCATTTCTGCTGTGATACACCATGTTTAACACACTGAAAGGGCAGCTTTGCACAGGCAAGTGTGAGTCTCTTGTCCAGCAGAGCAGGAAGCGTGGCTCCTTTGCAGGAGCATCCGCGAGACAGTGGACTTTCTTCCACTGGAAGGTCAGACCCTCCCATCCCTGAGGCTGCCGGTGAAGTGCAGGCAGGAATTGCAGGAGACGTGTCCCATGCTCCCTGGCTGCACCCCCATCTCCTTGCCCCCATCCCTCCTTCCTTCCCACCCAGCATTCCCCGCCAACCCACCCCGCAACCACAGCCCCAACCGAGAGCCTGATCGCGTGGGCTACAAACTCCTCCAGCTCCACCCTGCTCTCCTCACTCCTTCCGTCTGTTTTGCTTGGGGGTCAGCCACAGCCAGGCCCCACCCGATGCCCTGCCTGAAGCCCTGCCCACCCCGTCCCCGCACCCATGAGCGGCTCAGTGGGGGCCCTGGGACACGTGGCTCCGTGGCGCTCTCCTCCACCACTCGCCGGCTGCTTTCCCAGCGCAATCCGTGCCCCTGCACAAGGCTGGCTCTGCCCCTGGCCCAGCACTGCTTCCATCCACAGGAGTGCTGCAAAGCTCTCCCAGGTGACTCCACGCCCTCCCAAAGGCATTGCCCACCAAAACGAAGCTGCATCCCAGCTGCACCGGGGCTGCCCCTTCTCCTCACAGGGCGGCGGTGGAGGACGTCCAGTCAAGCAAGAGCTAAGGAAGATGGAAGAGGGGGAGGGAGAGCTGGGGGGCTGGGGGGGAAGTCAGGGAGGAGGCATGGGGTGCATGGGAAACGGCATGGGGGGCAGCTGCTGGGGGTCTCCTGCATGAGGCGGCCTGGGGCAGGTGAAGCGGCACTTGCGGGAGGGGAGGCATGGCTGGGCAGGTGGGCCACTGGCTCCAGACAGTGCCGTCCAGTGACATACGAGGCAGGCTAATCGCACAGGGTCCCTCCTGGAGGGAGAGTCACGCAGCACTAGCTGGAGGCTTGCGCATCACTGCCGTCCACGAGCACAGCCTTCGGCTCCCACAGCTGCCCAGAGCCGGCTTCAGGAACTCCTCTGTCAGAGACACCCCTTCTGCTGATGCGGCCGTTCATCTAGCACATCGCTTTGACCACTGGGGAACCCTGCCAAGGGTCCAGTCAAGGGCGAGCATCTAGCGGAGTCACTCACAGCTTCTCTGACATGTCCCACCCCTCTCACCGTGCTAAGGTGGGCTTCCAAAGGTCAGCACGTGCCGTCAGGTACCAATAACCCCCAAATAAGCGCACCTTTCACTTTTCCTTCTTATGATTTTGTACAACCCAACCTCCTCCTGCATTTTATTTTATACTGCAGTAGCTCATCGAACCTCAGAGGCAAAAGCACCTACGCGCCTTGAATGGTCCTGCTCCAGACAAAAACCTTGGCATCATAACTAAGCAAAAAGGAGGCTCTCTGCTCAGCTCCCCGAAAGAGCAAGCGCAACAGCTGAAGCAGCACACAACTCTTCCCTGAAGTGGTTCCTGGGAAGTCCAGTCCTGCCTGAGTTTGAGCCGGTTCTGCTGGGGCGTCCCCTCCAAGCCGGCTGGGCTGCCCAACTGCTGCAAAAGCCAGCAGGCTCGGCTTGAGGCTGCCGCACCACAGGCCGAGAGCATGCAAAAGGGCAGAGTCTCATTCCAGTTGCTGATCCTTGCCCCAACCCACCCTGAAGAGCTGCGTGGGTACAAACATTAGGACCGTGTGTTCCACCTTGGGCTCTTTTGAAGATGGGCAGGATGCAAAAGGAATCTTCCAAATGCAGCCCATGATTCTGCCGCTCATAAAACTTATCTGCAAGCTCCATCTCTGCAGTCTATTCCATTTCTCTTCTCTCTCTGAATGGTGATCGTACCAACCACTGCACAACTTTTCTTTCCTTTGGACAAAAAGAGAGAGTCTGTCTAAATCAGGATGCTGGCAAAAATTTAAACTAAAAATAATCCAGTGCACCTTGTAGATGTTAAGGAGCTTTTCTGACTGAGGGAAGGCTTCAGCCTGCATTCTTGCAAGCGGTCAGCAAGAACAGTGCGCATCACTAGTTACCAGAGACACAAAACCAAGAAAATGTCATAGCACCACTTGATGCTCAGATGCACAATCCCCCCTTCGAAGAAGCCGTGGACGAGATCACAAAATGCTCAGCGTTCTCGCACCAATGCACATTTAACTGGGGGAGTTATTTTAAGCACAGGATTTGTCTTCCCATAACAGCTATGCCATGCCTAAGAAAAAGCCTGTCCCCCACTTCAGATGAACAAATGTTACCGAAGACCCAACGGTAACGTGACACCATGGTGTGCCCTTCCCCTTCCACACCTTCGGCTTCTCTCAGCACTTCATAGCCTGCCATGCATCTCTTCTGTGGCCAATGAAAGTGTCATGACATCTAAATTGGGCACCCATCTGGTTCTGCTCGCAAGCAAGAGCTGGAAGCGCCAATCAATCCCAGGCTCTCCACGTACGTGTCCTGGTGCACGCACAGGTGAGTGATCCAGCGCAACTCCACATAGCAGCTGGCCAGACTCCACAAAGGAAGCGGAAGCCTTATGAAGCTGGGCCAGGTACCCAAGGTCCATAAGGTGGAGCCAATAACAAACCGGTTAGCTTCAGCTGGTGGATGCTGTAAACAAGGCCAGCATCCAAGCTGCCACTGAGCTGAGACTCCTTCCCTTGAACCTGCAGAACCCACTGCTGCTCCTAAGGCGATCTCGGCAATCAGTCCTCCCCAGAGCGCAGCGGGGTCAGCAGCTCTCCCGGCTCCCTTCCAGTTGCTTCAGAACTGCCAGCTTCCCATCGCATGACTTTGCAGGCAGCACCGGATGCCACCGTCATTCTTGGGCTGAAATAATACAGGGAAGAAAAAGCCATTGTGATTTTTCTCCTATTCTGGGTGGAGCCGTCCTTCCCCATGGAGTTGGGTTTGCTGCCCTGAAATGCTGCTCAATCCATCTGTGTCCGCAGAGGCCAGGGGGCCTTCAACCAACAGGTGGGGACACCAGCTGTGATTCTGCAGAGGTTCTTCTGCCTTCTACGTTCACCTGTAAATACCCTTCGAGTATTTAATTTCCTGACTGGAAAACTGCGGTGCATTGTACTTCTGAATATGGTCCAGAATCTTCACCATTCAGGAAACAGTTGAACGATGGCCAGTGGGAGCAGGCATTACCAACATATACTCTTGGTGTTTTGTCAGGTTGTAAACTGGCATCTAGTCCCTTTTTTGAGTCCATATTAAAGCCCTTGCAATCCTCTTAGAGGTCGTCTTCCAATGCATGGATGGAGACACGTGAGAAGGCCACTTTGCTGGTGGAACAGAAGATTTTGGAATTGTCTTTCCAGAAAAGTTCGCGTGCCTTCAAGGCCAAAGAACCTCACATACCTTTCCTAATAATCCCTTGGAGACAGGAGTTATTTTGTTCCTCATTTCTAGACTAGGATTTCAGGCTATTCTTACATTTGCACAAATTTGTATTCTTATAGCTTCCTTTTTCAACTCCTTAATTCATTATGAACACATTATATGCTTATATTAACTCACACAGAAACAAGTATGTTTAATTATATATTAATTTGGATCCAATAATTATTATATAGCCATCTATTTATATCAAACAGTACTTGAATTCTCTCTGGAATCTCAGAGACCGGACTATCCCAACTGTTAAAAAGGTTGTTTAAAAATGAAGTGCCATATTGAAAAATCTTTAAACACAATGTACGTAGTCACAGAGCAGCTAAAGCATTCTAAATAGCAAGAGCTGTTTAGATAAGAGTAACAAAAGAATTTGGTTACTTACCAGTTTGCTTGCAAGTTTAGTTACAAGAAGCTTGTTACTACAAGTTCCTCTGCAGAAGACAAACTTGTAGCAAGCAGGCCTTGTCTTTGGATGCAGCTCTCTCGGGCACACCAGCCCTGAAAAGCTCTTTGCCAAACGCTAGAGATCTTTCCAAACTCTCTCTCTCTCTCACTTACAAAATAAGACCTATGTATATATACAGATGAGCAATGCTCAGGGCTTCATTCCTATCCACACTGATTTTTAGACTATGTTTTCAAAAAGGAAAAGCGGGGGGTGGGGGGGGCGGACAGAAAGCAGCCCTGCCACAGTGCGTGCGCCTCTTGGAAACACTGGCAGACACAGCACAGGCTCCACTCCTGAACGGTTCCAGCAGTGAGTGCTCCGCTTTGCCATATGCTAGTTTTCAGCTATGATTAACTGTACCAAAACAGCTATAAATAGTATCTTCCCACACTGAACACACAAAACATTTGCCAAAGGAAAGCTATGGAATATTATCCTAATTTGCAGAAGTGTTTCAACAACCATACAAACAGCCGCATCCACAGGAACTCTCTTAACCTGCGCTGATCCAGCATCACCTGGAATAATCTGGAGCGCCTGTTTTGTTCTCTATTTTTAGCTGTAAGACAAACCCACCCCATGAAATTAAAACTTTAGCCTTTACTCTCGTAAAGCGAAGCTTAATGTATCTAATGGAAACATGTGCCCTTATCTCGGTGAGAGAGCAGTTTTGCTGACGGCCCCCTCTCTGGTGGGTTACAGGCACCCACCACGAGATGACAGGCAGCAAACAGCTGTGCAACTGAAGGGGCGTTTTCCACCTAAAGATCGCCACTTTTAAATAATGCATCGTGAGGAAATGAAGTGTTTGTGAATAATTAATTAAAGCCTTTGCCTTAACAAACATGTATCAATGAAATGAATGTTTACCACCAGTCTGGTTTCACTTTCAACAGATAAAGCGAAGCAGATGCAACGGAGAAAACAATAACCGAGGGATTAGGTGCCCTTCATACAAATACACTGTCGTCACAGGTTTCTCCGCAGAGTAGTCAACACTAAGGCCACAATACAAACCTTCACAAAGACACTTCACAAAGATGCCCCCCACATATTGGTGAACACCATGTTTGCAATTTGAGTGTCCAGCGGTTTGGAACAGCTTTCTAAATGGCTTTCCAGAAAAAGCTATTTACATAGCAACAGTTTATATTTTGCTGCTTCTGCATATGTGTTCTCTGTGGTTTTCATCCAAAATCCTGCATTAGCATCGAGCTGGAAATATTAATTTGTAGCTTCCGTGGTTTCCCCAGAAGTTGGGCAACTGGTATGTTAAATTTTATTTATTTATATTGCGATTTATACCCTGCCTTTTTCCAACAAAGGGCTCAAGGCAGCTTACATCATTCTCCTTCTCCATCTTATCCCCACAACAACCACCCTGTGAGGCAGGCTGGGCTGAGAGTCTGTGACTGGCCCAAAGTCACCCAGTTGGCTCCATGGCTGAGTGGGGACTCGAACCCAGGTCACCTGAGTCCCAGTCCCATGCTCTCACCACTACACCACACTGGCTCTCCACTATCCCTATCTCTCCACTATCCCAAATTCCTCCACTATCTAACCCTTGCCAGTCACATTATCACTGAGTGCTCATTTCGGATGGCACATGAGACAACCCAGGGAAAATGCAAACCTGTCCTGCACACTCATAATTCATGGTTAGGATATTCAGAGCAGGCCATTTGCAATGTAGTTAGTCCTTTGATGCCTGCAACTGATGCCTATTGTGCTAGTAAAGTCTGGAACCAGTTTGGGGTGCATCCTATTTTGTAATATAGTAAAGGGACACTGGGCGATAGACTAATTGGAACCCAAACAAAGCACAGGACCAAACAGAAAATGAAGTCTTTCTGTCAGTTCAACAGAGATTACGATGGGGTTGAGCAATAACAGATAATTGAATTGTCTGAGGATGAGAGGACTTGGGAGAAAAGACACGAAATTTGGTCTTAGACATATTGAATGTGGGACAATGATTAAACCCATCAGCAGACAGGGAAAAGTCCGAGGTCAGTACAGGACTGCAAAGCCATGCAACTGGATGGTGGGAAAGAAAAGCCAAGCCAGGACTCACACGTTCCTTTCTCCCTTTTCTTCTCCCACATGGCCAGGAGGAAAAATTGGAAGCAGGGAAGGGGGAAGAGGGAAAGGGAGCAACAAGAAGGTGCTTCACATCACACGAAACCGTGGTTTAACAGAAGTTCTTCCATCTGTGGGGTGCAATGCCCCATCGCATGGGTCCCAGGAAAGTTGTAGCTGCCCCAAACGGGAGCTCAAGCAGAGGCAAAAGACAACGCCTGTGTCCAAACACCTTCCATTTGGCTTTCTTTAGGAGTAAGCGCAGCATCGCCCTCTTCCTGCCTCTTCTGATCATCCACGCCAGTTCTGGCAGCTTTGTGGCTTCCTGGGCCAGTGCTGAGCCTATGGACCAGGCCAAAGTGGACCAGCTAAGTGGACTCTGCCTCAATGGCCAGTAGCAGCCAGTTCCTTCTTGGCTGATTTCAAGCACTCAGAACTTGCTGTCCATGGTGACTCCTCAGGGACTCGGTCCTCCACACCCCGAAGGAACGTGCCCGAACTCGGTTTGGGCACTGCCCTGCCTTGTTTTCTGCTTTTCTGTTGGTTTTTTGCATGGATTCCATCCTCCCGCAAATACTGTTTTGCACTCATACTTTTGAAGTTGCTCAATTCTCTCTGCAACAGGGCTTGTTGGAGGGCTGCGTGTCCATTTCAGTCCACCAGGACCCTTACTGGCACTCAGACTCTTAAAACCTCTGGATTGTTTCCCCTTCTCTGTGTAATGCAGCTTATTACTAGAACAGAAATCCAACTCCAACACTTTTTAAAATTGTTAATGGCAATTGCAATGTTATGTCTTGTATTTTATTGTTGTACACCACTTAGAGTGCATGGTTGGGTTATTCAGCAGTCTATAAATTTAAAAATAAAATAAATAAAATAAAATAAATAAAAAATAAAATAAATAAAATAAAATGCTGTTATGTGTATTGTTGTTATTATTACTACATACCAAGGGGTGGATTTTGAATTTCCTCAGAACTTGCTGCCTGGTTGTACACTCCACTTTTTGTGCAGGTGAATGGAACCTGCGCAGCACTATTTTAGCAGAATAGTGAGCTAAGCAAACACAGTCAATGTATTGGGAGATGGCCATGAATCAGGATTAAGATGTGGTAAGTTTAGACATCTAATGCACCGAGATATTTTAAATCAATTTAAGGAGAATTTAATCCAACCCAAATGTTTAAAAAGAATTTTAAAATCCTGTTTAAATTAAATGAAGAGTTAATTTTAATCCATGTTTTAAAAGTAATTCCTTTGGCCAACTTTCCACTCACAGTGCTATGAAGCCACAGTGGGCGGGATCCAAACGGCCTTCAACATGAGAAGGGGGTGAGTGTAACTTGCTAACTACTGGGCAGCCCACCACATTGGGCAAAATGCTACCCATCAGGAGCAATTTAAGGTGTTGCAGCTGAAATGAATGTGCCACTATCACATGTGGCACCTTTACGATCCAAGCCAGAGTTCCTTCAAGCTTCACACGGCTCTCTTATTTTCAGGAGAGAGAAAGAGGCTAAGACAGCATCATCCCCAAGATACAAGGAGTTCCCAAGAAGAGTTGTTCAAACACTGAACCCTGTAGATCCACATCCTACCAATTGGGCAAAAGTTGCACATTCCCACAGAGAAGAATCAGGAAATGCCAAAAAACCCCTTAGCAAACTGGACACAACCCTAAGTGGGTTTGGACAGAAAAAAGCACTACAAAACCACAGTGCTCTCCAACCAGCCGAACTGAGTCAGGAATCCCTGGAATTGCAAGATTTCCTGACTGAGCTTTAATCGAACGGGTTACAAAACCTTACACAATAAAAATAAGAAGCAGCCCAAATGGACCAGATGGAAGGTGTGCTATTTATTTATTTTATTTTTTTATTTTATTTGGAAATTTATAGGCCGCCCCTTGCCACAAGCCTCGGGGCGGCTCACAACAATAATACAAACAATTGCTATTGACTCCAGTGCTCTGTTTCAAAGCTTCCAAATGCTCTCAGAAATCTGCACATGCAAAGCACAGACGCAACAGTTCTTGTTTCCGCACAAGCCACTGGTGCTCAGGGGAAGACACTCGATTCAGGTTTCATACCCAACGCCCAAAGATAAGCTTCTCCAGCCCAAATGTGGCCAATCCATTTTCCTCCGGTCACTTTGGGCTACGTTATACTTTCTCAACTCATTTCAATCAATCGTACTTCCTGCTTGAAAATAACCCAAATGCTCTCCAATACAGCCTGAAAAAAGTCACTGGCCATTTTAACTGATCCATTGCCCCCTTTAAAAGGTGGGAAAAGTATAAGTAAAGATTTCTTGCCCGCGTGGCCCAGGCCAATTCTTACCACAGGTGAAAAAACAGTTTTAGCGCTTCCATGCGAGATGCACAAGAAAGGTGTTTGCATTTCATGCCTGTCGTTTGAATGTAACACCTTCACAATTTGTTCTCTCCTCTCTAGTGCAAAACATTCACATCTGCCTACCAAGCCAAGCCATGCTCAAATACGCACTTTGAGCCAAGGGTGAAAGTACTCCACGTTCCCCCCCCCCAACAGTGCACAAAAAACTTTGGTGTGTGCACGCATGTGCCCCCGCACACATTGTAAGAATGTGTTGAGGACACAACAGCGGAAGCCTGATGGTGCATTCTAGTAATCAGAGCATAAACCGAACATGGTGATCAAACAGCTGGCATGCTGTTTTCAAATCTTCTTAGAAAAGTCTTTGCAAGAGATGTGCAACTTGTCCTCTGTTTAGTGGTCTTTAAGTACTGGACTTCGACATATTGTTAATATAATAAATCAGTACAATACCTTCATTATGATGAGGAAAATGTGTTGTGGGGGGGGTGGCCTCTAGGACAGGTACACTTCTCCACAGGTGCTGCAGAGATGCAGACACACACTGAGCGTCCACCGGCAGACACGGAGGCAGAAAGCAGGAATGCAGTGTGTTGCTTTTGTGAGTGTTACTTTTCCCGCGCATCACATTCATTCCTTGATATGCGAGAAAAGGGAGGGATGGGATCATGGAGCAGAACCTACTTCCTGCACTTGGCCATGCTGGATTGCAAATAATCTATTCTACAGAACTCCAATATTTCATTTAGAGGCCACTGACCTACAACCTAGCCAGTTTAAAGGTTGTTGATTGTACCCCAAGTTGATAGTTTGTACTGGAAACTGGAGGAAGAGTTACAAGGTGCGGGGGGGGGGATGCTTTACATAACAATACTTCAAGCAAGAAGGGTCTTGGAGGTGTTTTTGATCAAAAGTGCAACAGGAGCGAACCCTGTGATGTAGCTGCAAAGAACAACAATGCCATTTTGAGTGGCATTAATACAAGCATTGCTTCCAAGCCACATGAGTTATGGGTTCCCCTTTATTCAGCCCTCGTTGGGCCCCATCTGGAGTACTGTGTCCAGTTCTGGGCACCACGCTTTGAGAAAGATGGAGACAAACAGGAAAAGGTTCAGAGGAGGGCAACAAAGAAAACCAGGGGATCAAAACAAAGTCCTGTTGGGAGATTGAAAGAACTGGGGGTGCTTAGACTGGAGAAGAGAGAGAGAGATAGGATGGCATTTTTAAGTACAGTGGTACCTCAGCTCATGAACAAATTGGTTCACGAACAAAAATTTCTGAAAATTTTTGACTTGGGTCACGAACACTGCTTTGAGTGGCGACCAAGATCGCAGCCAGTTCCCCCGCCCCCCCGAGTGGGGAGATGGCCGCAATCGCAGTTGCTTTCATGCAGGGAAGGCGTCTGTGATCAGAGGCGCGCTGCTGCAGGAAAGACGGGAGCAGCAAAGCAGAGCCGCGGGGGAGAAGGCCGAGATTCCACCTGTCTGTCCTGCAGGAGTCGCCTCTGATCAGGCACGCCTTCCCTGCACGAACGGAACTGCGATCGCGGCCATCCCCCCACCCCAACACACCGTTTGCGCCCGTCTCTCCTCCCCAGTGCGCCCGCGATCACTCCCATCTCTCCCCCCACATCCTCCAGCACGCAGGGACGACGGGTGCAATCGCAGTCATGCTGGGAGTGGGGAGATGGCCATGCTTGTGCACGGGGTGGGGGGGGAGATGGTCGCGATCTTTGTTGTTGTCACTTTGCTTCACATTTTTCTGATTTAAAAAATGGTTACAGAACGGATTAACCTTATTTACATTGAACCTTATGGGGAACTTTAACTTGGCTTGTGACCAATTTGGGTCACGACCAGAGTCCTGGAACGGATTTAGTCCGTGGGCCAAGGCACCACTGCACTTGAAAGGTTGCCTCACAAAGATGGGCTGGGATCCAGGCATGGAAAAGAGGCTGAAGTTCCAGGAAGCCAGATTCCAACTGAACATCAGGACAAACTTCCTGGCCATTAGAGGAGTGAAGCAGTGGAATCCGTGACGAGAAGCAGTGGGCTCCCACACTGGAGCCACCCCAGATGTGGCTGGACAGCCCCCTGGGAGGGCTGGCTTCACTTGGAGCCCCGCACGGAGCAGGGACTTGGCCTGAACTCCTTCTGGGGCCCCTTCGCCTCTTCTGCCCTTCTCATTCCGAATGTGACCAGCCGCTGCTGCTGCTTCCAGAAAGGGTCACGTGTTGACACGCCTGTTTCTAACCTGTGACCTACTGTAAAAAACCTGTGACAGCTTTCCTGCTAAATCACCATTGAGCAAACTATTAATTGCTTTTAAACATGGGCCACACACAGCCAAAAGACTAAACAGCTCTCTGTCCAAGAAGCAGAAAGACCTTTCCCAGTGTTATTTTCAAAGGAACGCTATTTGGCTGGGCTCCTTCCTGCCTTCTTGCCTCCCTCAACACCAAACCACCAGAGTTATGTTATCTGCGACAGTTTTACTTGGTCCCTGCCAGCCTGAGACACAGAGATGTATCGGCACCTGGAAGACACTGAGAAGTTCTAAGATGAAATGCCATGAAAGGATTTTAAAGGGGCACTGATGGAGCTGGCATGGAGCACAGCAGTTCCTACAGGCTGCGAGGAAGACGTGCCCTTCAAGCGAGGGCGGGGGCATGGCACTGTCTCAAGGAAATTTGCAGGGAAAATAAGAAACGTGAAAGACTTGACTTTGCTCCCAAGGCCTGCTCTCCCTACCAGCTTCTGGACTCCTGCTGAATGTTTGTCCCATTGCGAATGTCACGTTTGTGATGCCCCCACTGTAGGATGCACGCAAGTGGATGGATGGATAGCGACAGAGGTCGGAGGTGGTTTTGCCGAGTCCTGAGACAAGTGAAGATGCAGCCCCGTGTTTGATCTGGTTCTGCAGGAGGTGCAGGCGCTTCCAACCACCAAGCGGTGAGCGTGGCACGCGCTCGTGGCACCAGCACGCGGGGAAAGGACGTCCGCCCCTTCTCTCCCGTCCACAAGCGTCTCAGACGGAGGGCCCTTCCACCTCGCTCCAGCTGAGTGGTGCTTGAAGAAACGCTTTGATCCCGGCAGGAAGCGACCAAGACGGGCAGGATCCGGACGCGAGGCGCGCCCGCCACCCTGGAATCCCAGCAGCGCCGCTTGCTCGCGCTGGGGCGGCCCCGGAGGTGCGTGCCAGGAATGCCTCCGGACCCTCCTGTCCCACGGCCGTGGCCGGGCAGGAGCAGACTCGTTGGGGAGCGCGTCCGCAGCAGGGGGGCGGACGGGGCGCGCCGCCGCCGCCTCCCACCTGAGCTCCGCGCGGCGGCGGGCTGCCCCGAGGAGAGAAGCGCAGGAGGGCTTGTCCGGACGGGTCCGGCCCGGAGCTTCCCGGCACGCCCGGGCAGGCGGCCACCAGGAAACGGCCGCCGGGGCGAGAGCGCTGCCGCGGCGCCGCCGAGTCCTCCTCCGCGCCGGCCGGCCGGGCCGGGCGGGCGGGTAGCGGGCGGAGCGAGCAGCGGTGGCCGCGCCGGCGCCGGGAGGATGCGAGCGCGGAAGCGCGCGGGAGGGACCGTGGCCCCGGGCGCCTCCCCGCCGGCCAGCGCCGCGCCCGCGCCCATGTGCGCCGCGCCACCCACCTTGCTGCGCAGCTGGCCCGAGGTGGACACCTTGCGGATGAGCTTCTGCGCGCCCTCGGGCTCGCCCTCGCTGTCCGACGACTCCTCCGCCGGCCCCGCCTCGACCCCGGCCATCTTCCGCCGCGCCTGCGAGAGGCAGCGAGAGGCAGCGAAGGGCGCGGAGCAGCGCGCTCCCGGCCCCGGCCCCGGCCCCGGTCCCGGCCCGGCGGGCGGCCGCCGCTCCCTGCGCTCCGCCTCCGCCGCGCTCCGCGCCCCGCCGCGCTCGCCCTTCCCGGGGCGGGGACGGGGACGGGGACGGGGGCGGGCGGAGGGAGGGGAGGGGAGGGGAGGAGCAGGGCTGCGCCGCCCCCGGCGGGCCCGCCATCTTCCGCCGCGCCGCCGCCTCCCTCGGCGGGGAGTCCCGCGCCCCGGGGCGGCGCCCGAGGGGGGCGGCTCCCGGAGGGGGGTCCCCCGAAGCGCGGGGCCGTCCTCCGGAGCGCGGGACGGGCTGTCCCAGCGCGCAGCGGGTGCGGGCGCGCCAGTGGCCGGGCCGGGCCGGGCCGGGCCGGGGATGCGAGGCGGAGGCGTCGCCGCGGCCGCCCCCTCGGCCCGGCAGCCGGGCGCCCAGCCAAGCCCGCTCCTTCCCGCCGCGCCCGCCGGGCGTGTGGCCGCCCTGGACGGCGCGCCCCGCGGTGGTGGCGCGGTGCCGTCCCCACGTGCCTCTCCGTCCCCGCCCGCTCCGGGGGAGACTCGGCGGCCAGCAGGAGCCCCTCCAGCCACCGAGCCGAAGGCATTCGCGCGAGTCGGGCCCCCGCCAGCCAATGCGCAAAATAAGGGCACATCCGTTCCCGAGCAAGGCGGAGGGTCGAATCCAAGCGCTCACCTGCGTGTCCTTGAAATGGGGAGATCATGCGCCCGCGGGAGACGGGGAGGATGGCTGTTGCGACGTGCTGTTGCTGTGCGGTTCGAGCCACCCAGAGAGCTCCGGCTTTGGGGCAGTGTAGAGATAAAATAATAATAAAAGATAAGGGAGAAGAGTGCAGAATCCCACGCTTTTTCCCTTATCAGATATTCCAGTGTTTTGGCACTTACTGGCCAGGACACTGAAATATGCGGACAATTTTATGCCTTACTGAGCAGCTGGCCAGAAGTTTCCTGTGTGTTCTAAATCTAGTTCATTACCTAAAATGACTAGAAATGCCTTATTCAATTAATGATAGTAAGGCCAGACTTTTCGAGAGCCTTGACTCTCTCAGGAAATCCAGCTCTGCCCCATTCTTATTTAGACATGCATCAATCAAGCAGAATAAAATGTAATCAGGGATAACACTGAACCATGATCTGAACTCGTGGGACAAAACACCTGGTTTTCATTCTCCCACCCCCCACGAGGGTGGTGGCACTGAGGGTGTGCCTGGAAGCAATGTCATCAAGTCCCATGGCACTGAGCAGCAGAAGAAAGGCCTTGCGGGATTAGACTGAACACATCTGTCCAGCCGGATGCACCAGAAGTTCACAGGCAGGGCATGGTGGACCGTTGCCGTGGTCTCCCCAGCCTCTGCTGCTCAAAAGATGTTCTACTACTTGGCGGGGGGCGGGGGGGGCTGTCTTTCCAGGAGTCTTTTCCTGGAACACTGGTGGGGTGCGTGTACCTGTTCAGTGCTCTGGCAGGTGTCCCTCTGTGTCCTTTCCTGAGGATCTGCCCAGGGCAGGGTGACACTCAGCTCAAGGACATCACACCTGGACTTTTGCCATGGGCTCGAGGGCTGCCTTACCTCGGGAGCTACAAACGGTCCCACATGGAGCAATGCACGGAGCCCGTCTCACTAGGTCACATTTCCAGTTTGTCTCCAGGTGCAATTCAGCACCTTCTCCCATACGGATCACCTTGTTATGAATCCCAGAGAGTGCCAAGATGCACCCAGGTGGGGCAAGGAAAATCATCGTCTCCATGCCTGGGCTGAGTCTCGAAGTCCAACTTACCTCTCACTGATTAGCTGGTGAAGACCATCCTGTGTAGGAAGGCCTCCTGTGGGAATGTTTGCTCCAATCAGGCCATACTTGATATTTTTAATGCATCTGATTGGAGAGACATTGCTGCTTGTGAAATAAGATACGGTGTGATACCAATGTTTTTACGTGAATAAAAAACATGCAGGGCATTCCTAGCCACATCAACTTGGAGCAAGCAGCGCTGAGCTCACAGGGACCTAGATCAGAGGATGCGACCTAGGATTTGCACTGCAAAGAATTGTAATGACGCATTTTCCTGTTCTTTTAGTTGGAGGGCATGCCACTGTCCTGCCACATCAGCTCACGGATCTCACAAAAGGATGGGAGAAAGTATCAAGTGACTACACTTCAAGTCTAGTAAAAGCTTCATTTAGTAGTACTGTCATTATAATGATACTATAATATTATATAGATATAGATATTATATAGAGAGGTCCACCTGGCGCCGTTGCGAATTGCTTTTCGGCACCAGGCTAAGAGCTTTTTATTTAAAACTTATTTTAATTGTTATTTATTGAATTTTAAAGTTTTTAGCCGAGATGCACTGGGGGGGCAGGTTTTAATTGAAATTTCAGGTTTTAATTGAAATAATTGAAATTATTTTAGTATGTTGTAAGCTGTCCTGAGGCTTTGTTGAGATGGGGCAGCATAAAAATGTTTTAAATAAATATATATATTACATTTATACCTCTCCGTTCTTCCTCTTGCAAGGAACCCCGGCAGCGTCTTTCCATTTCAGCCTTGCAAGAGCCCTTGGAGGTGGTTCAGGCTGAGCCCCCAGGGCTGGTCCAACCTCCCCGCCCAGCAGCTTGATCTCCAGGGTCCCAGTCCGACCCTTCACACCACACTGGCTCTCACAAGTGCAATTGCCAACAAATGCCATTAAAAATTGGTCTGCATGGAATGTAACTCCAGGATGTGCTCACGGCTGGAATTCAGAGCGCTGGCTAGGAACGCATGCAGCGGAAATGGAAGAATGAGACAAGGATCTCGATCCAGGAATCCGGGGGTTAATATGTTCTGGATGGGCTTGCAACCCCCCAGGAAAGGAACAAGTGCACAGCCTGCAGGGCGCTTTGTCATCTGAGATGATTCGGGACAAAATTCAGTAGCTGCAATTTGCCTGTTTGTCTGGTGGAACTATGTAACACCGATTTTTAGGAATTGCATTAGCTCCCTACTTGCTCCTAACCCAATGGAAGGAGCTACTTGCCTTTAAAACCCTGAAGGGCGCTGGGCCAGATCCAGAAAAGATGGCATTCTCCCACATTATCCTGCCAGTTCATTCAGAGGAAGCCTTTCAGCAGATTGTAGCCATGGGAGAAATGCCCTGTGCATTACAAAGAGAAGAGATTATTCTCCTTTGGCATGCTCTCACAAAAGAGATCTGACTGGCAACAACTTTGAGTTGGGGGGGTACTATTTTTTTACCTGAATCAAATGCTCTTTTTCGCCCACGTATGTTAAAGTTTTTACCTTAATGCATTTTAATATTTATTTTTTAAAAAAGAATATTATGTTGCTTTGCCAACTGAAAAGTCTTTTCTTGGTTTGTTTCTTTGTAACTGTACAGTTCTTATATTGCCTTATTTTTTAAAGTTTTGCTCACTGGAGTCTTTTCTGGAAGAACGTCGTAAACAAACTAACCAAAAACAAGCATTACTTTTATGTTTTTACCTCCGCCAAATACACACATCCCCCCTGCATCTCCAGTAAGCCTTTCAGAGAAGATGGGTTTTTATTTATTTATTTTATTAGACCCCACTTTTTATCCCGAGAGCACCCCGATAATTCTCCCCGGAGTGCTCCCAGGTCCACATAAGTGCCAGCGTGTTGCCACGTTGCCCTGCTCCTCTTCAGGAGACACCTACATCACCTGTTTTCCCTCTTCCCTGCTCCCCACACCCACCAGGGTGCCCCACTGCTGCCTCCTGCAGGACTGAAGGGAAGCGGTGGTCTCGTGCCTGATTCTTGAGGGGTGGGCATTGTGACCCTCAGAGCGAAGCGGCCACAGCATGTCACTTTCACACCAAGGCTTGCGCAGCCCGTGCGGTTCAACGGGTGGCGAGTGCATCCCCGAATCGCGCAGCCTCCGTCTTCTCTTTGTAAATATACAGACAACAGAACAAGCGTTGAGAGACACTACCCTTCAGAAGAGGCCTTGACCAGCATTTCTGTATAAATTATTAACCGTACCGATGTGATAGAAGTTCTCAGCCACAAAGAGCTTTTACATAGCAATAATCCTCTCAGATATCTCACTGGCAGGATTCCATCCGTAATTACAGCAAATTGAAATGTGTTTCCCCCCCAAAGCACTTAATTCCGTTTTGTGTATAATTTCTCCATAATCTGAAACCTGCTGATGGAAGGGAAAGCGCTGGAGTAGCTGAGCAGAAGTGCTGCAGTTCGCACTATCCTTGCCAGAATGGATGGCACCTAATGGATGGTGGCCCCTAGAAGGGCGAGCTTGGTGCCGGCTCCCACTGCCAGCTTTGAGAAGCGCCTCGACAGTTCACGGCTTCATCGTCAAAAGGGCATCCGTCCACATGAGAAGTTGAAGTGGGTGCCGTTATTCTCAGCTATGAAGAAGCGGTCTTCCCCATTTAATTTGGCAGTATGTCCACAGGCACAAGGAAACAGCAAGTATCTCTAGGCAAAATCTTAAGCGGATGCTACCTAAAGCCACACTTTCCTGCGGTGTGTTCAGAACAATGGTGGATGCAGCCCGGGAAGGCTACATGGCTACAACTCTGCTACAACCTGGTAAGGCAAGGCAAGTTGGACCGAAGGGGCAAGACCAAGGTGTGCTCACAACCGACTGGGCCACTGCACCAAGTCTCCACTCCAGCTCCACTCCAACTCTAACCAGTGCACGGCACTGTTTTGCTTGCTCCTCTGAGCAAAGATGGGCTGCTGATGGCAAGCAGAAATCCAGTTTCCGCAGGGGTGCCTGAGCGATTAACGCTAAGCTAAGCACCTCCGGAAAAATACTTTGCCCTGACTTCTTCCAACTCTAGTTAGCAGATGGTTTGTTGGAATACTCTTCCCCAGTATCAAAGTTCCACCAACATAGCTATTTGGATAAGTAGCACATTATCCAAATACCCTGATAAGAGCCTAAAGAAAAATACTTCATCCTTCAGGTACCATTATGCTACCCAGCAGGGCAGCAGGCAGCAGGAGGGAAAAGCATCCCTGAAGAATTTGTCCTGTCCCCTGGAAGAAAGCACCCGTTCCTAGAGCTGAATGATGGCAGTTCCACAACCATGTGGCTTATTTAAGAGCATTCTTTTTAAAGAGCACAGTTGCTTCCCACGCTTTGGTACGTGGCCATAAAGACAGTTGACAATCCCTCTTCCTGAATGCCGAGGAGGACGTGAGCACCCGCAGGCTGGCTGAGATGGGAGACCAGCTGGAGAACCTTTTTGCCAAGGACCCTGGGCAGATCTGGTCAGCAAGAGAGAGCGATTTTGGCGGCCCTGCGATGGCTCCAGCACCGTCAGGCCTGCGCTTCCGGGGCTGAACAACAGTGCCTTTTCCTCCCAAGGTAGCAATGCTAATCAAGGAAAAAGCAGCCCCTTCCGAGGGTGACGGGGTCATTTGCATCTGTGTAGCCTAAAACATGTCTCTCCCCACTGTTATTCAGGGGAGATCTTTGTATGGGTGATTCTGTGGTTTCCACCCATGTCTGATGCTCAGGGATGCATAGGAACGCGTCCAAAGTCTTAGGGGCCACACACCCTCTTGCGTGGTCATCCATACATGCATCCCCGCTGGCACGGTTCCTAATAACGCCTGCCATGGGCTGAACACATGCGTAGAGATGGCACTGCTTCCTGCTCATGCACCACTTCCATGTTGGCCACTTCCTGGCCTCCGGAGCTGAGCTCAGCGCTTGTTTCGGTCTGTACCAGGAAAGGCAATGTCCCGGATGGGCTAGTCTCAAGTCGTTCTTGGTCTGGATGCCCTCAGCAAGGGCTTGGTTCGATAGCGAACGGATTGCCTGTGTGGGCGCAGCTGTGTGGTGTAGTGGTTAAAGACACGGGTCTGGGACTCAGGAACCAACTGGGTGGCAGACTCTCAGCCCAAACTACCTCACAGGGTTGGTGTTGTAGGGATAAGACTGAGAGCAGGAGGAAGAGAATGCTGTAACCCACTCTGAGTTTCTTCTTAAAAAAAAAAGGAGCGATATAAATCAAATAAATACAGAAATATTCCCATTGCTGCATCCTGCACCAGCTGCAGCTTCTGGCCCATCATCCTAAGTGCATTTGTAGCAGCTTAAATGTGAAGCTACTAATATTTGCACTGGGGGGGCCGGGCCATCCTGCTTCACTTCAGTGGGATTTCCTCCCATAAGACTCAGCTTAAGTGAATTACAAGAATTTGAACTAGCTTTGGCAACATCCTTGCAAACACGTCTATTTTTACTAGAGAGAGTTCTGCACCAAAAGGCGTTTGCCATCTGTACAGGGTGCTAACTAGACTCTTCCTGGCTTTTCAAGCTGTTCATTTAGAAAAGGTGACCCTGCTCTTCCTTTGGGGAAAAAAAGGAATTGTGTGCCATGTGGCATCCCAGGGGAATTTCAAGAAGCTCAGCCTTCCATTTGGGAAGCAGATGCTGGGAGTGATGGCAGGATCTGCTTGCCAAGATGCCCTTCCGGGGAGGGAAGCTTCCAGGTGTAGACCAAAGGCGACTGTGGCTGCCCCATCCCCACTAAGGGGGTACATTCCATAAATCCCCCCCCAGCCAGGATTTGCCCATGGACCAGGACTGTTCCTCTCCAGGCAGCAAAGGCATCTTTCACCATTCAAGCTCAGTTTAGGTTTTAGGTTAAAAACTGGATTTAAAGTGAGCGTAAATCCAGTCCCTGATATGCAAAAAGAACTGCAGGGCATTTGTACCGCACTGCTGTATAAATACGTATAAATTTGCTTCTGTTAAATGTAGGCGAACCGACACTCAGGCACTGGTGACAAGAGCCAGGTGGGATGGGAAAGTGCGCTTTCGAAGGCACGGTTCCAAGGACCAGCGGGGCTTATTTCTGGGCCGCACGTATGAACGCCGGCGAAAATCCCTCCGGGACCGCTGGAGCTTCCTTGCGAGGAGCAGTATCCAGTGCATTAAGCACGTAATCTGTGGGGTGAGGGGATGGGGAAGGACGCGCGGGGAAGGTGGCCCCATTCGGGCCTTCGGCCGGCGGCCCCCCGCAGGGCGCGTGTCCGCGCGAATTGAGGGGCAACACGCCCAGCAGGCGCCACAGCCTTAAGGCGGCCAGGACGCCACGGGGATCCCCTTGGCACCGGCAGTGGAGCCGCTTGCGCGTCCCCCGGCTGCCCTCTCCACCTCCCCTGACCGAGTTCGCGCTTCCCCTCTGCGTGACTCAAGCCGGGGTCCCCCCCGCAACGGCAGGGGGCTTCCCGCAGCCTGTAGGCGCCCACGGGAGGCGCGGCACCGCATGCAGCCGCTGGGGTGGCCGCGGCGGTGCGGCCGCTCCGCCCGAGCCGCGCTCCGTTCTCTGCGCCTGGCCAGGGCGAGCGCGCGGTGCAGGGACGGGGCGCGCCGCGTTTCGGGGCCCCGCGTGCGAAGAGCGCGCCCCGCGCCCGGGGAGAGCCCCGCGGGACGGCCGCTCCGCTCCCGGCCTCTTGCACGCCCGTGCTCGGCGTCGGCGTCGGCGTCGCCGCGAAGCCGCCGCGGGGGAAGGAAGGGCGGCTTCCCGCGCGCTTCCCGTCCCTTCTCCATCGGGCGATGCTCGTGCTGCGGGCTGCCGGGGCTGGAGCCCTGCGGCAGAAGGCGCGCCTCCGTCGATGGCCTCCTCGGCGGAGGCGCACCGAGGGACGGGCGTGGCGCGCCGGGGTCCCGGGTGCCAGTCCCGGCGGCTGTGCCGGGGCAGATGGGCGCGGGAGGCGGAGGAGCGGCGCGAATGCCCCCGCGCGGGGAGGGGAGGGGAGGGGAGGGGAGGGCAGCACCTACCAGTTCCTCCCAGTCCGACCCGCCGCGGCGGGCGGCGCAGACGGGGCGCCCGCTGCGGTGCGCCGTGGCTGCCGAGCGAAGGCGCCGAGCCCGCGCGCCTCTGAGAGCTGCTGCCGCGCCGCGCGGCCCTCTCGCCGCCCTTCCTCCCGGGAACCGGCGCAGCGGGCCGGCGGGCGGGCGGGCGAGCGCTGGCAAGGGCGCAGGGCGCCGCGCTTGCGCTCGCCTGCCATATAAGGCGCGCGTCGCCGGCGCGGCCCGCCGGACACGGCCCGGGCGAGGCGGTCCCGCCGGCGCTGCCGTCCCCGGCTGGGGGCGCGGGCAGAGGCCCCGCGGGAGGGCGCGCAGAGGCGCCCCGGTGCCTGCGCGCGGGGCGCAGTGGCCCCTGGCGGCGCACCCGGCTCGGCGCGTCCCTCGGCGCGAGGCGACTCCGAGCGGCGCTTGCCGGGAGAGCGGGCGCGCCGCGGCACAGTCCCCCGTGCTGGCCGGTGTGCCGGCGTGCGGCTGCGGGGAGGCGGCCCCGCGAGCGTCTCCAAGGAGCGGCGCGCCCCGTGTCTGCCTGGCGCCCGTTCCGCGCGGTGCTTGAGCTGCAGCTCACTCAGCACCGGGCGCCACGGGCGTGTTCTCCACAGCGCGCTTCCCCTCCCTTTGCAGTGCACGCTATTTGCTGGTGCTTCGTCTGAACAGGGCATCGGGAATCCTCGGCAGGGAAATCCCGGACTCGCCTGTGGGCCTGGATCCGCGCTGCCGCCCACTGCGCGGGTCAGAGCCGCGTTCCCAGAATTCCACCCGTCTCTCCGTCTTGGCAAAAAATGCATGGAAAGGCCGGGCACGGCTGAGCAACTAAAACATACCAGGGAGTTACGCGGTGCTGACAAGGAAACTTTCCTGAGGACCACATTGTGGAGCTTCGAAAGACTCTCACGGCCCCAACGCACCTAAAAATGCACCTCATTTGCATTGCCTCCTCCTTTAAGATGTGCTCAGAGAAGCAGCTGTTGATGGTTCCCATGATCCTTTCTTACACTGTTGCAAGCAAGGTTTCAGTGAAATATTTTTCTGCGGTGGTCGTTCAGAATCATTTTCCCTTTTGCAGAAGATGCATCTGAATTGGCACATCACAACTCTGCTTTTCCAGGCTGCCGTGTTTTTGGAAGAAAGGTAGGAGAGACAGAATGGTGAAATGCCCCAAACCACACGGCTTCTTCCCAAGTGTTGTGCTGAAGGCCCCATGCCAACTTGCCTCCTTCAGGAGGCACCAGATGGAAACAGCGTTCTCAGTCCACAGAGGCAGCGAGAGCCCATGACGGAGTGCACCTGGGAAGGCACCTGATTCTTTTTCCAAGTATGTAGCTAGGTAGGGAGCCACTGAACCCAAGGACTACACACAGCTGTGCCTGGCATGGTTCTCTTCCAGGGATGCCCTTTCTTTGTGGGAAGGAATAGGCACACTGTCGCAACTGTTGTTGCTGTACAGTCACAAAGTCATGCCCGACTCTCCATGACCCCATGGACAACATTCCTCCAGCTTCTGTTCTCCACCATCCGCCAGAGTCCACACAACCCCACACCCACTGCCCCAGTGAGACTCCATCCAGCCGCCTCATCCTCTGCCGTCCCCTTCTTCTTTTGCCCTCAATCCTTCCCAGCATCAGGCTCTTCTCCAGGGAGTCCTTCCTTCTCACTGGGTGGCCAAAGTATTTGAGTTTCATCTTCACTATCTGGCCTTCTAAAGAGCACTCAGAGTTGATCTCCTCTAGGACTGACCGGTTTGGTTGCCTTGCGGTCCAAGGGAGTCGCAGGAGTCTCCTCCAGCATCACAGTTCAGTTCTTCAGTGCTCAGCTTTCCTTATGATTCAGTTCTCACAACCATAAATTACAACTGGGAAAACCAGGGGCAGGTGAAAGTAAACACAGCTGTTCTGTTGTATGTGTACAGAGTCATAGCCAGCCACATTTTCTCACCATGTGAACCCAGCACAAGAAACCCATGTGCATGCTTGCCACTATGACACCCTTGCAGGGAAATCAACATGTGAGAAAGCCCTACAGGTTTCGTTCTTTGCACTGCTTCTTATTCATAGTTCTCATGGGACTTGGAAGGTTTGCATTTCTCTCCAGCTCAGTGGTTCTGAGCAGTTTTGCAAGGCTGCAAAGCTCCTTAGCTCCGAGAGGGATCGGCAATGCAGGGCGTAACTGTATGCAAGTTGAGACAGAAAGAAGGCCTGAAACTCAGCTGCGTACCTCTAATTACTAGTATGTGATAGTCTCCTGCAAAAAAAAAAAAAGTCCTGCAGCGTCTTAAAAACCAACAGTGTATGTTCTAGTCCCCACTCAGCCAGTTTGTTGGATAGCTCAGGCCCTGCCGTGTGTGCTCAGCCTAACCCACCTCACAGGACTGTGGTTGTGAGGATGAAATATGGGGATAAAACCCCATGTAGGCTACCTTGGGTTCTTCACAAGAGGAAAAACAGCAGAATGTAAATGTAATGTTATAAAAATAGTCATAGAAGAATGACAGATGAAGTGGACACAAAATTTGCATCTTAAATGCTTCTTAGTCTTTAAAATAGCACAGATACCTTACCAAAAATAAAATATGTTTGTGTTTCCAATTGGTCAGGATTAGGATCTCCTAATCTAGCAACCTTCTCTAAACTGTTAACAGTCTTGCCATGACAAGGGACTTCTGGATATCAAACATAATCCCATTGATGTAGTGCCTTTGCTCACTGGTAACTGTGCATCATTCAGGTACCAACAGGTAATTACCGTATTTTTTGCTCTATAAGACTCACTTTTTCCCCCTCAAAAATATTTGCTCTATAAGTTTGTCTTATAGAGCAAATATGTGTGTGCAGTAAGTCTGTCAGATGTGCAGCCCATGGGGAAGTGATGGGGAATGTGCCTGGGATTATGTGCCCATTTGATTCAGAGTATTTTCTTTCTTGTTTTCCTCCTCTAAAAACTAGGTGCGTCTTATGGTCAGGTGCGTCTTATAGAGCGAAAAATACGGTAATCGAAACTGGGAGAAATGAGCTGAGGCAGGAGAAGGCAAATACTGGAATCAACGGATGCAGAAAGCAGCTGTGGCTATCTCCTCCCTTGCACGCTGACTCGTGACCTTTGTGCCATGGAATATACCCCCACAGAAAGTGTGTGCAAGCTGGCAGTTAGTTACATTTGCAAAAAATACAATGCGGATGGTACTGAATGGTGAAGCTTTTATGATCCTGTGGTCATTGTGTACCCACCCATGTGTCCATCCAGTTCTGCTTCTCTTACCACTAAAAATCCAGTAAGGAGAGAAAGAACCGAGACAACCTTGTTAAAACACAACTGTGTTGGGTTATTGCAATAAGCTGGGGATGAAATCTTAACTCGGTGAGAAAGACTGAAGTGCATTAGTGTGGTTGGACTGGACACATGGTCAATTTATCTGTCCCAGTGACTAATCCCACGCTTCCCCAAGTATTCACAGTCCCACACAAAACTGTTGAAATACCACTCTAGTCCTTTGCAGATTGTATAAATCTTTTGCCTTTTACTAAAACTGTTGAAATGCCCACATTTCCAATATTCAACAGCCTGTTTGACGACTGTTTGCAACACTACTTTTCTATATGAAAACGCATGGCTTAGTGAGCCCAACTAAAGGCACCACACTTTCATATCCCTGTTATCCAAACAAAGCACGTAAGTCTTTTTGCAGTCTAAAGCTTCATGAGTTACTGGCAGAAAAATGACTACTGCATTACTGTGCCATTAAACAAAAGTTAGATCATTGGAAGAGGAGTGTTTTCCAAGGCAGCAAGAGAAACCTGGCTGAGAAAGCAATTGACGGACGAAGAGCTTCCGTGGCACTCTGCCTCCGAATGCGCCATCCAGCAGCAGGGCTGATGGCATTAGTGCGCTGGTCCATGTGCAACATGGCCTGGGTAACATCACTGCAGTGATTAGTTGCTGCTGTGCAGAATGGCCGCTCTCCTGGACATCTCGGAGCTCCTTTTCTGGGGACCATCAACACTGATTAAAGGGGAGAGAGATGGCATCATCTCAAGCGGCCCTTTCCCAGGTGGCTTGTAATGGTGCCAGCCTGCACATTCTTAGAAGGGACATCTGGATGCAATTGGAGCACTTAATTACTAGCGAGAAGCTTGAAGCAGTGGGGGCCTCTGAAAACAGGAGTTCGACCAAACCTTTTTACTGCCCAGAGAACCCTGAAAGGACCTGGTGAGGGCTCCGCATTTCACAGGTCAGCGGAGAAGTAGCCCAAGGAGTAGAAAACAAGTAGAGACGAAATGGTTTCCCCGTGTTCTTTCATGGGGTTCTTTCTTCATACTGGCTGTTCAATGATCATTTTGTTGTTTGCCATGCTGGTGTGATTTATGCATTTATTATTTTAAGAGGTGATGTAAAAGTTACTGAAGGTGGTGCTTTCAACACTTTAAAGAGCAATATAAATGCTAATACAGTATATTAAGGAGCAGGATGCATGCCGAGTGCAGTATAAATACCAGGCTAATTTTTTCTCGCCTTAGCAGGGCCCATGAGGCTCGGCTAATTCCCCTACCCCACCTCCTGAAAAACCGTAAGAGAAGAGTTGTGCCGCCTCCTGATCCACAAAAAGGCACGGAAATGGTACCGCAAGACAGCCACCTTAATGTCCGCACCGTGTGAGCAGTAAAATGGATGCCACACATACTTTGCTCCCTCGCGATGCAGCATTCACACATGCACACTGCCCTGGGCCTCCAGTTCAGCCTCTTTCTGGCGTGACCCCCTGCTCTCCTCCAGTGTTTTCATTTTGATGAGGGAGAGCAGCTTTTGTTAGCAATGATGAGCTGAAAATGTGGGGCAGGACAAAGCAGATAAATGAACCATGCAGACACGAACTGAGACAGGCGGCGCAGCGAGATGGTTGTGAGGCAACATGTGTCAGCAAAAGACGGGAGGAAGTGAGTCATGCATTTCTAACGAAATACGCATAGGACTGGCCAATGTATAAACATAGTTGGATTATTTTTAAGAAGTATTGAATATATATTTAGAATGTAAAAGCAGAGGAAGTCTGCAACACTGAAATTCTAATAAGCCTACCCAAGACTGAACCCTGCAGCTTAAAATAAGGTTGCTAAGAGATTGGTTGCTGCTTCACCAGTTTTTTTAATGTTTGCACCCAAATACATGCAAATGTTTTCATTCTAGTTGGGCTTGTACAAGGGCACATGTGTGCACTTCTAAGTCCGATATGAAAATTGGCAAATAACGGTTACTAGTTCTGATGTAGTATATCTGTTGCTATATAACACATTTAACATTTATTTATTTACATATTTATGTGCCACCCCCTTGCCAACAAGCCTCGGGGCAGCTCACAACAAACAAATAAACACATTAAACAACTTCACTATCTAAAACTACTTAAAAACTGGCCCATCTCGAGATAAGAATTAAAAATACAAAAAAAAATACAAAAAATATAATAAATATCAATTAACAATTAAAATAACTTTTAAATAAAAAGGTCTTCGCCTGGCACCAAAAACAAATAACGACGGCGCCAGGCGAGCCTCTCTGGGGAGCGCATTCCATAGGTGGGGCGCCACCGCAGAGAAAGCCCTCCTCCGGGTACTCACCCTCCTTATTTCCCTCACAGAGGGTTCCCGGAGGAGGGCCTCAGCTGCAGATCGTAAGGGGCGGGAGGACATATATGGCCGCAGGTGCTTCTTTAGGTAGCCAGGACCTAAGCCGTCCTGATAATGATAAGGGGGTTTTGCCAGTCTTGGCAGCAGGATCACTGTGGGTGAAACAAGTCAGGGTGGCTTGTTGCCCACACACAAGCTACTCTGCTGGAAAGAGTGTGCAGTTTGCATGACGCAATAGCCCACTATGGCCTGTCACTCACAATGGATGGGTTCAGACAACGCGACAAGCCATGGTGGCTTTTTAAATCATTGTTGGTCTGTTGTGTTCTCTGAATCCAGTCGTGGCATTTCACCATGGTAAGTTTGACTTTTAGAACCCACAATGAGAAACCATGGTTTGTTCCATGGTTTTTCCATACCACCATGGCTTGTCATGTTGTCTGGACCCAGGATCGTGTTTCTCACAGTCGCAGAATGCAACTACCCACAGAGTCCTCAGGAAAGAGTGGCAATCAGGCCTCCAGCCAAGGACCCATGAGGAAAAGGCAGATGACGTAGGCAATGAATGCACCTTGGAATTGAATATCAGGTGCACTGGCCAACGGGGCAAGTGTGAGGTGAGCAGGAAGGATGGAAACCGTATTAACGTATAAGTCCCTAGACCGTGGCAAATCAACTGCTGTGTTGTGTGAGCCTGGCCAACAGGTTGTCTCCCTGTGCAAGCGCAGTTCTAGCAAGGGATGCTGCCTGTCCGAGTTCAGGCCCAGTGCATTCTCCATTTTTTTCTGAGCTACAGCCTACAGACCAATCCCATACCAGGGCTCTTGCTTCTTAGATAAATGAGTTAACTCTGTGAAACCCTTATGCACAGCCAGTGTGCTATAGTGATGAAAGCACTAGGTCAGGACTAGAAAGACCCAGCTTCATACCCTTCAGCATAAAGCTCGAAGGCTGAACTCGGGGATTTCACTCTTTCCTAGCCTAACAGACCACACAGAGCTGTTGGAAAGAAAACATACAGAAAATAAACTCTGAGAACTTGGAAGGAACTTGGGATAGAAACTTACCAGATAAAACAATAATACAGCATCCGCCTAACATTATGTGCCATTCCATCTTGCACTTGTTTCCTCACAGGTGTGTCCTAGTGAATTCAAGTTCTCAGTGTCAAGGCCCCTAAATTCTCATGTGATTACTTTTGTCCCTATGCGCTGCCTCTCGTGCAGAGCATTCTTGCAGCCTCCAGAAAAACACACCACGCTTTTCACACAGTCGTGTCATTTTCACCTTCTGCAGCCCAGTTTGATACTGGAAGGGACAAGCAAAGGGATTTAGGCTATGTTTGGTCACGGGTATTGCCCATTCTCCTTTCAAGGGAGTGAATCCTTCAGAGAGTCAAGGGATGCCTCTTGACCTTCTCCGTAATTTACTGGAAAGGAAACACAACCGTATGTGAAGTGAAATGGTCAGATGGGTGCTTTATTGTGACACAGTAGACCACAGTTGGCCAAAAACTCTTTCCATCCTTCTTCCTGTGTCTAACCTGTAATTTAAAAGGGATGTACCATCTGCACATGCAGGGTGACTGATAGCGGCCTCAGCTTCTTGAACTAAGCCAGAGGATCCTGGACGTGGTTTCAACATCTGTGCTTTGCCAATGCGATATTAGAAACCCCTTGCATAACAGATGTGGCACAGTTGTTCTCCTCAAAGTCATGCCTACGGCTATCTTGACTCCATGTTTCCAACGGATGAGCCCACAAGATAAGAAAATCCTGTTTATCCCCCAATATTCAGCTTTACACTTTGCACCAGTAAATTTAATTCAGTTTCTATTTTTCCCGTTCATGAATTCACCACACAGAACTTCATACTCCTTTTTCAGTATTACCATTTTGCAACTTGGTATCGCCCTCATTTTCAATTGATGCACACCATGGAAACCCAACGAAAATACTGGGTGAAATAGGCCCCAGGACTGATACTAAGACAGACTCACCGTTACTTCTCTCTCATAAGCTCTGCCTTTTTGGCAAAGTGCTCCATTTTATTTCCTTTAAATCCCCTACCTAATCTTAAAGGAAATCAAGCCTGGCTGCTCTTTGGAAGGCCAGATACTGAAGCTGAAGCTCAGATACTTTGGCCACCTAATGAGAAGGAAGGACTCCCTGGAGAAGAGCCTGATGCTGGGAAGGATTGAGGGCAAAAGAAGGAGGGGACGGCAGAGGATGAGGTGGCTGGATGGGGTCACTGAGGCAGTTGGTCTGAGCTTGAGTGGACTCCGGGGGATGGTGGAGGACAGGAAGGCCTGGTGCACCATTCGTAGGGTTGTGAGGAGTCGGGCACAACGATTAGGATAGGGAATGGCTTGGTGCTGATCTTTTCCAGTTTGGCTGTTCCAGCTTCTACATGCACAAGGATACTTAGGGCCCAGCATTCGAAGAAGGGTCAAAGAGAACAAAGCTTCAACAAGAGGACAAAATTTCAACTGGCTCTTGAAGCCACCTAGGAAGGCCTTTTTAAAATCATTGTTGGTCTGTTGTGTTTTCTGAATCCAGTCTTCTGAACAGGCAGCATATAAGTATGTGCTTAAATAAACAAACTGGGGAGGCCAAGGCAGATGAAGGGTTCCTACTGCAAAGAGTGCAGTAAGACAGAGAAGGGGGTGCTGTCAGAGCTACGGGAATCCAGTCACAAGTAGTGTACAGCAGATTTATTAGCTTGAGCCCTCAGGTACCCTCTGCAGAGGGAATCCTGACCAACAGCACTGCTGCGTGGCGGTTGAGACCAGCTGCGAGCTCCCAGAACATGTGCAGAGTGTTTTGAGGGCATGTCACGTGCCACAGCAGCAGGGCGCGGGGATGCCACAATTAGGGGAACAGCAAAAGACCGGGAGAGCTCAGCAGGGGGGCAGTGGCGCCGATTAGGAGAGGCTGGCCGCAGCATTCAGGAAGGCCCGGCTCCCGCTATGGCTCGATCGTGCGGCGCGTGGGGCTGCAGCGCCGCCATAAAACCTCCCTGGCCCTGATCCGCTTTGGCGCTGCTGCCCCAAGAAGGGCGTGCGGCGGGACCCGTGGGGCTTTGCCAGCGCGGCCCTGGGAGGCGACCCTGCCGGGCTCGGCTTCGCGGGCCGTGGGCACCTCCTCGCCCGGCCGCCGGCGCCGCGCTGCAGCAGCGGGCGGGGCGGGGCGGGGCGGGGCGGGGCGCGCCCGGGCCGCTCGTCGCGCGGGCGCGGTTTCCGGGGGACGCGGTACAGTGCCGCACCGTCCCCCGCACGCCCCGGCCCGGCCCGGCCCGGCCATGCAGGCGCGCGTGCTCTGCCGCGGGGCCGGCGGCGGGTACGGAGGCGGCGGCGCGGAGCGGCGCGTGCGGCTGGTGCTGCGGCAGGTGGCGGCGGCGGCGGCGGGGCGCGCGCGGGCGGCGCACGGCGGCGGGGCGGCCCGCGGAGGTAGGTGCGGCGCCCGCCCGCCCGGCCCGATCCCTGCCCCTTCCCCTGGCCCCTCCCCCGCGTCCTCACGACAGCCCGGCGGGGTAGGCCGGCGGGGAGCCACTGGGCCGCGCCGCGGGGAGCGCGGCCCTCCCGCCCCCCGGATCTCAGCAATCGTCTCTCTGCCACTGCATTGACATCCTGGCTTCTTCCTCCTGTGGGGAAGACAAGGCTCTCCTCCGCGCCCTTTTACCTTCACAACAGCCCTGCGAGGTGGGCAGGCGGAGAAACCCTGGGTCACCCAGCACCAACCCTCTCGCCACTCCCGCTCTCATCAATCACTATTATGTCTCTGCATTCATGTCCTCCCCCTTTCCTTCCTGTGGGAAATACACAGGAAGGGCTCTCCTCTGTGCCCTTTTACCTTCACAACAGCCCTGCGAGGTAGGTTAGGCTGAGCTTGAGTGGCTGGCCCAAAGGGGAGGGGAGCTGAGCAGCCTGCTCTCCAGAGCCCTGGGCCACACTGGCTTGAACAACAAGCCCACCTTGGCTGCTCCCTGCCCGGTTCCCCCTCACCTGCGCTGCAGAGGCCTCGCCCTGGGTTTCTCAGCTCTGCCTGGGTCTTACACCCACCTGCCTGCTTCCAGCCTCTCCTTGTCCCCAGCACCTGTATTTCTCTGCCCCATCTCTGACCAGATGCCTGGCCTTAAGAGCTTCTGAGAGCTCCAGCTGGAATACTTAGCAGACAAGCAAACAAAGACGTGAACTAGCCACTCCACATCTTTCTGATCACAAAGAAGCTGTTTTTGTTTGCTCTGCTTTGTTTGCTACTGCACACACATTGGCTCCCCCCCCCCGCCCCCCTTGTAGCAATTTAACTGTTGTCCTAGACTGCATTAGTACGGGCTTGGCAATGCGTATAAGCGCAGGCTGTTTGGCTTGTAATCGAACTTTGTAATCCCATACTAAGTATCCCAGATGAAAGCATTGTAGAACATACACTTTTAGGTTACTGGAGAAATTTCGAACGTTAGTCCTAGCCACTCCATTATACTGAGGAATTGTTGGAGAGGCCATTATTAAAAACTGACTCCTTACAAATGTACTCAGCCTTAAGAAGTAAATATCAAGTTTGCAAGTGTGCCATGTCATTAAAACGTTTATATCAGAGTTGCAAGGGGGGAGGGATTCTTAGTATTTATTGGCGCTGTGGTGAGTGGCATCAGGAAGGCAAATTTGTTCTCTTAGCTGACTTAGAAAATGTCAGTGATGTCTTTCAGTCCTGATTTTCATCAGCCAGCAAGTAAGAACTGACGACCATGTGCCAGCTGCCTTTTTGATTCATGGTTGTTTTATTTTACAGTACTAACCATGGGCAGTTTGCCCTGCCTTCCTATTCCTTCTCTGCTTCTCTTCAATGGCTTTTATAGTCAGAATTGCACAGAAGTAACTCCTCCAGAATTCTGTATGAAACCTTTGTTGTATATCTTAGACATTTGTGGGTTTCTCTGTGTGCCACCACTGAGATTTGAGCAGAAGTTCTGCCTTTTCTGAGCAGAATCTTCCTCTTCTGTAAGCGTCCTTGTTGACCTCCGAGCTTTTTCTGGATTGTGTACTCTTCCTTATCTCTTTGAGGTTTTACGGGGTAATAAATTTTTGCCAGAACAGCCTCATGATTGTTAGTCTTCTGCCAAATAACTTCAGTTTTGATCAAAGTCCGTTTGCTCTCCCACTGCTGCTTCTGCTGCTTCCTGAAACTGCCTGCCAGAGTCTCCCAATTCATTTCTGCCATGTTAAAAGCAATATTAAACATTACTGATGGATATATTCCATGTACCTAGGACTATCATTCGATTTCAAATTAATATTCAAAATGAGCAGTAGTTCACCCAGAAGGTTAATATGCGAAACGATCAATAATAGTCTGTTTAGAAATTTACCACTGGTCAAAATATGGGAGAAAAGTAAATGAAAGCTTAGAATTGTTGGCATGGCATGATGCCTGTTTGCCCCATGATCCAGAAAGATTAGAGAGCAAATATTTTTTCTGCTTACCACTTCCATATCCAGTGATTAAGTTTTAGGCTGAGAAATGACCATTGTATGCCCTTCTCTCTCCACAGGCGTTCCCTTTTGCTCCCCTTCCCTGTGTCCATGCCAGCATGGCTATTTCCTATTTGCCGCTTAACGTTACTTATATTAATCTAGAACAAATCCCATTTGATTCCTCAAGGAAGTCCTGACATTTCCTGTTAGTTTAGCTCAGCCAGCTTGTTTTTCATCCCCGAGATGATGCTGTCTTACTGTGTCACATTCTTTTCAGTGACATACAAGTCAGATAGGGGATCAGATCACCTCAGTGGCTGAACAGAAGCCCACAGTCCTGTTAACAATTAGATCCAATGCATTCTCCATGTCTGCCTTCTACCACAAAGCTGCCTGGTACTGGTAATCATTGCAGAACATGTCGGAATGGATAGCTAGACCAAGACATCTTATTTTCTGTTGCAAACAGTAAAATGGCAACTTCTGCGGTGGCAATAGCAGCTCCTTCAGCACCTTTCTGGCCCTCTTAAGGTATCCCCAAAACTGATGGGTTGCCCTTTTGAATGGTAGGTCTGTCCTTGGAAATGGTTTTGTGATTGCAAGGGTATACTATATAAATTAGCACAAGGTTTTGGCAAGCCACTTCTATGACTAATCAAGAGGTGGGGGCGAGAAGCATATGAAAAATACTATCGGGCAAACCTGTCACTCTTGCCCAATGCTAGGATCTTGGGGAAATGCAGGTTTTTCCAGAACATGTTAGTGCTGTAGCTTGAGTGATCTACCTGCTTCTGAGAAGTGCAGAGGCCGGAGGAGGAGGCTGGAAGTGGATGCTGGCCGGGAGGCTCAAAGGGCCGGCAGCGCCTGGGGGGCCGGCAGGAGTGGCTCTTTCACCGCCGCACCCACCCCTGCGCCGTACCATCGCCGGGCCGGGCCGGGCCAGGCCTGCCTGCACCGGGAGCCGCTGCCTGCCATCGCGCTGGGAACCGGGACGCCGGGATGCTGACCACCTGCGTCGGAGGCCGGACCGTGGCCGCCGCGTCCACCCACCGGCACCCGCTGGCACTGTGGCCCCTGCTCTGCACCCCCCCTCGTGTCGCTGCGTCCACCAATGGTGATAAGGTTGGAGAAGACACTGAAGTTGTGCATGTGTTTCGGCCATGACTGGATGTTCAGATATCCTGGAAGCAAGAACAGAAGCACACTGGGCACCACACTGAACACTCAAGAACCCTGCAATCTACATTAGTCGAGAAACTTGCAGAACACCACATATCTGTCCTTGCTCTCACAAAGAGCTGACCACACCAACGCTCACCTGTGATCTCTTGCACAGTCTGGAAGATGTAGAGTTTTTCTGGCTCCGGGGCACTTATGTTGTGCCAAGGGTCACTGTCAGAAGAGAGTGGAGATGGTCAGAACCAACAGCAAACCTCAGACTGGACCACCTCAGTGAGGGGGATGGTCTGGCAACAAGAGCATCTTTACACTGTTACGTGGCGCACTGCATCATTCCTGTGCATGTTGCTCTCCTTTTAGCCTCATCAGTCTGCCTCTGGGAAATGGGTGTTTGTCAACCAGCCACATCCCTGGCAGCCTCATCCCTGGTGAAGGTACCACAGCACTCGCTCCAAATTCCAAATAAGACCTTTTTATTTAAACGATATTTTAATTGTTAATCTGTGTTTTATTTAATGGTTTTATATTATCGCCGAGAACTCCAACCTTTTAATATTGTTCTATGCTTTGTTTATTTGTTTTCCTTGTGAGCCGCCCCGAGGCTTTGGCGATGGGTGAGCCATAGAATTGTTATAAATAAATAAATAAATATTGCAACCTGTTGTAAGTCACACAGACAGCTCTGGCTATTGGACTGTGTGGAAATGAAATGAAATGAAATAAAGAAATAAAATGATGGATTGTTACATTTATTTGCATTTGCCCCATTTCCAAAAATAATTCTTAAAGGCCAGGAGTTTATTTAAGGGAGAAGCTGAGCTGGTTCTGCCATTCTGTACAAATCTTTATTATGACAGCCAACAAACAGGGCACAAAGGCTATGGTGATGTTCATAGTTAAAATCTCAAGCTGGGCAGTCTCCTGCAAGAATACAGAGCAGATACTTCCATTTTGTGAATTTGAGTTAGATTTATTATAAACACATCGGGTATATTTAAACCAATAGTCAATTACAAGTCTGTTTCTTTTTCTCAGGTGATACAGTTACCATTGGAGATGTGTCGTATAAGCTCAGAACTCCAAAGAATCCAGAACTTGTCCCAGTGAACTACAGTAAGAAACTTTATTCTTTTAAACTCGAGTCCAAAGTCGGTGTCCAGCTGAATAAACCTCAGCCTTCAGCATTCGTCCATGCACTGCTTGTCAATGTTAACTTGCGCTCTTGTAATGTTAGCTGCGTATTTACCCAGTACCTCTCCACCTCGGTGGAATATCAGTGTGGTGAATGAGAAAAGGCCTTTAGAATTGCACTGCACCACAAAAGCCCTGACTGGTTCATCAGGGAGGCTTGTTGAAATGAAAATATTTCCCGTAGGTCCGGTAGGAAATGAAACGCAGACGCTGGCTGCCCAGTGTCCAATGGCAGAGAGGTTCCCAGTGACCAGCTGGGCTGGCTTTAATAGCAAAAGGAACAAGCGAAGTGAGAAGACGGGAGGTTAGGCGATGTGGTCAATGGAAGATGTGGATTCCCTTCCTCTCTTCCGGAACTGGGAAAAAGCCAACCCCGCCTTCCAGATGTATCTTCCTGCCTTCTCCACTGGCCAGCCCTCTTATCCTGACACACAACCCTTGGATTTGGGAGGCGAGATCATCCCGCTCAGGTTTGCCATGGTTGTGGGTGGAGTGCTGGACAGAATGGCGCATTGGTCCAACCCAGCATGGATTTTGGTACCCAGCTCACCCACCTGAGTCTCAGTAATACACACCAGATCCTCATCCTGATTCTCGATCAACATTTCACTGGAAGATCAGCTAAACGCATTTGTCAGCCCATATCTGCAAGCCATTCTGTGCTCTCGTTATTCCAAATCAAGGAAATAGTAACATTTGTGGGAAGTGAATAAAGCTCGGAATACTCCAGGGTAAATACACTGCGCAACATTGAGATGACGACGAGGATGTAAGTGCCTTTGAGTGCTCTTATGGCCAGAGGGCAGTGCCCCTGGGACCGTCGTCTATTCTTGTGTGCCGTATAGCATTTATGATCTGTTCTGCATGACAGCCAGCTCTGCATTCCTGAATCTTGTTTCTATTTTAGGTATCTCTTTACGTCTGATCCCATTTCTTTCCTTCAAGCCATAACTAAAAATGCAACTAGCTGAACCTATTAATGTGAAATGTACCAGCAACGTTTGGTTGCATAGCATGGGTAGTTCTCTGGTGCTTCTCATCTGGTGTGGGGCAGCCTTTGAAGCTGGCCTGTGAACTGCAGGTTGATCCAAATGCAGCCGCAGGTTGGCCTGTTACCTGAGACTGGGTGCTACAATCCCATTGTACTTTCGCAGGCTGTGCTGCGCAGCTTTCTATTCTGCTTCTGGACTCTGGTAGAAGTATCCGTTTCACAAGCACATGAGAGCTAAAAATGGAACACTGTAGTGACAAAGCATGCATTAAAGCCACAAAGATGATCTGTCACGCTGGTCTTATTGCCAGGGTGAAACTTGTGCAGTTGTTGCTTTCTTTTGCCTTGGAGCAAGTTGGCTGCTTTGTGCATTTGGGGGAGAGAACACACATGGTGTGGTGCATTCCCGCAACAGCTGAGTCTCGTGTCCCTTTGCCACTGACGGTGCATCACCCACACCATCCTGCCCTTTCCTTTGTCTCCCATCATGTGCTTCTGTTTCAAGCAACAGCCGAGCTCCTTGCAAACCTGGTGGACATATGTACGTTCAGGTGGAAACGAGTGGGTCTGTGGTTATGGCACCGCATTTGTCCTTTTTGTGGAGTAGAGTCCGTTGTGGCTGCGGCCTCTTTCAGGTCTCTTCCCTTACCTTGTCTCATAGCCGTGTTTGCACTACTCATGTCTCCATGCCTGCATAAGGGGCAGGAAGTCTTGCTACTTATTCCCTTATTGTATGAACGGAGCATTGGGCTTCCCTTTAGAATGTGAGTTTTTATGCACGCAAGAGGTTTTACTGAGATGCATGCACTGGTCATCCCTGGTGCTGTTGATTGGCCAATGTGTACTAGGGACCGTCCATCTCTGAATGTTCCCAGCAGGCATTCATGTGCCTGGAGCTGTGGGGTGTGAACCCAACTTGAACCAGCATGTCATTGGTGCCTGGGGGAACTCGGGTCGTGTGCCACTACTTGAACTGCTGCTTCTTTGGGCCATTTTCGCTTGTGCGAAAGTTCCTTTTGAGCACGCGGATTGCCCTCTAACCTGGCGTCCAGTTCACGCATTTCTTTCCTTCGAATGCTGTCGTGCTGTTCCTCATGGGTAGCAGACTGCGGAGTATCGTTCTGTACGTATCATTGCGCGCTGCTCCCCCTTGCTACAGCTCGCGTGTTCATACAGCAGCACTGGACCAGCGTGGGAGATGGCGCTGTTCGTGGCAGTTCCTGATGCCTCAGTGTGAAACCTTTGTGGTGCGTAGAAGGCTTGCTGGGAGTGGGGTCCCATCGTTGTCGAGGTGTCTATCCAGATGGCGGCTTCCATCGCACTTGGCTGTCGGGCAGGTTGGCTGCAGTAGCGTGCAGATCCCTTTTAGCCAGCGAGACACTCGCATTAGAGATGCTGCTGTTTCCCGTCTCCGCTTCTGCCTGTTTCTCCGTTTTATGGATGGTTATTGTTTAATATTGCCTCAAAGCGCTCTACTGGTGTGTTTTTCTTGTCAGCGCTTGGTCCAGACAGACATGTATTTTCAGGGACTATGGGATGGCATCCAACTCCTATGAGCTGTTCCAGCATTGGGGTTGTTCCCATATAATGGCGTATTTTCAGTGAACACGAATTTATGCCTCAGTCCAGTATTTTCTTGGGCAAAAGGAAACCCTGTAATGCATTCCTTTACCACTACTGTGCTTCTTCTCTACTTACTGCTGAAGTGTTGACCTTTGCAAGATTTTAAAATGTATTTTTGGAATTATTTTTGCATTTATATCATGTCTCCTTTCCCTTGCCAGGAACCTGACCGTCCTCCTCCTTTCCATTTTATCCTGACATGGTCTCTTTGCAGTAGCTTGGGCCAAGGTCACCCAGTGAGCATCGCGAGCAGGTGGCAACTGGAGGTCCAGTCTCCCAGGCCAGCAACCGCGCCTCTGTGCTTTTCATAAGCCGTTGCTCCCCTTGCCGGCGAGCCTCCGTTCCCTGGGGCTTGAGTCTGTCCTTGCCCTTGTTGCAGACATCCAGATAGGGCTGTGTGAAGGGTGCAGTAACGACACAGAAGTCGTTGTCAAGTTCTAGATGTTGTGCTGGTTTAGTGGCTTGAGATACTGAGAATGTGGCAGCAAACAGAAGTCACGTGGGAACGGTGGCTTTCCTGCCCCGGCTTGGCCATGGTGGCCTGGCAGGAGGATTTGGACATTATTTTTAGCTAAAGGCTAAACTGCAGTGGGTGTAGAAGTGAGCAGGTGCTAGGATGCTGCAGCTGCAAAGTACACAGCTAGCGCTGCTGACTAGAAGCATGTCTTATTCAGGGTTACATGTTCTGTTCTGAAAGGTGAAATTGCCCTTCCTCTTGCAACCCCCGTCCCCCGGCTTCCGGCAGTAGTAAAATGGGTCTAAATATCCTATAGGAATCCTCACTGTTCTCTTTGGGCCAATGGATAAGGAGTATTCAGCATAAAACTACTGCTTCAGATTTATTTATTTTTTAAAGCGTAATACAGATCAGCGTTCATGCGGCTTTTTAATTTAGTTTCAGATTCTCTGGCTCAATCTGTAATTCAGCATCTAAGATGGATAATGCAAAAAGACCTTCTGGGCCAAGATATCTTCCTTATTGGACCCCCTGGGCCTCTTCGACGGTCTATAGCTATGCAGTATTTGGTAAGTTTTTGGAGAGCTACTTTATTTTCATCTGGGAACATCTGTGGAGACTGAGAATTCCTACATTTGTGTACAGCAATGCTTAGCTTTCTGCTTTGATTTTCAACTTAATGCCCTGCAAAGCTGCCATCTCTCCGTGACAAGAGTCTCTTTGGTAATCAAGAGCTGTAGAGGTTTTTGAAAGTGCTTGATTCAAACCAAAAATGTTACCATTCAGTTTTTAAAATGGTTATTTTTGTCTGTTTGTCACCACAATAAATATTTAGAATGTGTTTATACCATCCATCAGCTGAATGGCTCTCTGAAATGGTTTACAATAAATTAAAACCACAAAAACCCATATCCCCAACCAAAAAAACTTAGGTATAAGCCATGCACAGCATTTGAAATAGAACCCCAACAAAACCCAATGCATAATCCGTAATAAGCATCCACAGTGGATCAAGCCAAGAGGCAACCAGCAAACCAGTAAAATACCATAAAATGTAATACACAGTATAAAATCTAGCTATTAAAATATTGGTGCTTCTATTTGAGCTAATCTCGATGCAGGAAGGAAGTAGCTGTTTTGTTGCATCTGAATTAGTTAAATCCGAACGTTTTAGCAAGGTTGATACAGTAGTGCAATATAAAGAAAAGGGAAAACGTGTCGACGGAGGGCAAATGCTGAACTAAGGTGCTAGATTCCGCTGTGTTCTCAGGCCTCTTGTGTAATTTACTGCACAGATTGTCATCTGTATGCTTCCAATATTGTGGTACATTCTACAGGAGTTGACTAAGCGAGAGGTGGAATACATTGCACTCTCCAGAGACACAACGGAAAATGATCTCAAGCAGCGGAGGGAGATCCGAGCTGGAACTGCCTACTATATCGACCAGGTGAGTAGCCTGACAACCTCTCTCTTCGCTTTCCGTGTCAGTCTGCCGAGAATTACTCACCAAAGATTCAAAGCCCAGACTTCAAGGAGCTCTGTGTTCCAAGCGCCTGAGAATCTCTGTCCGTGTTCCATGTCAGTCCTCATGCATCGTGCTTTGCATGTGGAAAGGCCAAGTTTCAATGCCGGGCATCACTAGGGAGGGTTCTGTGAAACCAGCTGGTACCACTGTGAGTCACTGTATAGCTGGATGGACAAGGGTTCTGACTCAGGTTTGGAATTTTTTAAACTTGACAATGGCAGAGACGGTTGTCTTATGTCCGATTGTTTCAAGGAACAGCACGGACAAAGAGTGTTAGCTCTTCACCCCCACGTAAGTATTGTCATTGGCATCGTTTCCCCCCTCTCAGTGTTCACGCTTGGCTTGCTTAAGTTCCCAGATCCTCCGAATTTGGGGGGAAATGTATACACATCTGTATATGAGTGTGTGAATATGTCCTTAGGCACAGCTAGGCATTATTCACTCTCCTTTGCTGTTGGTTCAATGGCCCTTCTGCCTATGTATTCATCTGGATTGTTGCAAGAAGATATTCAGGAAACGCGAAGTGCCTGTGAAACGTTTCCACAGCTGTTTCCATTTCTCATGCTGATGTTGCTTTGACGGGTAGTGTGCAGTACGTGCAGCAACGGAGGGTAGAATCCTGGTTCTGGAAGGCTTGGAGAAGGCTGAACGGAATGTCTTGCCAGTGTTAAACAATTTGCTGGAGAACCGGGAAATGCAGCTCGAAGATGGACGTTTCCTTATGTCAGCAGAACGTTATGACAAACTGTTGGAGGTAAACCGAATACATGGGCTGTTCTGTGTTTTGGCTTTTTCTTCTGATTTGACAGGTGTAAATAAAAGTTGCCAAAGAAGACAAACTCTCCAAAAGGCCTGTTTTTGAATTTATGTCTCATCTGTTGGCCACTGCCTCCCTACTGGGCCCCTTGATTAGCATTCAGTGGCATTCCTAGCTTATTTACTCCAACCCTAAACATGCTTGCCTTTGAATGCCATCTAGCTCATATGGCGTAAACTTCGCTGAGCTGGAACAGTGCGAGCCTGCAGCCGGATGGGTGACCACATGTGGAACCAGAGCAGGGTTGGGGTAGACTCAGTGGTCTCATAAGCGTCTTCCAGCTCTACTGCTCAACTGTTCTGTTCCACTAGAATTCAGAAGGTTGCAGGTGGTATAGCGATTAACATGTTAGACTGGGAACCTGGGCGATCTGGGTTCCGTATTCAGCCATGAATCTCACTGGGTGATTTTTGGCCTGTTACTAAACTGGCTTCCTGCAGTGGGATTTGCTGTGAAAAGGTCACTAAGCATCCAGTGGGTGAACTAATGTGTAAAGTACAAAATAGATGTTGAAATACTACAATTAAGATGGGTGTTTAAATGGCATTTGTATTGAAGGCGGTACAATTCCACATCTAACAAATCTATGTTATATATCTTTGCTGTCCAGTTCCACTAGCTGTTCATTGTTCACTGCTGTGTCTTTGCTCTGAAGTTACTGTAGAATGGTGACGAGACACTTGTTTTTATTTAGGAGCACAATAAAGCAGAGTTGGATGCTTGGAGGATTGTTAGGGTCAGTGAAAACTTCAGAGTGATTGCTCTGGGTCTTCCTGTCCCCCGATATTTGGGTAACCCTTTGGATCCACCTCTTCGGTCTAGATTTCAAGCCAGAGACATTTACTATTTACCCTTCAAGGTAAGGAATGCTGCAAATCTCTGATACTGTGTGTGAAAGAAAGGTCTAACAAACAAATCTGAGCATTTCTGCAGTACATTACTTTAACCATAAACTATTGGCTTGGGTCGGGCTTAGTTTGCGTATTTTGTATTGGCCAGGTAATTCCTTAAATGAAAGTGATCACTGCCAAAAGACAATTTGCTCGAAATTAAAAAAAAAAAAAAATCCAGATTCTCAGGCTCAGCACATTGGTTTAAAGCACTGATTGTGATATGCAAAGCATCTGAGTCAGCAGGACACCCAGAACTAAACCTGTTAGAGCCTGGATAATTATTCTAGAATAGAATGGCCTTGCACATTGAGCATCATAGCCTGATCTGTGTCGTGTCGTGTTTTAGGACCATCTTTCACTGCTATATTTTATCGGACCTAATGTTTCGACAGACAAGTAAGTGCACACATTAAAACCACAGGTCAGTGTTCTTGGCTTGTAGAATCAGGGAATGCCACACCTGAGTGGTGCTTTGGTGCTCTAGACAAACAGATCTTGTCAGATGGTTTGGATGTGGGACACAGAGGTTTGGGTGGAGAGGTGTGTGGAATCTGTTTTGGAGGTGGGAATCTGTTGGATCCGCTGGGCTCAGCTTGCTGAATTCCAGCACAGTTTCGTGGGGCTCAAATTTTGCCTCCCTGGTGGACACGCCAAGCATTCGTGCAGCTCTCACCAGGAACCCTGTGCAACCACCTCAAGAGCAGCATCCCTCTTCCAGAAACGTGCTTGGCCACTTCATGAGCGCTGCTGCATGTCACATGCAAGAAGGTTGCATCCCTGGGCTTGTGTGAGAATTCACAGACTTCCTCTCAGCTCAGCCTGCTTTCTAAGGCCAGGCTGAGCATGAGAGCAAGCCTGCAAACCAGAGAGAGCCAGATTCTAGGTAAGATGAACCCCGCCATCAGGGTTATGCCTTCAAGTGGATTTCATGACCTGTGCCATGAAATGGTTGTACTATAAATTGGGGGAACGCAATAACTCCACTTTGGAACAGGGTGAGGAAGAATTCTCAGTAAACAAATTCAGATGAGCGCCTTGATCAACTTAAGTTGAAATTCTTAAGCTTAAATTCTTGTACAACCTATACTGTGTGAGAACAAGCCAGAATCAAGCTGTATTTTCAGATCCTCCTGGCTTATTCTGAATCCACTGGCAACATAAACCACATTTCCCGGAGTTCAGATGTCATCGAAAGCTGTGCTTAGTTTAAAGCAGAAACTAGGTGATTTGTGATACAAGAGAGCGTAGATTGTGTGAATCCAGGCCTGCAGCTTATTCACATAGTGGAAAAGCATCGCTTCCTTGTATGAGTTGAGCCAAAGTGAAATGCAGCATGCTATTTTGGATTCCTCATGCTGGTAGTTGCCAGAATTTGAGGAAGGGTAAGCTGCACACAGGCCAGGAAGCTGCTAGCTGTAGAGCTGAGAGAAGGAGCTATGCTTGTGAAATTTCAGTAGGCATCTCTTGCCCAGCTGGCAACATGCTTTAAAACCAAACCAAAGCAAAGCTTGCCAGTACGAGATGCCAGTGAACCCAGTGCACGTAGATGCTTCTCTGTTTGCATACATGATGTCATGGTGTCCTCACTGTGATAGTATCTGTTCACTTTACTAATTATTATTTTGAAGTTAAGAATGGAAAAATGGGGGAGGGAAGAAAATGCTGATAAAATTGCTGTTGGTTCACATTGTTTGCAGAATTTCTCGCCTTTTGTCCTTTGCAACAACAATGTGCACCCAGGAATCTTCCACACTGGGCCTTCCCGATTTCCCTTTGGACAGTTTATCATCCGCCGTGCAGATTCTGGTAGGTCCGCGCAAATATGCAGAAGACCTGAACAAAGGGGACAGCCTCTTCCTTGCATTAGCTTGTTGGCATAGGCAGCTGGTGTCACTAAACTCAACAGGGTGAGACATACAGTGGGAGATACGAGCTGAGCTGCAGACAAAGATTTTTATGAATATTATTACAAGCTTAAGGACTAAGGTGCATGTCCACAAAGTCTAAGTCCTTGGACTTATTCTAGATGTGTCCCACTGAAGAAGGATGTCAACTTTTAGGCAAGATGCAAGTCATTTTCACTCTGATCTGTGTGCATGTGGAATATCAAAGTTACCTTGTAAATAGATGATAGTTTTTTTGGTGAATTTTCAGGACCTAATTTATGTATAGCTTGTTTTGAAGGAGTAATGTCTGCTGGTTTCAGAAATACCACTCCTAAACAGTTACAATAGCTCAGTGCTTCAGCTGTAATGTTAGTGTCTATTACGTAAATCCCAAAATCACAATGCATTCATTTTGGATGCAGTGCTGTGCACATTTAGACAGGAGTCCTACAACTTCCCAACTCTGCTTGGGGGAAGCTGAGGCTTCTCAGACTTTTGTCTGGCTATCACTGCATAGAATAGTGACCTCAAAGGTTGTCTAGTTGTGTGTCCCCGCCCTTCCTCTAAGCAGGACCTCTGTTATTTTTGCACATGACTGAGCAGACCTGGATTAAGCAAATGTTTATTTATTTATTTTTTATTTATTTGGAAATTTATAGGCCGCCCCTTGCCACAGAAAATGTTCTGTTTTCATCACATCTCTTTTCACCTGAGCCTTATTTATACTCTTGATGGAAGACAGTGTTTGCTTGCTTGCTTTGTTTTCTAATCTCCACAGCTGTTTTCATCCCTTTTTCTACAGGCTAACTGAGGCTAGTAACCTTGGAGGACAGGACTTGCTAAGTTACTGTTGAGTTCTTGTAGATGACACACTTTTGCTGACAGAACACTGGCGTCTGTGTTTCTTCAGGTTTAACACATTAATAACTACATATTTACTTTCCCCCTGTATTGTCCTCCACTAAGAACACCTTCCCCATGATGTCAGTCCAGCAAATAATCAGATGGCTTTATCCATACGATGTTCTGTTGGGAAAGGAAGGCAAAACAGCAGTAGAGGATTCCTTAAAAGTAAGTCTCCACTGTATGCATGCATGTTTTACTGGTGATCTGGTTGCGCTTGTGTAGACATCACACAGGAAATTGTTTAACTGTGGTCGAGAAATTAGTGTGGCAAAGAGACTGTCCTCCCTCTCCCAGGTCCCTTCCGATGTATAAATCCAGGCTCAACAACAACGAGCACAAATCCTAGGTCAAAGAGGAACTCTTCCTGACCCTAACCATAGTCATGGTCTCTATTTGTCTTCCTCTTTGGATGTCTGCGCAACAGGACTGCCCTCCCATTGTCCCCGCAGCAGCGAAAGAGCATTCAGCCTCAGATCACCCACGAGTTTCATAGTTTCATGCATGTGGGTCTCACTGCAGGGGCAAACCCATTTCTGGACTGCAGGTTACAGAGGCGGATCCACATGTTCGAATGTTCCTATTCTATATCAAAAGCTTGTGCAGTGAGAGAGTTTCCGTCTGGCCTCCTCCTTCACATACTTCTGTATGAGGGAACTTGTGCGCACGTGGCCTAGGCAGGCTTATCCACCTCAGCAGGGCTTAGTGGCTCTCTTGTTCCAAATATGCTCCGAAACTTAATTCAGCCCTGAACGGAGTATCCCTTGTCGTCATTCAGCATCTCTCATCTTAGCTGCGTGAGGTCATTGATGCTCAGAATACATGGAGCAGCAGCAACATCCTCAGCGCTTTGCTCTGGCTTAGAAATCTGCCATCTCATTAATATGGTAATTTGAACCTTAGCGAGAACATGACACCCTCAAGAATTACCCAATATTTTGTGTTGTGGACATGTATATTCTGGTTATTTTCTGTATTCCTTATGCGTCTCTTTTCTTTTGGGGGGGGCAGGGGGGAAGGGACAGATAAAGAGAAGACTGATGAAAACCTTATGTGAGGGCTTTCCACAAGCCTTGTTTCCTTTTCATCATCCTTGTTGACATGTTGAGGCCTGATCCTGATTGCCTGAGGACTAATTGACCTAAATACAGAAGATGTACTTTGACAGTATTATTGCTTAAAGTGGTATGTCCAGCCCAAGCCTAAGCAAACTTACTTGGGAGTAAGCCAGTGCTGTGATCCGTAAAAGCTCTGGTCCAGAGCTGCCCCAAGTTTTTCCGTCCATTCCCTTGTTCATCCAAGACTGTTCTTGGAGGTGACTTCTGTAGGTTGGTCCTCAGTGCTCATGCCAGTGATGGCCCTTAATTGCCCCTGCACATTAGTATAATGATTAATAATCAGGGCCAGGATTGCACCTTGTAGCCTGCAGATGTTTTGGCTGGAACTCCCACCAGCCCCTGCCAGGAGAGCCAATGATGAGGGATCATGGGAGTTGTAGGCCAAAACTTCTGCGGGCACAGTTTGCTCACCCTTGGTTTAAGTAGTGACTTGGCTCTGCGTAAGGGCTGCCCTGTGCCAGCATAACAAGATGGAGAGCTTTGACTGGAGTTATTTTTGCAAGAAGAGAAAGGAAATACAGAAAATGTGCATTGCTTTAAGCCAAGAAGAAACTGTTTTTTCCTGTTAGCGATTTGATCTCCAGGATTTGGGAAGCTCTTCTGCACCCACAAGAGTTTTAAATGTGAAGAAGATGGACAGCGACACGCTTCTGCAGGCTGATGTGGCAGTGCAGATAACTGGGAGAACTGTGGCATTCCAGGTAATTTTTCACCGAGTCAAGCGGAGTGTGCACAGAAAGTAAGTAATGCAGCACATTCCTGTAACCTGGGAGGTTGATCCAGAGAAGCATTTTAACTCCTCTGATAACCTGAGTTTCTGTGCAATAAGGGTGCGCTTTAAGTGTTCTGCACCAAAGCAATTTAGGGCTTTATGCTGCACCTTGAGTTGCCCTGAACCATAACCAGAAGCCAAATGGCTATGCTTTCATTTAACTCCAGTCTTTGGTTTAGCATGGTGAGGACTAGCTGCAGCAGTCAATGGATTCATTTATGTTTTTTATCCCTTCTCCTCCTCCAGTGCTGCTAGAGATAGGGAGAGCAGAAGCTTTCTGTTCCCTTTCACATGGACCAGTTTGCCATTATATCATAACTGTGATTAATATCAAACTTGTTTCAACTAAACATAGATACCACGGTTTGTCCAGATTTGGACATCACAATAAGTTGTGGTTATCTAAAAAAGGGGGAGGGAGTGAAAGCAGGGCAGAAATTGGGAACATGGTATGAGCCCAGTGTTTACTGTGGCTCATTCTTGTCTCAGCTAAACCATGGTTTAGCATTCAGTCTACATGCAGCTCATGACAGAGGTTAACGCTGTTTTCTTAATGGGAGACTTGGATATGGTTTATTATTTTGCGGGGGTACAAGTTTTGTTTCTAATGTTTGACAAAGTTCAGGATGCATTATATGGACCAAGGAAGAGTGTATGTGGTCAGCTTAGCAAATATCATGTTGTACTTGATGATTAATGCTTATAGTCTTATTTTAGGTTCCTGCTGGGACTAAGCCACCAGGCTGGCATTCTGGGGCAGAGGGCTTCATCAGGACTGCCAGCCATGAACAGCTCTTGGCAGAAATGATGCAGTCTCATATGGTTAAAGATATTTGCTTGATTGGAGACAAAGTAAGTATCCTAAGGTGGCTAGCGATAACGGAATCTCGCCATAAGCACAGCATATATCAAAATTGTTAAATAATAAATCAGTCTCCCTGCTCCTCTTTATCACAGTTTCTACCGAGCTTTTCATCTGGAAATAATGGTTACTTGCGATTTGCTCGCGCAGTTTCTGCCTTCTGTTTCAAGGTACCTTTCCTCCTTTTTTCCTTCAGGGATGTGGCAAAACAGTTCTTGCTAAGGAGTTTGCAGCTGTGTTAGGATACAACATGGATCCCATCATGCTCTATCAGGTAAGCTTATTGGTATCTCAATACCTGGTTGTTGGAGGCTCTCTGAACACCTTGGGTGTTTCATCAGCAGCAAGTCACAGAGTAGCCACTAATTGCCACCAACATTATTGATTGGTTTTGCTTTCGCTTTGCAACATATTGTTCTATTCTTTCACCTGTTTTAGTGTTCACCCCTCCAGAAATCCATGTTTAATGGCATCTGGGTTGCTGCTCTTGTCATTCATAGGATATGACGGCCCGAGATCTGGTGCAGCAAAGGTACACGCTGCCCAACGGGGACACTTCCTGGCGGCCTTCTCCACTTGTCACGGCTGCACTGGAGGGAAAGCTCGTGATTCTGGATGGCATTCAGCGGGTCAACCCAGGCATGCTAGCCGTCCTCCAAAGGTCAGCTGGGCAGCCCTGACGCGAGGCGCTCTGCACCTTAATGACGGATATGAACAGTGAGGCGCGCATGCGTTCGGCAGGCTCACACCAGCTAGTGACTTCCGCATGAGCAGTTCCTGAAGGATAAAAAGGCTAATTTTCCAAAGATCATTCTTGGGTCCCCTTGAATTTTGGGAGGTGGCAGAGCCCGCACTGCGGGGTTTCAGGGGCCGTGTATTGTTCACCCTTGTTCTAAAAGTTCAAAACACCTTTCTTTGGGCTATGTTGTTGGCATTAAGAGCTTCAAATTCAGATATTTGGTAACTTGCCCTTCTGCTCACCACTGCGATGTGGCCTCAGGAAGCTTCTCTGAAATTTATTTTTTGTGTGTTTGTTTAATTCTATTTGTATGCTGCCCCGTAACCCCCTGAAATGCAATTCAGTCCCAGGCTGAAAGTGCTTTCATCCCCTGCGTTTATAATCTGTTCTAAAGACTGTTTCATGAAGCTCACTCAAGGATGTACCAGTTGCAGTATTTGTCACTCTTGAAAAATGACTAAAAATGCGAGGTTGCATTTTATAGCTTTTGCTCACAGTGGCTGGCAATATTAAACACAGTGGAATTAATCACTTGGTTTTATGAGGCAGTTGCATGACCCTTCATGGCATACTATTTCTTCCACATTTCTGTGTTCAGCACTAACCTTTTAAGGATGCTGTTGGCTCTCGAAATGCACATTTAAGCCGCTGTTTCTTGAGCAGCCCCTTTAAGAGCCCCTTTGTCAGGGTGCCAGTCCTTGCAACATAACACCATTGCTGATGGTTGAAGTTATCGCATTCCTGAATTGGTTCTTGCTGTCACACCATCAATATAATTAGCACCTCACATTTGGAAGATGCCTTCACAATGTTTTAGAATTCTTCTGCTTACCTCGCATATAAATCACATTTTGGAAATCAGGCTGATTGCATGGAGGAGGTTAAACGGTCTCGCTGGGAGCGCGAGGAGGATGTCGATGCAGGTGTACACAGGACGTTTTTATGCCCTGTTCCCCGAAAGGGTGTTTGTTTCAAAGTTTTAAATGGCTGTTTCAGTCTGGAACTTTAGGGTGAGGACAGAGGCCCTTGAGGTGCTTGTCTTTTGAAAGAGAAAGCCTTGGGCAGGAAATGCATGCACGGAATGCGTGCCTGCGTATATATGTGTATCCTGCCTCTTATCTTCACTTCTGTTCGGTGAAGCCATGCTTTCGTATCCTTAAACACCAGGTTCTCCTGAAAGAAAGGGCAGCAGAATCCTCCATTGCATGGAATAGCATTTAAAAGAGCGTGACTTATTGAGAGGGCCTAGGGAGACACGGGATGCCTTGGACCCCCCAGTTTGAGGTCAGCAGCGGCACTCCAGCCCTGGGCCTGGGGATCCGCACTCTGATGCCCCTCCTCGGGTTGCAGCTGGTGTGGAAACAGCTGCTTCTTCAAGGATGGCAAATTGGCCCTGCAAAGGAGCTGAAGGGGGAAATTTGGGGGAAAGAGGGCACTAGGGCTGCTAGATATGAGGTACCGTGGCTGCTCCCCAACTCCCTTCCCATCCTGAAGTGCAGCAGCTAGTGAAAGGGCCTGGGAGGTGGAGGAGTGGAAGGCATAAGAGCAGCCAGGGTGCAATCAGCAGGTTTCCGTGCCGTCCGTCTACGGTGCTTCCTTATGCGCCAGCATCCTCATTAGCCAGGGGTGGAATTGGTGGAAGCTTTTGTGGTTCCTGAGCACTGGGCGTAGAGCGCTGGGGAACCATGTCAGAAAAACCTCCCGCCCAGGCGCAAAGCCCGTACGTCACGGGTGGGCGGCTGGTGGCCCTGTGGATACCCTGGCGTCTCGCCAGCCCTCGCCAGCGTCGACGGTGGTGAGGAAGGGTGGGCATTGTGGGCCACAATGTCTGGCAGGCAGTGTTCTCTAGTACTGCTGTAGACGGAGCTGCTCAGGGTGCCAGTCACAGCTGAGCAACCTGATTTTCTGGATTCTTCCTGCTTCTGAACTTTCCTTGGTGACTTGCAAACTCCAGAAAATGTGTTCATGTTAGAAAAAGAGCTCCCAGCAAACATGCATTTGGGAGGGCTTTTTTGAGGGGGGGGGTTACATGTGTGTATTTCAGAATAGCCAAGTGGTTTATCAATTCGGTTTTGGAAAGCTACTAATTAAATGCATGCAGAAAAACGTTCTCTAATTAATGAATATCAGTTCACAGACTAGATAATAGAATGTGGTTAAATCCTTTTTTGTAAATTACCATGCAGGTTAATTCATGATAGAGACATTGCCCTATATGATGGCACCCGTTTGCTCAGAGAAGATAGATATAAAAAGTTAAAAGAAGAGTTGCAGCTCTCAGATGAGAAACTACAGCAAAGGTAACCTGCTAAGAATTGATTTGTGCATACTTCATAGGAGTCTTTGTATAAGCATCTTCTAAAGGAGATCAGGTTTGGTAGATGGGACTGCTTTCTATCTTTTTCGGTCAGTGCTACTGTAAAGGAAGTTGAGTTCCAAGTTCTCAGTGGTTGCTCAGTCGCTCCTTCCAGGGCTCCACTAATATGTGTAAACTACAGTCAGTGCTGGAGTCCGATTGGCTCACGTTTCCATGCTTGGTGGGAATGTTCAACAGTATAGGGCAGGAACCCTCAAACTTTTTGAATAGGGGGCCAGTCGAAAGGTGCCAGGGATGGGCGCTGGCCGGGGCGGGGGGAAGGGGGACGCGTGCGCGCAGAAAGACAGAGGCAGACATGCTCAGAGGTCATTTTCTCCCAACAAGTCCAAAACGATCTTGCGAGCAAGCTGACACGTGTGGTGAGCTATGTCGGGCCGGATCACTGGGCATGGCGGGCTGGATCCAGCCCACGGGCCGTAGTTTGAGGACCCATGGTATAGGGCTTTGGAACATGACTGCTGAATCAGACTAATGGAAGCACCCAAAGCGACTCTTCTTCCCCATCTTGTTGTGAGCCGCCCCGAGGCTTGTGGCAAGGGGCGGCCTATAAATTTCCAAATAAATAAAAATAAATAAAATCTTGAACCAAATGCCCTGTCTTCCTGCTGTGGAGAACTGTGGGCAGCATCAGACTTGCATGGAGCACATAGCTGGAAGTCTCCCCATCCACTTACTGCCATGGCACAGTCCTTGCCAAGTGGGGTCTTCCAGAATCAACCATCGATCCAGCAGCCCTGTGCATGCCACATGCACCCTTTAATCTGCGAACTATGCAGCAGTTCCCGAATTTAGGAGGGCATAGCACAGATGCTGAAGAGCAGGGGTTCAGAAACAGTTTACTGGGAAGGTCATCCTCCTTTACAACAGAATAGAAGTAGAGCTGGAAGGGACCTGTAAAACCTAGACAAAAGTGGAAATAAAATAATGTTATAGTTTTCTTACATGCGCTTTCAATAGATCTGCTAAAGTAATGTTATACTGTACACTGATTTCTTTTATGCATGCATGATAGTGTTTTGAGAGCATTATGCTAATCAAATGGTACCTAAATGCTTTAAATAAATAAGATAGAGTAGTGGTATTATTGTAGTATATTAAATTATTATGCTGGTTTAATTAATTGATCAAATAATCAAATGTGAAAGTTGATTATGCATAGGCCTCATCAAAGGCAGTCCACATATCCATCTGTGTGCTCATTTTAGCTACCCTGTTTACTAATGAAAATGGAAGTGAATAAAAATGAAAACCTAACTAGCTGCCCTGTATATTTCAGAAATACTCATTTCTGAATAAGCTTAGCTGCTATTTTCTGATCATCTCAGCATTCCTACATTTGGATAATTGCATATTCGCTGGATCCTGTTTCATCAGATTATTTCAGACACTTTATCAGTCAGGGATTAGCTTTGCGGTTTAGGATGTTCAGCTAAAAATAACTGAAGTCACCATTTACAGCGTTCATCTGAGGGACTGTTTGCAGCAAACAGGCCCCAATTCGCTCTTGGAAATGTTCAGGTGTTTCTGTATCTGCCAAATCAGCCAGCCAACGAGCATAACATCCTGTTCAGGTTGCGGCCTTATGGCAAAGTATGAATGAGTCTTTTGCTTCCTTTCTGTGTGAACTGACCAGCAAACAGGAAATCTCCAGTTATTTCACCCAAACCAGGAAGCTATGCCTACAATTTCAGAATAGGCCAGGATACGCAACCACAGTGCGAAGTGCACTGAATGTCTTGGTGCTCTCTCAAGTGCCGTTTTTCCACCGAATGGCATGATGTAGATCAAATACATAGAAATAGTTCCTGGGTTGTTTGCTGATTTGTATGAAGCTGCTGGATCCGCATTCAGGTTTCTGTTTCTCCAACTGCAGTCACAATGTTGTTCCTCAAAACACAATTATTTTCTTGTATGAGTGAAAATGCAAAAGCAAAGGATGCTTTTAAACATCCTATAATTCATCTGTCTTCAGATGAAACATAGTAAAACTCCGTGTTTTCTCACAGGTCCATTTTCCCCATCCACCCTTCCTTCAGAATAGTTGCCTTAGCAGAGCCTCCTGTTATTGGAAGTGCCACTCAGCAGTGGCTGGGTGCAGAGCTCTTAACTCTTTTCCTTTTCCATCATGTAAAGCCTCTGAGCAAGAAGGAAGAAATTAAAGTCATTAAAGAGATGGTAAGTGCTCGGAAGAATTTGGCTTGCTGGTTGGCATCACTCGCCCGTCACATCAACACTAGCTCATTCTTGTTTACCCCCCCACTCCTCAGAATGCGCTTGTGGTTTAGTAGATGTGCAAAAGGGGCACTCGAAGTGCTTGATTTGCGTGTGTGTCGTCCACCCAGGTTTGTACTCCTGCACATGGAAAATTATGTGTACACAGAAATGCTCAGCCAACCAGCCTTTTTCTAGGATCCTCTGTTCCACCTCCTCTTCCTGCCCCTGTTTTCATTATATTTTTCTGCCTCCACCAGACACTTAATATTCTGGGTCCACTGACCACACGTATTCTGACCCCGTCAGGAATAGACACATTTTGTGGCATCCACGCTGCCTTTCTTCTGTTGCCCTTGCACTGACCGAACTGGATTTCATCCCCGTTTTTCAGACTTGTGTTCATTCACAGCTGCACAAATTGACACCTCCAAAAATGTGCAAATCACCCCCCCCCCTTCCTATTAATATCTTCCAAGTTTAGCCCGTGAGAGGACATGCACTTTCTGGAATTTTTCTATAACTAAATTTGCATAAAATTCCAAAAAATGCAAATCAGTTCTCAAATCCATGGAATCCATGTGACTCAGGAAAACCTGTGGATTCTGCAAGTCCATTTCATAGACATCCAAACACATTTTTCACTCCATTGCTGTTTTCCTCAACATTCCCGGTTCTCACTGGGCCCTTTGAAAGATTCCTTCCTTGTTTTTTTGCTCTCTTGTTTGACTTCTGCGAATCCTACGTGTTCCCTAGCCAAAGACTTTCCTTTAAGGACTGGCATGCAGATCACGAGTTCATCCATATACTGGAATGTTTTTTCCAGGTTCCAAATGTGCCTAGTGCTGCAGTGGAACAGCTCCTGAAGTTAACACACAGACTTCGTGCAACGAATGATCCAACCGTGAGTCCCACTGTTTTTATTCTAATTGTCCGCTTAGCATGTTCTTCATGGCTGACTGGAACAACACTCGTGCTGCATTGCCACCAGCCAACTATGCTTGAAGCAGTGGGATTTTAGGCAGCGATGCAAACGACAGTCATCCTTCGTGAATCATAGAATCATCAAGTCCAACCCTCTGCTGGCGCAGGACACCGCCCCACTCAGAGGGCTGCCCAGTTTCCCCTTGAATGTCCCCAGTGTGGGAGAGCCCCCCACCTCTCCAGGCAGCTGGTCCCACTGCCTTGTTGCTCTGACAGGGAGGAAGCTTCTCCTGATGTCCAGCCTGAATTTGGGCTGTCGCAGCTTGACTTGATTATTCCGTGTCCTACACTCTGGCATTAGCAAGAACAGATCTTGACCTTCTTCTTTGGAGGTACTTATAGGTACTTATTCAGGCATGTTCTTACAGGAAATCCCTGTGAAACCAGGTAGTGTCATTTCACTATTTACTGAGTTCACTGAGACACTGTGAGTAGAGTGCTTAATGTTTTTGTCAGCTCTTCTACCTAGAGATTTATTAGAACTTCTTGGTGGAAACAAAGCTGCAAACTAGAATAAGGGTCAGTCAGAAAATGCTATTATCTTATTCTTAATGATTTGCACTTAAAGAGGAAACAAATGACAAGATGGTATCTTTGAAGGGCAAAACCTTTTCATGTTTATCCTTTTAACGCCTAAATCTGATCTGCCTTGAAAAATGTGTGAGGAGCTTCACGGGGGGGGGGGGGGTATGTGTGTGTGTGTCCCCACCCATGGCACAATCCTACACATGCTTAGAGAGGAAAATTCTTACCGTTCCCAGCATCCACTGGCCACGATGGCTGTCTGGGGAATGCTGGGGTTGGTGCACTTATTTCGGTCTCAACATGCATCATATTAAATTAATTAGCAACATGTAATTACAGAGAATTTGAAAAGCAGAACCTTTCAATAGAGATAATATTTAAAATGTCCAGAGTCCACCACGTCAGAAATGAGTCACTGTCTGGATTGAGGGGCAATTCCTACAGATGCGTTGTGACAGGTTATCTGTAGAGAGAATTATAAATAACTCGCTTGCACTGGGAGTCGAAATGCCTGCCTTAGGTCTTCCATCTTGAGTGACTCGTGTAGGACTGGGAAAGAGCACGGCTTCTTTGTCCCCACAGGATGCCAGGTGCGTGTTTGCTCTTACGTAAGGTGGTAAGAATGGCGCAAAGCACCATTGCCAATGTGCTAAATATACGAAGTAATCCTAATTTTAAATGTGGCCTGTATCTTGCGGTTGGATGTCTCCGCAAGATATTAGATTTGTTCAGTTCTTCTTCATTAGAGTTAGACTTTGGATAATGGAGGGCCCAGCCTGATGAGGAGAATTACTTAAAGTTTTAACTTTGTTCACTTGCTAAGCTGTTTAAAGTTTCTCCCATCTCTTGGTGACCAAAACGATGACAGAACAAAATTTGCTAAACTCTGCTTCAAACTATGATTTCAAATCCTCGTTGAGAAGGAATCCTGTTCAGCCACCATTAATGTTTGCTCCAGTGTAGTGCTTTGCCATTAATATCTACACCTTCGTAGCTGAGGATTTCCGGTGTGCCTTTTGCACTGTGGATCTCCCATGTTGTCAGCTACTCAGCGCCTTGGAATTAAAAGAGAGAGAGAGAGATTTGCACCACCAGTGTTGGGCCACAGAATAGGACCTTCTATGGAATCGTACCCCAGAGAACAGAACAGCACACTTTGAAAGATCTACCCCTCGTGTAATCGGGCTCCCCTCCTCTGTTGTCGGCTGCAAAATACCGGATTAAATTCATTTTACTTTGGATAGGCGCAGTCGCTGGTGTCATCCTTGTCTACTCGGCAGCTGTTGAGAATTAGCCGCCGACTGTCCTGCTACCCAGATGAGAGTCTCTACCATGCTGTCAGTAAAGCGTGTCTTTCCAGGTGGGCTTTGCATGATGGCGAGTTGCTTTTAACCCAGCAGTGAGATTTATTTATTTATTTAACAATTTGAAATTTCCTGAGAGGACACGTTGCTTTCCAGCTGCGAGGTTTGTGTTTAATTGAATTCCCGCATAGGATTACAAGACTATCAGGACAAAATTGCCAGCATTATACAAAGCAGGAATGGGATTGTAATTGCTACTACAGTAAATTACATCAGATAATCATTTTGCCAGGATTCTTCCATTCAATCAAATACAAATAATAGCAGCTAACAAGCGGGGAGCCTCAGTGAATGAATTGCTACTGCAGTCGGTCTGTTATTCCAACCTGAGGCGGTTTCTAATGTGAGGGGGAAAGGGAAAAGGACAATATTTTCATTCTGCTTGTCCAAAATACGCAGAGGCAACATTAGGCTTCTTCTTCAGGCTTATGATTTCTTTTAAAGAGACAAGCTTTGCTTTGGATATTGTAGTCTTAGCTCACCAACTTCTGTTGTATATTCTGTATACTTGGAGCAGGAATTACTATTGAGGTAGCAGAAAGAAGCATGAGAATTTCAGCTGTGCCACTATATAGTTTCTAATTTCCATACTTACGCAAAACAAAAATGAAGAAAGACATACAAGTGTGCCTGAAATCATCCTAGCAGCATGTATGCTAAAGATATTCTGGGACCCCAAACTACAGAAGTTATGTCCAGTAAAAGAAGTACAGTGGTACCTCGGCTCACGAACGCCTCAGTTCACGGGTCGCAAACAAACATTTCATAAAAATGTTGACTCGGGTCGTGAACTCCGCATTGGTTGATGACTGCGATCGCCCCATCCCCCCCCCCCCGCCCCGACTGCGGAGATGGCCGAGATCGCACCCATCTTTCCTGCACAAGCGCAAAGTTTGGGTCACGACCAGAGTCCCGGAACAGATTAAGTTCATGAGCCAAGGTACACAGGGCATCCATAGATACTATTTCAGAACATCACCGTTCTCCTGTTTCTCTCTCAATAGGTTTTTACCCAATCTTGTGAAATCTGCTTTGCATAAAAATCTGCTGGACTCTGGAATTGAAATGACCCCCACGGAAACGCAGAAAATGGAGGGAAAAGACCTTAGCTGTAAGCTGACCCACCCCCCACCCCCCACCCCATCCCCGCAGTCTGCTAAACCGAGTTTCAAGATAAACACACAAAATGGGGAATGATTCAGTGGTCTGGTTTCTTTTCTCTCTAGAATTCCAGGTGTGCGGTGCAAAACTCATATTCTGAGGATGTGCTTTACCCTAGTTGACCCCTGAACGGGGAGTTCGCTTGCTCTTCCTCTGTTATGGCCACCCCTTCCGCTTCCTGTACTGCACTGACTTCTCGGGAGGCGAGTTGGCCAAGGCCTGCAACCTCTCCGTTGCCGCCTCCGCTGCCTCCTGCAACAAAATCACTCCTGAAACATTTCCGTCTGCCCGACTGCAGTGCCTCCAGTGCCAGTTCTTCATCTTCAACAGGCGTTGGGTCAAAGTGATCCTGAGGGCTGAAGGGTCTGCCTTGGGCCTCAAAGACAAGCCGTGCTAATCACGTGCATTGAAGAAGCGAGGCTGCCACTGTTTTGCTGGACTGTCAGCGTCAGCCGTGCGCAGCTTGACAGCGTGCTCGTTACTCCCGTGTGTGTTTGATGTTGCTATCAAACTGGATGGGAATAACTCTCTGGTCTTTTGAAGTGCCATGCAAGGCCAAGCTTTGCTATAGTAGGAAGAGGAGGCAGAATTTGGTGGTGTGGAGCAAATGTACATTTCTTGGTTGTCCCATGATATGCTAAATTGAATATCTTCATCGGCTACAGGCCACATTCAAGATATTTACTGCTAACTAACAAATTGATCAAATTACTATTAGATCTAGTAGATCAGAGAGTCAGTGGTTAAGAGTGTGAGACGGAGACTCAGGAGATCTGGGTTTTGGTCCCTGCTGAGCCATGTGCCACACTGGGTGACTTTGGGCCTGTTGCAGATTCTTAGCCCAACCTACCTCACAGGGTTGTTGTGGTGGGGATAAGATGGAAAGGAAGAGGAGGATGGTGTTAGCTGCTTTGAGTTCATAAGAAAAAAGCGGGATATAAATCAAATAAATTAAAATTAAAAAAGTCTTAATTAAAAGTCAGTGCTGATTTGAAATCACCAGAAGCTGTTTTTCTGTTTGGCTTTTATATACGCCTAAGCATATACTCCAGCATGCAAGATGGCCCTTCTAAAAATACCACAGCAATCATTCTTGCTAAATACTACGTTTTCTGCACTTACTAGTATCTGACCTTACTAAAATCAGAGATTTTGGTTTCATCTTTTAACAGGTATAATGTTCCCTGTCTTTCTACAATGAGTAATGCTTGATTTATCTAAAATACCCAGGTGAAGTAAACGCAGGGGTCCTGAGGATTGGGACCGTCTCCATTCCTGTGTACAACCCGCACGAAGGAATGAAAGTGCCTGACGTTCTGTTCTATGAAAATACTCAAGTAAGTGCCAGACTCCCGCTGCATAGGGACTGTCAGGCTTTTTGTAATAAACCACTTTATTCTTTAAATGGGTACTTGAGGTGGAAAGGCAAACTCTGCTCCTCTTGCTGAACCCTTTCCTGTGGAAGGATGTTGTCAGGCACCACCTTGAGAGGTCTGCTGAGGCTGTCGGTCCTAATTTTGGTGGTCAGCTCAAGTCCCACCTGCTGTTCCCTGTTCACCTTAGCAGGACAAAGGACACTGGAGTGTTTACCGTGTTTTGCTGTCTATAAGACGCCCCCATGTATAGGATCTCCGAGTGAGCAAGCTGCTGCCTTGCCACCTCCCCATGCACACGCCCGCAATCATGCCAGTCTCCCCCCTGAGCGCGCCCGCAATCGTGCCCATCCCCCTCCCCCCGAGTGCGCCTGCACCTGCTGCCACCACCTTTCAGCTGGCCCCCAGTTGAAAAAGTTTGAGGAGCCCAGTCTGCACGCTCTCCACAGCATCTGCTGACGTCACTTCCATAAGGCTCATGATCAGAGGAAACACATTAGCTTGTCTCTGCAACTGCAAGTTTCGCTCATGAGGCTAGTTTGCAGAGATAAGGTATGGGCAGTTTCGCAACTGCAGTTCTCCTCTCAGTCCCCCATGTATAAGACGCCCCTCCATTTTTAGGTAAATATTTTTAAGAAACAGTATCGTCTTATACATGGAAAATACTGTAATTCCAGCCGCTGGTGGTGTGGTTTGACTAGGAGAACTTGCAAGGAAAATCCCTTCTCAGGGAACCGTCGCCCTCTGCTTAGCCACTTCGTTCCTTTCTCCGGTTAAATCACAGTGACTCCTGGAAGTCGAAAAGTAACCACAGCCCCCCATGGTATCCAAACTAGGATATTGTGGCCACCATCTTCAGACAAGCAAGGAAAGTTGATCCACTTCAAATTGATCCTGGTATCCTCTAGCACTAGTAACGGCTTGTTCAGGGCCTGGTTCAAATGGTTGAGTTGAAACTTCCTAGTTTTGCCACAGTTTAAGGAGCAAGGAGGCTCAGAGGATAGGCAGAGTGCAAAGCAAAACAGGATCTGAGAATTGAAGCCAGCAATACTTACATTAAGGTAACAATTCAAAGCGTGACTTAAAAACTACTCTTTTAAAATTCATTAGAATCGCTTTTTTAACATCAGGATTTGCTTTGATCAGCAAAGCTATTTGGGAACAAGAGTTCTCACTTGTGCCTGTTTATTGCCACTGTGTGTTTCCTGTTCGGATGCACAGAATACTTGTTCATCTTTTATCCGCCTCACCCAGTTATGATCTGGTTGGATAATCCCTTGGCAGGAACATGTTTTGTTTACTGCAGTGTTAGAAAATAACATTGCCATAATTATACCGAGGGGTTTTAGAAACTTATTTCAGCGTCAGAACTAATAACACCCTGGGTTTTGTTATATATTGGTGTCTGCAGATGGTGATGCAAAAGGTGTTAATGAAAGGAAAGGTTGTTACATAGAGTTTCTTATTCCTTTCCGTAGGCTCTGACCTACTTGAAATGACCTATTTTTTTTCCTTGCCAGGATTGTCATAGTTCTCAGCTGCTGTTTTTGTTGCTTCAAAATCATTTGCAGAGGAGCTATTGTATAGGTTGGCCTAAATGGCATTGTGCAGTGTACTGTATATAAATAAATAAGTTGACAGATTTACACATTTTCATAGAAACAGCTGGAAGCATGGAACAAATGGCAGGGTGGGAGAGAATGCCCCTTAAAAATCCCGTTTACAGGCGAATTTGTGCAGTCTGTTGGATATCTTAGCAGACCTTTGGCATGCCTTCTGCTTAGTTAAACCCTCTCACACACATCGCAGCAAGCAATCCTGCGCTGTTTCCACCACATGCAGCATTTTGCACAGAAGTGCCTGCAAGATGATCAAGGTTAGCATGGTAACTCTCTTCCCGTCCACCATTTTCTTCCTTCTTAGTCCTCCAGGGAGGGGTGGGATGAACCCTTCTGGAATCCAAAACTCTCTGGTTAGCCACTTGGCAAGAGTGACAGCAAGCGGTGCGTTTCTGGCCTGCGCACCACAACGAGTTGTGTTTTCCAGTTTGGACAACACAAAAGCAATCATGGTACTGAGAAACTGTAGAAGAAACCACTATTTCAGTGCATGGTTTCTCAAAACCCTGCGATGAGGTTCGGACGACACGACAGACCAAAAGGGTAACAGGCGACCACTGTTGCTTCTTGAGTTGTGTGAACCCAGCCTCTTTGCTTTAAATGAACTGTGTTCCTCAGGATAAGCATGAAGCTGTTGCTAAGGTCAAGCCAGGATAGGCCTCACGACCATCTCGGCTCGCCAGTGGCCAGTCAGAGACATTCTGTCCTACTTCCAGAAGGGCCGTCGTCAACCTACGCTGCTGCTCTTTGTGCAGCATGACCTGTGCAGCATTCGTGGCTTGCGCACTCAGGACATCTCCCACTGCGCTCAACCAAACCCTCCGCCAGCACATTGTTCTTCAACTTTGCAGCTGACTAGATCTGACCCACATTAGCTGTGCTAACAATCCTGGTCTTAGGACGTTAGTGATAAAGACAAATGCTGCCAGTTTGCCCAACTGAGGTCATAGCTGTGTGTCACCGAAACAATACCAGTGGCTGTGTGTGTGCTACATATCACAGTAGAACCACTTCAGCATTGTTCTGTTCTTTTTCTTTCAATTCTGCAAATGGTTCAGCATATGATGGTGATGGAAGATATGCTAAAAGACTTCTTGCTTGGGGAGCATCTTCTTTTAGTTGGCAACCAGGTAAGAAAACCAGAATCTCTTCTGCTCGCACATGGGTTTATTTTGCATATCGTAATTATGATTTGTGGAAAGGTGTGGCCTAGCTAAGTTATTTATTCATTGCATTGCCTCAGATCCCACTGTTTTTCGTGCAGTTCAGTAAGAATTTAATTTTTTTACTGGATAATCTTTGAGTATTTTCCATTTTCAAGAAGTACATCTTTGGCTGTAGCAAATCCTTACCATGGTTTGGAAGTTCACAGGGGCTTTTGGCCCAGACTGCAACCCACCTTTGCTTGATAGCCACATGTGCATAATGAAGCCCAGCCACCGTGGCTCGTGTAAACTGCCACCGTTTGCAAGTACTCACAGGCAGCTGTTTCATATTCTAGCTCCTCTTCCACTGTTCTGTCATGCCAAGAAAGCTTTTGGTCACCCAGAATGCACGGGCTGTTTTGGGGTTGTGGATGGCTCCTTGCCCTCACCTGCAGCCCAACCCTGCCAGTTTTGCAGGCACATGACAACTTGTGAAGGGGCTATTGGGCTACGGTGCCTCCAACCCGGGAGTGCATTTAATCCAGTTGATTGTACAAACTCGGCCATGGGCCCACTGAGACTAGTTTAATGGAGGGTCATGGTGGGCACCAGACAGGAACACAGAAACCATTGGCTTGACAAAAACAAGCATAGGATCAGCCGTGCTAGTCTGCAAATCCCGCTGCCAGGAGAATGATGACGTTGTGTGCCACAATCAGGAGCCATTGAACAATCGGTTTTGGAACCTCACTCATTACCACACCCAGCATCTCAAAATGGGAATTGCACACCATTTTAGATACCGCAACATAAGCCATTTTGGTTCCTATAATTCGAAAGCCTCTTTGGGGAATGGGGATTGCTTTTTCTTGGGTGAAAAGAACTTTAAATTCATTATTGTATTAATTGAAATGCTGTTTTGTTTATAGGGTGTGGGGAAAAACAAGATAGTCGACAGATTCCTTAACCTGTTAAATAGGCCAAGAGAGTATTTGCAACTGCATAGGTGAGAAACACCTTGTTGTAATGCCTTTTATAAGCTCATTATTGGGTGCCTGACATCACTTAGAGTTTTCAGAGACATTGCTGGTGAAATATTGCAGCCCTCCCGATGCAAAGAAATACTGCAAATTCTGCAAATGTGTACTTACCACAAAGCTCATATTCCTGCTACTGCACATCTGCATAATGTGGGAATGATTGGTGGTGCGTAAATTCAGACCAATATGCACGTCATTCAAGCCACCGGGTGCGGAAGGGAGGTGTCATATCTTACGATGGAAAGCAGAAATAGCCCCTTGGCACAGAATACTTGTCTTGGATATGCAGAAAGCACCTTCCCCCAGTTCCCATATTTGGATCATTATAGTGTGTTTGAACAGCACTCTCTGAGTCTGTCCCCTTCGAACCTTATCCTAATGTGTCTGCGATCCAAAGGAGTTCTGACTTGCTTCAGATAGACGTCTTCTTCTAGCTGTCACGTGTGGGTGTGGGTGCGTTCCTGCTCCGTGGAACATTGTGTTCTTTTCTCCCTCTAACAAAAGTGTGGAGTGGTAACGATCGCAGAGGAAACTTACCCTCTCTTCCAAGCTGTCTGTAACTTGGCAAATATGCAGTCCCGGTTCTGGGACAAGTGTCTTCTCCATACATGGACCTCTCTAAGCTTGTCTACGGTGGTGTTAGGATCCACCCACAGAAAAAGGCAAAAAGGAATTGGCCACGTGTATTTTCCAAAGAGATCTGAAGGGCACTGTAAACCAGCTCTGGAAAAAAGCCTTTCCATCTGTCAGGCTTCTCTTTGGAGATTCTCTTTATAGACAAGTTCTCCTTTTTGATTCACTTTCTCTTGAAAGAAGAGGTTGTGACAAAAACACCTGGTGCTTTTTTAATTATGCTTTTCAAAAGTCTGAGGAAATGCTTTCAAGTTCAGCAGAACTGGAATAAATGGCATGTCTGTCAAGCATAGAGCAAGGATGAGGATGAATGGCGTGCGGATCTGGTTGGATTTCTTGAAAATACACAGCACCTCCTGTGGGGAAGGAATGTCGAGACGGGAAGAAGCATTAAGGCTTTCCAGAGGTGCTGAAAATTGTGAGAAAGAAAAGAGGGGGAAAAACCTCCTTTACTCATTAAAATGAGAGGCTGAGGCTAGTTAAAATTTAGCCCCTGGTTGATGTGAAGTAAGCAAGCGAGCTGCCTCCCCTTCTCCTTGGTTTCCCTTCGTTTCCTGTGTGCAAAGCTTGCTTGTTTGGCTCCTCAGGGCCTTGACACCGTTACATGTGACTCAGGCTTGGATTGCAGCTTTAGTGTAATAATAAAACTAATTGCATTTTTCCACCCAAGTAGATTGTTGTCCCAGTTTCCCGTAAAGCTAGCTGCGGGGTCTCTCTGTGTGATTAGTATGATTCTTTAGCAATGCAGCATAACAGAGGGGTAGAAAGTATGGTTTCCCCATAGTTCACTGCAGTCCCTGGTCAGTTTCCTTGGTGCTCACGACTGACAGACCAAGCAAAGCATGTGAGATTCCCAGCAGCTGGGATTGCCATGAAAAAAATTTCTGTGAGTGGTGCCAAGAAATGTGTTGCTTCAAAGCAATTTAGTGTGCTCTGTGTGCAGTGTTTATTTCACATTATTTTATCTCAGCCAGTTATTTCTCCATGGAAGCCATTTTGTGGCGGTGCCCAGGACACCTTCTCAAATGGCCAAATGTGACCACAAAGGTGATCTCTCCCTAATACAATATATTACTGTTCCTTGTATGAGCTCTTGTATTGTGCCTTGCAGTAAGAATTGAAGCTATTTTCGCTTAATGGCTTTTCCCATTTTTCTGAATAAAACGTGTTCCTATTTTGCTTTTTAGAGATACCACCGTGCAAAGCCTTACACTGCAGCCTTCTGTTAAGGATGGCCTTATTGTGTATGAAGATTCTCCACTAGTAAGCCATGTCTGATAGATTTGCATATATGGATTTCTCCTTAACATACATTGGCAGTAAATTAGTATATTGATGGATTTATGTCTTGATCATGATCTGCAAGAGATTGCTACATCCTAATAATCCATGATTTCTTTTCAAAATAAATTTCGCTGCCCTTCGAGCAGAATCACTCTTCCAGCATGCCGTTTTCCTGCAGAGTTGGGGTCCTGGTAACCCACAGAACAGAGTCTGGAAAGCTGTACACAGGGGGAACCATTCCCACATGCTGTTTTCCCACAAAATTCCCAATTCTGCCCCAAGCTCTGCTCTGCTCAGCTCCCCAGAACTGCTTTGTCGCAGCCCAGAGACTGAGTTTCTGGCAATCCACCCTCCCTGGGTGAGGCCTGGCTTTTGCATTCCCAAAACTTGGTATCAGCGTTTAATTATGTAAAGCAGTGAGCATGCTCTCTTTGGTGCCTAAAATATGGAACGTTCTGCACCCTGAGGTGGGATGTATGGCTTGTGGGGGAAGCAGAAGAGAAGGATCTGCAGCTCCTTGTCCACTCTGGGCACATGAAAAGGCAGAACATAAATTTAAATCTCTCTCTAAAGGCTTTCGGAATTGATGACGCAGTTTCTCCTTTATGCCCCTGATGCCTCATTTATTTTTTCCCAGGTGAAAGCCGTCAAGAAGGGGCATGTCCTAGTTATTGATGAGGCAGATAAGGCCCCCACAAATGTGACTTGTATTTTAAAAACATTGGTGGAAAGCGGGGAAATGATTCTCTCTGATGGAAGGCGCCTGGTCGCCAGTAAGTAGCCCCTGGGGCACAGTGTTCCAGCGGTTAACGTTTATTGCAGATTAATTACATTATTGCTATGAATATTTCAGCAGGCATGCAGACTGCAGTATCCTTCTTTGCAGAATTGGGCTTCTCGTCGTCATCACTGAATGTCGAGTGGAACCGACTGGGCTTGGCAGTCCAGCAGCTCCCTGGGGCATAGGACTGGGACCACTGTGTCCCGGAGGGGGCATGTGCCATTGGCTTTCTCCCTTGGGACACTGTGAGGGCCAGGGTGCCTCTTCCGTTTTCCCTCCCTTGGCCGCATTGGCCTATGTGAGATATCCCTGAGACTATGCCGGAGAAGGGGGCTATGGGTCAGGTGTGGATACCTGAAGGACCCAGTCGGTAGTGGTGGGTGGAGGGAGACATGGTGCTAGAGGCAGCCTGGCCAGAACATGTTCCGGATGGCTAATGGCTGGGCTGGGTTTCTGTCCCATGCATGCTCACAAGTTTTGTGCTTGCCCTGCTAGGTTGTCAGGTCTGCTTTGAAATGCCGGATCAGTGCAGAATAAGCCCTTGCGTGCCCACAGTTCCGCCTGGCATGTATATCCAAGACCTGGTGGGCCAATGGGGGCGAGTTCGTCTCTCCCAGCTCTGTCCACCAGAGGACCTGGTTCAGCACCAGGGTCGATGTGAAGACTGGGAACTGGCGAGGCATCATGGTGTAGAAGGATTCAGCTCCTCTCTCCAGTACTGAAGGGTTGTCATAGCAAGGAGGGGCAGGATCATCCCAGAGTGTAAGACATGGAACAACGGGCTCAGGCTCCAGGAGGCCGGGTTCCACTTGAATGTCAGGAAGAACTTCTGGTAGGACAATGGAATCCATGACCGGCGGCAGTGGTGGGCTCTCCCACACTGGAGGCATTCAAGATGCAACTGGAGGGCCATCTGAGAGGGATGGTTTAGCTTGGAGACCTGCCCTGGGCACGAGGTTGGACCCAGTGGCCATCTGGCCCCCTCCAACTTATATATTCCACAATTCCATGATTTGAAGAGTTTCATGAAGAGAATGTCCATTTATTACTTTGTTTAGAGAGACTCCCTCTATGTTGTGACAGTGGAACTGACCCCCAAACTGTGATTGATCATCTTCAGATGGAAAAGTAGTTTTTTTTAACTGAAACCGTCCCTCATCCAATTGAAAATATTAATTCAAGTCTACATATTTTCCAGATTCTGCTTGTGTGAATGGCAGAGAAAATGTGGTAGTAATTCATCCAGATTTTAGGATGATAGTACTAGCAAACAGACCTGGATTTCCTTTCTTGGGCAATGACTTCTTTGGAACTCTGGGTAAGCAGTACGTGGAATAAAAATGGAGCATGGAGAAGACATAAAGGAGTCTGCTTAGCATCCTTTATCTGTGGATCTCATGCACCTGTTGCAGTCTTGGGCTTGGCACCATGCCATATGATGGTGTAGAACATCTAGATGACTTCTGTGGGTGTTAAGAGTCTTCGCAATATTTTACCCGAGGGTGGGTGGCATGCATCCAGGGAACTGTGTGGAGTGAAGAAACTTTTGTACACTCCAAGGGAAAATGCTGAGAAGCTCAGCACTGGAGGTTTGTGCTTCCAGTGGAGGAACAGGACAGGTTTAAGTTGGAATGCAGCAAGTTCAGGGTGTCTCAACCTGGCATTGAGACAGTCATATGTTTTTAAAGTTTCCATTTCAAGACTCTGGGCAAACAACAATTGCGGCATTATATACCACTATCGTTACATCTCCCTCTCTCTTCCTGCCTTGTTTATTTTAGGAGATATTTTTAGCTGCCATGCAGTTGATAATCCTAAACCGGACTCGGAGCTTGCGATGCTTCGGCGGTATGGGCCTGAGGTGCCAGAGCCCATCCTTCAGAAGCTGGTTGCTGTTTTTGGAGAGCTCAGAAGCTTGGCCGATGAAGGAATTATCAATTATCCCTATTCAACTAGAGAAGTGGTGAATATAGTAAAGCATTTACAGGTATAGGAATTGCTTCATTCACAGATATAGTTGCAGTGTGCAAGCTGATAAATAATGATATTTGACTTCAGAAACTTTTTTTAAACGGTTGAAGAGCACTGAATACTCGCAGAGTATACCTAAGCGTAATTTTAATGTTACCTGCTCAGAACGTTACTGGGCCTTTTGAAATCCTTGGGACTAACTTTCTCTGAATTGGGTGGCCAGATTCTCTCTCCCTCTGTCCATAGGAAGGACACGATTCTGCCCTTTGTGGGCACATCACTTGCGAATCCCCATGAGAAGGGGGTGGGCAACTTGCAGCCTTCCAGATGTTGTAACCTAAAACTCTACTGTCCTTCACCAACATAAACAGTGGAGAGGGATGGTAGGAACTGCAGACCACAGTGCTTGCAAGGCGCCCGGTCGTCCCACCCTGTGCTGCGAGCCCCTCTGTCTCCTCCTTCCCTCTGCTGCAGTGCCCGAGCTTTTACTGCATTAATTTCGTGGGAGTGTTGCTCAAAAGAAAATGTACTATTCTTTAGTTTTGCAACTCGGAGTAGTAAGCAGAGGTCAGTTTTCGTGAGCAAAACCTGGGGACAAGCAGTCAGGTGCAATTCTTCTCAACTGAGTTACACAGGTATGCAGGGCTTTTCATATTGATCATGTTCAGCTTCAGTGCATAGAGAAGAGAAGATTTTAATGCAGCCACTGAACCACGATTCCCAAGGAACAGGGTACCAGAATACAAATCTGTAAATAAGCTTTGAATTTTTGTAATCTTGGACAGAGATTTCTGCTTCAAGGCTCTCCAGAGGGAAGAATCCTCTTCAAAGGTGGAGAGCAGGCTATTTTATCTTCAGCTTGCGTGATATATTCTGAATCAGTTCTGGTGAAGGGCACACTAACATGGCATTCAATCAGAAAGTAAACTCCTCCCAGTGTTTGAAAATGGCCAATTGATGATGCAGTTTCCTAGATTGTACTGAACCTTCCTTGTAGGCTCTCCTTCAGATATTGACTGTGTTTGCACGTAATGACAAGCCATGGCTATCTAATCCCCACTTCTAAGAAGAGTTGAGTGCAGAAGGGCCAGAAGAGCAGAAGACTGAGGGGTTTATTTGCTTTGTTACCAGCAGCACAAGCAAAACAATGGGATTGTTTTGGACTGAGAGCCCTTAGTTCTAGCAGGTAGGGGAAGGGTCGGGATGAAAGGGAGGAGGGAAATGATACAATCTTGCAGCTTGGGAATGAAGGAAGGAAGGAAATTAGTCATACACAATTCTGTTTGCGTAGTTATCCAACACTGCAAGCGTCTCTGCCGTAGGCTTAGTTTTCTTATGTATGGAAGTAATTGTTTTGGTTGAAAGGTGTTTATACTTGTAGCAAGAGATGCATATTCTCAGCATGATTTTGTTTATATATGAGTTCTAACTGGTCGCTGGATGAATCCTTTCTCTGCAGTTACTGTCAAATTGTAGCTGTTTGCTTCAGGTCAAGATGTTGAGGAACAGCTGTGTAGCTACACACACCAGTTCAGCAACAGAGTTTGGGAAACTGGGAATCAAGTCTTCTGTGGCTATACCTACGTATCTGTGTGTAGAGAGAAGATTCATGCCCCAAGATTCTTGCAAATGCTTGTAAACTCTTGGAATGCTTCTGTCTGCTTTTCTTTGCCGGGAGGGCAACATGATTCCGATCCATGCCTTGGATGCTCGCGTGTACAGAACTTGGAAGGTTTCTTGTATCATTTTCTCTTTCTCTCTCTTTGCAGAAGTTTCCATCTGAAGGACTTGCAAATGTTGTCCAGAATGTTTTCGATTTTGACTCCTACCACAATGAAATGCGTGAAATTGTAGTTAGGACTTTGCATAAGCATGGGATACCAGTCGGAGCAAAACCTACCAATATACAACTGGCTAAGGAGTAAGGCTAACATTCATCTTTCTTACTACTAGTTATGATCAACCTGGAAAGCTTGAAACAAATCTTTTTAGTTCACCTCTAAAACTAGGTCACAATATATGATTATAATAGCATCATTAATGTACAATTACAGCATATATTGACATGTGAAAAGTGTGAACATATGAATATCAGTGATTTGTATGATCAAATCTAATCAAATAAAGGGAAATATTTGTTTCTTTTTCTGTTTCTATTCATTGAATTTACCTTTCTTCTATTTTTCCCCATACTGAACAACAAAAACAAACTTTTTTCAACAAGTGGAGTGGAATGAGCTGGTCTTAGCTGTCACCAATTCTGTGCAGGGTTTGGAAATACAAACCAAAAATGGTAAATTCATCAGTTGAGTAGTTTTCTCCATGCTTATTGTGACATACTTATTAAAGTCAAATTATCTCTCAAAGGAAACTACGTTACAAGACCACAACACAGCAAACAATTGTCGTCCAGTTAGGTTCACAATTCAGCTAACTTTCCAATGATGTTAGCCAGTTATTTGATAGATATAAGCATTTCATTCTGAAGGAAGGGCTTTCAAATAAAACTTTACATTTTACAAGCTCACATATTTAAAGTCTAGTCACTAGACCAATTTCAAAAATTGTTTATAATGAAACAAATATTTCTCTTTATTCTGCACAACAACATTGTCAGACAAATTATTACCAAGTTCCCTCTTTGTTTAGATTTGCTGAGGGGGAGGGAGGGGCTCAGTCCTTTCCTGGAGCCACATTGCTCAGTTAATGGTCAGTTGGTAAATCTTCCCCATAATTTCGCCGTGCAACTTCTAGAAATGTTTTCAGATTGTTGAGTCTAACAGCTACGCCTTTACAGCTCATTTTGAAGGCTGAGGAATTTAATGCCTGCTAAACTCAACTTCGGGGGAATGCTTGATACAATCAGTTGCTTATTTCTGTGTCACACAAGACTTTAAAGAAAAAACATCTCAGGGTAGCTTCCCAAAGTATATGTGCAATTTGGTGAAGAATGATGCTTCTCTGTAAAATGCTAGCATTAAAACATAGAGACATCCATTAGTTAGAAAATATTGGTCAGTAAACATTACCAAAAACCTATTTAAAACTTGAATGCCAACCTTCTGTCAGAACTCATGGAAGTCTGGTAACTAAAGCCATATTGAATTGAGTTCTTATGCAGAAAGCTCTTCTCTCCTCAATATAGAAGTTGATCTTAGAATTCCTCAGTGTTTGCTGTCTGAGGTGTGGAATTGTTCAATGAGAAGATAACAATGGAGGGTGAAATGTGAATTAAAATCTCTTTTTGTTTTCTGGGAGACATGCAACCTTTGTTCTGCATCTGACTCTTTAGAAGCATAGAGGTGCTCTGGATGCTTAGGCATTCCAAATATTCCAGCCAAGTAGGCATGTTCTAGGGTATTAATCTGAAGGAAAAGGAGGAAAGATTTAATTATACCTGCAACAATTCCTGGAATTTCAGTTTGGGATATTACTTTATCAACAACAGTAAATTCTTCTGTTACCTAAAAATCCACCAAGCTTCTCTTCGTCTCTTCTCAGTCGGGATGCACTAAGTACTCTGAGAGGAAGTACTTTGGTTTCTTTCTTCAGGAAAGGCGCTCCAGCTGCAGGCAGTATAGAAGTGCAGTAAATAATAATGAAATAAAAACACTAATAAGAAATAATTGAATGTACTTAGCAAATGGAGGAGCCATTTTCTCGTAAACGGTTTGGTACATTCGGCTCAAGCCCTTTGTTCTTGGCAGCAAGTGTGATTGCTGACTGAAGCTGCTCTAGAGCTCTGCTTTGCTGCCTGTTCTTTTCTAGAAATTTTTTATTGTTTTATTTTATTTAGAGTTTTTATATGCCATCCCATCACTTAACGCCTCGGGACGGCTTACATAAATAAAGATAAATAGACAACATAGTGCCCAATATAAATACAAAAAATATAAATTACACAAATTAAAAACTCCGATTCATTCTGGCTGGAAATTAAAACCAATAGATAATATTAAACATTGTTAAAATATTGTTTAAATAAAAAGGTCTTAGCCTGGCGCTGAAAAACAAATAACGACGGCGCCAGACGGACCTCTCTGGGGAGCGCATTCCAGAGTTGGGGCGCCACCGCAGAGAAAGCCCTCCTCCGGGTACTTTGCCTCCTGATGTCTTTGATGGAGGGCTCCCGGAGGAGGGCCTCTGCTGCTGATCTCAAGGGGCGGGAGGGCAAATATGGAAGCAGGTGTTCCTTCGAGTATCCAGGTACCAAGCCATTAAGGGCTTTGTAAGTGATAAGTAATCTTGCATTTAGAAGTTGAGCTGGATCCTCTAATTCTTCAAGAGATGTGTACCCTTCCTGATGAAGGTGCCACGAAGTAAAGCTATCACTGTGCACGGCTGTTCCCCGTATTTCATGCATAATTGCAAGGCATGTCCCAAGCACCTTCTGTCCAGGCTGTCGCCTTCCTGATAGCATTTGCTAAGAACGTGGGGTTGCTTGTTTGTTTATGTATTCATTACAGCTGTATGCCACCCCCTTTGCTTCAGCAAGTGTTCACAATTGCCTCACAGAATAGCAGAATCATGGAATAGTGGAGTTGGAAGGAGCCATGAAGGCCATTGAGTCCAACCCCCTCAACCTTCGTCCACCACACACTTTTGTTTCTCGAGGTGCAGTTGCAGTCAAACCTGCCCCAATTTCTTATCTAAAAAGTGTTGGTGGATGGGCACCATTTCAGCTTATTCTGTAGAAATTGATCATTTAGGTTTTCCAAGACCTTTATACCACTGGAACTAAACAGTGTAGGTGGAATTCCTCCTTTTGTTGGGGCTTTAGATCTGCTTGGAGTATAGCAAGCTAAAACTGTGTCAGCAAGTGTGGTCAACCCAGAGAAATGGCTTGCTTGCAAATTGGAAATTAATTAATTAAAATCGCAAATTAATAATCGTGATATTTTTTCTGGGCAGGTTGATATTGCCAGATCCAAAATTTATGGGCTACTGGAAAGTTAATCAGTTGGGTAATGATGGGCAGAAACTTTTGTGTCCAGCTGATACACGCCGCATAGCTGTAAAGGTTGGTGAGTTTTTCTGAAAGTTTAGCATGACCTTATTGGCCAATGTTTAACACACTACGGTATTTTTAAAATATTCGCCATATGTAGCTTTCTGAATCAAGCCCGCAAAGCCTGATCATGTAAGAGGAAGGTTTCCAGAAGGCAAGAAGGGAAAAGAAAACACGATGGCACAAACAAGTATAAAGAATGGAAAACAACAGTGAGGTCAAACCGCGCATGCGCCAGTAATGGAACTTAGCATATAAATTCCTGTGAATGATTCCAAAAATAGGCTTGGTGCAAAACTCAGCCAGATTGAATGGAATGGGAGAAAGCTACCCCACCCCACCAAGTAGTCTACCTTTTCTTCCTTAATGCCTTTCAATGGCAGGAAGACGCAAGAAGGAGGGGTTACAAGTTGCAGACGGTGGCATCTGGACACTGCCTCCGCCCTGCTCAAATTCCACGATGAGGCGAGGCGAGGCGAGGCACTGCATGGCACAAGCCTTGCCTGGAACCGCCGCGCCAGCTGTTGGCACAGTCGTCCAGAGCACTGCAGCCTGCCCCTGGCGAGAGTAATTGTGTTAATTAGGCAGCCGGTGGGCCATTTGCAGGGGTGAAAAATGAGGCACCGCAGCTTCTTCCCCCTCCCTTCACTCCCTGAACTGCCTCTCTGGAAGAAACCAAAGGTATTTCGCCCTGAGTGGCGGAATGCATAGAGCTGGCTCTGTGGGAAAGCGTTCAGAAATTTCCTTTTTTCACAAATAACTAAGGATCTGTTAATCCGGAGATTGTCGAACTGGATTTGTAGATTTGAGGTTACAAAATTCCTGTCAAGCCCTACACATCCAGACAGACATGGAGCACGTAGCCATAGCCTTCCTCACACCTGCAGCCAGCTGGCTCACAGCCTTCCAGTTCTTCGTCTGAGTTAGCGTCACACTGCACTGCTTTAAAAAATGCCCTGTTGCACCTGCTTCAGAGTCAGTGTGATCTTGCACTGCTTTTTAAAAAAGCCCCATTCCACCACGTACCTAGAATCCCAAGACACCATAGATACGTTTTGCAGGTGCTTACCCCTGGCTCGATACCAGATGCATTTCTTCTTTCCTGGAGCAGCATGCGGCTCAAGGTGGCTTATGTTAGAGGTGAATTGTGTGAACTTGTGCACGCCCACCAGAAGTAAGTCTTACCGAGTACAGTTAGTCTTGCTCCCAGGAAACGCGCATCGGATGGGAGCCCTAGTGCACTTTGGTCATCCTCTGCTTATTAGCAAAGGGTGCAGCTTGAGCAGGCGTTAGAGGGAGAAAAACAAAGCGCATCCGCTCCCCAGAATATTGGCTGTTCCAGGGATGCTTTCCTCTCTCCTCGCTTACTCTCTGCACACTCAGAACTATAATTTTGCCGTTCTGCACCTGCTTGCACGTGCGCATGGACTGTATTCCAGGTGGTCATAACAGTCAGCATCATTATCCCCTATCAGTGCCTGAGCCCCCAAGTCCTTAAGGGAGAGCTGCTTGGCTCCTTGGATCAGTGGGATCCCCACTTTTTGGCTTGCCTCCTATAGTTTGTGGTGTCGAGCCTGAATGGCATTACCTACGAAGAATGTTGACAGACGTGGCTTTTCTTGTCCTTTTCTTGTAGGGACCGATGTATTTAAATGTGCAGGCATTTCCCCTGGAGAGGCACGATGCCAGGTCTCTGAGTTTTACAGAAGAACTAGCATTCTGGTCACTGCCTTTGGATGATGTTAATTTGGTGTGTGATATTGCCGTGGCACGAGGTAAAGCCATTCTTTAAAAAAATGTCTGGGAAATTGCTGGCAATGAGAAAGTGCATGAATAATCACACAGATATTTTTGAACAGAATTTCACGTTTCCATTTTTAGTTTTGATCATAATTTTACATTTTCAAGTGGCAAGCAAACTCAAATGCTTTAGCACTTTCCCCAAAGAACATCTTCTGCATATTTTGCCCTGGATTTTGTTGATTTAGAAAGCGGTGCTACGCACTTACATTGGTGTAGGACCTCCTGAACTGAGTAGGACTTTCCAACTCCGTATTGTTATGGGGGTATTAACATCCATATTGTTTCTCTGTGGACTGTGTGGCCACCTGGTTTTATTTCTGCCTGTGCAGCAGAAAAACCGTATTTCAGAGAGGGCTATGTTCACTTTCTGTGAGCATACTTCAAACACATTTGAGAAAATCGGGAAGGTGAGAAAAAACTTCAGTGCATTGCTGTAGCTGCAGGTGCTTTTTCACTCGGACTTCCAGGTACCATCTGCGTACATGCTATATCAGAGAATGCACATAAACGCTTCATTGCATTCTTGTACATGAAATCATGCATTGGCATCTTATCTCCCCATTTACAGGGAATGACGCTGAGAACACCCTTTATGTAGCTACATGCAATCCTGTGTCTTTATATTGTATGGATATAACTGGTAAAACTGGATATTACGTGGACTTGTACGAGATCTTCCCAAGAAGTTTTGGTGGCGCATGGCAGCCTTTCGTGACGCTGGCACCTCTCGGTTCACCACTCAAGGGTCAAGTGATTCTGCACGAAGAGCAGGTACAAACCGTCCTCCCCGTGCTGATTCATACTTTGTCACTGGGATGTGAAATCCACAACATTCCATTTTTCCTCCCTAAGAATGCAAATGCAGGAATATTTCCGCGAAATAGCAGTGCGCCTTATTTGTGGAAAAGTGCTATTAGGTCAGGAGCAGTTCTGCTAACGGTTGCAAAGTAATACTTCTGACATGTATTATATTGTAGAGTGCAAAGGGTGGGTGCTTTTTACATAAGCAGCTTCTGGACTCCCAATTCTAGACCTTGTAAAATTAATGTGAATTCGCCTGCTTCCAAAATAACATTTTTTTCACATGAAAATTATGTGGGTTGCAGCATGTCCCTTTGTTTTTGTGCTCATGTTCCAATTCATTTCGGATCACACATAATTTTCATGCAGTTCAGATTAGTTGGTAGCCTAAGGTAGGATAACAAGGGTTCATTTCTTTCTGGTTTATGGCAGTGCCTCTTCCATGGACAAAACCATTGAGATGCAGAGCAAATATTGTGCGTCATTATAGCAGTTGGCCAGTGTCCCTCTAACCCCCTGTCTCCAGTCTAGTTGCCTTAGCTCCCTCGCCAAGTTTTCCAAAATATTAGAAAAGCATCTCTATATGCTTCCTGTTTCTGACTCTGTCTGATCTATTCTAGGAAAAACTGTATTCCCAGTTTTCCAGAACTAGTGCATCGAAAGAACCTGCCTTTAATGAGAGTTGATGGAGTAAACAGCCGTAAGGAATGACTTTGAAAGCAGTATATCAATCATTATCACCATTATCTAGAGAGCCAGCCTAAATTCTTGTTCCCATTTGCCCTTCTAATTGAACATACTTCCTCCTGGGCAGGGGAGACAAGCACTTCTCGTGAAGCATTTCAAAACCGAGTGATGTGTTTATACTGCTCCTGTCTCAGGGCAAATTAAATTAAATTTCCATACAGCTATCCATTTGCAATATGAAAGTGTTTGGATGCCATTTTGTTCGTGGAGGATTGGGCTTGGAAGCAGAGGAGTGGGTGTCGCTTTGGAGGGAATCGTTACTGTTGGCAAGGACGGTAGCAAAGCAGAAAGGAAGCAAGTCTTGTATAAACGATTAGTTTCCTCTGCCCTTCTTCCTTTTTGCATTTCATACCCGCTCCCATCCAGAAGAGCGCTGGTATCAGCTTCCCCATCCCCGAAGTGCAGTTACACCCATATCTGCACCAAGTTCTTCCAAGGGAGGAAAGCCCCTGGGCTAGGAGACAAGCTGCAGCAAGGAGAGGGAAACTTTGCAGTAGCTAAAAATAAAGGAGCGGCACCTCAGAATAATGCTTGTAACATCTGTTGAGCATTTGGAATTCGAGGCACTGGGGACATGAGGTCACCCAAAGGTTTCTTTTCTCCCAGTAAAAAATAAACACAAGAGAAGCTGCACATGAACACGGCTTTTCTTCCCAGCCCACTTGAAGCGTTGCCAGAGCTGTAACTGGAAGTATTTACCAGTGACGCAAACTTCTATTTTTACGTGCCCGCCAGTGTAGCACCAGTTGCCGGGTGCAGATGGGAGCCATTAGCATCTGAAGCGGTGGAGACAAGAGCACAACTGCCTTTTATGCATCCAGGATGATGGGGAAATGCTAGCACGTGCTTTGCTTCTCTTACGTGAATGTGCCTGTAGAGGCATCAAGGAAAGATCAGAACAACATTTTCCCCCTTGGATTCTTTGCATTCATCTTTTCCTTGAAATACTTCTGCATGAATACGGACGACGGCATGTGAGCACTTGCCGGTGCTTCATCCCACATGAATAGAGTCGACTCCAAACTGAAACTGTAACGCTTACTCATATCTTACCGCATTGAAGCCAGAATAGATCTCATTAAAAAAGAGATGTCTGTTGACTCAGAATAGCTGCAGTGAATGTCTGAGCAGAGATCTGGATCGCTCGTGTGGCTTTTAAGGCACTCGTAAATACAGCATGGGGCTCGTCTAGCACTTTCCCGCTTGAGATCTAGCTTTCTGTGTTCAGGGAATTGCTTGTTTGGAGCAACAGACATGCCCAGCTTCAATCCTGTTGGTGGTGCATTGTCCAAGACCAACTGCCCTTGAGGTTTCACGCAGGACAGCCTTTGTCAGGAGCAGAATCTTTCGGCAACATTTTAATGCAGTAACTAAATAAGTGGCGAGCCTTAGAATGAATTTCCAGCCGTTACTTTGCTGCCGTGCTGTCCCATCAAGGCCACGTGGATTCTGGTTGTGGTAGGACAATGGAGTCAGTTCTACACAAGACGTCAGGCGCTTAGTTCTCTTCCACATCAGGGCTTGGAACCCATCAATGAGGGCCGAACAAGGGACAACATGGTGTTGCAGGGCCTTTGGAAAAATGCTTATAGCCTTACATAGTGTGTAGTATTAAAACCATGGAAGGTGTAAACTGCATATACCATTCTCTCTATCTCTCTCCTTCCTTCCTTCCTTCCTTCCTTCCTTCCTTCCTTCCTTCCTTCCTTCCTTCCTTCCTTCCTTCCCCCCTGCTCCACCCCACTTTTGTCGCAGAGCAATGTTGTATTACTACTAGACACGAACACTGGAGCCTTACGCCGACTTTCACTGTCAGAAGATGTGCAGGACTACCCTAAAAGGACAGCCTGGTGGGGCAACAAGGAAGAGGCGGTGAGGCAGATCTGTGTCCCAGTGATGCTTTGTGAAAATTGAGGCACCTCTGTCTCCATGGAGCCCAGCTATGGTGGTTTCTATTCTAGCCTTGAGTGGCAGCAAATTTAAATAGGGTTTTCCATCCGAAAGCTCATGCCTATACAAGGTAGTCTTTTAAGGTACCTTTTAAGGTATGTGCAGCAGGCCATGTCCTTGGACATCCAGAGTACCATTTTGCAGTTTTGTTAGCGTCCCTGTTCCAGTTGAGGTTGAAAAGTGATTAGGTTCAGGCAGTCCTTTGACGTGTACTGCACCCTGCTGGAGCGCGTCTTAAACGCTGCATCGATTCAGCGGAAAACGGAGTAGAACAAGGGAGGTAATTTTCCTTAGGAGTCAAGAGAACCGGGAAGCTTTTGTTAATGTGTGGCAATTAGCTAAAAAGAGCTGCAGACAGTTGGAAAGGAACTCGTATGTTGCTCCTTGCAATGCAGCATTCTGAGGTTCCCCCCAAACGTGTTCTCTGTGGAGTTTGCATAAGACACCAATGATTTCTTTAATCATCTTTCTTTCTAGAAACTGAGGGACAGGGAGTGGGTGACAGGGAAGACTCTTAAACTGGGCATTGTTGTTGTTAGTCGCAAAGTCGTGTCCGACCCATCGCGACCCCATGGACAACATTCCTTCAGGCCTTCCTGTCCTCCACCATCCCCAGAGTCCACCTAAGCTCACACCGACTGCTTCAGTGACCCCATCCAGCCACCTCATCCTCTGCCGTCCCCTTCTTCTTTTGCCATCTACTGTTCCCAGCATTAGGCTCTTCTCCAGGGCGTCCTTCCTTCTCATTAGGTGGTCAAAGTATTTGAGTTTCATCTTCAGGATCTGGCCTTCTAAAGAGCAGTCAGGGTTGATCTCCTCTAGGACTCACTGGTTTGATCACCTTGCAGTCCAAGGGACTCGCAGGAGTCTTCTCCAGCACCATAATTCAAAGGCCTCAGTCCTTTGGCGCTCAGTCTTCCTTATGGTTCAGCTTTCACAGCAATACATTGCAACTGGGAAAACCATAGCCTTGACTATACGCACTTTTGCTGGCAGGGTGATGTCTCTGCTTTTTAGTATGCTGTCTATTTGCCATAGCTTTCCTGCCCAGGAGCAAGCGTCTTTTAATTTCTTGGCTGCAGTCCCCATCTGCGGTGACCTTGGAGCCCAGGAAAATAAAATCTGTCACTACCTCCATTTCTTCCCCATCTATTTGCCAGGAAGTGAGAGGACCGGATGCCATGATCTTAGTTTTCTTAATGTTGAGTTTCAGGCCAACTTTTGCACTCTCCGCCTTCACCTGCATCAAGAGGCTCTTTAGTTCCTCTTCACTTTCTGCCATGAGAGTGGTATCATCTGCATATCTGAGGTTGTTATTTCTCCCAGCAATCTAAATTCCAACTGGTGATTCATCTAGGCCCACCTTTCTCATGATGTGTTCTGCATATAAGTTAAATATGCAGGGCGACAGTATACAGCCTCGCCAAACTCTTTCTCAATTTTGAACCAATCAGTGGTTCTGTGTCCAGTTCTCACTGTTGCTTCTTGACCTGCATATAGGTTTCTCAAGAGACAAATAAGATGGTCTGGTACTCCCATCTCTTTAAGGACTTGTCACAATTTGTTGTGATTCACACAATCAAAGGCTTTAGCATAGTCAATGAAGCAGAAGTAGATGTTTTTCTGGAACGCCCTAGCTTTCTCCATGATCCAGCGTATGTTGATCTCTAGTTCCTCTCCCTCTTCGAAACCCTGCCTGTACTTCTGGTAGTTCTCGGTCCACATACTGCTGGAGCCTAGCTTGTAGGACTTTGAGCATCACTTTGCTAGCATGTGAAATGAGTGCAATGGTGCGGTAGTTTGAACATTCTTTGGCATTGCCCTTCTTGGGGATGGGAATGTAAACTGACCTTTTCCAATCCTGTGGCCACTGTTGAGTTTTCCAAATTTGCTGGCATATTGAGTGTAGCACTTTAACTACATCGTCTTTCAGGATTTTGAATAGCTCAGCTGGAATGCTGTCACCTCCACTAGCTTTGTTGTTGCTCATACTTCCTAAGGCCCATTTGACTTCACATTCCAGGATGTCTGGCTCGAGCTCAGTGACCACCCCGTTGTGGTTGTCAGGGATGTTAAGCTCTTTCTTGTATAGTTCTTCTGTGTAATCTTGCCACTTCTTCTTAATCTCTTCTGCCTCTGTTAGGTCCCTGCTGTTTTGGTTCTTTATAATGCCCATCCTTGCATGAAACGTTCCTGTCATATCTCCAATTTACTTGAAGAGATCCCTGGTCCTCCCTATTCTATTGTTTTCTTCTATTTCTTTGCACTGTTCATTTAAGAAGACATTCTCATCTCTTCTAGCTATTCTCTGGAATTCTGCATTCAATTGTTTGTATCATTCTCTTTCTCTCTTGGCTTTCGCTTCTCTTCTTTCCTCAGCTATTTGTCAAGCTTCCTCAGACAGCCATTTTCCTTTCTTGCATTTCTTTTTCTTTGGGATGGTTTTAGTTGCTGCCTCTTGTACAATGTTGCGAACCTCCGTCCATAGTTCTTCAGGCACTCTGTCTATCAGATCTAATCCCTTTAATCTGTTTGTCACCTCTACTGTATATTCATCAGGGATATGATTTTGGTCATACCTGAGTGGCCTAGTGCTTTTCCCTACTTTCTTCAACTTAAGCCTAAATTTTACAACCAGAAGCTCATGATCTGAGCCACAGTCAGCTCCTGGTCTAGTTTTTACTGACTGCATAGAGCTTCTCCATCTTTGGCAGCAGAGCACATAGTCAATCTGACTTCTGTGTTGACCGTCTGGTGATGTCCATGTGCAGAGTCATCTCTTGGGTTGTTGGAAAAGAGTGTTTGCTATGACCATCGTGTTCTCTTGACAAAATTCTACCAGCCTGTGCCCTGCTTCATTTTGTACTCCAAGGCCAAACTTGCCTGTTATTCTGGTTATCTTTTGGCTTCCTACTTTAGCATTCCAATCCCCCATGATGATAAGGACATCATTTTTTGGAGTTAATTCTAGAAGGTGTTGTAGGCCTTCATAGAACCGCTCAACTTCAGCCTCTTCAGCACCAGTGGTTGGGGCATAGACTTGGACTATTGTGATGTTGAATGGTTTGCCTTCGATTCGAACTGAGATCATTCTGTCATTTTGGAGATTGTATCCCAGTACTGCTTTTCCTACTCTTTTATTGACTATGAAGGCTACTCCATTTCTTCTGAGGGATTCTTGCTCACAGTAGTATATCTGATGGTCATTTGAACTAAATTCACCCATTCCTGTCCATTTTAGTTCACTGATTCCTAAGATGTCAATGTTCAGTCTTGTCATCTCTTGTTTGACCACATCCAGCTTGCCTTGTTTCATGGATCTTACATTCTAGGTTCCTATGGAGTATAGATCTTTGCAGCATCGGACTCTCCTTTCACCACCAGATACATCAGCAACTGAGTGTCCTTTCGGCTTTGACCCAGTCGCTTCATTCTTTCTGGCGCTACTAGTACTAGCCCTCCGCTCTTCCCCAGTAGCATATTGTACACCTTCCGACCTGAGGGGCTCATCGTCCGGTGTCATATTGTTTTGCCTTTTGGTATTGTCCATGGGGTTTTCATGGCAATGATACTGGAGTGGGTTGCCATTTCCTTCTCCAGTGGATCACGTTTTGTCAGAGCTCTCTGCTATGACCTGTCCGTCTTGGGTGACCCTGCACAGCAGAGCTCATAGCTTCATCGAGCTATACAAGCCCCTTCGCCACGACAAGGCAGTGATCCATGAAGAAGAAATGGGCATTAGGGTGGCCATTTTGCAATGGTTTGAAACGGATGCTTTTGTGATTCATGTGTTTGCTTGTTCTTTAGAAAAGTCACAAAATGTGCCAAGAGTTTTCACACAAAAACTGGCTGGTGTTCTACAGAGAGGAAGGGTGAGAACTAATAACTCTTTCCTTCTCCTGTGAAAGAAATTGCTCCTTTCTGGTGATTATCACCAGCCTAATTCCTACTTTATTCTGCAGGAACCAGCTCATGGTTCTCGATGTCCTGGAGGGTCAGTCTCATACCATCTCCTTGCCCATCAACCTCAAGTCTGTTTTTTTAGTGGCCGAAGACCACTGGCTCCTTGTGGAGAGCAAAACAAACCGGTAGGATAAACATATTAATAACTATGCTTTCTTCTAAACATAGATAAATCTGGCTTCTCCTATGCCTAAATATTTATTTATTTATTTATTTGGAATTTTTGTATACTGTCCCATTCGCATAAGCCTCGGGACGGCTTCCAACATTATAAATAAATACATATACAAATACATACATATAAAATCTGGAAACATCCTGGCTCATTATTTTAAAACCAATAAGTAAAATCAACAATTATTAAAATATCGTCTAAATAAAAAGGTCTTGGCCTGGCACCGAAAAACAAATAACGATGGTGCCAGGTGGACCTCTTTGGGGAGCGCATTCCATAAGTGGGGCGCCACCGCAGAGAAAGCCCTCCTCTGGGTACTCACCGCCCTGATGTCTTTCACAGAGGGTTCCCAGAGAAGGGCCTCTGCCGCCGATCTCAAGGGGTGAGAGGGCAAATATGGATGCAGGCGTTCCTTTAGGTATCCAGCTCCCAAGCCATTAAGGACTTTATAGGTAATAACCAGCACTTTGAATTGAGCACGGACTTCGATGGGAAGCCAGTGGAGCTAATAGAGGACTTGGGTTATTTGAGAATAACGCCCTGTCCCCGTCAGCAACCTGGCAGCTGTATTTTGCACCATCTGAAGTATATTTGCATGTCAGTACTTCTCTGTAATATTTTAGAATGCTGTGTTTGTGTATCGGCTGCTTTAGAAGGGAAAGCTGAGATGCCGATAAAATGAATGCAGTTTGCCATTGTGAAATAACCAGTGGGTATTCCTGTGTTTTGTAGGAAATATCTTTTAGCTAAGCCTATGCGTATGGAATCTGAAGAGAAAGGGGCTTGCCAGTTACATGGACTGGATGAGGAACCTGTAGAGACAGGATTTGGGCTCACATCAGGTAAAGCATTTGAATCTGATGTTCCGGGGTCTCCATGTCACCACATAACCTTATGTCGCTCCCATCCGCATCATCAGGAGAAAGAAGAGAAAAAGGCCTTAGTAGAGTGAGACAACTTCCTATTGTGAGTTCAGAGGACAGATTTGATAGGCTTAGACCTATGAGATCTTGTCCAAAATTCCAGCTCAGTTATGGTTTCAACTGTCAAGCCTTCAAGAAGTCATCATATCTGGGGGTGACAGGTAAGTTCATGCTCCAGTTACCGCTAAGGACATCATTTCTTGATAGCACAATATGGAAGGATACTGTGGTTCCGCTAATTCTCTGTCCCAGTCTCCTGTCACTGGATAATAATTCCCTCTTCTTCTCAGCCCATCATAAAATCAACAGAGATGCAACTCTATGACCAGACGAAAAATTTTGAAAAGGGTAACTCTGGGGCCTAGTTGCTGCCGAATCACAAAATCAGCTTTCCTACTGTTTGGGTGCTTTCCTGGGTTAAATAAATGCATGTTTGGGACTGTTTACAGCTTCGGAGACGTATGTTCCACAGGCTGCCTCATGTGAACCATTGTCATCGGAAAATCTAAGTGCCGCAACTGGGCAGAAAATAAGCTCGCCAAACAGAATGCTCTCCAATGAGAATAATTACGCTACTCTTATTGTTGGCTTTCCAGACCTCATGGTAGGCATCGCTTTGCTTAATGTAAATTATAATTGTAAATTACCTCGGCCATGATTCCCAGTTAATCAACCCTCAGAGCTAAGCTCATGGGATGGAACAGTGCAATCTAGACACAACATCGCAAGTTCTTGAATGATCACTTCTTGGTAATGGCACTGGTTGTCCTCCATTTGTTTTCCATGCAGGCAACCAAAACATCATAGTCTGTTATGCAGAGGTGACACAGCAAAGAGTTTGCTCTGTTCTCTTAGTGTAAAATAGGATTTAACTAAAAGATGCCTAGGAATCTCCTAGGTGGTGGTGCGAATAATCTGCATACACCTGAGGAATTCTGGGAAGTGGGTGGAAGTCACTGCAAACAGCAGAGAAGCCAAATTTCAACAAAGCAGCTCACGGCTGCTGCCACCTTTACAGCCTGAATGTTTAATGGGTCTCTTTTTCTTATCGTGAAGGATCGTTAGCACATTGGAAGGAACAACCATGTACATTCTGTTCACTAACATCTGCTTCGTGTCATCATTTTACAGTCCCCTAATGAAGTTTATAGCTGGAAGAGAGTCTCCGCCCTGGACAAGAAGCAAAATCCATCTTCTGATCCACTTTATTATGGGAAGCGTAGCAAAAGTGGAGAGGCAAAACAAACCAATTGCGTGACTCTTGTAGCCGCTAATCAGGTGGTCAGAGTTTTAGCTCCTGGAAATGTGCCTCTAAAAGAAATTTATCCCAAAGGTAACCCAACCACAACTTTCTCATATACCGTGTAACCAAAAAACCCCAAGATTTGTGGGGTGAGGTTCCCAGATGGGTGCAGTCCTGTACGCAGCTATTTGAAAGTGAATCCCATTAAACGTGTTGGGATTTGCCCTTCAAGTGAATCTGCAGAGGCATCGGATCTCGGATTCCTTATGTGGAAGGCACCAGAAAGGCCTTTGGAAAGCGGCAACCTCTGCATTTGGAAATCTGCAAATACAGAATGTGGTCTCACCCACAGGCAACCTGTTCTGCAGCGTCGCTCGAGAATGCCTGGAACAGGATCCTGGGCATGTGGACAGAGTCTGACTTTATTCTCCTGAAGGGCAAAGCGTGTGTGTGCAGCAGCTGTTGGGATGTTGAAAGGGAAAGAGTTTGAAGGCTGACAGTTGCAAAGACACTCTCGCATAGACATCTTGCTAATGGTCAGCAGAATCAGTCCCTTGGTGCCAGGTTATATAATGGCTCTGGATAAGCTTGACCAGCTGAGTAGAGAAGTAGGGGAGTCGCAAGACGCCTCCGCTGCGCTCCACACGCGTGCTAAGCCTTCTCCCCGGAGGCCCGCGCTCCAGTCGCTCTCGTTTTGCCAGGGAGGGGCTGCGCACGCCGGGAGTGGCCCAGGGCCCTTCGCACTCGCTGCACCCAAACCTTCGGCTGGGAGGTTTTCTGGGGCCCAGCGCCTAGTGCCAGCTGCGGCCGGGGCCATCTCTGCCCCCCTCCCCACCTTGCACCCTGCGCTTCACTGAGACAGATTCTCCATGTGCGCAGATGAGGTGCCCCGAGAGAAGGCGGCGGGGGCTCCGCTCGGACTGGGCCTTGTCCTCCCCCTGCCCCTGGCCTTGGACAAGCAGCCATCGCGTGGGCGAGGGGGGGGGCTTTGGACTGTGCCACGGGGGTGCTAGGCTCATACACGGAGCGTGTGCAAAGAGCACGCTCCCTGCGCGTGCATGCCGGAGGCGAGGACAGCAAGTGTGCAGGGGGTGGAACCCCTCCGCCTGCACCTCGCCCGACACACGCACAAGTGACGCCGCGCAGGTCTTCTGTGCGGGTTCAAGAGGAGTGGCGTCGCATCTGAATGCCGTCTGGCCACTGGTGCTGGAGGGAGCCTGGCTGCCCTCTGCCGCGGTGCCGTCAGAGTCTCACTGCGTCCACCACGGGCAGGGGCCGTGGTCAAAGTGCTCGACACGGGGCCTCAGTGCATTTCGAGATCGGCTGTGCCTTCAGCCCGTTGGCGGATTTGAGGGGAGCCCTTGGCTCAGTTCGCCTCTGTGGCTTTCAGCTTTTCCAAAATAGCCTGTGTCAAAATACTCTTTAAATGGGCTTTCAGTCTAGTGTTTATTATGAGATGACAGTTTACTATAATTGCAGTCATGCCTGATCAGTCTTTGTGTCTGTTTATGCTTCAGCTTTCACTGTATAAATATTTGCCTTTGTTTCCTTACTTTAAATTGCTTTTCACTAAAAGAGCAATTCAGATGTTTAACTGCAATTTTCTTGTTTTTCCTTTGATAAAATGTTTCTGTGAGATGCTTGATTTATTTAGCTACTTCACTGTTGACGGCAAACATATCCATTTGCAGATGTTACTGTGCCCCAAGCAGCTGGATATTTGGAAATTGCAGACCTTACAACAAAGAAACTTAAGTATATTCCTGTCCCCAGGTAACTGCATTCCATCTTCTAAATTGTTCCAGCATTTTACAGGCACCGAGCAAAAGTCCATGGACTAAATAACATTGTGTGACGCCAGTTTAGTCCTGATGTGAGATTCGTTTTGAAAACGCTGCGTTCATCTGTTACCTACTGAACAAGTCTTGGCTGCATTTTTCGCAGGCTCATTTCTCTCTCTGAGCCTTTTCAGGCATTACTTACTGAAGGGAAATCTCAGCCTGGATTCATTAGGATGCGTCGCTAAGCTTTCCTCCACTCTCTGTCAGTGGAAAGAAAGTAACACATGTCCCATCTGGTTTATTTGAATGCAGTTATTCCCTTGATGCAACAAGGGGGAGACTGGGGGCGTGTGCAGATTCAGAGCACACAGAAGCTGTGTAACCTGGAACAGCTAGTCTGTGGCCAGTGGGAGCCGCGTGGCGTGTAAGAGTCTGAGACCTGTTTGCCTGAGATTTCGTTTTGGGACAGAACATCCAAATGAATCACTCTTTCCATACGAATTGGACTGATAATTCACCCTGCTTCTGAGCACTGTCTTTCTGTCTTCGACCCCCACTGGCAAAGGTTTGGTGGGAGAGAAGCCGTGAGTGTAAAACCAGAACAACATCCACAGCCAACCCACGTTGAAGAGATACCACATCTTTTGACGCTGGGAAATAAGGGTTTTATCACGTGTCCCGCATGTTATAGCCTTCCTCCCCGCTTTTGGAGTCTTCTTGGGTTGTATTAAAACCCAGTGGATGGTTATTGAACTTGAGAGAAACTGTCTTTTAGAGGGATCTGTAGGAAGTTATCCTATGTCCCCTGGTAGAATGCAAAGGGAAGAGTCAAAAACCTTGCATAGCCTGGGAGCTTTAACAGGGAATATTTATATGCTTGTGGAAAGCAATATCACCACGTGTGGTAGCACAACTAGGTTGAAACTGTCCCTCAGGGGATAATAATCCAGGTGGATGGAGGCATGTCGCTCAGGCCTCCGAGGTGCCGTGGGGTGAAGCTTCTTCTAAACATCTTCAGGTCTTAGCCACATTTTACGTTTTCTGTAGGAAACGCTCAGTAGCTTCTCCCCCCGCCCCCCCGGCAAATCTTTTGTTTTTCAGGTCAAGGAACTTCGCTCCCTACACGTCGTGGCTTTCGATGATTTCAGACACGGATGTGCTGCTGGCTCCCCTGGGCAAGCGTGGCGTGGTCACTGTCGATCAGGGCGGCAACGTCCGGCTGTGGGAGACCTGCCTGGAAAGCCTGCAGAGATCCCTTCAGGAGTGGAGAAGCATGATTGGGCAGGAGCACGGCAGGCCTGTGCAGGTGAGCGGGATGCCGCGCTTGCAGCCCCTGCTGAGGCCTCATGGCGTGTGGCTGAAACAGCCCGGTACGTCGCTCAGGGACTGCTCAGGGACAAGCTGCAGCCGCGGTTCTTCCAGCTGCATCGCCGGTTTCCAAGCTCTGTGTGTTGATTTTATCTTAGCCGTAGCCGTGATTTATGGCTAGAGATCTACGGAATGGGAGAATCCTGGAATCAGGAAGCAGAAAGCAGAGCTGCTCTCACAGGGCAATCCTTGTGTGCAGCCTCGCTTTTTGCAGGATGTTTACAAAACCTTGAGCAGCAGCTGGTGTGCACTTGCTACTGAAGGTCCTCCAGTGTCTTTCGGGGGCCACGAGAAAACCGGGTTCCAGCCCAGCTCGCAGCCTTTATTGCTCTGCCCATGCCGTTTGTTCTCGTTATCAGCCGGCAAGTACCAGCACCATCTGCTGGTCAAATAGTGGTGTGTGGTACGTGGATGGTGCTCGGTTATTGAACAATGAGAACTGTGGCAACACCAGACAAGCGTCCCAATTTGTCAGCATTATTCGTGTTTTCCCTGAATTATGCCAGCCCATCCTAGTGGGGCTCCTTCCCCACATCCATGCAGTGAGGGGCTCGAGTGTGTCCGAGAAGCCAAGAGTCGTGCCACCAGGAGCCAGGATTCTCTTGCTAGACTGGTCTCCTGCCAGGGTCACGCGAGGTGGAGCGGTCAGAGTGAGACGGGCAGAACGGCCACACCAGCAGAAGAGAACGGATCTCGCCAGTGGTGATGCGGGTGGGGAAAGGCAGCACAGGTGCAGGGGACCACGGCAGTGGTGCTCAGGCTAACTCTGCTAGGTTCTGCCCAGAAGAAGGCAGCTGTGCTGAACTACCTCTGAATTGTCTTTCCTTGGGGACCCTGCGCTGGAGCTATTCAAAGAGAATGCCAGAAGGTGGGACTTCCTGGCTGGGAGGTGCCCAACCAGCTAGTGGGAAGAGCAGAGGAGAAAGGCTAACAGTGCTGCTGCGGAGACTTGAACCCGGATCTCCTGTCCCAGCCCAGCCTTTTTATGACCAGACCACACTGACTGTCATTTTGAGGCCTAGCTTCTTGAAAAGTACTGTGCATAACAAGTATTTTGGCAAAGATTCAAATTAATTCTTTTCTTTTGTATGATGGATTTCCCTGAAATGCTCTGGCCAGTAGGACAGGTGCCCTTTGGTGGGTGCCCTGGATAAACCGTCGACGCTTTCTTCCTGGGAGCCCTGTTATTTCTTCCAGGGATATCAATCTGCCAAGACTTAAACTACCTACACTTAAACATCACGAAGGGGCGTGATGCAGTTCAGCTCGAGCCATTTTGTCTTTTGTCTCAACAGATCACTATCCAGAGAGACAGTGGTTTGGACGTCAGCTCTCCAAAGCATGGGAAGACCGATCCAGACAACGTACCGCATGTTGGGGGCAACACATGGGCTGGAGGAACAGGTACCATGCCCACCTTTGATTGGAATCTGCATCCAGCTCCAAATGAATCCTGGGATGCCTTTGCATAGCATCCTGAAAGACAAAATAGGCATCCCATAATAGGGCATTCCAAATTCTGCTGATTGTGTCATATGTCATCTCCAGCCACTTGCTTCCAGTGAAAGCACCCTCCCTGTTTGTTCTCATTCTTCTTCGGGGACAACGTGAAAACAGAAGTATAAATTTCTGTTGTTGGGTCTGGATTCTATCGCACTGCCTTAAATATATACTAAGCAAGTTCTTCTGATTCCAAGTGGATTTACAGCAACGTAATCTTAGGAGATGCATCTGCGGATGGATCTGTCAGACTGGTGGCAAAGCAGTTCCCAGCAGGTCATGCTGCTGGCATGCGGGGGTGGAGAGGTTGAATTCTCCTACCTGTCCAGCTAAGTCCTGCTAAGTCATTCACTTAGCAGGACTGTCCAGCTAAGTCATTCACGTTTGAATGAACGTATAGGGTATATCCTCTGAAGTTGACTTCTCCCTATTGCTTCCGCTTACTGTGTTCTGATCAACTGATTTTTCTTGCGGTTCTTTTATTTATTTGTTTAAAGCTTTTTTATACCATCCACTACTGAGGTCTTGGGATGGTTTGACAGTAAAGCATAATAAAGCAAAATAAAACCCATAGCTGTTAAGAGATCTTTTCCCATAGAAGTTAAGAGATCTTGAAGGAATGTGGGTTCAAAAAATCCTTTCATGTCTCTAAATGGGAGGCAGCTATTTACTGGAAGTCAGGATTGCATGGACTATGGCAATGCAATCCCGAATCAAACTGTTCTCCAGAGCTCGGTCTGCACTGATGGGTGTGCAGGAAGTAGAGAGGCTTTATGGCACTTTACATCAGACCAGACGCCACCGGAACGCTTGCCTGGCCAGTATCAAGTCTTGTGCCTTAAAACCACAAGCAAGAGACATGAAGGAGAACAGCACCTGTGCCCCATTCTCACCCAGAGGAGCTGGGCGAGTGCATTTTGAGGGGACCTGTATAAACCGAAACCACAATGCGAACTCTGTCCCAATCCCAGTCTATTTGGACCGTAACATCTGTATCTGGGGAGCTCCTCTGATTGCCACCTCCAAGAGGAAACATAGGGAGGGACTTGCCAGCAGCGGCCCCCTCCCAGTTGTGGAATGGTCTCCCCAGTCTGTCCTGCCCTTTTCCCTCCAAGGAACTCAGGATCAAAGTAGCATCGCCATCTTTTCAGGTGCAGGTCCAAGGTGCCTTCGTAGCCAGGCATTTAAATGGGATGCGTTAGGTTCTGTCAGCCTTTTTAATAACTCTAGTTGTACTGAAAATGTTTGAGATGTTACACTGTTTTATATTTTTGTGTATTAGAATGCTGTGTTTTATGTATTGGCATTTTTATTGTATCTTTTTGTATTTTGATCAATTGTTGCGAATCTCTCAGGGAGCTTTGGCTATTGGGAAGCATAGAAATGGAAATAAATAGCTAAAGGACAAATAACCCCATGGAACAATGTTCACCCTCTGAAAATCGGAATCCAAGCTTATGGAAATGGAGGAAATAATCTGTTCTCAAATATGATTAATTTCCCCCAGTGTGTACGAAAAAATCTGAACATGTGATATGCATCTTGTATATCCATGATGCAAATCGCCCTTCCTAGGTGGGAGAGACACCGCTGGATTAGGTGGCAAAGGGGGACCGTACCGCCTGGATGCTGGCCACGAGGTTTACCAGGTGTCCCAGGCAGAGAAAGACGCTGTACCCGAAGAGGTGAAGCGAGCGGCCAGGGAGATGGCTGAGAAGGCTTTTAAGCAGAGGTTCGTGTGCTGCGACTATGACTGTTCAACAGAACGGCCACATCCCAAAGCCTCTCTGAGTGGCTCACAATAAAATTAAGTGGCTGCAAATTAAGGGGGTGTGTAGCTGTTTCATCTAACAGGCCCTTGGTGACTGAGTCGGGGGCTTTTTAGTGAGGCCCCATGTCCTTGTTCTGTTGGCGACATGCAGGTATGTGAGGGGGTGTCACACGGAGATCGGTAGAGACCTCCCCTGCAGAGGAAGGCAGGACGCGCTCCAATGGAGCCAAGCTCAGGGAACCCAGGGTCCATTTGGATGCCAGGAAGCACTTCCTGACAGTCAGGACCCCGAGGGCGTGGAATGGGCTTCCACGGGAGGTGGTTGAGGCCCCATCGGTGAGGGTGTTCAAAGACAGGCTGGACATGCACATGGTGGGCATGTCATGAGGGAGCCAGCTGGAGCCAGGGGTCAGACTAGATGGCCCGGGAGGCCCCTTCTGACTCGCTCTGGTTCTATGTTTCTACTGTTGGGAGGTGAGGAAGCCAGTAAATCCCATTGCCCATTCAGTTCAATGTTTTCCTCACTGCTTCAGGTTAAAGGAGATCCAGATGAGTGAATACGATGCATCTACTTATGAAAGGTTCTCTGGAGCTGTTCGAAGGCAAGTTGACCTGCTCCGAGTCATCCTGAGTAATCTGCAGGTAATGCTTTCAGCCAGTTACCTTTGATTTCACTTTGGGACTCACTGACTTCAACAGGATTCTCAGGAACTGGCACTTTGCAAATCTGTGGCAGGGAAAACAGATAGAAGGCCCACTCATCCTGCTGCGTACTCCCAGGTACACTGTGTGAACTCCTTAGAGGAAGGAAGAAGGGTGGATGCATGAAGGTGGAAAGTCCCTGTGGGGCAGGCAGGCAAAAGCAGAGATGCAGGGGGATGCTAAGTGTTGGTCCTTGGGTGCATTTGCAGCGAGATTCCAGATAAGCTTGCTTTTCCGAAAATCCAAAGTGATTGCACGTCATAAAGCATAGAAGGGTCAGAGCCAAATCCTAGGTTGTGACTCTTCCATGGGATATTTGCCCAGATGAGTTTATTTTGGGATGCAGGTGAAGAACCCTTCTCTGGTTAAATGCTCTGCTTTCATTAATAACAAAATGAGGAACAAAAGAATTTGTTACATTAAGCTTTGCAGCTTAAAACACCAGAGTTCTTGTTTGAGGACTCCCCATGCGAGGGAGGACAGCGCAACCTGCTGGTCATGCGTTGCCACAGCGGCACACTTAGAGCATCGGTCTCTGACGCGTCCCAGCTTGTGTATGCTCTGTGAGTCTCTGCCTCATTATCAGGAAAGGAAGTACATCCGTCTTCCTTTTGGCTAATAAAAGGTTGTTTTAAGTTCAAGGAAAAAGCGCCATGTGTTCTGTTTCCTGTGGCAGCATTGTCTTCCTGGGAAATGTGCAGCTGATATGAGGCTTCTGTGCTACCTGCAAGTCAAAAGAAGGAAAAGACTTGGTGTTTGCAGCAGAGTGACCTGATAGAAATATTGGTTGTCAGGGAAGCTGGAAGAGGTGAATCTGTGAGCCGCCCGGAGAGCAGCTGTGGGGCGGCATACAACTGCAATCAATCAATCAATCAATAAAATTATTTTAGGCCTGGTTCTCACCAAGGCACAGCCATTTCTTGCAGGTGTACCTATCGCTTCTCATGCATCACGCGATCAAAGGCTTTGCTGCAGTCTATAAAGCATAGGTTGGTCTTCTGAAATTCCTCGGGCTGCTACAGTGTCCAGTACTTGCGATTTACTCACGGGTGCCTCTTCCTTTTCAGAACCCCACGGAAGGCCAGGCATTGCTCTCATATCCTATGTAGGGTAGCATTCTTCATCGCAACACCTTGAGCATCTCTTTGGTTACATGGGAAATGCGTGCAAAGGCCCTGCAGCCCCTTAGCATCCCCTTTCCTGGGAACTGGAGTGCATATTGGGCTTTTCCAGCCTCTGGGCCACTGTTTTGTTTTCTGCATTTTTGCCATGTTCTCGTTAGGATCTTGACCGGTTTGGGGTATGCAGCTTGTGGTGATTTATTCCTTCCAAGCTCTTTCAGAGCAGCCTTCGCTTCACTATCTAATACTGCAGGCCTTTTCTCATAGGGCTGCTCTTCAAAGGAACCTTCCCACTGTGGGACGCTTGTCATGTATTGCCCGTGTTCTCATCGTTCAGTAACCGAACCCCATCCATCTACCACGCACCAATATTTTGCACTCCAGAATTAGCAGAAGAAAATTGTGTTCTCAGTGCCATGCCAACAGCTCCTCAGCGCTTCAGCACCATCTTTAATGATTAAATGCATGCTTAAGAGTGAGTCCCAGCCCTTGTTGAAACATTTCAAAGCAGCTTGCTTCCCACAGCTTCCCATCTCTGGCAGTCTCAAAGCTTTGTCAGTGAAAACAACAAGCGGACCGTTTCAGCACATATTCAGTGAGGCTGAAACTTGCTCGCCTTCTGTTGTTTTCTTTTCTCTCTCTTTCCATAAGCAATATATTGCCAACACTTCAAGAAGCAGCCATCTCAAGAAATGTGTGCATTTGAGAAATGTCAAGTCTACAGCTTTCTTCAAGATCTGCTTACTAAATAGGGGGTTATTCTTTGGAGCAGTAATTTTCAGATTGCTGAGATATCCTGGCTTGTCACAGAGAGCCTGGAAGTGTGTCTTACCTCTGCTGATTAGCAGCTAGCAATTAAGGTTCATCTTTAAAATGGGAGATGTACAAAAGCGCGAATGCTGAAAAAGGATGTATTTCATATCAATATGAAATTATTTGCTCGTTTTCTTTTTCTTTTGTTCTATTTTTTATTTGCTGGGAAGTCCACCCTGTTTCTGTTTTGGTTTCCGGTATTAGTAGCAAGACTTGTGGCTTTCCTACAGGCAGTCTGTTGGCCACTGTGTGAACTTAAATGCTGGACTCAGCAGAACCTTGGTTTGACCCAGCAGAAAAGCTCTTCTTGGGTGGTTCTGCTGTTGTAGAATTGTTCCAATAAAAATGTATTTTTGTTGAAAGCAGTGGGAAGGCTGCCTTGAGGATGGCATTCCTTGTCCCTCTTTTGCCCCTCTTTAGGCCAAAGGGAAGGAAAGGCAGTGGCTGAGACACCAGGTCGTTGGAGAACTTGACGACGCCAAGATAATTGACGGTCTGACGGGGGAAAGGGCCATCTATAAGCGACGGGGAGACGTCGAGCCGCAGGTGAGTGAAGGGGGACCAAGCGACGGGCGTTTGCGCATCAGCCCCTTTCCTGGCATGCACGCTGTTCGGCCCGTTTGGCGCCTTGCCGCCTAATTTGGGGCTGCCTGCAAAACCTCTCTCCCTTCTCTTATTCTCCCTAGCGGTGTGTTTCTCAGGGCGGGGTGGGGGGGGCGGAACATGTTCACTTGCACCACACAAAGATGTGGCTGCGCCACAAGACAGCACCCACCCCCTGCACGCCTCAGTCATATCTGGAACTCACAACCCGGCCGACCCAGCGTCGTTCAGAGGCCTGGCACAGCGGGGTTGGCCTCGCCTCTTGAGGGGGCAGCTGGGGGTGGACTTGGGAGCCCTCCCGCCAGGCTCTGGGGAGATGTGGCACTTCCCACCACATGCTGCCGGCCTTCTTGCAGAATTCCTTTCGAGAACTTCTTCCTGACATATCCTGAGATTTTCTTTTCTTAGCTAAGGTTTGAAAACATGGCAGTTGGTTTTGCATTTCCTGGACTCACCTGTAACTAGAAGTGGCATCAATCCTGGAATAAAACCCTGCTACTTTTTTTAAAAAAAGCTTACTGCCTGCTGCAGGGATGGGGGCAGAATGCAGAGGGGACTACAGTGGGGGGATTGATTCCCCCCTCCCCAAATTACCCTCATTAAATTGCAGTTCCTGAAACGCTTTTGTTTTTCCCATCGCACTTTTAAAAGGGAAAAAAAGCAAATCTAATTGCAGCTCTCAGAAACTGACCAACATTGCTATGAACACCTACAAATAGCACACTTCTTGGGCGTCACCACAACGTGCTGCGCATCTGGCTCTCCCCTGCGGTCCCGTGCCCCGTCACGGAGCACTACGCCCGTGCAAAGATGCACCGGCACACGCCAAAGCAGGGCACCGGCAGCGGCCACCGCTCCCACCTATGGAAGGACGGTGCTGCCGATAAGCTGAGGGCTCCCGATTAAAGTCCATCCTCTTGTTGTGTCTGCTCTGAACCTCTGGATTGAAATAAATCAAACAAGGAGCACCGAGTTGAAAAGCTTGTCTATCATGCTGAGAAAAGGAGAGAATGCAAAACAAAATACCTAGATGATGAGTCAGTGAAAGAGCGAAATTGGAAGCCAGTCAAATAAAACAAATATTTTAGGCATTTTTATCTGTTTGCCAAACTTTCAGTAAGTAGCTTGGTGTTCATTTTCTAGGTCTTCTTGCTTCATGTATCATAAAATACCTTTCTAGATCCAGGAAACATGCCAGCAAATGTTAAAACAGATGTTTCATTTTTTAATGATCCACTTTATAGTCTGAGCGTGGTGCAGCCCAAATCCCATTTCAAACTATCTAAAGGCTATAATATTACCAGACAAGCCTTACTGTGCAGAGCTGACTTATCCCACGATGCAAGTCAAAGAACATTCCCTGTTGATTTTGGAATAAATCGCTCATCAGAGATCCCTTTTCTGAAAATCAAAAGACCTTTTCCTGTGAATGTGTGGCTTTGCCCATATCCACATGTGCAGCCTTTCTTGGATTTTGGCTCTAGCGTAGGGGACTTGAATACAGAAATCTCCTCTTTGGGGATATTTATAAGAACAACGGTACTAGTTTGAAGAGCGATTCTGTGGTCCCGAGATCAGGAGAACCGCAGAAGGCTGCCGTTTCCCTTCTCAACATCCCCAGGGAGAGCTCTCGGAGGCGGTGCAACTGAGGGCCTGGATGCTGGACAGTCCACGGCCACAGAAGGGTGGGAAGGGACTTCTCTTTCTGGGATCACAGCAAGAGCACGGGGAAGGTGGAAAGGGGTGTGTCCTGGGAGGGGAGGGGCGGGGCCAAGAGGGGCATGGCTCTTCAAGGCCGAGAAGGTCCCTTGTCACCTGTCCTACCCACTGGAAGGTGGGATAGCTGGATGGCCACCTCACTTGAACCAACCAAGCCAGAGAAGAAAGGACAGCTTGGAAGGGCTCTCTCCCCCTCCTGCCCTGCCTGGGCATCATCAGCAGGACAATCCGGAGGGCAGTGCTCTTAAGGAAACCACCATCCCGTTATTAAGATCAAGTGTAGCTCCCAAAATGGAGACTCAGTGGTTGGGGATGACCAAGGGTTCTTGGTAGCAAGAAGGGCAAGGCTGGGATGCTGTGGGCTTGAGACGGTGGCACAGGAAATTAAGTAGGTCCACTTCCATCCCATCTACCCCTGTGTTTGCACTGCTTTGCATAAATACATAAACAGTCTGGTCATGACTTTTCACTGAGCGAGTTCTGTGAATTTAAGTTGATGAACTTTGCTGCTTGTATCTGTTTCTTTAAGCTTGGGAGCCCGCAGGAGAAGCCCAAGCGCCTCCGCCTAGTCGTAGATGTTTCTGGCAGCATGTACCGCTTCAATGGAGTCGACGGGCGGTTGGAGCGTTCCATGGAAGCCGTTTGCATGGTTATGGAAGCTTTCGAGAATTACGAGCAGAAATTTAAGGTGATTTTGGAATGCACCTAGGAGCTTCCAATGTGTGTGTAGAAGAAGGGAGACGGGGGGAAGGAACTGACACTAGAATGACTGGACATTTCTTTTTCTTCAAGAACCTGAGGAGAATGTACCAGCTGTCATTAGAAGCATTGAGGGATACAAAAATCAATCAAACAGTCCCTTAAACGTTGGTTTTTAAAATCTTTCTGTTAAACTTTATAGTATTAAAGCCCCAGGATGTTGGAAGAGTGCTCAAGAAGGTTGGCCTCCCCTCTCCTTTATACAAAAACATTTTCATGCCTGTTCAGAGGCTATTTAATTGATCAAGTAAGGTTTTACTTGTTCTAAGTGCCAAGAAATTTAGCCAATGATATTGCCTGCATTTAATTCTCATGCAGATAATAAATGTACAAATACCAGGCACAAATTCTTAGCTGAAATTTGTTTTTAAATAAACTGTGGACAAGCACACAAGCTCGGCAGGGGGAAGCTTGTGCTGAAATTTTTCACGGAGTTGCCACTTCTTTCCTCCACGAAAGGGTCCATTTTGAGGAGGATGAGGCCTTTGGCCAGCCGGGATCAGCTGGAGACGTTGATTCTGCTCTGGCCTTCCCAGCATGCCGTGTCACTGGCTTGTTCACATGCAGATAAGATAAAGTGGACACACCAGACAAACGTTGTTCCTTCATTAATTACATTTCTGGAAACTGGAAGATAGAAAGCCAGGCCCTGGATGATTGAGCAGGGAAATAATTTCCCGTGATAGCCCTGCCGAATGCACCCCCGCCAGGCGCGGGCCGTTGCAGAGCGCTTGACGGAGTGGTGCAGTGGTGCACATGCTAATGAGGAATGGCCTGAAATGAACGGACGGTCTCCCCTTCATTTGCATGATGACCACCGTTGTGTGTTGGGCACCGACATTCACAGGTGGGGAGTAGCAGAGCGAGTGCTTTTTGCTGCTGCGCGTGCCAAGACGAATGTTGTCACAGTGCCGCTGCGGGAACATGCTTATTGAAATGTCTTGCGTGCAGTATGACATCAAGGGACATTCCGGAGATGGTTTTAACATTGCCTTGGTCCAGAGTGACAAAGTGCCGAAGAACAACAAGCAGAGATTAGAGATTTTGAAGGTAAGCCTTACTGACTGAAATGTTGGCGTCTGGTGTTGCAGATTTCAGGAAAAAGAAGGGAACTAGCCAGGGCTGTGTGCAAATGCACATGTGGGAGGAAAACCTTTTTCGTTCAGGAATCTGCACCACTATATTACTTGTTCTCATAAATACCCTCCCATAGCACCTTCCTGTAACAGATGCATATATGGATTTCCTCCCTGGCCCAGTTGTTCAGCTACAGTAGCAAAGCTAGGAAGATGGTGTCATCGCCCTCCGTTACGGCCGCGGATGCTCGTGGTTCTCCTGTGTGTCACACTGTGGCTTGTTGTGGGTTACGTGCCCACCATGAGCAGGGGGTCCCGCAAGCCCCAAGTTGCAAATGTAACCCCTGCTCAGGGCTTGCTGCATCACGTGAGCCCACAGTTCCCCTAAAACGGAACAACACTCTCTCCAGGTTCCCAAAATGCCCCCATCCGAGAAACCCCGGAGACCTGCGGGTCACCTCCCAGAATTTGGGGGGATTCAGTGCATCCCCCGCAATAGCTGGGCTCGTGGTTCCTCTTCAGTCTCCATGCCAGCATGTTCCTCCTCCTATACCTGCCATGAGCAGTTTCTTCCGGCTACCCGGCCGGGCACAGAGTTTCCTCTCTCGGCCGCGTGCTCGCCTTCCGGGGCGGCTTTCACGGGCTCCTTCCTGCTGGCCTGCAGACCATGCATGCTCACGCCCAGTTCTGCATGAGCGGAGACCACACCCTGGAAGGCACGGCGCACGCCATCCGGGAGATCGCCCAGGAAGAGGCGGACGAACACTTCGTTGTCGTCTTGAGTGACGCGAACCTGGAGCGGTACGGCATCCCCCCGGCGGAGTTTGCCCGGACCCTGACCCTCGATCCCAAAGTGAACGCCTTTGCCATCTTCATTGGGTCCTTGGGGAGCCAGGCGGACAGGTAGGTGGCCTGGGAGAGCTGCAGGGGGTGGCGAGGGGCTCACGGCCGTAAGCGCCCGGACCTCACTGCCAGCGGAGCAATTCGTTTCGCTTTCCGTTAGGCTGAGTGTAGAAAAAGAGAGCTGGTGTGTTCCTCCATAAGCCCGAATAAAAGGTCGGTGGACTTAGGGCAGACGAGCTTCTGAGGGCCAAATCGCAGTGCACGGATTCAGCAATAGAAACAGCCCCTGTTCTTTGGAGGGTGAAGTCCTGGTTGGGCTACTGCCCGGCGCTGACTCACAGTGGTGTCGCTCCCCTCCCTGGCTGCAGGTTGCAGAGGACACTGCCAGCAGGCCGCTCCTTCATCGCCATGGACACCAAGGGCATCCCGCAGATTCTGCAGCAGATCTTTGCGTCCACCATGCTGTCAAGCTCCTAGGAACTGCCAGCTTTTAATGCAGACATGGAGAATTGAACATGGAAAACAGCTCAGAATAATCACTGTGAAGTTCTCATGTTAAGAGCTGTGACTCTAATCATGTAGGCTTTACATTGGGGTAAAGACTGAACGTGAATGTTTCGTAGAAGAGTAGCCTGCTCCTGAGCAAAGACTCGATTTAAACTACACCCGCAATCAAACCCTTCTGAAATTGAAGCTTCTGTTCTGGGTTCCTTAAGAACTATGCTTTGCACTGAATATTTGTCTATTGAAGAGAGCAGAATAAAGGAGATCTGTCCTTTTCTGGGTAATTATTTTCAGGAACTGGTAGAATAATTTTGTGCCTATATCTTACGTTGCTGCGTCCAAAGAAACAGCACTTTCTTGCTGCGAACAGAACATGATTGGAACACACAAAACTAAACCAGACGGAAACCCCTTTCAGAAACTGCACATAATCTCATTTTTATGTATGTCGCGATGGGTCGGGCACGACTTTGCGATTAACAACAACAACTCATTTTTCGGTTCTGTAGCAACCATCAGAGAAGCCATTTGTAAACTGTTGCATAGCGAAGCTTGACTGGCATCAAACCGCGTGCCTTTGCATTCACTGACTGTGGTGTGTGTGTGGGTCGAACCCACTCTCTTTGCTGAAGGACCCTTCTTAGTTGGCCAGCACTGGTCACGGGCGGAGGGGACCGCTGGGCTGGGTGGCCAGCAGATGAGATGCATCTGCGGGGTTTGCACAACTCTTGGGAAACAAAATTCCACTGGATGAGAATATGCTTGAAATGCAGAACTCCCAAAGTGGAGGGGCTTGTGGTCTCTGTGGCGCCATGTGTGTAGTAGGGCAAAGGGGATCTCTCCGCCTGGCAGCTCTGCAGCGATTCATCGGCAAGTCATGAAGGAATGCCAGGATCCCAGTGTTTTGCTTGCTGCAGATTTGGCAGCTTTTAAGCTGTTTGAGAGCCAGCACTGTTTAAAGGCTTTCTGCCGGAAGAAAGTCAACTTCGCATTCAAAGACCTCTGGCAAATCTCATTGGGGAAAACCACTTCCTCCAAGCAGCTAGTCCCCAGCAGTCTCTTTGAAATATATAATTACCCGACTCTTTAGGCAAAAAATGTCTCATCCCCCACACTTACGGAGGTTAATAATGGAGCAGCACCGGCCTCCAGACCTTTGTTTGAAAGGCAGGGGACAAAAAGGATTGAGAGATAGGAGGAAGAAAGCAAAACTCAGGCCCCAATTCTTGTTGTCACAGTTCCTACCAGTGTTCTTTCGGGGCCTTTCTTAAGATCAAGAGAGCTCTTTAGCCATGCTCTCATGCGAGGGACAGTTTTCACCTGGAGAAACCCGACAGTGGTGCAGTGTTCCCTTGGATCAGAGCTTCCCAATCTTTTTGGTTGGTGGGCATGTTTAGAATATTGAGGGTTGTTTCTGGGAACTCTTGCAAGAAGCCTGAGAAAAGTCTGACGAAATGCCTATTTCCTACAAAGCAAGCTGGTACAGGTAAAATAAAAAAAAAAGGAACTTAGCCAGGACGCGTCCAAGGCAAAGATGGGTTCTAGGCCACAAAGCTTTGGCGCTCAGAGTTTTCAGCACTCAGAGAGAGGCTGGGTGGGTCAAATAGGGTCTCTCTGCTGTGCTGATCGAGGTTTGATGTCAGTCTTGAGCCCCAGGATTGTTGTTCTGGGGGACCTCGCCGCCCATGCCAAAGCAGTCGGTTCTGCGGGTGAGCCTCGCGAGACGTGTGGAGCAAGCCCTTCGCTGCATCCCGTGCCCTCGTTCGCAACCCAGGGCGAAGGATGGTGGCCGCCATTACAGCCACGGTGCAATTGGAGCAAGCCTTTAACCTGACACGCATAGCTCGCGGTGATTGCCCCAACCGAGCGGGAGAGCGGTGATCCTGAGGCGGGGAATTTATCCTGTATTCCTTTCTCACAAGCAGATAGTTTCCCGTTGGGATGTTTTCTCGGGGGTTGTCCCCGCTGCAAGGATGGGAACATCACGGCTGCCCTTCCAGGCTGCCACTCATTTCTGGGGCCATTTCAAAGTGCCGATTTTAAATATAGAGCCCTAAATAGCTGGAAGGCAGGTTGCCCAGAGTTCCCCTTGCACTCGCCCTACCTGCCCCCCTCAGCCTTCTCCAAATAGGTCTTCTTCAGCAGCAGCCCCACTTCCATGAAACACCATTCCCAGGAGGCCTTTTCATATCCAGGTCTTTGCTCAGAGTCTCCTTAAAAGCTATTCCAGATCTTTAGATCTTTGTGCTATCCCAGTTTTGCTGCTGAGCTTAATGTTTTATTATGTGTTGCATGACTCTGACTTCTTGCTTCTGGTTACACTTTGTGCTTTTTGTTATTTTGCACTTGTGCACATTGCCCAGATAATTTCAGTTACAGGGAGGTCTAAAAATGCAGAATAAAGAACTGTTTTGCTTTCTAGAAGATACAAACGAGATATAAGCAGGACACCCCTACGTTGAGGATTCCTTCCCAAAGTGGCTTATGGATGCACTCATTACCCTTTGCTTTCGAGATTCTCCCTGACGGCCACGACGTCAAATCGTCAGTTTTCTGGTCTCTTCCCAGTTTAGCAACATTGGCAAGCACTAAAAAGCATCTTTAAATAGCCCATCTGCTGCAGCAAGAGACGTGTGAACAATAAGAACCTGTTTTCCAAATTCTGACATTGGACAGAAAAAATAAAGGTCTCTTTGTAGTCGGAGAACATGATGTAGAGATCTTTTACTCTTACTCTTGACAAAATGCACTGGAAAATGTATGTCCATGTTCATAAATTTTCCACACATTCTTCCCAAATAGCCCCAGGGTCTCACTGGGAGTTACTACAATGCTAATGCCATATGTATTTTGGGAAAGGAGAGCGGCTTGCAGGGAAAGAATACTAGAGATGCGAAGATAGACTCATTTATTTATTTATTTCCTGCCTTTTTGCTGTTTAAGGAACTCAAGGCAGCTGTCATAATTCTCCTCCTCTCAATCTTTTTCTCACAACAACCCTGTGAGGTAGGCTGAGATGAGAGTTTATGCCTGGCCCAAAGTCACCCGGTGAGCTCCGTGGCTGAGCTGCGATTTGAACCCGGACTGCCTGAGACCCAGTCCCGCACTCTTAACCACCACACTGCCCTGGCTCTCTTAGTTGTGTGTGAGATGGGGTGGGGGGCAGTCCGTGGCCCCCCAGTGGCCCCCAGATGTGGATGGACCCCGACTCCTGGCAGCAGCAGGGGCCTGGCAGGAAAGGTGATAGCTGCAGTCTGCAGACATCTGGAGTACGGCTACACATTCCTCACTGCGAAGGTACAATGTCTGCTAAGCTTGATTCTTCTGTGTGTGGTGCAGAACTGAAGTGTGATTTCTAACGCGATGTGATCCCAGGAGGAGAATATTACACGATCCTGCTAAGCAAGCTTTAGTACTAACCATCCAAGGAACCGTCAAAACGGTACATGATTGTATGACGCAATGCCCTGCTCCCTATTAAAACTTCCCGGAGGCTCAGACATCAAGGACAGGCCGGGCTGGAGTGTGTCTGCGTGAGCAACACGAAGCTGAAGCGCCGGGCAGAAGCGGCTTTCTTTGCAGCGGCCCGTGGACCTTCATGCTGCTATTCTAGAATGTGCCCCTTGAAGACACACACCTGTTGGTTCCCCACATGGATGCTGCATCGGGGATTGCTTTGGAGTGATGAAGGCGGGGATCGTAAGGGGACTCTGGCAGGTGCTCAGTGTCCTGCTTCAGTCTCCTGGATCCTCTCTGGCAGTCAGGAGTCCTTCCCAATTTAGGATCGGGCACGGGGTGCTGCTGGGGGGGTGAGGAATTTGCCCCCAGGAGCGAGGGGTGGAGGAGCTTCCTTCCTTCCTTCCTTCCTTCCTTCCTTCCTTCCTTCCTTCCTTCCTTCCTTCCTTCGCAGGTCTGCAAACGTCCAGACCCATCCCACCTTATCCCGCATTGTTTGGGAGAGCCTTTTAGGATGCCGCCAAAGCTTTGGGGGAGGAAGCGACACCTTCCTTCCATGAAGTTCCCAGAGCTACAGTGTCCAGAGGTGAGAGTGAAAACCTTTAGCTCACAAACAAAAGTGGAAGGCAACAGAAAGCGTGGTCCTCAGCAAAGCTTTGCCAAGACGTTATGGCAACCGGCAGCTTCTCGTGTACCAGCCTTGCTTGAGCAGCACGTGCGCCACTGCAGTGTAGCGGCTTGTCTTCTGCACACATCAGCCTGTGCGCACAGGCCCGTGTGCAAGTGATCAAGAGTTCCCCGCCATCCCATCCATGTGTGGAAGCTGCCGGCCGGCGCCGCAATGCCTTTGCCGGAACGCACGCGACGGTGCGCGCCTTCATGCACAGCCTCGCCTGGCTGGAGCTCGCCCAGAGCCGAGCCCCTGCCGATGAGGAAGGTGAGGGGTGATTCTCTCCTCCAGGACAGAGGTCCTCAAACTTCTTCAATGCGGGGCAGTCGAAAGGTGCCGGCGGTGGGTGGGGGGGGGGGCGCAAGTGGCGAGGCACGGCGGGGGCAGGGAGGTGCATGGGGCAAGGCAGCAGCTTGCTTGTGTGGCAATTGTTTTTTCCAAGCGAGTCTGAAATGATCTCCTCGGGAGCAAGCCACACCCGTGCTCATGAGGGGCGAGTGCAGAACCTCTGGGGCAGGCCAGTTAAATGGGCGTGGCGGGCCGGATCCGGCCCACAGGCCGTAGTTTGAGGACCCATGCTCCAGGGACCCACGCTCCAGGGGCCCCTAATGCAGGATGCCCAGGGGCCCCTAAGTCAGCTGCCCCTAAGTGAGCAGCTGACTCTTCGGAGGCCTGCCCTCTTACTGCACTGCAGTCCCCAGAAACACAGTCCTCTGTGTGTTCATGGAAGTGAAAGGCTGCATTAATTGAAATGGGAGGCAGAAATCACAAGATGGGGAGCTCTTGTTTTTGGACAACGCTGGATGAATGCATGAGCTCTGACGTCACAAACCCCATACAAATAAAGCTCCCCTTTGTACAGTTGCTTATTCAATTAATCTCCCACAGAAATAGGCAGGGACCATGAATCACCAAGCAGGAGGCAAGCCAGGCCAGCTTTAAGCCAAGAAGCACACCAGCTCCTTCTTCCAGTGCTTCGCTCAGTCGGCTCCAGAACGGACCCTCCAGTGCAGTGCAAGGAGGGCTGCACAACCGTGCCCCATGCCAGCCAGTTCCTGTGGCCCTGGCGCCAAGGATTTGGTGGCCCTGGGTGAAAGAGACGGGACTAACGCCCCGTCTGCCTTCTTGTTGCACTCGGTGCCGATGCGGGGAAGGAGACGGGGAAGAGCCATCAGAATCAGGCCACTGAGAAGGAATCGGAGGAGGTGAGCTGTGTGTGTCTCCATCCCCTCCGTGGGCAGGCAGCCCCTGCGGGGTCCTCAGGCAAGCCCGGGAAGCCCTTACCCAGAGGAAACAGCTGGGCTTATGTATATATGCAGTTTGGGCAGTGGAGACACATGGCGCAAAATGAATGGCCTCTTTCTCCAGCCCCCAAGGAAGGCCCGAAATAAATTATTTTTCCAGGATCCAGAGACTAGTTTCTTGTTTTCTTTTTCTTTTTGGATTTGTGTACAATGGATTCTAGTTTTCTCTCCTTTTTCAGAATGCTCAGACAGCTCGTCCTTGTTCGTTGCAGCTGACGGACAGTCTTCCAAGAGCCCTCTTTGCCATTATGCCTCGCATGCAAATACAGCACTTGCTTGGAAGACATTTAGGGTGACGTGCTGATGAAAATGAAATGCCTGAATTAGCTGTATTACCACAGACTAGCTCCTTAACCAGCATTAGGTATAACAGTTCCAGCAACAGAAACTGATTCAGAACCTAGAACAACTGCGTTTCACTTTGTGCTAAATAATCACACACTTGCCCATACTGCTCAGGGACACTTGTGCAGTTTCTGCTGCAAACTTTCTACAAGAGACACCACAATTCAATGGGATTATATCACATGTAATAACCACAAAGGAAATCGTACCCCAAAACCTCTAAGATAATTTTTTATTTTCATAGCTCTGAGGAAATTAACACTTTTCTTGGGTGGATGCTCTTCTTACCATGTGTGACATTAACATAACTGAGCTTGATAAACAAAGGTCTTTAGTTTCTTGTGAACATATATAAAATCTCATTGTATAGATGTTTGCGATAAAAGCATGTTGTATGTAACGCTGGTCTTGTGTTAGGCTGCAGTCACCCTGTAACTAGATTATCATGTTCACATCACGTTCCTGATGTGCTTTATTCGCCCCTGAAAATCATGCTTCCGTGCACAGCCATGAGTCTGTATGTTGGCAATGCTCATAATGTCTAGGTTACCCCTGTGGCATCATGCATTCCTGTATTAACAACAAACAAGAATTCACTTTCTGTTGCTATTTTTGAACACTTTCTTCTGGTGCTCCAGCATATGTGAGGAACACAGCACATTGAGCCAAAACTTGTACATTTCCCTATTGCAACACAGCCGTTTGGGGACTGCGCACCGTTTTATCTTCTGCTGCATGAAAAATTAAGAAAAGTGTCAGAGCAGCTGCACTGAATGAGGAGCGAAGTTTACGTTTAGCTGCGTCCACAGGAACCTTTGCTCTCATCACTGTAACGTGTGCAGGGGCTTTTTTCCTCAAACCATCTGCTAACAAGAAGGCAAACTTTACCCTTAGCTGAACGCTAGCTTTATTCTAGGGGGAAGGGCTTATTTTTACCCTAAGAATGAGAGCAATCTTGGAATAAAATAGCTGGCAAGTGGAACACCTTCCTGTTCTAGGAGGATGTGACCATCTGGAGTGAGCCTTGGAGATGTCTGGGTCCGGAAACGCTGCACAGTGACTTAATCTCACACGCCGTCTTCCAGAGCCGCTGCCCCTCTTTTGCTGCGTCCAGTGGCCCCCCTGCCCGCTGGCCAAGGGTTTAATTGGCCTGACGAGGAGGAGGAATGTGTCGCTGCAGCGGTGTTGCTCTCAGCCCCTTCTGTCGTATCACACACGCATATCCACCCGCTTCGTGAGTGGGCCCTGGGGGAGGAGACAAAATTGGGCAAGCCAGCCATTCTGCTAATGGATGCAAGAGGGGAAGCTTGCAAGCTTGGAATATTCCGAGCAGGGAGGTTAAAATAAGCCGGACCAGCACACGAGTGAAGAGACCCTACGGCGGCGGCTGTGAGCTTCCTGGAGCAAAGGGCTGGGCCGTCCAGGCAAAACAGTTCACAGTCCGTTGAAACCAAGTATGTTTTCCTTTTTAACAATTCCAGTTCAGTCTTTATTTGTTTACAAAAATATACTGTACCCCAAAGCGTTAAAGTGAACTATATAACATTACAAATCTTTCCATAAAAGCACTTTTAAATTAATATTCAGCTCTATTTTATGAAAAAGTACAGCAGGAGCCTATCTGTTATTTTAATCTGTCTGCAAGGAAATGAAAGAACCGGCAGTCGTGACCGTTGAGAAGAACCGGGGAGAGGTTGCTGTCCCATCAGACAATGGCCCAGACGCGGCCGCTTCCTCCTGACGACAGGGCTGGGCCACAGGCATGCACCTCACATGCCTGCAGAAACATCACAGACGACCAATGTTAACGGCAGAACACAAAAGGCAACTTGTGGGGTCATTTTCCTGAACTTGAACTGAAACAATGTGCAAGAATCCCCAGGTGATCCAGTGGAACTCAGAAATGACACCTTACCCGCAACACCCTGTTTTTCACACATGCCCAACTTGAGCTTCCACGAGTCCTCCCTGTAATTCACCACACTGCCCTTCTAGGACTCATCCCTATTCGGATCTGTGAGCAGCCACTACAGAGAGGAGCACAGGTGCCTTTTCTCTGGAAGGGCCGCCTGCGTCCATTTCCGCCCCCCAGCCAACGAAGCAGGTGTGCCGACTTACTTGCCAAGGTCCTGTCGAGATCCGCAATAAAGTCTTCCAGTTCCTTTGTGTCTCCCAGCTTTGCTGCAAAGACAAGCGCAAGACTCAGGGGTGCACCAAGGCAGCACTGACTTCACAGTGTTTGCCTCGCAGCTGAACAGCATCCCCATGTGCTGATTTTCCAGGGCTTAAATATTGCCTGATAAAGAATTAAGCACAGCCTCATTCGTCGCTCGAAAGTGAAAAAGCAGCTTCTTGGTTTACTACTTAGAGGCCTCTTAAAAAAAAACAAGATGCGATAAAAATGGCGGATACAGAGAGCATAAAACCTGCAGACCCTCCAAACCAGCAGGCAGATGGAGAGAGGCCAGCGCAGTTCCCATCGACTGCAGCAGCCCCATTTTCCGAGCCCTCCGCTCTGCCCAAGCACCGGGGTGGACTGAGCTGAGGGAGATTCGCTCTTCTCTCGGTTCTACACGCCAGATCAACTGTCTCTGATCGGCCACCATTACCAAACCACGAGCGAGGGAAATCTCATTCTGAACTGATGGGGTGCTTAAAAGCAGCACCTGAGCCCGTCCATCCTCAACCGTCCTTCCCTCCCTCGCACCTGGCTAGAACCCCCGGCCAATTCCAGTCCGAACATTCCCAGGCCACGGAGACCTGACCTGAACTGACCCGGCTCCATTCACACACGTGGAAAGTATCTCTGCCACTTGGTCTTTGATAACGGCAGGAATCAGGCCTGCTGTTGGGAGCTGAGTTCCCCCTTCCTTCCTTCCTTCCTTCCTTCCTTCCTTCCTTCCTTCCTTCCTTCCTTCCTCCCTCCCTCCCTCCCTCCCTCCTTTCAAACCAGACAGTCCTTTGGCAAAAGGGCTTTATTTCCAATGTGCCACCATCCAACTAACAGCCAACAGAGGGAGCGCCCCTGAGCAAGCACGGAGCTGTTGAACCCAGACTAGAGGCTCTTTCCAGGAACCTTCCTTCTCAGCACCTCGGGACTCCACCGCTCTGGGTGTGTCCCGCCGGAGAAGGCCTGGCCTGCTGGATTTGCGCAGGCCGTTCTCTCCCAGGGCCACGTCACGGGGTCAGCGACCGCCTGGGCTCCTCTCGCTGCTCTCCCCTACCTCCACTTCCAACCCCGCTGCCCCAGCCCAGCTCCCATGGTCTGCCTCCACACCTGGAGACAGCAGGAGTCTTCTGAAAACCAGTGTGTGCAAACCCAAGGGCGCTCGCTTTGCAGGTGGCCCGCAATCACCCTCTAGAGAGGACAGCCAGCACACGCCAAGTGGCCCATGGCACTTCAGCATTCAGGAGCCACCCTTTGAAATGTTATCCACGTGCCCTGACCTAAAGGATTACCTTTCTGCGAAGCTGTTGTTGGAGTGGAAATCCCTGGAGCGGACAGAGTTGGGGAATTCAGCTTTTCATCGCTAAAGCTGAAACTGTTTCTGCAGAGAGAATCAGCGCCTACAAGACAGATATGACCTGTTTAGAACATCTGGAATCATGCATCACATCCGCAGCTGTCGTAACCCACCCCCGTCTCGCCTGCTCCAAAAGCACAGACATGGATCTCAATACCATGTTGGTATCGCTCTGCAACTTGATTCATTGGTAGATGTAAGGCGTAACTGTATAGATATGTACCTGGGATTATGGCACATAGAACTCAGTGGCATGTGTCTCTGAGTATTCCCATAGGATTGTGCTGTCAATCAAGTAGAATTCATTAATTTCCGTCCCTTTCAAAATAAATGAAATCTAAATGAAACAAAGACTTCTTTAAGGTCCCATGTTGTGGAGTTTTCCAAGATTAACAGCACCCGTTTTGCTAGGCAACAAAAGTGAGGGTTGGATTCTCACTTACAAGCAAGTTAAAAAATGTGTTTATCGTGTGGGCGGAAATGCCTATAAGCACCCAGAATGCGACCTTAGAAATTTAGCCCTGTCCTTAGGTAGGTTTCTAAACTCTCTGATTATACAGGCACACCTACAGAGTTTGCAACCTGGTGTGTTGTTTGAAAGGACAAGATCGACACTTATGCTGTGGATGTTCAGAATGATGAAACCGGGTCTCGGAGAGCATGTGAATCTCGAGAGAGGCATGCCAGGAGGGTGAGCCCAGCTCACCCACGGCAACAGAGCTTTTTGAAGGGCTGCCTCCACGCGCATGGATGCTCCTCGGCTTCTCTCCTTCAGCCTTGCACACCGTCCATCCGTTTGTTTCCCTGCCAGCTGTCTCCTTCCTCTTCACCTGTGCAGCAGTTCACCAAGAGGGTCTTCTGCCTTGGTTTCTCCTTCTCCCAGAACGCGACAGCGAGGGCAGTGTGTGGGTGAACTACGTTCTCTCTCTGGCCGGAGCAGCTTGCAGACGGACGGGTGCAAGTGAGCATGACACACCCAGAAGGCCTCCTCTGAATGCTGAACTGGCCTGCCTAGCCTCGTAGGGTCCTCGAGCTTCCTTTGACCATGGAGCCCTGTGCTGTGATTTTCTTGAATGAATGTTGTCATCATTAAGTGGAACTGGCCGTGGAGGGAGGGGGGAAGAGCAGTGTTCCTGTGCGCCGTCCAGTCATCTCCGGCTTAGGGCAACCTAGGAATGAAGCTCCCAAGATGTCCTGCCCTTGACAGGCCTCCTCGCCTCCTCCTCCCTTGCCCTGGGGCAAAGCTGCAGGTTCGTCAGTGAGCTACCTAGTGCCATAATATTGTGTTCTCTACAGTTTGCTTACGATGGGCAAGTCCTAGGAAGAGCATCAAAGGATCTCCTTGGATAAGAAAGCATGGGAGAGTGAAGACGCCTCGGGCACATTTGTTGATTCATACCTAGAGGAGGAGATGCTAAATGCAATCAGAAAGTGAAAGCATATTACCTTTCTTAGCCCAGCTGAAAGGACGCAACACCAACCATTCCCGGGAAACGCTGCGCTGCCAAGTGTGCTGCCTCCGCCAGTCACAGCTCAACGTTCATCCATGGTGTTCCATGCCATCCTGTTGGCTGCAACATGCACTGACCCCAGGAATGGAGGCCTGCCAAAATGTGCTGTCCTCCGCAGCCCTGCTCAGCTCTTGCAAATGCAAGGCGGTGCCTCCCTTGACAGAGTCCACCCGCCCACTCTCCGGCCTTCCTCGTCTTCTTCTGCCTTCAACTTTCCTCCACACCATTGCCAGAAGTCAGAGATGACTTGCCATCAACAAATACATTGAGCAGAATGCCTGCACGCTTGCTTGAATCTACATCTGCTGAATGGGGTCCAATATCCCACTGAAGCATTCCTTTCAAAGCCTCCTCCTTCCCTGCAGCCCGATCCTTTTGGACCTACCTGGGAATGCTGCAGCTCATGCCTGGATTATTTTGGATTCCTGAAATAAGCACAGTTGGCCCAGAAATGCAACTTTGAAACAGAAATGTGCTCCGCCATGTGAGTCTCGCTAACAGACGTGGATTAGGCTGCAAAAAGTTCTAAGGAAATTATTGTCAAGCCGAGCTCTTGGCACTCAGGTTCCCGAGCTGATTCAGTGTTTTACAGCCGAAGCAAAACCTACTTAATGAAGGGTTTCAAGTTGAGAAGGATGGATGCTTAGCTTGGCAAGCAAAATAATGCATGGTTAGCTCTAGTTATTTCTAGACTGGCACTCAAATGTCAAAAGCTCTACTTAAATATAGGAGAGCCTCTCAACCAGTTCGTTCCTACACAAGTCAGCACGGCGGAAGAAAGGGGAAACACTAAGAATTTCCATTCTGAAAAGGGAAGAAATAGCTGCCTAGCTAATTCTAAGCAATGCATTTATTCTAGAAGACACGCCTTAATTCTTGGATTTAGAGCAGTAAATCAACTTACGTGGGCATCTGGCACAAAGTTATGGTAAATGCCACAGTGCTGACACCACAGTCGACAAAATCCATCCCTTTCTCTCTGGTAGTACAGTAAGATTTCAGCATTAGGACTTTCGGGTGGAGTTTTCCAATACTCCCAACAACAGAAAATGGAAGCAAAGACAGATCCTGGCCATAGCCAGTTTCTGATGGACTGCATAGCACCAGGATACTTGCCACAATTTTTGGACTATGCGTGTGTTGGTCTGACAGAGCGAGAGCCTGACATTAAGTGCGTTCAGCACAAATTAGAAATGAGGAAGACTCTTGTGGGAACCCAAGGCAGCCACACCGATCGCTGTGTTAGCTTCCTTAATTTTCAGCAGAAGAGGTTTCCTCCGTTCTCAGAAATGGACGCTGAGGGAAAACACGGACTCCTTTGGTCCAAGTGGCAAAGAAATGCAACATGGAAGAGCAAGTGACTTCTGTAATAGGGGTTTAAGGTGCCTCACTTTCCGCACGGGGAACCCAACTTGCTGCTTATGGAGGCATCTTTCATTTTCACCGAGGGATTGCATCTCATGCACAACTTTGCATTTCTCTGTTTTTCTGTATGTTCTGTTAATCAACCACAAGCTCTTCAGCAGTACAGCAGCGTCACCTCTTTCCACAAGGCTTTCATTCTGCTTTGTCAGGATTTAAAGCTTAATACCAGACTTTCCTCACTCAAAAACAGAACACAGAAAGGACTAGGAGGCAAGGGAGAGACTCTGGAGGAAGCATTGTTTGTTTATGCAACAAGAACGATTTTGTCAATGCAGGCCAAACAATCACTTTTTGGGGGAGGAGAACCAAAAAGGCCTGGAACATATGCATTTGTGGTGGAAGTAACCACCCATCTGCAACTGGAGTTCCTCCATTTTCTTCCATGTGGATAGAAAATCAATTGATCCCTTTACTCCCATATTGCTGCTGGAATCTAACTGCTCCCCAACTGCATTTTCCAAAGAAAAGGCCAAGATGCCAAGACATGGAATGATGACCCTGGACTACAGGACTCTCCCTTGCCATGTCCTCTCTCAGCTTTCCCCTCTCCGGTCCTCAGCAGCAAATATACAGGCCCGGGGAGAGGACAGTGTTCCTCTTGACAGCTGTCACTTCTGCACCAGGAAAACCCAAAACAAAGCTTCAAACCAAGCCAGGAAGCACCTTCTCCAGAGAATGAGCACCTGAGTCCCTCAGCATTGTTCTCTGCCGCTCAGCTTCCCAAAACAATTGCATCTGTTATTTCACTCATGGGCCGAACATACAGAAAGGCAGCCATTTCACACACAGCCACTGGCCAGAGCAGTCCTCTTCCACAAGGGCTAGGGCCGTGCTCTCTTTTGTGAAAGCGTCGCACCTGAGCAGAATACAGCAGAACCCTCCCTGTCCTTTCTCCAGTAGGCCGGGAAGAAGCAAAGTAACTCTCCCCTTCCCCCAAAATTCCTGATGGGGTCCTGCATGGAGCAGGGACTTGGCTGGACTGGCCCCTTGCAACTCCACAATGCCATGATTCGAAGCCATTGTCTCAGGCACGACCCGTTCCACATCCAGCATAGCGCTCATGGGAACCAATGTGCCCCAAAGACAGCTCTCCGGCCACCTCCCAGATCTACTGCCTATTGCATCGATTCTGCATTCTGCGCTATGTTTTTAAAATGTTACCACTTTAACTGAGAGGCTGGCATACTGGGAAGTGAATGGCACCCTCCGGCGCCATTTCATTTGGGTTTAAAACAGGGCTTTGAAGCTCAGACGCCAATTCTGCCTTGTAGTTACTTCTGGAGGAAGTTACTTTTCTTTGGTTTTCATTCTGTGACCGAACACAACGATCGCTTGTTTTGTGAAACGCCCAAAAGGTGAGAGCGGTCATGACATCCTTCCAAAACTCTCAAAATGCTCCCCGACCAATGAGGCTGGGTACCTGATGCTCAGCAGCATTTTCAAATAGCTGAATCTCAGACTCACATAAAGTCTACTCAGAGGGAATCAAGCAGGTCCCATTTCAGTGCTTCCATGCTGAAGTCTCCATTGGAAAGGTCTTCCCTGGAGCCGGAGAATGCCAAACTATTCCCCGGGAATGCAAGCCCACTTTGCACATTTTAAAAAACACAATGGGTGGACCACGGGGATGGTTATCTTTTAATGTAAATTGTGCTTTTTAAAGATCTATTTTTAATCTGCCCCATAGCAATTGACCTCTTAGTGGATTACAGACCATTGAAGAATAAAATTCCAGTATGAATAGTTAAAAGTGTGAAAACTAGTTAAAAGAATAGTTAAAAGAACAAAGAATAAAGTCACAATGGAAAGCAGCTCGCCTTGAGTAATTTTACCCATGATCAAAAAGCAAAACTGAGCCTTGACTTTCTCTGCTTCTCATCTATGAACACAGAATAAATCAGTCCCAGTTTTTAACCTGTTCTTGGGCCTGAGGAACAGATATTTAGAAGAACACATAATTTTGTGCTCATCTTAGAAAGCTGGCTCCAAAATTATAGGTTGTGATCTTTATGCACCCTTGTTAGAGAAAAGGCTACACGGAGTGCCGCAGAGATTTCTGGGTGATTTCTGAGAGCCTGGATTACCTACACTTCGCTGTATTTCATTGTATCTCAAAACAGGTCCCTTCCAGCATTCAAAACCTATGAGGAGCTGATATAATTTTAAACTATTTAATTGCATGGAAGTGACATTCTACTCCATGTGCTTAAATGTCTTATTTTGAAATTTATTGTCCAGACCAGCACACGGTGTTCCCTTTGTTTATAATATTTCTCAGTTACCTTTCCAAAATAGCACTGATACTCAGATTGCATCCGAACCCCCACAGCAAAAGCCTCAGATTGAACAGTGAGCGGCTGTGCATATATTCATACAGATCCAATACCTCCAGGGAACACACTGGTAAATTAAACTGTTACACCTGATATGCAATAAATGTTAGGCGATAAATCTGATATCATGAAGGAAAGAACCCCAGAAAGCGGATGTAAGAGCTACTGAGTGATCCCCAAGACCTACATTTGTTCCAATGATTTCTACTAAAGATCACAGAAAGACACCAAAGGAGACACAACATGGCCTGAATGCCAGTGCACAAAGATTCAGAAAAATTATTTCAAGAAGTCAAGGATCCGCTTCGGCATCCCTTACAGGATTACGGGGCCTAAATACGACGAGATGGATCTGATATTGCTCAGATGGCAAGGTTTAGTGCAGCCTAAAAACAGCAGCCTGCATGACAGGTACCATTTCCCTTGCAAAAGATGAATTAAAAGCAATCTGCAGTCAAGAAAAGCCGGATGGATTCCAAGAACCTTGGTCCACGCCACCAGTGGAACTGGAAAACGACCTCAAAATCCAGGACGAGCAAGGGGCGCTTAATGCATGACAGCATCCAACCTGGAACGGATGCAAGTGATCTGATCAGATAAATATGTCTCAAATTTGCCACGATTAACTGCCAGGAGCTCCAAGGCAAGGCTCTCATGACTCAAGACAGCCTGCTTGCATGGTGTGCCGTGGTTTCATGCCACGGAGGCAGAGCTCATCCTGATTAGTCGCTGCCTTTTGGAGCGCTCTTGGATCCTGCATCATTGCAAGAGGCGTGGAGCGCCTTTGATCGGCTTGGGCTGATATGCCGACCACATTTTTATCTGGACAGAGAAAGCCCGGCTATCCAAGCTCTGATCAACAGCCATCTACGCTGGACTGCCTCTGAAAACAGTTAAAACCTCAGCTCATTCCAAGCAGGACAGTAAGAGTCCTAACACGGGCCGGCCAAGACGCTGGTGCTGGTCCATCTGCGCTGGAAATCCATTTCTGGACAGTTCCAAAGTGCTAGAACATGTTTGCGTCCAGGATATTTGAAGGACCCCAAATCCTGATTACTGGTAACTGGACGGCCAGGTGGGAGAACCGCTTCGTCAGCACCAGTGTCAGTCCAGTAGTGAAAAGCCTGAAAAACATGCTTGACCGGGTCCTGAAGAAGCTGCAAAGGGCTAGCCTGCCCCTGAGATTGGGAGAGAGTCACGTGGAGACCCGGAGGACAGCCTGAGTCACATTCAGCAAGGGCCCTGCAGCGTGTGGCCCATACCCGACTTGCGCGCAAGACAGCGGACTCTGCCTCTCTGTTAACTGAAGGCTGCAAAGTGCGAGTGCACTGGGAAACTCTTGTGCCGGTGAACTTTCTGTAAGCTCAGAGGAGGCACGACAAAGGCTGCTGGATCCTGATCTCACGGCTGTGGGTAGGAATAGAGAAGAGCCTCACACGGAGACATGAGGACCGTCGTTCCGGGTACTGTGCCACCAAGACGGAATGGTCTTACTGGGCGCCTCCCCAGTTCAGGGAATTGCAGCAGCGGCAGCAGCAGCAGCGGCAGCAAGAGCGCTTGCGATGACTCAGCCAGGTGTGAGCAAGGTGAGCCAGCAGGAAGGGCCAGCCCGATAAGAGGGGCGATACGGTGCTTGCTAGGTAAGATTCCCAGGCACAGGAGTTGCCCCTTATCCTCTGTTTACCCAAATGACATGAGCCGGTGTGGTGCTGACTGTCCCAGGGGGGGCCAGAGGGATCCGGGTACCAGTCCCCACTTGGCTGTGAAGGTCCCTGGGCGACTGTGGATGAGCCACAGCCTCTCAGCCCAGCCTACCTCACAGGGCTTGAGCTGAAACCGAAATTTGACTCTCACAAGGTAAAGCACTGAGATGCGCCCGTTTCACACAGACAGCTATTTCTCATGTATGCAAACTAGTAAATGTCAGCCGAAAATAGCAGTGCCCAATTACAGTGATGAGCAGCGAAATGCTACTGGGAACCAGTGAATGTGGCACTGAAGCAAGAGACAACCAGGGGTTACACTGCTCTCTGCTCTGTGTTGCACTTCGCTCCCAAGAGCTGATCTGTGGGTGCTGCTAGTAGCAGCAGTCAGAGACGTCCACATACTGACATTGTGGTCAAATCGACACTGGTCTGGTCTGGTCGTCTGCAGCCAAAGGGGCAAATACAGGAGATTAGGACCAGTTGTCAACTCGCTGCTTCTGAGGATCATGACACAATCTTGGTGTCTTTCTCCTCCACAATAAGAACGACTGGAAGAGCACTGGGCTGGCACAGAGGGAAGTGAATGCAGAGAGAGAGAGGGAGGGAGAGGGAGAGGGAGGGGGAGGGGGAGGGAGAGGGAGAGGGAGAGGGAGAGGGAGAGGGAGAGGGAGAGGGAGAGGGAGAGGGAGAGAGAGGGAGAGGGAGAGGGAGAGGGAGAGGGAGAGGGAGGAGGGAGAGGGAGAGAGAGGGAGAGGGAGAGGGAGAGGGAGAGGGAGAGGGAGGGGAGGAGGAGGGGGAGAGGGAGAGGGAGAGGGAGAGGGAGAGGGAGAGGGAGAGGGAGAGAGAGGGAGAGGGAGAGGGAGAGGGAGAGGGAGAGGGAGAGGGAGAGGGAGAGAGAGGGAGAGGGAGAGGGAGAGGGGAGAGGGAGGGAGAGGGAGAGGGAGAGGGAGAGGGAGAGGGAGAGAGGAGAGAGAGAGGGGCCAAAGCGGATGGGAGTTTGCAGGATGCCATGGGAAAGTATTTGCAAGGAGGCAAACTGCTCCTTCCAATATAAGTTGTTTACAGGCAAAACAGCATCCAGTATGATTTTAACGCTGCGATGGTGTTTTTCAAATGCGCCCCCTCACGGCCCGGCTTCTCCCACACTGACATTTTGCATGCGTGTTACCAAGGAAACCATGAGGTCATGAATTTGGCATCAGAAGTGTACAGAAGGGATAAGAGGAGAGATTTGGATTCCAAGCGGGGAAGCCTGTGTTTGAACAGGAGTCTCTTTGCCCTGCTGCAAAAGCACCACGGAGTGCCCTATCCGTGAACGAGGGTGAGTGGACACGTTGTGAGACCTGCTCTTCTTCTTGCAATAAAGGCCTCTTGGCTGTCACAACCAAAGGTCATCACCCGGAGGTGCGCTTTGCCGTTCTCCTGTAATGCCATCTGCGATAGCAAGCAGGGAAGGGGCTACAGTGGCGTGGAAGGGGCACGCAGCGAGTGGGGCCAAGCATCCTCTTCGACTCTGACGGGGATGGAAGCTCTCAAGGCACAGCTGCCCTTCGAATTCACTCCCGACAATTCTGCCCGCTCCTCCAGAGCCCACCACCATATTCAGCTGTCTCATCCTCCCAACTCACAGGTGCGGATTTCGTCTGGACCGGGCCAGCGGCTCTGTGCTTCCCCAGGGCCCGAGTGCATCACGGCAATGTTGCAGTGACACTATAGAACCTGGAGCAGACACGTCCGCGTTTGTTCCACTGCTGTGCCTGCTTTCCTCCTCCAGGGAGGCCAAGTCGATCCATACGGCCCTCTTCCACTCCACTGCACATTCGGACCACCTGGAAGGAAGCTTGAAGAAGAGCCATGGATGACCCACAGTAACCCTGGTGGTTGTGTGGCTGAGTGGAGACGAGAATCCAAGTCTCCAGGGCACCAAGCCAACCGTCTTAAAAACAACACCACACTGGCTTTCCCCGTACACGGACAATATGGACAGCTCTGCATATTTTACATCCATGACTGCAATCGGCACCGTTTAGTCTGCCCGTTTCAGGCTAGGTGCAACCTAATTTTTGTTTTGTTCTGAAATTTTGTTCCTCTGGCAAACAATGTGGTTAATGCAAGCATGGAATGGGTTAGAAGCGGCCCTTTTCTGAGCAGGAGCTTCAAGAGAATGACGCACAGGCCCACCTGCTTCTCCAGAATGCCTGAAGGACTCTAAAACCGCTTCACATGGCAAGGACTAGAAGCTTATTTTAATCTGCCGCATTCTGTGTTATGTCACTATGCCATGCTCCATGCCAAAAAGAAAAGAGAGAGAGATTGAAAGGAAGCACAACATAATAAATAATGTGCTTTAATAAGGAATGTGCCTGTGATGATGTGTCCCTTTGATTCAGAGTATTTTTTTTCTTGTTTTCCTCCTCTAAAAACTAGGTGCGTCTTATGGTCGGGTCAGGCATGTCGAGGTCAGACAACCAACCCCACTGGAGTCCTGGCTGGCAACTTCTGCGCCTTCCCCCAGGGCTGTTTGGCGTAGATGCCCCTGGGGTGGCAGTAGAGTCAGGTGGCTGAGATCTCCTGAGCTGCCCCTCTTGCCCCTCCTTGCCTCACAATGCAATCCTGTGGGGCGGGGAGGTATCTCCCCCGTGGAGGTCAGTCTGACACTCCTTGGAACAGGGGGACATTACTTTTACATCCCTCCTTCCTTCCTCATGCAGGGAGACCAAGACGGCGTCCAAGGCTCCCCTTTGCATTCTGTCCCCCAGAGCAACCCTGTGAGGCAGGCTGGGCCTTGGCAGAGTCCGTGAGCCACTGGGGCTGTGCTCTCCCCAGCCACAGCCAAGTTCCTCTAACCCCTGCTCAGGCCTCCATCCTAATACTGGCTTATTTTTTGGAGCTTTTGTATCCCATCCTTCACAAGGTCTCAGGTTGGTCCATCTTACTATGATTTATTTAAAGCTTTTGTATTCCACCTTCCACACTATCTCCGGGTGGTGATGGACGCACACCTCAGCTTTCCCAGGGCGCTCCGGGACTCCCTGGAGAAGCACAGCTGCTCCCCAGTGGGAACAGAACACTGCGGGGGGCTCTTCCTACTGAACTTTATTTATGTATTAGATTTATATCCTGCTTTTTCTCAACCCTGATGCAAAGCGGCTTACATCATTCTCCAGGGTGAAGATTTCACCCTGAAGGGCACAAGCTACAGGGGGAATGTTTAGAGCACCTGCCGCTTTGCCACCTGGCTGCACCATCATTACACGTGTCTGCTGAGAGGCAGCCCACTTGAGCTCAGCAGGGCCTCCTTCCAGGGAAGCGGGCTCTGGATCGCAGGCCAAGAGTGGCGTCAGCATCCCGCCGGCTGCAGGAGGGAGGGAGCTGCGGACACCATCGGAATCTCTCTGCAACGCCCGACACGAGGGACGGGCCCCCAAAAGAGGGAGCGTGTGATGCTCAACAGACCCAGCTGTCAGAGACCATCGCAGCTGCTCCAGGACCAGATCGAGGGCAGGTGGAAGTGGCACAAGAGCGACCACGACAGAGGCTGCCACATGGAAAATGTGGGCAGCGACGTCTCCACAAAGCCCTGCTTCTGCTTCTGATGAGCCAGGTAAAAATAGCTCTGAGACGTTGTCCTCCCGCGCGAACAGATGGCACAAACAAGCACAAACCCTCACAGACCTTTCAGAGCAAAGCCTTGGAGCAACGGCGCTCAGGTTGAAATGCCCGCTCTGGCCCAGGAGCAGGGAGCCAGCCTGCCGCAGGAGAGCGCTTGCATCCGACACCAGATGCTAACATTCTTGGATCGAAGGCGAGGAGGAGAGAGACAGAAGGGGAGAGCCAGGCTTGCAGCGGGATGCACAACCAGTGACAGGCTGCGACTTGGGGGCCCCCGCAGTTTGCGGAGGAGGCGAACGACCGGCACACGCAGGACAGCCAAGCCCTCGCAGGGCTGGAGCAAGTGTGAACGGGAGAGGAAGCGATGCCTGCCCTGAGCCCGCGTATTGGGCGCAGGCAGGAAGCATTCCGTGTGTGAACACGCAGAAGTAACTCTGCCCCTTAAAACAGGAGGTGCTCTTTAGGCTAAGCCAGACTAATCGCAGTTCACCCTCAAAACGACATCTGATGGCCCTTCTCTGGGCAGCTGGAGCGTTATTATCCATGGATAACACGCATCCACATACTGGGGCTCTCGCTGTCAAAGCTTTTCTCCCAAGCAGCCACCCGTGTCCAGAGCCTAGAGACAAAGCACTGCTCTGAACTGAATGGTGGGCAGATTGGAGGACAAAGGATTGTAGCAACAGACGCAGGAGCTGAAACCGGGAAATGCGTTCCTTCAAAGGGTGCCAGGGAGCACAGAGAGGGAGGGTGAACTCGGAGGCTCTCGCCAAGTGCGCATGGTCCCACCTCCAGAAGCAGCTGCAGGGTTGGAGGCCCCCGAGGCAAAACTGCTGCCTGCAAGGTGTCTCTCCCCACTGCCTTTCTCCATCCCGGCTGTGTCTCAGCCTTGCTCCCTCTTGCGTCCTGGGCAAGCAGGGAACTCAAAAGCATCCGCCGTGCCTCCTCCTCACCCCCACCACGCCCTGGGCGGGCCGGAGCGAAAGGCAAGTGAATGAGCAGGAGGAAGAACAACTGCCAGGGGACCGCCACTGGCGAGTCCCTGCTGGGTTGACTGGGCCCAGCCTTGCCAATACTGGCCTGCTGGAGCCCAAGCACAACTGGCAGGAGACGCAAGGAAGGGACCAGACAGGCTTCCTCCGACAGCATCGCCTGGAAGCGACCGAACCGCACAGGGGGTGGGGGCATCTGTTGCGGGGCATTCAGTCCCACCTTCCCTCGCTGTGTCAGTATCACAACTCTGAAATCAACAAGAGCACGACCCGGAGGCCAACTTACTCTCCGAGTCGCTGATGGCACTGCAGTCACTGGCGCTGGCGCTGCTCCGCCGCTTCATCCGCTCCAGGTGCTCCTCGTACTGGAAGTGGCGTTCGTTTGTGGCGGAGGAGAAGTCCTCGATCACGGCGTCAAACTCACACAGCACCTCTGCCAGCTCTCCGCCATCCTCCAGCAGATCTGCACCGGGAAGAGAAGAGAGAAACCCGCATCAGCTCTCCCACCCGGTCCCCCCACAGAGGGGCACAGTGTCACTCAGGACCATTCAGCTGAGCCCCCTAAGATCCCACCCCACCCACTGCAGGGTTGGGATGAAGACCAGCCCCCCTGGCCCCCCAGCTATGTACATGCACTGGCCTCTTAACCGAGCATTTCTGTCTCCAGCTGCACAAAGAGGCAGGCAGGCAGCAAGTCCTGTGTGTGAAAACAGAATTTCTTGTAGTCTCTCTTTCCCTCTCTGTGCTCTTACACTCTGTGCTTTTCTACACGTGTAGAAAATGGGAAGATTAAGCATCCCTAGTATATTTTCTGGAAAAACTTCAGTGCTGGTCTCCAATCTTGCTTTCTTTCTTGTAAAGAGAACGGGTGGCAGCAAAACAGCTCCAGGTTCCCTTGGGTCAAACCTCTTGCTTGAATCCTTTCTGAGCTGGCTGTGAGGTTCGAGAGAATACCCTGGTCTCCTCGGCGGGACTGGAAAGGGCCGTTTTGCAGTGCTTCCAGTTCTCCCTGGTGAAGCGTTGCCGGAGGATGGCTTTCAGGGCTCTGTCACCCTTGCTTTGTAGCACCACATCAAGCCAAAGGAGCAGGTCATCCAGGAGTGGATGGTTGGCTCTTTGCGGTAAATTGAGGCCATTCAGCAATGCCTCTCTTCTGCCAAAGATGCTGTGGAAGTTCTGCATGTTGGGTGTCGACTGAAGATCATGGCATGGAGCCTCAAGGTGCTTCTGGGCCCACCTTGCTCCTTGGAGGCTCAAGTGGCGACTGAAGCCTGGAGGACTCTTGCGAAGGCTTGGCTGGCTCGCCTGGCACACCCCTTCCTGTGCAAAGCAGCGCTGGCCACACTGGCACAGGCCACTGTAGCCAGTTCCCACCACGCTGCAAGGAGGCCTCCTGGAGAAAGAGTCCGGAGACCGCCGCTCGAGGACAAGGCTGAAAGACTGCCTGTCGGGTGCCCGTAGAGACTCATAGCATAGCTCTTGTTTTCATCGGCTGTGCTCCAGGACCCAGTTGAGGGTGCTGATCAAGCCCGAAATGAATGCGCCTGAAGTCCAGAACCTTCCTTTGAGAGCCTGCTGCATCCTTCATCACAGACAGAGGAGGCCAGTGCTGGCTGGAAGGAGCATGGGACAGGTCGCCTTTTGCCACAGTACCTTGGCCGTGGAACGCTTTCCCGGAAGGAAGGTGGATGAGCCCCATTCGTCGTTTGCTCTTCAGACGGCAGCAAAGACGTCCCTGTTCTTCTTGGAATGCGAAGATCCTTAACTAGGAGATGCAATTCTTGGTGTGTGCGTGCGTGTGCGGGTGTTTGGTTATATGTTTTTGTTCTGTTGTTTAAAATTTGTGAAATGTTTTTAGCATAAAGCCAAAAGCTGCTCTACGCATAGTTTAATGCATAAATAATAAAGTTGCCCTGGCCCTTAAAAAAAAGAAAGAAAGAAATAAAGAAAGAAAGAAAGCAGACAGAGCTGCTGACACATGTTCCAGTCCTTCCGAACCGCTCACCAGGCTGAACGCGAAGCGAAGCAAGTAAGGCGGTGAGGTCAAAGTTGGCATGATGGGAAAAACCACAAAGAGGAGGAGCAGAAAATGTCTGGAGAAGCAACCGCTGCAAATTCTAGAAATCCAACCAATCTGACCGACACGTAATGCTCATTTCATGATTTGGTGCTCTTGCCTTAAAACAATTACAAGGCAAACATTGGTGGCGTCTTTTTAATAAAAGCCATCTGTAATCATTAAAAATCCACTGAAGGTGTAGCTAAATAGGGAAAACTTTTTGAATCCCTTCACCACACTTAACTGCCACATCTGGACCCACACCAAGAAAGAGTTGGGTTATCAACCACATGTTTTATTAATGTGAGGAGCAACATGGAAAAACGGCTGTGCATCCAGGTAGGGAATAATCCACAAATGCAGTGGCAGCCACAAGTCTCTCCGCATTTCAGAGGTGAAAACAGACACACGTGTAGGTTTTGAACATGCCAGTTCTGACCCGAGATCAGTCCCGAGCGCTTTTGCTGCTCTGCAACAGCCCCTCTGTGAAGCTTTCTGGAAGAGCGCTGAGCGCTTAGCGTTTCCTTTGCAAGCAAACAGCAACAAAGTTCAAAGCCGCTCAGGGAATGACTTGCCTCACCCAGACACGCATCTCGTGCATCCATGCGGGAGATGCGTGTCTCCCCCATTTCTCGGGGTGGCGGGGAGGGGCTGAACCTCGAAAGCAACCGGGGAGAGCCACGCCGGCAAGCTTTTTGCTTCCGCTGCACTCCCCAAATCTCCGGAATGCAGCCTGGACACCGGGGCTGGCTGAGCATCCAGACACGGGGGCCGCGGATGCAGTCCAAGCCACGCTGAGCCGCCTCACACGGTCCAGGCGGGTAGGCACCGCCCGGCCTCGGGCCGGGGGGCTCCTGGCTGGCCCGCCAGACCCTTCGCTTCCCTTCCCTTCCCCTCCGGAGCCCGTTTTCTGCGCGCGGGGAGGAGGTGAGAAGCAGTCCTGGGAGCGCGCCGGAGCGGGCCCTTCCCGGGGGGCTACGCACTCCCGGCGCCGGTCCCTCAAGTGAGCCCCCGGGGGCGGGAGGGGGGCTTTCCGGACCCCCCCCAGGAATGGGTGCCCTGCCCAGCTGCCCCCCAAATTTGCCCCGTGCGCGCGTCGCAGCCAGCGGCTCGGGCTCCGGCCCCTGCGCGGAGCGCGGCAGAGCGCGCTCCTTCCAGCAGCGCCCCCCCCCGCTCACTGCGCGGCGCAGCCCCGCGATCCTAAGGCGGGCTGGGGCGCCCCGGACTCACCTGGCCCGCCGGCTGAGCGCTGCGCCTGGCCCGGCTGCATGGCGCCGGAGCGCAAGAGGAGCGCCGCGCCTGCCTGCCTGCCTGCCTGCCTGCCTGGCCCGCTGCGCTCCCGCCGCCGGAGCCCGAGCCCGAGCGAGCGAGCGAGCGAGCCAGCCAGCCAGCGCCGCCCAGCACCGCCCCGCCCGGCCCGGCCCCCCCGCCCTCCGCCCGCCCTGCCGCGGCCGCGGGGCGGGGAGCCGGCGGGGCAGCCTCTCGCGCAAGCCTCCCCAGGCGCGCCCCGCGCCTCCGGACGCGCCGGCTGCGGCTCGTGGCCCCGATCGGCCGGGCCTTTCCGGTCGCGGCGGCGCGGGGACCGCTTCCCCTGCCCGACGGCGCCAGGGCGAACGCGGCGCGGGGCGCGCCTGGGTTTCCCCGCCCCGCCCCGCACCTGCCCGGCCTTCTGCAGCCCGGCCCCCGCGGCCGCCCTGCCTGCCTCGCTCGCTCGCTCGCTCGCTCCCGCTCCGTCGCAGAAGCCTGGCCCGAGCAGAGCCGTCGGCTGCCCGGGCTCAGGCGGGAGCGCCCGCGCCGCAGCTCGGGGGCGCACGGGCGCGCGCCGTGCCCCCCGCGCGTCAGCTCGCAGCAGGCCGCGGCTCAGCCGGGCGGGCTGCTCCCCTGCACCGCAGTCGCCGCACCGGCACAACCGGGGCTTCGCGCGCGCGCAGGAGGCCCCTGCGGGAGGCCGGAGCACGACTGGCCCCGAGCGGCTCAGCACGCTGGCGCCGGCCGGTGGGGAGGCTGCGCTCGCTCGGCCTGAAGCCGGCAGCCCGAGGCGGGCCTGCTCCCGTCCTTCCAATTCGAGGAGCTGCTATCGCACCGGAGCGCGGAGGCGGCTGAGCAGGGTTTCAGTTTGGCTCCCCGCAAGCGCAGCTTTGCCCTGTGAGCAGCTGCCCAGCCGAACTCGGGCGGGGCCAGGCCTTTGGGCTCCGGTCCCCACAAAGGCAGCAACATCGTGGTGCATGGATGCGTGGTGCATGGTGCAGGGTGTGCTTTCTTTGGCCCTCTCTGGCTCGTTTTACCTCCGCACAAGCCGCTGAGAGGCCTCCGTGAGAGACAACAGACTGGATTTGGAGAGGAAGGAGTTAAATTCTCAAGCCCTATATTGGCTGTTTAATGGGCATCGTTGGGCACATCGCTACCTCAACGTCTGGAAAGGGGGAATGACATGAACAGCGGTGCCCCACTGTGGCAGAGATAAGCTAGTTAAGGAAAATGGTTGTCTCTCTGCATAAAAGATCAAAGCCTATGAATCTCGGTTCCACAGTGGTTAAGTATGTGCAGCCAAGAATTCCGCTTGCAGAGGTAGTTACCCAGTCAAGATGTTTTGGTGAAAACTCATCAGGCTCTTCTACTATTCTGCAGAATTTAAGGACAGCTTTGGACGTGCAAAGCAGTAAGGAAGAGAGGTGGTTTGTAGAGTAATATGGCCAATGTGAGCAAGCACCAACATTTCTAAGTGCGGTTATCTGTCTTTGTAAGATGAGTTCAAGTCTTTCTGTCCCAGACAGCCAAGACCGTAAAACTCAGGAGAGCTGTATCAGCAGACACGGGAAACTCAACATTTTCAGGCGCTAAATAAATTGTTCAGCCCTCTTCATAGAGTGGGGTGGGGGAGTGGTGGGCAATACGAATGAGAGGTCCATAGCATGGGATGCTGAAAAGAATTGGGGCAAAGATGGGACTCCTGACGGCCAGGTGGGAAGGCAGCGCCGGAAGGCAGCACCTGTGGCGAAGGATGCCCAGAAAGGCTTGGAGCGCATGGGGCCTGTTGCTGATTCACACTGAGAAATTATTTAAAAATGTCCACGGAGACGGGACTGAATTACGATCATGTTCTCAGCTGAGATGTCATAAAATACAGCCCCCAGCTATCCCTATTTTATTTGATGTATTTTATTTATTTATTAAAAACTTTTGTATGCCGTCCTTTATATAAATATCTCAGGACGACTTGCAGCAATTTAAAAGAACAATTTAAAAGCATCTAATAATATCCAGTAACAATTAGAACAATAGCACTGTACAGACAATAAATAGACACCAAATAAATCAGATTAAATCAAAACAAAACAAAAGTGACTTCAAAAGCCATTTAAACTATTAATTTTTAAAATACCGCTTAAATAAAAAGGTTTTGACCTGGCGCAGAAAAGAGTATAAATCAGTGCCAGGCGCACCTCTCTGGGGAGTGCATTCCAGAGTCCGGGCGCCACCGCAGAGAAGGCCCTGCTCCGAGTCGATGGCCTTTTTACCCCTCTTAGAGAGGGTTCCCGGAGCAGGGCTTCTCCCGCAGATCTTAAGGGGTGTGAGGGCGTATAAAGCAAAGCTCCCCCCAAAGCAATTTCCTTATAGATTTTCCTGCTCAAACAGATCACTAGCTTCTGCATTCCAGGGAATGATTCTTTCCAGTAGGTGCAAGTTCTGTGGAATTATTTCAATGCTGATCATGATTACCTGAAGTATCAGTTCATGATGCAATGTAAACTGAAAGCTTTATCTTTAAATACTGAGTTGCTCTCCTGAGAACTGTTTCCATCCAGCTTGGTGCAGCGACTTTTCAGATATTTGTTAGACCAGTTATGTCACGCTTGTTAGGTAATTGATATGGCAAAATTATATTTAATTCTCATTTGTTTATTTTTATGTTGCAGCTTTCAAACAAAATGGCACTCACGGCTGTTGACAATGATAGCACTGAGATTAAAGCAAAATCTTCATTAAAATATAACATAAAAAACCACAATTAAAACCATAGCAGTGAAAGAAATAAGCAGCACTAGGCCCATTAAATCTCTATTCCCTTCTCTGCTTTTTGAATATCAAATAGTTAAACGTTTATGAGTTGCCCAGCTGTGACATTTGCATTGTGGTGATGGAATGATGGAGTCACAGTTAATTATACTGGCACATACGTTTAGGTGTTGAGACATTTACGGAAGGCCAGCTAAGACTTCTCCAAGGAGATCTGGCAGTAAGCTAAGACATAATGGAACTAATTATTCTGATTATAATTCTGCCTCCAAATAAATGTAATACATCTGCTTTGAATAGATCACATGGCTTTGCACAGTGGCTTGTCTGAGATAATTACTATGTTAATATTTAAGTAATAATTCTTATAGGGACTGAATTAATTCGTAGCTGAGGAATAACCCTCCCTTTGTGGTAGCCTCTGAACACATCCAATAACCTTTCTTTCACCACTGTAATTTTTTTGCCTGTTTTTCCTTTTAGTGCCTTCAGCTCCCTGTAGCATTGAAATAATATTTCTGGTACGCTTCAGCATGTGAACTAGGGAATTACCTAATTTGTGAACTAGAGTTAGGATTAGGGTTAGATCTGCTGGTTTTTCCTTTTATTTCCAGATTTTTATTGATAAACAATTTTGTTCTGGGCTATCATTTTATGGCACACCTTTTCAGTTAGTGCCATCTCCTACAACATGGTGGCTATTTCCATTTTCACCATTATAAAACAAAACACAAATAAGCTTTTGGGGGAATTAAAGTTGCTACCTGTAAATTCTGGATCTTTTCCTGACACAGACCTCTAAATCCCAAACTGGGAAGTCCGCTTCAGACATGACGAAATGGAATCCATGGATATTCTTATGAGAGTGAGTTTTGGGTTCTGGCCAGTTTGTTACAATCAGCATAGCCTATTTCAACCACAGTGCGTTGTAGGGTGTGTTACTGGAATTGCCATATATTGTTGTTCCAAACGTAAACAATCAGCAACCCTGTAACAGACCTCGTTGTGCAATATTGTTGTATAACGTGCAACTTTAAGGGCTCTTTCAAACAACCCCTGCCAGAAAACAGAAGACAGACTGGGCTTGAATAGCTCTTGTGGTAACAGTTCCCCAGTATAAGTGACTCAGTTCAGGCTGCGTTACATGCAAGAAATCAGTCTCCGCTCTTATTTGAATATTTCAAGTGACGGAATAAGAACTGAAAGGGCTGTTCAGTGTTTCTGGACAAGGAAAAAAATCTGCATTGTGTCATGTTTGGAATATATTCCAAGGTGTCAGTGAACTCTGTGGAAATGAGCACGGCAAGCAAGCGGCACTGGCGAGGGCAGCTTTCTCCTTCCCCAGCGTGATCGTGTGAATTGTTAACCAACCCGGCCTGCAAACCTGCCATCTATCGGGGCCCAAACACGAGCTGTGCTTTGTTGTCATGTTGGGATTGCGAATCCCACCTCATACTTCCAGGCGGGGGGAGTTTCTGTTGGGATCACCGTGTGTGGAAGGGGAGGCAGGGACCTGCTCTCCTCAGGTGCGACCCAGATGGGAACGGCTGCCCCACTCCGTACTGCGAGAAGGAGTCAGAAACAGCCTCCCGCTGAGGCTTTCATAAGCTTTCCAGAACCCCTTTGCAGTTCCACAAACCGCCAGTGGGTTCTTATTAAGAGCAGAAGATGTGCAGTGTCCAAAACCGGCAGCTACAGCGATTCCCTCTGGTTTTCTTTGCCCCTTCTGGCAAATCTATCTCATGTGGGGCACATGTGCAGACGCACGCTTTCCTTGCGAATCTCCGTGTTCCACACGCAGCCTCTGTGAGCACAGCAGTTCCACAAGCAATTACGCACAGCTGCAATTAACCGTGAAAGTGCGCTTTTATCCAGGATACAGAATACTTCACATATACAACCACAGGGTTGTATTTTTGTCCACAAACTGAAGATGGCTTGTCCTTGCCCTCTCCCGCCGATGTGCTAATTCAGCCCGGCTTAATCCTTTTTATCTATGCATTACATTTAGGCACTAAAGAAAAACGAAGCTTCTATGTAATTGAAATTAATAAAATTTAAAAAAAGAAAAAAAGAAAAACAGGGCTGGAAAAATGTTTTTAGCCTGTCAACCTGTTTTTAAGTATTATATTTATCTCCCTCTAGTGGAGAAACACATTAAATGCCTGAAAGCGCACAGAACTGTAGGAAAATAAATGGGAATGCTGCTGACTACACGTGATTTCTGCAATTGGCAACTGCGTGAATAGCTTTACACAACTCGGGGTGTGTGTGTGAGGGACTCATCTGGGTTGCGGGTCATATACGGTGGGCAAACTTTACCCCCAGTTGGGTCTATATCTGCTCCCCGAAACTTGCTTTATGTATTGCAAAGAAAGCTTCCTTTGGTATGAACACCCTTCCTGCCAGTGCAATTAGGTGTGGGTTTGCAGACCAGATGGAGCCTGAAGCAGGGGGATTGGGGTTCTGCTTTTGTCAGAGTCTTAATTTAGATCAAGGGTGTGGCTACTATCTGCGTTTAAAAAGTGATTCGTGATTTCCACCTGGTCCTGTTTGGCCCTGAGTAAACTACAGGATGAATGCCAATGCACCAAAATTTATTTATTATTTATTTATTTAAAGTTTTTATATGCCATCCCCTTGCTATATAGCCTCAGGACGGCTCACAGAAATAAATAAATACTAAACAAATAACAATTAAAACCCGGAAACACACCGGCTGCACAATTAAAACCTATAAATATTAAAACGTATTAAAATATTGTTTGAATAAAAAGGTCTTGGTCTGGTGCCGAAAAACAAATGACGGCGCCAGGCGGACCTCTCTGGGGAGCACATTCCACAGTCGGGGTGCCACCGCAGAGAAGGCCCTCCTCCGGGTACTTTGCTTCCTGATCTCTCTCCCGGAGGACTCCCGGAGGAGAGCCTCTGCTGCCAATCTCAAGGGGCAGGAGGGCAAATATGGCTGAAGGCATTCCTTCAGTTATCCGGGTCCCAAGCCGTTAAGGGCTTTATAGGTGATTACCAACACCTTCTCCTTCATGGATCACTGCCTTGTCGTGGCGAAGGGGCTTGCGTAGCTCGATGAAGCTATGAGCTATGCCATTCAGGTCACCCAAGACAGACAGGTCATAGCAGAGAGCTCTGACAAAACGTGATCCACTGGAGAAGGAAATGGCAACCCACTCCAGTATCTTTGCCATGAAAACCCCATGGACAGTACCAAAAGGCAAAAAGATATGACACCAGAAGATGAGCCCCTCAGGTCGGAAGGTGTCCAATATGCTACTGGGGAAGAGCGGAGGGCTAGTACTAGTAGCGCCAGAAAGAATGAAGCGACTGGGTCAAAGCCGAAAGGACACTCAGTTGCCGATGTATCTGGTGGTGAAAGGAGAGTCCGATGCTGCAAAGATCTATACTCCATAGGAACCTGGAATGTAAGATCCATGAAACAAGGCAAGCTGGATGTGGTCAAACAAGAGATGACAAGACTGAACATCGACATCTTAGGAATCAGTGAACTACAATGGACAGGAATGGGTGAATTTAATTCAGATGACCATCAGGTATACTACTGTGGGCAAGAATCCCTCAGAAGAAATGGAGTAGCCTTCATAGTCAATAAAAGAGTAGGAAAAGCAGTACTGGGATACAATCTCCAAAATGACAGAATGATCTCAGTTCGAATCCAAGGCAAACCATTCAACATCACAATAGTCCAAGTCTATGCCCCAACCACTGGTGCTGAAGAGGCTGAAGTTGACCAGTTCTATGAAGGCCTACAACACTTTCTAGAATTAACTCCAAAAAATGATGTCCTTATCATCATGGGGGATTGGAATGCTAAAGTAGGAAGCCAAAAGATAACAGGAATAACAGGCAAGTTTGGCCTTGGAGTACAAAATGAAGCAGGGCACAAGCTGGTAGAATTTTGTCAAGAGAATACTATGGCCATAGCAAACACTCTTTTCCAACAACCCAAGAGACGACTCTACACATGGACATCACCAGACGGTCAACACAGAAATCAGATTGACTATGTGCTCTGCAGCCAAAGATGGAGAAGTTCTATACAGTCAGTAAAAACTAGACCAGGAGCTGACAGTGGCTCAGATCATGAGTTTCTTGTTGCAAAATTTAGACTTAAATTGAAGAAAGTAGGGAAAAGCACTAGGCCACTCAGGTATGACCAAAATCATATCCCTGATGAATATACAGTAGAGGTGACAAATAGATTTAAAGAATTGGATCTGATAGACAGAGTGCCTGAAGAACTATGGACGGAGGTTTGCAGCATAGTACAAGAGGCAGCAACTAAAACCATTCCAAAGAAGAAGAAATGCAAGAAAGCAAAATGGCTGTCTGAGGAAGCTTTACAAATAGCTGAGGAAAGAAGGGAAGCGAAAGGCAAGGGACAAAGAGAAAGATACAAACAATTGATTGCAGAATTCCAGAGAATAGCTAGAAGAGATAAGAATGCCTTCCTAAATGAACAGTGCAAAGAAATAGAAGAAAACAATAGAATAGGGAGGACCAGAGATCTCTTCAAGAAAATTGGAGATATGAAGGGAACATTTCATGCAAAGATGGGCATGGTAAAGGACCAAAATGGCAGGGACCTAACTGAGGCAGAAGAGATTAAGAAGAGGTGGCAAGATTACACAGAAGAACTATACAAGAAAGAGCTTAACATCCCTGATAATCACGATGGGGTGGTTACCGACGTCGAGCCAGACATCCTGGAATGTGAAGTCAAATGAGCCTTAGGAAGTCTGAGCAACAACAAAGCTAGTGGAGGTGACAGCATTCCAGCTGAGCTATTCAAAATCCTGAAAGACGATGCAGTAAAAGTGCTACACTCAATATGCCAGCAAATTTGGAAAACTCAACAGTGGCCACAGGATTGGAAAAGGTCAGTTTGCATGCCGATCCCAAAGAAGGGCAATGCCAAAGAATGTTCAAACTACTGCACCATTGCACTCATTTCACATGCTAGCAAAGTGATGCTCAAAATCCTACAAGCTAGGATCCAGCAGTATGTGGACCGAGAACTACCAGAAGTACAGGCAGGGTTTCGAAGAGGGAGAGGAACTAGAGATCAACATACGCTGGATCATGGAGAAAGCTAGGGAGTTCCAGAAAAACATCTACTTCTGCTTCATTGACTATGCTAAAGCCTTTGATTGTGTGAATCACAACAAATTGTGACAAGTCCTTAAAGAGATGGGAGTACCAGACCATCTTATTTGTCTCTTGAGAAACCTATATGCAGGTCAAGAAGCAACAGTGAGAACCGGACATGGAACCACTGATTGGTTCAAAATTGAGAAAGGAGTTCGGCAAGGCTGTATACTGTCACCCTGCCTATTTAACTTATATGCAGAGCACATCATGAGAAAGGCAGGGCTAGATGAATCACCAGTTGGAATCAAGATTGCTGGGAGAAATATCAACAACCTCAGATATGCAGATGATATCACTCTAATGGCAGAAAGTGAAGAGGAACTAAAGAATCTCTTGATGCGGGTCAAGGAGGAGAGCGCAAAAGTTGGCTTGAAACTCAACATTGAGAAAACTAAGATCATGGCATCCGGTCCTCTCACTTCCTGGCAAATAGATGGGGAAGAAATGGAGGTAGTGACAGATTTTATTTTCCTGGGCTCCAATATCACCGCAGATGGGGACTGCAGCCAAGAAATTAAAAGACGCTTGCTCCTGGGGAGGAAAGCTATGGCAAATCTAGACAGCATAGTAAAAAGCAGAGACATCACCCTGCCAACAAAAGTGCGTATAGTCAAGGCTATGGTTTTCCCAGTTGCAATGTATGGCTGTGAAAGCTGGACCATAAGGAAGGCCGAGCACAAAAGGATTGAGGCCTTTGAATTATGGTGCTGGAGGAGACTCCTGCGAGTCCCTTGGACCGCAGGGCGATCAAACCGTTCAGTCCTAGAGATCAACCCTGACTGCTCTTTAGAAGGCCAGATAGTGAAGATAAAACTCAAATACTTTGGCCACCTAATGAGAAGGAAGGACTCCCTGGAGAAGAGCCTAATGCTGGGAACAATAGATGGCAAAAGAAGAAGGGGACAGCAGAGGATGAGGTGGCAGGATGGAGTCACTGAGGCAGTTGGTCTGAGCTTAAGCAGACTCCAGGAGATGGTGGAGGACAGGAAGGCCTGGAAGAATGTTGTCCATGGGGTCGCAATGAGTCGGACACGACTTTGCGACTAACAACAACAACCAACACCTTGAATTGAGCCCAGACTTTGATGGGAAGCCAGTGAAGCTGCTAGAGGACTGGAGTTATATGAGATTAACTCCCAGTCCCCCTCCGCAACCTGGCTGCTCTATTTTGCACCCTCTGAAGTATCTGGACTGACTTCAAGGGCAGCCCCACATAGAGCGCGCTACCATAGAATGTAGATTTTTGAATGGGGACTGCTATTTTTCTGTACAGACTATCCTGACTCCCGGCATGCTTATTTTTATATCTGTATGCTGTTTTCCTTGCAAAAATGAGCCAAGGAGCTAACAATACAGATCAGAAAAAATATTAATTAAAATCGAAGAACAAATCAAGCAACTCAAATAAAGAAAGAACACCCAACCCATTGAAACCCTCTGGCAGCAGATTAGTTTACCTACTAAAGGCCTGAATGAAAACGTCTTTGCCTGTTGCCAAAAGGGCAATAGGGAGGGACATGGGCCAGTGGGTTGTTTGCCTTAAAGGATCTCGCCCACACGCCCACTAAACATGCTCCATTGCCTTGAAGGCCTTATGACCAAGGCAGCCTGGACAGGGAGAGTGCTGAGTTTGATACCAAGTTCCTGGTACATTCATTCGTCCTTTTTTTAAAGGGGAAAATGTTTAAACTTTGCTGACATTGCTGACTCCAAACATGCAACTATGATAAGCTTTGCTTAAACGTCTTACAGTGTCTATAATCCCCACACTTTTCTGCAGACAGTAGAATTTAACTGTTTTTGTCATGGTCAAAAGTGATATTCCACAGTCCAAATCTTTTAGGTAGCAGAAATTGTTCTTCTGTTCCTGCAAAGACCAGGGACAGTGCGGTCCTGCCCGTGTGTGAGGCCTCGGAAGATTTTGGACCTCTTTCCTCTTTAACAAAGGCAACTGCAGGCGCATCTGTGACACACCTTTCTAATAAATCAGATTGAAAGCAAATTAATTTGCTACGGCCAATCTAATTTCATATTAAATCTTCATATATTTTAAAGATCACAAAGCTTTTGCCGTGTAGGAATGCAAGCACAATGTGTACAAAATAATTTATTACAGCATTACATCAGTTGGCTTTATTTTACAGTGAGTTTTCATTCAACTATTGATCCTAAACAGATGACAACGGGAACTGCCTTAATGATAATCATTCATCTTGATAAAACTTCCCTTCTTGACTTTTGCATAGGGCCTAAGTAATATTACTTAAATATTTACATTAACCACAACATGGAAACAAACTGGTTTCATTATTTTTCAGAAAATGGATTTCTGTACAAGCCACAGTGTATTTTAAATTTTCAGAGCGGTTTATATGAAGTTGACATTAATAGCCATTTACATCCTGAAGTAAGATGTTTAAGACAGTTGAATTGAAATGTGTTGCAAGTGCAGTTCAGTCAGGTTAATGCACCGAAGTACAAGGAACAAAAGATTAGCTGTGATTTGTGGTCAGACTCGTTGTGCTCACTTTGTTTTCGAAAAGGACATCATAAATGCTAATCGCTTTATAGCTCATAAAGCAACGACAATTCAAGAAAAGTGGAATTGAAGTTTACTTCTTGTGAATTTTAAAGGAGCTTAGCATCATAGCAGAATTATCTGGAAAGGACTTGTATTCTCTGAGACTTCCTGTTCCCAACCCTCTTTTCTGAAGTGGAAAAATGTTTCGTAATGGCTAAGTTGTAAAGAAAGAAGAATCTAACCAGTTATAATGGGTACTGAATGTTTTTAACGTGTTGAATAAACTGTTCAAACAAATGGGTATGGGAAAAGTAGATCACATTTTTCAAAATAATATACCAATTTAAAAACAAACAATACCTCCAAATTAACCTGTACTGTTTCCATACAATTTATATTGAAAGAAAATTGCTACCACCTATAATTAGGATTTATGCTTTGAAAGGAAGAAAGACAGAACAAAACAAAGAAAGGGGGAAAAGGAGCGGAAAAGAATAGATACGGCATGCAGCATTACATCCATCTTAATTTGCCAACTTTTGCCATCTGAAATGTGTTTAAAGAAATGGCTGTATTTATCAGTATACGTAACAACATTTATGTGAATAGTCAATCTTCAGGCTCCATGATTTAGGATAAAAAGATTTGTAACTGTACAAGTATAAACATGACTAGTATTATTCAGATAAGTGTTTACATAAATATTGGCAGCTCTTGTTGAGGGAGAAGGAGTTTGTCGCACAGTCTGTTTGCTTTCCACGGACTCCGCAAGATGCCCAGTGTGAAGACCACGCGATCCGCACACAGCCAGTCTGGAAGAGGTGAAAGCCCTCTAGATCCGGCTTTAAATTTCATTGGACAGTACACCATGATTAATGGCCATGTGATTCATTGACGCGAAGGAAGCATCATCTTCGTTTGTGGGCGTCATGAAGGCAGATGCTAAGGGAAAGAGTTTGTTGCATGCTATCCGGTACTCCTCGCTCTGGGTGTGGCATGTTCCAAAGCTGCCATCGAGTAAGGATTCCAGAACCGTTGTTAAAGTCTGGAGAGACACACAAAAAAATAGTTCCAGTGAGGATTAATTGGCTAAGACGTGTCCCAGCCCACCAGTTTCTCCTTCTGTAGCACAATTTCCTTTCCTACAGAAACTCAATGAGACCATCTTCATTTCGAACCACGCACTTAAGAGTGCTCATGAATGGCTCATGAATGCATCGAGGAACCTTAGTCTTATTATTTCAGTAATGATTTACCTTCACATTTATGTCTCTCACAGTCTCGTCTAGTCTGGTAGCAATAGTGATAGCTTTCTCTTGTCTTGAACTGTCCAGGAAATACATCATCTTGGCACCTAAAGAAGCAGAAAGAGGCATGTTTCAATTAAGTGGGAAATGGATCAAGGGATTTTTATAATTTGATTGGAGACTGTGCTGATGTTCTTATGTGCTGATGCACAGAATCCACCAAAAAAGCACAGCATAAAAGCAAAAGCAGTGGAGGAAAAAGAAGTTAAAGTGTGGTTTAAGAACCTGGCTTGTTCTGAACCTGGTTTGGATGAAATCACATCCTGGTTTAATTGAAGCTTGTGTGTAAGGAGGACAGCAGAGTCTGCATGCACAGGCAAAAGCTGATTTTTATCTTGGATTGTACAGCTGAGATGTGATTGCCTGTCTTCAACCTTTGCTTATGAGCCTCTGGTAGACATGTGATTCTTTGCTGTAAGAAGTGAAGTGCAGGCCAGATGGGTTTTTAGGCCAATTTAATTTGACTCATTCTATACTTTGCTGTACATACTTTCAGTTCAACAATCAAATACTTTAGAAATACGCAAGTACAAACCAACCTGATAGCAGATGCCGTATGGAGGTAGAATTGCGCTTAAGAAATTCTTCATTAAAACTTTCCAAATATTTACTAGTAAAAATCTTCTGCATTTCTTGGGTTAGGACTTTGTTCACAATTTCTGGCAAATTACTGTGATCAGACACTAAAAATATATTTAAAAAACCATGGTTACACTGTTGCCAGCATTTGACAAAAATGGCACTGCTTGTCATCCCTTACAACCCTTACACACAACAGTACAGCAATCAATCTGTGTATTTATATGGAACTTACCACATTTGGAGAATCTGATCAAACATTCATGTAGCCATGGGTTATTACTGTCAATCGCGACAGCTCTTTTAACCGACTGCAACATTAACAGAAACTTTCCTGCATCAACACAAGAATACTAGTTCATATAATTTTATTTAACATCAATTGCTTGATTGTCTTGTCTTGGCTTAATGAATTTCTCACCCTCTCCTATACCTACCCTGCACACATGTGCTCTCTTTTACTAATGAGACACATGCAAGGCGTGCGGATCTGTATTGTTTGAGAGAATGAATTAAAGAACGAGTGTCGTTAGGGGCTCTACAATCGAGAAACAAGCATAAAGGAGTCAACACAGTGTGAGGATAGGAGGCAAGGGGAGACCAGGCAACAGCGCGATTACATGAGCTTAGGCTTAGTTACAAGAAGAGTTTGCAGACAAGGAGCCGAGCAGAAACTTAACGGAAAAGGTAACTGAGGAAAGTGTGGGAAGAAGTCCTTTCAGGAGTAATGGTGGCTGTGTGAAGGTGGGCACGGGAAGGTAACAAGCCAGGGATGTGTTGGGATAGAAACGTGGAGAATGAGAGAGGCAAAGTCATGAAGGGCTTGAAGATAATACTGGAAAGCTTGTGAAGGGTGTGGGAGAGGAGTTAAGGATGGGCATGACTTTGTCGGAACAACAAGGAAGCAGGATTATCTTCACAGCAGAATGCTAAACAAATACGAGGAGAGCAAGCTGAGGCAGTGGAAGTCCAGAGATGGCGGCAGTCAAGCTGAGGTATGTCCATGGTACAGACCAAGGCTTTTTCCAAGGGGACCACAAGGGAGATAACATTTTTGAAGTGTTGTAATGGGGACAGCAATGCGATTTGGTGATGCAAGGACTGAAGGAGGGCAGAGAAAGAAAAAAGGAAAGAGAAGAACCACAAGGAGAAAAAACAAGGCTTTGTGCTTGTTCCAGTATGGCTGTGTACATTAGATTGTGATTATGAAAATCTATCAGATGGCAAGAAATCAACTGGATCCATGAAGCAAACTAAACTCATTTCATTGCTACTATTAATGATACATCACATTACACCTAAAAATATAAAACTGATTTACATTTTCTGCTAGGTTTATCTAAATATTCATTTTAGAGAATACTGGAAAAATGTACATATGCAATTGTTCCAATGTGTATACTTTACCTTTTCTAAAATAGATTTCAAATGCTAAGAGATGTGTGTCTATGTTATCTGCCACAAGATTCTTAAGTGGTATAAGGAATTTAATAGCTTCTTCTAATGGATTATCAACCTGTTTCAAGAAAAGAAATCCGAGTTAGTTATAAGCAGGGGCCATGACAACTTATACAGTGGTGCCTCGGCTCACGAACGCCTCAGTTCACGGCCAAATCGGGTCGCGAACAAACATTTCATAAAAATTTTGATTCAGATTGTGAACTCTGCATTGGGTGGTGACTGCGATCGCCCCATCTCCCCCCCCCCGACTGCGGAGATGGCCCCAATCATGCTGGGGGCGGGGGCGGGGGAGATGGGTGAGATCGCGCCCGCCTTTCCTGCACAAGCGCAACCGCGATCTTGGCCATCTCTCCCCTCAGCACGATTGCGCCCAAACCTTCCCCCCGCTGTGCCCGTGCTCGCAGCCGTCTCTCCCCCGCCAGTGCCGGGATGACAGGTGTGTGCAGGGATGACCGGAGAGATCGCGGTCATGCTGGCGGGGCGGGGAGATGGCCGTGATCTTTGTTGCTCTGTCACTTTGCCTCACATTTTTCTTAAATTTTCAGATTAAAAAAAACTGAACCTTATGGGGAAATTTGACTTGGCTTGCGACCAATTTGGGTCACGACCAGAGTCCTGGAACGGATTACGTTCGTGGGCCAAGGCACCACTGCAGTTCCTACAGATGACGTTAGCTTCAACCTGAATTCACACGTGGGGTAATTACAAGGGTCGCTCCTCGTGCCATCGGTCCTCACCAGAAAGGAGCGCTTGAAGACTTCTGAAGACGCTCAGCACCCTGGCCCATCTTATTATTTATTATTTATTTATTTATAACATTTCTATGCTACACCCATCGCCGAAGCCACAGGGCGGCTTACAAAAATAATTGATGTATTATTAAAATTATTTTGGAGTTTCTCGGCAGATCTTCCAGCCACCCCAAAAATTACAATGGATTTTAAAACTACAAAAGGGCCATCAGTGTCCATCTGATCAGACATTCAGATGTACAGCACTGCATTCTTTATCTGCACCATTTGTAATGTTAAATTTTAAATGTTAGGAATTTTAATCTGGTTTTAACTATTCCACAGTCGCATTTTGATTTTGCTCCTGTTTTTGATTTTGATTCTGTTTTGATTCTGTTTTCATTTGTGAAATGTTACTGTTGGTTTTATGCACATTCTTAACTATTGTTAATTGTTGGGTTGTTCGTTTTGATTTTTGAAAGCCTCCCTGAGATGCTTTTGTGTATAGGGTGGGGTATACATACTTTAAATAAATAAATAAAGCCTGTGCAGGTGGCTGATCAACTATCTCATTCCAGACTGAAGAGCAACTGTATGCACACGGTTTGGTGCTGTGCCATTTGTCACAGCAGTGTGAAAACGGTTCAGCCCTCTGGCAAACATTCGGCTCGATTTGAAACACTGCTTAAAGGCTGCAGCAGGATTTCTGCAGCAGAAAACTGTGAGGATCAGGGGTCCGGATAGATCTGGATAAACAAGCATAAATGAGGTAAAAGCAGAATTCAAGTTTACCCTTTCCAGTTTTTCAGGAACTAGCTCTTCCTTGGGACCACTGGTTTCCTCCTCTTCCTCGTCCCGTTTCTTCTTCTGATTCTTCTGCTGTCTCTCTCTTTCCGCATGCTTTCTTTCTTCTTCGAGTTTAGCTTTCTTCTGTGCTCGTCTTTGCTTACTAAGCATTTTCTTAAGTTCTTTGGCAGAAAGGTTTTCTACCAAAAATGGAACATGTTTTTAAATAAAAGCTTTACAGATGCTGACAAAGTATCTTATATTCAAAGTAGCTTCTATAACTGCTTCAATACCTGAATTTACTTCTTGCTCTTTGCTTTCATTGGCTAGTGGATTATCGTGCAGCGTCAAATAGATCTCAATCGCTGACCGGGCAGCCTTGAAATAGAAGGCGTGTTTCCTGAGAACGTCTTCCAAGCGCAAGAGGTCAACATAGGCACGCAGAGTCATCTTCCTCATGCAATAGGTGTGGAAGTCAAATTGATCATCCGTGATCTCAAAAAAGTGCTTCAACAACAAACAAAAAGATATCATTTTCATGATCCAATTTCTTTCTTTACACGTTTATTACTTTAAAAACCAGGACTGCTCAGCAAGCAGCGCTTTCAGGATGGGTGCCCTTGGCAGGCACCGAAACCACGAAGGAATTCACAGAATTTCAGCAACGGCTCTTCTCCTGGTGTTCTCCAGTTGGGAGATGGGTCTGATGGAGCCACCACAAAACCTCCCCACTGAATTCCTGCTTCCTGCCCCACCTAGCCTCGTAAAGAGCGCTGGAGAAAGCAAAAGGTTGGCTTTAATACAGGTGCTGCCCAGCTGTGAGCTTCAGATGTTTTTCTCCTGAATGAACGCAACGGTTTTTACTTTTCACATACAAGCACTAAGTATCCAGTGTGGAAAACCCTCGCAGCCAGAGTCTTGCCATGTCCGGCTAGTGGGAGAGCCACTGACAAGCAGCCACCTGCTAAGCCACGTCCATAGGATTCCTTCCTGCAACATGTTTTCATCTGTCACAAATGCAAAGCTATGAGAACACGGGTGGTTGTGGCCTTTCATATTCACATTAAAAAAGTCCTGTTTATTAAAACGCCCCTAGTCCTTTTCAGCCCAGGGTTGAAAACCACATGGAGAGGCCTTGGTTTCCTCTCCGGCTGCAAACCCTACGGGCAGGAACGAGGCGCCCAACGGAAGTGGTGCTGTGACAAAGAAGATGGTCAGCAAGTTCTGCTAAGGGAGAATCGCATTCGCCATCCTCTCCTCGGAGCGGCCTGCTCGGAAACCCAGTTGCTGCGCACGTGCTGTGCTGTCAAGTGCCAGAAACACACTTGATTACAGGCTAGTTTTCCGTGACTGCGCATAAATGTTCCAACATCTACTTTGTAGCACAGAGACACTGTGAAGAGCGGGATACAAAAAAATCCAGGAGATCAATAAAGGGGCGTGTCTAGAGTTACAGGTGCTTCCACTCTCATGCCACCTTTCAACAGAACGATCCGCCGACGCTAAGCACAAAAAGCCCACGTCCTGTCAGGAAAATGGTAGCAAGGAAAAGGCAAACTGTTTAGCTACTTACCCTCTGCACTTCGTGGCACTTTTTCAGGGCATCTCCGTATTTCCCTAACCTCTGAAAGGCTAGCGCACACTCCGTCTGGAACCACATGCACTGCATTTCATGGAGATTCTCCATGGCGGAAGTTCCTTCCTAGGGAAAAGGCTCTTGTGTGGAACCAGAAATTCCTCAGCTTCCATATAGAACCACCCACAAGACAGAAGCGCACTGCCACTTTCCAAGCACTGCTGCAGTTCTTTCGACAGCCACCGCTTTCGGGATTGCCCATTTGTTTCAAGTGCTACCTTCCCCTTTCCGGAAGACGTCGCCCAGCAACTGCTTTCAAAGAGTGAAGCACCACTGGGCATCAAAGGAGTGTGGTCGCTTTCACTGTAAGGGAGGCGCCAAGACAAGGGAAGCGCTTAGAAGTGACCAAATAAATTTCCCATTTGGAAGCAAGCGGTGCGTAGAAAGAACTGCAGATGGGCACTTGAGTACTTAATGGCTGCCTTTTCAAGAATACGGGGGATTTCAGTGAAGAGTCCAGTAAGTGAAGAGACAGAATAAAACATTCCGCAGTCCTGTACATATCGACTTGGTGATAAGTCCCACTGAGTTCAGCGGGGCTTATGTCCAGGTAAGGGCGAATACAAAACAGAGGAGGACAAATATCAAAACAAAACAATATGGAATTTGCCAATGTGAAAGTAAGACTCAGCTGGGAGGTAGTTTCAAAAGACTTACTGTGCAGTCCTATAAATATCTACCCACTGAGTTCAATACGGGTTGTTGTTGTTAGTCACAAAGTCGTGTCTGACCCATCGCGACCCCATGGACAACATTCCTCCAGGCCTTCCTGTCCTCCACCATCCCCCAGAGTCCGCTTAAGCTCGCACCAACTGCCTCAGTGACTCCATCTAACCACCTCAACCTCTGCCGTCCCTTCTTCTTTTGCCATCTATTGTTCCCAGCATCAGGCTCTTCTCCAGGGAGTCCTTCCTTCTCATTAAGTGGCCATCTTCATCTTCATTATCTTCATCTTCACTATCTGGCCTTCTAAAGAGCAGTCAGGGTTGATCTCCTCTAGGACTGACCAGTTTGATCGCCTTGCAGTTCAAGGGCCTAGCAGGAGCCTTCTCCAGTACCACAATTCAAAGGCCTCAATCCTTTTGCACTTGGCCTTCCTTATGGTCCAGCTTTCACAGCCATACATTGCAACTGGGAAAACCAAAGCCTTGACTATACACACTTTTGTTGGCAGGGCGATGTCTCTGCTTTTTACTATGCTATCTAGATTTGCCATAGCTTTCCTCCCCAGGAGCAAGCGTCTTTTAATTTCTTGGCTGCAGTCCCCGTCTGCGGTGATCTTGAAGCCCAGTAAAATAAAATCTGTCACTACCTCCATTTCTTCCCCATCTATTTGCCAGGAAGTGAGAGGACCGGATACCATGATCTTAGTTTTCTTACTGTTGAGTTTCAAGCCAACTTTTGCACTCTCCTCCTTCACCCGCATCAAGAGGCTCTTTAGTTCCTCTTCACTTTCTGCCATGAGAGTGGTATCATCTGCATATCTGAGGTTGTTGATATTTCTCCCAGCAATCTTGATTCCAACTGGTGATTCATCCAGGCCCGCCTTTCTCATGATGTGCTCTGCATATAAGTTAAATAGGCAGGGTGACAGTATACAGCCTTGCCGAACTCCTTTCTCAATTTTGAACCAATCAGTGGTTCCGTGTCCAGTTCTCACTGTTGCTTCTTGACCCGCATATAGGTTTCTCAAGAGACAAATACGATGGTCAGTAGATGTTTTTCTGGAACTCCCTAGCTTTCTCCATGATCCAGCGTATGTTGACCTCTAGTTCCTCTCCCTCTTCGAAACCCTGCCTGTACTTCTGGTAGTTCTCGGTCCACATACTGCTGGAGCCTAGCTTGTAGGACTTTGAGCATCACTTTGCTAGCATGTGAAATGAGTGCAATGGTGCGGTAGTTTGAACATTCTTTGGCATTGCCCTTCTTTGGGATCGGAATGTAAATTGACCCTTTCCAATCCTGTGGCCACTGTTGAGTTTTCCAAATTTAGAAACATAGAAACATAGAAACAGAGCGAGTCAGAAGGGGCCTCCCGGGCCATCTAGTCTGACCTCCGGCACCAGCTGGCTCCGCTCATGACATGCCCACCATGTGCATGTCCAGTCTATCTTTGAACACCCTCACCGATGGGGCCTCAACGACTTCCCGTGGAAGCCCATTCCACGCCCTCGGGGTCCTAACTGTCAGGAAGTGCTTCCTGGCATCCAAATTGAACCTTGGCTCCCTGAGCTTTGCCCCGTTGGAGCACGTCCTGCCTTCCTCCGCAGGGGAGAACAGGCCTCTCCCCATCTCCATGTGACACCCCCTCACATACCTGTATGTTGCCAACATATCCCCTCTGAGTCTCCTCTTCTCCAAGCTGAAGAGACCCAGTTCCCTCAGTCTTGCCTCATACGGCATCCCCTGCAAACCGGCCACCATCCTTGTGGCCCTACGCTGCACTGACTCCAACCTGGCTATATCCTTTCTGTAATGAGGGGCCCAAAACTGAACACAATACTCCAGTTGCGGGCGCACCAGAGTCATGTAGAGTGGAAGTAATACCTCTCTTGATCTAGAAGCCACACTAGTCAACCAAGTCAGTCAACCATGCCCTAATCCACCGGACAGTGCTTTGGTGTATCCCAAAACTCCTCAGTTTCTCCACCAGGATATCATGGGGCACTTTGTCAAAGGCCTTGCTGAAATCCAGGTATACCACATCCACTGCATCCCCTCCATCTAGCCATCTTGAAACCTTGTCATAGAATTCCACAAGGTTTGTCTGGCAGGACCTGTTTCTGCGGAAGCCGTGTTGTGTGGCTGTCAGCCTCCCTTCCCTATCTAGCATCACTAGATCTCTCTCTATTATGAGCCTTTCCATTGTTTTTCCTACAATGGACGTAAGGCTAACCGGTCTATAATTCCCCATGTCCTTCCTACTACCCTTTTTGAAAATTGGGACCACCGATGCCACCCTCCAGTCCTCTGGAACTTCACCCGTTCTCCACGAGGCCTCAAAAATGGAGGCCAGCGGGCGTGAGAGAACCCCTGCCAACTCTCTAAGTACTCTCGGGTGTAACCCGTCAGGGCCTGGCGCCTTTGTAATGTCCAATGCCCTGAGGAGCCCCTCGACTTCAAGGGGGGTGACTCTAATCTCTGCCCCTAAGTCCCCAGCCTCATCCAATCTCCTATACGGATATCCCCCGTCCTGCTTTGGGGAGAACACAGAGGCAAAATAGTCATTTAGCATCTGTGCCTGTTCCCTCATGTCAGTCACTGGATCTCCTTCCTCCTTATTTAGTGGTCCCACCACTTGTCTCCCCTTCCTTTTCCTATTTACATGCTGGAAGAAGCCCTTTTTGTTGCTCTTGATATTCTTGGCAAGTCTCAGCTCATAATCAGCCTTAGCCTTGCGAAGAATCCTTCTGCAACGGGCCTCCTCCTCCCGGTATACCCTTTTGTCTATTTCCCCCAGTACCCATTTCCTATGGAGGCTCCTCTTTCGTCTAATCCCGCTAACCACCTCCTTTCGCATCCATGGCAGCACTCTCCTCCGCCTCCCCACCTTACTGACTAGAGGTATCGTCAAGGCTTGCACCTGCAAAACATAGAAACAGAGTGAGCCAAAGGGGCCTCCCGGGCCATCTAGTCTGACCTCTGGCACCAGCCGGCTCCGCTCATGACATGCCCACCATGTGCATGTCCAGCCTGTCTTTGAACACCCTCACTGATGGGGCCTCAACGACCTCCCGTGGAAGCCCATTCCACGCCCTCGGGGTCCTAACTGTCAGGAAGTGCTTCCTGGCATCCAAATTGAACCTTGGCTCCCTGAGCTTTGCTCCATTGGAGCGTGTCCTGCCTTCCTCCCTTTTGAGTGCCATCCACCCCTCCTCAACTCGCTTACCTTCCAGTAACCTATCCCAGGAGACTTTCCCCAATCTGGCCTTCAGTTGGCCAAAGTTGGCCCTCTTGAAGTCCCAGCTTCTAGTGCTCGCCCTGCTGCACGGCCCCAGTCCCCTGATCTGAAAGCAAAGGATGGAGTGATCGCTCGCATCCAGAGCTCCCCTAATCTGTACTTCATCTATCAGCTCCTCCCTATTGGTCAAGACCAAGTCCAGGATGTTTCCCCCCCTCGTTGCCTCTCGGACCCTCTGTGTGAAAAACCCACCCTCTAGAGCTTCTAGGAAGCGACGTGACCTGGCTGTCACCGCCGAGTGAGTCTCCCAAGTAATATCCGGGAGATTGAAATCTCCCATAATTACTGTGTCTGTCCCCTGAGATATCCTTAGAATCTGGCCTGTCAGGACATCATCCAGGGTGTCAAGTTGACCTGGAGGGCGATAACATACCCCCACTGTCAGGTCTTTTTCCCTGTCAAAACCCCTAAGTTTCACCCAGACTGCCTCTACCGAATCCCCATCTGTGCTGCACTCTATCTCACTGCATCCTATCCCTTCCCTGACGTATAAAGCCACACCCCCACCTCTCTTTCCCTTCCTGTCCTTTCTAAAAAGGTGATACCCTTCTATGATTACATTCCAGACTTGCCTTTCATCCCACCATTTCTGTGATTCCCACCAGATCATATCCTCCTATTCCCAGGAGAGCTTCAAGCTCTTCCTGCTTATTACCCATGCTCCTAGCATTGGTGTACATGCACCTCAACTCCTTCCCACCGCTTCCTTTCTTTGGAGTGCCCAGCATCCTCCTTCCTCCCATCCTCCCTGGTACCTGGCCCCTCTCCGTAGAAGTCCTGTCAGTCCCTGCAGTATCTCTAAAGCCCTGCTCCCAGAGCCCCGATCATCCCCGCACACTTGTCCAGTGCAGACACGTTACTGGGGGGCCTGAACCCACCCCCCACTGGCTCAGTTTAAAGTCTTCCGGATGAAGCTCACTAATTTGCTGGCATATTGAGTGTAGCACTTTTACTGTGTCGTCTTTCAGGATTTTGAATAGCTCAGCTGGAATGCTGTCACCTCCACTAGCTTTGTTGTTGCTCAGACTTCCTAAGGCTCATTTGACTTCACATTCCAGGATGTCTGGCTCGAGGCCAGTGACCACCCCATCGTGGTTATCAGGGATGTTAAACTCTATCTTGTATAGTTCTTCTGTGTAATCTTGCCACCTCTTCTTAATCTCTTCTGCCTCTGTTAAGTCCCTGCCATTTTGGTCCTTTAGCATGCCCATCTTTGCATGAAATGTTCCCTTCATATCTCCAATGTTCTTGAAGAGATCTCTGGTCCTCCCTATTCTATTGTTTTGTTCTATTTCTTTGCACTGTTCATTTAAGAAGGCATTCTTACTCTTCTAGCTATTCTCTGGAATTCTGCATTCAATTGGGTGTATCTTTCTCTTTCGCCCTTGCCTTTCGCTTCCCTTCTTTCCTCAGCTATTTGTCAAGCTTCCTCAGACAGCCATTTTGCTTTCTTGCATTTCTTTTTCTTTGGGATGGTTTTAGGTGCTGCCTCTTGTACTATGTTGCGAACCTCCGTCCATAGTTCTTCAGGCACTCTGTCTATCAGATCTAATTCCTTAAATCTATTTGTCACCTCTACCTTTTGCCTTTTGGTACTGTCCATGGGGTTTTCATGGCAAAGATACTGGAGTGGGTTGCCATTTCCTTCTCCAGTGGATCACGTTTCGTCACAGCTCTCTGCTATGACCTGTCCGACTTGGGTGACCCTGAATGGCATAGCTCATAGCTTCATCGAGCTACGCAAGCCCCTTCGCCACGACAAGCCAGTGATCCATGAAGGAGCAATAAGGGTTACCCCGAAGCATATTAGTAAGGAATTGCAGACAGTCCCTTGTTTTTGTTAAATCTGGAGTTTAGGGTTAGTTAAAGAACCACCAGACTGGTGTCTTTCCTAAGAGGTGCCTACACGACCATTAAGTGATTCCACGGACACGCGGCAAGCACGTTCTCCCATTAAAATATTCAGCTTCTTCAAAGGGTTGTCCTAGAAAATTCTAGAAATTAATCCCTAATCAAACAGGCTTTATTAGAACATGCCATCCTACGATAAAGTTCTCCTTATCGGACATATTGGACAAGTCATTTGGGAGACCTTTTATGGCAATAGTCTGAAGCCAACAAATTTTAGAACATAAACAAATACACAATCAACAGCCAGTCGTGTGTGTGTGTGTCTTACCCTTGTGAACTTGGAGCACATTTCCTCTGCGTCCTTCACCATATTTGTGCGCAGCATATACTTTGCACATTTGCAGTTGATGAACCTGTCTGCCGTGTCCAGAGACTGTGCTTCGTCCATCCATTTGGCTGCCTCCTTGAGATTGCCTACATGCTGGCGAGGGAGTTTCATGTTTATTATATTACGTATTTATTTAAAACATTTGTATGCTGCCCACTGCGCCACATATAGTTTAATGTAATAACCAGTGACTGATGCATTTCATGTAATAAAGACAGGAACACGCAGAGACTTTCACAGGGATTTGTCGTTTTTCAAAACTTTACGGAAACAAAGTTCGGCAAATCTTATACTACATTATATGAAACAACAGAATCAGAAAACGGTGTTAAAAACTATGAAACACAGCACATTAATGGAAAAAATCATAATAAAAATGCCTTTGTTTCTCAAGACAGAATAGCAACAACTGTTTGGGATGGAACATGCAAAAAACTGTTTTGTTTGGAAATGTTGAGTAAATACCCTTCTGAATGAAAAACAAACAAGCAAACAAAAATATTTCCTGAGTACACGGTCCACGATTTATTTTCGAATAAAACAACACTGGAAGGCTAAATTCTCCACGAATGCAATGGGCTGAAGCCAGGATAACCTAGTCTTTGAACTGGTGGCTTATCTGAATATCGATGGATGCTTATTTATATATTTGTCTATTTTTGTTAAGGACTATGTGAAACTGCTAATGAGTTGTAATTTCATATGTGTCCATTGCTGGATGTGCTCAAATATATCTTTGCATGCAAGAACTCAAAAATAAACAGACTTTGATTAAAACGATAATAAAAATGAGTACAAACAAAAATGCAACAATAGAATAAAAACTTCATCCAACCCAACAGACCTTGTTACATATCAAACTTTCCAAAAAGTGCTCCTCTGGAGTAGGTGGTGGCAGAGAAATACAATTTCTCTGCTCTCTATCACCACAAAATAAACGGATCCGTAGCTGTGCTCAAAGTCTTCGGCCATTTAAGTTCTAACTGCCCCTGCTATCCTTTCTTTGCCCTAAGCTCCTTGGAACTTGAAGCAATGGACATGGGACCAGGGCGCGGGCAGAGAAATCCCCAAGAGACTCAATTCCTCAGGGTCCACCCACAAGCCAACATGCTCCCGGCCCCCTCAAGTTGAATGTGGTGCTGCACAAGGGCAGCATTTTGTGAAAGGTTCCTGCCTCCCTTTCCACCAGCCAGGTGTCCATTGTTTGAGCCACTGCCTAATTTAAGCAAGATAAAGTCTGGATCCAACCCTCCGACCGGCTCTGTGCACCACTTAACAGAAAAAGTTGGTCTCTACATTCCTAGGTAAGATACATACATTTTTATATATTTCGAACAGCGTGTGCTGAACACAGAGTTATTACCTTATAAATTTTTGCTTTCAAATAGAACAACTCTATTAGCGTTGGAGTGCTTGCAACTGCAGAATTAATATATTCCAAAGCCAAGGAAAACTGACCCAGTTTGTCAAAGTGCTGTGCAAGGAAATAACGAACCCAAAGCAGCGTTGTCGGGGGTTCGCGCTCTCCATTTTCTGCAACGACACATGTAGCAGTTCAGAAAATATGGGAAAACATTTAAGTTGGAGACACATAATTAAATGCTAAAATGTTTATTTCTGTTTCAATTGCGATATTTCAGTTGCAACACTGAAACTTACCATATGGACTAAACAAGTCACATGTTTTCAAAGAGGCTTCGTAACCAGTAACAAGCTCTTGGATTAAAGAAACCTAAAAAGATAGTTGACAAGTTGATTTTTAAATGTTAATATGATGATCACACTAGAGTCGGGTTCGTAAATGATCAAGATACAGCACATTACTCATCAAATAAATAGTATTTCTCAAGCATTAAGAAGAAATTTTACACAACCACAGTGTTCTTGCAGTGGTGGGACACCCCCCCCCCCCCAGATTCATTCCCAGACAAATCAGGACAAGCGCACACTTAATTAAAAGAAGTGACTAGAGACATCCATCTAATGATCTTCTGGATTTGAATCTGAATATCTTTACAGCAAGGACAAAGGGAAGACTCACTTTCTTCCATTAGATTGCAGCGGCCGAGTTGCTGAATGTTTGCTTCGTTTTGCTCACTGCAACCAAGTTTCTTCACGAATTTCACCAATAGGTGAGTATGACAATATTTATCACAATATACATATACATACGTATAATGAAACTTTTGTCCTTCTGCAAACCTTTCCCATGTCTGCTGATTCCATTGCTCCTTTGCATGGAGAACATCTACATTTGGCTACATAAATATCCGAGCCCTGAGAATATGCTTGCAATCAGTATATAGGGTAATGTAAGCGTCAACATTCAGTGTTGAGACTGACATTACGGAACATGAAGCAGCATTCCAACTGCGGCAGTGCAAGAGTGGGGGAAGGAGGCATGTGCATGGGGGCATGAAGCCCAGGTGAAGGAACTCAGCCCCAAGATCACCTCTGCTCACTCAGGCAGGCAGGCGGCTGCGCTACGGGGTGGGCAGTGCACCAACCAAGCCCCCACCCTGTTCCGATGCTGTGCTTCATTCATTCATTCATTCATTCACTCGATCGATATCCTGCCTTTTTCCCCAAAGGGCTCAAGGCAGCTTACAACATTCTCCTCCTCCATCTTATCCCCACAACAACAACCCTGTGAGGTAGGCTGGGCTGAGAGTCTGTGACTGGCCCAAAGTCACCCAGTTGGCTCCATGGCTGAGCGGGGACTAGAACCCAGAAGCCTGCTGGATTGTGCCTGCTGGGTTAAATTACACCACTCCCATCCAACCCTTACACGCCGAATCAACCTGCTCGTTCAGGGTTAAGTCTTGATTTAAGGAGGTCTTCCCTGTTACAGATACAGTGGCATTTTCCCTGCCCGTACCACAGGTTGACTGACGGAGTAATTAGGAATATGAGGTTGCTTTTTGGAAAACAGCTGAACACATCATCTCATCTCAACGAAAAGATGAGATGAGATGCGAACAAGTGATGGAAGCAACATCCAGACTGATAGGCTGTGGTCCTGTCCACAGGTATTATAAAATAACCCCCCTGAGCCCGCTTCCAAGTAAACATGCACAAGACGAAGAGGTAATATGCAAAGTTGCAGAAGCCTGTAAAAACCAGACTACACCAAGTAGTGCCTGGAAACAAATTCTCACGTGACGATGGCACGCGAATGGAACATGTGGAGAGGAAATGTAAACCGATGTGAAACAGCGCTGTTCTCCCTTTCTTAGGCATTTAATGGCTCTCTAAATTTGATGAATATCCCAAACGAGTGCAAAGCAAAATGAAATCAAGACAGACAGGAAAGCAACAAGAACTGGCAAATTATCTGAAAAATACAGTGGTGCCTTGGCTCATGAACGCCTCAGTTCATGACCAAATCGGGTTGCGAACAGAAATTTCATAAAAATTTTGCCGCAGGTCTTGAACTCCGCATCGGGTGACGATTGTGAGTGCACCCGCCTTCCCTGCATGGGCACAATCGCGGTTGAGCTGGGGGGGGGGGGAAGGCCACAATTGCGCCCGTCTCCCCCCCACACACAATCCCTGGGGTGGGGGAGATGGCCGTGATCTTTGTTGTTCTTTGTCACTTCGCTTCAAATTTTTGTGAGTAAAAAAAATAGTTGCAGAATGGATTAACCTTATTTACATTGAACCTTATGGGGAAATTTGAATCGGCTCACGACCAATTTGGGTCACGACCAGAGTCCTGGAACGGATTAAGTTCGTGGGCCAAGGTACCACTGTACAAAAAGCTATGATTATATGCATATGCAGGAAACAAAATCTGAGTTTTACCTTCTCTGTATCATGATATAAAGATTTCAAAGTGGTAAACAAGGGTGGGCAGCCTTTACTGAAGTTTACCCTCAGGAACTTATCCATTAGTTCTCTAAATTTTTCACCTAGAAACAAAATTGCATTTGGTTACACTCTAAAGATGTAATGTCTCCTATTTTCACAACTGTTAGAATCTAAAAGACATTGACAAGAACCATGCCCCACTCATTTTGAAAATACAAATCATTCCTGCTTTCAGAACAAGACTTGCAATGTGCCTTTCTCAGAAAAGGATGGTCAAATTTGCATAATTTAAACAGACTGCAGTTCAATTCTCTTTGGACTGCCAGAGCACAGAATTCATTTTTTAACAGAATGGAAGAGTAAATTTGTGGACTGAATCAGTGACATCCTGAAGGAGTCCACAAAAAGACAGCCTTTCAAGAGAGGCTTCACGCGGATTCCAATTCCAATTCCTGAACCGTTCTGGATGCCAGCCAAGATCACTCTGGGCAACAATAGCAAAGGGCAAGTCTACTGTGATTCGACATAAAGTATGCGACGAAGCCAGCCAATTGTCCTCTGACCGATGCACGTGCAAGATCATCCTTTGGCACAGAAAGGAGTTAACTTAAAACCTTCAAGGCCATGAGGTGCAATGGTTACGGGTGTGAGACTACGACCTGGGAGATTTAACAGGAACATTTAGATCAAACTCTAATGCAGGCCAAATTTATGTCTCCAAAGCATTTGGGCTTTGTTTAGTCAAACCTGCAATATAAAATCCAGACGTTCGCTGGGTCGAAGGTCAATCATCCAGCAGCGGTAAAAATAAAAAGTATTAAAGAACGGATCTTTTCTAGATAGCTTCAGAAAGCTGTAGGCAACGTTACCTGTGACAAAGTTTAAAGGCAATCGTCTAGGTGAAACTGCTCTTGGATGTCTCTTGCTTATTTCTTCATATACTGCTAGTCTCTCTTCTAAAGTGTCTAGTGGTGAACAGTAAATATAAAATTGAATTTTTTTAGGTATGGACTGGATATCCATTTTAAATTACCCAACGCAACTAGTGTAGGTGCTACCAGAAATCTCAGCAGCACATTTGCCATGATCAAGAGCTACTGGCTCTGGAGAGGGAAGGGAGGAAAAGCATCAGGGTAATAACAGGCAGGTCAATGGAGTTGGCCGACTAGAAAAACCTGCTGTTTGGACAGGCACTGCGCCCGTCGCTATTCACACGCTATCGAGTGAGCAGCACGACAGGAGAGAAAACTGAAAGGCCCGTTTGTGCCATTAAAACTAACTAGTGAGAATCAACATGCTTTACAATACTAAGGTTTTATTTAGGGATGATTAGCTGACATTTTAAAGAAGCCACAATGTGTTGAAAACATACTCTCCGTTTAAGTTGTGGGCACTCTGAAAGTAATGACTTGGGGCACAACGTTCACTTCCATACAGGCACCAACAACTACTAAAAATGGCAGTGAAATCAAAGTGACTGTTTTCAAGAACAACAAAAAGTATAACAGTTAAATCTCTGCAACATTTTATTCCCATTAGAGTCATTTAACTCTATCTTTCTGATGAAGCAGATCCATACAATGAGTTTGTTTTAGGATACATGGTTTCAACTTCGGACAGACTGAAGTAGTTAAATACAATCCATTACTGTGAACAATGACATTCAAATATACTTTTTCCTTCCCACAAGATCTAATGTTCCAATTTCTACATTTTTCAATTATTTAACAGACAAAACTGCCCCACTCACATGGCTGCAGCGCTTCCTCCAAGCCCTCATAGTAATGCCAATTTTCTGCATTCCGATCAATCAGCTCTCTGTAAATTTCCGAAGCCTCTTTTAGTCTTCCAAGCCTCAACAAGACTTCCCCTAAAACAATAATAAAATCCCAGATCAACTTTAGTTAAGGGAAAGGACCTACACATGGAAGGGACCATTACGGCTGTAGAATGAGAAGGACAGGTTGCTTACCTGTAACTGGTGTTCTTCGAGTGGCCATCTGTGCAGTCACACACATGGGTTCTGTGCCTGCGCAGTGCCTTTGGCCGGAAGATTAATAGCTAATGGATTTTGGCAGGAAAACTCTGCTCCCCCTCCCCCTAGTAGTATATAAGGAGCGGAGTGCCCGCCATTTTCCAGTCTTTGAACGACCGGACGTTCGCTCTCTCAAAAAGTTGAAAGAAAAAAGGAAAAAGGGAAAAAAGGCCAAAAAAGGGCCTGACCACCCATGACACCATGTGGGGTCGGTGGGTGAGTTGTGTGACTGCACAGATGGCCACTCGAAGAACACCAGTTACAGGTAAGCAACCTGTCCTTCTTCTTCGTGGCCTCTGTGCATCACACACATGGGTAGAGTAACAAACTTACCAGCATCTGGAGGAGGGAGGTGTCATCACTGAACAATGGACGATAAGACAGCTCTGCCAAAGGAACAGTCACGTCTGGCCCGGACATCTAGTCTATAGTGTCTAGCAAAGGTGCACGGAGTAGCCCAGGTGGCAGCTCTGCAGACATCCTCCAGCGGGACCCCCGATGCGAAGGCCGAGGAAGCAGCGGCAACCCGGGTGGAATGCCCTCTTGGAGTAGAAGGTAAGTCTAATTTAGCGAGCTGGTAAGACAGTTCAATTGTATTTACTATCCACTTGGAAATATGTTGGGGCGTAATTGGATAACCACAATTATGCTCCGAGTATTTCACAAAAAGTCTGGTAGAATGTCGAATAGACTCTGTCCTGGATCAATAGAAGGCTAGGCATCGACGAACATCGAGCATGTGTAAAGATCGCTCAACTGAATTCAATGGAGCCGGGAAAAAAGCTGGTAAAACGATCTCTTGGTCCATGTGAAACAGAGTGCTAACCTTTGTAAGAAAAGATGGATCAAGCCGCAAAACAACTTTTTCCTTATGAAAATTGAGGAAAGGGGGGTCCACTCGAAGGGTACAAAGCTCAGATGCCCTATGCGCTGAGGTAATGGCTACAAGGAACGCGGTCTTCCAAGAGACAAGGTGCAGGTCGATCCTTGCCATCGGTTCGAATGGCGGTCTCGTGAGCGCCTGCAAAACCACTGAGAGGCTCCATGTTGGCATCAAGAGTCTGATTGTTGGGTGAAGGTTAGAGAGTCCTTTCAAAAATTTTTTGATCAGGGGTTGAGAAAAAACAGAAGAACCCTGTACAGGTCCTCGGTAGGAAGAAATCGCTGCCATATAGACTCTGATGGAAGAAGGCTTAAGTCCAGATTGGTGCAATTCCAACAGGAACTGGAGGATCTGTTCGACTGATGCCGATGATGGGGAGAACGAACGTGATTCGGCAAAGCTAGAGAATCTACGCCATTTCGCAGCATACGATTTCCCAGTAGACAGTCTTAGTGCAGAATCGATAATGTACTGCAGGTCTGGGTGTAGCGATTGCGAAACAGGAGCATCAGAAGCCACAGAATGAATTGCATTCAGCGTCGGTACTGATGAGACAGGCATAGTCACCGAATCCACCAAGCGGTGAGTTTCAATGACTGTAGGTCCGGGTGGCAGATTGTGCCCTCCCTCTGAGTAATGAGGGAGGGGAGAAGAGGAAGTTGTAGAAACTCCTCCCGAGACGTTCGGAGAAGTGTGGAGAACCAAGGCTGGCGCGGCCACCAGGGAGTGATCAACAACCCTGTGGCCCCTTCGTGAATGATCTTCACCAGCACCCGCATGATGAGGGGAATCAGTGGGAACGCATAAAAGGTCATGCCCGCCCATGGAATCATGAAGGCGTCTCTGGACGAGCCCTGCCCTAGTCCCGCCCTGGAACAGTAATTTACGCACACCCTGTTCCGATGGGTCGTGAATAGATCTGTGTCCGGGGGACCCCAGCGGTGAAACAGTCTGTCGCGAACCCGACTGTCCAGTTCCCACTCGTGCGAATGGGACATCTGCCTGCTCAAGAGATCTGCCACCACATTGTCTGCACCCGCGAGATGCACTGCTATCAGGGTAATGTCCCTCGGAATACACCAATTCCAAATCTGCATGGCTAAGTGGGCTAACTTGAGGGAGTGGGTGCCTTCCTGCTTGTTTATGTAAAACACCGTCGCTACATTGTCCGTGGTCACCTGGACGACTTGGTGTATAAGCACGTCCTTGAATGTCTGTAGGGCTTTGAATACAGCCAGCAACTCGAGGAAAGTTATATGGTTCCTGGAATCGCGACGATTCCAAACTCCTTGGGTGTGTAGGGTGGAACATATGGCTCCCCATCCCAGGAGAGATGTGTCGGTACCGATGGTCACTGTAGGGTACCGAGGTCGAAATGGAACACCAACATTCAAGTTGGCTGGCTCCGTCCACCATAACAGGGATTGTAGGATAGGAGCTGGAAGCCGCACCTTCATGGTGGGCGGGTCAGTTTGAGGACAGAATGCCCCGTTGAAAAATAACTGCAGAGGACACATCCGGAGCTTGGCGTAGGGGACGATGGCGATGGCTGCCACAGACTCTGAATAACTCGCGCTGGAATGATCCGCTGTCATCGAATCTGAACAATTTTTTGGCCAATAGTCTGCTGTCTGTCTAAAGGCAGGAAGGCTCTCATCATCATCGAATCCAGACGTGCTCTGATAAAGTCGATCGTCTGTGTAGGGATGAGAGAAGATTTCTGCTGGTTAATACAAAGTCTGAGGTCTTGTAGTAGGGCACACGTGGTGCGGATGTCCGCCAGAAGTCCCTCTTTAGTCTCGGAAACCAACAGCCAGTCATCAAGGTGTGGGTAGATCCGAATTCCACGTAAGCGAAGATGTGCGCATATGGGGGCCATGCACTTAGTGAAGGCTCTCGGTGCTGTGGCCAATCCAAATGGTAACACTTTGAATTCATAAAGTTCAGAGGCTACCGCAAAATGAAGGAAATGCCCGTGACGCGGATGTATCGAAATATGGAAATAGGCATCTTTCAAGTCCAGTGAAGCGAACCAGTCTCCTCTCCCCAGCAACGGAAGAATAGTCTGAGGTGTGGTCATCCGGAATTTCTTTGGTGTTATGAACCTAATAAGGGCTCTTAAGTCCAAAATTGGCTGGAGACCTCCATTCCGTTTCGGGACAGTAAAATACCTAGAATAGAATCCGCGGAGTCCGTCCGATAACGACAAACGATGAATCGCTCCTTTGGTAAGAAGTTGGTGAATCTCGTCCAATAATACCGATGAACCAGGCGTAAATCGGATCGGGCTCGGTGATGGAACAACGTCAAATTCAATTCCGTATCTGTGCTGGATAATGGATAACACCCATCCATCAGATGTAATGGTCTCCCAAATGGAGAGCCGACTTCTCAATCGGTCCCCAAAAGAGAGGGGGAAGCGTGTAGTTGGGAATGGGAGAAGGGTTCACTTGCCCCATCAGCGCTGTTGCCTATCCCCTTCGAAGCGGCGGCGGCCTTGCTGGAAGCACTGGGATGCCTGCTGTCTGCAGCGCTGCTGGTGTTGGGCTGGCTGTTGTTGCCGAGGCTGGTACTGGCGGTATTGCGGATGGGACCACGACCACTTACGGCGAGGTTGGGGTTGCTGTTCCATACGACGGGCCATCATTCTGGATTCGTGGATTTTCTTCAGTTTACTGTCCGTCTTCGTATGGAAGAGGCCAGACCCGTCAAATGGCATCTCCTTTATTCTCCGCTTCACCTCGTCCGGAAAGTTACAGTTGCGTAACCAGGCATGCCTGCGGAGAGAGATGGCACCAAGAAGCAACCGTGAATCGGTATCTACATGATGGCGTGCTGTAGATAATTGCTGCACCGCCACCTGCATGGCTTCCTTCACGAAGGTTCATGCCAGGTCACCTTGGTTGTCTGGAAAGGTGGCGATGATACCCTCGAGGCGCTGCATTAAAAAATATTGGTACCGCGCCAGGGTTACTTCGTAGTTTGAGATACGTAATCCCAGGCCAGATGCCGCATATACTCGGTGCGCAAGGGAGTCCACTTTTCTTCCCTCCTTGTCACGAGGCGAGGTATGACCACGAGCTTCCCTCCCCTGGGAGGATTCCACAACCACCGAATTCGGCTTGGGGTAGTGAAGGAGAAATGGTATGTCTCCCTTGCGGACCCAATACATAGATTCGTATCCGCATGATGTTGGTTGTGGTTGAGCTGGGAGGTCCCAGGGTTGGGTCATCGCCTGCTTTAAGTTGGTTATGAAAGGCAAGGCGATGCATGTGGATTGTTCGCCACGGACAACATCATAAAAACGATCCATACTCGGTCGGGGCTGTTGATGGGCCTTGCTATCAAGGGACTTCACCAGTCTGGCCATTAATTCTCCGAAGGAGACATGCGGCTCATCAGGGGATGCCGGACCCTGAGGGGTGACTGCCGCGTCTGGTGAAGTTGAGTCTACTTTGGATTCGTCCGACTCCATCCAATAGGGAGGTGGCACACTGGAGGAAGAATAGTCAGGTGACCCCGATCTGGCGCTTTCCCTAGATGGAGCTCTTGGGGTGTCTCTGGGTGTAGAATAGAAATGTCCCTTGGCTGATGGTGGCGAGGAACGTTCCCTGGGTGCAGGACAATAGCCCACGAATTGGTGTTCTCTACGTCGAGGAGCAGGTGAGTACCGAGACTGGTACCAGCCATCAGATCTGACCTCTGAGGAATGGCTCCTACGGCCTCTTGGAGGAGAAACGACCATATCGCCATGCATGGAGACGGGTGGCATCGGAGTTGGAGAGCTGACTCCCTGTGGTGAATCCCGTATCTCCCCACCCAAGATCGAGTCACAGTGTGAGCCTTGAATGGGCTCCGATGCCGGCCGGCGTGGTGAGCCTGGTGGTGTGACCCTCACAGCCGCCTGGATAGTCGGTACCGAGGGGGTCGGTATCGGGGCTGGAGTCGGTACGGAAGATGCCGCCGAACCCGAGTGGCGCTGCTTTGCGCGTTCGGGATCTTTCGGTTTTTTAGGCGGTTTATCAGACTTATCCTTCCTGGCTTTCTTGTGCACAGGTTGCTTTTCAGGGTCACTGTGCTTTCTCTTCTCTTTGTGTTTCCTTGGCGTGGAAACAGGCTGGTCAGCCATGCTCAAATGGCGTGGGGGCGGAGCAATGGAAGAAGAGGCAGGACGCTGTGGTGGATCGGCTGAAGCTGGGCGGCCCTCAGGAGGAGCCATAGCTGTAGGAGGCTTCGTCACCAGCAGATCCAATTGGAGAAGAGCCCGATCCCACAAAAGTTTGCGGAGGCGGTTCTCCCGATTTTTTCGTGCTTGCTTGGAGAAGGCCAAGCAGTGGCGGCATTTATCGGTCCTGTGCCCCTCCCCCAGGCACAGGAGGCACAGGCCGTGCAGGTCTGCAGTGGGCATTTTCGAACCACACTGCCCGCATTTGCGGAACGCCGCCCGTTGCGCCATCGCAGGAAAAAGGAAAGGAGATAGTAAAGCGGGAAAGTAATTTTTTTTTTTATAGGAACGAGAAGAAGAAAAACGAGGAAAACTGAGTGAAGAATCAACAGGAACACGAACAAAGGGAAAATACTAACTTGGATAAGAGAAAAACAAGGAGAGAATTGTACAACAAGCAAGGTAGGTAACGATCTAAGCGAGAGCGAAGCGGCACGAGGCACAATGAACGGCAGTCGCAAAGACTGGAAAACGGCGGACACTCCGCTCCTTATATACTACTAGGGGGGAGGGGGAGCAGAGTTTTCCCGCCAAAATCCATTGGCTATTAATCTTCTGGCCAAAGGCACTGCGCAGGCGCAGAACCCATGTGTGTGATGCACAGAGGCCACAAAGAAGAAAGGCCGGTTCTTAAATGCGGCCATTAGGTTGGAGCTGCTGTGTATGCATTCTATCCATGCAGCCTTCGCCCAACCGAAATGCTTTTCTAATTCAGTTTCTCTCAAGCCTGAACATGCCTGCTTTGAAAAGCTTCGGAGTGGCAATTTTACATAGCCAAGGTTCTCAGGCTTACCACTTTCTGCACAGGGCACAACAGTTTGGAAACACCTCCCACTGCTTCCATCTTCCAATGCTTCCTGCTTTATTTCCTAAGCACTCACTGGCCTTGATCCGCATTGTACAAGCAGAGAAACACCAATGCATTATCGCCTCCACACCTGCCTTTTCTTCCAGGAAAAGCAAGTTGTGATTGTGGCTCTTTGCATGGCCATGCATCATGTATGGGTGATGCACGGGACCGAGAAGAACTCAAGGCGGCAACGACCTTCCATCCACCTACGGGTCTCCTTAATGGCCAGGTGAGGCGGGATGGGCTGAGATGGCTGAAGGTCACCCAAGGGACTCATTGCTGAGGGGCTTCCCTCAGGTCACACCCCATGGGCTGTTTTGGGATGATCGGAGGGTGGCAAGCCCTGCAAATAAGCTATGCCACGTTCTTGCCACGCAAACTGGGACCCCGTCTGAACTCGAAGCCTGTGGCAGGAATGGCCACGCCACGCTACCCTACCCATTATGAAAATGACTGCAATGGATGTGACGGAGGTGGAATTTTAAATCCGGAGCAATTTTTACTCTGCTTCAAATTAACTGAGGTTACTGAGTCGACGTGTGTTTGTATTTATTTTTATACATAATTTCATTACAAAAAGGACAAAGAGACAAGGGAGCAGTGTGACCTGCTGCTCGGGAAGCGATCAACAGCTCCCTAGGAAGATCCACTGAGAAGCATGGATGTGAAACCCTCATTTGTGAATTGGAAAGAAGAAAATCGATTTACCTTTGATCTCATCCACCATGAGCTTATCACAGATTTGTCTCTCGTAAGTTTCTACATGCTCCAGAGATTCTTGACACAGATCTGCCTCTCTCATCACTTGGTTCTGGTACAATATTAATTCACTGTACTCATAATCAATTTTATTAGGAGGAATCTGGAAAATAACAGTCTAATTAACATAGCTCGGGGAGACATGAGTTTTCTGTTCATGAAGAGACACTGGATACCTGAGTTAGGTACTTGGGCATAAATCATCATTTACCATTTGCCTTGAAAAATCCAGAGTAAAAGCTGATTTTCTCAATCTTTCCCTGAGCTATGTGGTGCTCTTAATAAGGTTTTGTACTCTAGAACCAAGTCCCAACTGAAAAATGTAACTGCTCTGTATCAGTGGGTTATATATTTCAAGCAAGCTATTCATATTTTAAGTAGTTTATTTTTTAGGTTGATATCCTGTCTTTTTCTTTTTTAAAGATGCTTACATCATTCTCCTTCTGCTGCTCTCAGTCTTACCCCCACAACAACAACCCTGTGGGGTAGGTTGGGCTGAGAGTCTGCGCCTGGCCCAAAGTCACCCAGCTGGCCCCATGGCTGAGCAGGTACTAGAGCCCGGATCGCCTGAGTCCCAGACCCGTGCTCTTGGACCATATTGATATAATAAGCAAACAGAGGTAAGCAATCTCACCTTGCCATGCATTCTAAGGGGAGTGCATTATTTTGTAGCCAGGTATCTCTATCCAAGAACAACACAGTTTGAGAGGAGTGGCCCCCACTGAAATAGGTCCAAGGCTTAAAGAATTTGCCCTCATCTGATTTATTCATTTATTTACAAACATGTATCTCCCATCCTTCTGAGAAGCACTGGGGATGGCTTACATAATATAAAATTACACAGTACAATAATAAAACCTCCATTATTAAAACCTCAATTTTTAACCTTTATAAACTACCCTTCTTCCACAAACCATCCCAGTGTGCTATACTAATATTATAAAAAGAAATACAATGCAATGCGACAGCAATGGTCACGCTATCCAACAGCCTGGGCTGAACTATAAATAGATGCTGTGAAGAATCTGAGTGCTACTTGAAAACGTGTCTTGGTTCTTTAGGGTACCGTGGCTTAATGCAGAGGAAGGGGCCCTATTCAATTCTGGAGAAGCTCTCAGGGCTGGGTTCCAGCAACGGGCAGTGCTGAAGGCAAATGGGACAGAGCAGGAGGCAGAGGGGTGGGGAGCAACGTGCAGGTACTATACGGGCACATTGTCGATTAACAGGAGCTAATCGTTTGAAACAGCATTTCAAGATTTAACAGGTAAAAAGTGCATAAAGGCTGGAAACAACAAAATGATTAGTAGCAACAGGGAAGGGGAACCCCGCAGGGCTGGATTTGGTCCATGGGTCCCCAACCCTGGCTTAGGGGAAAGCAACTTGGCCATACAAAAGACCTGCTCAGACAAAAATCACAAGACTTTTTTATAGAAGGCAACGCCTGGTCTACCCACCACAAATAATTCAAATAGCACTGCTTCCTAGATCTCCAGCCAGAAAAAAGACACACACAGTTGCAGGTGTAGTCCTATCTACCTCTGTTGAATGTTTAACCTCAGTGTTTACTATGCCACAATATATGGTAGTAGATTTAGGTTAATTCTTTTGGTAAAGGCAGGCTGCTCACCTGTAACTGTCATTCTTCGAGTGGCCATCTGTGCATCACACATATGGGTGCTGCGCCTGTGCAGTGCCTATGGCCAGAAAGATTCAAAAGCTTCACGGTTTTGGTGGGAACTCCGCATGCCCCCGCGTGGTATAAAAGGGCGGAGTGTCCGCCATTCCCTCAGTCCACTGGAGACCGACTGTTCGCCCCCTCGCGGAAGCGAGCGATGTAACAGGGAACTGTCGGACCCGAAATGGTTTTTTTTGAACCACCATCGAGAAGAAAAAACGATGCAATATAAACCCATTCACCGACAGCAAGCAGGGCCGGCAGTTAGGTTGTGTGACTGCACAGATGGCCACTCGAGGAACGACAGTTACAGGTGAGCAACCTGCCTTTCTTCGTCGTGGCCTCTGTGCATCACACACATGGTGACTAGCAAGCTTACCAGACCCGGAGGCGGGCGGTGTCATTAATGAAGAACAGAAGCAAGGACCGCCCGGGCAAAGCAGCAAGCATGTCTGGCGCGCACATCAAGGCGGCAATGCCTGGCAAAGGTGCAAGGAGCAGTCCAAGTGGCAGCCCTGCAATGTCCCGGATCGGAATGCCAGCGGCAAAAGCAGAGTGCCCCCTGGCATGACAGCTAAGTCAAGCTTGGCGAGCTGATACGCGAGCTCCGTGGTCTGCACGATCCACGTTGAAAGTCTCTGCGAACCAACAGGGGAGCCCTTATCACCGCCCGAGTATTCAAAAAAGAGGCGGTTAGATTTGCGAAAGGACTCCGTGCGAGACCTGTAAAAGGCAAGGCTACGACGAACGTCAAGAGCATGCAACGACCGTTCTTTTGGTGTAGCAGGCGAAGGGAAAAAGGCAGGTAACACAATGTCCTGATTAATATGAAAGGGAGATCCGACTTTTGGTAAGAACACTGGATCGGTACAGAGAACGACTTTCTCCTTATGAAAGTTAAGATAAGGCAGATCCATCTGCAGTATGCAAAGTTCACTAGCCCTTCTGGCAGATGTGACCGCGACAAGAAAGGCAGTTCTCCAAGACAGTAGACGTAAGTCAGTGGTTGCCAGGGGTTCGAAAGGAGGCCAGGTAAGTGCCTGTAAGACGACTGAAAGGCTCCATGTAGAGATAACTGGTCGAAGTGGTGGCTGGAGATTCTGCAGACCTTGGAGGAATCGTCGTATGAGTGTATGAGAGAAGACCGAAGAACCCTGCACCTGCCCCGATAGTGGGAGATTGCAGCTGCATAAACTTTGATGGAAGATGGCTTAAGTCCCGACTGATAGAGTGATAAGAGAAATTGAAGGATATTTTCAACGGAGGCTGAAGAGACGACAAAATTGTTGGATTCAGTAAAGGATGCGAAGCGCTTCCATTTAGCCGCATAAGACAGGCGAGTTGCAGGTCTTAGGGCAGACTGAAGAATGAACTGGATATCGGGATGGAGAGTGCTCGGGTTCGATGAGGAGTCTGTCAGTAGCAAAGAAGAAGCTGCTGCATCGGGATGGTGTCAGGCAGGTACAGAAGTCCCAGGATTCGCCGGTACCGAAGTATCCCCATGGATCATCGAATGAGCAAGGCTGTGAGGTTGAGTGAAGGGAGATCTGGGAGGTGAACAGCTCCGCACTGCTGAGTTATGAGATGAGGCATGAGAGGCAGGCAGAGAAAGGTGCTGCCAGACAGGTGGAGAAGGGTAGGGAACCACGGTTGACGAGGCCACCAGGGGGTGATCAGGATCCCTGTGGCACGGTCGTAGATGATCTTGGCTAGGACCCTCGTAATGAGCGGAACTGAGGGAAACGCTTAAAAGAACATGTTCATCCATGAGATCATGAGCACGTCCCCCGTCGATCCCAGGCCAATGCCAGCACGAGAGCAGAAAATCTTGCACACCTTGTTCATGTGCATGGCGAACAAGTCTATGTCTGGAGAGCCCCAAGTCCAGAAGAGGTGATGGCAGGTCAGACGATCCAGTTCCCATTCGTGGGTCGTCGACATCTGCCTGCTGAGGGCATCGGCCTCCTCGTTGTCGGTACCGGCCAGGTGAACTGCGAGGAGGGTGATTCCCCTGGGGATGCACCAGTCCCATAGCTGCATCGCCAGGCGGGCCAGGGGGGCGGACTTTGTCTCGCCTTGCTTGTTTATATAGAATACAGTGACAATGTTGTCGGCGGTAATTTGGACAATGTGTCGCTGAAGAATGTCCTCGAACGATCGAAGGGCTTTGAAAACTGCTAGGGGTTCGAGGTGATTGATATGTCTGGTGGATTCCTGACGGTCCCAGGTGCCCTGTGTATGGAGACTGGCACACAGAGCTCCCCACCCGGTAAGGGAGGCATCGGTAAACAGAGTCAAGGACGGGTGAGGCGGGCGAAATGGGACACCCAGAGACAAGGTTGTCACTGGATTCTATATAAACAAGCAAGTCGGGGTGAAGTCCGCCCCATTGGCCCACCTGGTGATGCAACTGTGGGACTGGTGCATCCCCAGAGAGATCACCCTCCTCGCGGTTCACCTGGACGACAACGAGGAGGCCAGCGCCCTCAGCAGGCAGATGTCGACGACCCACGAATGGGAACTGGATCGTCTGACCTGCCATCGCCTCTTCTGGACTTGGGGCTCTCCAGACATAGACTTGTTCGCCATGCACACGAACAAGGTGTGCGAGATTTTCTGCTCTCGTGCCGGCATCGGCCCGGGATCGACGGGGGACACGCTCATGATCTCATGGACGAACATGTTCTTTTACGTGTTTCCCCTGGTTCCACTCATTACGAGGGTCCTAGCCAAGACTGTCTACGACCGTACCACAGGGATCCTGATCACCCCCTGGTGGCCCTGTCAACCCTGGTTGGAAATACGGAGGCCAAGCCCTGTAGCTGCATAGATCCGACGAGCTAGCATGTCGATGTTATGACCCTCTTAGTCACGGGGAGTAGTGCGTCCCCTCAACTCACGTCCTTGGGAGGACTCAACGACAATTGAGTTTGGTCTGGGATGGCACAGGAGGAATGGTACATCCTGCTCACGGACTCAATACATAGACTCGTATTGGCGTGAAGTAGGCCGAGGCTGGCTAGGGTAGCTCCACGGTTCCATCATTGCCTGGCGAAGGGTAGTGGTCAGCAGCAAAATGATGGCGGCAGACTGTTCACCCTTGACAATGTTGCAGAACTTGTCTGTATTAGGATCGAAGAGGTGCTGGGCCTCGATCTCAGTGACCTCGTAAGCCTCGCCATAAGCTCCCCAGAATTCACACAGAGCTCCTCCGGTGAGCTGGGGCCCTGTGTGGAGATCACCGCATCTGGTGACGTAGACGCCACTTCAGAGTCCTCCGAATCCGAGTCGTAGTGCGGTGGGAGACTAGAAGAGAAATCGATAGGCGAAGTGGGGTGCCCGGACTGAGTCACTCTCGAAGTCGAAGGAACGTCCCTCGGAGCTGGAGAGAGGGTACGCTCACGCGCTGACGGGTAGTAGCCGTAAGGTGGATAATCATCCCATGGTTCGCGATGAGACGGCCTATGGGGTGGGTGCACCCATTCTTCCAAGGGCCGAACGGAGGCACACTGTTGGTACCGCACCTGCAGAGGAACAGGCCTCGAAGAAGGCTCGAGCGACGGCTGGGGAGTTGGTGAGTAAGCTACTGGCGGAGAGTCTTGAATTTCTCTGTTGGAGATTGATCCCAACAGATCCCATGGAACGTCCCGGTGTTTGGGAGAAGACTGGACGGAGGGTGTGACCTGTCTTAGAGACCCAGGCGGGGTCACTTGCATGGCCAATTGGAGGGCTGGTCCAGTCGGGGTCGGTACCGAGGCAGCCATCGGGACCGATGGAGCAGATGAACCTGAGCCACGGGGCCTGGAATGGTCGTGCTTCTTAAGTTTGCGAGCCGACTTATCCGCCTTGTCCTTCTTAGGCTTTTTATGGCCTGAGCACTTTTCTGAGCCACTATGTTTCCTCTTCTCCTTTTGCTTATGCGGAGATGCAGAGGAGTGTTGACCCTCCAGCAAAGGGGCACCATCAGCCAAGGGGCGTGGCGGAGGAGAGGTGGAAGAGGAGGACGGAGGAGCAGACTTGCCCACTAGCTAATCGAACTGAGGCAGGGCTTGATCCCACAGAAGTTTATGCAGGTGGTGCTCTCGGTTTTTTCTCTCCCGCTTAGTAAAGGCCTGACAATGGCCACATTTATCTGTCCTGTGCCCTTCGCCAAGACAGAGAAGGCACAGATCGTGCGGATCAGTAGGTGACATTTAAGAGCTGCACTATGAACACTTGCGGAAAGCCGCACGCTGTGCCATCGAGGAAAAAGAGAAGATAGCAAAGCGAAGACAAGAGGAACAATATTTTTTTTTGGTTTTTTTTTAAAAACAGGAAAAAAGGGGGGAAACTGAGAAGAAAACTTCTAACAGGGAGGGAAAAAACTTGGAATAATAATGACTGAGAGAGAAATAACAGCAACTAGTAAACGTGTACAAACTGAGAGATGAAAGGCTCAAGGCACAGAGAACGACGGTCGCGAGAAGACTGAGGAAATGGCGGGCACTCTGCCCTTTTATACCACGGGGGAGGAGGGATGTGGAGTTCCCACCAAAACCATGAGGCTTTTGAATCTTTCCGGCCACAGGCACTGCGCAGGCGCAGCACCCATATGTGTGATGCACAGAGGCCACGACGAAGAACGCAAGAATGGCAGTGCGGAACTTGATATAATAAAAAACGTGAGCTCAGTCAACATATACCACTGATTATATTGGCGCCTTCGTTTATGAATTAATACTCAGGGTAAATTTTATTCATTTTATTTACTAGCTTGGCTAATGTGGGTGCTTTTGTTGCTAAGTGTGTGATCAATTAAACTGGATGCCAGATAAATGTGGCAAAGCGTGGGACAGTGTCAGAGAGCAACCAAGCACGTTTATTTATATTGCTTCTCTTGTGTCAGTTGTAACTTTGCAAAGGCTACAGCCAAGTACATGCTTTGTTTGTTTGTTTGTTTGTTTGTACAAGTCCCATCCTAAGACTCTTGGGTTCCTTTAAAGAAAGAAGGTAACTTTTGTTTACCAGAAACAAAATGCCACATTGCAACTGTGTGGGAAATAAGAACATATTTAGTTGGCTGAGGGGTGGCGGGGGATTTTTTTATTTGGATTATTTAGAATTTCAGTGCTCAGAGCAGAGTCTGAATATCTTACATCATTCTCTGCCTTGATTGATGACCAAAGTTGGAAGGAAGCCCCCAACTCGGTGGGACTTGTTACCACACAAGCATGCAAAGAGCAAACACAGGATGGCATTTCATATTGGGCAAAATAAGAAAATACATTCAAAGCTGTTGAATTCCTATGACTTATACAAATGCCACAATTCAGATTTTCCGACAGTGAACTACTGTGATGTCAAATTTAGATGTTTAAATTCAGTGCGCACAGGGCACCAACCACTTATCTCCCTACTGATTTTCTGTAATTATTTAGAAGGAGCAAGCTATTACACTAAAAATGATAAAAATTTCACAAATATCAGAAGTGGGGTTTTTTTCTTTTGTTTTATGTCCCAGAGTGCTATAATTCTAAAACACAATAGGAAACCGTCATACATTTTGTGTACAATAACTGCAACATTTTCAGAAAATAGGTTTTACCTGCTGCGTTTTTCTAAACTCTTCCAGTAGCTTTAAGGCCATATCATAATCTTTTAATAAATGGTACGCAATGGCATAGCCAATCCACGAAGCCCTCTGAGTGGGCCGCAGCTGGAGCAGCTGATACCTGGTTTCCTTTAAACAGACAATGAATAAAAGTAAAAAGGCGACACCGCGTAATCCAAGTCTGTTGCTCTCAATTAATACTACAAAATAATCTAGTTCATTGAAAAAGGATCAAAGCTTATCAGAAAAGAAAAAAAGTCAGAAAGGATCAACTGGACCTCTTGGTCGGCAGAGTTAGGACTAGAGTTCAACACTTATTCCAAATATGTTTACACAGAAAGTAAATGTATACACTTGCCCTTACCACTTCTCCAGGATAAAATAAGACAAGGAAGATGGAAACCAAGCCTAGTTCTCTATTTCTTCTAATTAAGAATAATGTTCTGTATCATTTGTCTTTCCTTGTTTATAATTTAAATTCTATGGTTGGATGCAGATTTAGTTTTGGGTTGAGGATACAGTCCAACGTAATGAAATCAATGAAAATCACTGAGACTTCAATTAGCACGACTAACTTAAACCATGCTGGTTTCAACAGCACTGTGTAGAGTCTAAGTCTGGATCAAACCCAATGTCTCTAAGAAGGTACTAAGATAATGTTGATATATACATTTCTCCAAGCTTAGCAACAGAGCTCTCAACTCCAGTAAAAATTCAGATAGCAGTTTACGTCTCGATACAAAAATTGTGGTTCTAGTGAAGATATATAAGTTACTTACTCTGTATCCTTCAAGATCCCTCATTTGAATCTGCAACAGTGAAAGATCTCTTAGGATTTGAAGATTGTCTTTATCTAATTTCAGAGCATTTCGATAGCATTTAATAGCTTCATCATATTTTTTATCAGAGCGCTGCAAGAGGCCATAAACATGCCAACCTAGCAGAGTTAAGGAAATACATAGATATCTGCTTTTTCGTGTAGCCCTGAAGGGAGTCATTAGCTAGTTATTAATCATGGCTTTAAGGGTATGAACTAACGAGACAGAAACCCTTCTTGCATTAGATTAGCCATGGGAATGGTCTGCAGAACCGAAAAATAACAAGGCGCTAACCATATCATCACGGGGAGCAAACAACAGCATTTTATTAATCCTTCTGCAGAGGTGTTCAGTGCAAGTGATATGGCTGCAATACTCTCTCCCAGTAGTCCCCCTGCCCGTCACTGCAACCTGAAAGACAAGTAAAGCAACCCCAGGAGCAAAGACCATTGGTGGATGTTGCCTTTCATCCATTCAGTACTTCATTAATAACACCAGTTTTCAACAACACTGGCTGGTGAGAAACGCTGTACGCTTTTTCATAAAACAAACACTGTTCAAGTTCCAGCTGCATCTTTTTAAGAGACTCCCCTGCAAACAGAAGGCTTTCCTGCTTCCCACTGCATCTCTTCTAAAAATGAGACTGTCCGTACCCTGCGTGTGACAAACTTCCAATTTCAGAATACTGGAAGTATTCTAAGTAACTCACATTATATATTAATAATAAGCTATCAGCAATATATCAACAATTTAACCATCGGCCATTAATTCATTCCATTTGTTTTAAACTACAGCAGTTTCTAGAAACTCAGAGCAGTGTACTGTATTAATTCAGTTTCCAGTAATATGATTAAGAAATTGGGTTAGCTTATTGTGACTTACTCCTTGTCGGGAATCCACTTTTATAAAGGTGTTAATATGCTGTACTTCAGAATCGACTAGACTTTACAGATTACATTTTCAAATAATCTTATTAGACAATTTGCTATGGCTTAACTAATTATTCCAACATAAAATGTTATGTACCAAATAAGCCACTTGTATATTTGAGAATAATTAAGGGGAGGGGAGTGTTTTAGGAAAAAGAAGTTGCTGAACCATTTGAAAGGATACACACATGACTTTTTACATCATTGCGAAGCCCTTTACGGACAAATTCATATGCTTCTTCTTTCTTTCCTAAACAATTCAAGGTCAGCCCTTTCATAGCCAATGTCTCTGTAAGAAAGATTGGAGAAGTTATAACTGTGAAAAGTCACACAGTACAGCAATAATCAGCTTCAAGGCAATTCAGGAATAATAATTTCATTGCCCCAGTGCAAGGACCTCTGGGGGTTCAAGTGGTTCAAATCCCACCCACGGACTTCTTCATCCCCACCTCATCCTCAGAGCATCCTGCTTAACACAAAAGACCCATGCTCTGCATAAAGGAATAGAATTGGGCACTAACCTCCATGTTCAGCAAACTTTGGGTTGGAAAGGATCATCTTACAGAATTTAAGTCCATTTTTGTATTGTTTTTGTTCATAGCATTTCTAGGGGGGAAAACAGTAACTCAGCATTACAATCTAGATCGAGCCACTTGTAAAAAGGATAAGCGTCTACTATACATGTGTATAACTAAACATGAAATACGGGGATGTTTTGCCAAGCTGTGGGGCACAAGGACGGCTGTTGTGAAGGGGGTTCCTCCCTCCTCCTGCCTTCACCAGCAGACTCAGGTGAAAGTTTAGAAGGGCAGTTCTTGTATTAAAGTGGAACAGGTTACAGAACTATATGAATCGGAGTAGAAGTCTGGGTCCCATGCTCTGCCCAGGAATCTCCACCTTGGAGCCTCCAAGCTCTGTCCTGCTTCGCTCCTCCGCCTCCCACTCAGGATCAGATGCCTCTACCCGAGCCGATTCCAATGCGCAGGCCCTGGGCCCCCTCCCAACAGCGGCCGGTACGCTATGCAAGCTAAAATGGAGAAATGAGCTCATCCGCAACAGTAACAGCAAATAGCAAAGAAACACTGCAAATATTTATAAGATGAAATGCAATTAGCATCTCATTCCCTGTTAGCTCTTCTTCTTAACAAGCAGAGATGGGATGAGGGTGGAAGCGGGAAACTCCGGTTCCCAAATACAGAACAGGCGAGTAGAAGCGAGGAAGTGGCCGAGGGGCAGCCTAAGCAGGACGGAGGGGACTCCAGCTTCAGGGACACAGCGCGGGCCAATTTAAAGCCACTGCAAGTGAGGGGGACATCGAGCCAAAGCGAAGGTATTTCTGCTGTGCAGAAACCCAGTGGGATTCGTTTTCTAGCTAGTTGCTTGGAACCTCGCTTTGGGCACAGGGTCCCCTGACACTGAAAAGTCTTTGGGTTGCGCCTTGTCCAGATGGAAGCACGAGATGCTGTCACCCCTTCCAAGGCTGGTCTGCCCCCTATGATATGGGGCAAAGCTACCCTGACTTCAAAACGCCTGCTCAAGGGAGATATGAATGGGGCAGGCATCAGATCCAAGCGTTCTTTCTCCGTTAGGCGTATCAACACTTTGCATTTTAAACATGTAAAGTAGTAGTTGATTGCTATTCTGTTTGATTTATGACTTGTTGGATTTTTTGGCATTTTCTTTTGCAATTGTATGGCTATTCCACTGAATTCTTTTTGTGTTTTAAAGAGTTGTGTCTACGGTCTGTAATCCTGAAGAAGACCTGAAGGCCGAGAAGCGAGAAGCTGTGTACAAGTACAGAATGCAATTCAAAAATAGAAGCTGAAATGGAGGACATGGGGACACAGTCCCTCCTTGGATGCTGACTCAACAGAGGGAAATAATAATTGAGGACAGATGCAAGAGAATTTAACAGTTGGCTCTGTGCAGGGGGTGCTTGAGCCACGGAAAACTAGCACACCACGCTTGACTCTGTTTGGTTACAGGAGGGATGCACCACTGGGTTAAAGAACAGCTCAGGGAGAGTTGCACAAGCTTCTGTCATTGTAAGCCAGGCCCTCAAGCTACTAAGAGGCCTGCAGTGGCCCTGGGTCTGGAAGAGGGGGAGCCCCCAGGGACTCCAAACAGGTGTGGCAAGGTAGAACTAGCAGAAGACCACTCTCCAGTCCTGGACATGTGGGTCAGACACCAAGGGACAAGCAGACATGCTAGGAAGCTAACATTGACCATCCTGTTTTCAATTACAGATACTGAAACGAAGTATACATACTGGAAATGGCACACATTTAAAATGTTTGGTAGGAAACTTGCCAAAAGTAGCAACTGCTCCGGCGAACTTGCTGTCTTCTAGAAAAAGTAATCACTTAGCTGTGCTAAAATTAGTAATTTATTTTTAGCCGCGTGTTAGAGTGACTTAACAAGAAGGGTAGCATAATCACAGTGTAAGCAAGAAAGATCAGGTGCAACATTTCTCCACATTTACCATAAAATATGACATTGCCGCACCAAGGAATGGAAACAGATAAAGTGTTCTGATGACAAACTCCTTCCTGCCGCCCGCGATTCAAAACGCTGAAGGAGTCTCTGCTAGGAGCCTGTAATTTTGCCCAAACCCCACAAGCAAGATACAAGATGTCCTCTAACTTGAAACAAGCTTCCGAGCAGATGACAATTAAGGTGCCTAGAGTTGCTTTCAGGAACTTTTGGTTATACAAAGCAGAACAGGACACGCCAACCTGTGCAGGACAATGGTGTTTGGGGTAATGGTGAGGGATGGCTACGGGAACAGGCTAGAACCACATGATAGGCTACTGTGGGATTCAGCACATTAAGATTCAAATAATGAGCTGTGCACTATAATTAAAGACTCACAACATCCCTAGACTGCAGACAATCTCAGTTGACACTGATACTGACAGTGAGACAATCTCAGTTGACACTGGGGGCTCATTTGGGGTTAATTCATGAAGAACCTGGCACCTGGGACACCAAAGTGCATGGGCAACTCTTGCTCGCAAGTTGTTCTGCTGTGCCACCTCCCTGAAAAACCCTCACATAAGCATAAAACAGACCGTGACTTCTACGAGGACTGTTTAACCCATGCATAACCCCTGACAGCCATTTGACCTGATACGACTTACAGGTGTGGGTTCAAAATATTCAAAATGTTGGCCTCACACTATATTGTCACTGTGGAGTAGTTTGTTTTCTCTAATATTATTGTCGCCATCAGTTAATATGCTGGGGAGTTGAACTGCTTCTCAAAACAAGAAAGCCAACTTTTCTAAATTGGGAATCCAAGCACAAAAATCAAGAGCTACTATTTACTCATATAAGGCTGTATTTTAAATATGCTTAGAACAACAGGAGAAAAGAGATATTCACCAAGAGACTGCATCTTGGTTGCACAGTGTTTATCCTTAGCCGCACGGTCAGAGTTAGTTACAAAACAATTTTAGGATAATACTCCAACAGAAATTTGGCTCCATTCCCAGCGATAAGAACACTTTCAGGATAACACTATCTTAAATCTTTGCTGATGCCAAGGAAGGCTTTGTCAGTGATGCTATCGAAGGCCCTTTAAAAGTGAAAACTGCAGCACAATGTATGCATGGTGACTTTTGCATATCTATTCCTTCTATCCGTGTTGGTGGAATTTATATGGATAGTTTAAACTCTCCCAGGGATGATTATGCCTATACCTTGACTATACCTATATCTCGTTTAAGGCCTTCCATGCATTTCTTTTTAGTTAATGTCTGTTATCACCACTCCTTGATTACACAGACGCCTGCAGTTAGCTTCACACGGACATCTAAGTGTCAGGTAACAATTTATAGTTATATTGAACATGTGTTAATACATCACCTTGATAGCTTTAAGCAAATAAGATGACTACACTGATATTAATAGCAGCATTTTTATGTTAAAAGCTGTAATGGGTGAGTTCTTACCCTAGAAAGTGGTCCACAAGTATTTTAAATTAAATAGGGCTACATTTCATTCAGATGATCTGAAGTGGAAGATTCAGAACATGTTTAGGGTTCTTAAAGAATAAACAAACAAAACCTATACATACAGATCAGGTACCGCATCATACAATTCTGCTTTCTGGCTAACACTGCTGTGCTCTTGGGAAGAGGTATAGGACCACTCCTTCTCTCAGCCCCTTCTGTGGGATCTTGGTTAAGTCTCTCTTCTAGCCTGTTTCCCTTTTGCAGAATGGGGATCATTTCACAACTTTTGGAAAATACTCTGTATATTACAAGATCAGAATATTTTCTACAACTGAATTCTTCCACTGAACGCATTTCCATTTCAAGAAATATATTGGTTCATAAAATTAATTGCTAACATAATGAATGGATACACCAATCAGCTTGATCATCATATATTTTAATCATCACATTTTCCAAACAGAAACAAATTAGATTAAATCCAGCATGCCAAATCTGAACGTGCGTCATTAGATTCCAAATGAATTCAGGGCATAAGGCAGTTCTGATGAATTGTGCGTGGATCCTGATGACCACCCTTGTAAACTGAATAAAGGCCAGACAAGAGAAGGTATGTCAAGAGCTGGTATTTCATTTAATAGTTTTTCCTCTGTTCATCGTGTGGCATTTGCTGTTATTTTTCATCATAAATACCAACAGGTTGCATACTGTGGGTTTGCCACAGACCCTATGCAAACAGACCGATGGTGCTGATTTCTAAATCTAATTCTGTATTGTGCTACTTTTTGTAAACAGGTGTGGCATGAAAGTGTGAATACTAATTTTTAAAAGTATGCTGATGGAGCTAACAAAGAGTGACTTGCTGAGAACTTCTACTCGCTCTGTTTCTCGCTCTGTTTCTATGTTTCTACTGAAGCCATAGCTGAGATGACAGAGGCACTTGGGACTTTTTTCCTCAGATTTTGCCCTTATAGCAAATTCCACAGTTCCCTTTCTAACTATTAGCAGGACACATATATTCTGAGTGTGTCATTTTACCACTTTCAGCAGCTTACTGGCTTTAACACACACTTCTAGTGCAATTTGTTGACAACAGGAAGAACACCTACATACACAAGCAAACAGGCACGGTATACGCAAACACTAGCTCTATCAATAACCCTCGATACATAGTTCTTATCCTGAAGGAGAGAGCAAATATGAGGTATATAATTAGTTCGAGGGCAAAAAAACAGCGATTTTGTAACACAGTATCAATGTTGATGTAAAGGGGAGACCAAGCCTGCTCCTTAACTCTGGATGGACATATCACCTCTACAAGCAAGTATATGCTTTCTTTACTCGCTGAACTGGCCAAAACCTTCATGCAACAACGATTTTTATATAGCACCATGCACTCGATTTTCCCATTCTTCCAGCAAACCAGAAAAATTTACCATTTCCCAGTCCATAGCTAGGCTTTCTGAGGGCTGGCACTTGAGAGATGGGGAAGCCACGGCCAGTGAAAGATGGTCTAACAAGCGGTCACATAGTTGGGACAATTCCTGGTGTGCCCCGTCCAGCCATGCCGTTGTAGGACTGCTGTGCTGGCGGGGGAATGCCGAGAGGTGCATGCATTATCTCTGTCTAAAGGCACACAGGACTGCACCCCGAATAGGGTGCCTTACTGGAAAATTGCACTCGGGACACAAAAGCACTTTTCTGCCCCCTTCCCGGCCTCAATGCGGGGGGCCCGTGGCGAGGGCTTCTTCTGGGACCTGCGCCACGTCCAAGTGCAGAAGGAGGCAGAGAGGAAGGTGGGCCCTACCTGTTCTCACGGGAAGACCCACCGGGCTTCAGCGGGGCTCAGTGCCGGGCAGGGGCAGGCGGGACTGAGGCCTGGCTCGGGGAGGGGCTCCCGGGACCCGCAGGAGGACGGCGCGCCCAGGTGCGCCGCGCGAGCGGAAAGGGCGCCGTCCCGCTGCCGGAGCCGATCCCCGCGGCACGCGCCCCCGCGCAGCGCAGCGCAGCGCAGCGGCCCGGGGCGCGGGGCTCCCCGCAGAGGCGCTCGGCGCGCGTGGCTCCGGGGCCCGGCCCGGCCCGGCCCGGCCCGCCGCAAGTGCAGCCGCCTGAGCCCGCGGCAGCAGCCGGGCCGGCGGGGGCGGCCGGGCCGCGGGCCTGCGCGGCGCGGGGGGCGCCCACGCGGGGGCGGCGAGGCCGCGGCTCCGGCGCGCAGGGCCCGGGGGCGCGGGGGAAGGGGGCGGGCGGGCGGCTCACCAGGATCCGCTTGAAGAGGTTGCTCTCCTTGGGCGGCAGCGGCGGGGACGGCATCGCGGCGGCGGCGGCGGGCGGGCGGCGGCGGCAGCGGCGGGAGCTCGCTCGTGGCCGCGCGCCCGGCCGGCCGGCCCTGCTCGCCCCGCGGAACCGCCGCCCGCCCGGCCGCCCCTCCCGCCGCTCAGCAGCCAGCCGGCGCCGGGCCCAGCTCGCGACGCCCCTAGCGGCGGCCGCCGCCCAGCCCGCCGCCCGCCCGCCCGGCCCGGCCCGGCCAGGCCAGGCCCAGGCCCAGGCCCCGCGCCGCCCCCGCGTGGGCGCCCCGGCGGGCGGAGGCCGGGCGGGCCTGCGCCGGGAGGCCCGGAGCCCGCGCCTGCCCTCCTCGCGGGGCTGCGCGGCTGCTGCTGGGCGCCGCCGAGGACGCCCGGGTGCCGGCCAGCGCCCGGGGCTGCGAAGGGGCGCCAGCGGCACCCCGGGTCGGGTCGACCCGGCTTCCTCCCGGGGGGCGAAGAAGGGCGCCCGCAGGGGCCCCGCTGCCCGACCCGCTGCCGCGGCGCGCGGAGTTCGCGGGGGTCGTGTGGACGGCGCCGCTCCGTTGCACGGGTCGGGCCCGGGCCCCGTTCCGCGTGCGGGCTCGCGCCGAAGCACCTCCGCGTGTGCGGATCTCGCTGCACCCGCAGGCGCGACCTTTTCCTGCATACCCAAAAGCATTGCGGCCCGGGGTAGGGGCTGCAAAGGCCGCTCGGCTTGTGCCTGGGGCAAAGGGCATTCATTTCTACGGAGGACCGTCCAGCCACGATCCTCGGCGGAGGCCCGTGCAAATGTTTGCCCCCTCCGTGACTCGGGTCCTGGCACGCAGGTGTGATGCGTGTTGCACAGACTGGATGGGGGCTTGGAAACGGTGCGGGCCAGCTAACTCTCAAAATGTGGAGACACAAACAGATTCTGGGGGAATGCATCCATGTGCATTAGATGCACAGCATTATGGCAAGGGGGAGGTTAACCAGAAAACGTCCCTCTGGCATTTTGGGACTTGTAGTCCTTTGTAAGGACGCTGGGAAGTGTAGTTTTCTGCTCCTTCCGTTGCGTGTCTGAAGGACTTCCTTGTTTTAAGGAACTCTGTTCTGCGGATGTCTCGGAGAGTTTGATGTGCGGCATCTCTGGACTACTTGGAGCAGGAGACAGAATATAAGGTACTGGCTCGCTTGTTTTCTGGCTACTGCATTTGTGCAGGAAGAGAATTCGTGGAAATGCACTGGTAAACTGCTTTGCTTGGGGCATCTCTGGGACTGTCACCTTTAAAACAGAATGTGCTTCTGCTGCTAATACATTGAAAAGGAAACAGCTTATAGGAGAGAATGTGATGCTTCTTACTCGGAGCTGCCGCTCTGTCTGTGAAAATTCATTCATCAGACATGACATGAATCCGTCGGAGCGGAGGTCAGACCCTGAATTCCCCAAAGTTATCAACCCCAAATAACCCTACTGGCCATACGTCCTTGAAGTTATCAACCTGGACTGACAGTGGCTCTCCAGGCTTTCAGGCAAGAGATTTAGGGATACCTTTCTAGAGGTTTGGAAGTGGGGCATTCCCCTTGTAAAGGAGGTGTTCTTGCTAACAGTCAGCTGCACTGTTGATACGGAACAGTGGATAATACGCATATTCGTCAGTCCTCTGGAAGCTGCAATCTAATATGTCAGCCTGCAGTGGGATTTCTAAGCAGACGTGTGCAGGATTTCACTCCAGGGCTATGCTCTTACACTCCTGTGTATACTTGCTTGGGGGTAATTCTCACTGAACTTGTATGTACCTTATAAGGCTGCTAGGATCATAAATGAGATTGCCTGTTATAGGCTGAGATACTACTATAACGATGTTTGCACAGTGTTTTTAATAATGATAAATATAGTTTGAGGAGAGCAATACCAGGTTGTTTAAATACGTGCCTCATTAAAATAAAATTGGGGGAAAATTTGTACTTGTTCTTCTTGCATTCCAGAGAATTCAGACTGAGATGAAACCTCACTGGCAGATTCCTCTCTTAAGAACATTCTTTGCTAATTGCTCCTGCTATCGCCTGCAGTGCCGTCTCCCTTTTCTTCCTAAAAGAGCCGTTCCATTTGTAGAACTGAATATCTCTCAGCATAGCTGTTTGTGGAATACAGTTACCTCTATTGTAGTATTTAATACGTGGTCAAGGAAGTATCACCAGCCCTCAAAGACGCTGTGGAATCACGAAAGCCTGGAAAAACACTTGCAGTCTTTAAGCAAAGAGTACCAAAGGATCGACCAATTGCTAAATGGCTGCTCAGTGGATGAAAGCAGAAGGAAGGGTCTCAGCAAAAGACATGCTGAACTGTTCCCACTTGCTATGGCATTTAAAGAAATACAACAGGCAAAAAAAGAAATCCAGGATTTGGAGATACTGTGTGCAAGTAAGTCATGATCTTTACCCAGCTCACTTTTCTTCTGTCTCCCCTCCCACATCTCCCAGGCTTTCCTAGCTCTTTTGCTTTCGCTCCATCTAGTAGAACAACTGGGTGTGTTCTCTGCCAGCTCCCAAATCGTCACTTCTAAAGCCATGGGTGCAGAATTATTCCAGGAAGTCATAAGGGATTGGCCCAAATATGGTCTGTCACTGAACAGGCTCATGTGGATCTGGAGTCATTCAAAAGGCCCCGATCTGTTTGTTTTGATGGCTGTTCCAGGTGCTTGGACCAGCGGCGGTTTGCAGAATTGCGGGGGCTGCGGCAGGGGGGGTTGCTGCAGGGACCATCTTGCTTCGGGTGTGTTCATGCAGCTCTTCCAGTAAGCAACACCCCATGGAGCATTTCAAGAAGTTGTGGTGCCACGAGGGCTTGAATAGCTTTGGGTGCAGTCCACCAGGCGATGCAGAGTGGCGTTGCCCAGCTGCTCCTCGCCCTGCTGCCCGCATGAGGGGGCAGCATGGGGGAATCCGATGGGGCCTGCAGCCACAAACGGGCTGCTGCCCAGTGGCTTGTCACTGCTCTTGCTTGTGCAGGGAATCTACCCAGCAGAGAGCTGCTCTGAGCTTTACTGACCAGCTGATCACCTGATCCACAAAGAAAAAGAGTGAAATCAAATGTAACCAGTCAGTCGGTGTGGATACACCCTATTTACTTTAAACTGGATATTATTGCTTAATGTTTACTTTTGCCCAGAGTTGAACTCTCCAGAAGAGAAACAATTGTTAGATCTTGCTCTGGCCGAAAAGGAAGATATCAACCAGACAGTCAGCACTCTGTACCAGAAGGTGAGCTGTGGAGTCAGTGATGTCCTGCTTGCAGATAGTCCAAAGAGATCACCGGCCCCCATCCTGCAGCCTCTGACTCGTCATGCTTTTTCAGATTTTCCAGATCTTGAGACCAAGACCAAAATTTGACGACAGTGATGTCATACTAGAGGTGATCTCTGGCCGAACAACTGGAGGTCAGCAAAATTCATCACATGTAAAAGTAATTCCAAACCACAGACCCGGTTTGCAAACTCTGTTTTGTATTCTTGCATTCCCTTTTATCACATTTTGTTGTAAATTCTCACCATAGATGCTGATTCAGATGAATTAAATTACTGCTGCGACTGCACTGAAGCGTGCAGCTGATGCGAAAATGCCAGCAACTTTCAGGATTTTTTTTTTCAGGCGACATTTGCCAGCAGTTTACCCAAGAAGTGTTTGACATGTACCAGAACTATGCTGCCTACAAAACCTGGTCCTTTGAGATTATGAAATACATCCCTGCCGACTATGGTATGTGAGCTGCTCGTTCCGCCAGCTGCACAAATAGCGTAAAAGTCTTGCTGCAGCCCCATTGCCTAGCATGTGACAAACATTGTCTACTTTTCAAGGAGGGCTGCACCACGCTGCCGCTCGTATTTCGGGAGAGCAAGTCTACAGGCACTTGAAATACGAAGGAGGCACCCACAGGGTGCAGCGGATTCCTCAGGTGGGCTTATCTTCCAGAATGGAGCGGATCCACACGGGGACCATGACGGTCCTTGTTCTCCCTCAGCCAGAGGAGGTGAGAAGGACAACAGATCATCACAGGCTTTCATTCCAGCCTAGCTCTTGATGTTTAACTCTGTGCAAGCTAGTTTCTCCATAAACTACCTGTTCTTGGCTGTAACATCACCTGGCGAAATCTCACCAAGAGTCCTCCTAGGATATTCCTTGTGGAGGAATATTCCTTACTTCTGGCTTCATATTCAGGGTGTGTGAGAGCTTGTTTGTTTGCTGCTATGTGGTTACATGAAATCTGACATCAGCTTGATGCCTGAAAAGGCAGGCAATGCATAATGAAGGAGAGATGCCTCTCCAGTCATGCATCTCTGGCCAAAAAGTGGAGATAGATTCATAGCCACTCTTCTTGGTCAGCTAATCCAGGTCCTGCTGCCCTTATGGCAGGACAGGACTGGTTCCAGGTGATGGCAAGAAGAGCAAGTGGAAGAGCAGTTACGTGTGTGCAGGTAAATGTATTGTTGTATAACTACATTTCTGATAGTAAAATTGTGCCAAAACTGTTCTTTCCCTCAAGGTAAAGATTCAAATAGCCCCAAAAGATCTGCGTATAGACACATTTCGAGCCAAAGGGGCAGGAGGACAGCATGTTAATACAACTGATAGTGCTGTAAGGATTGTGCATATTCCCACAGGTACTTGTTTATCATTACTGTATTCCCTTTTCACTTAAGCAAGTACATTAATCAGACACATCTTGTGGCCAAGACCAGGACAGTACCAGCGTTAACTCAGCTGGTGCCTATGGTGATATAATTTTTGTGCTAGGGAAATACTTTATATTGTTTGTCATTTTTAATGTTGATGTACCATACAAATATAATAAATATAATAAAATCCATAAGCAGTTAGAGAGCAATGGACTGCATTAAATACCTATAAATATGCTATATATATATATACACACACACACACACACACACACATATATACATATAGCTAAAAATGCTATAAATAAATACCATTCTCTGCACACTGTTTTTCTGTTTCTTTGTTGTTTCCACTGACTTATTTTAAACTGCAATTTTATAGTGTGGTGTTTAAATGATTTTTGTTTAATCTGATTTATTGTAAATTGGGTTTTTTTTTAAAGCCATTCTGCTGAAGGGGTGGGCATAAAGTTCTTTGACAAAATAGAAATAAATGTGATGAATTGTTGGTATCTAGCTCCAAGGTAAGCTTGGGGGTTTGCTGCCTCAGCATGCCCTAAAAATGTACAATTGATAATTATTATAATACATATAAACACATATCATTTCCTGCGATATGACTTTAATGGTAATATTTGTTTGGAATGTATTCTTATATATTTATTTATTTTACAAATTGTATGCTGCCCCCTTCAAATTGAATTCCAGCTAGAACAAAACTAAAACACCGAAAATGGGGTGGCTGAAGTGAACAGCCACAACCTGTGCATGTTTGTTCCTGGGAACATGATCTTTTCCAAGACAGGAAGGGTAGTTGTGGCCAGGCGGGGTGAGGGTTGGCTTGGTCCCTGATGGCTGCTTTCTCTCACTTCGAAGGGCTAGCAGTGGAATGCCAGCAGGAGCGATCACAGCAGATTAACAGGGAAGTCGCTTTGCAGAGGCTGAGAGAAAAGCTGTTCCGGCAGGCGGTGGAGAGGGAACTGCAGCAAGAGCAGAGTGTGAGGACCGTGCAGGTAAGCACGTCTCCCGCTTGCCTGGCTTTGGCATCTGCAGGGTGACTGCGGCTGAAGGCCTTGGGAAGGGGATCGTGCGGCCACCGAGGATCCCCGTAGCCATCCGGACTGGGCAGATTCACGGCGGGCAGGCGGTGTGTCCTACCTGGGAAGAATATTCCTTCGCACTGCGTTTTGCATGGCAGGTTGCTGATGGCTTCATGCAGCTTAGTCCTGGCCTTAAGACAGCTCTTTGCCTCTGACCGGCACACCATGCGATCCCCGCTGGTTGCACGGATGAGCCTTCCCAAAACCTATGGGGAAAAGGAACTGCTTGCTGCATTGGCTCATTGCAACCAGTTATGTAGAGTGATTTTATTTTATTTTATTTTATTTTATTAAAAGCTTTTCTATCCCGTCCCCTACAGAACGTCTCATGTATTAATGCATATTAATATGCAAGGTTTGTTCTGTGCAGTTACCTCCAGACCAGGGCCCCTGCAGTTGGTTCCTGCTTGTTCAAAGGCAATAACTGCAAGCACTTCCATACACTTAATGGATTAAAGATTAGGAATTCAAAGCACATGGCCCCAAAAAAGAGAACATTTCCAGAATGTTACAGTGGTGAACATAGTTTTAAGTGGGGTTGTTCATACGCAATGGTGGCACTCGGTGACAAATTGTGCGTTCGTTGTGATGATGCATGCCACGACTGTTTTCCATCAGCAGCCTGCATATGTCACATTTGTGGGCTGTTACCATGACATCTGAACCTGTGCGCTAAGGGTTGCTTGTGGATTGAAATACTCAGTTAACCCACACACAAACCGAGGGTTATCCACAAGCAATCTATTTATTTATTGTAAGCTGGCCCAAGACATTCTGTAGGGGACAGGATAGAAAAGCTTTTAATAAAACAAACAAACAAACAAACAAACCTAAAATGCCTGGATTCAGATGTCATGGTAAAACCTACAGATGCAGCATTTTTAAGTTGTTGCTGGAAACTGGAAGTAGCAAGTTCCTCCAATGCGTGGGTAATTTATCTTATGCTTTTTTGCTGGTACCTATGAATAAGGTATAAAAATAGTTGTCGCATGCTGAAAACAAAGAACTTCATCATTAACCAACTATAATGACCTCCTGAAAGAAATATTATGTATTTTTAAAAAGCTAAACAAAACAAAATGTTCTTTTACAGTTAGGGACAAGAGCCCAGTCAGAGAGAATTCGTACATATAACTTCAGCCAAGGCAGAGTCACGGACCACAGGATCTCCTATGAAATCCGTAACATCGAGGTATTTATTTTAAATAAAGTACAGTATTTGTCAAAAGGAAAGACAAGCAATGTAGAGCAGTCTCGGACTGCAGTCTCCCATGGGGCCAGAACAGTTACTTGTGGAGCTGGCACTGGCTGTCCAAGCTCTTGGGCCCAGCTCTCTCACCTTTTCCCTGGAGAGGTCAGGAATTTGCTATGGGAGCTGCACCTGGAAATGTGGCATGGCTTCTGCCATTACACAGTGGCCCTTCTGCTTTATGATGGCGTCAAAAGAGTGTGTGTGTGTGTGTGTGTGTGTGTGTGTGTGTGTTCACACGTGCCCACATCTATAGCAGTGCCTCCGAGCAAACGGCCAAGTAGGCCTTGAGCATTTCATTTACGGGAAACTCCCAGTTCGCTTTGATCTGCACGGTGCCCAGCAACTGCCTCAGTGCCTCCTCATCTTCCGATAGGCATTTTTAAGCGGCAGAGACCTCCTGGATGAACTGATCAGCAAGTTGTTGGAGGCTGCAGAGATGGAGGCCTTGATTGAACATTTGGAAAACAATTTTAAATCGCAACAAGTGAACTCCTGACCTGACTGTATGTATTCAGCAAGAGATCCTGCTCTTAACGTCTGTAAAATTCAGTGGAAACACTGATGAAATGCTACTATAAAAAGTTGCTCTCTTTGATTACTGTTGCCTCTGATTTGGTTGTTGTTATGCAAAGAAATGGTACACCTGTGCAGGTAGAACTTGCAGAGGCACTGTTGTTTTGTATCTCCAGGTTCTATGGTTCCTGTCACAAAGGAGTAGGTGATGCTTGACTCACCGGAAGGGACAGGCACCTGTGAATTCCCTCCGGGGAAGAATTTGCAGTTTCCTTCATATTCTAGTGTGCAGGGAGGGGAGGGGAGGGGAGGGGACAGGAGACAATGGTCAGAGGTGCCCGTGCAAAAGAGAATCCCTTCCATGGCCAAATACAGATGATCAAAACTTCATTTCTATACATATTTTAGGTCTTAAGGTTTTTTTACTTATAGGATTTTTCCAGTTTGTACAATTGAAGATCACAAAATGGATATTTAACATCTTGAAGTGTAAATTAAAAAGGCACTAAAGAGGCAGACATACTATTTATGAATGGTGAGATCATCTTTCCATTGTGCAAATAGTTGTGTAATATACATCCAGACCCACAACTGTTCATGCAAATATAACTTTAGTTGGACTCTCCTCTTGTGTGTAGTTTGGATCTAGTTTCTGCTTGTGCAACTTCATTTGTGTTAGTGGAATGACACAATTGCATTTTGCATACATAATTTTGAGAACTCTGCGTTACATAACCGTCCCTTAAGAAGTGGGACATCAGTACAGATTGCCTGGATTCACAAAGTCACTGAAGAATTAGCAAATGATGATAATATCAAGGAAAATCCAAGTCAGGGTGTTTCTGTTAGACTACGACTGCATTAAAATCAACAGAGCTCATTGCTGATTTAGCACTGACAAGTTCACACCAGCTGTGCAGTTGTTTGGCTGGAAAGTTCCCAAGTTATTTATGACTCAGCTGGTTAATTTTTTTAAGCCCCTCTTTGTTGTTAATAGTCTTATACACCGTGATGAGGAAGGGAAAAGCCGATGGCAGCTCTACCCTGTTACTCAGCTTCTGATGTCCCCAGTGAAGACACCGGAGTTTCTCAGCCAGGTCTTTCCTTCCCGACCGTTCCAAGGCATCTTGAAGCATTTTGGTCTTATTCGGCTTGTCCCAGGAACGTTGATACCTGCACGTGAATGGCAGAGAGGGGAAGATGCCTCATGGCTACCAAAGAAAGCATCCCTCTGGGCAATGATTTCAAAAACGCTTGGCCAAGTAGCAGTTGCATTCCAGTTCCACAGAGACTTTGCCTTGCAATCTGCGAAAAGCCATTGCACTTCTGTCCCGTGCAGAGGGGCGTGAAAAGCGTCCCTGGCACTGGTCAGACCCGGCCTCTGGCATGGAGGCATGAGTTGCATTTTGGCCAGATTTACCTCCCTCGATGTGGGACTCGCCTTGGAAAGCGCTTGGAGACCTGCATCGGCGCTTCAGCCTGCTCTCTGTTACCTGCACGGGCAGCTGGTTCTTTTCTACCTACAGTTCAGACCTTTAAAGAGTTGAAAAACCTGAAATGTGGTCTCTGTGTGAATCTGAGTGCTCTTTAGGATTACTGTTAAGCTCATCCTCCTGTGTGCGTTACTTCTTTCCCAGATAAGGCTGGTAGCAATGGGTAGGTCAGGCCCGATTTGCTGCAGCTTCTGGGAATGATAGTTGAAAACATCTGGAGGCCACTAGGTAGCTTTATTACTGATCAGTTTCCTCTTTGTGTTCTTAATTACCTTAATTTCGGACTTTAATGCATTTAATGACTTTTTGGTCTGTTGGCACAAGCCATTGCTGTCCAGGTAATTGTCTGTCGATTTGGACTCTCTGCCTTCTTAAATTTTAGCCTTTAGGTGCTTTGTAACTTAGTTTTAAGGATTGCTTCAGCCTCCAAAAGTCTAGCCTAGGATGTCCTTGTCTGCTTGCTACTCCTAATAGGAACTAGCTGGACTAGAAATGCTGTCCATGCCTGCCACCAGCCTCCTGGCACTGCAAGGCTGCACACATGTCCCATGTGTCTGACACGGGAGCACAGAGCATGGGCAATGCTCTGGGCTCCATTCTTCTCAGTTATCGGAAGAGTCTTCTTCTGGACATCAAGCTGCAAGGCTAGAATGAAGGAAGGGCAGGTGGGTGCCTTCCACAGGGATCTACTCACCAATATTCCAGCATTTTCTGAGCCTGGGCTTTCTTCTTAGTGGTAGCCGTGCAGAACTGGCTTACCTCTGCCCGGCTGAGTCCGAGCTCGTAGGCGACCATAGTCCATTCGAAGCCCAGTTGCTTGCCCAGCTCTTGCACTGATTTGAGGTTAATGACGGCGTCCTGGTGAAGAAGGAACGTTTATATTGAAGCGGGAAGGCAACAAAAGTAGCATTTTGCAGTGGATGCTGCTGGAGGACTAAGAGGGCCTGCTCGGTCCTCACTGGACCTTCAGGGCAGGCCTTCTATAGCCACCTGCAAAATAGAGAAGGGGCACCTAGCAAGAGTCCCGGCTGGAATCTGAGCCTCCCTCCTCCCGCAAGTCTCAGCTTACGCTGTGCAATCTGCAAGTGAGCCGTGCTGTTCCAAAAGGCATTCAAGCTGCGAAGTCCCCAGTTCAAATTTCTCCCAAGTCTTTAACTTCAGGAAAACCACCCTCCCTTTCCCAACCTCCTACTTGCTGAGTTGCTAATACTGTCCCACCTTACAGGGCTGTTGAAAGAATGAGCGAAAACTTATGCAGAAGCTCTCAAGTGGGCACTTGTGGGCACTCGCCTTGCTGCCCCCATGTTGGCATCAATTGCACACGTCTGCAGCTCAAAACCTGTGCCTGTAGTCAGGCGCTCGGCATCTTGGGCTCATGCTTTGAAAAAGCCGGAGATGCTATTGTGGGATTCAAAATAAGCCTTCTGAAGAAGTTGGCTTACCTCTTGAGCTTTGTTTGGCATTCTGTTTCCGCATTCACCAGCTTCTTTAGTTTTAGCAGGAAAACTGTCAACAATGCCAGTGAAGGGTATTTACTCCAGAAATAAGTCATATATATTTCAAGAATTAGTTCTTAGTATTTATTATTTTTATTAGCATTCATTATTAATATGAACAATCAGTCTTCATCTCTGCAGATCAAGCTTCTAGTATTTTGGTGATTGTTGTGTTACATTCCGGAGGTGTCTGGATAACTACAAGATCACATTTTGTTGCATAGTTGACACATAAACAGACCTAAAATTTAAGTCTTTTAGCAAAAGAGTTCAAGTCTTTGGCATGAGTGCCAGAAAGGCTCACGGGCAACGGGGCTGGGTTTCCCTGGGGCTTTGCTGCCGAGGTGCTATCCAGCTGGGGCAAATTGCGATTCTGAGGAGGCAGCTGGAGCATCCCATCACCTGTGCCTGCAAAAACCCCCTTGAGGGATCTTGCTTGGCAGGAGGTGCCCCCAGACTTTGGCAAGTTTTTCAGAGGTTTGAGGGCAGGGTCTGGCTTCTTTGTATCATGCACACTTGGGAAATTGAGGGCCACTGGAACACCTGCCTCCCCAGAGGATTCTTCTGAGAAGGGGCTTAAAAGACTGTCTGGAAACAGTGGGTCACACGGTTGCTTTCTGGCACTGTCTGCATGCTCACGGCACACGTGCCAAACTGGATAACACACTGCTCTTTTTTTGAATTATCTGGTTTTCACAAAATCAAGGCATGGGCAGTGCTACCCCCCTCCCCCATTCCCGCAGCGTGCCTTGATCATCTGTCAGACACGAGAAATCTGACCACAGTACATGCTTGAAATCCCCAAGGGTTTTAAGGCATTCTGCAAACCCAGACTGTCAAATGTAGGCTGCAGAAAATGCCCCAAATTTCAGCTTCCTGCCTTTTACGCTTTTAAAATTAAGCTACACATTAGCAACAACGAATTTCCCCAGATTTGTGTAAGAATTGTTCTGCAGGGTAAACAATGAACCAAAAGGTTAATTAGAGGTCCGGTAAGTTTGTTCAAAAGCCCAACATTGGAGGTCAAATCTCCAGCAAACAAAATCTGTCAAAGCGTTTTTAATACTGATTTGTTATGCAGATAGGACTATATGCAAGTTTTGCTGCAGTCAGTCTTAAATTACCTGTACTTGCTAAACCCTTAGAACCATTTTTCTCCTGATTCAAACCACCTGGATGGACACAAACAAGGGTTTTTCATGCACAGCAGAGCCTGGACTGAGACAGTTTTGTCTAGTGTCACAAAATGACCCCAAACGTGGCTAATGGTAGGTTTCAAATTGATGCAAGGTGAAGATTAAGAGATACCCATGTGATTCTTTAATGACTGGTAGTCCATTTCTTCAGTATTTATAAATGGAAGTCAATGTAACAGAATGGTGTTGTGACAAAAATCTCACATTTTTACCTAGCACTAGCAACCCAATATAAAATATGATTATTCTGGAGTCAGTTCAGTCCCAGTAATTTCAGTAGTTTATTTCTGGCATGTGGGCATGAAATTGCAAGCAAGCATTTCCCAGCATTAAACTTTAAAAGATAGGATATTATTTGTTAAAATCCTATGTTAAAATAAAATATATAGAAATAATAGATCAGAGGAATAGTAACATTGATCTCTCAATAGAGGTAGTTAAAATATATGAAAACTTACATAGGATAGTTAACAAAATTGCTTTCTGACTTACCTTTTTGCCTTTTATTATACTGTTCCTTTTCTTTCTTATTATACTTTGAATGCTGGAGGTACCTTTGAGAAGTATCAAATGAGAACTGATTTAAGTAAAAGAGAACTCTTTCAATATACTCAACTGTTGCTAGGAAGCAATGACAACGTCCCTGTTAAAACGGTTAATTTTTAAAATTCTTAACTTAGAGCTGCTCGTTACTTATCATTAACTGTATCTGAGGAAGATATTTCCTGGAACCTGTCCCAAAATAGCATGTTTTACTCCATCCCAGAAACTTAACTTGCGCAGCTTTAAGGTCCAAAATAATTTATTGAGATTGGAGAGCATAGCTGAGCTTCAACTTTGTACAGAACAAATATTATTGGTCATTTGAGAGCTTCCTATCAGCTGTGGTGATTATGTTTTACGCAGGGTACAATCCCTCGAATTCTTTACTGAAGTGAAGGTGTAAATAGAGACTAAGGTCAATGTAATTGTTATGCCCTCTGATTAACAGTGTTCCCAAAAGGTGGTCATTCACTGACCCCCGCAGCAGTTCAGAGCTCCATGGGATGCCGTGGAAAGGAAAATTGCATCTGGCATTGGAAGTGTACCTGCAGCAAGTTCCACAGAACCTTGCTCAGGTTGCTTCATGCTTGCTATGATGGTGAACTTGATGGAATCCCAAGCAGCGGCCAAAAGCGAAGCTGGAATAGCAATCCTGTAGCATCCCCTTTTGAAGTCTGTCCCCTGGAATGACCAGAGCCACTGTCACATGGGGTGACAAAGCTTTCTCCCCATGAGATGGGCCAGCAGGATTCCACGGCCGGGCTATCCAAAATTGCCAAAAGGTCTAGGAGTCCACAGTGCAATCCTGCCCCATTAGATTCAATGAGGATTTACCCTCCGTTAAGTGTACACATAAGCTCAGCCGAAAGCTACGAGGGTGTTCTTTAAACTGAAAGGGTTTTGTGATGATACATTATTTGGGGCACAGAAAAAGTGCAGATGGTGAAAACATGATCACACTTGACACAGAGGGCCTCTAACACTGTTCTGCTCCCCTTTTCAAGTTTTGTAGGAATCGATCCCCTTTAGCTTTCACTACTTGCTTGTACAAACAGTGAAGGACAAACAATTAGTTTCTAGGCAGTGAAAGTCACCATGGGAGTAGAAAATGTCAGGGGACGCCTCAGAAGAAGGCTCTACAAAATGTTTACCTCTGGCTAACAGCACAATAATAAATAGTGCAAAACTAATGAAGTATATACAAATATACTTAATGTACAAGATTATGATGCCTGAAGTCCAGCTTTCAAGCTGTCTACTATCCCACTGAACAGATGAAAAAGCACAAATGGAATACAGCAAGTATTTCAAGGTGTACAGACAAACCTTGGCAACGCAAGAGTTCAGCTTACATCTGTAACCAGAAACACCAAACCATAATTCTTCCAGCGCTTGCCAAAAGGAAGGAAGGAATCAAAGGAATGCACAGTTGACGTTGTGAAGCGCAGCAGGAAGAGCATCAGAAAGCAGCAGCAAAAAACTTCACAAAACACAAGGCTTGGAATTGTAGAATTATGTGATCTCTATGTATATGTATAATGTATAATCTGTCAAGGCAAATGAGAAAGAATGGCTAGATCAAATCAAGAGCTGGGTAGTTACACATTTACTTATTTAATTATAGGATCTTACTTAATTTTTCCACCTTCTGTTAATCATAAGCCTAACACAAACACATTTTGTAAAGCAGCTGCCTTGATTTTTTAAAAAAAAACTCAGCATTCACTGATGCTTGCCTACTTCATGGACACATCACCAGCAGTGAAGCCTACTTTTCTTAGAAAATGACTCAGTACAACATACCAACTGTAAGAAACAAGAAACACAATTCAGATGGCATGATATGTAAAAATAATATATTTACATCACTGCATGAATGGAAAAGTTTCTAGCAACAAAAAGGAGCATCACCTCCAGAGTAAGATACTTGATTGAATTAATAGACAACACTTCTGAAAAACTAGAAGCTTTGTTTCTAAGCATTTCTCGGAAAGATACTGTTTAAAGTATTTATTTTTCTTCACTCTGGTTCTTCTTCCATCAAAAAACCACCAAGGCCATGTAGTTAAAAGATCAGTGATCATCCAGTCTCTGTCGTATGTTTCTAGATTTTCCATTTTCAAATTTTCGCTTTTTGAAGACGGGCATCCCCTCTGTTGTATCGCCGAGAGAAGTAACAGTTTTTTCCTTAAACACCACCCTCGCATCCTCCGGCAGTTCTGGGGCTGGGGCCGGTGAGGAGTCACTCTGCAGGTTGGGGAGCTCCAGGTCCACCTTTTCACTGAGTGTTAAACAGGGAAAAATTAATTAACAACAGCAAGTTTCATTGCCATAACATCACAGAACTGCTGTGATCATCACAGAACTGCTGCAAACACTGGTCAATTTTTATGCACAGAAACTGCTGAAGAAGCAAAGTGTTGTGACTAGCAGAAGTGCAGTGAACCACATCAGTGATGGAACTTGAAGATATGGAAGCAGATTTGGAAGAGGCATTCTAGGTCTAACCACCACTAATTGTATATACCTTTTACTGGTCAAGACAAACTGGTATTCTGACAACAAGCATCATGCTGTACCCCCAAAATGTTGTAAGAGAAGTTCTTTGTTCTCTTTAAAAAATGCCCCAGCAAGTTTGCATGCTTTTAGTCCACCTTCTGCAGCCTAAATGTGCTCGCATCTATTCAAATGCTCATCCTACTGAGTTCCACAAGACCCTTTCAGAGAACTGTGCACAGGTCTGCATCTCCTTTAATGTTGCTGCTTCCTCTTTTCAAAAAGAAACAAAATGCACCCTGTAACATTTGCCATCGGGGGAAGGAGCTTATTTGCTAAAAAGCTATGATGGCTTAGACAAATGAGGCATTGGCCATAGCTGGCTCGGCTGTTTTGCACAGCAGGTGCGAATCCAGGCCACTGGGAGCTGTATGCCAATGTCTCTGGAAGGCTTACTCCTGCTTTAGCAATTCTGGGTTGTCCTGAATGAGTAAAGCCTTCATAATCGAAGTCTAGCCGCTAGTAGAACTTACTGAGAGTCTTCCTCCTCCGTGACTTCTGTCCATTCACCGTAAGGTTGGGCTCTTTGAGGAGCGGCCTGGGATGTTTCTTGAGGAGGAGGTGCTGCCTCCTTTCCATCAGCACCTTCCTGCTTCACTTCTTGCCATTCTCCATAGGGGCTGATCTTTTTGGGTCTTTCTTCTACTTCTTCATCGCTTCCCGCTTTCCTCTAAATGTGAAGGAACGCAGCCCTTTATGCAATAGTGTGGTTTGGAAGAATCCCCTTCACTGGGACCTCCCATTACTGCTACCATCACACTGTGGAGGAGAGCCCATGCAGGCTATCTGGACACCATCTTCCATGGTCACCATAAATCCATACCCCTTTATTTTTACTTAAGGTAGCTAAATCATGAGATACACACATGGGAAATCATGCTGGATCAGACCAGGGGGCCATTCAGTCAACCATTCAGTTCCCCTAATGGTCAACCTGCTCCCCATGGGGAATTAATAAATTAATTTTAATACAATTCTTTAGTTGTTCTGCCAACAGTTATTTGACTCTTTCAAGTCAAGAATGAATGGCTGTATTTTTTCAAAAACCACTGAACTCTCTAAATTTAAATTCCCACTATGGTTTGATAGAAGATTTGCCTTTACAATGGGCTACTTTAACAAAATTAGGCCGAGGAAGGAATGACTTACCCCAGTGCTTTGTTTCACCTTTTGTAGTTCATTTTTGCTGCCCTCATGTCCACCTGATTCCACTCCTTCTGCATCTATTTCTGAGGTCTCTTTAGAACACTTTTCATTTTGACCTCTCTCATTTAAAGTAGACTCAAAACCATCTGGCTTCTCCCAGGTTGATTCTGAACAACAGAAACAGGAACTGATGTTTGAGTATCATCTCTGAATCAGTACTATATGAATTTGAGGCATCAGCAGTACAGTTGACATGCACAAATGTGGCAAACAATAGTGTATTACCGGAGCAAGTTGAAGCAAATTAGGTTTTGGGAGACCCAGTACAGTAAACTCAAGCTTTACTTGGGAGCATCTAGTTCCAGAATCAATTCACAGAGCTTCAAAGTCTGTCTGTTGCTTTGGTTTATCTTTCATCAGTATTCAATGTGGTAAACCGCACCAGACTGTGGAATAAAGTACGTGGCACAAATATTGATTGCAGGCTTATTCTAGTCTAGGAGCTTTCCACTCTCACAGATATGCAGGAAAGCACTGAGTCTCTGGGCACTTTGACAGAACAGATCATGACTGTCAGAGGGATCCTGTATCCTCTTGTACAAGGATGCTCACATCACCCTTTATGCCAGGGATGGGTGCACATTTTGGTGGCATGAGCACAGGGATTGCCAGGCATGGCAAAGGAGAAGACACTCAACACATTGAACGACTCCGCTGGAAATACATTTTCAGAACCGTCACAGCAATTTCACCAGATGGTAAGAAGTGCAAGTAACTTAAAAATGTGTAGAGATAGGGCACCTTAGTATACACAAAGAAAAGTGTACAGGGGTGCACTGAAGCCCACATACACTGCATTGTGTGCCCCTCCCTTAGACATACATAGATTCAAAGATCGCTGAAAAAGCTTGGAATAAACCTTTATTACTTACCCCCAGTATCTGTATTGTAGTAATAGGTGTGACCATCTTCACTTGATCCTTCTACCCATTTTCCTGTCTGACGATTATACAGAAAAGCCAAAATAATCCGTAAAAATCAATTACTTTTCACTATTAGGATACAACTAAGCAAGACTAAGCTTTTACTAGCAATGAAAACATTGTGATTTAACTTAATTACCGTATTTTTCGCTCTATAAGATGCGCCTGACCATAAGATGCACCTAGTTTTTAGAGGAGGAAAACAAGAAAAAAAATATTCTGAATCAAATGGGCACATAATCACAGGCACACTCCCCATCACTTCCCCATGGGCTGCACATCTGACAGACTTACTGCACACACATATTCGCTCTATGAGACGCACAGACATTTCCCCTTACTTTTGAGGGAAAAAAGTGAGTCTTATAGAGCAAAAAATACGGTAATTGGAAATCAAACAAGGATGTATTTATCTAACTTTTTTAAAGGAAAGTATATCTAGTCCTCTTCAAAGAACTCCAAAAATAAAACTATTGTTAAGTCCAGCATAAAGTTCACAGGAAGTCGCCTCAGAAATTAATCTTGTGAACAACTATACCTGAGCCATAGACGTCAGGTGGAGGAATGAACTATTAGAAGGGTAAATTACAATGGAAACCCACCATAACAGTACGAGAGAAACAAGACTTGTTATTACACAGACAATTACCAGTCGTGATTCTTGAGAGCTGTCCCAAAACCCTTTTGGTTTCTCCCACTGAGATTCTTGATAATAGAAAGATAAAAAAGACAAAGTTCAATTCTATCTGCACTTTGAAATAATGATTCTGCCATATTATGAATGATATATATACTTATATATGGTGATCAACTGATAGGTGACAGATGGAGTTAAAAAATCAGAAAGTCAAGTCTGTGGCCAAATATGACTTTATCTAGAGAACTTGCAAGTTGAGCTCCTGGCATTTATTTTTTTTTCTGATGGCATAGGCAGGAAAGGACAGAACAGGAATTAGAAAGGAGCCAGAAACCCAAATACTTCTATTTCTGGCTACTGCTTTACCTCCTGATATAGTGTTGTAATAGTATATGTAGCCTTCTGGAGAAAATCCTTGCACCCATTCTTTTGTTTCCTTTGATGAAGTTTCTCTGGATTCTCTTACTTTCTTTTTCCTTTCCTTCTTTTCTTTCTTTTCTTCTGGCTTTTTTTGTGTTGAACTCTGAGTTACAGATTCTGAAACATTAAATTCCAGATTTAAGAGCAAACACAACCACAAATATCAAGAGTTGGTTTTCTGGTACATAGCTAAACAAACCCTGCAATGAAGACTGACCATATCAATACAATTCTATTTGCAAAATTTTGCGTGACTTTGAGGAGAAACAACTCCAGCAACTGAACTACCTTTTTTCACCTGGTAAATAGCTGATGCTTCCTGCCCCGAAGAACAGCTACACTTCCTGCATTCTTCATGGGCCACAGCACAGAAAGACCCAACAGACGGAGGAACACCAGCTTTGGCCTATCTGTTTCAGGGCCTACCTGTCTGAATGCCAAGCCTTTTCAGGTCTTCCTGATAAGCCTTCATTGCGGCTTCCTCCATGGCTGCAAATTCCTTTGACATTTTTTCTTCTTCTTTTGCCTTGTCCAAACTTTTCTTTTTAATCTATGATTGCAAAGGTAGAATGTGGGTTCCGTGATATTGGAATGCAAAATGTTACATTTAGGTTGTGCAAAGTCACATTTGAATTACCTCACTAATTTTCTTAGCCACATTTTCCTTATGGTTCTTTCCTCTTTCATGGAAGTCTATGCTCTATAAAAGAAGCAGCAGCAGAATTTTAAAAAATAATAGAAACATAAACCAGAAGAATTTCCAATTTAAAAAAAAAAAACACAAGACACTGAAATGAAGATTTGGTTGAGGATAAATACACCAACCAGAATTCAAGAAAACACAAGAGGATTAACTGAGAAAGCACAGGTGCTATTGTGCTGAGTTCCATTTGAGCCACCAGAGAACTGAGATTGGTATCAGAGGCTATAAACCCCACACTCTCACATTCACAAGCAGGTAGGCAGTATTCACATCAAGGGTCTTTTGGTGGTGGCCCCGATTTAATAGAATGACAGCTGTCCCCACCCAGGATTGAGACAGTGTTGGTGGGTGATGCATTGTCTCCAGGAATCAGTAGGGCTGGAGTTTGCTAGGATTCAGCTACTGTCATGCTGCTATGGAAGGGGAATGCCATCCCAAGCCAGTACATTGCAGCAAAAGGTATAGGTGGATTGCTTTCTGAGGTAGGGAGTGGGTTACTGTACTGATTTTCAAGACTGCATCACTTTACTGACAAAATTTAATCTGAGCTCAAATCATTGTACTTGATTCACTTAAAAGTACATTAGGTAGATTATCATACAGGCTTGTTGTCTGCTATCCAACACTTGCAGTAATCACAGAATTTCTTGGGTTGAGACTTCCAGTAATCGGCCCTAGAAAAGAGAAATTGGAAAGAGCAGGTCTGCACCTGGAAATGAAACACAGTTCTTGCAAGAGCTTACACTAAGATCGAGCTTCTCATGGAGTAATTTGTTTCAATGCCAAGAATCCCTCCACTTCCTCAACTTGATAGCACAACAGAAGTGACTTTCACGCAAGTGTTGGCTCAGATGATCTCACAGTACACCATAAAGCACAATCAAGCCCATGGTCTAAATATTTTAATAGTCACTTTATGCCACTTTTTGATGGGAAACACATCCAACACAGTGCATTGCTTTCTTAGACCAGATGGCAAACGGAAGCTGTGAACAGGGCCGCTTGGAAAATGATTCAGGGTTGAAGAAAGAGTTTAGTTTGCAAAAGGAGCCTTATGCAACTTGGGGCTGTCCAGATAGTTTGGATCTGGCTACCGGGCATACAGGCCAGAACGAATGAGCACGGAGGCCCAAAACATTTGGAAGAGGCCAGCCTACAGAAGATTACGATACTCATGTCATATCCGCGAGAGCGGGAGTGCCGTGGTGGCGGCAGAGCCGGTCCGGGATCCGCAGGCTCCAATCCCCGCTCCCCCTCGGCGACTTCAGGCCAAACACGGGAGCTCAGCCCTGCCTACCTCGCCGGGCTGTTGTTGGAAGAACCACACGGAGCGGAAGAGGGCTATCTAGGCCGCCGTGGGTTCCTCGCAGGAGGGGAACCACGCGGGGGTAAGTGCCGTGCCATGCCATGCCAGGCGGGGTATCGGCGCAGCGCGGCGCAGCGGGACGGCGGGGGAGGGCAGCCCTGCCCGCCGCCCCGCAAGGGCCGCGGCTGCCGCAAGGAACGCCTTCCGCGGCCATGCCCGCGAGGGCAGGAGCGGCCCGCCCGCCGCGCCGCCAGCACTCACATGCCTCGCCCGGAGTCGCCTCGCCGCCGCCCGGACTCTCGCCGCACCCGGCGCAGGCAGCAAATGGCAGCGGGCGGGCGGGCGGGCGCGGGGCGCGACGGGCGGCTACGGGAGCCGAGCGGGGCCCTTCCTGTGCGCGGCTCGCGCGCCCTCCCGCGAGGCGGCGCGAGGAGGCGCGAGGAGGCGCGAGGCGAGGCGCGGCGCGGCGCGGCGCGCGGGCGCAGTGGCTGGCTGGCGGGCGGGCGGGCGCTCGCGAGCCAAGTTCCGTGCCGGCGCGCCGCGGCCGCGGGTTCGAGCCCCGCTTCGGGCTGGACTTCCCCGCCGAACAGGAGCCCGCTCGGGGCGAGTTAGTTTCGCTTTCTGAGGAAGCGGCGCAGACCGTCGGCAGCGCCCCCGGGGCGGGGGATCGCCTCTGCGCCTCGGCTCGCTCGCACGCGCGGACGGAAGGACGGTCAGTCAGCGGCGGTCTCGCTATCCCGCGCCCGGGGAAGCCCCTGCGCGGCCCCGCCCTGGGCACCCGCCGCCCGCCCGGCGCCCCGCCATTTCCCGGCAGCCCCTCCGCGGGAGCCCGGAGAGCCGCGCGCGCGGGCGGACGGGGGGGCGGCCCCTTGCGGGGCCCCGGGTCTGGCGCCGCGCCCCCCGCCCCGGGCAGCTTGCAGGCGGCCCGTGCCTCCTCGCCCGCCCGCCCGCCGCCCTGGGCCGCCTCCCTGGCCCGCTGCCCCAGCCCAAGCGCCCGTGCGGCGGCGAGGCTTCGCGCCCGCCCTGCCCGGCCAGGTCTCAGCTTTAGCTCCGGGTCTTGCTCCCGAGTTGCCCCTTAGGCCAGACTCTGGTCGATATGCCGCGGGACGCTTATGGACTGAAGACCGCCTCGGCCGCCACGCGCTGGTTAAAGCCAGCAGTGGAAGGTACCGAGCCTTCATTCCGGCTACATCCTCCTTTTTGGTTCCTGCTGCGAAGAGTGCACAGAGAGCAGAAGTATGTCCAGAGGAGAGGGAAAGGGTTAGCACCTCTCCTGCACGCTCCTTGTATTGCTAATATCGCTGAGCGGGACCTCACTTTCCACTGTCTGTTAGTGGAGGCGAGCAGGAAAGGGCCTTTTACTGAGTCAGCTCTGACCCATCGAAGTCAGCTCGGTGTCGTCTGTACTGGCTGGCAGCTGCTCTCCAGCACTGGAAATGGCAGGGCCTGAATTTGGGACCTTCTGCAAGCGCAGGATTCTACCTGGATGTCTGGGGATGTGTTTGTCTGCCTCATATCATGGTTGACTACCTTTAGCAGAGCTTTTGTAAGAAAAACTAGTGTATTATGGAAAAACAACGTCACAAAGAGCTTCTAAAGGGAACTTGTGTGGTTGCCACAGGGTATGTCTGGAGGTGCTTTAAAGTGGGGTGCATAGAGAGGGGAAGGGCTTGCAAAGGAGTGCTGCGAATGGAGCGATGCAAAAGGTGACAACTAGGTCTTTTCCTGCATCAGGATCTAGTTGTCACTTAGGAGGTTAACATGACTCTGAGCTTGTAACACTTCAGGTTGATGGTAAGTGCTCACACAATGAAAGCTCCATATTAAAAAAATAGTAAAAATAACATTCTACATACACAGAATCTAGCGTTGCATCTCCATGAGAGGCTACTGCATGGGCAGACTTTTTCATTTTGTGAGTAGAGCAGCATAAGAACAGCCCTGCTGGATCCAACCAAAGGCCTACCCGGTCCAGCATTTAGTTTGCATAGTAGCTAATCTGCAGAGGGCATTAGGTTGACAAGCGAGCCCACAAGTGCAATAGTTTGGCTTGGTCAGAAACCCAAGAGAACAGGATGAAAACTGATTGACTGGAAATCAGCTTTTAAAATAGCTCTTCTAATGCCAGAGAAATTGAAGACTTACTTTTGAGTAAACATTCACTGTTGACTTTCACATGTATCCTTTTCTCTCTATGCCATTCTTGTGGCTGTAAACCTATATCCACTCACTAAGGAATGAACTCAGTGGAACTGTCTTCTGAGTACACATATAAATTGCACTGTAAATTATTATTTTCCTAATTCCACCTTTGATTTTGTGATGTATATTTACTGGCATTATAATTAGCCTGTAGGGAGTAGGAAAGGGCTTAACGAAAAGTCCGTATTGTATGCCATTAAATGCAGTCAAGAGATCCTTTGACTTTGCTTGTGAGGGGGAAAAATGGCTGTCTTAACATATGTACTGGAAATGAAATCAGAAGGCTATGTTACCGAGGGGTGCGGGGTTTTTTTATCACTAAACCATGGTTTCTCATTATGATGTTAAGCCTCTGTGAATCTTGGCTACCCATGCAGCCATGTCTCTCCATCCATCTTGTTTGGTTGTCAGGAGTAGATAGGAAACTTCCAAGGAAATATTTCATTAACTGCGGTTTAGCCCCTAAACCATGGATAATCTTAGCAATGGCCAACTGAAACAACGGCATAATGAACAATGGGTTGACACCGGCTTGTTTTAGTGAGGAATGTTAAGTCCAAACACAGTAGGAAGGTCTGCATAGCATTGGTAACCCACTGTGGCGATTTAGTACCAAGGATGGGTTGGTTCTGCGAAGCACCCACAGTGAGTCTGGGCTCGCTGGGGGTACTTGACTCTCTCCCTCCCCTTCTGCCTCCAAGCAGCATCCAAGGGTATCCCGTAGAGGGAATGAGGCACCTCCCTTGCAGCTAGATAGGAATCTTCTGTTGAGAAAGGGGTGCTGGGGGGGATTCCTCCCCTGTCAGCAAGATTGCCCAGTTCACAAGATTTATGGCCCGTGAGGTTGCCCCTGTGGACTTTTTCCTGACCTCCTAGGCGCTGGGAAAAGCGAAAAATGCACCCCCTCCCACTCTTTTTAAAGGGAAAACCAGTTGTCAGTTCAATGATGCCTCCTGCCAAAACTCTAGATCCTGCAAGGGGAGCTTTGAAGGGATCTTGGGGAGGGATGTATTCTTCCACCCACCCCTGCCCGCTTCTGTGACCTGCCAACCTAAAGCCTGCGTTGTAAGAGAAGTTGTCAGGCCTCTGCCAAGCGCTGCGGCTGTGCTCGGGCGATCTCGGGGAAGGAGGCAGCTCGGAAGGAGGCACGGTGCTTGCTGTGTTGGTACCTGGAGAGGTGTAGGATTTTTTTGCTGGGCTTCCCCGTGCAGTGCCAGAGGGAAACGCTTCCTGGCTCCACATTCGCAGAGGCACACACAACACTTGGAAAGCAAGGGAGGCTGATTCAGCAGAAAAGACAGAGCAGGTGCAAAAGTCTTAGCCCAGTGTTGTCCAGGCAGCAAATATTCCTTTCGCATCCCCATCCTATTCTGTACTTCCTAAACAGACAAAGCGCCTTCTGCCTTATGGATAAAACAGAACACTTCTGGGCCTTCATTTGCCCTGTGCGATCGACTCTTCCTGCTGGAAGAGCAGCGGGTAAGAAGTCCCCCTCTTCAGACCTTGCCAACTCCCAGTTCTAAGCCCCTGGCTCTAACTCTTAACCCATGTTTGCTTCCCTGGGAAAGGGAAGCTTCCCATTGTTTCTCAGTCTCATGCTAATTGCTCGATAGGTGCTTGATTGTTCTTGAGGGCCATGTCTGTCTTCTGCTCTGAAAGCTGTGCTCTTTTGTCTGTGCTCACTGGCTACTATGGAGGGGTAATCGCAACAAGTCTCTCACTCTTTTTCTCTGACCCCCTGGAGATGTTGTTGTGCTCTGTCAGGGCAGGGGCAGGCAGGCAGACATCCTTGCAGGGTCATTTTGCCAGGCTTTTTTAAGGAGAAATCTCTTCAGGTTGTGCCTGGCATTTTCTCCACAGGAATTCCACCATTCATTCCCCACCAGGCATTCTCTTCTCATTCACCCTGGCTAGCTCAGGCCACTGGATCACTTCTGCAGAACTCCTGCTTAGCCGATGCTCTTCCTGGCTTGTGAGCGTGCCCACACAGCGCCAGCGTCGATGTCAATTATATGCGCATGCTGCACCGTGTGGGCCTGGAACCCCTCTGCCATGCGCCCCAACAGAGGCTTGGATGGTTCTCATTAGAGCTTCTATGCAGACACTTCAGGGACATTAAAAAAAAAGGCATTCTGGGTACACAGAAATAATATTTATTAATTTATTAGTTTAATTGTGAATTTTAGTTTTTTTGATAGGTTTATTTATAGTTTTAATTGGGGACTATGAGATGGGCCAATTTTAGTCTTTATAACTTGCAGGTTTAGTTTGTAGGTGGATTTGTGTTTTTGTTTTATATTGTATTTGTTTTTTATGGACCTGCTGTGAGCCGCCCCGAGGCTAGTTGGCAAGGGGCGGCATAGAAATTTTTCTAATAAATAAATAATAAATAAATAATAGCAATACTGGGCAGCTCCACCAAAGTGCAACAACTTGCCAAAACTGACCCCCCACCTGCAGCTGGCTGGCCTTGGCAGGGGCCAAGGTCAGCTGGGGGGGTGGCAACGCGTTTCTTGCTGAGCCGCTTGCTAGCGGGTTGGCTTGCTGGGACATATTTTGTAGTGTTACAAGAGCCACAGAAAAAGAAAACCATGAATAGTGAGTGGATTCGCAGGCGTGATAACCAAACACTGATTATTATTGTTTGGCTGGTTGGTTGTTGTGCAAACCCAGTCATTGTTTCAGTTCAAACGTAATGCTAAGACGGTCCTTCCTGCTTTGACCACTTGCATCTAAACTCATCTTTGTGGTCACACCGAAGGGGTGCGAATTGTCTGAGTCCCAGACTTGCGCTACCTTGTCCTTGTAATTCTGAACCATGACTTCGTTATGTGTAAATAGCAATAGATGAAACAAAATGCTGATTCTGGAGCTGGTGCTTGTTAAAGCCTATGTTTCTGCCATCCCTGAAATCAGTCCTGTGGTAGTAATATCATAGCTGAAGTTGTCTTTGCACATTTCCAGTTAAGTGCTGAGGTGAGGGAGGTTAGGCTAAAACTCTCATCATTGAAATAGTCAAACAAGGGCTGCCCAGCCACAAGTATTCTGGAAAAAAATATTGGCGCTTCCTGCGCTTTGTTCAAGCAGACTTCTGCTCGTTTGGTGGGATGGGTCTCCGAAATGTGTACTGGAGAGCCTAAGATTCCTCTGAAGCGGGGCGGGGGGCTGCATGTGGGAAGCACATTCCACCTGCGCTACCTCTTCACTGGAAGAAGGGTATAATCGGATATATCCCTTTCTGTTGGAAATTTGCTGCCAGAGGCAGGGCTGGTGAAAGAAGATTAACCGACTAGAAAATGAATCTGAAAATGAACGTGTTCAGTATAGCAAATCTTTACTGCCTCCTTTCTAGTTAATAAGCCTTAAGGTTGCTTTTCTGGAACAATGGTTTAATTGAAAGGTTAAAGAAGCCACATATTAAAAGAGACAATGTAAAGATTACATTGTCAAGAGGCTTGGGTATATTGTCGCATAGACCCCGTGGCAAAAAGGCAGTTTGATCTGTGTGATTTTCTTTTTAATAGAGCAGTTGGATATGGTGTCTACTTAATGTTTTAACGATGCAGTGCTATGGGTGATGAGACCGAAAAAGGCCTGCAGTGCCCAGCTCTGGGACGTTTTTGTGCCTAACAATGCATTGGATAATGGCTGTGAACCAAACTAGACATGGTGGTCACAGAGACATTCTCTTCTTTTTTGCCTGGTTCAGATAATAAGTGAGGGCACTGTGCATGTGTTGTACTTTAAACAATACAACAGGCTAATAGAAGAGGGGCTTTGAAATCTCCTTTCCTGCACATCTTGCCTCCTTCTGCCCATGGCTTCAGCCGCTTCCTGCCTCATTTGCAGCATCACAATAGGTGCGGGGAAAAGGAGACTTCAACTACAGACTGTGGGGGGAAGAGGGGAGTGAGTTCAGTTGCCCTCTTCCATGCATTCCTCTTTCTATTAGAGGAAGGACTCCCCCCCCCCCCCACACACACAGACTTCATTTATAAATGGGCAAACATACAAATGGTTTTTGAACTCAGAATCGGCGGTGAGGAGCCTCTATTTGGGGTTTGACTGATTGCCACCTAGTGGAAATAAATGTGTGCAGTACCTTAGTATATTCCAGTATGTCTTTGCAGTTCCTTTTAATTTCAAGAGCAGGTGTGGTTTGCATAAATTTTCCCGAGAATTCATTGTGAGTGCTTCACTTATTAGTCAGTACAGTTTGCAATGTAATGGGAACCATTAATTAAAATTAATTGTAACTTCTCTGGGTCTTTTCATGTAAATAACCAGGCAATTGCTTGCCATAGTCATGGAAACTGGTGTGTGCTTCTTTCCAGTTGCAGAAACTATCATAAACCTCGTTGTTGCCATAGACTTGTTTATGTGGTTTGCAGGAGGTTCACCAATTGTGTCTCCCCTCATTGACTGATTTTGAATGTAACCTAAAAACAAGGTAGATAGACTATTAGCTGAATGTCACTATAATGACTGAACTGTCTTATAAATTTGCCTACATTAGAAAGGGAGTTGCTGAACTATATTTCTTAATATATGTATATGCGTTTTTTAAAATATCTGAAAACAATGGATTTAGCATTTTATCATTACACTGCATGGACTGGATCCAGACTTAGGTGCCTGGAACTGGGCTGTTGGAAGCAAACTTCCCTGCCCCTTCTTCCTCCAGTGTAGGGTGAGGAATAGTAAGAGAATCTCTGAAAATCAGGTGGAAAACATGTGAGCAACACTCTTTTGTCACGCGAAGGCCAAACCTGCATCCAGCTCTGTAGCATTAGCCTTTGCATCTTACTGTGTTTGTAAAACAGTCTGTTAATTATTAGGAATCTGATTGTTGTAGCTAATTTTGTTTTGTTTTTAATTCTGGGAAAAGAGATATGAGAGCACAATTAGACTGTGATTCTTACTAAAAAGATTTGCATTGGGGTTGTAGGTAATGTGAAGCCGTTGTGTGCATTTAATAAGGATACCATATGCTGAGATTATTTGTAAGCGGTGCATGATGGTAAGAGTCTGGCACAGTAAATTGGGAGCAGCATTGAAGGTGAACTTAGAGACTCAGATGCTCAAAGAGCTACTTCATATTATTTAAAGAGCACCACTTCCCTTTTGGTGCACTTGTGATACCTTCCGGTGCCAGAACAGGTGAGTTTCCTGTGGATGAGAGCAGCTTGCTCCTTGCTCTCTCAACTGATGTTGCCCTGAAAACCTAGATGGTCACAACTGGTCGGGTCAACCCAATGGACAGATTGACTTTATCAATGAAGGAGAAGGAAGATACTAACTTCTATCAAACTTGGGACTCTTTTTATTATTGGCTAGAGAAACGGGACTCCACATAGATTTAAATGTTTTTAAGTTATCATAAATGGAAAAAGAAGGGTGTGGGGGCTAACCCAGCAGGCTCGATGTTTTTGATGATGGATGTTGTTTGTAGTTTTCTTTTTGTTTTTTTAGGATTATAATTTCAAATAAAACTTGTTTAAAAAAAAAGCCAGGTCAGGTCAACCCTACTCAGCTTGTACATCCAGGCTTGAGTAATACTGCCAGTTTGTCCACCTTTGAGTAGCGCTGCTCATTTTATTATGGACTGTTCTGGTATTTAACAATTGCAGCCATAAATGGGGTGGGGAAGCTGGCAGAGCCACCTGGATCTTGACAGGTGGGAGAGGGGTGGATTGCAGGCATCCCTGCCGTACTTTCCTCACTCGGTTTGTGCAGCCCCAACACAATACTCTTGCCCCTGAGCTGAAAAACGCACCAAACCAAAACCTCTCTCCCCTCTGCATGTCACAAATATGTAAGCATAAGGCTACTTGCTAGGGTAAACATGCCTAAGAGAGTCTTGAGATGTGGTTGTCACTGTGACCAAAGCTAAGCGTGAGAGTCAGACTTCAGTTTTTGTTTGTAGGCTGCTTTGCACCCAACTATTTTCTTTATTTGTAAGAGAAGTGAGAATGGACTCTTGGATCTGGTATGGTCTGTAGCATCAGAGGAATGAACTGGAAGATCCTGTACACATACTGTATTAGAGAGGTTGTTTTAAGCCTCAAGTAAAATGCTTTTTTTAATAATAATGCACGGCTGTGCATTGATTGATTGATTGATTGATTGACCTTCTGTACCACTTCAGCAGTCCTACAGGACTCTGCGTGTTATTCCAACATGCTGCTGCCATATATAAACAGTTTTTTGTTTGTTTGCAAGGTCTACACCTTATTAGTCTTACAGTCTGATACACCTTTCTGTTCTTAGAGCACCAGACTTCAGCTTCATTAGTAAATCAGAGACCCACCAGTAACCCACCAGAGCAGCAATACTGCTATGCAAAACTTAAGAAATGGGTCTCCAAGCCATGTCTGGACTACAGATGGGCTCAGGATTTGAAAGACTGAAGACTGCTTTAGGTAGCAAGTGCAAACCTGAAAGGCCAGCATGATGACAGGGACGGTATAAGCACAACAATTATCTTGCTCCCCTGCGCCAACATATTATATGAAATTTCCTAAGTTAACTAGCTCCAAATTTAGGAGTCCAAACCACCACATTTACTTACAATGATTTAATGATCAGTGCATATTGATCAGGACTCTATTAAGGTAGTTGCCCATCAAGGCTTATGTCATAATAAACCATGTTTGCTTTAAGATGCGCAGCAGTTTTTGTGTCTGCTATGCTTTGAAGGATCAGTCTCTATATTGTGAGCTAGTGTGGTTCCAATTATAGCTCAGAATTGCACTTGCCTATTGTACCTAAAGAAACCCAAACCTCCTGTATTTAATTTTCTCAATTTTTAATTCCAATAAAGCAACATCTTTATCCCAACTTAAGTTTGAAAATTCAAAACACACACACACACACACAAAAGAAAAATAGGCAGGATATATTTATAAACAAATAATACATATCCTAATTTAGTCTTCTAGTGATGCTGTGTTTGGCTGAGTAGTAAATAGCTATTCAGGACCCTGGAGAAAATTTATATAATCTGTTAAATTTTATTTAGTACCCCTCTATCTTCTGAGAACTCAACAGATATTCTTTGGTGGTTTACAAAATCTTTGTGGCTATAAGAGGTAGAAAAATGCTTATTTTAAAAGTTGAAAAGGTGTTTAATTCTGTGTGCAATAGCACATTCTGAAATTCTGTCGGACCAAGGTATACTCACAGCTTTGCAAATAGCTCACCTGGGGAATGTTGAGATAAATTGGCAGTCTGAACAATCTTGGCATATGGAATAACATTTGACTTCCGTTTGCCTAGACTGACAGAATTACGCAGCATAAACTTTTTATCACAGGGAAAGCACCTCACCTACTAATCTTGAAAGAAGCTGCACTTCTCACCAATTTGAGAAGTATCCTGGAAAACTTGGGCTATCTGAAAATAAGGACAATCCACACACTGAATGCACAGGCTACTGTGAATCCACGTCAGAGGAGGACAGAACAGAGTGCAGCATCTGCTACTAGATCCTGACAAATTTGCAGCAGTTCAGCAAAGTACGTTTGACTTCCAACTGTGTGCTAGCAGTTGCCGGATCCTTAGAGTGATTCAGATATTGTGAGACCTGCTTTTTATAAGTAGCATCATTTTATGCCTCCAGGTGCATTTTCTTTTCAGAAAACGTATTCAGGTTTTTAAAAACTTGATATCCTTACCAGGCTGTGGAAGGACACGAGGCAGTGGCTAGTAGCAACATTGCTCAAGGGCCTAGAGCTGCGGGATCAGTGTAGTGCACAGAAGCCCCACCCTAAAAACTCCTACCAAAGTTCACTTTTGTTTCTTAGCTTTCATACCCAGTGTTTATGATTAATTCTCAGACTTCTGATTACAAAGAAAGATGCATTTTTTCTGTTTTTTCATGTAGAGGTAATGTGTTTCACAAGTCCAGATTCTGTATCAATTCCTAGATGGATGCAAGTGCAATTTCAAATACGCAGTTAGACAATAATGTAAACATAACGATCAGAGTATGACAGCCTTTGGTTAAACGCGGTAGATAGCCATTATTTTGTCACCTCTGCCATTCCCCCATTCCCAGGGACAAACTGTATGCCCGAGTGCTCCTTAAGCTCTTGGCACATGCGTGTGTGCTCAGCAGACACCAGGTTGCCAGAGCCAGCATCCACGAAGACCTCATCCGACAGCCACTTCTCATCCTGCTGCAGGAGCGCCATCAAATGCTTCACACTCACACCTGGCATGGCCGTTGTTGTTTCCCAAGAAGCAAAAGCAGGGTGGAAAAAGGGGCAAGGTAGGCAGAGGCAGTGACTCTGCAGGTGTGCCGACCCGCTCCGTGATCACTGCTGGCAACCTTTTGTGATTCCCTACAATGGTTTCTTCTACGTTTCAAATGCCGGCTTTTTCCTCTTTGCTTGCAAATCGTTCAAATATAATATTCCACTCCTCTGAGTTCCCTTTCTGCCATTTAGCAAAAACATCACTTAACACATGTTAGTTGATAATGTATTGACTGTAACTTGTGCAGTATTAATTGCTTTACTTTTCAGCCCCATTCCCTCTTACGATGCCATTCTTGGTTGTCCATCCATCCATGGAGATGCCAGACCTGTTCTGCATATATATCCCCTGTGCAGATGAACAGAGAACTGCAGATTTAAACAAAAGGCGATGTCCTTCCAAAGAGCGGAGTGTGCCAGCACACGGAAGTTCGTTTTGGGGGAAGCCAGTTCCTGGACAGAGCCATCCATCCTAAGTTGGCTTTTGTGCTCCTCCTGGGGAGTTGTGGTTTTGCGGTCAGGGCTAAAAACAAACTACGATTACTCTCCTGGGCTGTTCAGGGAGGTTTTTCTTCCAACATTTTTATTAGGAAGAGTTGCTGGATCCGTCTGCTTATGAGTAAAGAAGCCGTTTCAGCCCAAGGTCTAAATTCCAGTGTGCGCGTTCCATCCAGGGGTATGGCCAAAGGGATTGTGAAATCCAGTCTGTCACATTGTGACTATTACGGAGTGTAAGTGTACTCAGAAGTAAACAGGAAAAGCTGTTGCAGGTCTCCTCGCCTATAAGGAGAGCTGAACTACTTAGCACCCAAAATACCAGGTTTCTTTTCCCTGCTCTACTGTGGCAAAGGCACGGTCAAAAAAATGTCCTATCGGTCCTCTTTCGGATCAGCTGTTGATTGGCAAGGAGAGCTGTTAGTCGTGGGCCCCCCATGGCATTTGATCCTGTAATCTGCTTGAAGAGTGTTCGGACTAGTATAGCGGAATATAAATTGAATAAATGAATGAATGAATGTGGCAAATGGCTAGTAATGTGAGTGGCTGGCAGCGGTGCCAACTGACTCAGGAATTACTTTTCAGTGTCTTCTGCCTATTGGTCCCCTTTGCTGGCCTTGACTTGGTGGATCTGGTACTTCTTGACATGCACATGGTAGGCATGTCAAGAGTAGAGCCGGCTGGAGCTGGGGGTCAGACTAGATGGCCCAGGAGGACCCTTCTGACTCACTCTGTTTTTGTGTCCCTGAATCCTGTTTCTCCCTACACCGGGTTCTGTTTTGGAAGGGTTTCTTCCCATAGTACTCCTAAAATGGTCCTTGTCATGCTGTATAAAGTGAATGTAAAGTGGGTACTGCATTTTTAAAAATTTCCTTCTGTTATCCTCAGAAGTTATCTTCTGTCAGAAATGTAGTTCTTGTTGTAACTGACTCGGACCTCTCTCTCCCGCCATGCCATAAGAACAGGCATGTATAGAATTATGGCTTCTTTTGCACTTTAAGTTACCTTATTTACTTAATCCATTCAGACAATAATTTTATGAGCTTGAGATGATTTCGGCGTAAAAGTTTTAGTGATTGATGATTAACTTCTCTAAACTTTGAAATATTTCCATGTATTTAACTAACCGGGTGCAGGCAAGTCGATCTGATAGCGCGGCATAAATTGCACTGGCCTTTCTTTGTCTGCTTGTTGAGCGGGCTGTCTGTGAATTTCACTTTGCTCCAGCAATTCTCCGGCCTTTGCTCTTGCTAGGTAAGGTGTGGCTGGCTGATTCAGGTTGTTCTCTCTTTCCCCTCTTACCTGAAGATTTGCATGTTTGACCTGGCAGAGTAATTGGGCCCACAGCAACCTGGGCGTGCCTCTCTGAGAAACACTTAGTTTCATGTATGAGTCATAAGCTGAAGCACAGACACTACTTCCCCAATCTACAGTAGCCATTTTAAGTGCACAAAACTGTTGGATTTCTTGTGACTGTCTAGCTTTTGGGACCCTGAAAGCAACTTAGATCAAGGTAATTTTGATGGATTTGATGTGGTAAAGGGTCTGTAAGTTGAATGTATTAAATTTAGTAGAGGATTAGGTGTACCTGCTGAGTTTTTAAAAACAAACATGGCTGTGTGCTTTTGACTCAGTTAATAAATGAAACTGAGTCCATGCTTACTTGCATTTAGGAAAGAATAAAGATCAGAGAAGGCAATATAGCATGTTTCACATGTAATTATTTCGTCTGCCAGGGAAGGAAAAAATGTTTGGAGTAGTAGAACTGGAAAAACTAAAACTTCCCCTTGCAGCTCAAATTAATTTGGTTGGGTGAAAAGTGTTTCAACAGGGCTTCTCAGCACTACTGGGTCATGGATAAATAAATTTGAAATGCATTTCATGTTGTTGAATGAGGACAAGAATTCAGTTGAATAAATTGTGGAAAGTCAGTGCTGTGTGCTACAAAGAAATGCACTTTAGGTATGACCTTTACCTCTGAGAAAATCTAAAATACCTGTTAATAAAATAGGTGGTATTTGTGTGTGTGTGTGTGTGTGTGTGGTGCTTTAACGCATGGAATGGAAAGGCCTGCTGAAATTAGTAAAATAATGGGTTGGCAGTCTGATAGTTGGTTATATTCTGCTTGCATGTACTTGAAAGGAAGGTGAAATCGTCTTGCATGGGGTATTTCCCTGTAATTCTTTATCACATCTTTGCCATGCGACAAAAATGAGTGTGCACTTGTTTTATTTCGTAAAGCTGTTGTCACTTTGATATTTGGGTGAGAGGTTTGGCGGTGGTATTCTGCAAGACTACATCATACTGTGCTTTGGAGAACGGTTGTGCGACAACACTTGGCAGGAGCCTTGTGAGAGTGTTCATTTAGTGGCAGTTTCTGTGGAAGCCTAAGTTTAAATTCCTTGTCTCCTCAATTCAGGCTGCCAAAGCATGATTTTCCCTGAAGGATGTAAGCTAGGATTTTTACCTCTGTTGTTCATTTGGGCAGTTGTTGTCACAGTTTGAGCCGAAGTCTTGTTCTGAGAAGGCCTAGCCTCCTTATTTTCTTTTTTCAGCTGAAAACAAAACTCGCTTGAGTTTTGGGTCAGATTTCGCAAAACAGGCGCTGCTGGAGGAAAAGCTGCCAGAAATGTTGTCAGCATGTGTGGGAATTGGGTGTTAGCGTTCGTTACAGCATCAGAGTTACCGCCGTCACTATCCACATGCAAGCCTTATGTGTAAAACTCATTGTGTGTGCACGCACATGTGTGCATTTGTTCTGGGGCACACTTATTTATTTGATTTAGTTCCTGCTTTTTTTTCTTACAAAGGCCTCAGAGGGGCATAGATGGTTCTCCTGCTGCTGCTCTCTCAATCTTATCTGCACAACAGCCCTGTGAGGTAGGCCAGGCTGGGAGTCTGTTACAGGCTCAAAGTTGGCTCCAGGGCTGAGTGGGGACTAGAACCCAGATCGACTGAGTCCCAGTCCCAGGCTCATCACCCTTATACCACACTGGCTCTCTCCCTGAAGAAAGAACAGGAATAGCATTTTGACCACTGCCGCTGCTTCATTTTAGCCTGTTTGTTCATTTCTCTGGCATCTTTTCAGTATCTAATATTCTATGGGGTACTATCCCCTACCTTGTGTAATTTTTTTTAGAAATAAGGTAGATTGCATTTATACCTAGGATCAAAAGAATGGTATTAATTAACATATGGAATTGTATAACCTCTTCATCTAGGAAGAATATTGGCTATTTTGTTCTTCAGCATCAGATACCCCCCACTCTCATGTTGTACAGGAAACTTCTTTGGAAACTGACACAAAGCCCTTTGGAATAGGGCAGGTGTGTGTGTGTGTATCTGTGTTCAAGGAAAGAAAGCAGTGTAAAGAGCAGAATAGAATGGAATCCACATAAAAATATCAAGGATATTTGTTTTTGTTTATCTGAAACTTGCAGAGCTGTTTACGTGACGTGATTTTTAAAACATGCATTAATAACATTATAGGAATGCCTGCATACAACAGTTTGCTCAAAGGGCAGATTTGCGGATAGACACCCCAGGGTTGCTGCGGCTTGGAGCAACGATGTTTGCCACCATACCGCATCATGCTTTGTTAAATACTTCCAGCCATTTGTTACTGATGCCAGGGCTCTTGTGTATTTCAATAGAGGTTTTCTGTACCAATGTGCCAAAGTTCTGCTCTGTCCACATGTCCCAACATTTCTGCTTGTTTCCAGGCTTCCTCTGGGGAACACAAACATGTTGTTGTGCAAGGTGGGGTTCTGCTTCGGAAAAGGACTCAGTGAGGCCCATGACTTGTGCAAAAGAAGAACTTCAACAGGGGACAAAATTCTCCACCGAATTCTGCCCCGAGACTGGCTGTGCCAACATGTGTGCTCTAGAACAGGGCAGACCAATGTTCTTCTGCAAACCCTGAAAAAACTAACCGATGGAATCTGATCTAGTGGCATCTGAGCAGGAAAGAAGTCCTGGGGCTATGGTGGACAGCTCTATATAGATGTCCATCCCCTGCATGGCCCCTGAATGTTTCAAACGTCCCTCTGGTGGATAGGGGCCAAACTCATCAGAAATGGGTACCAGTTATTATTCACTATTATGTGAAGTGTGAAAAGGGCCAACTCCATTCTGCATCACTAGAAAAGGAACTGAAATTTAAAGGGCCAGTATCATACTGCCCTTATATAAATCTATAGGGTGACTCTTGCTGTGTACAGTTCTGGTCACTGTACCTAAACAAGATATTGAATGAGTCAACAGTGTGATGTGGCTGCAAAAAGGGCAAATGCTGTTTTAGGCTGCATTAATAGAAGCATCACTTCCAAATCACGTGGAGCACTAGTTCCCCTTTACTCAGCACTGGTGAGGCCTCACCTGGAGTTTTTCGTCCAGCTCTGGGCACCACAATTTAAGAAAGATGCAGACAAGCTGGGAAGGGTTCAGAGAAGGGCAGCAAGGATGATCTGGGGACTGGAAACAAAGCCCCGTGAAGAGAGATGGAAAGAACTGGGCATGTTTAGCCTCAAGAAGGGGAGATTGAGGGTGGATTGGAGAGCACTTTACAAGCACTTGAAGGGTAGTCGGAAAGGGGAAGGCTAGGATCTCTTCTCGATCATCCCGGGGGGCAGGACATGGAATAACCAGTGGAATGAGAGCCAGTGTGGTGTAGTGGTTAAGAGCGTGGGACTAGGACTCCGACGATCTTGGTTCTAGTCCCCGCTCGGCCATGGACTTTGGGCCAGTCACAGACTCTCAGCTCAACCTTCCTCACAGGGTTGTTGTGGGGATAAGATGGAGGAGGAGACTGATGTAAGCTGCCTTGAGCCCTTTGTAGGAAAAAGGCAGGATATAAATCGAAAAATAAATACATAAATTACAGATTCAAGATGCAGGAAGCCAGGTTCCAACTGAACGTCAGGAATAACTTCCTGACTGCTACAGCAGTACGGCAATGGCACCAGTGACCTAGGGAGGTGGTGGGCTCTCCCACACTGCAGGCATTCAAGATGCATCTGCGAGGGATGGTTGAATTTGAAGACATGCCCTGAGCAGGGGGTTGGACCCACTCAGCTATGATTCTATGGTTGTAGAGTTGGAAAACATGCAGAAGAGGGCAGCTGAAATGGGCAAAGGCTGGAGCAAAGGTTAAATATTTATATTTATGAGGAAAGTTAAATAGTTATATTTATTTATATTTATATATTTATCTTGTGCTTTTCCTTCAGGGAATCTAAGGAAACTTGCACAATTTTCTTCCTCTTCATTTTATCCTCACAAGAAGCCTGTAAAGTAGATTAGGCTGAGAGTCTGACTGACTCAAAGTCATATAGCAGAATTTCTTGCTGAGTGGGACTAGGATCTGGATCTCCCAAGTCCCAGCCTACCACTCTTAAGTGCTATACCGCAAGCAAAATTTTTAGCTTAGAAAAAATACAAGGGGATACATGATAGAGGTTTAAAACATTATGCACATGGGTGGGGGGGGGGTGAAGTAGATAGAAAGTGCGCTCTCTCTCTCTCTCTCTCTCTCTCTCTCTCTCTCTCTCTCTCTCTCTCACACATATCATGCTAGACTCCTGTGAAGCTGATTGGTGGGAGATTCAGGGCAAATATTTATTTATTTAGTAAACTTCTATGCCATCCCATTCGCTGAAGCCTCGGGGTGGCTTACAACAATAAATAAATACATATAATCATATAAAAACAATATAATTGGAAATGCCCTGGCCAAAGATATAAAATGAATAAATAAGCTAACAATTAAAATGCCATTTAAATAAAAAGGTCTTGGGAAATAAAAGGAAGTACTTCACACAGTGCTCAGTTAACTTTGAAAGTCATACTCATAGGATGTGGTGATGACACCCAGGCCTTTAGAATTGGCTTAGATGCATTTATGGAGATGAGGCTAACATGTCCTGCTTTGCTGTTTGCTGCCTGCATTATCACGGGCAGCATGATAGTGCACACCGTTTGCTTGCTCGGAACACAGCCGGGAACGTGCATGTGTACTCCTGTCCTGTTGTGCGGGGACAGCTAGTTGGTTACTTGGTTTGATCCAGCATAGCTCTTGTTATAGTCCTGTTTTCTCAAAGATAAGCAAACAGCATTCATAAACGGTACCCTTCGGTACAGGGGATTCTAGAGCGCTGAGCAATCCAACGGCTAAAATGAGAAAGGCAACATGATAAAGCAGAATCAATAAAAACATGATTGGTTGGTGCAGCAGTGCTTCGTAAATTAAAGGATTTTTAAGGAGGCTCTGAAAACAGCACCGTGCTAGTTGCGCTCCTGATCCGCAGAGGCAGGGAGTACCAGAGAAATGGTGAGATGGCACTGCTGTGCTGAAGACCTTCCTCCAGGTGGATGCTGACTGGGCTGTTGATCCACTTGGAAACACCAGAAGCATCCCCCATACACAGAGAGACAGATGGATGTAGTAGCTTGGGCAAAAAGAAGTGAACCGTTGAACCTCAGTAACCAGGACCCAGGTGCACCCGAGGAAGCCCTGACTGGAGTCTCACCTCCTTCATTCCCCCTCAACCCCCCATCTGCAATACAAGGAGAAGAATGTTGGCTTGCCTTACAGGGTTGTCGTAGCAATCACAGCTGGGTAACTCGTGTGAAGAGCTTTGAGGACCTTTAAATGCTATGCACATACTAGGTATTGTTCTCTTTCCTGTGGAAGGGGTCTTAGCACTCCTTCAGTCGTTGCAGTGCCTTAGCAACCTACCAGAAGTCACATTTACATCTTCTTTTCTCGCAAGTGTATTTTCTCGCTTTATATGGGAATGTGGGTCATCAAACCGTTGGAGAGGTGTAGAGGTTATTGGGCACGAAGTGCTTTATGTGCTGTTTTCTCTTGAAAACACCACTGGAAATATTTCAAATAAGTGAACGGTGCACTGAAGATAAAATTTGGCCTTTAGGCCCTAAAACATAGTATTAGGACAACGAGCAGGTTTGTACGTGATGCTGAGCCACCACTGCAAGCAAGCTTCACAACGTGGGTTATTTACGTAACAGTGTGCAATGTTCCTGACAGGTCGCTATGCTTTGTCCCCCCACTTCCTTCACTCTGTCCTCCAGCCAACTCCAGCATATACCCCAGGGGAATTTGTCTCCAAACTCTTCCCATTTCCTCGCCCTAGCCCTCACATTACCCTGATCATTTCGCCTCTTTTGCTCCTGGGTTTTTTCTTTTTGCTTCTGGGAGCCTCAAAAATGCACATTTGGGGGCATGCATTTATCATTTAGGTCTTTCACATGTGCACCCTGATGGCTGATAGATGTCATCTGGTCTTGTCAATTTTCTTGTATGTTTCAGCTGTCAAGGGAAGTGCCCAGGTGGAACAGGCAACATACAAGGAAATTCTCAAGGGGAAGCTGCTTGTTTGCTAATATTTGACGGACCATCAAGGAAATAATAGAGGACCTATTAGCGCAAGCCAGAAGCAGTGGAAATGTGGAGGAAAGCCAAAGAAGTAAGTTTACCAAAAGTGTGTGTGGGGAAAGAGTATCTCCCCTTAGCAGTGCAGGCTTCTGGACTTTAACTATTGAACTGGTAGTTTTCACTGTCTTCCACCTTTTTAAAACTTTGCCCAGTCTGTATCTAGTCCACAATGAGAACATAATAGTTCTTCTTCCCTTTCTGTGCCTCATTTTTGAATTGCTTACTGGTGTGATTACTGTGAGTCTCTGACAGTCTAAAAGACAGACAGACAGACAAACCCTGAGCAGGTAGCTGAATGGAACTGAGTGAATGGTGGCCCATTGGGGGAAAAGGTGTAAATATCAGTCCTGTTTGCTCTCTTGTTCTCTCCCTGCTAAAGTTTTCATGTCTTTCATTTTTTAAATGCTCAGTCCTTTTGGACTTGGAAATACTCATAGGCTGAATGTCTGGGAAGTAATGGAATGGAAAAGCGCACAGCTGATTAATTGTCCTTTCCTCTCCCATTTATGAGAGGAAACTGTATACAGGAAGAATAGCTCCCTTGGACAGTTGAGACAGATGAAGGAATTGATCAAGCAAGACTTCGTATATCAGGCAGTGGTAAGAGCACACCTGTGAAACAAGTGAACAATAATGATAAAGTCATGAGCCCAGCTGTGTGTGTTTTCAGTCACTGGAAAGAAAAAGTAGAGAACAACAGTGGCTCCTTCCAGACTGCCATGTCTGCACCAGCTGAATGGCAGGCACAGAAGATTGTAAGTGGGGCGGGGGGGGGTGATTTTGCCACGCTTGTCAAGTTGCGCTGCAGCTGATCCCAGCAACCAACCCATGATGAAATCGGACTCCTGCGTTCAGACGGCACAGCAACTCATCAAGGTTTGAATAACCAGTAGAACAAGCTTTGATTTGTCAGGGTGACTTGTTCGCAAAAAATAGGCCACCCTGTGAAAAGCAGTATGAATTTACTGAACACAGCCACTCATTATGGCTAGCTGCCTAGGATGGGTCATTGCGCCATGTGAACCAGGTCGCTGCTTTCGCACAACACACCAAGCCACCATGTGGAACAGCTACACAGTATGGCTTGTTTGTGGAAGAATGCGCAGGGTGTACAACTGATGATCAGGCTCACCATTTCCCGCTTTGTTTTATGCAGAGATGTTTTTTGGTGGTATCTCCCAATGATAGCCCTTCCAAAGTGCCTAAGCAACACCTTGAAACAACCATCACCTGCTCACTATTAATTTTTTACAACATTAGGCATGAGAAAAGGTGTAAATGGGACCTTTTCAAGCTGGGGAGAGGTATTGAGTGTGGTACCAGAAGGTTCAGTTCTGGGCCCGATGTGTTTCAACATTTTTATTCTTTATTTGGATGAGAAATTCTCAAATTTCCCTGCTTAGAACTGCATCCAAAAAAGACAGGAAACAAACTCATTTTGTACCTTCATCTTCAAAATGTTCTTGGGTTCAGTGGCAGTTCTTTGGTTTGTTACTGAGTTAATGCTTGCTTCTCATTAAAATTGGAATACAGTTTACTAATGTGGTTGATTCTTTGTCTACTGAGCTTGAGATCAGTCAGTTTGGCTTCTGTCTCTCATATGCATGCTTTCATTCACCTTGTATAAGAAGGATGTCTTGTGTTTTTTGGCCAGAGACTCAGATTCCATTTAGAGAAGCTTTCCGGGGCGACTGCTTGTAACTGAACCTTAGGGGATGCAGTTGAACACTTTGGAATGGTGGGAAAACTGCAAATGTCAGGAGCTGCACAAATGGTAGTCAGGAAAGGGAGTGGTATTTGGGGAAGGGGAACCCAGGTAGAGGAGCAGCTCTTGTAGAGCCCGGTGCAAAGGGATGCTCCAGCATGGCCGGATCGGCTTAAAAATTGCTTATTAACCCCCAGACCTCTCTAGAAAGCAGGAACTCTATGGGCAGCCAACCCTCCCATGCAAGTAAGCAAGATGGTGAAACAAGATGGCAGCTTGTCCACTCATTGCTCTTGTTCTAGATTAGTTGCTGCTTGCCATGATGCCTGACCCTAGACCAGCTGTCATTAGTGTGTTTGTTTAAAGTTTCAGTTTTAGGTGGCACATGAAAGAGCTGCTAATCTAAAATGAAAGCAGAGACACTCAATTATTGTCACAGATAATGAGAGGGTGAAAGGAGTATGTATGTTTGAGATTCATTGGCACTTGTTCTCACAATGTTAGACCGTGGTCTGAATGTACCCATGCTGTGGGTAAAGTCCAGATTATTAATACCATATGTGACTTCCTGTCTCTTATCTGACTCTGTATCGTCTTGTTTCCTTGTCGCTTCCAATGCACGTACTGTCCCATTTTTCTTTCTCTACGTTCCTGAGTCCTTGCCAACACGTTTCAGATTTTAAAATGGGTTTTGTAAAACAGTTATGCATCATGTTCACCCAAATGGTATGAGAAGGCACTTAGTTGTGCAATCTCTAGTGGTACTTGGAATTTTGGATTGCAAAACATAACAAGAAATTCAAATCTCAGAAGAGTAGGAGTTTTCTTTTATACTGATCATGGCCTGGCTCTAATGCTTGACAGCAAGCTGAGATGCGTCTTGTTCAGATAATGTAGAGTATTCAGAGAAGTGAGATCTTACAGTCTCCTCTAAAGTTTCAGTTCCTTCAGCAGTAGATGTCCTCTTCTTTCACCGCAATTTACAGAAGTGGCTTTTAGATGTTGAAAGGTCTTTGGTTGAGTGCTACCCTTGTGTGTGCTTCTGCACAAATACACAGTTTCTTTAAAAGGCTTACTTCTCCCTCCTCCTCCTCTTTTCCAGACATTTGTTGATCGGTTAGATTTGAAACCCTATGATGAGTGGTGGTTGCATTTCCTAATATTTGTTTATTTAATTTCTGTACCACCTGTTAGTCAAGATGATTCTCTGGGCAGTTTGCATAAAGTGTGCATATATATATATAAAAAAATACATCTCTTAGTTCCTGTAAGCCTTTCAATTCACTTGATCTGTTTAGAAATCCATGCTTTAAAGAATACTAGGTTTGATTCTCCCCATGAAAAATAACTTGGAATTATAATAGTCTTCATTCTCTAAGCAATTCAGGGTATCACTTACTTTCTGCAACTTCCTGTTTCGCAGAGCCTTTTGGTGTGATACATTCTAGTGAGTGCCTTTTGTGGCAGAAAAGCATATGCTACCGCTGGCGAAAAATGTTCATCTGACTGCAAAATAGCTTCATGCAATTGTGTAATGGTGTTGTATGCCATAAATGTATTGAGGTGTACGAAAAATACCATACAGCGCCCTTCCCCATCCTAATTCTCCTCAAATATTCCTCACCATTGGCTATGATAGCTATGCTCTGAGACCTAGAATACTTCCTAGAATACTCTTGTTAAAGTAGGGCATGTAATATTCCTTAATACTGTAGTTTGTGACTTTTTCTAATCACATACTGACATTCCATTCATTGGTTCTTACTGCATCCACTCCAGTTCAGGCTTGGCTTCCCATATGAGAATTTGTCCCTGTTTTTAATAGCATATTGTTGCGCTCGTTGGAACGGTCGGTTGCTTAAAAGCCATGCCACTTCGCATTTGGACTAGTGTGCAGTAGCCCTAATGAGCTGGTCTCTAGCAAGTGCGACAGAAAGATGCAGCAGTGGAGACAGGAAACCTTCGTCACGTGTGCTTCGTAGCTGTTCGTCTGCTTCCTGTCAGTTAGACCACTAAAAATGAAACAGATGAACCAAGATACTGCTCCTCTTGAATTTTTCTCATGTGGGTCATTGTAGAACAGCCTCCTGAAGAAAAAAAAAAGGAAATTTCCATATCAATGCCGCTTCGATCTTATATTTAAAGTTTTGTGCTGAGTAGAAAGCGATGGGTTTGTGAGGGTGAAGTGGGTTAAGGTGCGATTTGTTCTAGAGATGTCCATATCGCCCCCAAAAATGAGAAAGCCAAAGCTGATGGTTGCCCTGCAGTTCTGCCTGTCCCTCTGGAGCACGTCTTTTGCCTTGTTCCTCTCCCTACTCCATCATCCCATCCCTGGCTGTGGGGCCAGGCTGAGTTCTGCCTGCTGAAGAGATGCAGAAATCCCATGATGCAGATTTCCTTTTCTCCTTGGCTTTGGGCTTTTGGGGACAGGCAGGTTCCCTAGACCAGCATTCGCTCACAAAACCAGTGATTCAGCCTCCTTTCCTCACATATGCTTTGGACCATCCTCGTTTGGTGAGAAAAAAATGTGTGTTTTGAAGCTGAAAAGATTTCTTAATTTGGTAGAAAGGGAAATAGCCAGTTCTCTGTTACTTGGATTGCAGAGTTGTTTATCAATGTATTATTCAGGTCCTGGTTGGTTGCACAACTCTTTCTAACAGTCCGTTAGCCATTTTTAAAAAGTTTTAAAAGGTAAATGCTTTGAGATTTGACTGATACTTAGCATTGGGAGTAATTTTTAAAACTGCATTTGTAAGTATCCCTTCCACTTTCAAGAGATTGTCCAGCATTATCCCAAATGCCTAACCTTCGCTTTTAAGCAATTAAATTGGGGAATACAGTGCCTTGAACAAACCAGCACCTGGATAAATATGTCACTTTCTTTCTGTTTACTGTTCCTGTTGAAGCACGTGGCTTAATGCAAGGCATCTGGGTAAGCCCCAAAGGAGGCTTGGCATTAATTTTAAAAGACGAAGGTAGTTGACAAAAACAAGTTGTCTGCATCATTGCCTGCTTTCATCAGGACTGTTTTGATGGATAATGGAATACAGTTTTCTCCATGGACTGTCACTAGAATCACAGAATAGTAGAGTTGGAAGGGGCCAGAGGACCATCAGGGCCAACCCCGTGCCCAGGGCAGGTCTCCAAATTCAGCCATCCCTCTCAGATGCATCTTGAATGCCTCCAGTGTGGGAGAGCCCACCACCTCCCTGGGTCATGGGTTCCATTCAACAGTCTCCCACAGGAAGTTCTTCCTGATGCTCAGCCGGAAGCTGGCTTGATTCCCCTTGAGCCCATTATTCCATGTCCTGTACTCTGGGATGATTGAGAAGAGCTCCTGGCTTTCCTCTTTGTGGTAGCCTTTCAAGTACTCATCATCAGTCAAGTAAATCTAATAATAATAATAATGATAATAACAGAAGGAGAAGGAGAAGATCGAAGAGCATGCGAGAAACATAAACAAGTAGATATTTCTTAGAACCACCCAGTATACATTAAATAAAAGTAATATGGAGTCTTTGCATATTTTTGAGAGACATGCATTTGTTCTGAGGAGGAGTCACAACCCCAGGGGGCTAATTGGTGGAGAAGTACTTCATTTTATCTTCACTTGCTGTGCATTTTTCATTCATTGCCTACTTTCTGGGGGACTTCAGGGTACGGTATCCTGGCTTTGCCCTCCCTTTTCCTTTGCTCTTGAAAAAAAACCAAAGTAGCGATAATGGGGCAGTGGTTTGATCTGCAGAGCCCTGCTGTATTGTTTCATTAGCTTTAAATCTGTTGCTTAGTTATGGGGCCTAAACTCAACATTGCAAGGGCTGCAATGTTGGCAGTCCTCTAGTGCTATCATCCACTTGGTTTGTTTTTGTTTTTAGTATCAGTCGTGCAACTGCTGCCTCTCTTACAGGTCTGTGTATAGTCCTCGAAAGGGTGATGATTCCACAGTGGTGGACCTTCCTTTGGTGGCTGGTTGGGTCTGGAATGGCAGAGGAAGATCAGTTTCAGTTTGACTGGTTCCATATGTTTGTTGTGAAATGGGCACTTTCTGCAGGATATGCTTCTACAAGTTGAAGATTAACAGATTCATTGTTAGCATGCTGTGTGGCTGGCCTTCAAGATTATGAGACTCCAGTGATGGCCATGCTAGAAAGTTTTGTGTGTTTCTCTGCTGGGTACAGAGTTTTTAAAATGCATTTCTAGCCAGTTTTCGGTTAGCAGTTTTCAATATTCCCTGCAGTTGCTGTGGAAAAGGTGTTATGTTGTGTGGACAGGTTTGTTCTGGATGGAGAAGTCTTTTGAAATGCCAACATGTGTCAGATCTAACAGAATATGTTTGAGCTTTCCTTTTTGTACTGCTCACTACTGATTAACTGGAAGGCAGAAACACAAAGGATGGCCATGTCAGTGGAGAACGTGTATTCCAAAGTCTGGCGCACAGTGTATCCCAAGCCTCTCCCACGTATCAACAGCAAACGTGGACTGGATGGAGTTGGGCGTGGAATTGTGAGAATGCTCTAAAGACAGCAGCACACGCAGGCCCGGCTTGAGGAGTGGGATGGCTGAGTCTGTAGTGAGATCATCAAATCCTGACTTAATAGAGCAAGAGCTGCACCAGCTTCATGCATCAGAAGCAACCTTCTCCGCCCCTGCTTTGCTTCGTCCTTCATGTGAGCGAACAAGTAAGCTAGAGCCCAACTGAATGCAGCTTCCTGTTACACCCAAATCAGAACCATGGTTAATGGCTTCAAGCAAGGTAGGATTTGGAAGCCAACTTTAAACCATGGCTTTATCTCTTGGCTTGTTTGGAAGCCATTAACTGTAGTTTCCGGTTCACCTGTAATGGGATGCTATGGTTAATCGCAGCTTCTGAATGTGTCTTTTCCCTTGTTCTAATGGAGCATTCGTGAAGCAAGAGGAAACAGGACTCATGTGGTTGGTGCGCATCTTGGTTTATTTGGGCCGGGTTTGAGCATTCAAATTGGCCTTTAAGAGCATGTTGGAAAGGGGAGGGATTGGATGTGCTACACGTAAGAAAGGATTGGGCATGTGGTTCTGGTCAGTGAGGGCAAAAATGGCAAACTTGTGTATTTCTTTGCCTAGACTGTTACATCCTCATGATTTAACTTTGTGCTGAACTGTTCAGTGCTTCATTTGTGCAGCTGCTTGGGAACAGGAAATCAAACAGTTAGGTAGTACTTAGTATCATATAGCAGTGATTAAAGCTTCTGCTTATAGTACTTATCAAAAAAAGGTGAACTTACACTAGTATGTATGATGTAAGGGAAGAGAATCAAGATACTTAAAACCTCTCTTGCCAGGACAAAACAAGTTCAGCCCCTTTGTAAATGGTAATTTTTGTTTACTTTTGTATAGACTTGTGTCTGCTTTTTGCTTTCTGACCTAGTTCACTGTGGCATAGAGACATGTTTGTTACATAGAACTGTTATCTGAGGTGACCAGAAAAATGATACTGTTACGTTAACTACTAGGTGTATAACTGGTTGTCTTTAAAAAAAGAGAGAGAGTTTAAAGTCCCATTTCATATAGGAAAGATCCCCGCTAGCACTGGAAAAGGTTAAATATGAAGCAAGAAGTATAGGCAGATCTAGGCATGAGATAGGGTTAGCTGTTTTGTCAGGGCTAAAAGGCCCAGTTCCCTGTAATCTGAGACGAGGGTAGGACAGGCAAACTCTTGAAGGAGGCAAGACTGCAATGTGTAAAAACGGGAATTTCTAGTCTAACTGAGTCATGGCAGCTGCCCAGGCAGGGCTGCAGCTGGTCACGCTTGACAGCAAGTAGGAGGTGGAGTGGGAGGAAGGAAGTCTGCATGAATATATCGCCGTCGTGTAATAGGTTTGCAGAATCTGTGATAGGCTGCTGTCAAGGCCTGCGTCTGCTGCTCGCTGGGGAATGCTGGGAGTTACTTGTAGGACTTCTTCTGGTCTAACCTTGCATAGCCGATGTCCTTAAAAGTGTGGGGGCTGATTCTAACAGCATATCTGCAAAGGCTGCATGGTTTTCCAAAGAAGGGAGACATGGCTGATAGGGGAAGAAGGCCGAATTGCTCACAGGGCCCTTGGCAGGAAAGTTGGCCATAGAAGGAAGGAGGGATTCGTCTTGGCTTTTTGCTATGAGGACACAGTGGGACTTGCCCGCTGATGTTCAAAATCAGAGGTAAGAATCTGATGGGAAGGATGCTGTTTCCCGCATCCTAGACCCAAAGTCAGCAGAGGGTGAACTCTTCCTTACCTTACAGTGCAAATTGGAAATTGTCTTGCCTGTTGTAAGCACTCAGAATCGAGTGAAGCTCAATGAAGGGTCTTGTAGCTGTGAAAATAGCCCTCCAAAACTGGGAATAGGTTTATGGATAAAATAGGAGTGGAGTCCTCCAGGAACTTCAGAATTAATCTCTTTGTCCGGGTGAATGCAAAGCAGCTCTTCATTGTGATGCACCTGCAGTCCGTGATATGCCTTAACTGGATGGTTGCTGGTGGCATTCACAGATTATGTGACTCTGTGGACACCATGCTCAGCCTCTGCGGCCCTCCTGCAAGTGCCAACTCCGAGGGTGGTGCAAAGGGAGAGCTTTCTCGGTGGCGGCCCCCATTTTTGGAATAACCTCCCCACTGCTTCCTGGCTGGTACAAATCTGTCATCCTTTTGGCACCAGGTTAAGACAGCCCTCTTTTCTGAGGCTTTTAAAGACTTACGCAGCCACCTGAGGGCTTGAGGGGATCAACAAGTGTTTCACAGAGTGACTTGGACTCTTTTGTCATTCCTTATTACTGTCTGGTTTTAGTTGTTTAAAACGTCTTAATTTTTTTCCTGATCATGATATATTTATTGTATTGTCTGTTTTTATGCCCAGAGATCTTTGGCTGTGGTGGGATATAGAAATGATATTATTGATGATGGGAGGTGTCAAGAATCTGTAGGGATAATTATCATTACCTTCTTAATGTTTGGAACTTTTCAAGGGTTCAGGCTTCTTCACATGCATTATCTCAGAACAGCAAACGAGTTTATATTGCAAAGCGGGAAACCGAATCTGAGGGAGGATTGTGTAAAGCCACCTAGTGAGGTCATGGCAGAGGTGAGATTTAAACCAGGAATGTTCTGATTTGTAGCTTTGCCTCATTAGCTACCGTGCTTGACCAACTTTCTCTGAAAGTGGCTCTCGCTGGAGAAAAGGTCATTAGGTTTTAGCAGGCCCATAGTTTCAGGACTCCCTGAGCATTAAGTATGTGATGCCCTCTCTTCCTTGTATGAGACACAAATTTTCGATAGTTCTTTTATGTCACATCTGTTCTAGACGACTTGTTTTCCACTCTGATAAGCAAATAAGAACAACATGGAATGTGAGTGAGTGGATGTTCTAAGTATTCTAGGCTGAGATCTAAAGCTCAGGTCAAATGAGCGTTGGAGAATTCTTTAATATTTACAGAATTTGTAATATTTGCTGACGAACCTGGCGACAAACCTTAGGTATCTGCTGCGCATAATGAAAGAATGTTGCTCTCCATCCCATTTCCACTTCTGTCCTTTGGTTCATTGTACCAAGATTTTGATGCTCTTTAGCAATGCCACGAGCACGGCCTTTTCTAAATATAGTTGCCTTGGTATTATTGCTCCATTTCATCGGTATCCTGCTCTTCCTCTTGTGAGGCACTCAAGGCCTTTTATCCTCATCGTAACAGCCCTGTGAGGTAGGCTGGGCTGAGAGCAAGGGACTGGTCCATGGCTAAGTAGTGATTAGAACCTGCCTCTCCCAAGTTCTGTGTGTGTCACTTTAACCACCACCCTGCCTCTCTTGCAAGTGTTTCCAAAACTGGTGCTTAAAGTAGTCCATATGTCGGAATACATACACGAAGCTGGACTGTGGGTTTCTAAAACAATGTGCATTTGGTCACTAATTTAGTTTGGTTTTGCAATAGACCCGATCCTCCATTTTCCATAGGCTTTCTGCTTAGAATCTAATCAGGGGCCATTCAATCAGATCAGTTCCTCTCCTGGTGGAATCAACTGAGATTTTAAATGGGGGTAAGAGCTAGGTCTCTGAAAACGCTCCAGGGTGAAAATTGTGCCCCATGTTGGAAAATGTCAAGTTAACAGAAAGTCTAAACAAGAAGTAATTGTGGCCCTAGTTCCAGTGTAGTTCATTTTCTTCTGAAACGTTGGGTCTTCTGTATAAAAACTGAGGTATGTGAAACCTCCTCTGTTGAAGAGGGCAGTTGAGTGGTAGCAGCTGATTTTCAGTATTTTAATAGAAAACAGAAGATAGTATGGTTCAGTTGGCTGAATCTGACCTTTTAAAGCTTCCACTGCAATTTAGCATTTGTGGGGAAAATCAAGGTGATTTTTCTTGGCCTAGTTTAATAAAGAAACTATCACACATTATCTCTTGATCACATGAATGTTATACTTGTAATAATGTTGATTTACTTCTTGATTCTTTATGGTTTTGATATTTTTTCCTGTTATGCTGATTTTACCATCTACTTTTGTGGGTTAGAATAAGGGGATTACAAGTACACTCCCATATATTGTCCCGTTCCTAGTGCATTTCTGTTTGTTGAGTTCTGTAGCATACGGTTCTTTGCATGTTTAATTTGCCATGACGTGGACAGTGTTTCCTTCCTGCTGCATACAAGCCGGTGTTAAAGATAAGAATACAGCAGTGTTGCATTTTCAGAGTGCTGGAAAAAAAGATCCAAATATCTGCTTGCTTAAGAACGGGGAGAAGGCTTTGATGCAGCTTTAGGAGCTTCCTTATTTATAATGCACTTTAAGAGTTTTATAAAGAGGCTTATTGTTGATTGGACAGCAGAGAAGCATTGCCATTTGGAACTGCTTGTAAGGAAGAAAACTACTTAGATCAGTAGCCTTTGTGCATTTTTACTTTTCTGTTTGGTAGCTCACTTTGTTAACAAAAAGAAAAGCTGTTGTAGAAGGCACATGTTTCATAATTTTGCAAAAGCCAGTCATTTCTAGATGTCTCTTTTAAGCTATCTTCATAAACTGGTAGACTCAGCATTATCTATATTGATTTTATTTTATAATTTTATTACTGTTGTTGATTCAGCTTTGCTTTTGTTTCCAGTGGTTTCTGGATGAGACGTGTATTCAAGGAGGCATTTCCTAATTCATCTGTCTTTGTGAGTAATAAGTCCTGGAAGACTGTGCGAGAACTGTTTACTGGACACCAGCCTGACCAAGGTCTCTAGCCTCACGCAACTCTTTCCTGGTGAAAGACACTTTTTCTTTGCACCGAAGGACCACTTTCATTCCATGCGGAACTGAGACCGTGGAATGCTCTATTATGGCAGCAGCTGTACAGCAGAATGATCTGATGTTTGAGTTTGCCAGTAATGTCATGGAGGATGAGCAACAGGTAATGTTCGAGAGCCACCAGATAATCCCAAAGGAACATTAAAATGCTTTGCTGTCTGTTTTCTTTTGAACCTTTCGGTGCTCAAGGCAATCCTGTGAACATTTTAAATCATTTTCTAATGCATGGATGTTACGAGTACTTTAGGCTGCAATCCTATGTATCTTTAGCCAGGAAAAAACCTCCTAAAACTCCCAACAATGTAGGCTTTGTGGACATTTTCCTTTGTATTCGGGCATAGGTCTGCATTCTCAGTTGACTAGTTGATTGCTTAGGACCTTCTGACATCCAGAATCCTTAGGGTACTTAGTTTTCCCCTTCCCTGAGCAGCATAAGCCTTCTGTGCCAGTTTTCTTTGGAGGGGAGAGCCTGGAATCTTGTGGAGTCTGCAGTTAGTTTTATTTACAAACGTTTGGGCTGGATGGTTGTTATGGGAATCCTCATGTTTTAATCTGCCATCAGATCATCTCAACCAGTGACGACCCTGTTAATGAATGTCCTTAACATCCTCATCAGCTCTTCTTCCTTTATGGAATCAGTCCATCTCAGATTTGGGATTCTGATTTCTTCTTCTGTCTGCAACTTTCCCTGATACTTTCGTCTTCTCCAGTGATTCCTGCCTTCTCATGATGTGCCCAGCTGACAACTTTTTGGGAATGCAAGTAATCAAACAGGCTGTGCCAGTTCTGAAGAAATCAGTTCAGCAGTTGAAAAGTCAAATTGTCACTCAGCACACTAAATCCTTGAAATGTCACCTTCTGTATTTCTCCAGTGCATACTTTTTGGATTTTTAAAAAGTTACTTCAGTCCCTAGTCTTGGTCATGTGCTGTGGCCTTTAGACCTAGGATAGCAGTTTGCATCGTGCAGAGAAACAATCAACACATTTATTAGGTTGTGTCCTGAAGATCAGTTCATATTGCAACAAATGCCCCTTTTTGCTCAATTGCTTTTTGAAATCCAGTTTGTGTGTGTGTGTGTGTGTGTGTGTGTTTTGGGGATACTACATTGCTAGGAAAACATTTCTTTGCCTGGAGCCATTGCAGTTTGCACAGCAGTCTGAAGTGTGCTATGTAGGACTTAAAAACGATGATTGGACAGTGCCCGTGACACGTGAATGTCCAGAGGCACCCTGCTTGCATGCCATGGAGTGCAGATCCTTACTTCCCCCCACCCACCCCAAGAAAAAAGAGGTTGACTAGGGCAGACCAAACCAAATGCTCTTTCCACATCCTTTTTCTGCGTTAGTAAAACCACAGTCATGACAAGAACCCCTTCAGGAAATGAGAAAGCATAGCATTTTATCACAAAAGTATCTGATTATATTCTTGCTTCTCTTCACGTTAATGGATGATAATTAAAAAAGAACAAAAGTTTGGAAAGGAGAAAGCAGCGTTTCTGTCCCCTTCCTTCAGCATCCCCTACCTGTAGGATATGACTGGGAGGAGTCCAGGTTTGAATCCCTGGTCAGCCATCGCTGGGAGACTTTGGGACAGGTTCCTTGCCTTGCAACCGATGCTGCCTCCTAGACTGGATTCACGCAACATGACAAGCCATGGTGGTTGGAGGTGGTGTGTGAAGCTGGACCATTTTCTAGAGTTTCCCTTAGAGCATCAATCTTCCCTGACAACCCCTATCTTGTTGCTTGGACTGTTGTACACAAGACGTATTTTCATGTCTTAACCCCAGGTGACTGATCCCATTGTAGGTCCAGAGAGGGGGCAAAGAGGTCACTCAGCACCAGCGGTGCTACGGTGGAGGACATGCCATTGGCTTGGTGTCCCCTTTGCTGATTGCGAGCCCTTTTGAGCTGGCTGTCTTCTCTCCCTTTTATTTTTTGTTTCCCCAGAGATCCCTTTTTGTGATGTCCGGACTGAAGCCACTGACACCCTCCCCAAAATTCCCAAGGACGATTATTTCTGTAGGTGTGTGCTTGTGTGAGATGGAAATGGAAGGCCTTCACGTGAGAATGTAAGGGAGGGAGGGGTAAAGCCACATATATTTCCCTGTGTGCTCCTCAGAGGGACAAGTGAGGGATAAATATGAGGAAAGGAACATGAATAATACTTAACAGAACTCTGTTACAGTGTGGTTTTTGTAGATGATGGGGATATCTCAGGTGCTCTGAAGAGAACACCCAAAGCAATGTTTTCCTTTCACTTTCACTTTCACTCTTCTCTTTCTTTCTTTCTCTTCAACATTTGCATGTGACTATTTGCTATAAAATACAGGGTGGTGGTGGTGGTTCTTGTTGCGCACCGTCAAATTGTCTCTGACTTGTGGTCCTGCAATGAATGGAAGCCCTCCACAATGTCCTGCCCTTGGCAGCCATGCTCAGCTCTCGTAAAACTGTGGCTTCCTTGATGGAGTACATCCATCTCATGTTTGGTCTTCCTTTCCTTTTTCCACCTTTGGACAGACCCAGCTTGTCTGTCTTCTCCAGTGAGTCTCGCCTTCCCACGATGTGCCCCAAGAATGACTATCCAGGGGATATTCTGGCTTGATTTGATCTAGGACCCACTTGTTCATATTTCTGCCAGTCCAGGTATTCACAAAGCTCTCCTCCAGCACCATGTTTCAAACACGTGCGTGTTCTCTCTTCCAGCTTCCTTCACTTCCAGCCTTCACACCCATATATAGCGATTGGGAACAATAGAGTATGACCTACCTCCAAGAAATCCTGGGTTGGTAGAAACCTGGGATGAGGCCTTTTCTATAGTAACATTTCTTCCTTCCCTAGCTCCATCTTTGCTGGTTTGTGAAGGGCTCATTAAAACATTTTTCTGCTCTCAGCCTTTGAATACTTTGAAATACAATCCATTTCATTGTTTGCTTTTAAAAATGGTTGTCTCCCAGTCTTAATTTCTTTACATTTTTGATATTGTATTTAAGTTTTTAAAGTGTATGTTTATTTGGAGGCCTTTTCTGGCCAAAAGGCAATTCATTTATAATTGCATAAAGAAAGGAAAAAGAAAAAAAAAGAACATGGAAAGAACACTTTCTTCACATTTTATGTGGTAGTTCTAATTCTCATCACAAACCATTAAAATAAACCATGCATTCTTTTTGTGGATGATTGGTGATTAGTAACCCATAATCAGTTCATTGGTTGTTTAATTATGGATTCTCATTATGTGCAAATTCAAAACCAAACTATCCATGAAGAGAAGCTATAGTTTTTTGTTGGGTTGTGAATTCTAAGTTATTTAAAGCATTGCTGGTTGTTACATGCGAACCTTGGAACTTGGGTTGTTCATGTGGTTTTGCTAGGCTACAGTGCTGTAAAGGCATGTGGGTTACAGGATGAAAGGAGGGCAAGAACCAAATTAGCTAGGGATTTTAAAAAATGGATTGCTGAGTTGTTTGGAAACTAAATCATGGGTTAATTTTGGATAAGTCAAAGATGGCCAATTAAGGTGGGGAGGCGGAGGAGAGTGCCGCCATGGATGCGAAAGGAGGTGGTTAGGGGGATTAGACGAAAGAGGAACCTCCATAGGAAATGGGTACTGGGGGAAATAGACAAAAGGGTATACCGGGAGGAGGAGGCCCGTTGCAGAAGGATTCTTCGCAAGGCTAAGGCTGATTATGAGCTGAGACTTGCCAAGAATATCAAGAGCAACAAAAAGGGCTTCTTCCAGCATGTAAATAGGAAAAGGAAGGGAAGACAAGTGGTGGGACCACTAAATAAGGAGGAAGGAGATCCAGTGACTGACATGAGGGAACAGGCACAGATGCTAAATGACTATTTTGCCTCTGTGTTCTCCCCAAAGCAGGACGGGGGATATCCGTATAGGAGATTGGATGAGGCTGGGGACTTAGGGGCAGAGATTAGAGTCACCCCCCTTGAAGTCGAGGGGCTCCTCAGGGCATTGGACATTACAAAGGCGCCAGGCCCTGACGGGTTACACCCAAGAGTACTTAGAGAGTTGGCAGGGGTTCTCTCACGCCCGCTGGCCTCCATTTTTGAGGCCTCGTGGAGAACGGGTGAAGTTCCAGAGGACTGGAGGGTGGCATCGGTGGTCCCAATTTTCAAAAAGGGTAGTAGGAAGGACATGGGGAATTATAGACCGGTTAGCCTTACGTCCATTGTAGGAAAAACAATGGAAAGGCTCATAATAGAGAGAGATCTAGTGATGCTAGATAGGGAAGGGAGGCTGACAGCCACACAACACGGCTTCCGCAGAAACAGGTCCTGCCAGACAAACCTTGTGGAATTCTATGACAAGGTTTCAAGATGGCTAGATGGAGGGGATGCAGTGGATGTGGTATACCTGGATTTCAGCAAGGCCTTTGACAAAGTGCCCCATGATATCCTGGTGGAGAAACTGAGGAGTTTTGGGATACACCAAAGCACTGTCCGGTGGATTAGGGCATGGCTGACTGACCGAAAGCAGAAGGTAACCATTAGCGGGGAATCGTCGGGATGGCAGCCAGTGACAAGCGGGGTCCCCCAGGGCTCTGTCCTGGGGCCGATCCTGTTTAATCTTTTCATTAACGACATGGAAGAAGGGGTGAACAGTCTGCTGATCAAATTCGCAGACGACACTAAAACTGGAGCAGTGGCCACAACTGAGAAGCAGGTACTCCAGATCCAAAAGGATCTGGACAGACTATGGAAGTGGGCAGGAGACAACAGGATGGCGTTCAATGTGGAGAAGTGCAAGGTCTTGCACTTGGGGCATAGGAATAGCTGTCATAAGTACAGGTTAGGGGACAAGTGGCTGGAGAGCAGCACTTGTGAAAGGGACCTCGGGGTACTGGTTGACCGCAGGCTAAACATGAGTCAGCAGTGTGATGCGGTGGTCAAGAGGGCGAATGCCACCCTTGGTTGCATAGCCAGAAGTGTGGCTTCTAGATCAAGAGAGGTATTACTTCCACTCTACATGACTCTGGTGCGCCCGCAACTGGAGTATTGTGTTCAGTTTTGGGCCCCTCATTACAGAAAGGATATAGCCAGGTTGGAGTCAGTGCAGCGTAGGGCCACAAGGATGGTGGCTGGTTTGCAGGGGATGGGGTATGAGGCGAGACTGAGGGAACTGGGTCTCTTCAGCCTGGAGAAGAGGAGACTCAGAGGGGATATGTTGGCAACATACAGGTATGAGAGGGGGTGTCACATGGAGATGGGGAGAGGCCTGTTCTCCCCTGCAGAGGAAGGCAGGACGCGCTCCAATGGAGCAAAGCTCAGGGAGCCAAGGTTCAATTTGGATGCCAGGAAGCACTTCCTGACAGTTAGGACCCCGAGGGCATGGAATGGGCTTCCACGGGAGGTCGTTGAGGCCCCATCGGTGAGGGTGTTCAAAGATAGGCTGGACATGCACATGGTGGGCATGTCATGAGCGGAGCCGGCTGGTGCCGGAGGTCAGACTAGATGGCCCAGGAGGCCCCTTCTGACTCGCTCTGTTTCTATGTTTCTATGTTTCTTGTTATGTGTGAACCAGGTCAGTTTCAAAAGCACCTACATTCCCATCAGGCTGCTGTTAACTTCAAGGAGGCACACCAAAAGATCAAGGGGAATTGTAGATTGTAGCAGTCTTACAATCTATACTTATGGTATTCGTTTCCACCACTCGCTCATATGTTTTGGTACAGTGAAAGGTTTTGCTTGGGAGAAGTACATATGCAGAATTGAAAGGTTTTGCTTCTGTTTCTCATTCTGGTCTTTTCTCCCAATGGTCTGGCTCTGTTTTTGGTTCATCTCATGGATCGTCTAGTTTAGAAATGTGAATATCTGTTTATCAGACCTGGAAGCTAAAACCTGAAGCATGATTATGTAGCTGTAAAGACTTTTGTTGACAGGACTGTAAGCATATAGGAGGCTTCCTTATGCCAAGCCAGGCTGTTTATCTGTTCAGCACATGCCTAAAGACCTTGCATGCAGATGGGTCCACTGAACTGTCACTAACTTACTTCCTGGGGAAGGCTGGAATGACCCCCTCAGATGCTCAGAAATCAGTTACCTGTAAGTGTCTAGAGCCATTAATGATGGAGGGCGATATAACTATTTTGGGGATTAAACAATCCTGGAAAACAGAGATATCCAGGGACCCATGACACAAATTCTTGCTTCCAGCTGTTTCCAGCTGAAAAGCAAATAAGATGAATTGCACCTTATTCACTGTTCCTGTTAGGCTTTTATCCTTTTCATATTTTGAGCTTGAAGGGTCGACGACACACCTGGCAGAAGTCACAAAATGGTTTTGCAAGTTTTTAGTCCTACCTGCAAGCAAATTCCCACATCAGCTGGCAGTCTGCAGCTGCTTGCTGTGCTTCTCTTACTGTAGGACTTCTGCTGTGGATGATGCTAGACCAGCCTTCGCCAGCCTGGTGGTCTTAAGAGGCATTTGGACCACAACTCCCAGAATTTCCATCCAGTAGGGCCATGATTCTGGATATGTCTGGAAGGCACAAGGTTTGAGAACACTGGTCTAGACCCTCACTTGCAAAAGCAAAGTAACTGGTACATGCATATTTTTGTAACCGGTTCCTTTATACTTTCTAGTGCTTAGTGAGTGAATCTAGTGAATTGTGCTTTGCACAAATTACCCCTTGCTAAGAAATGATGCACCATCAGATGCAAGCCAGCAAGGATTTTACTGCCTAATTCAAATTATAAATAGCATTCATTCCTATTGTTGATGCTTGGTTTTTCTGTTTTCAGCATAACAAGTATCTCCTGTTCCCCTGCTTTTTTCCCCCTTTGGTGTAACTGTCTCATCTGCATCCATTATCAGCGGTGCTTTCTCTGAGCTCCTGTTCTTTACAGATTACTCCCTCTGGCTTTCTCCTCAAGCCCTTGCCTTCTCTACCCCACTTCAGCTAATCCCTGAAGCCTGAAGCTCTCTTTCTGGTCGGCCTTTTCTGGTGAGCCTCATCAGCCAGCAGCCCAGAGGCCCAGCTATCCCTAAGCCTTGTCAGACTTTTCCTACACTCAGGTTTCCCTTCTCTTTCTAACCCCTCCTCCTTGTTTTCTTCCTTTGCCTACCTGTGTGAGGGTGTAAATTTTCTTCAGTAGCATATATACCGAGACTGCAGTGAGAGCTGGAGAGCAGGAAGGCGTGCGCTTGTCCACCCTTACGCCTCTTCCGTGTCCAGTCTTTCCCTGTCACCATCAGCTGAAAACTGCCTGTGTCACAGATCGCATGTAGAAAGTAATAAATGAGAATCGGTTTGGCATGACTTTGGGGATAAGTCAGTTCTCTGTCTGTTGAGTGGCAACTCTTTTGTCTTGTTTTATCTTGGTCCTTTAAAGGGACATAGGTTTTTGTGCCCTGTCCTTCTGATCACGGCTGCCTGTTCTAGCATAAATTCTGCAGCGGCGGGCCACTGGATCATTACTTCACAAAAGAGTCTCATGGAAATGTCTCTTGTTTGTACGGCTTTCATGGAGCCAGTTGGCCTTCTGCTGCTGCTCTCAGTTCACAGCTGAGCCCCAGCCTTGCCACTGCTTCTTTGAGTGGGGGCAGTCACGCAGTGGGCGTTCACGGGCTTTGCATGCTGAAGAACCAGCATTTGACCTTCGCTGGCTTCAGCCTCAGCAGCAGGGTCAACAGATAACTGGTCTGACGCAGACGGGGCAGCTTTCTTTCTGACGTGCAACCCAGCAAACCACAGTTTGGGTAAATGTAGTTTAGAACCGAAACCATGATGTGAGTCTCCAGATGTGCGTGGCAAGTCAGAGCGTGTTTACTGATGCTTCTCTGCTTGAGTTGGCCGCCCTCACAGTTTCATAACCTTCTTTCTCTTGCCCTGTCACAGCAGCCCCTGCAGGTGGTTCCCCGGCCATTTGGCCATAGTTCCTTAAATGCAGGTGTCATGCCAAGCCATAGGTTGGTACTATCATTGCAAGCCAGTTTCCAATTCTGGTTTACCTGCGGATTGCAAACCACTGTACCACATTCTTGTTATGATTCTTGTTTGTGGTGGAATGTTTCTTTGTTAAGACTCTTTGTGCCTGCAAGCACAAACTTCCTTTTATCTCTGGAAAGAATCTCCCTTCTCCCCAGTGTTAAATAGGATTCTGTTCTAAAACAAATAATGCCAAGATTCTGTAATACTGCAGTCCAAAGCTGTTTCATTATCTGTGAATTGTATACATACAAGAAAAAAAAGCAGTCACACAAGAGTGATGTATATTACAGTAATCACAGTAGTTACAAGTAAACAGTAACCAGACAATTACGCTTACCACAGTTTCTAAATGGAAAATGAAGTTTGCAGTGGAAAGATCATGCTAAATATGTTAATTCCATCTGGGAGATAGATGGTACTCCTCGGCTGCAATCTTAAAGAGATGTATCCAGGATTCAAAGTAAGTGGGGCCTGCATCTGAGTGGATTGCATTACTAGTATCAAAGACGTTTCATAACTTGTTTCTTAGTGCAAAAAATGATTTTCACAATAGCCGTCAAGATTGCATAGACAAAAAAGTTTGTAAAGTACAAATACAAAGCCATGTTCTCAGTGTTTCTTCCTATGGGCTGTATTTGTTGTCCGGAACTTCTCCTTTAAGAAGGGAAATGGTTTGTCTCAGCAGAAGAGGAAGTTGGCTAAGACTGAAACAAACTGCAGCCTAGCTGCAGGATGGCATTCTAGCTACCTCACCTATAATAGTATAAGAAATCAACAGGGTCCACATGTTTTCGGCAGGTCTTAACAGTTGGTGCCATGCATCTCAGAGGCCTGGCACAACTGCAGAATAAGCCCTAGTCCACCTCTCTTTCTTAGACTGTGAGTGAACATTACTGCATTGGCATTGTAGCCCAGCCTCTGATGTGGTGACCAGCTCCTCCTCCTCCTCATCGTCATCATCCATTATCATCATCCATTGTTTCAGTATCTTATTTACATGTTACCTAGTCGTGAGCCAGAAGGAACATTTGCAGGCCCCTGAACTTCCCCCGAGAGTAAGTCATATTGAACATGGTGGCATTGACTTGGGTAAACACGCACTGAATTGGCACAGTTATGTTGAGCAAATGCAACATCACACTTTTCAACATGTTTTTTGGAACTCAAGTTGCCCATGAGTAATTAAAAGCACTGAAGAACCAAACTGGCAGAATAAAAGGGGTATGATATCCTAACAAGGAATGTAGAGGCAGTAAATTTAATGGTCATTTCTCCCAACGGACTGCACCATCGCCCCAAAGGCAGTGACAGTGTTCGCATGCAGGAACAGTTCATGGTGTAATTTGCCCGTGGTTTGTTGCCTTAAGGGTTCAGCCACAGTCTCACTGTCAGACTGCCAGGCAGACCGCTGGCCGTTTGGTGAATGCTTGAGTTCTTTCATTCCTGCTCCCTTGCTGGCTCCCTCTGCATTCCCCACGTGCCCTGGCAACACTGAAGTGCTGGTGTATGGAGTGGCTTTGTTATATTACTGTTTTTGCCGGCCACCTCTGTGCTTTTGTGAAACAACCCATGAACAGCCACGGTTCTGGCTTTGCCCGGAATGGTAGCCCGTTGTGTAAACAACCAAGGTTTCCCAACCTGACAACAACCCATAGTTACCTCATACTTGTAGGTATTGAAAACGTGTGATTCAGCAACCCGTGGAGCTGACTACAGTTGTTAACCACAAACTTGCCCACGGAGAAACGATGGTTTGTTGAGCACTTATGGATGCGGGTTGTATAAACCATGGGTGGCAATGATGTGTACAGCCGGTATCACGGGTTGCTCATCAACAGTGTTGCTAAGCCGCAGATGCAGCATGTCGGACTGGTCAGACAGACAAAACCCCAGCCTCTTTTCATGCTTCCACTGCAGTGCTGCAGAGCTGGTTGGAATACACGGTGGAAGGTGCTTTCTCTTCCCTTGCCTTCCTGCCCACCGTTTCCACCTCCACCTGAGGAGGAGGCCTGTTGGAGGGCAGTTGCTCCAATGTGCAGGTATCAATATTGATTCCACTAGGCCATTACCTGAAACAGGAAGGTCTCCTCCTAACAGACAAGCTTATCTGCTGGAAAATATCCCACGTATCTCAAACTATGAACAATGTTGTGATTTTTAAAAAGTGACTTTCATGTTCTCCACTAAGCTTGCAGGTGGGTGTAATCTGGCCATTACTGTGAGTCAGTTCACGAAGTAATGAATTAAAGAGGCCATTTGACTTGTCCAACTGTATTTTGAATAGTTTATGAATTCCATATCCTAGGGAAGTTTTGAAACATACTTACACAGAATTTTGTAGCTTATCCCAATTTGGGGTTGTTCCAAAATTCTCACTTGTACCAATATGCTGAATTCTAGATGTACTAGATTTAGAAAAGTAATAGGGATGCCTTCTTTGTTACCAGGACAGAACCTTGTGTTTTTACGACGCACACACACCTTTCTGCCCATTAACCTGAGTGTGCAGATTGCTAGACCTTAAAGCAAGCTTTACTTTTAATTGGCATTCTATTTTACTAGGCAACCATTGTGGAAGTCCTCTGTTGGGTTATAATTGGAAAGACTTAGCTTCAAATTTCTACTTCTTGGGGTGACTTGGAGCCTAGCCTAACCCACAAGATTGCTATAGGGAGAAAGGGGCTTCTTAGAGGAAGCACATAAATGTATAAATGTAATACCTGTATTTGTGAGCCATCAAGGAGTCCAAAGTCCAAGTCCTATCAGCAACAGAACTGTATGCCCTCGGAGAAACTTGTTCTGGGCCGCTTAATGCTTGTTCTCTGTGTCTCTCTTCTGTCTCTTTGGACCAAGCCATCTCTCTGATGCTGTCTGCTCCATTTTCTTTGAGGAGGCCTGCCTGATAGGAGGCTGATGGCTTAAAATGCTTCTGGATTTCTTGTAGATCTTGTTTTTGTAATTCCTGTGGCCTGACTTCTGAGAGAGCCTTCGCAATACTGCCTCTTGCTGAAACAAAATGCCAAGGGATGGGGCGGGGGGGGATAGGCAGTTTGTTGAGGTTTGGAAATAGCATGCCGAAGGAGAGGGGAATAAGTGGGAATGATTATTATGGTATAACATTTTTAAAGTCTGCAAAATGCCATTGCCCCCACCCCTAAACAGGATATTCGGGAGAAAGAGGACTCTGCTTCCTTCCCAAACCAGGATTCCATGTTTTGTAAAAACTCAGGATGCCTCCCAGAAAGAGATGTGAGAGCTGGAGAAGCTGAGGTGAAACCTCAGGCCTGGGAGTCGAATTGGTCCTCCTGGGATCTGAATGCAGCCCTCTGGAGATGCCCGAAAGGTTGGCCATGCACCCTGTTTCCCCCGGCCCATTGCTGGGTAGTTTCCTGGCTCCTCTGCAGTTTTCTCTTCATTTTAACCTCTCCTAGTTACCAGCAGTAAACATCTTGTGCGTTTTTGCCTCTCTGCCTTTTGATTTTGGCCCTGTGCACCGCTGGAGGGTGGCTCCCGCAAGCCTTTCCAAAACCAGATTCAGCCCTTGGTCTAAAGGTGATTCCCTGTCCTTGGGCTGAGGATGCGGATGTTCTGTATGCAGCTGGAATATCAGAGTGAAAAGGTATACTTAAATGTGGTTTGGTCGATTCGATGTGGCATCATTTCTAAATTGCTCCAACATAGTTGACTGTGATTCCTAAACATCCAACACATACTTTGCGATAGGTTTGCAAACCATGTTTTAGAGTTTACTGGTAAGCACAGTTTATCTGAATTTCATCTCACAATTCTATACTTAGTGCAAATCGGAAATGGTAAAAAGTGTTAGAAAAATGACAAGGAAGGAACTGTACCTTCTGCAGAATGTTCTTGATCTTTCAAACCCCGCATGTTTTCAGTAGTAGAGGAGCCAGTCGGCCATGAGAAGGGGTGTGCCATTCTCTCTCATGGTTTGATTCTCCTATTATGTTCTGTTCCATTCAGATAATTCTCCCAGGAGGACCGGATATTTTGGTTGGGGTAATTTTGAGCTACATTTGCGAGAAAACATTGGCGGGTGATCTTGCCCTGGACTGTTTTGTCCTTCAGATTTCTGAAGCAATGGCCTGCTTCTTTCCTGGGCCGCCTCCTTTCTTCTCCCAGCTCTTCCAAGGCACGCCTGCTTTCACAGTCGGCCTGGAGGACTGTGGGCAGCAACTTTGGGCTTCCATGGCTCCTGCCCCCTTCAATCCTCCTGCCCCCCCCCCATTGTCTCCTCTTCAGTGTCCTCCCCTTTGGAATCTGATAACCCAGGTCCTTGGAAGGCCAGTGAAGAATGAGCCCCTGGCCCGCCGGTGGCATGGGAATCCCCTCCTTAATTCTGTGACTGTGTATTGGCTTGGCGTTGTTGCCGTGGCTGTGAACCAACTTGCTTTGGGCAGACTGACCTGGTCGTGGGTCCGCTCTCATCAGCTGCAGACTTATAATCTCTGGGCCACATCTGCACCAAAAAGCAGGGCTCAGGTGTTGCACGAACCAGCGCAGCTATACTTCAGGATGCTCTTACGAAGCAACGCATTTTTCCAGCTGGCTTGGCTAGGTTTGCTAAGCGACACTGGAGCCAATTTGTGTTACGAGGCTTTGTCTGGGTACCGCAGTCGTTCACTGGTAAAGCATTGTTTTTGTTTTGTCTTCCCCCTTGATTAACAGCTGGGTGATCCATCAATCTTTCCTGCTGTCATTGTGGAACATGTGCCTAGTGCGGATCTCCTGAACAATTACTCCGGTTTATCCTGTGTTGCCGAGCCCAATGACATGATAACGGAGACGTCACTGGATGTCGCAGAAGAAGAAATCATAGAAGACGACGACATCACCCTCACAGGTTTGTGGGCCTGTTCCCATTGTGACTTGCGGTGTTCGGATCCCTCCAGCCCACAGTGGCTTCAGGAAGTGGTGTTATCAGGCATGCATTCGACTAGGCAGTCCCCAGCAGGTGGTGGCACGGTTGGTTGTGTCATCCAAACCTGGGCACCAGTGGCTGTTTGAAGATGGTGTAACCCTTCGACAGTCCCTGCCACCCACGTTCAGATGACATGACAGACTACATACGCAGCGTGGCACCTGCAGGCGTTGCAGGCTTAAATAAGCCATGGTGGGAGGTAGCGAGGCCACGAGTCAAGTCAGTGGCACAGTTTTCGCCTCACACCAAATAGTTGGCTTGTCTTCCTGTGTAAGGGTAAAGGCATGTTTACCCCAGTCTTCAGGCGAAAAGACTGGAGCAGTTTATATATGTAATAGCTGCTTCTCTGCTTTCGTTTCACTCTTTAATACCCAGCTTCAAAAGTAGAAATTCAGCTTCTTCATGCTGTAGCTTATGCTTGAAGCAAAGTATTAGTCGAAACAATGGTTTGTCAATTGAGATAGAACACCAAGCCGTTGTTTTCAGTGATTAGACCAATTTCTTCAGGCAAGTCCTAACTTCACTGCTACCCTGAGGGGCCCCACTGAGGATGCACTTGGCAGTCACTGAGGGCTAGCAGCCCATTCCAGAGTTGAGTAATGACGGGAATGGAAAGGGAATGAAGGAGAGGGAATGGTGCAGCTGAGGCCTGCTATCTGAAGAGTCACTAGAGAAATAAGACATGGAGGTTCCAGAAGACTAGATGGCAGAATCAGACTGAGAGCAACTAGGAGACTGAGCAATTAGACTCAGAGGATTAGGAGCTGCAAGAGGAACAGGCAGAGTTCTCTCCTGTGGCAAGAAGAACTTCAGACTCTGTAACTGAATTGTAGCAAGGGAAGTTACTGGCAGGAGTCTGTAAATAAGATCTGCTGAGCCTGCTTTGATGTTGTGTCCCTAAGGAATTAATGAATGAGAAAGGGTATGACATGTCGCTCCCGGAAGATCTTGCCACACTGCTCATTTTGTGTTTTGTAAACATTCAGAGGTAGTTTAATCTGTGAACTTGCATTAGCCAGGATCTGAAGCATGCTGAAAAAGGTTCCTTGAGCTCAGAAGTGTTTCTGGCACGTGCTTTCTGGAAGCTGCATTCGAAACTAGCTCAGTTTCAAGAGCAGTTCATGGTGTTATCTGGGTATTGCCTATTTAAAGAAAAGAGTAAAAAAAAACAAAACAAAACTCCACTAGACCAACACAAGCTCATTACATGGGCCCAAGCAGTTCTTTGGACCAAAGCCTCTGTTCTAATTCTTTGGAATTCCTACCATTTCTTTTTCTTTTAAATCATCAGTGTGCAACACTTCTATGTTGTTGTTAGTCGCGAAGTCGTGTCTGACCCATTGCGACCCCATGGACAACATTCCTCCAGGCCTTCCTGTCCTTCACCATCTCCCGGAGTCGGCTTAAGCTCGCACCAACTGCTTCAGTGACTCCATCTAGCCACCTCATCCTCTGTCATCCCCTCCTTCTTTTGCCATCTCTTGTTCCCAGCATCAGGCTCTTCTCCAGGGAGTCCTTCCTTCTCATTAGGTGGCCAAAGTATTTGAGTTTTATCTTCAGGATCTGGCCTTCTAAAGAGCAGTCAGGGTTGATCTCCTCTACCCTGGTTTGATAGCTTTGCAGTCCAAGGGACTCGCAGGAGTCTTCTCCAGCACCACAATTCAAAGGCCTCAATCCTTTGGCGTTCAGCCTTTCTTATGGTGCAGCTTTCACAGCCATACATTGCAACTGGGAAAACCATAGCCTTGACTATACGCACTTTTGTTGGCAGGGTGATGTCTCTGCTTTTTAGTATGCTATCTAGATTTGCCATAGCTTTCCTCCCCAGGAGCAAGCGTCTTTTAATTTCTTGGCTGCAGTCCCCATCTGCGGTGATCTTGGAGCCCAGGAAAATAAAATCTGTCACTGCCTTCATTTCTTCCCCATCTATTTGCCAGGAAGTGAGAGGACTGGATGCCATGATCTTAGTTTTCTTAATGTTGAGTTTCACGCCAACTTTTGCGCTCTCCTCCTTCACCTGCATCAAGAGGCTCTTTAGTTCCTCTTCACTTTCTGCCATGAGAGTGGTATCATCTGCATATCTGAGGTTGTTGATATTTCTCCCAGCAATCTTAATTCCAACTGGAGATTCATCTAGCCCTGCCTTTCTCATGATGTTCTCTGCATATAAATTAAATAGGCAGGGTGACAGTATACAGCCTTGCCGAACTCCATTTTTTTTGAAGAGATCTCTGGTCCTCCCTATTCTATTGTTTTCTTCTATTTCTTTGCACTGTTCACTTAAGAAGGCATTCTTAGCTCTTCTAGCTATTCTCTGGAATTCTGCATTCAATTGGGTGTATCGTTCTCTTTCTCCCTTGCCTTTCGCTTCCCTTCTTTCCTCAGCTATTTGTAAAGCTTCCTCAGACAGCCATTTTGCTTTCTTGCATTTCTTTTTCTTCGGGATAGTTTTAGTTGCTGCCTCTTGTACAATGTTGCGAACCTCCGTCCATAGTTCTTCTGGCACTCTGTCTATCAGATCTAATCCCTTTAATCTATTTGTCACCTCTACTGTATATTCATCTGGGATATGATTTAGGTCATACCTGCGTGGCTTAGTGCTTTTCCCTACTTACTTCAATTTAAGCCTAAATGTTGCAACAAGAAGCTCATGATCTGAGCCACAGTCAGCTTCTGGTCTAGTTTTTACTGACTGCATAGAGCTTCTCCATCTTTGGCTGCAGAGCACATAGTCAATCTGATTTCTGGGTTGACTGTCTGGTGATGTCCATGTGCAGAGTTGTCTCTTGGGTTGTTGGAAAAGAGTGTTTGCTATGACCATTGTATTCTCTTGACAAAATTCTACCAGCTTGTGCCCTGCTTCATTTTGTACTCCAAGGCCAAACTTGCCTGTTATTCCGGTTATCTTTTGGCTTCCTACTTTAGCATTCCAATCCCCCATGATGATAAGGACATCATTTTTTGGAGTTAATTCTAGAAGGTGTTGTAGGCCTTCATAGAACTGGTCAACTTCAGCCTCTTCAGCACCAGTGGTTGGAGCATAGACTTGGACTACTGTGATGTTGAATAGTTTGCCTTGGATTCGAACCGAGATCATTCTGTCATTTTGGAGATTGTATCCCAGTACTGCTTTTCCTACTCTTTTATTGACTATGAAGGCTACTCCATTTCTTCTGAGGGATTCTTGCCCACAGTAGTATACCTGATGGTCATTTGAACTAAATTCACCCATTCCTGTCCATTTTAGTTCACTGATTCCTAAGATGTCGATGTTCAGTCTTGTCATCTCTTGTTTGACCACATCCAGCTTGCCTTGATTCATGGATCTGACATTCCAGGTTCCTATGGAGTATAGATCTTTGCAGCATCGGACTCTCCTTTCACCACCAGATACATCAGCAACTGAGTGTCCTTTCGGCTTTGACCCAGTCGCTTCATTCTTTCTGGCGCTACTAGTACTAGCCCTCCGCTCTTCCCCAGTAGCATATTGGACACCTTCCGACCTGAGGGGCTCATCTTCCGGTGTCATATCATTTTGCCTTTTGGTACTGTCCATGGGGTTTTCATGGCAAAGATACTGGAGTGGGTTGCCATTTCCTTCTCCAGTGGATCACGTTTTGTCAGAGCTCTCTGCTATGACCTGTCTGTGTTGGGTGACCCTGCACGGCATAGCTCATATCTTCATTGAGCTACGCAAGCCCCTTCGCCACAACAAGGTACTGATCCATGAAGGAGAACACTTCTATACAAGTTACTATAAATGATCTCTAGGTGCGTTTAGCTTATTTTTCTCCAGTCTTCTTGATTACTGTGCTTGTGCTACCTCCATTTTGAGGTTCTGCCCCAGGGCCCCTGCTTCTGTACCCAGGAGAGCTGGAGAGAACCACACCGGCTTTTTAGCACAGAAGTAGCAAGCACACTCTGAAATCTGGAGACAAAATGGCCATCTGTCCATCTTTGTTTTCCAACAAAACTGACAGCTGAGGAGCTTATAGACACTGGACTTACATATAATTAGCAGAAGTGAAGTAAGTGAGAATTGGGATGTATAAAAAGAACTGGGCATGGTGGAATTTCTTTATTGCAGGAGTGGCTGAAAGGAGACACAGACAATTTCCCTTCTTGCTGTTCATAGTTACATCCTAGGATTCTATGTGGAATGAAGCCAAAATCAAAGAGTTCTTTTTAAAGGTTTCACGCTACAATTCTTACAAATTCTGAATTTCTGTCTTGTTTCTGCCTCCTCCTCTCTGACTTTCAGTTGAAGCATCCTGCCATAATGGAGATGAGACAATGCAAACCATAGAAGCTGCTGAGGCCCTTCTCAATATGGATTCTCCTGACCCAATGCTTGATGGGAAGAGATCAAGTGAGTCTAACCGGAATACAGCTGAGAAAAATGTCCTGTGTAAAAGAGCAAGACTGACTGACTGACTAACTGACTGATTGACTGTATTTGCATACCACCCCAATAGCCCAGAGAGTCTCTGGGTGGTTTACAGACATTAAAACCCCAAGTACAATATTTATTTATTTAGCGAGCTTCTATGCCGCCCCATTCGCCGAAGCCTTGGGGCGACTCACAACAATAAATAAATACATATCAGGCATATAACAATATAAACAATGTAATAAAAACAATATAATAACAATATAATTGGAGACATCCTGGCCAAAGATATAAAATCAATAACTAATATTAACAGTTAAAATGACATTTAAATAAAAAGGTCTTGGCCTGGCACTGAAAAACAAATAACAATATTCAGTCCTAAACAAAATAAATTGGCTACCACGACTGAGTATAAAATGACATGGGTAAAATGAATTGAATGAATGAATGAATAAATTAATAAATATACAATTAAAATTAATTTGCATCATTAAAATATTGGTCAAATAAAATGGTATTGACCTGGTGCCGAAAAGCATATAATGACAGTGCCAGATGGACCTCTCTAGGGAGCACATTCCATAGTTGGGGCACCACTGCAGAGAAAGCTCTCCTCCGAGTATTCTGTCTCCTGACCTCTTTCAAAGAGGGTTCCCGGAGGAGGGCTTCTGTTGCCAATCTTAAGAGGGCAGGAGGGCATGTAGGGAAAAAGGCGTTCCTTTAGGTATCCTGGTCCCAAGCCGTTTAGGGCTTTATAGGTAATAACCAGCACCTTGAATTGAGCCCAGACTTCAATGGGAAGCCAATGGAGCTGATAGAGGACTGGAATTATGTGAGAATAATGATCAGTCCCTGGCAGCATCCCGGCAGCTCTATTTTGCACCATCTGAAGTATCCGGACCATCTTCAAGGGCAGCCCCACGTAGAGCGCGTTACAGTAGTCCAAGCGGGAGGTAACCAGTGCGTGTGTCACTGTTGCCAGGCAGTTCTCCTCCAGGTAAGGACGCAGCTGATGGATCAGCTGTAGCGGAAGGAAATGGCTCCTCCCTTGGCTCCCAGGGACAGCTCTGGGCCGAGGAGTGCTCCCAAGCGGCAGACCCTGTCCTTTAGGGGAAGTGCAACCCCATCTAGGGCAGGGTCCAGGTCACTGATCCAGAAACTCGAACCACCCACCAACAGGACCTCCATCTTATCTGGATTGAGCTTCAGCCAATATATAAAAATGTGGGTTTTTAAAGGTGGTGTGTCTGTGGTTTTTGAAACTGGATTCTGCAGAAAGCAGATACTACAAGAGAGGCTATTTAAATTATCTAGCAGTTCCCTTGGCGGTTATGCCATTGCACTGTGGAGCAGGTTGGGGAAGAAATTTGCCTTGTCTTCTCAGCAAGTTCATTAATAAGCCATTCATTTTGTGCCAATCCCCTAATTTTAGAAAATTAAGGTGGCACACTCAAATATTTAACATTCATGCATGTTTCGTTCTCTGTGTCATTCACATTGCCAGTTAGCAAACTTCTCACTGTTTTCCCCCTTGATGCAATCTTCTGCGTCATACACCTCATGAAGTGCAGATTTGGGGAACTATAAGATTTATTCTTTTTTGTTGGCTTCGTCTCAACATTCCTGTAAGGTTGGGTTAGCTTCAAAATAGCCACAGTATAGAAATTCTGTAATTAAAAATGAGATTCTATCAATTAATCAGTTAAGATTATTCAGATTCAGTAGACTGTCTTAGTCAACAGCCTTGAATTTTTGTTCTGAGCAGGGTTAACCTGATAGCTAGAAGGTATTCTAGAACTGTTCAAGTGTGGTGTGACCTCTCCATTGTTTTTCTGAAGCTCACATATTTGGGACAGAGGATGATGTTGACATTGGTCCTATTACTCAAGTGTCAGTCACACTGGATGGGATCCCCGAAGTGGTTGAGGCACACCAAGTCCAAGATGCATTTGCTGAATCACCAAGCGCTCTAGCACTTGAGCAACCAAAGAAGAGAAAGGGTAAGGAGACACGACAGTGTGCTAAACAGCAGCCTACACGGGGGGGTTTCACATCTGGGTGTAGGGTGATCAGTGTATTTTGGAAAAAGTTCAAATCACTTTAGTTAGTTAGACCATCTGGAAAGTAGAATACACTTATCTTAGTTAAGCAACTATGCTTGTATTACAGGTACTGTATGTTTTAGAAGAGCAACCAAGCGAGAAACACTATGAATTTTTGTGTAGAAATAGTTTGTGAAGATGTAGTGTGTAGAAGCAGTAGGGCTACAGGACTCCGATTTGAAATTTGGAGGCTTCTGAAATGTCTGTACTTGTGGTTGAACACCACATAGTTGGCACAATGTTTTCAAAGCTTTTCTCACATTGACAAAGCAAAACTATGAATAGGCTGTTCTGTTGTTTGGCTTCTCATTTGACAGCTGTCAAACAGCAAGCTAACAAGTAAGAAGTGAAACCATGAGGGGATTTTTGCTGGCAAAACAACATGAAGAGTTGTGTGTGTTGTGTGTGCAAGTTTTGGTAGCTGGACCTGATTGCCACCTTTCCCACCCTTTCCCTCAGTTTACAGTTTTGAGTCTCATAGCTGTTGATGAGAAAGCAAAGCAGAAAATGACCTTTTTGTGAAGAAAGGCCGGATATAAATTCAATAAAGACATTAATATAATTCGGTTGTGGACAATGACTGAATGGAGCGTACTATGCCTCCTTCGTGGTTTCCATGTGGAATTTGCATAACACTTGCTTTTCTTTCAGGGAAGAAGCCCAAAGCTACTCGATCAGAGTCGCCTACGCTGACTCCAAATATATCAGTGAAAAAGAAAAATAAAGATGGGAAAGGTGAGCACAAATGTTACGAGTTGAGGACTGTGGAGCACAGCTGTGTAGATCGAATTCTGGGAAACAAAAATTCCAGCTATGATGCCCTGGGTGATTTATTTTAATCCTAGAGGTTGGGGAAAAATGAAAGGAGTTTCTTGACCTTTCATCTGACTTATATGTGTTTGTGTATACCACACAAATACTATACACAAATTGCTGAACAGTCTTCAAGTAAAGGATGTTAAGTGCATCGTAGAAATCCAGTTTAGAGACGACCAGAGCATGGATTACCTTTAGATACTATATTGCGCAGTTTTCCTAAGATATAGATGGTTCTCCACAGATTTTTGGCAGTATCAGACCAGTAGTACTGTTCTTCATGAAGCATTAAAATCAAATGAGATTTCAGGCAAGTGAATTTAGTATTTCGTGAGAATCAGAATGGACATGACAGATCCTTTAGAAAGGTAGCTGAAATGCTTCTGCCTGCACACAAGGGCTTGTTACCATGTAGGATACTATGGTCATAAAATAAAATTCTCTCTGAACTGCCAGGAGTTCTCAGACATGTGTGGCACTTGGAGGCCCTCGTCATTTTGGGACATTTATTGTTCACATGGCAATAAATCCGCAAATAGTGCACTCTGCACACGGCAAATTAAAGGTCAAAACCAGGAAATAGTTGTATGTTGAAAGAAATCTGCATAAGCATGCAACCCCTTAGGAAAGTTATGTCTTACTGTCAAAATCAGGATTCTTGTATGTGGTGCATATTTATTTTTTGAAAAGCTTTTCATTTATCTGTTCCAGGAAACACAATTTATCTCTGGGAATTCTTACTAGCACTGCTTCAGGACAAAGCTACTTGTCCTAAATACATTAAATGGACTCAAAGAGAGAAGGGCATTTTTAAATTGGTAGATTCCAAGGCTGTTTCAAAGTTATGGGGAAAGCACAAAAACAAACCTGATATGAATTACGAAACAATGGGCAGAGCCCTCAGGTATGTGAACTTAAGAAAATATCAATATTCTCTCACCTGAAAATGTGTATCATTGGATTGACAGTATTCTGCCTGTCTTAGCCTAATTTCAACATGTGTGTAACAATGTTCATCATTATCATTTCTGAATATTTATGATCGTTCATCCAAAACTGTTGTTCCTACAGTTTGAACTTGAGTTCCAAATCACTTGAAAAGGTTAAAAGTCACTTGGTGCTCTTCGCGCCATCTTTTAAGTGCCAGTTGAACAGCTTTTTGTTCCTCAAAGGAAATTCATTCAAATGTATTCTAAATGGTACATCCGTGGAGTAATCTTTTATTAACTCAGTCACTTAGGCATGGGTTTTTCCCGTTACGTGTTTGTGTGTCACCTTTGCTGTGTTTTCCTCCTTTGAACAGATACTATTACCAAAGAGGCATCCTGGCCAAAGTAGAGGGGCAGCGTTTGGTCTATCAGTTTAAAGAAATGCCCAAAGACCTCATCTACATTGATGACGAGGACGATCCAAGTTCCAGTACAGACTCTCCTGATTCCTCTCTCCTGTCAGCACCTCTGGCTAACCGAAACCAAGTGGGCAAGGCCAAAGTGTCTTCAAATGCGGGGGCAAGAGGCGGAGCTACTGCTGTTTTAAAGATACCTGTTAACCCCAAGTCTACCAAACTCAAGCAGTCTGTGGAACCGCAGCCTCCTACGGCATCAGAAATGTTGAGGACAATGCAGTCAGCTCAGCCGGTTCATCCAACTCAGCTTTATCGGACGGTTCATTTAATGCAACCAGTGCAATCCATCCCAGAAGGACACACAACTGTCACCGGTAACATGATGGAAGACCCACTGAATCCTTCTGTTCAGAATATAAGGTAAGAAAATCTGAACGGTTCTGAAGCAAGCCTAAGACGGAGAAGCAGAACAAGTGCCAGCGCTGGCCTCTTGACTATCTGATCTAAGAACTAGAAAATACTGTGTGTGGGGAGGGGCAGCAGCAGGGAACGGGGAATATGGAGCGCCATGGTGGCTTTCTTGGAGCGCACTCAGTTTTTCAAATTGCTGTCACAAATAGTTCATCAAAAACAGTGATTTCCATTTCCTGGTGTCTTTCCAAACTGTGGAGGGAGGATCCTGAGGTAGATGTATTATTGGCTTGGTAGTGGCTGTTCAGGAAGAGATGTAATAAAACTCAGTTGTACATCTGTGTCTGTATCAGAGAGACAGAAAAAGATTGGTTCACGGGTTTTCAAGAAGTATATATGCTGGAAGTAAGCTAACTTGAAGTCATTGGGTAATTCCAAGTAAGTATGTCAGGTATTTTAAAATAGTATTGACTGGTTAGTGATCACTTAGCAGTACAGCATGCTAGGCCTGTACCACTTGTGAACCGAAAACGTGCACTAGCTTGTATCGTGGCCTGGAAGCTATTGTTATATTAGATAGGCAGACCAGCCATTTCCCTCAAAGAAAAGGCGGTTCATTTATACAAATATTCAACAGTCAATTTTCTGCTGCGCTGCTTTGCCTTTTGGAAGCTAAATTTAATGTCACTGTGTTAATGCACCATTCCAAATAATTTCAGACCTATAAAGTTCCTGGAGACATTAAAATTTGATCTAGAAAAAGATTTTTTAAAAGAACATGTTTACCCCTTAGCAAACATGTACTATGGTACCTCGGCTCACAAGCAACCAAATTGGGTTGCGAACAGAAATTTCATACAAATTTTGCCGCAGGTCTTGAACTCTGCATCGGGTGACGATCATGAGCTGCCCGCCTTCCCTGCACAGGCGCGATCGCGGTCATGCTGGGGGGGGGGGGGAATGGCCACGATTGCACCTGCGTTCCCTGCCCAAAGGCGCCCGCCCCCACTCCCCCCCCGCACGCATGCCTCTGCCCCCATGTGTCCGCGATCACGCCCATCTCCCCCCACTCCCTCTCACGATCGCTGGTGTGGGGGGGGGGAGATGGCCACGATCTTTGTTGTTGTTTATCACTTTGCTTCAAATTTTTGTGAGTAAAAAAAATAGTTGCAGAACGGATTAACCTTCTTTGCATTGAACCTTATGGGGAAATTTGACTCGGCTCACGACCAATTTGGGTCACGACCAGAGTCCTGGAATGGATTAAGTTTGTGAGTCAAGGTACCACTGTACTTTTGTATATATTTGCTTGTGAGATTTATGATACCATGAACATTTCTTGAGAATTTAAAAGCAGTTCTGCCAGGCTGATTTTCCCTTGATTGATTCCAAAATTTTGGCGCATTGTGTTCTTCTGTTACTATTTCCTCACTATGGAGGAATTGTTAAAATTAAAATTGTTAAAATTAAAATTGTTAAAGAGGCTGTATTTGTTGTCAGCCTCTTAGGAGAATAAGTGAGATATAAATCTTTTAAAATTTAAAAATACGAATGCCAAATACATACCATTTTTCCAAATTAAAAAATGATGTTCACATTTGGAAATACACACAGGGCAAAACAAGTTTCAAGGAAGAATGTAGAGAATCTCAATGAGTTCAAACATGGCAGTTTTGCCCCCTCTGCTCTCCTTCCCTTGCTTGAGGATCTAAGTGGCAGTAAAACATTTGGGCGTCCATTCCATTTCCCAGCCCAGTGAAGCAAACCTTTAAGACATTGTCCAATCCTATGGGAATCCAGGTGAGCCTTCTTTTCCCATATAAGCTTCTGTTGGTTTTACAATCCGTATAGGAGAGCCATTTTGGCAGGAGGTCAAATTGGCTGTGATCTGACCTGGTTTGCACCATCGGTTCGCAGTGGGTCGTTCAAACCACAGTGAATTGAAGTGTGTGCTGACTGGTGTTTTGTATATTCAGAAACTGTCTCATAACCCAACAACAGACAACCCAAACAACAGAGTTACTTAACTCTCACAAAACCCCACCTACTGGTTTCACATGGCACAGCAACCGTTGCCCAAGGGCTGAATATGCACAATGCTGGCCAGCAGGCAGCACAACTCAGTGTGGGTTAAATAACCAAAAGGACGCTGCTTTAATCATGTGAACCAAGTCAGTGTCTCTTCAGGTGTGGCACCAAATTATATTTTTTTTCGGGAGTTGAACAGGTGTTCTTCATTGTGAAGGCTACATTTTAATAAGTTTCAAGGATGTGACTCACCATCACCGCCACAAGCACAAGGCCAGTCTTCATGTGGGGAACTCTGATACTGCCCTTTCGAAATGGCAGAGAGGAGGCACTAAATATGGATAGACAGATAAGAATATCACAAAGGGCAGCTCAGGAAATCACCAAAGCAAGAGAGAGAATAGAGGGATGGGTGGAGAATGGTACGTTTCTGTGTATGCACAAAACTCATGTAACACTGAAGTTTGACTTGGAAGTTTGAAAATGAGGGCTTTGTATACAGGTTGCTCAATCAGGATACAGTGTATTCTCGAATGTCGAGAATCGGGACAGAGTGTATTCTTGAGTGTTTAAGGTGCTTCCAGGTTATCCAGAAATTTGGGATTCAGCTCATAAGACGTATGCCATTTGTGACCTGTGGATGCACCAGTAAACATTTGGGGCATGGGTTTTTACTGCACAGGGCAAGTAGAATTTGTTCCTCCTTCAAACGCTGACTTTGGAGGAGGGCCACTTCTTTTGGCAACTGGCCCAACAGATGAATGACTGCAGAGGGTTTATTGTCCAGTTTTTGCACCCACGGAATACTGTGTTTTTGTCCGCATTTCCAAAGAAACAGGGCCACAGGTGTGGCAGGATGGCTGTGCAAGCAGAGAGGGTCAGGGTGGAAGGGACAAAAGGGAGCGAGCCTGGGGGAGGGAATGGGGGAAGCTGGGGCACGTCTCTGCATGGGGCTTGCACAGCTTGCCTGCCATCCCCGACCCTGCACCGTGTGGTCACCTGACCGAATATTCAGAAAGGGGGTCATACTCCGACTGCATGCCAGATTTATTTTCGTGGCTGTCTGGAAGGCATTAAAACCACCAAGTCAGCCATATTTCAACTTCACATTGACAGAAAATATTTTGCAGTGGTGCATGGCAGCTCTTCTCACAGGAAAGATTTATAGTGTAACGAGCTCAAATGAAAGCTGCTAAATCCACTGTGACGTAGACATGACTGTGATTCATTCATAACTGTTTTTTTATATTGCTCTTTTAACCTTTATATGCTAATAGGGCTCCTGTGGACCTTATTGGCTGGTTTACATATTTGTAATTTTTTTTTAAACAGACACGGACAACTACCCCTCAACAATCATGGGATCAATTGTCCTGTGTTATTTCATGTGCCCCACACATTTCAAATTTTCAAAAGTATGCAATGCCCTTAAAATATTTTGGACTACATCTCCCATCATCCCCAGCAAGGGTAGTTAGTCGTCGAAGGCTCTGCAAGTTGACTAGCATGTCTGGAGGGCCACAGAATTTCAACCCCCCGAGTGAATGGGGAAATGGAGCTACCAAATCTCTAGGGTGGGTGGGATCCATTCTAATCCCAGCAACTTCTCGAAAGAGTTAGGAAAAATTATGTAGCATTTCTTCTGTGCTGTAAATTCCGTCCTGTGGTTATTCCACTTGCAGGTATTCCATTTGTTTTTGTAAGCAAATTTATTTGCATTCATACCCACACACACCCTATTGTAAAGCACCAGCTGCACCTGCTTCTCATTGGGTTTGTCTTGAGGTAGCACTTAGCTTTTCCAAACTGCAAACTTGCAACATTGAATTCTTATTCATTATATTATTTTAAAGGAAACTCAAAAGGCTGTTGGGGTGGGTTGAACTCTTCCCATTGTTTATTTTGAGCCTGACATTTACCTAGGCCTTTATTTTTGTTTTTATTTCTGTGTCCTTCTCAGGATGAATTTAAGTTAATGTAGCATCCAATCTATCCCAGTAGATTTTGTTCTAGATCTAGACTACATTTTTGGAATGCAGTATTAAGAAACTATTTTTGAAGAATGAAATTATGAAACTGAAATTATGTTTTGCAATCAGAGCACACTTTTGTTTTTAGCTAGGCCTTTAAAGGGCTGTTGGAGTCCAATAGCATCTTCGATGCCATCAACGTACATAGAGGGAAAGGCTAAATGGGCTGTTCTTAGCAATGGAATTGCTTAGTTTTCTGTGGGCCTGTATTTCCAAATGCTTTGGAGATCTTCCTACCTTGTACATTCAGCAAGTTGGAGGAATATATTTGAAAACTTTGATGCTCTAGTGACAGATCATAAAACCTTGCACATAAAATTAAGATGTTGCAGAAAACCACTAAAAGGTTACCAAATTTTCAAATCCAGCTTGCTTTAGAACAGTCCAGGACTGTTCCTAGGAATGGTGGTATTAAGAGCTGCAGCTGCATGACCCTTGGATATTCCAAGACCCTCTCATGAAATTCTAGCCTTCATGTTTGTTGAGGTTTTAGTGATTTGATAGAATGGTGTTTACTTACACCTTCCTGTGAACACAGATGCATTTGGATGACTGGATGGCTTCGTGTCTCTCACTTCATTACAGAACAATGAAGGAGAAGAGGCAGGGGTTTTGTGATTCCTTCCCCTCAGTTACAACAGTTGCTTTATTTTACCCGGCAAAAACTGAATACATTTTCACGGTTTCCAGGATAGGCATTATTTTTTCTGGGTTAATGGCAAATTGGTGGGCACAAACTTATTGATATTTTCAAGTTAACAGTATTCAAATAATGTACTTGCTTTTAGTTGTGTTTTGTTTTTTGCATTATTTTAGATGCCCTTTAGGCTGTTGATTTGCATGTGCATGCAAACATCTATGTCTACCACGCAGTGCACCTGCCGTGTATCACTTAAGAAATCTGAATGAATGCCCTTGTTGCAGTCTGGATTTTTAGGGCAGCCAGGGGGTTATTCTGTGCCCCCTTTTCAGTAGCAAGGCTGGGAACAAATTGCAAGCCTACTGCCTTGGATTCTTTGGCCGGTAGAATGGAAACCATCACTAGAATGCTTTCCCCCTCCTCAGAGCCTTACCTGCATACCCTCCAGATCTGCAGTCCAATATGGCAGAGCGAGGAACAGCTGGAATCCTGCTGGCTTCTGTCCTCAAGTCATATCTGAACATCTGACTGATGGTAGAGAATAACTTGGTCGTAGAATTTGCACTATCTTCAATAGGCACCCCAGGCATCCGTCTGGTATTCTTAATCTCTGGTTTCCGGTAGCTACCACACATTCAGAATGTGTTTGTATGTAGTTGTAGAGCATGGAGCCCTGTTTTAGACATCTGTTAAAGTTGGCTTTTAGGCTGATAATGAAGTTTCCCTAGAACAGGGTAAGGAACTTCAGATATTGTTGGAATGAAACTTTCACCAGCTCTTGCCAGCCCAGCAAGAGGTTTCACATCCCTAGAATGAAGCCCAGCATTTTGGGAATTGTCTCGATTTGATTGAAAGGGCTTAATTTATGAATGTGTGAACATTGCAATTGCTTCGAAGTAGGAATGAAAAATAATGAGGAATTTTCTGCCAGCTGTACCTGAATCAGGTGAGAACATGGTTAATGGAGAAGAGATCGATGAGCTGGGTGGATTAAGTTCAGTGCGTGGAAGATGCTGTCTTTATTTAAGGAAAATATTTCTAGACTGTTTCATAGCATGGTGTGTAAATTGCTTCTTTTAGAGCATGGTGTGTAAATTGAGGGGATTTTCAACCTTGTAGTACTATAAACAAAATCTGTTCCTTGAAAAAAGCAGCATTTTCAGGTCAGAGGAGCAATAATGAGCCCACTCTTAGAAATAGTTGCAGCCATCACGAATTAATTTGTGAAAGCAACCTCAGTGATCTTTGTAATTGCTATGGTAAGATAATATGTATAAAATAGCCACATTTTCTGCTCTTCTTCTGCCAGGCAGTCTCCATGTTGTGACAATCAAGAATGTTTGAGCCAGGCGCCTTCCCACAAACTGGAGGTTCTAAAGGGCAACATCCTATGCATACGCTAGTTTGCTGTGGCTTATCCAACATGTGTTGGATTAGGAATCCACCCTATGTTGGATCCCTTCAGATAATCTAATTCCATTGGACTTTTCACCACAGTGTAACAGAAATACTCAGTGCACATGGAAGAAAGCTTTCTGAGCCCACCATTCATTCATTCATTCATTTTTCGATTTATATCCGGCCTTTTTCCTACAAAGGGCTCAAGGCAGCTTACATCCTCCTCCTCCTCCATCTTATCCCCACAACAACAACCCTGTGAGGTAGATTGGGCTGAGAGTCTGTGACTGGCCCAAAGTCACCCAGTTGGCTCCATGGCTGAGCGGGGACTAGAACCCAGATCGCCTGAGTCCCAGTCCCACTCTCTTAACCACTACGCCACACTGGCTCTTTGAATAAAATAGGATACAAAAGGAATTCCTAGTTAGAGAGCCTTTTTATCAAAGCTTCACTTATTATGTGGTCAGAATTTTGATAATACCAGGAATACTATTGAAGATAATGTGTGAGATTACTGGCAAAAGCACATGTTAGGTAGAAAGGTTGTGGAAGCGAACCCAGGTATTGATATTAAGATCTCATCCGCTTTGGTTGAAGCTGAAGGGATATAACTAGGAGCAAGATCTCAACTTCGCATATTTGCTGTATGACTTAAACATGCGGTGATATTGATCAGATTTGCAGGAAGTTAAGATAACCAACTATTTCATTTTATTTATTTATTTATTTATTTATTTAACATATTTGTATGCCGCCCCCTTGCAAACAAGCCTCGGGGCGGCTAACAACATAGAAAAATACAATTTAAAACAATACACAATTTAAAATTTATGAACGAGTGACCTGGATTTGCAGACCTTTGCAAACCACAAAGCTACAAGGTATTCCCTGTATTTTTACTACTCAGGCAGGGAAATGGATTGAGAGTTTGTGTGAATGTGTTACAAGTTAGAATCTCCCAAAGCTGTTAACCCTTCAGCAGTAAGACGCTGTGGGAGATGGATCACAGAAAATAGGCTTTTGGTGGGCGCATCCTCAAAGCTCAAAAGATAGGGCACGAAGCCTGCATCCTTCAGGTAATGCCAGCAGGACCTGAAAGGCATAAGCAGGGCTTGGCTCTGCTCAGTTCAAATCAAAATTGGCGATAGTGCAATCGACTTTTACTATTGATAACACTCAACTTTTACTATCAGAGTATGGCTGTGCCAAATTTTAGTTTGATTTACCATGTAGAGTATGAATTGCGTGCAAATATCTTGGTCCTTTTCATCTTCCAGAGTCCTCACAATTGCATTAGTCTTTTAATTCTAATGCCTGATTTAGGTTGGAAGATAGTGGCCTATTTTGGTGCTCACCAGTATGTCCCAGTGGATGATCAGGAATTTGGCATCGGCCTCCCAGGTTAAATGCGAAAGCCCATTGCAAAATCATAACAGATGCATTTTGTCATGTGTTTGATTCAAGTTAGAAAATGCTGATTCTGCTTGCCTCTCTTAATAGGGCCATTCAAGCTCCTGGCCAAGTTCCAGTGGTCGTGTCCCCTGGGAACCAGCAGCTGCATACTGTGACACTCCAAACAGTGCCTCTAACAACAGTGATCGCCAGCACTGACCCGACATCTGCAACCACACCTCAGAAGTTTATTCTGCAAGCCATCCCAAATTCGCAGTCCATGACTGTGCTTAAGGAGAACGTTGTACTGCAGTCCCCAAAGTCAGTCTCACCTTCGTCATCCATCGTCTTGAGTCCCGCTCAGGTCCACCAAGTTCTCACCAGCAGCGTGCAGACCATTTGCAATGGAACAGTCAACGTGGCGTCTGCTCCATCTTTCAGCTCTGCTACCCCCATGGTAACTTTCACCCCCAGCAGTTCGCAAGTGATTCCTCAGCCATCCAACACAGTGATCACGTCGGTCATCAAAGCTCCTGAAAGCAAACCGACTGTTATACAAGGAGTGATAAAATCAGAAGCAGAGGAGAGCACAGGGGAAGAATGTCCACACTCAGAACAGAGCTTCCAGCAGCAGCCTTTTGTGGTGGTGGTATCGAGTTCGAACGGGATCTCCTCCGCTGTGCATGTGAAGCAAGAGAGCGAACAGCTGGAGCAAACACTGTACTAGCAAAGCAGTGACCCTGTGGGACAGTGGTTTTCTTAACGTGACAGGACTTCATGAAATACACATGTATCATTTGATTCCAAAGCTGGCATTACAAAGATACTTTAATTTCTGGAAATTAATTTTATAAATAATACTATAGAGCTGATTTCAGTTTTGTATTACTTGCTGAATTATATCAAATATCATTGATTCAGAATGCAAGCATGAAGGATCAAGCAGTTTATTTTTTTTAAGATTTAAAGAATTAAATTTCTTACACTTCATGCATTGTTGCATCTTGCATAATAATGTAATCAGTGCTATAATCCATGCTTTAAAGCAATAGTTATTTTCTATAAAGGTGTTTTTCTTTCATTCCATTATATGATTCTTCTAGCAAATTCCAAAGTTCTGTTTGGGGCCAGTGGACAGAACAATGTTTGGCTTTACAAGGACAATAAAAAGTGGACAGTGTAAATTTAATTTATGTTGTATTTTGCCCCAAAGGTTGCCCATTGTGCAAAAAAGGGAAATGTTATCTTCCTTATCAAGAAGTCATTTTATATTTAGATATCTTCTGTTTTCATAGCACACATATGTATGAGGTACCTGTTCAACAGATTTGAAGTTATCACTCCAGGTGCAATTATTTTCAGATCAATTTAACAATAAAATGTGCTTTTGATTTCCCATTTTTGTTTAAAGAGGTAAAAAAAAGTATATGGGGCTAATGTAAGTATTTTGAGATTTAAATGTTTCTATAAGAGTACTTTTTCTATTGTAAATATGTAATTTAATTTCTCAAAAAAACGTTTTTCATAAAAATGTTTCCGTAGAGTAATATTTTATAGATACAAATAAGATCATTATGTTTAGAGCTCTAATGTTAAATGTATTCATATATTACAGAGTGAATTTGTATTTAAAAACAAAATTTTAAATTGAACGACCCATTTGAACTTTTTGTATTTTAATTGGTTTATTATGGAAATAAATCAAGTACAACTTCTTTGTACTTTTTTATTGGCGAGTCTAGGCGTCTGGCTTTGTGAGACAGGATGTTTCAGTACTTGGAAAGCAGTAGAGTTGGAATGCAGTGCTGGTTGAACATTGCAGGGTAAAACTAGTGTTAACAGCTCAAGTATGTAGGCTGTTTTGTTTTCTAAAGTATCTGCATAGCTGAGCTATGCTGGCTCTCTCTCTTTCGTATTATTTTCAATAATTGTTGAAAATAATATTGTCTCCTTTCTGTGTAGTTTGGTGCTTCCATTTGGTCCCTGTTGGATACCAGTGTTGCTGCACTTTGCATGTCGGTACGATGTGGGAATCTGTTGTAATTTAATTAGTTCATTAGTGACGTTGAAGTATACAAGCAGGCAAACATTTTAGATTATTAGTGTGTAGGTTACTTTTTGTCCTGTTTTTCTGGGCTGGAAGGTGGCTTGCATAATTCTCCTCCACTCCGTTATATCTTTGCAGCAACAACCCTGTGAAGTAGGCCAGGCCGAAAGGGGAGCGATTGCCCAAAGGGGACTTTGTGGCTAACTTTGAGCCTGCATCTCCCATGTCCCAACGCTCCATCCACTAAACTAATGTTTTCCAGCTTCGTCTCAAAGTGCAAAAAAGTTGGGCCTTGATGCATTTGCTGGGTGGGTGGGTGCGGGGGAGGAACTTGAGCATTAGCCTTTTTGCAATTTGTTGCAGAAAAAAGGGATTTTCTGTAACTAAAAATTGTTCAAGAAACAAAAACATGTCCAGGACTAGTGAGAGGTTGCATTTCTTCACCATTTTGCATATTTGCACACTAATCAGTTACAGTGGATTAGATGGCCCTTAAAAAAATCGCATGATGTTATTAGCACTTTTGCTGGCATAAGATTTTGTGGATCCCTGAAGATGCATGGATGCGTCTCTCCCTTATCGATGCATGAATGCTCTCAATTGCAGTGCAGGATCTGAGCAGGACTCAGCTGCTGTTTGGAGAGTAAACTAAAATCAAGGTGTGCTCGCAAGACCGCTTAACCTGTCGGGGAAATGACAGCTGTTCTCAAGAGGCAGGATCCTGGTTTCGAAGCAGCAGCGCCCATCGGTGCACGCGGGCCGGGCTGCTGCCTTCCCGCGCTGCGCTTGGTCCTCTCCTGCAAGCGGATGCCGCTCCAAAGCTCACGTAGGCACGTCTACTCCTCCCACTGTTCATAGGTCTATGTGCCTGGCCAGCGCGCTTCCCGAGGAGAGCCGCCCGCTCGCTTCGCGACGTCATCTCCGCGCGCCGCGAGGAGAAACAAACTCGGCGCGCTCTAGAAGTTTCCTCGGCGGTGCCAAGATGGCGGCGGCGGGCCCAGGCGCTGCACGGTACGGTGAACCTCCCTCCCTCCCTCCCTCCCGCCGGGCTGCCCCGGCCCGCCCGGCCGCTGCTTCCCTCGTGTCTGATTCTCGTCTCTCCCGCAGGCCGGCGGAGGCCGAGATCGAGCAGGACCCCGCGGCCGCCCTGCAGGTGAGAGGCGGGCCCGGCGGCTCCCCCGGCGTGGCGGCGGGGCTCAGAGGCGGCGACGGGCTGCTTGCTGGGCGCTCTCCTTGGCGAGGACGGGCGTGGGGCGACCTGGCCGTGTGGCAGTGCTGCGGTGCTGGCAGCCGCGGCCAAGGGAGCGCGGCCCGCTCCCTGACCTCGCGCAGGGCCGGCCCAGGGGCCGCGGGCGGGCGGGCGCTGCTCCACGTGGGCAGGCAGCCCTTTAATCCCGCAGCCTTTCGCGTCGCGGGCTGAGGAGCCAACCCACCGCCGCGGCTTTGGGCCCCCCTGGCATAGACTCGGCTCCGTTTTTGCAGGTGTGCGGTAATGCTTGCAGATACTCTGTTGGAAAGAGCTGCCTCTGCCAAAATGGCCCTTTATGTATCTACCAAAGCTGCTAACTACTCCTTGAAAACAGGCACCTATTAAAAGTTACTGACTACTCCCTGCAAACACGCGTCTATTAAAGTTACTGAGTACTCCCTGGAAACTTAAGATCAAACTGTTGGATCAGTCCAAAGTTTCCCTTAGGCCTGCAAGACATTAAGGCAATAGCTCTGTTACTGTTCCCTAGTAACTCCCTGGCATTGATGTTCATTCTGGTCCTGGATAGTCTGTCTAGCTAGTAACTCTTGAGTCATATTTTCCGTACATTGGTCTAATTGCTTTTATGAAAACTAAGTTCTCTCCTGTTTAGTAACTGCAGGCCAAACCCCGCCAGTTAGGATTTTTGCCCCAGTGTAATTCACTTTGTACTTGCATTTTGAACTTGAGAACTTCTTAGAGAATAAACATCTGTTTTCAGGATGCTTTAGCCTTCATGCCTTACCATTAACTGGGAGTCTACCCTGTTTTAAGGTTTTCTGCAGGTTGCTTTATTTTGAACAGTTATGCGTTGTTTGTTTTTACATTTCACTGTTCCCTCTTAAATCTAGGCAATATCTGAACATGAAACAACACTGGGCCAAATTGGGGAACCCTTTTTTTATGAAAACTGTCTGTTTACAGTTAACTTATGTTTCCCGTTGCCGCAGACTTTTAAATTTGTGAACCACTTAGAAACATAGAAACGGAGCGAGTCAGAAGGGGTCTCCCAGGCCATCTAGTCTGAACTCCAGCACCAGCCGGCTCCGCTAACGACATGCCCACCATGTGCACGTCACTAAGGTGGTAATGGCTCTTAACAGAAAATTAGGTTAGAACTGTATTTTGAAATTCATAAATGGGTTTACTTAGCGAACTTCAGAACCTTTGCTTCACGGATTCTTGTCAAAACTTTTTCAGGGATTAAAATTTTGACAGTCCTCATGATTGTGGACACTTTTAAAGATCACCAAAAATATAATGAGGCAGCACTTTCTGCATAAGTTGTGCTAATTTTTCTTTGCAATTCAATGCTATTAATGTCCAAGATTCACTGAGACAGTGAACATACCCAGTTTATAAGGAGGGCAACCACTGCCTTGGTTATAACAACACTTTTCTTTGCTGGGTAAATGCCAGTTAAATTCCTTTGATCCCTTTACTGGATTTTGTTTGTTTTATTACATATGCAGATATAGTTCTGTGCCACCATTCATACCACCTTGTTTCACATGTTCAGCTGAACATGCTCTGTACCGTTCCTGTGACTAGGTACTACGATAGTACACACATACTTTCCCATCTTTCCTTTAATAGCATGACTTGGTGCACAAGAGCCTGCTGGAAGAGGTGGGTTGCCACATTTGAGGGGAGAATCTTTCGCACATGGAACACTTCTTGTACTGTGCTTCTTTGCATAAGAGTGGGCAGTGTCTCTTCATCCCATGTGTTCCCATTCAGAAAGATTAACCTAAGCCATAAAAAGTTGGAATAGTAAGCATCTGAGCTACGATGTCAGATCCTTGAGAAAAATTAAAAGTGCTCTCTAGAACTTTAGGGAAAGAAAATCCCCTCTGAGATGCTAATTCTGTTGATCGTAGCAGGAACATCAGGTGTATATTGTGTGGGAATTATATAGGAAGAGGTTCTCACTGTGGTAAGTGAAACTGAGTCTGCTACTTTATAGCCCATCCTTTTTCCTTCAAGGAATACAAAGTGAGGGCCTATCCTCAAAGGACCCTGTGAGATTGGTTAGACTGAGAGCCTGTGACTGGTCCAGAGTCACCCAGTGGGGTTTTTGGCTGAGTGGGGACTAAAACCCTGATTTCTCAGATTCCAGTGCAGCACGCCTGCTGCTGTAGCTCAAAGGCCGTTGGTGCAGATGCCTCTTAGACTTTTAATGATCAAAAGTAACCCCTTGAATTGGGACTGGTAATTAGTTGGTAGCAAGAACAAGTATTTTCAAAACGTCTCATGTGAGAAAGTGTCAGGCCCATCTGTTAGCCTCTTGCCTTGGCTGGAATTTCTTGGCCAGAAATGGGTTTCTAGGGTAGGATGAAGGTTGTTTAATGCTGGGCATGACCCATAATCTCTGGGTTTGCATGTCATGACAACCTCAGCTGAGGATGGCACATCAAAAACTGCAGCTTCAGTGTGAGTTAATTAAAGCTTTTAAAAACTCCAATATGAAAGTAAACACCTGCCACGGAGCAGAGAATGCGGTGCGGGAGCATCAGATGCTTCAGAGAGGCTTCCTCTGTGCACAGCCATCGGAGTGAATGGGGCCACACTGAGGGCAGTGCTCCCTTAGGTTCGACCTGTTTTGCATCCTCTGCAGATTTTCAGATGGGCTGCCCACAGTGAGTTGCCATTTTATGCCAGCCCAGTCATATGCAATGACAATTGATGCATTATTCTTGCCAGTATCTTCCAAATGGTATTCCAGACCTAGCTCATTGCTAGATTCAGGCGGCGAGGTTTTCATCTCAGTTTTAGGCAGCTGTCCTTTGAGCTGGAGCATGTTGCTTCTGGTGTAATTCTTCTCAAAGCAAAACCGTGCTAATTGATGCTGTCTGATTTGTCAAGCTAGGCTTTTTACTGTGGGCTGTACAAGGATTTGTGGAAAATGTCAAGTCAAATATTTGTATTTGCTTTTGCAGAAGCTGACAGGAGTCATAGAACAGCAGCCAGATGATGCAGAGTATTACTGTCAAAGAGCTTATGCTCATATTCTTCTACAAAATTACCATGGTAACATCTCCTATTTGATGCTATCAATAACCTAAAATATTTTAGTGTCAAAGATAGATTAAAATGTAGCTTGGTTTGTGTAGTTTTACCTGAAAACTTGGATACCTGAACATACCTCTTGTCAAAATGTTTGCATATCCTACTCAGGTTTATAAGAAGATTATCTTTAAGTGGAATAATTAGAATGTAACATTCAAATAAGACTTGTTCCGAGTGATAATCAATTTGATTGTTCCATATCAGCAATCTAATAACTTGAAAAATGTGGGTTTTGTGCCCATGCTTGCATATAATAGTAGCTTCAAATAAATGAAGAGTCTTTTGCTCATGCAATAAAGTAGGCTCTGCTTGTGCATTTCAAAATATAACTTATTAGAATATACACACTTTATGTATCTCCTCAATATTTTCATCTGTATTAAATACGTCACCAGGTTCCATTGGCTTGGAACCAAAGAGGATGGTGTGCAAGCAGAAGGCAATGCCTTCACTTAAAATAGGTTTTCCCAAGTTTTGGCAACTTTGCCCTTCGTGGTGCAGTCGCTTGCCCTGGTGCAACTTCAGGGGGTTATTTTTGATGGCTGTAAAAGGAAGCGGGAGGCAGGAAAAGCATTTCCTTTTGTGGAATGGAAGATTTTTGTGTAAGCCATTGATTTCATATGAAATGTGCCCTGAGTAGCACATTTGAATGACTTAAAAGCTAGCAACAAGAGCATAAAGTTAATAAACCTTGAAGAGGAAATAAATTCTTAATTTACTGTGAAAGGTTTCAGATTAATTTAAAATTGGCTGTTTAATTGTCTGGTACTTGCTCCTTGTTTGTCACCAGAACTCTGAGTGTGAAACCAATAATATTGTTCCAGTCTAGAAGAGCTTTTGGGGGGTGGGGGGGGCATTCTTTTCCTTTTTCCTGAAATGCTTGTGTGTTTTTTACTTCTAATAAATGTTGCACATAGGTTACATGGCTCGTCTAACATGTAAAATGTCCAGTTAAGGCAGATGGTTTGGTTTTGCCCAGGAAGTGTGAATAATGCAGCTATTAAGAAATGAACCATCTCCTTGCAGATGCCATTGGAGATGCTAAGAAGGCACTGGCCCTCGACCCCAACAATGTCGCCGCCTTTCTTAGACAAGGGTAAGTGATCATTCATTGGTCAAACACAGCCTGCAAGGAAAGGGGTTGGGAGAGGGGAAAGGGGGGGAAATGGCCATCCCTGCGGTTGCTCTGATGGACTGGAATAGGTCAGTGATACTCCAGTTCTCGTTACATCTATTTTTTCTAGGCAGGACTATTCTATGCTGGTCTTGTTGCTCTTTCCTTTCTTCATATCTGTAGTTTTTCTCTCTTAAATTCAGTTCTAAAGAATTTATTTTCCCATCTCACGGGGTAAGATGTTCCCCCAGACGATCTTCCGATAGCATTAGTCAGGGAGGGGCCAGGCAGCTAGACAGCAGCACCTCACCCTGCTGTCTCCACCCCTTACAATTTGCTGTGGAAATACAGGGACTTCCTCCCCTGTCAATATTGCTTTCCCTCTGTGGATTTTCAGCCTGTTAGAATCCCCTTGCCTCACTACTTGATGGACTGCCATTCCTCGCAATGTGGGTGTTTTTACGCTTATGTGCATGAATTTTATTGTGCGAGACAGCAGTTATGACTGAGAAAAAGAAATCGGTGAGAAAGCTGTGCTGTTTTGATGGAGCTCAGTCTGTTTGAAATTATTTCAGTCCTTGAGTTTCTGAGTATGGTCCTCATGAGATGGTTGTGTAAAATTTGGGAATTTCCTTCCCCTCCAGTGTTTGACCTGCTTCAGGGAAAAAAAGAAAACAAAAATCTCCTTTTCTTTACACTAAAAAGTAGATGTGAAAGTGAAGTACCCTGTACTCACTTCTTAAAACAACTTTGCTAAACTGGCTAGAGAAAGGGAGATTCATTTAGCAAAGCGATTGGTCAAAGTGAAATTTCCAAAATTGCCCAGTTGCCCTTCCCTCTGGTGTTGTTTTAGCTGCAACACCACAGGGAACTTCCTGCAGGGAAAGCAGAGGCTCTGCTAAGCATTTTTCAGGGAAATTTTGTCCTGCAGCTCCTGAGATGTGTGGGTGTCCCATTTTCTCAGTCACCCCAGTGGGGGCGGAATTAACCCCCAAACTGCAGGTTTGTCTGTGTTCTTGCCCCAGGTCAAAATACTGCATAAAGCCAAAGATACTGTGGTTGTCGAATAACCTGATTTTTTTCACAGCCAGAAGTGTCATGTTCTCCTCTCATCCTCTCTTAGGATAGGTGAATATCATATGAAGAACTACACTGCTGCACTGAAGTCTTTTGAAGAGGGTAGCAGGCTGGATAGTAAGTATGGAAACATACTCATTTAGAGATGTGCACACATCTGCCGTTTGCGAATTGCAGGCTCAATATCCAAGTCGCCGTTCGCATTGATGCAGGTCATGTCACTTTGTTTGCTGCTATGTGCGTGTAGCACAGCGTCATCAGTGTTTGCTGACATGATGGGTTTCCCGGGGGGATGTGTCATGCTGCCAAACCCCGCTGATGTCATTCACACTGGAGCAGCGTGGTCTTTGCCAGCGCCAGCGCCAGTCTGGATGCCGTCAGTTCGTAGCACTTGCACTGCAGGGGATCCAGACTGACAATGGCCCACTGCTGCTTAATCTAAATGCTTATTAATGGCTGCCAGGTTAATGTTTACCTGGTCAAACACTCTGTCAAAGAGCCTGTTAATTCTCTGTTTCTCAGCCTGCAAGGCGGGCCCTCCACTGGGGCTCATGAGAGACACTTGATGACCAATGTGAAGTATTTTCATATTTTCCATCAACAGTTGAGCAGTTATGCTTTTTCTCTGCCATATATGTATTTATTTGATTTATATCCCACCTTTTTCATTTCAAGGAATGAAATTACAAAAATTCTAAATAAATGAATGAAGGAAGGAAGGAACTCCCTGGGGCTTACAAAATTCTCCTCCTCTCAAACTTTTCTGAAAGCTATATATAACCAACAATTGCTGGAAACCGAAGGGTGGCATCCCCCGCAGCTTTCTCTTAGGCTCACTCACATGCTTTGACTAATGGTATTTTTAGGTTGAGATGCTCTGAAAGCAGATCATGTTTAGAATGTGCAGTTGGGTGGCAGAAATTCAAAAGATTGGATTTTGTAAATGCCATTTTATATAGTGATGCTGAACTAGAGAGTAATTTTGAAAATATTTTCAAAATTAAAAATATTGATTTTTAATTCTTTTTAACTAAACTAATTCATTTATCTAGAATTGCTATGAAAAGCTTAGTAATAGTAATCTGGAACCCTGGGCCAGTGCCTTGTGAACTGTTTAAAACAACCCTAAATTAAACCAGAATAGTTCTATATGGAGAAGATACCCAGCTTTTATCCTCTCCATGCATGATAAGATTTTTTTGTATTCCAATAATGTATAAGGGCCACTGCTTTAATTGCAGGTAAAGAAATGCTAATGGACTTTTTCAATTCAAAATGCTTGATACTCTTATAAGTGTTATTCTTATACAAATAATGTATTTCTGCATTATGCTTAAATACCATTTCTTATAGGTAATGTCACCCTACTGGCTTGTTAAAATTAGTCGAGCACAGCCAATTTACATATTATTGAGAACAGTGGTTTAAACCGCTGTGCTGCTGGGCTGGTAGATCGAAAGGTCGCCGGTTCAAATCTGCACACGGGGTGAGCTCCCGTGCGCCGTCCCAGCTCCTGCCAACCTTGCAGTTCGAAAGCATGCAAATGCGAGTAGATGAAAAGGTGCCACTTCGGTGGGCAGGTAACAGCGTTCCATGCACTTCGGTGTTTAGTCATGCCGGCCACATGACCACGGAGACTGTCTGCGGACAAACGCTGGCTCCCTCGGCCGGGAAACGGAGACGAGCACCACCCCCTAGAGTCAGGCATGACTGGACGTAATGTCAAGGGAAAACCTTTACCTTTAACTTAAGTTGTCAAGCATTCAATCTTCAGCGCTAAAAGGTAGAAATCTCAATTTAAGGGGAAAGCTTGGGAGTCTCAAATTCTAGGGATGCATGAATGTCATAAAGAACAACCTCTGAGACTAGTGGAAAAACAAGGTCGTCCCAGGTTATGTTAGCTGTCACGATGCAGTGCACTTTCATGTGTGTTTCATTTTCTAGGGAGCAGCACCGCTCTTACTGTCTGGATCAAGAAATGTGAAGAAATCATGAATGGTAAGGTATGCTTTATTTATGTTCTCAATGGCATGCACATTTTCTGGGGTTGGAGGCACTCTGGTATGCCATCAGAAGCCACCACTTTCCCCATTTTGGTTTGTGTCAGGGGTGCAAAACCTTTTTCTGCCACATTCCTTTCACGGAACCTCACGGGGCGGGGCAGGGACCCATCCCCAGAAGGGGTGTGTGTGTTCAGCCGCTGTCCTCTCCCTCGCACATGCAACACGCTCGTTGATTTTTGTGCGTGCAGCATCTGTTACGTGTCAACCAAGCTAATGCATGAGAAATGGCAATTTGAGACCAAAATGATTTATTTATACATTTTGTCCCTTTCTATTTTTGCCTTCCAGCCGGATCACAGACCGAAGCGGTAAGATTCTTTCTAATGGATGTACTTGCAGAATGATGGCTTTGCTTTTGATTCACATAAACGAGGAGGATTTTCCTCCTAAAATTTTGATTTTTTTTTTCCCCTCCTGGAAAGAGACCTGCCCTGTTTCTGGTATTAACCAGTGTACTGAATATTGATTGTTCCGTTGTGCCTTCCAGAAACATGTCATGTCACAGGCAGCAGGGGGCCTGTGAGGATGTCCCCCCCCCCCATGTGATTGAGGGGAGGAAACAGCTGACGCATGCTGTCTCCCGCATGAGTGGTACCGGCTCACTGCATCGCTTGGCTTAGATTTAAAGATGTCTTTGGGACTTGGCTTAGATTTAAAGATGTCTTTAAACTTTTATAAATTGATTTGAATATGATCATAGAATGTTAAAAGATATGTTATAGGGGGCTGACCCAGCTTGTCCGATGTATTTGATGATTGATGTTTTTAATTTGTAGTTTAAAAATCTTAATAAAATCTTAAAAGCAAGCTGCAGTGGGGAAAGGTTCTGTGGGCAGCCAGCTGCAGAACAGTTTAAACCATCCCGCTCCGGCATTCGGCTAGATCGGGCCAGCCTCTCAGTTACCTGCTGCTCTCCAAAGCCACCCTTGAGTCCTGAGTCCTTGCCACGCTGAGGAGGGTGGCGAGTTGAGGAAGGAGCCAGTTAGCATATGCCACACTAGCATTGGTGGGGTGTGTGGGGGGTTCACTTTGCTCCTCCCTTGAGAGGAGTATACAGAGTGGCCTGCCCTGATTCAAGGACCTCAAAATGTGCCTTGTACTTTGATGGAGCCCTCTTCTTGAGGTCTGTCGTAATGGTCGTGGGTCGTTTAATGGACGTGGGTCGTTGCAGAGAACTGTCTTGTGATGTGAAAATGCACTGATGTCTTATTTACGAACAATGCTAAATAATTCTCCACTATTTTTCATTATAATCCATGCTACTTGGATATTGGAACACCAGTCACAGGCATCTAAGATCAAGTAAGTTCTTTTAACATTTACAAAAATGGAGCTTGGTATTTAATAGTTTTTCCCAAGAAATCTGTGCTTACAGAATTTCAGTAAGCGCTAGGGATGGGTGAGAAAGCTGGCCCTGCAACTTTCATTGCTTCCCTCCCTGCTTGTATTGACTCCCTCTGTATCAACTTGAGCCAGCGTGTATCAAAAGACCCCCCCCCCCCGTCTGCTCTCCTTGGCTGGTGTACAGTCTGACCATAGGAGGCTCGATAGTTTCTATATGGCAGGCAGGATGCCAGTGTGGCAGAGCTCTTTGAGAACTGGACGGCGTCTCGAGAGATCCTGCTTCTACCCCCACTTGCCATGAGACTCCCTGGGTGAATTTGGGCCAGCCCAGGAGCCTCACCCCCAGTGGAAATCCTGTGCTCCAAGTTCTTGTGGTTGATTAGTCATACTGTGGCCAATCCCATAGTTGATGAACTGTAAGAATGGTTATTCGGAAGTGCAGGGGGAGGTGTAGTTGGTCATCCCATCTTGTAGACCCTGCTTGACCACATCTGCCAAAGGGGAGGAGTTGAAGCAGAAACATCTGGAGGGCCAGACATCATAGTATGGAAAGGGTCTATAGTATAAAAGGACTAAGAAACCCTAATTTTAAAGGACTAAGAATGTTTACATATGTGCAAATTTAAATCCTTAAAATAATAAGGGATGTTAAGCTAAAATACTTTGTTTTACTTTTTTAAAGGTATGATTGGTACCAGACAGAATCTCATGTAATTGTAACCATTATGATCAAGAATGCAAAGAAGGACGAAGTCCGTGTGCGTTTCTCGGAAAAAGAGGTAATCTGGATGTATAGTTCAGGCTGCAAATGACACACCTGGATGCAAATGTACTTCCAAACCAGTGCTGCTCCCCAGAAAGGGGGCATTTAGGACTACAGCACAAGGCAGAAATACGCAGATATGTACCCTGTATAGGGGGTGTGTGTGGATGGAAGAAGTGAGGTGTTAGTAAATGTCACCACAGGCATCACTGGATGCTGATCCTTCTCAGAAGACAAGTGCTCAGTAAATCATTTCAAACAAATTCTGGCTTTAATTATCGGGATCCTGGTTTTTAAAAACTTCTCTTGTGAAAATATTCACTTCTGTTTTTTTGGATGGTATAACTGAATGTTCAGTGAGTTGCTACATTACATTCACACATTTTGCTGGATATAAAACTGTGAAGCATAAAGCAAGAAGAGGAAGTCATGTGGCTTTAGTCTGTTTAATTATTTATAGCGCATGGAAACTTTCTACAGTTACTCAATTCTTTACCTAAAGCATGCTTATCAAACTGACATAACAGCTTCCTGAGTACCTACTTGGTGGCTAAGAACATTAATCTTCTGTTTATTTTCTAGCACACTTTGAATTAACTGTTGAATAATGTAGTACAACTTCCCATTTGGAATTCCTGTCCCATGTTTGACACCAATTAGAAGTTCCCAGTGAAAGGTCTTTGCATTCATGTCTCCTGGAAAAGAGCTGGAGGTCTGGAATGACTCAGTTCTCTTTGCATTAACAGCTAAATGCATCAGTGAATCTTTCCTCAGACGAAGACTACAACTTAAAGCTACATCTTCTTCATTCCATAGTTCCTGAACAAAGTGCATTCAGAGTTCTTTCCACCAAGGTAACTTTTCAGAACATTGGAATAAAACACTCAGTACACTGTGAAATTTCCGAAAGGCCATGGCGAAGGAGAACGGGGTTTGCCCAGTACTTTGCAGTTTCATAACGAGGCTGCCCCAGAAAATGGTCTCCGCGGTCGCCGTCTGCTTCACCACAGGTGTGAGCAGGGCCTGAGGAAGAGCTCCGGCCAGTGGCCTTCCCAGCTGGGCAGCTGCGGGTGTGGATGGGCGTGCTTGAGGGGCTGGGAGATAAGCTCTCAGAGGCTTTTCAAGGTCGGTTCCGACACTTCTGCTCACCCAGGAAATGCTCTTTGGCCTGATTGCTGCAGTTTCTGTAACCATCTCCAGAAGCAGCCCATGAAGAGCCATGCAGCTGTTCAGAGCTGAAGGTTTGGTATGTTCACTGTGCCTTGTGCACATGGGTTCTCGACACATGATTGAAATGCCCTAGAGCGGAGACGTGTCGCAGACCCTGCGCCTGCCTCCATGTGCATGCACGAAGGGTGCAGCTCCCAGTGTTTCTGCCTGGCTTCTCTTCAGTCACTGCAGCAGCAGCATTGTGATGACGCAGCAGCAGCAGCACTGATGACATTTTAGCGTTTTGTCATCAGTGTGAGCCAAATCATCTCTCTTAGTCCCGAAAAACTCAAGCGGTCTCTTCGCCGGATGGTTTCTGGACCAAAGCCAGGCCTGAAACCCCAACATCCATATGTTTATCTAATCTAGGGAATTCTCAGTTCTGGCAGAAATGAAGGATGGTGTTTTGAGGCTACTAAATAAAGATGTGGGCTGCAGTACCATTGGGACCATGTTCAGTTTTCATAGGAGGGGGAAAAGAAATCTGATCCTTCCAGCAGTCAGAACCTTTAAAACTGCATCTGTAGTTACTGCTTGGGGTAATGATATGAGGACGTAATTCTGGAAATAATACACAGCATGTACTTAAATGTATTGCGTGTTGCCTTCAGACCAAATTAATGCTTCAACTAATATGTCTCAAATGTATAGCCATGTTTAGTATAGATTACCAATTAATCTGGAATAGCTGCATTTGCCAGCTGGAGCTTCATTTATTCACAGAATTGGTTCTGCAAGACTCCAGGTCTTGCTTACAGTCTTCTAAATTAATATGTCAAAATTAAGGTATTGTGTTTCTGTGGGTTAAAATTAGCAGTTTTGAGGAGAATTTCTTACTTTCACTAGAGGGTGCTAAAATGCTGGGAGTACCATTTCAGACTGACTGCGTTGGGCAGAAGAGAAAGCAATAGCAAAATAGTTCTGCGTGCTACTTCACTCTGAACTGCTAGCACTGCATGATAGAAGCAGAGCGAGTCAGAAGGGGCCTCCGTGGTAATTCATAGTTTATACTCCAGTCGTCACTTCAGGATCGTTTAAATCTAGGAATAGGATGCGGTACTCATTTTATTCCTGAACAGTACACCCTTAAAAAGAAAGGAGGGCTGTTGAGAGCAGCCATAGGCACTGTAAGTTGAGATTGTTTTAACTATATTGTCTAAATTTTAGTATTACATAACCTTGAAATGTAGGCCAGAATTTAATATATGCACCATTTAGCGTTTCTTTTAGCCATATAAGCAGCACATACTGAATTAATTGTGTAACTGTCAGGAGCTGCAGTTTGGCTACTTCCCAACCTAAAGTAGGTTGGTCCAGTTAGTCCATCAGCTTTACTGTTCTTGTGGGTTTATGTACTTTACATTGTGGAGTTTTGTTAATGTGATGATGCAAAAAAAAAAAAAAGCAAGTTCACAGTACAGACAAGATTTCTTTAACTTGCAAATGGTGTCATGTATAATACTGTCATTCAAGTAGCTTATCTGTCATTCAAGTAGTTCATGAAACACATTTGATCCCAAAGCCGGACCCATAGTCAGGTTTTTTTTATTTTCGTGGCAGAAGAATAATACATTAAATGCAGCTAGATACAGCACTTAATGCAAGCTGTATAATTGTCACAGGTAGCCTGAAGCCGGCACCTGTTGATAAAGTTAATTGTGTAGCTCATGTTGTATCTTAAGGAGAGAGAGCATCGACATCAAACGTATGTCCACTTTTGGGCTGCCACCAGATTAAAATAAAGAAAAAGCTTTCTTGGGAGACCTGTGAGTTGCGGTGAAACAGTGGAGCACTCCGGGATCAGGTCGTGGAAGGACTGGCCTTTCTCCTGGAATGGATGGAGTCCCAGGAAAGCTTCAGGGGAGCTGGGCAGCCTGGGGGTCACTGAGCAGGCCGGCCAGTCTAAGACAAACCTGGGAGGACGGGGCTTTTGCATGGACCATTCTCTGTGTGTGGACTGCTGCACGCGTAGGCCAGTGTGTTCTGGGCTCACCAAAATGCTCGATAGGGGAGCCGAGGTTGGCTGCTCTGGATGCCCGTGGTGTCTCCTGCCACTGGGTGGGAACTCTCTTCACCCAGACAGGGTCTTGTATGTGCCTATTGGCGTTTGTGCCTGTGCAGGCCACCCGCACACTGATGTTCATGCACGGGTGCTGGACTTTTGGGGCACTGTTTCGTTGTACTTCTGACGGCCTTTCACAAATTCTGCCTGCCGTGCTTCCGACATGAATAAAGAAGGAATATATTAAGCCATATTGAGGACGCAGTCTAGCAGGACTGCTTGCAATTCCCCAAATTCAGAGGATCGTGGGTATCCTGTGCAGAGCAGGAGGAGTTCAAAGTCAGCATGGCCTCCACAGAATGGCGCCCTTTGTTTTCTCCGAAACCTAGAACGAGGATGCAATCCCCATTCTAGGAACTCACTAGCCTCACCAAACAGACACTGTAAAATCAATACTTGACAAGATGATAGCTGGTATTTAACTTTAAATGGCTTAATGTAAAAACGAGCCAAGTGCAGCTCTTTCATTCCAGTGGCAATTTGGTTACCTGCGACTGGTTGGGCATTTATAGTACAAGTTCTGGTCTGTGCTGGTATTCGGTTAGCTCGCTATAAGATGCTCTGTAGGGCTAGCATTTACAAAGGTGTCCTTGTTCTTGGAGCTGCAAGGATCCCCAGGTTGTCCTGGATTTTGGTGGAACTGTGACAATCACTTCAGTGTAACTTGATTCCAGAACGAATTAGATGCTGCATGAGGCTGAGCAGACTGTTCTTCAGAGTGAGGCAGCGCCCCGCTATCTCTGCTCTTAAAATGAATGAGCAGTTTTCTTGCTCTGGTATCCATTGTGGAAATGCTTTTTCAGACTGTACCATTTGGAGTGCATTGGACAAGGACTGGAAGCGTGCTGCAGTCTTTTCACTGGCTGGTTATGTTGAAAAATTATCCCAAATTGAAGGGGAAAAAACAAGTAGTTTATGAAATTACATTATGTGGAAGCTCCTGTCTGTGTGAGCTCTGGAGTCTGTCTGTTTAATGAAGCTCTCCTACCTTAAGAGATGACCAGACCTGCACAGTTTGGCTTCTAAAATGTGAAGGTATATTCCCAAGAGCATCCAGCAATGGTTTCGATTGCAGCTAGAGCTCTTCCCCAGTTCGGGAATGTGAATTGCATGCATTTATTCAGTTATACAGATACATGCAGATTAATTAAACCAAAAACACTGAAGAAAAAATGGTGCAAACCTTATTGCAGCAACACAACAGTTTTTTGCTTTTTTAAAAGCACTTCTTTTCAAGGATTGCAAGACCATTTTTCATATTTATTGTGGCTCTCACAAAACGATGAACATCTGTTTTGCTTTGTATTCTGCAAAGTCATAAGATGGAGGAGAAACTCTTGCTTATGACAAACAAGTATTAAAGGGCGAAGAAGGCTGTGGGCTACCAGACTGTACAGGAACTTGGGACTGTTTCAACATCTCAATTCTCTGTTTGAGCTATTTCTGTGGCATCAGTAATGACGACATTAATTGCCAAACCATCAGCAAAGGCATTAACATAAGCCAGAACATGCTGGGCAGTTTTAACAGAGCACAGCACTTGCTTACTCAGAGGTGAGACCCACTGAGTTGAGAGGGACTTGACTCACAGGCAAGAGTGTTTGCCCTTAATTACGTGGGTGACACACTGTGAAAATCACTTTCATTGCTGTATTCTTTCCCATTGCAGCGGATCCTCCCTCAACTAACTTGATAGGGCTGTTGAAATGCACTAAAATGCTTTTTGTTGGTTTGTTTTGTGTCCTTAGATAGAGATAAAAATGAAGAAACCAGAAGCTGTACGATGGGAGAAATTGGAAGGACATGAAAGTTCTCCCCGCCAAAAAGAGTTTGCCCCAGGTCTGTGCTGTTCAGCTCTGTGCACTGTCCTCTCAGTTTCTGTGTCCATGGAGTTTCATTCCCAGAGAGAGCCCGCTGGAATGCCTAACGAGCATGCGCAGCTCGGCCCAGCTCTTCTTTACAGTCCTGTGTGTGTTGGGTGGGAGAGGAGAGCGGCACAGCCTGAGGAATTACAACCTCTGCCTTGGCTGATCTTCTACAAACAGCACGAGCTAAGATGCTCTAACTTGACAGGTGTCCATAACTCTTGAGGTGTTACCATTTCATCTGTTTTACAGTTCCAGATTCCACACTCCTCTATCCATCATCTTCTCATTATACAAGGAACTGGGACAAGCTAGTAGTTGAGATCAAAGAAGAGGAGAAGAATGAAAAATTGGAGGGTGATGCAGCTTTAAACAAACTTTTCCAGCAGATCTACTCGGACGGGACGGATGAAGTGAAGCGTGCCATGAACAAATCTTTTGTAAGATAACTGTTCTGTTTTGGGTGCTTTTGCCCATGTGTCATAAGCTTCTGTGTGATGTTTGACTTAGTGTGGCTGGCAGAACGTGTGAGGACTTGAATCCAGATTTGTGTGTGCACAAGTGAAAACCAGACTCTGGTTTGTGACTAGGGTTTTGGAAGTCATATGCTCATATATAAATGTTTTTGTTCAGAAGGAGGGCATATAGGTGTTTGCTACATGTTTAGGCTTTAAAACATGGATTTTCCCAATAGTGCTGCTCGACTTTTCCCAAATGCACCCTTTGCTCTTTTTCGTCTGTAAGGTCTGTCCTTAGAAGAGCGGATTCTTGGGTTTGCTTAAACTTGGAACATACCTTTAAAAATTACTAAAATTACATTTCATTCCTTTCCTTGGAGGACAGTGGGAACAGGGAATGAATATAGTTTATTGTGTTGTATCTGGAAAGAGAGCATTAGAGCACTTCGTTGCAAAGGGGAAAAATTGGGGAAACAAACTCCAGAGTTTAGTTTTGAGTCCTGAAGGCTTTCTAAAGTGTTGCCAGTTTCTGACTAAAATGTTTCACAGGTAGCAAGGCCAAGCGGTTCATCAGTCATTCTTGCATATTTATGAAATAACCACGTCTTGCTTGTGCAATTCGGCTTAAAACGTTTTTGCGGAGGGCACCAGATGAACATTGCCTTTCGGCCGACACTCCCCCACTGCCTCTTCCCGCATGCCTCACTCTGTCGCAAAGTGTTTTGGGGTATTTGTGTCATTTTAGCACTGATGGCTAATGTGTGTGTGTGTGTGTGTTTACTTTTGCAGATGGAATCTGGTGGGACAGTTTTGAGCACAAACTGGTCCGATGTGGGTAAAAGGAAAGTAGAAGTCAACCCTCCTGACGACATGGAATGGAAAAAATTCTAACTTGCTCCGGCGGCATTGCTCGGGTGGGGTGGGGGGGCTGGGCAAGATGTCCTCTGGGGGACTGGCACACTCCTGGACATTGCCTTGTGCTCATTCTTTCTATGATCCCCCCACCTTTTCCCGCTCTCCTTCTCCCCGCTCTCCACGGGTGCTTTTTCTGCTTGCTCTTCCAGCTCACCCACTCCCTTGGCTTTGCACAGTGCTTTCTTCCTCTCTGTCCACAGAGCAGCAGCTTTTTCCTCTCCCCCCCAACTTTTAGAAGAGCTTAGGTGTCCTGCAGAACACAGGGAGATCTGCACTCCAGCAGTCTGCAAGGCCCAGAGAGCCTCCCAAAGGCCAGCTGCAGAAATGACGATGCCAGAGCACCGGCTGCTTCCAATACAGCGTCCCCAGGCTCTTTTAAAAGTGAAAGGGGGAGCGTCTAAGCGAAAGATGGCTCTGCCTTGCGAAAAACCAAGCAAGGGGCAAAGCGACAGCGAGGGAGGCGAGCGAGCAGCATGCCGGGGTGTGTGAAGCGTCAGTGGTGGGGTGTGCAGGACTGCTTGTGGGGTCCCTGAGGGCCGGGGAGCCCCATGCGGAGGTCTGGCCATAGCAGGCCACTCCACTGGCTTCCTGATGTGCCACGCCATGCTGCCCATGTTCTTGCATCTGCTGTTGTGTGTGGACATGGCATCCTCGAAATGAAAGCACAGAACGTTCACTCGGGGGGTAATTTTGGTCTTTGCATCTCCACTTGCTTTTGGAGGGCCTGCTTGTTGCAGGTTTTAGAGGTATAATCGGGAATGGAGGCCTCTTAGCACTGTTCCCTAGGGAGGGGTCCTTTGAAGATAGTTTGGACCTGGTCATAACAGCTGTTTTTTGCTTGGTCATGCATTTGGGGAGTTAGCAAAGCCTTTAATTGGACTGCTTAGGGTTAATGCCTTATTAATGCACACACTTCCTTTAAATAATTTATTCACTGTGGTGACTTCGGGGTAAATACAATTTTCAGCTACAGTGTTAATATTGTTTGTTGCTTAACTATATTCGAATAAAACTGTAAATATATACCTTTTCCATAAATGTGTCAGGGTCGTTTTTTCTTGTTTTTGAAAGCAAACCATCATTTTTAGATTGGTTGACGTGCCAACCTCTCAATAGGGCCTTTACTGGATAAAGTTAAGGCTGTTTACAATAAAAACAGCGGAACATGTGTGAGCGTGATCATGTGACCTAGAAATAATCAGAACGTGACATGAAAAGAGAGGGATTAAAAGCAATTTAGCATAATCACACTGGGTGCATCTCACTGCTGCTTTGTTACTCATCCAGTATCTCACAAGGGATACTCAGTTAAACAGAAGTTGACTTTGTTATGGCAGATTCTATGTTTTGAATGCAATGGGTCAACTGTACTTAACTTGGTTGTATGTTGCATTCTGTTAAACCCTTCTCTGCTCGTCTCAGCCTCCCCTGCCCTAAATTTAGCAATCCAAATTTTTGCTGTAATTGACATACTGCGCAACTTCCCAAACAAGAAAATGCGCTAATGCTTGCGTCTCAGTTGCTCACACCTGGCTGCATCTCCTAGGAGAGGCTAAGCCAGCCAGGAACCACTGGCTTACGAACAAACCTGGCCTATGGTTCTGGCTTGTTGGAGGGCAACAAACTAGGGGAACTACACCAAGGAAACCAAAGACACACCAGAGCCTTCCCGGTTGGCTTAGCCATGCCACTGGCCGGAGGAGCCAAATGGGTGGATCTGGTGACTGGGAGACACACCGCGGAGACTGCTCTTGGCTCATGGGTGGCAGTGGCAGCAATGGGGCCGTCAGTCCTGGGGTGCTTGTGAGCTCAGCGGAGAGGAGGTTCGCCCCTGCACCCCTCGCTCAAAACCACGCAGCCCTCCAACAGTGTAATCCTCCCCTTGCTTAACATGCTCTTTCTTACAGTGTTGCTTCTCACATTTAATGCTGCTGACACCCAGTCTGGACTGCCTTCTTGCTTGGCCTTTTAACTAGTTATCCCTTGAAATGACCCAAGCCACAGTATACAGAATAGCTTTTCACTTCGCTGTACTCTATGATAGTTTGCCAAAGAATTTGTCGTAAATTTCCTGAATTGTCACGAGAATGCATTGCAGCATAATTAAGGTAAAGGTTTCCCCTTGACATTACGTCCAGTCATGCCTGACTCTCGGGGGCGGTGCTCATCTCCGTTTCCTGGCTGAGGGAGCCAGCGTTTGTCCGCAGACAGTCTCCGTGGTCATGTGGCCGGCAGGACTAAACACCGAAGTGCACGGAACGCTGTTACCTGCCCACCGAAGTGGCACCTTTTCATCTACTCGCATTTGCATGCTTTCGAACTGCAAGGCTGGCAGGAGCTGGGACGGCGCACGGGAGCTCACCCCGTGTGCAGATTCGAACCGGCGACCCTTTGATCTACCAGCCCAGCAGCACAGCGGTTTAAACCACTGCGCCACCTGCAGTCCTGCAGCATAATTAGCCAAGCCCTTTTCCTGTCTCCTCCATCTTAATTTGAATTTAAGCTGCCAGTTGGATCCAAAGGAACTGTAGTTGTGTGTTCCCAGGAGAAGTTGTGGGTAGGCTGCCTCATGAGATTTTCAAAAGCAGATTGTAAAATGACAGGGGAGTGGATTGTTTATGGTTCTGAAGCATGGAAGGAAAAGGATAGCACCAAGTGGGTATATGTAGCGCAGTGCGTTTTAGTCCCGGATAGCATTCTTTTACCAAACAGCAGCTCTTCGGTCCTGCCTTCAAAGGTGATCTCTTAATGAATGGAACAGATAACTGGTTGAAAGTGAATTGCTTTCTTTTTTCCCCAGACTACGTGGTTTTTTATCCTGCCTCACTGTCCTCTCTCTGGGTTTTGTGGGCTTCTGGAACGACACAGCAGAATCTGTTTACCCGTGTTGAAAGATAGTATATATTGTAGCATCAGTTCCTCTTTCAACCACCATCACAAAACCCCTATTGTGGTACCCTCCTAAAGTTTTAGTGAGTTCACTGGAATTTTGTAAATGCAAGTCCAATGAGGCATTAAACTATTTAATTTGTCTAGAAATTACATAAACGAGTGATGGATAGGACGCTTTTGAATGCAACTACTAGCGGACATTTCACTGCTTCTGTTAAATAGATTTTTTAGCTTCAAGCTTTACAACAAAGTATTGTAACGTTATCTAAGTCTGTGATGTTGAGTGTACTTCCAATGAAAAGTGCATCCAATTACTTCCAATTAAGTGTGTGCAAGATTGAAATGTAGGGGCTGAAAGGCTGTTAGTGTGTTGAACTGAAGTAAAGATTTGCTGAAATGTACATAGTTTGAAAGCCTTTAGTGGCATGCACAATTCAAAGCAAATAGGGTTTATTAGCAACTTGTCAAATTTTCTATAATGAGCAACAAAGATTTCCATTACAGTCAGGTGAAAGCATCCATACAGAAAAAAAGTGAAGTGTCGTGGGGATAAGATTGAGAGCAGGGGGAGAGTAAGGCAAGCTGCTTTGAGATCATTGTAAGGAAAAAAGATATAAATCTAATAAATAAAATCTCAGTTCTCCGTTTCAGTTAAAGGCATTTTTGCATCTTTGGCCTTTAGTCATTTAGCTCAAGGCGAAATGTTTGCATTGGAACATAGATACCGTTGGCACATGCACGTTTGCCTGAAGGCAAAACCTGTACCAGTCAGTATAACATCTCCCAGGCTGCTATTAATACCACATCTGGGTGTGTGGAAGCAGGCTGTTTCTTTACACCACCTCCCATAGTGACATAGTTAGGCATGCCCATGGTAGGCATGTCATGAGCAGAGCCAGGGGTCAGACTAGATGGCCCAGGAGACCCCTTCTGACTTGCTCTATTTCTACATGATTTAGTGGGCTAATGGGGACATTGTGACCACTCCTTATATTGATTAGTCTGCTTGCTTCAGAAACAAGCGAATGGGCATTTGCTCTCTAAGAGCTGGGCTCCCTTAGGAATGCTCAGAAGCATCAACAGGCACATGGTGAAGAACTAAAATGCCATCCCAGGCTGAAATCTGTTGAAATCCGGCTTCGTCAGCACTGCGTGCCCCCAGGGAGTTTGGACTCGCAGGCTCCACAAAGCGGACCGGAGTCCAGGACTTGCAGGCACCAGTCTTCTCCAGAAAGGCTGATGGGTTTCCTTGAATGCCCCAATACTTGAATTCTGTTGAAGCGTCTGCATCTTTGGTACAGCCCTTCCCTTCCTGCAGCAGCTCAGCAGAGAAAATGTGAACTAATTGGTTTCTAACTGCTCCATCCTGACCCAGGTCTGTATGAACAACAACAGAGAGCAGGTTCAGTTAGGATTTATTTGTCAAATTCTACATGGTTGACAGGAACTCAAAGCAAAGGTCTAGCTAGGAAACTAACCGGACGGATTTTCACATCTCTTTCATAAGATGTGGGTAGGAGAGGCTGAATTTCAATTTCTAAGGGAGCTTTCATGTTGGAAAACCTTATTCATACACAAAAAAGCTAATCTGGCTCTCGTCTTAAGAGTCTTACTTTAAAATGTTGACTTTGAGCAGGGTTTAAGAGGATAAGATTGTACAAAAGGCCTTTTGGTCCAACTCTGAATTATTAAAACTTATGAAATATTAACATAAGGGTTTAATTTTATTTACATCTCTAATAGGTGATGCATTTAAACAATTATCCTTTAACACACACAGAGAGAAAATGAGTCGGGGCTTTTCAGCCGCATTTTTCAAGGTCTACTCCTGCTTGGATTTGTAGTCCAGGCTGCTTCGAGCGCTTCATACGACGCCCAAGATGCGGGCAACCCACCAGCTGCAGGGCATGATAAGCCGGCAAGCGGAGCGGCATCCCTGATAATTATACGGCCACGGGTAGTAGCCCAGGAGAGGCTCACAGATCCGCTGGCAATGTGTGTAGCTCCGCCTGCACTCGATGCAGCAGATCCCGTCGTGGTCCAGCCGCGGGTCAAAGCTCATCCCTTCGCCCGTGTCCAGCTGCTGCAACGCAAATACAGCCACAACGTCAAAAGGCAGCTCTCAGCAGTTCTGTCTAACCTGTATCCCTAGCCTAGCCTAGCCCAGCCCTGCCCAGAACTGGCGGCTCTTAGTCAGAGTTGGTTCAGGCAGCTGTTGGGCCAGCGGCCGGGCTTTTCAGAACTGTACTCATAGCCTCCCGGGGCTCGTGGGCCTGCATACAGGCATGCAGGCTTGTTCCGTTCCGTGAGCCCTCAGAAGCGGAGACCGCTGCTGAAAAGCTGCGGCCGGACAAAGTGTGTGCCGTTCTCGTGAGTGAAAGAAGGGCAATGAGGAAACTGGCAGACTGCTGCCAAAAAGGCTGCAGAATACAGGTAATAAACAGTGTTCTCAGTGGCCGGGGGCGGGGGGGGTGGTGATCATTCCAGCAAATTTGCAAGGAAAAACAAGACGGGGCTTATTCTAAGGTTCAAGGAGGCTGGCAGGCCAGGCACCTTGTGGCAGTTTCTCTGCAGTCGTGTCCCACAGCCAGGCATGGCGAAATGCATCCAGCTGCATCTACGGCTTGTGCAGAATCTCTCTCCCTCTATGCAAAACTCCCCTTTGTGAGCATGTGGCCCAGGCTGCAGCTCAGAGAAGTATGTTTCTGCCATCCCGTGGAGAGAGAACTCTGGAAAAGCTGGGGAAGGATGAAGCTGGAGGGTGGGGGTGGGGGGGTGGGGAGAGGATTCCTTAGCACCTGTGCAGCTCTGGGTATGCACTTAGGGTACCCCTGGTCTAAACACCCAGCAGATGGGAAATGGGCTGGATACATCAGACCCTTGAGGCACACGGCAGAGCTTTCTTCTCCTCCAGAGTCTTGATTCTGCGCTGCTACCTAAAAGGGAAACCTTGCCTAGAAAACATCCCTTTCTGGTGTGAATTGAGGGGAAAGGAGGAAAAGCATTAAGTGCCCGAGGCTACGCCAAGAATCCTGGTATTTATGCCCATCTTCAGTGGAAGAACTGGTATGCAGCCCACAAGAAAAAGGAGGGAAGGCGGCTCCGAGGGAGGGGGAGAGCCTTTTGTTCTCTTCCTTCGGCCTTAGTTATCTGCAGCAGGTGCTCCAGGTGTATCTTTTCTTCATTCCTGCCATTCCTTTGAATTCTTGACCAAAAAAGAGCAACGATGATCGCATGGAGAACATTGGCCAGGCACCTGCTTCAAAAAGAGGCCACGATGCCGAATCGCCCAACCGCCCCCTCTGCAGCACGTGTTCCTTTCTGTGCCCGGCTTCTGCTCCCAATGGAGTTCTTGGAAATAGCCAGCACTTCTGGGTTTCCTGCTCAGAACACGCCTCAGGTTCACTTCTCCACCCAATAAGGCTGCTGTGCTGCTTTTGAGTGTGGGCTCAGGAAGACCGTGGAACCCAAAACTGCACTCTGCTTGTATTTCTTTAACAAGTTAGTCCTGCTTTTTAAACAAAGAAAGCACGTTGCTGTTTTCTCATAATTTAAGAGAGAAGAACTAGGGAGAAAGTGTGAGAGAAAAGCCGCAGGAGAGCTGTGCTTTCGGAAGCAGGCTCCTTTCTGTTGCTGACTTCATGTTTTTTCATCAGTCCAATACCTTGCGTTATCTGACAAATTGCATTTGTTATCACAATGTGCTACATTTTATCTCGGATGTAAATTGAAATGGCACAGGACGAGTACAGGAACCGGGATAGCTGGGCTTTGGCCATCCCATCCGTCTCTCACCTGCACACGGCCAAGGTCTCTCCCTGCCGAGCGCCGGATCCCCTGAATGCCTTTCACTCGCACCCCTTCCCTGGTTACCATATTGGCCATCAGTGCCAACTGCTTTCGGCCGCCCCAGAGCCAGCGTCTCGCCAGTGCACGAGGGCGCATGGGCGGCACGCCCTGGGAGGGCAGGAGTCACTCGATCCATGGCAACATCCATGGATCCAGGGCAAGAGCCCTGTCCTGGCCAGCCATTCAGCTGCGGTTGTCCAGGCAACTGGATCTGGGCCCCTTCCGATTGAGGGGCCATTGCTGCGTTCAGAGCAACTCCAGCATCAACACCAAGGCAAGTGAGTGGCCTGGAACGCTGCTGAGAAGCGCGAGAGAGGCACCCGCTGTCCAAAGGACTTTCCTTGCAATCGTGAGCCTGGAAAGGGCCTTCCCTTTCAGCGCAAGGACGACTCTTCCTTCTCTACACGGAGGAAGCTGATCGGAACTGGAGGCCACTCTGGGCATCTTGTATGAGAAACCCCTGAACTAACTGTGCATGCTGGGAAGGGCGCCTCGATGCCCCTCACCCCGAAATATCACGGGCGGTTTAATGCTGCTTTGGACACTTGTCCCTCCCAGTCTCACTATTCCAGAGTGGATCTTGCAGGGAGCCTGCGGAGCCCACTGAGCACATGGCTCCATCCACCCGAGGGGGACCCCTCAGCCATGGGGCTCGCTGGGCAGCCCTAGACCCAGGGCTGTGCCGAAATCTGCGGAGGGGAAGTCCTACGGAGAGCTGGGTGGACGAGTGACCAGGGCCTTCACTAGCCAATACTCACATGGTAAGGATTATCCGGATTAAAAGCTGGCCTGATCTCTCTCCCAGGAGGTTGGGTGGCATTTGAGGGTGGTTCGCGTGGCTCAGCCCGTGGGGTGGAGCGTGGCCTCGTCGTTACTTCCTCGGCAGCTGCTTCAAGTTTGTCCAGGTTTGCATCGGGCTGGGTCTCGCGTGCCTTCCGAGCAGCCCCCCTCTTCCTTCTCTGCCCAGCTAGACAGACAGACACCGGGCACATCTGCAGTAAGAGCTCATGGCACATGGCACATTGAAGCAGCTTCTACGAAATGCTAGTTCAAAGAAGCGGGACTGCACTCCGCAGGCCCACCAGGCAAATCCAGTGCATTTATTTTGATGCCTTGCAACATGGGAGATGGTGTTTTACCTGGAGGCACTTGATGCGCTGCAGGAAGGCTGAGACCTGACACATGACCCCTTCCCCTAGTGGCCGGATCTTGCAAGTCCCCGTTTAGAAGTTTCTCTGAGCACTAGAGACACCCCAGTCAATGGCAGAGGGACAAGGGAGGTTCTTGCATCCCGCAGAAGCCCTAGAGCAGTCTCCCAGCTTGGCAGTCCAGACTCTTTGGGCTACAGTTCCCAGCACTGCAGACCCCTGGCCATGCTGGCGGGGCAGATAGGAGCTGGCATCCAAAACTTCTGGAGGGCCCCAGTGGTGTAATGCATCTCCAGAGATCTTGGAGGACAGTTGAGGCTTGGAACAGAGCATACTGAGCGAAGGCGCAAGCGCTGAGATACAGATACGCACCCGAATCGGCAAAAGCGCTGCTGCACGGAATACGCCCACTTTGCACGATCAGAGCTGATGTAAGTCCCCAGCTGAGCAGGGCTGGAGGCCTCTGTGGGAGAGAAGTTACCTTTTGGATAGGAAGGTCGAAGCCAGAAAATGTGCAGATCTTCACAGAGCTCTAAAATTTTAGGACTCAGGAAATTGCTGTTCTTTATGGGCTGGTCGGCAGCAACCCACACCAGGGAGTTTTCATCGAATTTGGCTGCCATAACTTCATCTTCCTGTGGGTAGACAATAAAGAATTAAGAGACCTGCAGGCAGCAGATGGACAGAAGTTGCAGCACACGGCTGAGTCGCATAGCAGATGAGATACGGATGATCGCCAGACGATCGGCGATGACTGAGGGCAGGCCTGCTTTCCACTCGGGTTTTTTGTGTCAGGTTCCTCTTCCGCTTCCACTGCCACGAGCTAGAAGCAGCAGTAGTATTAGCTGATCTTATCAACCTCAAGGAGAAGAATGAAATTCGCTCTACTGGAAAAAGGCAACCTCAAAGATGTGTGTGGCCAGGATGCTGTCCCCGGTGGATCCAGTGTCCCCTCGGCCCTGGGGTGATATATCCCAGCTTCCATATGTTGCTTCAGAAGAAGTGTGCTTTGACATTCAGGGCCACCGTGGGGCAGGAGAGCTGGAAGGGCCTCGAAGGCCCTGAGCCCAACCCCTGGCTCAATGTAGGACTCCCAAGTCAAGCATCCCCGAGAGAGGGCTGTCCAGCTTCCCCAGAAGTGTGGGGCTGCCCACCCCCTCCCGAGGACACGGGCTCCATTGCCACAATTATGGCTTTCCCTCTTCTCCCCTAAACACAACTTAGTGGCTGGGTTCACACGATACAAGTAACCACAGTTCCTTTGTTTAATTCTGATCTTCCCATCAGACAGTCAAGTGTTTTCTATGTTGTGACGATTTCCTCACTGAGTCCTCCCACTGCTGGCACATATCCCATCAGCCACCATGCCTGAAGTTCAAGCCAAGACGCTTCGCTTCTATTTTACATCACCTGCCTCTTCCTCATGGGCCCGTTACTAGCTAGAGAAGGATAGTAGAGACTGGACAGCAGGAATGGCTTGTGCAGTCACCTCTCTTTCCAGAGGACTCTATGATTGCTGCCTGCCAGGACCATGGAAACATGATCCTGGGTTCAGACAACATGACAAGACATGGTGGTACAGTGAAACCATAGAACACACCATTGTTTCTTATTGTAGTTTCTAAAGACCAAACTTACCATACAGAAAACCAAGCCTGAGTTTGCAAAGCACAAGGAGACAAGAATGATAACAAACTATCATGGCTTGTTGTGTTCCCTGAACCCAGCTGGCGTGTGGCATGAATAGTGTGTGCATATATCTGTGTGACACATTTGCACACTCCTTTCAGAAGGAAATGCCTGTGCCAGTCAAATATATGTGCATCTTGTCCAGTGTGCAGCTCAAAAGTTACTGATGCTTTCCAGAATGTTGAGGGGCACAGTCTGAATGGAGACTGGCTACTGTTTTGCTGTTGTGCTTGGATGGTTTTTAAAGGACTGTTTTCTGTTATAACTGGGCTTTAGCTGGCAATCTGGATGTTATTTTTACCCATCGTGGATGTCAGTTTCAACAGATATTAAATAAATAACCAGTATAAATATTTTTTTCTAAATTGCTCTTGCAGTTCTTTTCTTATCGGGATGTCTTTATGTGCTGACCTTACTGGGGGCCAGTTCTTGCATGACGAGAACAGCTTGCCTGTGGATTCGCTCTCTCTGCCATCCTGGCAACTTAGAAAAGGGGAAGCCACCAAAGGTGAGTGGAATCGCCTGAGAAAAGTGACGGCAACTGCAAAGTCAGGATGGGGCGGGAGATCGCGAGGCCCTGCCCACCACCACATGGCCACCATTCCTGCAGTGGTGCGGACTCACCCAGGGGGGCTTCAGGGACCCAGCACCGCTCCAAGACGGAAGAGAGGCCCTGAAATCCAGACACTGATTTATTAAGCCTGCGCCCAGCTGACGGGACCACAGTTAATCTGCGTGGGAAAATGTTGAGCTGCGGATTAAGAACACATCCAATTATTTCTCAGAGCCTCTTTGGACTTGGTGTGGGCGCTGCTCTGACAGCAGGTGAAAGTGGAAATGTGGAAGATGCCGTTTCCATCTCACCACCATTGGCAACTGTTTTGGTTGACTCGGTAGTGAATTGGTTCTTCCTGCCCCAAAAAATGCATGCACGGGTCACATGTAGACGTAGGTGCGATTCACGTGTGGCTCCATTCGCAGTGCCCACCATCTCTGAATTGACTAATTGGGTTCAGCGGGGCCTGCGCAAGAGAATGCAGGGCTGCAGTCTTACTCAGCTTCTTAATTGATCCATCAGCTGCCTTTTGAGCAATTAAGCCGCACACATCTTTAACAGGATAACAGACGTGGGGCTCAGGAGCACAGGCTTCCCCACCAGCTGAGTGGGACTACGCCTCCATAAGTCTGAGGCAGCATGGGAGGTGTAGGAGTTGTAGTCCAGCTTGTCTGGAAGGGACCCGGTCGGGGAAAGACGCAGAACAGAAGCAACTGCTTTTTCAGTGTTGAATCTCCACCCGGTCATTTTCAGAAAGTCGGAAGAAGCATTCAGCATCTCGGCATGGACCAAGTGGCCATGTTCCACAGCTGCAACATTTTCATATCCCCGCTGCTTGGCTTTCTAGACTGCCCTCTTCACTGCCCATCTTTCTGCAATTCCCAGAGTTGTCGCTGCTTGAAGGATCAATGCCCAGGATGGGTAATTTAGCAAACATAATGCGGCTGCCGAAGCAACTGTACTTTTCTCAATTCATGACTCTTCCAACTAACTGCACAGCTTTAGCATTACATTATGGTAATGCCTGAGCATCTAGTAAAAGGAGCAAACAAGATTACGTCATAAATGTCCCGGTTCACATTTCATTATAGCAAATGTTGAATATAAAATAGCCAATTAGGCTAGCGTTTATAGAAATCAAAAGGGGATTTATCTCTAATCTGAGGCAGTGTGATTTTCTTTACCATCCAGGTATTTTTATTTCCAAAAAGCCATCACAAATACTTTCCAAAAAATGGTGAGAGGAAGATACAAATGAAACCTCTTAAAAAAATCTCACTAGCTTGAGAGCATAAAGCCAGTTACAAAATCAATAATGACACTGTCCAAAATAAACTTGGCTAAATAAACTTGATCTAGTGAGGCACCTATACCAAATCCCACAGACTTCTTGGCAGAGGCCATTCTGAATTTTACCCTGTGGATCCATACACCTTCTGAGCTATTTTTTTCTTCATGGCTGCTAAGGAAAGGCAAGCTTCTCTTGTGTAAAAATAATAGTTGGATTCTTTAAAGTTTCTAGTTCAATCAGTGCCATTTTCCTGCATTCCTTTGAAGATGAGAATGAAAAGCCTTTAGGGTACACTTCAAAACGAAGGCTCTTTTTAACTTGCACTTCAAGCTTTTGGTCAATATAATTGCTTTTACTGAACAAGGCTTTTAATCAGAACCATCATATTAACTCAACGGTGGAACTGGAAGCTGAACACAGTGCAAACCAAATCTTTCACAGCATCATAAAATTGATCTCTAGAGTAATAAAGTCTAACCTCATATTCTAGGGGAGAATTCTCTAAAATTTAAACCAACTCTCACTGATGTTCACCCGGTATATTTTAAAGACCCCTCCAAGGAATCCCATGGAAGTAAACAATCGCTATTCCACTGTCTGCAGGTCAGCCTTCCAACATTTGAAGGTGTAATATTTTAAGACCTTTCCAAAACAGCCACGCACTTTTTCTTCAAACGAGCTCCTTGGAGAACAGGAAGCAGTCCTCATACTGTAATACTTCCAAGACCCCCTTCTCCTTTTCAGAGCTCCGTCTTTACAGAGAACTGTCCTGGACATTAGGTGTAATCGGGGGTCCAGCTACCTACCAGGTCAAAAGAGAGACTCTCTTTTGTCATCGCATTGACTTCAGGGACGTGAGCTTTCGCTTGGGCTTTAATGTAGCATTTCTCTCCTCCAACAAAACGGATGCCAGTTATACCCTGCAAAGCAAGATCTTGTCACTACTATAATTGCAAGTGTCCAGCTGCCACCAGGCTACTAAAACATCCAAATGACTTACGCATAAAAGTGCTTTTTAACATAGAAAGCAGAAAGAAAGGCTCGTTTCTGATCACATGGTCACAGGAACTCGCAAACACCATGACATAAAAGGGTTTCGGGAATGGTTTTAACAAGCAGCAGCTTGATGAAATGCTTTTTATCATTTATCCCCTATTCAGACCCTGCAGCAGGAAGCACACTGGCAGTTTGCTTTGCTTGGCAGGAAACAGGAGAAACTCTGTGCCTGTGAAGCATCTCTTCCTCTCTCTCACACACACATCAAGCAACCGAGAAGAAGGAAAAGCAGCCTAGCAATAAACCCTTTCCTTCCGATTCACAGCAGTTTAATTACTCAGAAATCTCAGTTCCAAGCATTTTTATTAGCAGAGTGCTGCCCTTTATTGTTTTCTGCCACCACCTATTTTCGTGGCACTTTCCCAAGCATGAGATTCTTAAGCCAAGGGACTTCTAGTCCCTAAAAAAAAATAAAAATGAAAGGGCGACGGCAGAGGGAGGCGAGGGAAATGCAGGTGGGGAAGAGAATGAGAGTATTTTGTTCAATGGGGAACGGTGTGCAGGCAGAGGGGCTGCCGAGGGAACAGGTGGCCAGGCCATGGTCCTTCCCAACAGAAGAGGAGCCTCAGCTTGGAAATCTTGCTGAGAAATCCCCGCATTCCCCCTGAAGATGCCTTCCGAAAGCTCTCAGGCGGCCCTGGGGGACCCCTGCAATGCACAGAGGGAGACTCAGGAATGTGGAGAGCAGAAATGCCAGCAATCGTTGTAGCAAGGTTTCCAAGAAACTGCCCCAAGCCCTTCCTTCGGCAGAAAGAAATCTTAGGAAAAAAGAAGGCGAGAGGATGGGGGTGACGGGCACAGGATTCTCCAGAGCATGCCACATACAGCTGGAATGTCAAGGGAAACCGAAATGGAGCCCCTTCCTTTGTAGTCCTTTTTATAGGACGCTTCCCAAGTCCCTCTGACATTTCAGGTTGGTTTCGCAGGCCCCTGAAGGAACCCTTTGCCAAAATGAGCTGAGACTATTGCATCCATTCTTCCTTCCCTCAAAAAGGAAAAGAAAAAAAATCAACCATTCTCACAATCTGAAAATCGTGAACTTCTATAGCCTCTTCCTTCCCACTTCCAGTTTTAAAGGTCTCCTGGTTGTTCCTCGCATCTATTTCCATGGAACCTTCTTGGACCTGCCCATCAACACTCATCGTATAGCGTACATTGTAGACCTGGAACCAAAACAAAAATATTTAGGGAAGACTTTGGGGTCATTAATAAAGTGCTTGGCATGTAGCGTTAACAGGACAAGTGATGCGATCTTGCCTCTGGTGGCGCCAAGGAATCTGGGCCAGCTTTCTGGGTGATCTCAACGTTCATGCCAAAGCTTCCTAGCTCAGGTGGCCCCAAAAACTTCTCACCCCAAAGGTTAACAAGTTAGTCATGTTTAGCCCTTTCTGGATGACTCTGACTGGCTCTAACCTTACGTGTTGGCGTGCACCTTCCATGACTTTGTCCAGCTGTCCAAATATTTCTCGGATCTTATTTTCACATGGCATGGAAGGCCTGGGTGGGGAGTGGAGGAGTTCGGAGTGATGTAAGGGCCTGAGAACATCAGAACATAGGGAAAACCCTGCTGGATCAGACCCGAGGACCACCTAGTCCAGCACTTGGTGGCAAACCCAGCTGCCCACGGGATCCCTCCCGTGCAAGGCCTCCCCCTGCCCAACCCCCTCAGCAATGGATGTGTGCAGGCAGGCCACCCCTGGTCACGGAGGAAGCCCATGGCCAGCAAGGCTAGTAGCCACAGATGGCCTCCTCAATCTGTCCATCCCTCTTTTAAAACCATCCGGATTGGCGGCCATCACCGCTTCCCATGGTAGCAAATTCCACAGCTGAACTAGATGCTTTCATCTGTCCTAAATCTCCCACCCATCAGCTTCCTGGGTGACCCCTTTGGGTTCCATTCTTATGCCTCCTTCCCACTTTCTCCACCCTGAGCTTGGAGACCTCTGACCTGTCTCCTCCACCCTTTCCTCAGCTGAGCAGTCCCAGTCGTTCGTTGCAGCTGCTCCTCAGGCTAAATGCTCGTTTTTGTTGCCCGTCTCTGTACTTTTTCCCACTCAATAATGTCCTTTTCCAGGAAAGGCAACCAGGAATGAACACGGTATCCCAAGTGTGGTTGCTGCCAATATGATCTCTGCAGGCCCATTTCCCACCCCATTCCTAATTATTCATAGCACGGGGTTGCTGCTTCTTCACGGCAGCTGTGTGGTGGGCCAACATTTCCACCGCCCCAAGATCCCTTTCTTGATCTGGACTTGTTGCCCCGGGATGCATGACACACGTGCATGGCTGGTGCAAATACTCAGCCACCCAAGCTGGATTTTAATTTTGCTACTAGCCACACCTTCTATCATGCTTTGGCCATAAAAAAGCAAGGGAGAAAAAATTTCCACCCTTGGAAAGAGAGGGAAATGAAATGCCTGATGCATATGGATGAGTTCCAAGAAGAAATCTTAAGTAAGCTTGTTTCTTGTTCAAACTTTTCTGGCTGAATTATAAATGAAACCTGGCAGAATAAGGGAGGGTTTATTCTGTGCTTTAGCGTGGAAACATCTGGAATGCAGGTCCTGAAAGGGCCGCTTAGTTCTCGATATTTTGCTTCCTCGATATCACAAAGTTGCAAGACACACCTCATATATCCCATAAACTCCGGTTATATCCTGGTTTGTATTATTCTCAGAGGTACAAAGAACAAGATTATGGAGCTTAGCTTGAGGAAACTCACTCGATGTAGCAGATATGATGTGCCATTCGGGTTGGGGCGGACGGTGAGCAGGAAAGGCCCCCTTGGGAAAACCCAACTCAACCAGGACACAGCCCTGATTTTTACGCCTGGTCACAAACCTGCTTGAATCTCTATTTTAATTTTCTAATTAGTTTTCAATCTAAAATACCGCCAAACCATACAAAAATGTCTCAGATTAAACATGCAGGTACAAGATGTTAGGCTTTATTTATTTGAAGATTTATTTTCGTCCTGCTTGCATCTAACAGAATACAGCTGAAGCTTCCAGGATGACCCAAGCTTTCCACTCAGCCACCTTTTCAGAGCCATAATGAGCATGATCAGGTGGGTCTCTCGAGGGGGCTCTACCGCACTCTCCCACTCTCCTCTCCAGAACGGGGTGGCCAGAGGCAGCTCCGTTCCTGACATGGAGGAAGGATGCCTGGTGCTTTTGAAGGTCGAGTCTGGCTGTGTGGCCAACTATCCAGTGATCCAGTTATGCTAAGAGCTGAAGAGCAGAATACTCCTGAAAGCCAGGTAAGAGCGTGACCCCTTTCAGGCAAGGCAAACAGGATGTGTGTGTATCACACCCACAGCGGGTGGCTTGGGAGAGTGGTACGTGCAGCAAGTGACTGCAGGAGAAAGAGCAGGGCAAGCCCGAGACTTTTTGCCAGTGAGCCGCCTCCACCTGTATCAACGTGCAGCGCGGCAGAGGCTGGCCAAGCTGTCCTGCTCCTGGGGCAGAGAAGGCTCCTGAGGACGGAGAGGCCCTGAATCCCGGAACAACGCACTGCCCCCCCAAGGCCCCCCTGCCCAAGGGAGAGCCCTCCCTGCTGGAGGAGACCCAAAGGAATCCAGTCCCAAAGCATCCAGTCCTCACCTCCTTGTCGTTCACCTTCCAGTAGTAGAAGGCTCCCATGGCTCCCAGCAGGAGGAGGATGGCTCCACCGATGAGCACCATGGCCCCGATCCTGAGCAGCCGCCCGGTGCTGGCGGGCTTGGCCATCACAGTGGAGTACGCCTGCAGCAAGGTGGGGGGCAGCGTGAGGACAGCCCCAGTCTCTGGTCCCTCGGGGTCCCTGCTGGGCTGCCGGGCCACGTGGCAGAGGCATGCCTGGCTGGAGTCTCCCGCGCGTTTGCTCCAAAGTCAGGCTCTCCGCATCTGCGGGGCTTACTCTGCAGTAAGTGCGCTCTGGATAGCGGCCTTACTCTGTAATTATTCTTATTCGCTTCCCCCTGGATTGCAACTGTTCTGTAGGATTCCTTTCTAGGCAGCAAGCTCTAAAAACTCAGAAGGCACCGTGCAGATGTGATCACAAATATTCCATTTATATCCCACCTTTTCTCCTTTTGCAAGGGACCCAAGGCTGCTTACCCAGACTTCTCGTTAACCCCACAACAACAACCCTGTGAGGCAGGCTAGGCAGAGGGTGTGAATGGCCCAAAGTCACCGGGCAAGCCTGCTGGCTGCGGGGGACTAGACGCTGCACCTCCCAGGCTCTGCATGCATGTGTGGGGTTCACCCCTCTCTGCATCGCACAGGTGGGCCAGGGGCTTGCGGGGTGCATGCACGGGCAACCACAATGGGTACAGCCTCCAAGCAGCCCAGCTGGGTTAATCTATGGCGACACCTCCCCTGTGTCTGTGCCCCTGCTTTGGGACTGAGGCTGAAACCCAGAATGGCCAGGGCTGGGTGGTATGGGGTGCACCCAGGGCGGCGGGGCGGGGGGGCTTTTCTTCTGCAAGCTTCCCGACCCATTCCTGGGACGCCACAGAAGGACCCAGTGATGACGGCCGGGCAGCCCTCCCTTGGTCCCTGCTGCTTCCAGCTCCCCCAGCCCTGCAAAACGCCTGCCAACGAGGGCGGCAGAAGCACCAACTCGCTGGAGTTTCCCTTCCTGACCGTTTGCCAGTCCAGGAACCTTCCAGGTCCTAATAAACGAGCATTTTCTGCTTTCTCGCTTTGCTAGAAGATGCGATCTCGGGAGACGTGGGGAATAGGACTGCTGAGGCAGAAGCGGTCTCCGCGTACTTAACGGGGCTCAGTCTAGGCTTCGTGGTTAAAACGCGACACACCTACCCGCTGCTCCTCTCAGCCCGAGGCACTCTGCACATGCTCGCGAGGCATGCCCTCGGTGCCCCAGGCTTGGAGCGCGCCTGGGCTTCCGGGGCAGCAGCCGGGGCCGCGCCAGAGCGGGCGCAGGCCCCTGATCGTGCTGGGGGCGATGGGGCGCACGTCGGGGGGGCCCGGGAGGTACTCACGGGGGGCAGCGGGCGCCGCTCGACGTCCTCCGGCCCCGCAGAGGCGATGGGCACCTTCTCCAGCCGGTCCGCCATCCGCGCCGCTCCGGGACTCCTTCCCGCGCGCCTCCGCCGTGCGCCCCGACGGGGCGGCGCGTCGTGGCGAGGCGAGGAGGGGCGAGGAGGGCGGCTCGCGAGGGGGGCGGGCCGGGCCGGGCCGGGCCGCCCGCCAGCGGGGCCGCGCAGCCCCCGGGGCCTTCGGGCGCGGAGGCAACGGCCCTTTCCGCGCCCCGCCGCGCCCCCTCCAGCCGCCGAGCCGCCGCGGGAAAGCCGAGCCCGGCGCAAGGGGCGGCTCGGCCCGCTGCCCTGCGGTTTCCTGCGGGGGGCTGCTGGAGAAGAGCCCCGGCCGGGGGCGCAGCCGTGCGCGGGGCCGTCGCGGGCGCCCCGCCCTCTGTCCCGGGCAGCCGGGCTCGGGAGGAGGGCTGGAGGGGCCCAGGGGCGGGCTGCCTAGCGGGGAGCGCAGAGCCCTCCCCGCGCCCCGGACTCTCGAGCTGGATGCGAGGACGGCGCACGGCGCGGGGCCGCGTCCCCGAAGGCGCGGGCGCCAATGCTCGCGCGTCCTGCCCGCTGGTGCTCAGGATCGGGCGGTGAGTCGTGGAGATCCAGGCACTGGGAATGCAGGCAGGCATTCGGGTTCCTCTTGCACCCCTGGATGCGGCCCTGGCAAGGCGGAAGCGCGGCCCCTGCGCTCGCCTCCCGCGGCATCCACGCCGCCCCCAGGGCCCCGGGCGAGCCGCCCTCTCCCGCCACGCGATGCCCACTCGTGGGTCGGTTGAGCGGAGGCGCAGCACGGCTGTGCGAGGTGCGTGAAGCCAGGAGGGTTCCCGACCCGGATTTCTTCCGCTCTGGCCAGCCACTCCCAGAGTGGGCGACCCTCTCTCCGCAGCCATCCTGAGATAATCCTGCCAATCCTGAGATAATCCTGCCATTCCAAACAGAGAAGAAAAATGTCCCGCACGGCTAGGGCACCTTGATCAGACGGTGAGGCCCTCGGTGCGCGTTTTGCACCAGCTGAAGCTGCCCTCGTGGCCTGCGCCCAGTTGGGGACCTTCGTGAATTTCGCGGATTTGCGTTTTCGCAGACGGACACGAGGCGGGTCTCATCGGTGGCATTCTTAACGTTGCGTTCTTCGTTTGGCTGGGGTTGTGATGATGGGGAGCTCACCCAGAAATTCTTCGCATTCTCCGTCTCATTAACCTCACCCGCCCACAGACATCAAAGGGCACGCCAAGATTGTCACGTGAAATTAGAATTTAGGCTGCCACCTTACAACAGTGGCATCTATGTGAGCCTTCTGTGCTTGCGTTATCGATGGCATTTCCCATCTTTGTGAACAGTCTTGCAAACCAAACAGAGTTGGAGTGTGGAAGTAGACAAAACTAAACCAGGACCGGGGAGGCAAGATAACAGAGGTGTGTGGCTTGATCTATATTTGTTTGCTTAATTTATGCAATTACACCAAGACGGATAGCAGCAGGATCCTGTGACCGAATTTTCAAGTTCTTATTTTTCTCGTAACTTTGATTACAGCAGACGTGCTGGAAAGGGGGCTGGTGAGGCCCTTCCGCATTGTTTTCCTGATCCCACTCTGCCCCATCCTGCTGAACGTGGTGTGATGCAACCCAACTGGTTATGAGAATGAGGCGGATGCGAGACGAGGTTGTTTCTTTTGGTGTTAGTGGGGGAACGGCCAAGGGACGTCCTTTTTCCCAAGGGTGGAGACAGAGGCAGGGTTGTAAGAGGGCTGGGGCCACTCCACAGCATCTGGCCTGCTTCTCTAGGATAAGCTTTGGAAAAGCTAATCACTGTTTTTTGCATGGTTTGAATGGGAAGCATCCGATTCTGCGATGCGCTTTCTCATTTGCCTCCATCGTCCCTTATGCACCTTCCCTTGGATACCAAGAAAATATTTGTCCTCTTTCTGTACACACATTAAAGTGAAGGATGAATCTATTGACAAATCAACATGCATATATGCAGCTTAATTTTTTTAAAAAATGTGTTCCTTTAATGTCATTGCTTTAGCTGAAGTGCTCTGAGCAGTTAATTCATAAAACAGACAGCATTTATTTATTTAACATATTTGTATGTCACCCCCATTGCAACCCAGCCTCGGGGCGGCTCACAACATATACAATTAAAACCATTAACTATTAAACTATTTAAAACTGGCCCATCTCGAGATACCGATTAAAATACAATAAATACCAACAATTTAACCTAAGAATTAAAATAACTTTTAAATAAAAAGGTACGATAAACCATACATCCCCTCCCTGCACGCAAACATTTTAAAACAAATTAACGGCACTTAATAGATGATGCAAGGTAGACCTGTAAAAATATGTGTAGTGGGAAGGTCACTCAAGCCCTTAAATGGCCTTGGGCATCTTCAGTGCCTCAGCCGAGAGGGCTGTCTTAACCTGGTGCAGAAAGGAACACAAGGTTGGTTCCAGGTGAGCCTCAGCAGGGAGATGATTGAACAGCTTGAGGGCCACCACCATAAAGGCCCGGCCTCCTGCTGCTGCCCCCTGGGCTTCCCTCAGACATGGCACTCTGAGAAAGGTGCTGCATGTTGGCATGGTATCGGGGGTGGCGGGGCAAGCAATGCAGTCAAGTATTGTGGTTCCGGCCATTTAGTGTTGTTGTTGTCATTGTTGTTGAAGTTGAGATTTCTGACAACCTGCTTGATGCAGGCTCAAGGCTCAAGATTGGGGGTTGTTGCAACATTATAAAGACAGGAAAGAACATTCAGGGAAGAAGGTGAGGTGGCCACGTGGGCCCCATTGACCTTATTACCACAATTATTTTATTGTTATGAACATTTGCTGAGAAGCTACTTTTTAAAGTGTTGTCGTGTGGAAATTCTCCCCAACGCATGACGTATCCCTGAGAGGCAGTGAGCCTCTCATTTCCACAGCCTGGGGTGTGGTTTGGGGTTATTTTTCCTTACCTCGTAGAGATAAGTTTTTTGGGGGCTGTCATTCTTTCCTGAACTCTCATAAATACGCGTCTGAAGCTCTGCCCGCCCTCAGGCCCTGGTTGAAGCTCTGCTGCAGGTGTGCCAGCCAGGCCTAAGGCAAGGTGGAAACAATGTGAATCCCGCCTCCCCCTCCACCCTGGAAGCTTTTAGCACTTCAGACGCCCAGCAGAAGTGGCGCAATAAAAGATCACACCTCATCTATTATGCATCGCTTGTAAAAATTAAATGAAAGATTAATGCTGAAAAAGACGTCTGGTTCCTTTCTGCCCAGAGCTCCTGCGACACCTCCTTTCTCCGTCTGATTTTGATGAAGAGATTCTCTCTTGAAATATCTTGGGTTGCAAGATAGCCTCGCAATTCCCTCTTTTAAAAAATAGGTATTGTGAACGAGAAAAGCAACTACCCCAGAAGAATTAAGCCATGGGCCTTCCAAGGAGCCTTCCCTTTCTCTTATGTAATGGATCCAACCCTTCCTCCCGAAACGCACGTCTTTGTTCTGCCTGATATCTTCAGAAAGCCAATGCCAATACGTCATTGATGTCAGTCCAAAATTACACCCAACGCCATTGTTCTCTGGCATCGAGTCTTCCTATTGTTGCAGAAGAAAACGCCAAGTTCCTACTTTGTGTAAGCACAGGCGGGCTCTTCTGTCAATTTCTGTCATTAGCGATCAAATACTCCCAAAATCTTAAAAAGCACAGATGTTGCTGAAAACAAATGCAATCACAGTTCATTAGATCGGAAGCACGGCATTCTTTGTGAATCTCTTAATTGGCTTGTCCCTGGATGGGGGGATACTGTTGTAGCTCATTTCTAATGATAAGTCCTCTGATCGTCTTCATTAGCAAGCAATTTACTATCCCCAGAAGGGGAAGGGTGTACACAGTTGCTGCCTGTTCCAGCAAATGTGGGAATTCATGGCTTTGATCAGGGTTGTGTGTGCGTTGCTTGACTGTACACAAGTGGCAGAGAATGCTAAATGTGGCATTGAATGCAGAAAATCGCTTCCTGAGAATCTCTGGGTTTGTTACAAGAAGAAAAAATCAAGTTTCTAGCCCTCATGGCTACAAAGGTGCTACATGACACCTGGTGAATTCCAGAAGCCAGGTGAGTAGTGAAGTATACAGGCAATGGTCTCACAGCAGGTCACACCTTCACCCGCCATCCATCCTTTTCATTGGAGATGCCAGGGACTAGAATTTTGATCACTCTGCCCCTTTTTTGTTTTGGTCCAAGCTCTTCTTCAGCAGCTTCCATGCAGAATCTTGCATTCTCTGTGCAATCCGGGTGTCTGAAAATCACACTGCATTTTTGTTTGGTTAGTTTTGCTTTGGTTTTGGAAGTAGAGGAGGGAAACCGCAATGACCCCTTCTTTTTCTTTATATTTTAAGGCTGGTCTGGCTGTTCCCTCTCTTGCCTTGCCTTTAATTTTGCAATCGCACTTAGTGAGGGTAAACTTGGTTCAATTTTGCAGTCGCTTTTGGACTGCAAAATTGAGGTTCTGCACGGCTTTGGCGAGCGAGGCTTTAAAATAAAATAAACAGGGCTCCACTCACCGACTCCGAAGCCAGGCTGTGGAACGCAGGGCCCAAAGTTTGCAGATCTCGGGACCACAAAGGCTGACATGCCCCCCCCAGCGAATGCCTCCTGTGAAACCTGGAATGGGACGCGGGCTGCTTGGTGCAGCGTCCCCTCCAAATCCAGCATGTGCTCGACAGCGCCGAGACGATCCGCTCCGCAGAAAGACAGCGTGGCGGACCTTTCGCAAGGCGGCCGGCAGGGTGTCCCGCAGTACCAGCCACTGGGCTGGGAAGTTTCCAGAGTATCTGCACGCAACCACAGAAGGGGCACGTCTTGTGAAGGCCCTCCCCTATGGATGTGCACGGAATAGCACTTCCCGTCCCTTCCCACTGGGTCGGTGGACATGTCGAAGAAGCCGCCCACTAGGAGGACTGGGCGAAAAGCACCCTGCAAGACACATCTTTCCAGCATTGTTCACGAAGCACATAGAACTGTGTCTTTCCTCTTCCCTGTTGTGAGAAATGAAATGTTACTGTTACTAAGTGGCAAGGTGAAAACCAAAGACAGGGTGAAATACAGGGCTAGGGCAGGATCATCGAAGTCCCGTAAGGACAAAGGGCCTGAGGATGGAACCATGTAAATCGTTGTGCTAAAAGTAGTAGTGTTTCTTACATCCAAGTCCTGAAAAATACCAGAGAGGGTAAGAATTGGGGGAGGGGGCAGTGGTAAAACTGTCACCTTCAGTGGACGAGAGCAGGAAATTGATTGCTTTTTACAACTGGCCGTAATGAGACTGGAGGAAGGCCTGTTTGTCCGATCTCGTCCTCCCACAAGATTTAAGAAGCAAGTTGGCATCAAGTGAGAATCTGCAAGGCCAAGCCGGCCCCTTGACCTCTTAGAAGGAACTGTGCACGCTTAATAGGTTCATGGATAGTCACTGACACACCTCTCACAGGTAACGGGCTCATCAGCATGAACATGGGATGTATGAGCGGGAGGGGGAGCATATCGAGGGGTCGTATGATGTAGGCGGACGGAGAAGATTGTAACTTCTGAGTAGCCCAGCCACTGGGGGGAAAGAGGAAGGGTCTGCGAGCCAGGAAAGGGGATAAAAAGCAACATCTTGTGTGTAAACGGCGCGCTGCCTGTGTGGTGGGTGCCCGCTCTTGCAAGAACGAATTAAACTGCTACTGCTTGGTACTTTGCATCGCCCCTACTGGGATTTCATTCCCTACATCCCTAAAACTGGCTTCTTTACACGAGGGCTTGTTTGGGTAGTTATTAAAAGTGTTCGCGTCCCGCCCTTTTCAGTGTCTCAGGGCGGCGACAACGTGATTAGGCAAGGCAGCTCCGGGGTTGAGCGGAAACTTTGCGTGGGCTTGCGCCTCTCCTCGTGTGTGCCGGCCTGCCCTGCCGGGGCAGATGGCGGGGATGAGGCCTCGTGCAGAAACAGGGCTCTCTCTCAAGAGGCCCACCTTTCCGTGGGGCCTTGGTCTGGTTCCTTGCAGCAGCTGGAAGGTGGAGAGATCAGCCCTGCTGGCTTCACATCTTTGATACAAGAGGACTGCAGGCGGCAAGAGTGGAGCCACAACCCTTTGGAGAAGGCTCGCTCCCCCAGTTCCTGCTTTGTACTTAACAGTTGCACACACACCCATGCGCACGCACACACACCCTAGCACAGAGGAAGGAAGGCCTGCAGTTCCCAGCATGCCCTGGCTGGCCAGTCCAGGCCCCTAAACTGGTTTCTCGCAGGGCTCTTTTGGAGCGAGAGCTCTTTTGCACAAGGCATAAGCTGCGTGCTGCTCCTGCCCCACCAAGGGCAAGTTATCATGGCTTTGCGCAGCATGACGACCCATCTTGGGGTGCTGGGAGGCACAAAATGCTCCATGAATCCTAGAATCATAGAATAGTGGAGTTGGAAGGGGCCGTGAAGGCCATGGGGTCAACTTCCTGCTGTTGCAGGGCACCAAGTCACACTATCCCACCCAGATGGCTGCCCAGTTTCCCCTTGAATGTCCCCAGTGGTAGGAGAGCCCCCCACCTCTCTGGGCAGCTGGTCCCACTGGCATGTTGCTCTGACAGGGAGGAAGCTTTTCCTGATGTCCAGCCTGGATCTGGGTTGTTGCAGCTTGAACTGGTTATTCTGTGTCCCACACTCTGGCATCAGCGAGAAGAGATCTTGACCTTCCTCTTTGTGGCAGCCTTTGGGGTACTTATAGAAGGATACCATGTCCCCCAACAGATGGTCAGGCTCCTTGCTTGAGGTCGTGTCCCTCCCTGCCTCCCTCTAATTCCTCCAGGAACCATCCCAGGGAAGAGCACAAGGAGGGACGAGAAGGCCTTCACAGCCGAGAGACTGAGCCCGTTTGGCTTGCTGCGGGTCCAGAGAATTGTCTGCTCATGTCCTGAAGCTCGGCCAAGATGGAGGGGAGGCTGCTGACCATGAGGTGCGTCCCGCTATTAATCCATGCGCTGAATCATGCCCTTAAAGGAGTGTTGCGCTTAAAGGTCCCTCAAGCTTTTTAAACCACTCCTTTTACCTGTGGTGTTTAGTGACGTTTCTCGGTTGCTTAAGTCTACTGCTTGACGGATTTCACAATCCCGGCTTTTATTTGTTGTGATAGGGTGTGCTACTTTGTATTAGGCCTGCCTTGGGGCAGCTCGGTGCTAAGGATGTGACTTGTGCATGCAACTCATGATTAATTAAGGATTAATAAACATATCTTTCCCCAGTGGAGGAAGGTATAGGATTCTCTCTCTCTCTCGCTCTGGCTCAGCCCCAGCATCTTCCCACGCGACTTTCGGATGCTCCGGCACAGCCTTCCCCTTCGTTGTGAAAAAGGCTGAGAAGGACCATTGAATTCCAGCTCAAGCCTGAATTGTGGCTGCTTCAGTTAATTTGTTCTGTAATTTTTGAAGCATTCATTGAATTGTTATGACATTTAATTGAACTTGATTTATTGCAAGACACATTAAGAGCCATATGGTGGAACACGTAAATACACAAGCTAAGTATAAATAAGCAAATGAATGCATCAGATCACCGCATCATTCATCATGTTACATCTCTCTTCACCCACAACGACCCTTGGAGGTAGTCCATCAAGACAAGACAGAATCACTCCCATCTTACTATGTGGCCAAGCAATGACTAAGTGCAAAGGAAAGCAATGGGACTTACATTAGGTTGGGCCTTAATATTAGTAGCATTGTTATTAAGACGCATTTGTCCCTCTTTTTTTCTCTTGCAAAGATGCCCAGGTCCTTTTCATCTCCATTTTATCATCACAGCAACCCTGTGAGGTAGGCCAGGCAGGCAGTAGCTGGCCCAAAAGCACGCCATGAACTAACTTCATGGGTGAGTGGGGATTTCCTCAGTCTCAGTCTAATACGAATATTTAGGGATTAAAAATCTTCTGTGTTTTCCACTAGATAGAGCCAAAACTACAGAGGGATAGGTGCTGAGGTATAGGCGCTGTCTACACATTTTCTGCAATGCGCCGAAACCCTCTGCTTCAGAAGGGAAACAACCCCCTATAAACGCACATGCATGTCACTTGCACATACACCTACTTACATAGAAACATAGAAAGAGAGCGAGTCAGAAGGGGCCTCCTGGGCCATCTAGTCTGACCTCCGGCACCAGCTGGCTCCGCTCACGACATGCCCACCATGTGCATGTCCAGCCTGTCTTTGAACACCCTCACCGATGGGGCCTCAACGACCTCCCGTGGAAGCCCATTCCACGCCCTCGGGGTCCTAACTGTCAGGAAGTGCTTCCTGGCATCCAAATCGAACCTTGGCTCCCTGAGCTTGGCTCCATTGGAGCGCGTCCTGCCTTCCTCTGCAGGGGAGAACAGGCCTCTCCCCACCTCCGTGTGACACCCCCTCACATACCTGTGTGTCTCCAACAGCTCCCCTCTGAGTCTTCTCTTCTCCAAGCTGAAGAGACCCAGTTCCCTCAGTCTTGCCTCATACGGCATCCCCTGCAAACCAGCCACCATCCTTGTGGCCCTACGCTGCACTGACTCCAACCTGGCTATATCCTTTCTGTAATGAGGGGCCCAAAACTGAACACAATACTCCAGTTGCGGGCGCACCAGAGTCATGTAGAGTGGTAGTAGTACCTCTCTTGATCTAGAAGCCACACTTCTGGCTATGCAACCAAGGGGGGCATTCGCCCTCTTGACCAGCGCATCACACTGCTGACTCATGTTTAGCCTGCGGTCAACCAGTACCCCGAGGTCCCTTTCACAAGTGCTGCTCTCCAGCCACTTGTCACCTAACCTGTACTTATGACAGCTATTCCTATGCCCCAAGTGCAAGACCTTGCACTTCTCCACATTGAACGCCATCCTGTTGTCTCCTGCCCACTTCCATAGTCTGTCCAGATCCTTTTGGATCTGGAGTATCTGCTCCTCAGTTGTGGCCACTACTCCAGTTTTAGTGTTGTCTGCGAATTTGATCAGCAGACTGTTCACCCCTTCTTCCATGTCGTTAATGAAAAGATTAAACAGGATCGGCCCCAGGACAGAGCCCTGGGGGACCCCGCTTGTCACTGGCTGCCATCCCGACGATTCCCCGCTAATGGTTACCTTCTGCTTTCGGTCAGTCAACCATGCCCTAATCCACCGGACAGTGCTTGGTGTATCCCAAAACTCCTCAGTTTCTCCACCAGGATATCATGGGGCACTTTGTCAAAGGCCTTGCTGAAATCCAGGTATACCACATCCACTGCATCCCCTCCATCTAGCCATCTCGAAACCTTGTCATACAATTCCACAAGGTTTGTCTGGCAGGACCTGTTTTTGCGGAAGCCGTGTTGTGTGGCTGTCAGCCTCCCTTCCCTATCTAGCATCACTAGATCTCTCTCTATTATGAGCCTTTCCATTGTTTTTCCTACAATGGACGTAACGCTAACAGGTCTATAATTCCCCATGTCCTTCCTACTACCCTTTTTGAAAATTGGGACCACTGATGCCACCCTCCAGTCCTCTGGAACTTCACCCATTCTCCACGAGGCCTCAAAAATGGAGGCCAGCGGGCGTGAGAGAACCCCTGCCAACTCTCTAAGTACTCTTGGGTGTAACCCATCAGGGCCTGGCGCCTTTGTAATGTCCAGTGCCCTGAGGAGCCCCTCGACTTCAAGGGGGGTGACTCTAATCTCTGCCCCTAAGTCCCCAGCCTCATCCAATCTCCTATACGGATATCCCCCGTCCTGCTTTGGGGAGAACACAGAGGCAAAATAGTCATTTAGCATCTGTGCCTGTTCCCTCATGTCAGTCACTGGATCTCCTTCCTCCTTATTTAGTGGTCCCACCACTTGTCTCCCCTTCCTTTTCCTATTTACATGCTGAAAGAAGCCCTTTTTGTTGCTCTTGATATTCTTGGCAAGTCTCAGCTCATAATCAGCCTTAGCCTTGCGAAGAATCCTTCTGCAACGGGCCTCCTCCTCCCGGTATACCCTTTTGTCTATTTCCCCCAGTACCCATTTCCTATGGAGGCTCCTCTTTCGTCTAATCCCCCTAACCACCTCCTTTCGCATCCATGGCGGCATTCTCCTCCACCTCCCCACCTTACTGACTAGAGGTATCGTCAGGGCTTGCGCCTGCAAAACCTCCCTTTTGAGTGCCATTCACCCCTCCTCAATTCGCTTACCTTCCAGTAACCCATCCCAGGAGACTTTCCCCAGTCTGGCCTTCAGTTGGCCAAAGTTGGCCCTCTTGAAGTCCCAGCTTCTAGTGCTCGCCCTGCTGCACGGCCCCAGTCCCCTGATCTCAAAGCAAAGGATGGAATGATCGCTCGCATCCAGAGCTCCCCTAATCTGTACTTCATCTATCAGCTCCTCCCTATTGGTCAAGACCAAGTCCAGGATGTTTCCCCCCCTCGTTGCCTCTCGGACCCTCTGTGTGAAAAACCCACCCTCTAGAGCTTCTAGGAAGCGACGTAACCTGGCTGTCACTGCCGAGTGAGTCTCCCAAGTAATATCCGGGAGATTGAAATCCCCCATAATTACTGTGTCTCTCCCCTGAGATATCCTTAGAATCTGGCCTGTCAGGACATCATCCAGGGTCTCAAGTTGACCTGGAGGGCGATAACATACCCCCACTGTCAGGTGTCTTTCCCTGTCAAAACCCCTAAGTTTCACCCAGACTGCCTCTACCGAATCCCCATCTGTGCTGCACTCTATCTCACTGCATCCTATCCCTTCCCTGACGTATAAAGCCACAGCCCCACCTCTCTTTCCCTTCCTGTCCTTTCTAAAAAGGTGATGCCCTTCTATGTTCACATTCCAGACTTGCCTTTCATCCCACCAAGTTTCTGTGATCCCCACCAGGTCATACCCTCCTATTCCCAGGAGAGCTTCAAGCTCTTCCTGCTTATTACCCATGCTCCTAGCATTGGTGTACATGCACCTCAACTCCTTCCCAACACGTCCTTTCCTTGGAGTGCCCAGCATCCTCCTGCCTCCCATCCTCTCTGGTACCTGGCCCCTCTCCGTAGAAGTCCTGTCAGTCCCTGCAGCATCTCTAAAGCCCTGCTCCCAGAGCCCCGATCCTCCCCGCACACTTGTCCAGTGCAGACACGTTACTGGGGGGCCTGAACCCACCCCCCACTGGCTCAGTTTAAAGTCTCCCGGATGAAGCTTGCTAGAGCATCTCCAAAGGACCTTTTCCCCATCCTCATGAGGTGTAACCCGTCCCTTGCCAGAAGTCCAGTGGCAAGAAAATGAGTGCCGTGGTCAAGGAACCCGAAGCGTTCCTTCTGGCACCACACCCTAAGCCAGGTGCTTTACTGTGCAGGCGCTTCACATCCCCAGGGCCTCTTTGTTCGTTGGAAGCGTGTTTGTGTGTGTGTTGGGGGCAGACCGGGCTCGGTATCACTGTGAACCATGGCACGAAACCCACTGGTGCGTCTGCAAGTCAGCTGTATCACAGCGGCTCCTCATGACGGTGTACTGGGATGGGCAGAAAGCGGAGGAAGACACCTCTGTGCCTTCAGAGGACCTCTAAGGACCTGGAAGCAGAAGCTTCAGAAATGGCAAGTTACACACCTCAGGCAGGAAAGCCCCTTGTATTGGCAGTGTCCACTTTAAAGGTTTCAATTTGTCTTTGGGAGACACCCTCAGGAAGGCTAAAGATGGGTGCCTGTGTCCTGTTAGGCTTCCCGCCTTCTTGATGCCCACGCCTGCTGTGGAATCACTGAAATTGGCCCCAGTGCCAAGAGATCTTCCAGCTTTGTTTCGAATTTGCATCTGAAAGGGCCGATCATCCCACTCCATGGAAGGGTGGCCTTGCTCAAGACTTGGCTGGAGGACACGTCACTTGTGTGTGGCTGGGACACGCTGAGAGTTTTAGGACCGATGAGGGCCCAAATGTGTATATGGACACTGCTGCGCCTTCGATGGCGATTTTCCACCCTGCTGGAGCCACGAGGTCCCTCTGCTTAGTCACCGGATGCCTCTCTCCCGCTTTGTTCACACTAACGCAGAAGCCCGGAGGATGTTCCAAACTTGCGAAGACTGGGGCCCTTTTAAAGGTCCTTTGCATATTCAGATAACTTGCTCGTTTTGTTCAATTAACACAGTCCTAATTGGAGACAAGCTGGGAAATTGTACAGAGGAAACGCCAGAGTGACTGCTGCTCCCACAATCCCCGGGAAGGGGGTGGAAAGGCCAGATCCGAGCTGTCTCCTTGACGGAACGCGTGCCACACCGATCTGCCGGCATTCCTCAACAAATAAGAAAACATCTTTCTTTCCCCAAGCTGTAGCTAATTTGGAGGTTGTGCGAGCTGACATGCAGCTTGATTAAAACGACCCCGGGCTAGCTATTCTTTTTAGACAGCTCAACGATCAAAGCGGTTCAAGACCTTCTGTAGCTTGTTCGTCTCCCAACATCCCTTGTAGAAATGAAAAGTGGCTGTGTGCTTTACATCTGTATCGACATATTTGAAATATTTTGCCTGTGCTTTGCCTGCGGTGCCTTCGCCCGCACAAGACCCACCAAAGGAGTCCCCCCTCCACTTTCTAAACTTGTGCGCAGAAGCTCTCGATTGTATGCCTGCTGGGAAGATTCAGGGAAATAATAGATGGCTCCACTCGCGGCCTGCAATACCCAAGGCGCTGCACAGATCTTTCAGCTGCGCATTCTTTCGGTGGCCTAGATAATATTGGCCTTTTTCTCTCCTTGGCAAGCACGCTGCTCTCTTTTCACTCTCCCCCCATCCCAAGCTCTGCCAGTTTTCGAAATCAGCCTGCATCTTTTTTAATGCCCATCATGCCACTTAGATGCCTGAAATCAAGGTGGCCCTATAAAGGCGCCGGGAGGCAGAATGGCGTGGTGGTGGGCAAACTTGAAAGAAGGAAGCATCCTGGTTGCAGCTTACGGATTCTATGTGGAGGGTGCCGCTTTCTAATGCTCTCTGGTTTATAACAACAGTACGGAGAAATAATGCTACACAGAAGCATTCTCTGCCACAGGAAACAGACATGCCTGGCTGACTCTACCATGTTTTCCATTTGCAGGGAGATTTTAGGTACAGCGGAAAATAAGAAAAGGCGACCTTCCCCACCAGTTCTTCAAAGCAGTCCGTTTTACTCTCTCGTTCTTTTCTCCATGTATAAATCATGCGAAGAGGCCCGATGCAGATGAAGAAATTGAAAACTGGATTTGGCCACTTGTATATTCCTACTTGGTGCTGTGATAGCTACGTAATTTCGATGCGGCCAGCATATAAGAGCATCGGAAGAGCCACACTTGCTATGCAAAGATAGAAGGTAGATGAGAGCACTCCTGCCCATGCGTGGAACTGTGCTGGACAGTGCAAGTTCTCTGGGGTTGAGTACTGTGTGTTCGGGGCGGATCCATAGCTGGTGGATGGGTGCACTTAGCAGGCAAGGCGCTGGGCAAATTCTCTAAATGGGGAGCGGCTTCATCTATGGGAGCCCAGCCACCTGCGTGACACTTTCTCCGAGACGCAGACATGTTCACGTGGGGGTCACATGTGTGGAGCGGCTAGTGTGAGAGAGGACAGCTCTCTTGTATCACTTTATCTGGGGCATTGCGCCCTGCCCTTCAGCAAAATCTTGGAAGAAGGCAGAAGATCAAATGCAAGAGTACAAATGCATATCAGATGTAAAGTGAGATCAAAGCCACCGGAGGCTCCCCAGCAAAGCTTCGGGCTGTTCTACCACGCATGGATCCTCTGCTTGGTATGCTCTGCTCGCAGTTCTTTATCCAGTGCCGGAACTTGTCAGAGCTGCTTCTGTGCCTGAACAGCACCTTGGGTGAGGCTTTTTTTGGAGCAGGGAAAATGAGGTATTGAAGTGTAAAAGCAGGAGAAACAGCTCTTTGTCTATTCCGCCACATCATGGTGCCAACTAGAGGTGACGTGATGGCAAAGAAGGCAAACCATTTTGCTAGCCCTCGGATGGCATTTCTGCAACAAAACTGAAAGTAGGCACAGATAATTAACACCCTGTGTAGAAAGAAATGAAGTTGTCAGCCTCGTGTAGGAAAGCTCAAACGTCAGCGTATAAGCTGGCAGAAATTAGAAGACCTGAGAAATTAGAAGAGGCCCTAACCTGAAATGAGTGGCATCGACATGAGTGATAAGTGAGCCCCTTTGGAGGAAGCGGTGCCACCACTGCAAAGCCTCTCCCCAAGGAATCCGCTACTGCAACTCACCTGGCAGTGGCACCCGAAACAGCCCCAGGTGAAGGGACTGGGCAGGTGTGGGTGGAGATAAATGATCCTCAGCTCTCGCTGGACTTTCAGGCACCACCTCTTTGAATTGCACCTGAAAATGAACCAGGAGGTGGTGCAGTCAGCAGTCTATTTCTGAAAGGTGCTGGCGCTGTATAACCCGGCACAGAATCAGCTCAGGTTGATTGGTCAAAGGGTCTGGCTTCTAGGCAGGTTTTCTTCCCTGGGTTTGTGCTTTACCAGCTTCTGCCAGGATGGCAGGACGACAGATTACTCCTTGTCCGGCAATGCCTCCCAGCAAAAGTTAAATCCCTTTGATTTCTAGCACACACTCACACGGTGGGCCATGCCTGTTCTTCTGCTGCGTGCTTGCACACGCGTGTCCTCGTGCCTGCACCCTTAAGGAAGCCACATCCTCCCACACAAAGTGCAGAACTTGCGACCTCTCGGGGTTTTCACGGATGCTGGAGTCACGGCCGGGTGCGCTGCTGCCGTTCCCTGGTGCAGGAGCGGCACTTTCTGCACGAGCTGCTGCTCTGATTGTGCCTCTGTGTGGCAGAAAGGAAGTCACGGAGGAAGAGGAAGGCAGTTGGGGCAAGGAGACGTCATAAGCTGCTGTTGGCTTGTGAGATGCGCCCAGACCCTCTGCACAGCCTCGGAAGGCCTGTCCAGGTCGTCTGCCTTATTCCACGCAGCAGGCTGGGGCTACAAAGCAGGACTGGGAGGGAGCCCTCCTTCCTCCCCTGTGACTGCACAGATGTGGCACTCTGGAGCACATCAGCCCGCATTCTTCTGGCCTTTGAAAGGGCGCTGGATAGGGTTGGAAAGTGGCCGGTGCAGCGGGCAGAATTCAGCACATGTTCGACCTGTGCATTTCCCTCGGCATCTAAACTAACCCACACGGTGTTTGGCCTTGTGATACCTGCAGCAGCAGGGACATCCAGATGTGGACACTGTGTCCTTCTGTCACCTGCTTGGGACGGAGAGAAGCGACCACGAGCATCCTTGGAGGAATTTCAGCTGGTTAAACACCACCCCTTCTCCAAGGACGGCTTCTCTCACCCCTGCTTCTGACCTGAGGTTTTTTCCTTTAAATCCATCATTCATCTCACATGGTCCAGCCCACAGTGAAGCGCATGGAGCATGGCCGCCTTTTTCGGGGGTACAAGTGGAGTCATTTGCTTCCTGCCCCATGTCTGTGGGGAGCAGAGGTGCAGAAGGAGGTCGCATCCATTCCAGCTTTCTTTGCAACAGGGAACCCTGCAAAAGCCCCGTCGCAGGAAGGCGGGTGGCCTGCGGCACAGACAACACACACCTGCTCACCTCCTGGATTTCGCGCATGCATTTAACAAAAGTGCCGGGCCCATCTGCAGTGCTTTTGCCAGCTACGCTGAGGTGTCCGGCTGAAGCACCATTGAAGGCCCATCCGGAAGCTTTATGTGTGCTGCATGAGATTTCATCAACGTTGAGCAATGCGCAGAGTGCATTTCTCTCCACATTTGTATGCTAATCCAATTACAGCTCATTTTGCTTTATTTCCTAGAGGGGCAGAAAACGGAGGGAAGGAAATATAATTGCTGTCAAGTTAGGGATTTCTTTATAAGGCAGGGAACACGTGACTCCAAACAAAAGTAGATAATTTAATTATGCACCCTGCAGGTGGATGTGGAAAGGGCGCAGCAGCAGCGCTGCTTTGTGGCGCTCTGGTCCGTGCACCCCAGGCCCGCCTGCGCCGCCCCGTCCCGTGGGCCCTGACGGCCTCGGACAGCCCCTCCTCGGCGGTGATCTCCCCCAGTGGAGCAGGACCTCTGAGGGGAAGGCCCGACGGGGAATTTTACTCCTGCGTCAGCCTCAGCGCCTGGGGAAAGCTCAGCAGCAGCTGGAGCTTGGCACTCTGACCTTGGAAAGGAAGAGAAGAGGGAGAGCATCGCTGCGGATCCACCGCGTCCCATGACGCCCCCTCTCGCATCATCTCAGTGCAAGTCTGCAGGACAGAGAGACCCTTCTGCCAGCTGGCCCAGCCCCGTCCTCAGGACCTTCTCTTGTCTGCAGCGTTGGGCCCAGTGAGCTGCACCTCAGCCGGCCAAGGTGCCTTTGCCCTGCTGGCTCCGGAGCATCAGCAGTGCACCCAAAAGGAACATGCACAGTGTTCCAGCGGGCTCACGCCCATTGCATTTCAAAAGTCCCGCTGCAATTAATAATGACTCACTGAACCATCTCCTCTTGCAAGCTGCACCGGTTCCTCTTAGTTCAATGTCATTTGACTGAACTCGCTGAGAATGTGTGTTCAGAGAGTGCTCCCAGGTTTTTTGAACAGTACAATTCCTTTCCCTGGAGGACTTCCCTTATTAATTTTAGTGACACATCTTTTAATTATTAGTAACCCAGGTCACCATGCAGGCAAAAGCTGCAGTTTCCACGCATCGTGAAAGTACTTCAGACCACCACAGTTCCTGGCACCAGACCCTTCCCCTCAGAAGTTCAATAGTGAACCGGCAATTGCTGCAGCCAGCGCTTGGATCCTTCAGAGAGAGAGAGCGAGAGAGAGAGAGAGAGAGAGAGAGAGAGAGAGAGAGACTGAGAGAGAAGGGCCACAGTTCTCACATCACTTGATCACACTTAGCATTTATGGAGTGCTTGCTGGTAGAATAATCCCAACATCAGGGGCCTCGCAGATCCCCTCCTAGGATTATAACCAGAAACTAGTGGACCAAGACTCACACTGAGAAGATGCTGCTGAGGACTGACTGGAAACGTCACGGTGTGGGAACCGAACCGTCCGTTGGAGGATGAGCTGTGCTGAAGGAGTAAGCAATGGCTTATTCAAGGTGGGCCTTTATTCTTTCTCACAGGCTTTACCTTTAGAGTTAAATTCGACCCACCTGGACTCTCCACTGATACAGCTTTTTGCAGGAAACTGTTGTGCCCCAGCATGGGGAAGGCTTTGAACCTGTTTTGCCCTAGTAACAATGATGCATTTGCAGGTTTTCTTTAAGTGCACCCCCCTCACTGCCCACATCCATTTTAGGCAGTGGAACCTACCAGGTGTGCATGCCCAGGTGTACCCTCAGTTCATGGCTCCTCTCTGGTGGGACTCCAGGAGGTAAAAAGCGCAACTTTTCAAAAAAATGCAGAAATGGGATGCAAGTGCTACTCAATAATGCGCTCAACATGCCCGTGCATGTGTTTTGAACCATGTGTGTGTGATATGTTGAGAAACACTAGAAGAGGGAAGCAGGACAGCTAGCAGCTATGATTTTCGGGTGCCATCCTGTCTCCACACATGGGCTTGCAAGATAGATTGCATCTGAACATGAAAGTTCTTTCCCTTGTCTGGTTCTCCTGGCTTTTCTGTGTTGGCAGCCTCCTAAAAGAATACATCACCACCCGTGGTGGGAAAAAGTCCTTCTTTAAAGTGTTTTCTCTCTAGAAGATGGGACAGGCATAGCAAACAACCCAAATTCTCCCCAAAAAACAAACAAAAAAGGTTGGCCGGGGGGGGGAGGGGGAAAGAGAAGCAAATCTGCCAGAGCTGGGAAAGACCCTAACTTAAAAGATGCCCAGAGGAAGTTTTGCTGAATTCACCGCACTTCAGCTGCATCTTGTTGCACTAAACCATAGTCCTTCAATAGATTAAACTTTGTGGCTCTGGCACACAGAAAACTTAAAACAGCACGGCAGAGTTAACAGAACTTCAGCTATAGTTCCGGGCGTCGCAGTGCGTTTGCCTCGCCTTCATCCTGCGCTAGAGTTTGCAGGAGAACCTGCAATGTTCCTGCTGCATCTATGAAGGCTGGAGCAAAGGAGAACAGCTGGCTCCTTCCGCTGCCCAGTGTCAGGCAGGGCAAAAACTCCCAGCATCGCAGCACCATCTGCCGGGCTCTTTCTTGCATACGAAAGTACTTGAGCCCTGGCTGGCTGAGATCCTTCCCGGTCCACTCCAGAGGGATGGAGGCATGGCCGTCTCGCTGTCTCTGGCCTGCCTGGAATTGCGCACATCAAGTCGCTTCCCAAGCAGGCCTGGTTGTTCCTGGTTGCTCAGGATTTGGGAACGGAGCACACTGAATTTGAAGCACCCCGGAACCCCAGGGAGAAGCTGAAGAGATCACAGAATGGAAGGATGCGTTGCCCTTGCATAATCCTTTGATTAATTTCGTTATGATCTTCTAACGACAGCACAGCCACAGAGAGAGCACCTGCTCCGGGGCTTTTCTGAGAAGTGGTGGGGAGAATCAAGCACGATTCCAGGATGTGCCCATTTCTCAGTGCTGCTTCCGGTCCAATTTCATTCATGCCTCACATTTTCGATTGTCTTGGCTTAAATGTTACCAGAGGAAATGCTGCTAATCATCTCTTGCACTGTAATTTCTTTTAAGGGAAAAAAAGACGCCTTCAACTTCTGAGACATTTATTATAAAAGGGATTATAATAAACCAAACGCTTAAGCCAGCACTGTGCAAGCATTTTTGCCTAGGATCAAATGTTTGCACTAGCTGTTTAAACATTCAATTTATCATAATGGGGAAATATCATTGAAAAATAAGCATGTTAATTAAACTTGGGTTTAGCAAATGTGAGTCATCCGGCATGGACACGCGATAATGAATACAGACAGGTAGAATCTGCCTGCCCCCTTTTTTCTCATTAAGAAAATGAACATTTACATCTTTAAACCCTGCAGCTATTAGTTATTTTTAATGAATAGTGTTGCCATTTCAAAGCTGAAACCCCTCACATGATTCAGCCGAGATAGGGCCTGGTCAGGAAGGAATTTTTGCTAATTAAATTGCAGAGAAGTTCTTCACCGAACAATTGATTAAAGTCGTTACACGGGTAATCAGCTTTGCTGCTAAGTAAATAACATAAAAATAAGTAACCTCCAATAATGGGAGGGTCACTTGAAGGTGGTAAAAAGCAAGTGAAGGAAGGGGATGATTGTGCTGGTCGACAGACAGTCAAGGGCACGGCAGCTGTGGAAGCAGCCACAGGTCAGGCCAAAGCGAGAAGAAGCGCTGTTTGACTCTGGGTGGAAGGCAGCCGGTCGCTTGGCTGGTTTATCACATGTGTATTGTCACCTTGCAGGCAGAATGCTCAGAGTGGCTTCCATTTGCTCAAAGGAAGGCCATCCATCCTGCGTGCCAGGTGATGGAGCTGCCCCGTCTCAGGAGGCATCGAGTCAGCATCTGTTCCAAGGTGATCTAGTGAGGAAGAGCATGAGAACCAGCCCTCCCTGGGAAAGGAAGGAGATTTTCTGCCCTGGGAGCAGGGAAGGGCAAGGGGGAAGTCATCCCTTGGCCCTGGCGGGAGAGGCAGGCGGAGTGAGGGGACACATTGGGAAGCGTCCCACATTCCTGACGCCCGGCCCTCCAGCAGCAAATGGCAGGGTGGCCAGAAGCTTTTCTGAAAGGGAGGGAAGGAGGGGAAGTTTCCGCCTGGATTCAGCTCTTCGCATGGGCAGAGGCTTCTCCCGCCGCTCAAGGAGGCTGTGACTGTGATGTAGTTCCCCCCCTACCTCCGATTTATATCCTGCCTTTTTCCTGCAAAGGGCTCAAGGCAGCTTACATCTCCTCCATCTTATCCCAACAACAATCCTGTGAGGTCGGTTGGGCTGAGAGTCTGTGACTGGCCCAGAGTCACCCAGTTGGCTCCATGGCCGAGCGGGGACTCGAACCCAGATCGTCGGAGTCCCAGTCCCACGCTCTTAACCAGTTCACCACACTGGCTCTTTTTGGGGGACTTGTTAAACTTTAATAAAAGGGTCATGCTTCGGAGGTTTCATCCAAGTCTGGTGGAGGGGAAAAAGTAAGGGAGGAAGCGGATCACAACTTACAGTTTGTGGAGGCAGAGCAAAAGCTGGAGGGAGGGGCTGTAATTTAGGGCATGTGCTTTCATGTTGCTACTAATTCAATCCCAATTAGTAGGGCATGGAGACAACCTTACTCGAAACAAAATGCCCGTCAGAATGGCAGGAAATGCTGGCAGTTACAGAGAGTGGTAAGCAGAGGTTATATTGTAATGCCTAAAACATCGAATATCCAGCTCTTATTTCAGCCAGACTGGTTGATGTATTTCATTTTATGCAAATTGCCAAAAGGAGGAGGAGAGAAATTAGTACGAAGTGAATCATATAAGCATCTCCCCGCATCTGAATGCTACCCTTCCACACGAAATACTGCCCCTATCCTTCTGAAACCTACAACTTCTGTTTTGCTTTCATTTTAAGCGGGATCACCTCTGTGTTCCACCACCTCCAAGAAATAGAAATGTTATTGGCAGTCCTCCCTCCCCAGCGAATCAGCTTCTAAGCCTGATGATCCTTTGCTTGAAGCACACCCTTAACTGCCCTCCGCCAACAACCGGATGCTACAATGCCGGTAGCTCAGGTGAAAGTTGTGTAGGGTCCTGGACAAAGCCTTGCACAGTGGTTTTCAGGCAGAGTCAGCCGGGGGCGCTGCATGAAGTCCAGGGAAAGCATCTGCTCGGAAGGTGGAGCGCCTGCCAGTTTCAGGTCCAGCAAGAGCATATTAAAGGTCAGAATGTTTTCCTTCCTTTGTTGGTGTTTGGAGGTGTATGTTCCAGCGATGAGCAGGCCCCGGACAAAAGCGGTGGGGCTGAAAGATCCAGACTTCTTCCATTCTGTTGCCACCAGGTTCTAGTACAAACCACAACAACTTCCTTAAGACACAGAGCCGTGCGAGGAAGCATTCCCCCACGTGGCCAACATCTTCCCAGGAGCTTAAATCCGCTGTCCCAGAAATGGACCTGCAAGCGGATGGCACACAGCAGGTCTTCAGAGAGCCGGACTTCACCTCCTTACAGCCTCTCCCAAGTGTTGCCTCCAGAGAGTTTGGGCTGCAGCTTCCAGCATTCCTGACCATGAGCCATCCTGGGCAGGACCGATGAGAGCTGAGGTCCAAGAATTTGGACGGCGCGGGTGGGGACAGCCACGGGAGCAGAAGCCTGTGCTGGGGCCGGTTTCCACTCAGAGGACAAGCTGCGATTGCTGGCCCAGTGAATTCTAGCAACTGCAGCCTCGATGGGTGTCCTTAAAGGGAGAGGCACAAGCGAAAAGGGAGGCACGGGGCCCCCACTTGGCCCACGGAGGGGCAGGGTGGCCCAAGGCAGCTTGCGGTGAGCACCTTTCTTCTTCTGCTCGCTCTGGGCTGCCAGGCTAGCCAGGGAGTCGCAACATGCCTGGGACACACGAGTCCGTTTTCCGGCAGAGAGGAACTGCCATGGATCCGTTGCCCGTCTTCGTTGCCGGAAGGAAGCAGCTCCTCTCCCGATGGTCAGGCTGCTGGGTAACGGGGGGTGTAATGGCACAAACCTTCAGCCCCAGGTGCCTGCAACCAAGGTTACCGGTTCCTGAGAACGCAGGCCTCGGGTGGACGCTCTGAGGCTCAGCGTCTTGGGCTGAGCATTCATAAACCTAGAAAGGGGTCGAGACCTCCCTACAGCAGGGCTGCTTGGTTTTACCTGTGGGGCTGGTGTTCCAACTCCCATCACACCCAGTCTTCATTCCAGGCAGTGGAGTGAAGGTTGTACAGAATTACACGACACAGGGATGTGGTTCAGCGCAAAAGCCTCTCTCATTCAAGGCAGCTCCTTTATTTTACACAGTCAGGCTACTCAAAAAGGAGGGACCACAGTCAGGTTACTCAGCAAACAGGAAAACATGTATTGTCTTGGGTCACTTATTTACGTGGCGTTTGCTTGGACTGCATGTTTGTTTAGCCAGACCATTCTGCCCTTGCTATCAGTTGCCGCCTATTACACTGATTAAGCTGAGCGTGCAGGACGTGAAGCACCAAGGTGGGTGTGCCAGACCATTGACCCTGCGACATCCCGTTGACCCTGCTATAGTGGAGGCCAAGATAAGGTCACCTTGTGGATTGGCCAGAGAACCATGAGGAGGGAGCCATGGAGACAAACCCAGATTTGATCCCTGTGTGGAACTGATTGGCACGATCATAGCAATCTACTGCTCCTTCAATATTCAACAAATCAGAGAATTCCTTGACTTCACTCCCATGAATGCAGCACAGAGGAGTAACTAGGGAGCAAAGAAAACCAGTGTTACCAACTGACTTGCTCACAGCTCCTATTTTAGGCACTAAAGATGCAAGATGCTTGTTTGATGTCCCTTTTCCAGCTCCCCTCCCCTGCCTGTGGCAGCCACAAATTCCAAAAGCTAGTTACGATTGCTATCAAGATCATTAAGTGAGCATCAAGCCGTACAAAAAGGAAGAGTGTGCACTCAGCATCGTGAAATTTTATGATAGACGCAAACAAATGGGATTGCAACAATTGCTTGAGAGGGTGTAGATATAAGGGAGATTTATTGTCCTTTTCCAAGAGGGTTCCTGGAAAAAAATAGAATAGCAATAGCAGAAGCCGTCACCATGCTCCAGGTCTCAGTCTGAGCATCCATCTTCCGTGGCTCTGTTATTCCTAGGCAAAGATATGGCTTGCAACTTATTTTTATAGTTTCTCAGAATGTATTACCATCACAAGGTTCTGGAAAGAAGGTCAAGCATCCATTACTGAAAGAAGGGCTTAAGGATGGTTTGCGTCATAGTGATAGCAGTGAAATTAATTTGTTTTGCAAAGCTTTGAGACAATAACATAAAGAATGGTTGGGGGTTATAAAGGGAATCGCTTATTCAGCATTGTAAAGGAATTCATCTGCAAAGGGTACGAAGAAATGGCATTTTTGCTATTTTGAGTGCGGCTGGATTCCTCAAGGTGGCTTATTTGAGGCTTCCAATCTGTTCTGCAACTGAAAACATTTGCCAGCTGTAACATTTGCCCCGACTGCCGCCGGTCCAGCTGAACGCTGTTCTCCCGCATCCCTGCACACCAAAACAGCCCTTCCAGCGGCCGAGCACGGATCTGGAGTGAGCTTCGTCCTGCATCCAAAAAGGCTAATTAAAGGTTCCTGTAGCCAGAGCAGACTGTTGTCATCTGCTCCAGTTCCAGTTCTGCTCCCAGGGCAATAAGTCTTCGCAGCACCTTCCAATGCCACGCGGTTCTCTTCCTCTCACTGACAGACGGCAAACATGAGCAGTCAAAGCCAGCTCCATTTGCTGTCTGGCACAGCTTTCTGGCCTTTGCCGCAGAGAAGGCAGGCACCTATTGCTCTGGCTCTCATCAGGAGTCAGGGGGTGCTTCCAGGCAGGGAGGGCAGCACGAGGCGGGAGGGCAGGGTTTTGAAAGCCCGGGCAGGATCTGAGTCCTGGGGAGGCCGGCCGGCGCCTCAGCTTCCCCTTCCGACCAGCTTCAGCAAGGGTGCATCAGCCAGCTCTTCTCTGGCTTGTTCTTCTCCGAGCTATTCCAGATGGAATGGGTGGAGAGCTGGGAAAGAGGACGGGAAGCAAAGCCATTCCACCCTACAAGCCCCCTTCCCTAAGGGCAAAGCTGGTGCCACCAAAGCTTCGGCCCCCAGGAAACTTAGCCGGGGAAGACCTGTCCCTCCCAGGAAGCTGGGTTAAACTGAGTGGGATTTAAAACTGCCTGGGTTCAAACCCCGGAGGAGGCAGGCAAAGGGGGAAAGATTTTCTGCCTCAGCACTGACTGCTAGCATGGTTGAAACCTTCACCTAGAGAGCTGAGTCCTTTTATCTAAGGAGGCATGGACTCAATAAACACACATGTGTTTCTTACTGGAGGCATGGAATGGGAATGGTCCCACTTGGCCCTTGCACAGTTAATGTCTCTCCCTGAACCCTTTGGCTGTTCAGATAGATACTTCAGATGCACAGAGGGTGGAGGTAATAATTCCCTATACATACATACAGAGTCTTGCATCAACGTTTGTAGACTCCAGGAACCTCAGCTTCTGCCTTCAAAGCAAATTTCTAGTCCACATGGTTGTGGAGACAGGTGTGAAAACAGGCAGGCCGTGTAAGTGGAGGGTGTTGGATTTCAGAGAACTGTTTGGGTGACGATGGGTTCTGTCTTCCTGCGCTGCCTTTTCCATACCTGTGTCTTGCAACGCTGCCACTGAGAAGAATAATAAAACATACCCTAATTCTACACAAACTGTAATTTAACATGCAATTGTTATTTATGTATGCAGCACAATCGGTGTGTGTGGCAATTAGCAGAGTAATCGCAAAATGGAGGGAACAGGGGAGGGGTCGGAGGGGGCGTAAACAGGTGGGAAACCTTTGGTTCAGGTTTAGGAAGAATTAGGAGGATTACTTTGCTCAGTATCCTGCCATGTCAATGCACTAATGCAAATTGCGTTTTGCTTGCGGAAAGGACTGCTCTCACAACCTCTGGCGTAAACAATAGGATTTTCCAGGAGTCCCAGTGCACAAAGCTAACCCTACCGGCAATGTGTTTGAGGTTACTTATGGGACACAATGTACAATAGTACAATGGCCCGGTAAGATCCCCCAATGTTTTTAAGCAAGTTTTTATCTGCGTATAGAGGGTTAAACTTTCATCATTTCTCTAAAACATCCGTCGTCTGTACACTTCTGCCTGAGGAATGGCAAATGGTCTGCCTGTTCCTGTGCTTTGCTCAGAGTTTCTTCACCCTTTGACAATCTGCAAGAAGCTTGTGGATAGAATTCTGTCTTTCTGTGCCATGCTGTCGCTTAGCCTTGTGACAGAGACAGGAAACCGGAACGTTTTCCTCGGTTTCTTCCTTGCGCTTCTTCTGCTGGATTTGAGAGCTGTTTCTGCCATTCCCCAGAGAAGTCGGCTGAAGGACCTTCATGTGTTACCCCAAAGCATTGTAAGTGAGTCCTTCGCGAAGAAGGAAGCCAAGCCGAATTGCTGCAGTCCTAAGAGCACGCAGAAGGGAAGAAGCAAAGCTCCTTGGACGCGTGGAAGTGTGGGCAGAGCTGCAGCATTAGCTGGAGCTCGAATCACCTCTTTGCCGCGAGGGTCACTGGATGGCCCTGGAACAGTTGCGAGTTCCCAGTCCAACTTAAATCCAAGAAAGCCGGGCTCCTTGGAAGAAGGGTGCGCCCAGAGTGTATGAAATTTTGATTGCAATGGTGGTGAGGTATTTATTCGCGGGAGTGAATTTAGTTTGCGTGTCTGCTGTTTTTGCATGTCTATGTGTATATTCCAGCCCCCGTCCCCCTGAGCTATGGCAACGGTGCCTATATGAAGTCATGGTTTGTGTGCAGTAACCTCTTATCACAACACTACTGAAAACGACCTTGAACCGTTAATGCTTAGCGGTCATGCTTAGAAGAAAGAATTGCCACAGAGTTCTGAGCTGGGGTGGGAACGGGGGACAGCTTCCCTGTCACCCACAAAGGACGGAGAGCCAGGGCTGCATCCAACTGGAATGCGGAGAAGATTCCCATGACTGAACCACAGCTCCTCTTTCCATAGTAGGGGAGATTGTGCCCGGTGAGCGGTTGCTGCTGCTGCTGCTGCTGCTGCTGCTGCTGGCTAAATCCAGGATGGCCACTGTCCCTTCTTAAGGCTCCTTATTTTCAAACTGGACTTGGACTGCAAACCTTAGGAAGGCAGAAAACTTTCAAGCAGAGGAGTGTCCTCTGTCGAGTAAATCACTTGGCCTCCCTGAATGGTGTTGGGAGTCCATACAGGGGAGGGAAACATGGGCTGGGTGTGAGTGAGGCAGGCTGGAGGCGGGTGGAGATGAAGGTGCCGAACCGAGAAAGGCGAGGGATGTGGGAAGACTTAGCTGCGCACGGGCACAGGGGTCCTGCGCACCTGGCCGACTGCTAGTGATGGGCCAGGCGGGGTATTCTCGATGGAGGCAGGTGGGAGAACTGAGGAAGCGGTGCCCGTGATCGGTTTGAGCAAAATGGGAGGCTGGGATGGGGAAGGATGGGTCCAAGCAGCGATGCGGGGGTTGAAGAAGGGGATGGACTAGGGACAAGGTGAACTGAAGGGTCAGGTCGGAATATGGGGTCCAAGGTCATTCTGGAAGGTCGCTGGAGAGGATTCAGGTGCTCCAGGCTTGCACCTTGCACCATAGCCGTTGTGTGGACAATGGGACTGGGGAGGTGCGTCTTCCTCTGGCAAGACGCCCAAATCCCTCCTTCCCCACTCAACTGTTTGGACAACCTCTCCCAGTGAACTTGCATCTCACTAATGTGGCTTCCATGCAGCATTTTGGGGACTGTAGTCTGGCGAAGGTGGTGAGGCTGCCCTGGTGAAGACGCCCCCCCCCCCCAAAAAAAAACAAAGTTCTGAGGATTCCCTGAGAGAAACTTGCTCTTAAATCAGATTAAGACTGTGGTTTCCAAAGATGAAAGAGCTTTGTTCTTTGCATCTGCTCAGTCTGTGAACTACACAAAGCCTTTTTCACCTCCCTGCAGCTTTCCATCTACCTTTCCTACTCTTAATGATCCTTCTACTCAGATCTCTGCTCCACCATCTTGTGTACACAAGTGCACATCTGGGACCGGGACTGCCTGATGTTTCTTGCAGAGGCAAACCTGCCCTGAATGATCTCCAAAATGAACCTTTTTCAGAATCAGGTGGCAGGAGAGTAAAACATGGCAAGCTTTAGATTTTAAGGCCAATCCCACATCTCTCCAGTTTCATGCCAATAATGCCTGTCGCTTTACCTGCACAAACCCATGATGATGATAACCAAATACAACATCAGTAGCCCTCGGACATGTAACAAGTCTTTTATTAGTGATTATATAAGTGTGACACAGAATATTAAACCACATTTAGTTGGAAATGGACCATGGACTCCAGAAACACAATTTACACTTGGCAAGGCAAGTCTTTTCAATACAAGCAGTTGTTTAACTAACTTATCATTAAATTGTGAAAGTTACTTCATGTGATTCCTAAAGCATTCAGTGTTCTTCCCCTCTGAGCACGTTTTTGCAGAAACTTCCTTTGGCAAGAATTTCTGGACACCCTTCCCCAAGGTTTTATTATATAAAAATAGAATGGAATTTCCTTATATACAAACATTACATTACACAATATACAGGTTTAAAAAACCACTATGAAAAGGCAGGCCATGAGTGAAGCAAACAGCGACATAGAAAAAGAAATTAAATACTGCACATTTCATAAAAATTACATGACCTACAAAGAGTTTTTGTTTGCAAATATCAAACAGGACCAATGTAATTGGAAACCTTTCCCAACAACTTTATTTACACACCATATAGCTCTATCTATCTATACAGACACGTACGTCTATGTATTGATGTGTGTGTGTATGCATTTATGTAAGTGTGTATCAGTCCGAGCTCACAATTCATACACTCATTCATATGTTTAAGGCACATTTTGTTCATTTGTATATATCTATGTATCACTGGCCCCGGTCAATAATTTAAGATCGCTTGGGGACGGCCTAGCAGAGGGAATTTGGCAGGGGCATGCTTGGGTAGGAGGCGGGAGAGGACACAGGGCTCCGCCTGTTCAGCGAGGTGCCAAGATGCAAGGACTCCTCCCATACAGCTCAATGGGGTAGCCACAAAGCAAGAAAGACACTTTGCACATGCTCAGGGATGCTGCCCTCTTTAGCCGTGACTGCCACCGCCGAGAGAGAGAGAGAGAGAGAGAGAGAGAGAGAGAGAGGGAGGGAGGGAGGGAGGGAGGGAGGGAGGGAGAGAGAGATCACGCATGGGGAATGCCTCCTTCTGGAAGCAAGCAGGCCTGGGGTCCGGCTTCTTCAGGGGCTCCCCACGGATGCCCCAGGAAGCAGTCAGACTTTCTGAGTGCTCTCGGGTGGAGGGCCCAGGTAGCACGGGGCGGGCGCCTGGTATACGGGGACCGAGATCTCTTGCAGGTCGGGCAGCCTCCCCGGGTGAGGCGGGGGCAGCAGCGCCAGGGTCCGGTCATGGTCTCTGTGCAGGACCTTCTCATAGACGCTCTGCAGCCCCACCGTCTTTGGCAGCTGCGCCTGGTAATAGTTGTCTCGGTGCAGGGAGTCCCTGGGTAGCGACGTGCTTTTGCAGAAGGTTGACAGCCGCGTCCTGGGCCGGGGCGAGGAGTGGGGATTGGACCGGCCGCAGGATGGGCTCCAGCAGCGGTCCGAGTGGCCCAGGATCTTGCATTCGGCGGTGCAGGCCCAGAGCCCTGGAAAACACAAAGCCGGCCGTCAGCGTGGAGGCGCGACGGAGAGGCACGGTCAGGCAGCACGTGAGGGAGCGTCCCGGGAAGGGAACTCCGGCGTGCTCCTGGCGCCGAGGTGGCTTCCGCAGGTGCCAAGACAGAGCACCCTGCTCCCATGCTCCGGAGCAGAGGGCTGGAAGTGGAGGGGAAGGAGGCAGCGATAAACACTCCGCGGCATTCTGCGCCAGGAGCTGCGCTCTCTGCTGTGCAGGGAGGCCGTTGAAGCCCTGGGTGAGTTGCTACGTCTGCACCCAGGCCCCCCCAGGTGTGGGCCCCGGACCGTGTCCCCAAGGCCCCAGCTCTCTTCTGCAGAGCCCGGAGCGTCTATGGTGCCAAGGGCGAGGGGGGGGGGCGTTCTTTCTTCAGCTGAACTGCCATGCAGGGGGTGATATTTAAAGGAGGGCTGGAGCTCAGGCGGGAAGGGTTGATTTCCCTGTTCCCACATGCTAGAAATGGATGCCTTTCCAAGCTTGTCTGATACGGCAATTAACTCTGAGATAATCTGAGTCAGGGTGCAGGTTAACTGAAGGTTTTATTTGGAGAAGAGATTCCCGGGCTGCCGTGGCCTCCAATGAAATTTGAGTCAAGGGCAGGCCAGCAAGGCCAGTCTGGCCCACACTGAGGCCATGAAGGGGTTACGCTCCCCATGGCCCCTCTCCACACTTCTTGCAGCCATCACTGCCCAGCCTTTTCCATCACACTTCCGCAAGTCCCTTAAGGAAAGCCACAGAGCCTCGTGCATGGAGGATTTTTCAAAAAACGGGGTGCCAAAAGTGTCACTGGATGGGGCTTTGGCTTGGCCCAGGTGGTGGAAATCCAGCCCCTGGACCCAATGGGGTTGCCCTTCCCGATTCCAGTGAATTAGTTCTAAATTTGCATGAGCACACAGACTTGTTTCCTGTAGCTCTACTCCCAAAAGCTCTGGCATTCCTGACAACACCCTTGGTTGTATCTCGCTCTGGAGGGATGGACTGGATGGGCTCTAAGCCACCTTCACAATTGCTGAAAGCACACACTACCTAAAAACAGGGGTGCTTTGTCCCTGGGAAACATATGTAGGGATATGCCTATTTGATTGATTATTTGTTGACTAGTCAGCTGAGCTTTATGGACTCAGGTGAGACCATGCTGGATAGTTTGCTGACTGGGGGCTTGAATTAAAATTTTTCTTTACGCTGTAAAAATGGCAGCTATGCCAAAATATTTCAATGGGCAGCTTCATTCTATACATTAAGACTAATCAGAATAAAAGTAAGATTTCCACTGATTCAACAGTTCTGTGCATGTGTAACCTTTCCATTGAAAGCAAAGAGAGAATGATCCTTCCATTTGATTGGATTGTACCCCGTTTTTACTGGGAAGTAAGACCAGTGATTTCAGTGGGACTACTTCTAAGTAGCCTCAAACAGTGACACTGCCCGAGTCTAATCCAGTTCTCAATGCCACAGGGATTGTGTTGCTTTAAACCAAATCATTCCAGTTTAATTGGCTTGGGAAGTAACTTTAGAACTTTCCTGAAGCTCCTTTTTGGGGAATCCTTACTACACCTTGCAGCCCAGGTTCTCCGAAAGTTGTCTGTTGAGTGGACTGCGAACAGGAAGGAACAGCTCTCCTTGACATGTCTCTCACAAAACCTCAGTTCTGGATTGTGGCGTATGTGTTCGTGATTAAGGGCTTATACCCAAAGCCGAAAGGTTGTCCAACAGGACAAATTCCATTAATGGCTCACCGCTTGGTTGCCGCTGAAAGCCCAAGGACTCCATATTGGCTCTCTCTGCTGCTAGACCAGCAGTTCCAGCTATTATCAGTATAATCCTGATCTCCAGCTGAAATAAAACCATCACAACTATAAGGTAAAGGTTAAGGTTTCCCCTTGACGTGAAGTCCAGCCATGCCTGACTCTAGGGGGCGGTGCTCATCTCTGTTTCCTAGCTGAGGGAGCCAACATTTGTCCAGACAGTCTCCGTGGTCATGTGGCCGGCAGGACTAAACACCGAAGTGCACGGAACGCTGTTACCTGCCCACCAAAGTGGTACCTTTTCATCTACTTGCATTTGCATGCTTTCAAACTGCAAGGTAGGCAGGAGCTGGGATGGAGCAACAGGAACTCACCCTGTTGTGCAGATTCGGACCGGCGACCTTTCGATCTACCAGCCCAAAAGCACAGCAGTTTAAACCACTGCGCCACCTGCAGTTCCTATCACAACTATAGCAGCACTTTATTTCTGGACTCTGAGGTGGGCTTTGGGTTCTATTGTTCCTTAGTTTTGGAGGGGAACACTGTACAATAAACAAACGCCCTTCCATAAAAAGATAAGAAGGGCAGGTGACCTAGATGCCTGGACAAAAACCTGACATTTGCTTCAGGGAAATCTGTCTTGAAAAGCAAGCTGTTCTACCCTGTTGGCCTCCAGATGTGTGGGGTCACGCAAAGTTAATGCAAAGCAATACAACGGTGGTTGTGTTTAAATCCTGTATCTCGGGGATGCTGGTTTGTCTTCATGGTTGTCTGGAGGAATCCTTCCAGGGGCACTGTGGGGACTCACACTGCAGGCTGCTACAAAACCTCCAAGTGCTTCCTTCTGCATTCACTCTGCTGCCTGCCATGATATTTAGAAGCCTACTAGAGTAATGGAAGATCCGAGGATGTGAGCAGCACTCATGCAATACAAGCATTGCATTTAAGAAGTGTCTGAGCTTAGCTTTGGACTGTGCATGACCGTAGTTCCCAGGCAGACAGGCCCAAAGGAAAATGCCCAATGCAAAAACACAGTACGGTTATTTTTAAAATATCCCATCAGGCGCTTCCTGATATCTGGCCACAAGAAACCTGCTTCTAGTTTCTACTCAGCCCACTGGATGGACTTTGGGCCAGCCACAGACTCTCAGCCCAGCCTTCCTCACAGGGTTGTTGTTGTGAGGATATGGTTGAGAGCAGAATTCTGTAAGCCCCCTTGTGTTCCTCACAAGGAAAAAAGGTGGGGTATGGATTTAACCAAGGAACGAACTCCAGCACTGGTTATGCTAGTTGGGGCTGATGGGCATTGGTCTCTTGAGCAACGGGGCACAAAATCAGTATGCTGGGTCAGGGCTCGGGGTTCTAGTGGAAGATGGACTATTCAGTGTACTTTCCGCACTGTTACCCAACCGTCTTCACACCAGTGCACAATGCAGCTTCCCTGGCGCTGACTGTCCTCTGGCTTCCGCCTCCCACCCTCCCCGGGACTGCGCATTCCTCTATGGCTACGTGGCAGGGCATCAGAGGACAGAGGCACCACTGTTGCCACCTCCGCCGGCCACGCAGTGACAAGGCCTGGCTAGCGGGCCCATTGGCCCGGCCAGGCCGGAGCGGTGCTGGAGCAGCATCTCAGCAGCTGGGCCCCTCAGTGCTTCCTCTGACTCATCCCCAGGGACGGGTGGGGCCGACCAAAGGATGCAGAGGGCACCAGCTTGGGGAAGGCTGTGTTACAAATAAGCAACAGCATTTTCGTTTTGTCCAAGGACAAAGGGGGACTGAAGTCCATCGGAAATGATGGATAGCCAGGCGGAAGAGGCCGAGAGGCAAGGCAGAAATAGGCGGACTTGAGCAGTGACCCACCTTTTGTCTCTTCGCCCTTTGGATCACAGCTCCATTTCAAACGTCACTGGGAAAGCGGGGCCCAGGAATGCTTTCGCTTTAGGGGAGTGAGGCGGCGGAGAAGCAGCCAGGGCACCTGATAGCAGGCCAGGGAGGGACAGCATGACATGGCGCGCTGAGATAGGCTGGACTGCAATTCCCATCCCTCTGGCCAGCTGGGGCAGACGGAGGTTGTGCTCCACCACAACTGGAAGGCACCCACTTGGGGAAGGCTGGGCCAGGGGAACCTCTTGGGTGACGTCCCATCATCCCCGTCTCTCAGCCTAGGGCCACCTCGAATGGTGCTGTGATGGCAATATGGGGCAGCCCCCCGGGGTCCTTTGAGAAAGCGCAGGACAAGGTTCTCGTGGCGGAGAAGTGCCTCGCGCTTTTTGCCACCCGGGGCCGGGTGCTCTTCTAGTCTGAGATGGCGAGGAACCGCTGGGATCCAGAGAGTGCTCGCAAGGCTGTACGTGGCAGCACCACTGGTTCCACGTTCTCCAGATTCCTCAGAATCAAGGAGGGCTTGCAAAACGAGCTGAGCCACAACCAAATGTCTGGGACCTCCACTCCCATCAGCCACAGCTGGCAAAGCCCTTGGCAAGGGGGGGGAGGAGGAGGCCTACCGTTTTGCATGTGAGTGATGAGGTCCTTCTTGAGGGCATCTCCGCTGATGTCGGAGTCGCTGTCGTTGAAGTCACTGTCCCCTTTGCCGCTGTCCTTGCCGCTGAACTTCTCGGCTTCCCTGCCCGATATGGTGTTGAAGGAGTGGCCCTTCCAGATGGCAACAGGTGGAACCGGCTCCTTGCTGTAACTGGGGGTGGAGGCGTAAGACTGGGAGGGGATCGGAGGACAGAGGCACAAAGGGGGTGCAGGGGGGAGAGGAGCAGAAGCCGCACGGTTACAAGACGAACTGAGTGAATCCGAAATACTTGCATTTGAAGCCCATCCGCCCCTTACGCTGACAGATCTCAGCAAATTTACAATCCCGGGGCTTTGCTCTAATTGGCCTGTCAGCACTGCTTTGAACGACTTCAAACGCAAGCCTTCCTGCATATCAACACCGCAAAGCATTCCAGTGATCGGGAAGGTCACTTTCCCAGCCCTCAGGAGGCTCGCATGGGGCCGGGGAGCAGGAGCCAAAGCCCTGGGAATGGTACCTCTGCATTGGCACCTCGCAGCCGGCTCTGGCTGTCGTACAGGCTGGCGCTCTCCCTGCTGCTCTCGGAGACGGGGATGTCCTCGCTGGCTGGGGAAGGCTCCGGGCTGGTGAAGGAAGACTTGCTGGCGAACGAGTGCACCTCAAAGCTGTTGCCTGCGGCTCGGAGGCTGCAGGGCTTGTCTTCCTGCAGCCCCTTCTCCAGGTGCGAGGCGTTCAGCGGCTCCTCCAGGGCGCCCTTCTTCTCCTTCTTGCGCCGGTTGCAAGTGGTGGCGATGGTGATGATGGCCACCAGCAGCAAGGTGCAGCTCCCGGCCAGGACGATGATGACGATCAAGGGGATGTCCCACTGCAGTGCTTTCCCTTCCCACGAGTTGGGCTTGGCCACCAAGTTCTGGCCACTGGAGGGGGGCAGCTGTGCAGTCACCTGGAAGCTGACCGTGGCCGTGGTAGAGAGGGGTGGCCGCCCGTTGTCAGCCACGACAAGGAGCAGTGGGTAGACATAGCCCAGCTGCTCTTCGGAGAAGCTCCTGGTCAGCACGACTTCCCCGGTCCTCTTGTCCATGGCAAAGAGCTCCAGGGCACCCGGCTGCTGCCTTTGGGGATCTTCCAGAAAGGAGAAGCTCAGCTCCGAGTTGACGCCCTCGTCTGCATCCCGGGCTCTGATGTGTGCCACGACAGAGTCCCGTGCAGCCTTGCTGGACACCCCGATCTCAAGGGAGCCGTTGGTGAGCGCTGGGTGTGTGATGACGGGCGCGTTGTCGTTCTGGTCTAGCACACGCACTTTCACCACCGCGGTGCTGGAAAGCGGAGGGGACCCGCCGTCGGTGGCTTGGATGGTGAGCTCGAGCTGCTTGAGAATCTCGAAGTTGAATGTGCGGAGCGTGTAGATGGCCCCTGTGGCCGGATCCACAGAGACATAGGTGGAGATGGAGCGGCCCATGACTTCACTGTCCAGCAGGCGGTAGGTGACCTTGCCGTTGGGGCCCAGGTCCGGGTCGGCGGCGAGGGCGGTGGCCAGGTAGGCGCCGGGCGGGTTGTTCTCGGCCACGGCCACCTCGTGGCGCGCCTGGGCGAAGCGCGGCGCGTTGTCGTTCTCGTCGGCCAGGCGCACGGTGAGGCGGCGCACGGTCTTGGCCGGCGGCGTGCCCAGGTCCTCGGCCAGCAGGGTCAGGTTGTACTCGGGCACGCGCTCGCGGTCCAGCGCGCCGGTGGTGAGCAGCACGTAGCTGTCGCCGTAGGCGCGCTGCAGGGCGAAGGGCTCGTGGGGCGCGGCCAGCAGGGCGCAGCGCACCTGCCCGTTGGCGCCCGCGTCGCGGTCCGAGGCGCTGACCAGCGCCACCAGGCTCTCGGCCGGCGCCGCCTCGCTCACGTAGGCCAGGGCGGGCGGCGCGGGGCCGGGCTCCGGGGCGGGCGCGGGCTCGGCGCTGGGGCCGGGCTGCGGGTCGGGCGCCGCGGGCCCGGGCCCGGGCCCCGGGCCGGCGCCGCCCAGCGGGCTGATGGCGAGCGCGGGCGCGTTGTCGTTGACGTCGCGCAGGCGCACCACCACCGTGCAGCGGGCGGCCAGCGGGCTGGCGCCGCGGTCGCTGGCCTGCACGTCGAGCTCGTAGGCGCGCTGGCGCTCGTAGTCGACGGCGGCGCGCAGGCTGAGGCGGCCCGAGAGCGGGTCGAGCGCGAAGAGGCGGCGCGCCTCGGCCGGCACCTGCCCGCCCCAGGCGTAGCGCAGCTGCCCGTTGGCGCCCTCGTCCGGGTCGGCGGCGCGCAGCTCGGCCAGCAGCGCGCCCGGCGGCGCGTCCTCGGGCAGCTCGACGGTCAGCAGCGCGCCGCGCGCGAAGGCGGGCGCGTTGTCGTTGGCGTCCAGCACGCGCACGCTGACCGTGGCCGTGCCCGCGCGCGCCGGGCTGCCGCCGTCGCGCGCCACCAGCTGCAGGCGGTGCGCGGGCTGCGCCTCGCGGTCGAGCGCGGCCAGCAGCACCAGCTCGGCGCCCTTGAGCCCGTCGGCGCGGCTCTGCGCCTCCAGGCCGAAGTGGCTGCTGGGCGAGACGGCGAAGCTCTGCACGCCGTTGGCGCCCACGTCCAGGTCGCGCGCCAGGCCCAGCGGCAGGCGCGTGCCCGGCGCGGCGCTCTCCGACACCTCCAGCGCGATGAGCGGCTGCGCGAAGGCGGGCGCGTGGTCGTTGATGTCGCGCACCTCCAGCTCCACGTGCACCAGGCGCGGCCCCGCCGCGGCCGGCCCCGGCCCCGGCCCGCCCGCGCGCACCGCGTCGAAGGCCAGCACGCACGGCTCCTCGCGCTGCCCGCACAGCCGCTCGCGGTCCAGCCGCGCCGCGCCCACGCTCAGCTGCCCGTCGCGCGCGCGCACCCGCACCAGCGACGCGTTGCCCGCCGGCGCCACCAGCCGCCACGCGCCCCCGCCCCCGGGCAGCTCGTCGCCCAGCGCGCCGATCACCGTCCCGGGCGGCTCCTCCTCGTACGTGTGGAAGCGCACCGTCTTGCCGCCGGCCGCCGCGAGCAGCCAGGCGAGGCAGAGCGCCGCCACGGGGTGGCCAAGCGCTCCCGGGCCGCGGCCGCGCTGGCTAGCCCGCATCGCCCCGGCGCCGCCTCGGGGGCCGTGGGGAGCCGCGCCGCGGGACAGAGAGCGCGCGGGAGGGTCGTCCGCGCCCCGCAGCCCGTCGCTGCGCCCGCGCCCGCTCGCTCGCTGCTCGCTCTGCGAGGCTTCCGGCGGGCCCGCGGCCGCTCCCGCGCGCTCCGTGCCAGCCCGCCCGCGCTCCCGAGCTTCTAAGGCGGCCCGGCCCCTCCGCGGGGTCTTTAATAGACGCCGATATGCAAATCGGCGTAGCCCGATCAGCCAATGGCAGGCTCCCCTCCCGCCCTGGACACCTCCCCGAAATCATGTTAATCGGTACTTATCCATACATTGCCGAACGGGTGGCCCGAGCGAGCGGAGACAATAGGGCCGGGAAGGGGCGCCGGGCAGCCGCGCACGTCGGCCCCCCGCGGCCCGGACCCCTTCTTTCTTCCCGGGCCGCCGGCGCGGCGCTGGAGCAGGTGTCCGCACGCAGCCCGGCCCGTTCCCGCGCCCGCGCCCGCGCCCGGCCGCTGTGCGCCCACGGAGCCCTCGGGACGCGCGGCCATCCCGCGCAGAGCAGGCGGTGCGCGGCCTCCGCTGAGCCGGACAATGCAGGACCGCTGCGCGGGATCGCGGCCGCCCGCTCCCCCGGGGCCGGTCTTGCCCTGCCGCGGCGGGGAAGACCCCCGACGGCCCCGCCCCCGCCTTTCCAGCCCCGAGATCCCGCGCGCAACACCGGTGGCGCCGTTGCCCGCGGGTTTGCGCGCGTGTGAAGGGTTGCTCGTTCGTGCTTCGTGCATTTCTCTGCAGTAAACAGAAAGGCGGCGGCGGCGGCTGTGCGTGTGTGTGTGTGTGGGGGGGTGGAATCTGAAGCTCTGGGCAATAAATCGCGGGGATGGGGCGGGGGGGGGAGCTGCGCTCCAAATCGGATTTAGCGGAAATTTGGCGAGGTTTGGGAAGGGTTCAGAGATGACCCTGCATCCAAGCTCCTGGCGCGCTGGCGAGCCGCTGGCGGACGGACTCGTCGGGCACCTCCGCCGGTATTCTTTGCCGCTGACAGGCGGAGGAGGCGAGCGGACAGAGAGGAGGACTCGCCGGGCCTGGGGCGGCGCAAGCCCGGGCGGTGGCGGGGGGGGGGATAATGGACAGCGCGCCACATGGAGCCGGCCCTGCCTGTCCACATTCAAGCTGGCTCACGGACAGACGGGGTGGGCGCTGGGGAGACACAATGGCTTCTCGCGGGGGGCGCGTTTGACCGCGGTAGCCCCCCCCCCGCCCACTCGGCCCTCCTGGAGCCTGTCGGAGGGACTCGCTTTTTGTCCTCTCGCTGGGAAGCCGAGCGAGCCGCCTTCCCGGAGAACAAAATAACAGCGTGAAGCTGAGACCTGGCACGGACCTGCGGAGGCCGGGAGGAGGGGGCAGCCGGGGCCGCGCCATCTGCCCTGGGGAGGAGGAAGGGGCGCCGCGGCCCCCCCCGTCCTCCCCTCCGCGATCCCCTCTCCCCCTGCCTCGTCGCGCCCGCGCCCCGCATCTAGCTGCTGCGCGCAAGGTTGGGCGCTTCAGCGCAGCCCCGGCGCACGGGTGCGCGGCTCCCGGAGTGCCGCTGCCAAAAGCCCCCCGTTGGCGCAGGCAACGCTGCCGGGGGGGGGGGGGGCGCAGAACAAGAGCCGACGCGTGTCGGGCCAGGACACGTGTGTGACTCGCACAGGGAGGATCGCAGAGCACTGGTCCCGGCGGGAGAGAGGTGGGGTCCGTTCACAGGACCAGCTCATCCGAGAAGGGCAGGTGAAAAATAACCCCGACGTATTTCAGAAAGTCGTACTTCCAAGAACGACTACAACCCTGCGTAGGTTGGTCTCCGTGGAACAACACCCTCCTCCCCTCCCGCATCTCAGCAGGACTTCTTTCGAGGAAGCATGCGCGCATGGGCTAAAGCGGGGAAGCGATCCTCGCTTGGACTGGACCGCGCCTGCTGCTGGACGCGTTGGCCGGCTCCTAGGCGAGGGGAAGGGCTGATGCGCTCCCGCTGGCCCCTGGGCAAAGCCCCCGCCGCCTCTCTGGGTGCTTCCAAGCGCAGCGGGACCAGACCTTCTACCGGCTTCAGCAGGCCGAGGATCGCAATCGGAATGCCTAGCAGGGGCGCTAGGACTCGGAAGGAGTCGGCCCTTGAGCTCTCACAGAGCTTCCTGGCCAGGAGGCGAGTGAGCCACCACGGCGTCGCTCCAGTCAGGTCATTTCTCGCTCCCCTGGCTCCACTCCCTTCCAGGAACCTCAGGGACCCACTCCAGCTTCCTGCACTTGGACAGGTGGACGCAGTACTGCCTCTGACAATGGAGGCAGTGGACGGACGGACTGCCTTCTCTCCCATGCATTCGTCCCATTCCGTTTTAAAGGCATCCACATCGGTGACCATATTTGCTTCCCTTGGCAGTGAATTCCGTAGTTCAACAACCCCCATTGAAGTACGAAGGGGAAATCCCTGGAAATCCAGCCCATTCCGGGGCAGCGCAAGTGCAGTTTGCCACATCCTTGGACTAAGTCTTCAGGTGAACTAAGGAGAGGTTTGAAGAAGTGCCATGTGGGACGTGGGGTGGAAAGGGTGTTTGTCCCACCAGCTGAAAAAACAGAACAGAAAAAGATACTGTGACCCAGAGAATAAACCAGCAAGTGTCCTGGTCTGTTATTATTTTAACTCTGTGTTGTGCAATTGCTAAATAACTCAAGTTTCCTGGTTCACGTCACAAAACAACCCGGCAATATTTCCATGATGTGCCTTTCCCACAATGCCCCTGTGTACTTTTCCCACAATGCTCCTACAGGCCGATTGGAAGCTCTGAGAAATTGCAATGGCGACCACTGCCCAGTGCTGATGAAAGGAACTGGGAGGGCCCACAGAGAATGGCACTGGTGTACCAGAGTGGGGCACTGGAGGGCGTCCGTTAGGGGTCTGGGCCAGTTCTGGCTGACATGACTGATGTGGGATCAGGCCCTAAGGGTGGCCTCAAAAGCCAGAAGAGCCCCGTGGCAGTCCTGGCATGGCCTTTTCCCAGCCACCTTAATGTGTGGTTATTACCTGATGTGTAGTCACAGCAGTCCAAGCACGGCTAAGCTGGAGCCGCTGGAGGAGGCTGCTCCAGGGTGCGCTGCTCAAGCCCCAGCTTCGGAGCGAAGGGGACATGAGCATCTCTGACCATGCAACGACCTTCTGCTAAGAGGCCTGGCCGACTACTGCAATGGAGCTCAGCATGGGCGACATTTCCCCTGTCCGATGAGCAAGCCGTCCCGCAAACGCTTTTGGCAGTCGCCCCTCTGGTCTCAGTGGGGCCTCCTCTGTGGAAGTGTGCGCTGGACTGTAGACTCTGGCTGCGCACGTGGCGCGCAGGGCTGGCTGAGCATGGAAGTGGCTGCAGTAAGTCCAGTGAAAACCTGGGGGTGCGTGTGTGTGTGTGCGTGTGTGTGTGGGAGGGGGGAAACTACCCGCAGGATGAGGGGCTGAGGGAAATGAACGGGCTCCCTGCCCAAGCCCCTCGAGCCAGCTCCTTTGCACCAGTGCAGACAGCCGCCGCCACAAGCCCTGAAGCCACTTCTGGATGCCGGTTTCGAAAGAAGAGAGGCCCACAGCTCCCAGCAGCCACAGCCATTTTCTTACACGAGCTCGCCCCGCGCATCTCCACAGCCCGCTGCCGAGCGCGCCCGAGGCGTGTCGGTGGCGCACGGTGCGGGCGACTCCGTCCTGCGCACGCCTTCGCGAAGCCGCCGGTCCGCGGCCAGCCGGAGCGAGCCCAGGAGGGCGCCCGGCCCCGCGCCACGCCTCGCCTCGCCTCGCCGCCCGGCTGCCCCGCTCCGTGGGGATGCGGCGCGGCTCCTGCTCGCGGGGCAAGGCGGCGGAGCGCCCCCCGCCGCCTCCCGCGCCCCCCAGGGCGGCCGGGCCCTGCGCTGGCACCGAGCTCGGCCGCCCGGGCACGGCCCCGGCGCGCTCCCCGGGAGGCGCCCTGCGGGGCGCCCGGAGGCGGCGGCGGCGGCGCGCGCCCCCGCGTGCAGACGCGCCGGGCTGCCCTGGCCTGGCCTGGCCGCGGCGTGGCGGGGGCTCGCGTGCAGCCCCCGGGAGGGACACGGCCGTCACGTGACGGATTAGGGGGCCCCCGGGGGGCTTTGGAGAGGCGCGGACAATGGCGCGGCCGGGCCTCTCCCAGCGCCGGGCGGGGGGCGCCCGCAGCCGGCGGCGTTCTCAGGCCCCTTAATAGGATTATCGTCTCCATTTCAAGTTCGATACAGCATGTAATTTATTTTTAATTAGGATTAGATGGAGGGGCAAAGTCAGCCGGGCTCTGCCTCGAGGCAGCCCGGCGCTTTTGAAAGGGGAGAGAAAGGGGGCGGCGGGGCGGGGGCGCCCGATCGCCGCGCCTTCCCCCGGGCCTGGCGATTGTGGCCATCCGTGAGACGGGCTGGGGTGCCTCCTACACGCTTTCCGGAGAGACGGGCCTTGACGAGACCCCAGAGCATTTCATGCCCGTCAAGAAACAACTTGAAGGCCCCCCGCCCCCGCTCGATTCCCGTTCTGGGCCGCCCTGCACATGAAAGGCTTCCTGTCCCCCTTTTCTCGTGTTCCCCGCGGCCGACAAGCCTTTTCTCGCTGATGGAGCCCTGTGGAAAGGACCAGCTCTGAACATGGGTTCCTGGGGCAGAACATTTGAGGGATGGTCTCCCCACTTTCATCTAATTAAAGTCCGCTGCAATCTAGCAGGAGATTTTCCTGTGCCGGAAACCTCACCGAAGCAGGGCTTCGGCTTGGATTTTGGTTTGTCCGGGCCCCAAGCCTTGGACAGATTCGGGCGCTTCCGAAGTCTGTGCACTCCCCAAGCTTAGAATACTGCAACAGATTAACCAGTTGTGCCGATGAAAAAGAGGTACCTAAGACTCAGAACAGAATGCAAGCCTCTCTCATGGCCATTGAAGAGATGCTTAAGTTTGGGTCGCGCGTTTGTGGCTAAAATTCAAGGTTTGCCTAGAAGATAGCGGCATGGGCACCTATGTCCCGGCCCTATCCCAGATCCACACACACCTTTCCAAATGAGCAGTTCTATAAAGAGCCATGTATTCGAGAAGCCGGATTTGATCTCTTGAAAGCAGGGGTAATAAATACTCTGCTAGCATTCTGCTTGTTGTTGGAGTCCTTCTCAGATTGGGCCCCATGATGCAATCAGCAGATGCTTCTGCAAATTCTAACTGGTATGTCAGTGCCGGTATCTGCCATCCAGTCACCAGCATGTTCCACTTTAATATGCATAAGTATTTTAACATCATCTCTTGTTAACGGAGTAACAGTCTTACATGAGCATCTTCTGTACTTGTATAAGCCTGCATCTCTTCTTGAACCCGTGACCATGCAAGTGGGAGAGGTCCTTTCTGACAGTTTAGGCAGGCATAGCAAGGTAAGAGGTTCCAGCTGAGAGCTGGTCCCAACTAACTTCAGCTGTGCCGGAATCTCCGGAGAACCCACCGCTTTTCACCAAGGACATAACCTTGCCATAAACCTTACAGGGTAATTGCTTTTCCCTCCCGGATGAAGGGAGGCACCAGCAGCAGCTTTTCTCACCTCAGCCCTATTTGTACGATAACAACTACCTTTCTCTGCGTTCCTGAAGGCTGCCGTGTTGGGAGCTGAGGGCTCCAAGTGAATATGCCGTTGGCAGCTTTGGAACTGCAGGGCTGCCCTCAGCCAGGGGCCGGGGTGGGGGTGGTGCTGAGCAGTGACATCCCACCTTTCTTGAGAGAAACACCTTCTGAGAACCACAACTGTGGTGCGTCGTGAAGAGCTGGCTTCTTTCCTCCCCGCCAGAAAGCTCCCTCGTCCTCATGTGCTAATTGCCCTGGGACTGCAGGGCCGCTGCAAGTGGCTGCAGGCCAAAAGGCTGCTGCTGTGGGGTGGGCAGGTAGGGTGGTGGGCAGGTGCAGGAGAAGCAGCACACGGAATCCCACTGGGCTCTCAGGCAGCAGGCGCAACAACAAGGGTCTCCAGTTGGAAGGAAAAGTGGTGCCGTCCGAGTTGTGCCCAACCCTCATTCTCCCCAGGGGGAAGAAAACTGAGCAATGGGGAGCGGACTCGTCCCCCCATCTTAGCACCGTGCAGGCTTTTCCGGGGCGAGGAAAACCTGCATCCAGGAAAAGGTGTTCATCAAGATTTAGCCACCCGACAGAATCGGCAGCATCTGCACAAACCGGGGCCTCCTGGTCCCATGCCGGCAACACTCTCACAATCTGCGGAGCGTCATGCGAGGTCCAAGTTTCTAGCCCAGCTGTTTTTGTGGCATTTGGCAGCTGTGAGGTGGAAATGAAGGGCCCTTCCCTGCAGCTGATCAGCGGGTGCTCTTCTCTGAATTGTGAGGAGCGCCCTGCAGAATTTCTCCCTACACCCTTTTTGGGCTTTCGTTTTTGAAAACAAGTTGCCGCTGGCCACCGCCATGGAATGGTGTTCCTGGGGGTAGTGCCAGGATCAGGGCAGGAGTAACTGCATGCGCTTGCAGAAGCAGGAGCGCCTTTGCGGCACTTGCAAGGGGCCCCTGCGGAGCAATTACGCCGTGCAGCCAGGGACCCTGGAGGCCAGCAGAAAAGGCTTCCCTGCCACAGCAAGGCACGTGTCCGTGTCCGGGTGACTTCCTGTTCTCTGGCCCCTGCTTCAGTAGGCCCTGCTGCAGTTCGTTCTGGCCTCGCTCCAGCCAGCATCCTTCCGCTCTTCCCGTCTTTCCTCCGAGTAGACCCTGCCTCGCTTCAGCCTGTACAACCCTGGTATCGCCGTCTCTCCAGTGAACCGACTTTGGGACTGTGCTCTGACTGCCTCTCTCTCCGAGCGGGCCGAGCTCGGGCTGCCTCCATCCATGCCTTCGGCCTGGACCTGCTGACTCGCCCCGAGGCTCCGGACTCCGCCGGAGCTCATGCCCTGGACGCGGCATTCTGCCCCTCCTCGCTGCCTCACAGATAGAAGCGTTCTGGGCCATGGGAAAGAAAGATGGCTGTCCTTGCATGAGCCACCATTCCATGCCCCAGGAATTGTGCTGGGTATCTCCGGTCAGTAGCAAAAGAAAGAAAGAAAAGAGTAAAAGAAAAGAGTAAAAAGGAAGGAAGGAAGGAAGGAAGGAAGGAAGGAAGGAAGGAAGGAAGGAAGGAGTAAAAAAAAAAGAAAAGATCTTTGGAAAGAAAAGAGTAAAAAAAAAAAAGATCAACTTCAGCACCGCCAAAAAAGAAGAAAGTGCACCTCGTGTCCCTCCGAAAGGTGCTGTGATTTTTACTCTTTCCTGGAAATTATTGGAACTGCTCCTCTGCCATTTTCAAAGGTGATCAGTAACCTGGAAGGGGAAGGGGTGGTTTTGCTCTTCCTGCGTCCTTCTCCTGGTGAAAGCCTGTGCCAGGCTGCCAAAGTCGTTCCAAAAGACAAACTGCCTTCCAAATGAGTCTGGAAAAAGGTCTGAGCCATTTGTGTTTGGCAGAGTTTGAAACGTGCTTTCGGCAAAGACTCGGCCTGTCTATGGGAAATGTATCCCTGTTTCCGAGACTCTGTGATGATGGAAGCAGGGGAGAGGGCTGGCATATTCCACGGCAACATTCTGTCGACCTGGGATTTCTTGGCGCTTTGGTGCTCTTGGTAGCTCTGTATTTGCCATGCAAATCTGCACACAATTATTCTCTTGATTCCATAGTGAGAAAGAGTTGAGCGGACTTTCCACCCAGTTGAAAAGCGGCTCTCCTTTGAGTGCTTCCCCCATTCTTCTGCCACACCATGGATCACTGTGGTGGCTTCAATCATATGCAAAAACAAAGACACTCTGTATGCTCCTTGGGCTAAACAATGCTCCTGTTTAATCAGCTTTCCCCAAGCACCAAGCAAGGATGTGGGTTTTAACCTGTCAAGCGCTACAAGTTTAGGCTGATCAAAAGCCCTTCGAAAACAAAAGACTGGAACTAACTTGAGAGACGTTTGGTGTTGTTCGCTTGGTGTGCGCATGTGAGGGATGCCTCCTGTGTAATGCTCATCTTTGCTCACAGCCACATCACTTGCAGTCCGCAAGGAATTCCCCGTCTCTTCCTGGGTGATCCTCCCCTTCCCTCCATCCCTCCCTCCACCACAAGATGCTGCTGATCGAAATTAAACCCTTTTGTATTAAAGACGCACCTCAGGAACATGAATGGCAACCTCATGATCCTTGGTGCTCAGTGCCTTACTCAGGAAATGAAAGCCAGAGGCGAGGCAGGAGCGAGGCTGGGTGCCTGGCCAGCCTGTTCTGCGAAGCAGTTCCGTGCCACTGGAAGGGGCTGGGGGCCGAACGATAGCCTGGCTTGCTTTTGCAGAGCTTTGAGAGATGTGAGGCAGACCCAGCCCAGGTAACATGCTCCGCATAACATGCTGCGCACCAGCCACTTGTACGCAGAGAGGTAAGCCCAAGATGGCAGGTGTTCTGCTCGCGTGTGTTTGCCTGCGAGGTGTCCCAGATCTGTGCACTGAGCGATCAGGCGGCCAGGCCTCTGCAGAGGGACACAGACCTCCAGTTCCTCAGGTGCCGTCGCTTCTCCCCAGCTCACACCACACCGCTATTTGTGGGCAGTGACTGCCTGATGAATATGTATCAGCAACATCCCTTCCGAGCAGGCCACCGCTTCCTCCGCGGCAGCTCGTAGCTCCCATTTCCTGCCCGTGAGCCCCTGCGCACTGTCCCACTGTGCTGCCGCGTCTTCTCCTCGGGCTTCCCCGATCCTTCCCCTTAGCACGGAGCACCCCAGGCAGTCTGGAAAAGTGGGGAGGTCGCTTGGCTCGCTTCTCTCCCTCTTGCTGTGCCTGCTTCAGAGATTGCCTGTAGTGGAGAAGGGCAGCGTTCCTGCCACCTCGGGGCCAAGGCTTCGAAAGGCAAAGACAAAGCTGGTTGCTTCTGCAGCCGCCCAGGCCAGCCACGGGCTGCGACTGCGGCAGGGCTTGGCTGCTTGCTGGAAACGCGCCTGCTCCTTGCTCTCTGCTGGGCCTGCCAAGTGATGCCCCTGTGGGCATTTGCTCCTCAGCAGCCAACCTGCCCAGCCTCCTCCTCGCACCTTTGAAAAACCATTGCAGTGATTATAATCTTCAGTTCATCGTGAATGAAACATCTATGCAGTAGAATGGCAATTGAAACAAGCTCATCAAATATGTGTGTATTTACCTAAGTGCTGAGACATGGCCCATGTTCCTTCTCATTCAGGTGCTAAGTCAGCAGTGAAGCCCAGAAGAAGAAAACATTCAGGCCAACAAAATCGTCGAAATCGAAATGATCAAAATCAGCCTCCTTCTGAATCCATCCATGTGCCTGAACATTCGGCTGAGAAACTTTAAAGCACCGTCCATCTTCTGGTTATGCTGATCCCGATGGCTGAACCCTTTTCCAAGCCCTGCTCCCCAGCTGCTTCCCCATTTTCTTGTAATGGCTAAGCTGTCATGCCACAAGCTACATGGTTATTCCTTAGGTTGCTCAAAATGTTTTTCATGTTTTAAAGCCTCTCTTGCCACGATCTACCCTTCCTGTTTGTACAGTTGTGGGTAAAATTTTACAGACAGACTTGCAACCGCGGTGTCGTTAAGGGCAGAACTATTTTCTTGGTGGTGCCCCTCTCTGCTGCCGATGTTGCTCTGTCCTACTGTATGAATTGGGGACCCGGATTCACATACGTGCCACAACGGTGGCCAGCAGGACTCATCAGAGCACCACGGGCTGGGAAAGGAGACCCTGCGAGGTCTGCAGCATCTCCAGCCATTGCACGAAGCAGAAACACCCCTCCAAGTCACCTGGAACAGAGCCATGGGAGCGTGGTCATGGCCAGCCATTCCTTTGGCTGTAACTTTGTCCTCTTACTTGAATTCTTGGTTAAATAAGCTGCATGCAGTCCAGAGACGCACAATATAATTGGATGAGATAAAAATTAATAAATTAATTAAATTAATAAAAATCTGGGGGAACCTATCGGGGCCATCTCGTGCCACATTGACATCTCATAGCCAAAGTGCTGAGAAAAGGGAAAACCGTCCTTTCATTTATTTGGACTTGCTGCATTTTGTACCCTGCTTTTCAGACAATGAGCGCCTCCCAGAGATAAGGAAAGCAAGGTGAGCTCTGTCATTAGACTTACAAACGAAGAGAAAGGAAGGGAAGGGAGGGAAGATAAAGAGGAAGGAGCGTTGTTGTTGCTGTTGATTTCCCAAGGCCCAAGCAAAGCTAGGAACTAGAAGCAGGCATTTAAATGCACCTCTGTCCAGCCTCGCCTTCCCTTTGTTGGCTTTCGTGCTCCTTGGACTGACGGATGGAACTTCAGTGCAATCTTTCCCTTTCTGCAGCTGCAGGTGACTGTCGCTTGGAGCCAAGCAGGCCTTCTGAGGGGACGTGCCCTTCCTTCTCCAACTGCTTCCTTTCTACCTGAGAGATGGGCCAGGTTTTCTTCTGCCCCTCTGGCTGATTCCATTCACGGGAAGCCCTGTACTCCCAGGTCATCAGCAAATGTTCGCTTGGGCTTCCCTTGCACTCTCCAATCTGCGGGCAAGAACACTCGAAAATGCAGGTGCTGCAGGTCACCGCGTTTTTCTGTTATGCTATACAACGGCACCTGCAATTCCTTCCTGGACTAATACCAGGTTGGGACACAGCTCTCCTTCTCTGAATGTGGCAATGCAGCCTTCAGCTAAACAAGCTGCGAACAAAAATGTGTAGATTTGAACCTGATTTGGATCTTTTTGGTACCCAGCACTGTGCTGATAAGGCAGAAGTAGCAAAGAGCTGGGAACTGGCAATGCAGAGGATCCGGATACTTGCTGCAGGGAGCAATTGATTCCCTGGATCTTCCCCAGAAGCGCCCGGCTGCTGCAAACATGCCACGTCTGAGTGCTTGTGTGCCTGTCTCGCTGTGCCTGGAGAGGAGGGGCCTGAAAACCAGCTCCGGTCGCTGGCTCGTTTCTTGTCCCTTCCCTCAGCCCTCTTCTGCCATGCGCTCCGGTTTACACTGGCCAGAGCCCTGCACCTGCTCGGAGGGCCTGTGGGCTCTCACATTTGCTTCAAAGCCACGGGGAGGATGAAGTCGCTCCGTTTAAGCGCCATACAACCGTTTCCTGCGGCATTCCCGAGGGGAGAAGCAGCTTGTTGATTCCAAGCCAGAGGGGCAGACGCTGGTATGTCTCACTGCAATGTAGCATCATGTGCTGAGAGTAAATTATCATGAGCTCTCGGATGCTCTTGCCATGCCTGCCCCGATCTGTGATCTGCAGTGAACGTTGCTGTGTTTTAAGAGGCCCTCTCAAGAAGCCATTTTCCTGCATGCCTTCTCGTGGTAGGAGCACAGGATCCTGCCCCCCCCCCCCCCGAGAGAAAGCCCATCTAACGATCCGCCCTAGCCTCACTGCTCAGCATTCGGAGTGCTCGGGCCCCCCTCTTTGCTCCTCACCCTCCCATGCAAATCAAAAGAGCACCTGCGGTCGCAACTGGCGAGCAGGAGACAATCTGCTATTGGACTGCAGGTTGTTCGTCTTTGCAGGTGTTCCGCTGTGGGTACTTTGATCAGCAAGGGTGGTGGCTGGGGGAGGCGGGAGGCCCTTGTCCGTACACACCCCACATCCACTCTGGATCAAGGCTTCTGGCAAGCCCTCCATCGGCACACGGGTGGGCTCAGTGAGGGCCCTTCTCCAGCCGTTGTCCCACATCTTGCTGGGTAGGGCAAGTCCCTGGCTTGCCCAGGGAGCCCCATGATCCTAAGACAGCCCCCCCCCCCCGCATTCCTGCAGGAACCACAGTGGGTCAGGCATCCCCTGCAGGCTTTAATCCCCCACGGACACTGGTCTCCCGGCTTGCTGCAGCAACGGCTGTTATGAGCCGGACAACATTTCCTAGATAGGAAAATCTAGGAATATTTGGTGCCTTGCTCCAGCAGGGAGGATGCCGACACCGTGGCAGGATTCACGGACTTCAGTGGCTTCTTGGAAGCCTGAATGAGGGAGGTCGGTTGACTGTGCTTGCCAAGCCTGGGGTGCTTGTGCCTGTGAAATAGGTGTGGATGTCTACACCTTTTCCCTTGCAGGGAGAAAGGAGGGAATCGTAAGCAAATATGCCGGGAAGGAGGAGAAAGCCTTTTCTGCTAGATATTTCTGTGTGTTTAGCTTATTTCTCTATTGTTTATTATTACTTTGCATTTATAGCCTGCCTCTTCTTCTCTTGCGAGGGGCTCAAGGCAGCTTGCAGGGCTCTGTTGCATCCTCACAACAGGTGGGCTGGGCTGCGCAGGAATGCCTGGCCCAGAGGCGCTCGGTGAGGCTCATGGCTGAGAGCGGCAGAGCCTGGATCTCCTGGGTCCCCAGTCCAACTCTCAAGGCACCGCAGTCGGATAAGAGCCCATAACTTCTGTTCCCCTCCAGCTTCCTCTGCTTGCACCTGGAGGAGCTTCAGGGTTCTGGCCTAAAAGGGACTGCGTTTCACGTGAGTGTAACAGGTAGCTCGGCAGGTGAGGAAGCACCCCCTTTGACAGGAATTGCATTTTGCGCATGGTCAGGAACACTGAGCCTTTAGGCTCTTTCTCAAAAGGCTCACTGCAGGGGAAATGAGCTCTGCACTTGCCCAGAGACACGTGGTCCGAGATGCCCCCATTCCTGAACCCCTGGCTGCAGCCGGGGCTTGTCTTTCCTACGGGCAAAGCTCTCATTAAGCACCGATTGCATTCCGGGTTCCTGTCAAGGCAGCCTCCCGCTTCGAATCAGGCGCGACTCATCGCACTCCTCGTATTTTATTTCGACACAGCTGCGACTACTTTCATCAGGTATATTCGATCGTGTACTCCTGAGAACGAATTCATCACTTGATGCCAGTGGTGGGGGCTGCCGCAGAGGGTCCTGCTCCCTCCACCCCGATCTGAATCGCCTCCCACCTGAAGGGGAGCAGGCAGGGGGTCGGCAAAGCTGTGGCAGCCTGCACAGGTGGCATTGCAGGGGCCCCGCATGTGGGCATGGCAGCCAGCCTGGGTTCTCCACTGAGCGCGCGCTCATTGATAATCCACTGACCTGCCAACTCGTGAAGCGCGCACCATAAATGTGTGAGCAAGCGTCCATGTTGCACCCCAGAGGTGTTCTTAGCCTTGCAGCTGCTCCACTCCAACAGCAACTTTGGAAAGGGGCGGTGAGGGTGGCAAAGGGGCGTCTCGGGCAGGGAGTGGAATGGAGGGCGAAGGAGAGGACGGCACTGGCGTTCTCCAGAAGCTTCTTGGCTGCCTGTCCCCATTCACAGGAAGGCAGACAAAAGCTAGATGGGCTGCAGAGCCTCTTTGGCTCCAAGGAAAACCCTCCCCACCACTCCCTCGCATCCCACCTGGCTCTGGTTTTGCCTGAAGCTCCCTCCCTCTCCTGACAGATGAATCCATGCTCTGGAGCACTGCAGGTCCACCTGGAACGTGCAAGGCAGGATGAGGGAGAGTGCAAGGCCTCAGAAGCCGACTCCAGTCGCAGTCACCTCCTGAGCATGGTGCAGTCTGGGGCAGTCAGCGCGGCAAAGGCCCCATGGAATTTGGAGCTTGCCGCCCAGGCAGACAAGCGTGGAGGTAGAACCAAGGACATTATACTGGTCCTTCTGCAACTCCCAAGTGGGTCAGCTGGGAATGGAGCCCTGGACCACTCTAGATGCTGTGGGGTTTGGCTCATGGGTTGGTCAGGGGGAGCCCATGTACATGCACGGCATTTATGCTACTGACTTGTACGCCCCTTTGATTCCAACAGGGGAGCTGGCGCAGTGGCAGCTCTCTTGATGAAATCGGCGGGACAAGACGTTCATGGCGCAGCAGTAACGACGATCGTGAGATCAGATACCCTGCAACACAGTGACTGGCAAGCTGTGTTGCCAGGAAACCGGAGCCCCTTGGCAGCTTAGAGGGAGCTCACCACGAGAAAACGCTGGCACTGCAAAGCTGCTTCTTCGCACGGACCCTTCCCATGGAGGTGCTACTGCAGAACCATGTTTTGGAAGGAGCCCTCAAGAGAGCAGAAGTGATGTGCAGGCTTGCCTGGGGAGACAGATGGCACAGGGAAGTGGTCCTTGAAGGCAGACAGTTTGAAAATCCCCCGCATCACATGGTCTCGGACGTTTGTGAAATCCAAATGGCATGCGCAGTATTGTTGCATAGGCAAAAGGAGGGGAAGAAGGTCCAAGTGGGACCTGCAGCAAGATCAGCTAGTGTGTCCCCCTCCTGCTCATGTGCAGAATTCTAAGCAATTCAGTCCTCTTCTGTATTGCTTAGACACATCCAGTCCTCAGTTCTGCAGTTATAAGGTGTGTTTGTTGGGTGGTGTCCTTGGGTTTCTCCTTGCAAGATGTCTTTGTCTTCTGTAAGCTTTGCATCTTACTGGTGGCTCCGTCTGGGCACTCGGTCAGCACCTAAGTTTGCTCTCAGAATGCTTCCTTGGAGTTACTCTCAGCTTGGTCTTCCGCTGCTTCATTTTAGACAACCCAGGGCCGTTCCGCGTTATTTGTGTCTTCGTGCAGGGCCTTGCAGACAGATGGCAGAACCACAGTGACAGCCCAACCTCAGATCCAGAGATGCAGAGATGAACTTCTGCCTGCAGTCATTTTTGGCACAGAACTTTTTGGAACAACCAGCTCAGATCCATGACCCTGACGGGGACCACTTAGACTCTGGCACACTGTTATTCAACAGTGTACCCGAAGGTCAGGTCGCTTTCGATGGCATTTGATGATTTTCTTGCAAGGCTTTTCTGCTTTGAGGCTCAGCTTGGATATGCCTGAGGGCAAACCTGAACCTTCACTCTTTGAATATTTTAGCATTTGTTTTGCTCCTGGGGAAAAATGTTGTTGTCCCCGTTGCTCGGGCTTAAGAGCAGATTCAGGCAATTTCTTCTGCAAGGTTTTCAGACAATTTCCTGCTGTGTCAGCCCTGCCTGGAGCTCAGCACGTGGGAGGATGGAAGATGTGCAGATGTCAAGGTCAGAAGAAGCCATTGCCAGTGTCTTTCTGTAGCAGAAATCAACTAATCAGTCATCAATCAATCAGTCAATCAATCAATCAATCGCTCTGCACTGCTAATATCTGAAGAATTCTGATTCCCATGGAATGGAGAGTGAGGACATTGTGGTGGGAAACTGCGAAGGGGGCAGGGATGTGCGGCCAGTTTGCGCGTGTTCAGTTGTACGCTGTGGGTATTCTGGCAGCTGCAGGGCCTTCTCTTCAGGGAGCCTCGGTGGGAGGAAGCAAAGTGGCTGGAAAGATACACAACCCTAGAACTGGGAAGAGCACGTGTGTCTTCCCGGTGTGTAAGGAGCCGAGCCCCCCATTTGAGGCATCTGCATGAGGCTGGTGCCTCTACTTTGGTCACAGAATCAAGAGCCAAGCTATTTTTCCTTCCCAATTTTCCCATTTCCTAACCCTCTCGATGGAACAGTACCTTGGTGGAATGGTGTAAACACAACTGTAGGTAGAGCGCTTTCGGAAATAATAGCACAAGTTCCCTCTTATTAAAAAAAATATACTGGAAAACTTCTCTGAAAGAACAGAAGCAAAGCTAGGGATCGCACGTTGTCTAAAGAACAGGGGAACAAACACGAGCGAGGAATCATAACCACAGTAAATTCCTTGTGCAGGAAAGCTCGTTAGCCAAGCACTGTTACCTGGGTAATTTTCACCATGGGAGGAAGATCCCTGAATGGTTAGAGGAAGCGCAGCAGGTTCTAAGAGTTTAGCACTGGCTGCAATAAAATAACTCTCTCCAACCTCTTTAAATTCTACCTTAGATGTAAAAATATTTCTGGGCAGGCAGGAGAAGAGCACAGTGAGCTCTGTTTGGTCCTGTTCCTCGGAAGAAATTCCTGGGCTCAGAGTTCCTTAATTGGGGACATAATCCCATTTGCAGCAGGCTCTGGTTGGTGGATCCCAGGATCCTAGGGAAAAACAAAGAAGGTGCCACAAGCTTACAGTCTGCCCCCCCCCCCCCCCCCGTGGAAGTGTCTTCCTCTGCAGCTGGAGAGTCTCCCAGGAATGAAGCATGATGCAGTTACGGTCCTATTTATGGCTAAGATTAAATGGATGTGAGGTTATCATAACTCACTGATTTCATTTGCAACTTCAGGGAGCTCCTTTCTTCACTAATCTGCCTGCCAAGGAGTCCCTGGCGTGTTGTGGTGGATTCTGACAAGTGCTTTGGACGCACACCTGTCTCCTGGAGATGGATGCTCTTGCCTGGGCCCCGTGCTCCAAGGAACCTCCTCAGCCACTGCTTATCTCCTGATTGGGGAAGCCAAGGTTTTATTTATTTATTAAAAATATTTATATTTTGCCTTTCTAGTTCAAACAGAACCATTCAAGGCAGCTGATAAGCTTTCAGGAAAGATAAGCCACTACGAAATCTCAGGGTTATTTGGATAGTTGGAAAAGTAGTGTTATAATTGAATGTCATTCATGGATTTTTTTCCCTGTTTTGATGAGCTTTTGGAAAAAAATAAGTAAAATAGTGAACTCGTTTTGTGTGGTCATGCAAGCAATTAGCAGAGTGTGGGTGTGTGTGTTTGAGAGACAATCTCAGCATGCTGATTCAAAGGACAGTTAGTCCAATGTTATTGTTAAACAGCCAGTTGCCTTTACAATATAAATTGCTTCCGGGAGGAAGTAGACATACAGGTTTTTAACTGCATGTAATGCGAATTTTCTTTGATACAGTGAGTATGGCTATGACCTCTGGTGTTGGTTTGTGGTTGCAACCTGTTTCATGCAAAGTTGTTTTAGTTAAGATGTATTCTTAAGAGCGTTGTGTGAGTGGCTCAGAGCCAAACGTTCGGGACCATCAGAACAAGAGCTCTTTGCCTAGCTTTAAGGTCATCTGCAAGATCAGGCTGTGTTCCAACCCACTCACATCTATGACATGTTTCTAACACTCTCCGTGACACAATTTCAGCGGTTTGCAGCACTTTAGCCTGTCTCTTCCAATATACTTTGCTTTTCTGTTAAACCGCTCTTTATTCAGAGGCAGAGAGTTGCTGAGTGCCATAGGTGTGCATCGCACTTAACAAACATGGAAAGAGACAGATCAGTGCCTTGAAGAATTTACAATTGGATCCCCCAAATACAATAAGAAAGGAAACAGGAGAAGGGCTAAGATTTGGAGCAGACAAATTAATTCCTGTACACAGTTGCATTCCTCATGGCATGAAGAATCACATTCCCTTTTGATTCATGTGCTCAAACATGTCACGTCTGTTGCTGACGCTGACACACTATTACTTCCTTAGGTAGAGAAAGCACATAGCTCTAATGCTTGGTGTGCCATGAATGCTAACAGCAATGTAACCTGAAAGATGGGCGAAAAGGAGAAATGTTACTTTCAAGGATGATCCACAGTCATTGTTCTCTTTGTCACGATGGGAGGTAAAACTCCTTAATACGTTAAGAATGGTGTTTGGTCTGAGCTGAGTCCAGACCCCATACCTGTGTTTAGCACTAGGATTTAAGCCTGCAAAATGCAAAGCAATAAAATTGAGGGTACTTCCAATCATGTATAGCATGCTTTTCCCCTGAGGAAGCCGAGATGTGTTGCTAAACATGTGTACAAAGGAAAAGCATTGGCGCACCTGTAGGTTTAAGCTCCCGTGCCCAATACCTTGCTGTGCCTTCTCAGTTCCAGACCCCGAATCAGAGTCAGAGGAATGGTACCACATTGGCGGCCCTTGCTTGGAGCTCCAGTCAGTGGGTGAAAATGCTTCAAGAGCCTGGAATGGTCACCATCCCAGGAATCAGGGAGACAATGCAGTCAGACTGGGCCCCCTGTCTCCTCTCGGGTCCCCCAGTTTGCCCCCAGGAACCAAGATGGTGGCCGCTCTGAGCAGAGTTCCGTGTCGGAAGGCACAGTGTCTCTCTGGCAACACAAGGCCAGCTTGGGAGGAGGAAGCCAGGACCAGCAATGGATTGGACCCCACAGAAACTCCAGGAAGAGGCAGCTCCAGCAATGAGTGATGATTTGAAGCTGGATACCTGGAGCTGTTGGACAGCCCCCAGCCAGCCGCGGTGCTAAGGACACCTAAGCCGCACAACACCTAGTGGCACGAACAGGGCATTGCACCCGATTCCTCTTGGAGTTAGGGATACCCGTGTAGAAAACGGCTCCTCCACATGCATGTCTCAGTCTGGATCAGTGCCCAGAGCTCCAGCAGCACCATGTCCAACTATGGGAATCTTTTTAAGATGCTGGCTGGTGTGATTGAGCCCTGATGAGCACACAACTTGTGAGGGAGGGATGAGTCGCTCAGTTTCAGTCGCTCTCAATTTCTCATTCGTGTATTCTTATAGTTTGTTCCAGACTTTGTGAATCGTTTTAAAGTTTTGCATGAGAAATTTCATGTCTTTTTGCGCACACACACATATGCATCTAATGCAATTTTGCCCTATAGACACATTTTTCAAGCAAAAATAATAAATTAGTGTGACATTTGCACTAATATATGCATTTTTGTGTGGGTGACAAATGGAGCCTCCTAGTGGAACTTTGAAGAAATCACATCAGACTCTCACAAGGAAGTTGCAAGGAAGCCCAAGAGCTTTGCAGCTCAGATGCATCATCCTATCCATCATTCCAGTATTTCAAAGAGAAATAGAAAGTGAAAGAAAAATCCTCCCAGTGAATGCTGGGCCAACAAAGGGGTAAAAAAAAAAACCCGCATGCTTATTTCAGGCAATCGATCAGATTGACCTTGACAGCCAATATAGAAATCAACTGGGCCATTTAATTGGAAGTAGAAGTTGGAGAATCTGCATTTTCATTTCCAAAACAAGCCCAAGAGTCAATTGTGGTAGTGACATGAACTCTTAATCTCAAAAATCAGAGTCAAGCTGAAAGAGATCACTAACAGAAGCAGAGTGCTAAATTACAATTTAAACAACATTCCTAAAATCCACATAAACAGCAGAATTGCATTCCTGAACTAAACTGACCATGCACCAGAAAAACTGTGGACTGAAACCAGAGGTATTATTCGTAAGAAATGTCGAAAGACCATTCCTGTGGCAAAAAGAAAGAAAAAACCTAGATGAATGGCAGATGAATCACTAAAGACAGGCAAGAAGCAAAAGGTGACAGAAATAGGGTCAGAATTTTGAAGGCAACTTTTCAGCAACTATCATGTAGAGACAAAAAGAACTATGACAATGACATGTGCAAAGAAATAGAAGAGAACAATGAAGGAAGGGACCTCTTCCAGAAGATCTAAGAAATCCAGGAAATTCAACCCTGGTTTAAGAATGTTGCAAAACCAGCAGGGCGACGGGATGCTACCTGATCTGGGTGAAATGAAGAGAAGGTGGAAGTAATATACCGATCAACTATACAGAACAGATAAAAAGATGACAGACTCCCTCAAAGAGGCAGAGCCTGCAATATTAGAATGCAAAGTGAAGCCGCTCTGAAAAAACTTGGAAGGAATCGAGCATCCGGAGTAGATACGGTGCCCATAGAATTATTCCCAACAGCAGAGACAGAATCAGTCCAAGTCCGCACAAGAATATGCCAACACATATGGCAACAATGTTTCAGTCACAGACTGAAAACGTTCAATATACATTCGAATCCCTGAGAAAGGATATGCAAAAGAGTGAGAAATATCCAATGTTCAAGTTGGATTCCAAAAAGCAAGAGGTATTGCAAATATTTGTTGGCTACTGGAGCTCACCAAAATAATTTCAGGAGAAGATTGGTCTATGTTCTATAGACTACAGCAAAGCCTTTCTTTGGGAGGATCATAGAGTCATAGAATAGTAGGGCCAGAAGGGGCCAAAAAGGCCATGAGGTCCAACCTTCTGCTGGTGCAGGACGCCAAGTCACACCATCGCACTCAGGTTTATTCATTTACTGAGGAAGCTTCTATGCCGCCCCATTCACCAAAGCCTCGGGGCGGCTCACAAAGACGGCTGTCCAAAGGTGGCTCTCCAGCCACTCAGATGGCTGTCCAGTTTCTTCTGAATGTCTTTAGTGTGGTAGAGCACACAACCTCCCTTGGCAACTGGTTCTACTGTCGTATTGCTCTGACAGGAAGTCTTTTCCTTGCGTCTAGCCTGCACTTGTTATGCTGCCACTTGAGTTCATTGTTGCATGTCCTACACTCTGGGATAGTGAGAGGAGGTATTTTCCTTCTTCTTTGGGACAGACTTTGAGGTACTTGTAGAGTGCTATCAAGTCTCCTCGTAATCTTTTTTTCTCAAGACAGTGTGGTGTAGTGGTTAAGAGCGTGGAACTGGGACTCAGAGGATCTGGGTTCTAGTCCCTGCTCGGCCATGGAGCCAACTGGGTGACTCTGGGCCAGTCACAGACTCTCAGCCCAGCCTGCCTCACAGGGTGGTTGTTGTGGGGATAAGGTGGAGGAGGAGAATGGTGTAAGCTGCCTTGAGCCCTTTGTCGGAAAAAGGCAGTACATAAATCGGGAAAAAAAAAAAGACTGAGTAGGCTCATAAGAAACAATGGATGGTCCTGAAACAAGTGGCAATTAATTGTCTTGATGTGTAAGCTGTATCGGTGTTAGGACAGAATACGGATGAACAGAATGGTTTCCTATAGCCCAGTGAGTCAGACAAGGCTACATTCTATTATCCTATCTGTTCAATCTATAGATGGAACAAATCATGAAGAAATCTGGATCAGAGGAAGAAGGAAGTGAAACATGGTGGAAGATACACCAGGCATTTACGATATGCAGATGATACCACGTATCTGGTGGAAGTAATGAACCGAAATGACTCCTGTTGAAAGTGCAAGAAGAAAGTGTGAAAGCAAAGCTGTGCCTGGACGTTAAGAAAATGAAATCAAGTCTGAAGTAGAATTATGCACCTCTAAGGTCAACAAAGAAGATGCTGAATTTGTGACAGATGTTGCATAGCTTGGCTCAGTCATCAAATCCAATGGAGAGGCAGCCAAGAAATTAGAAGAAGACTGAGACTTGGAAGGGCTGCAGTGAAGGAACTAGAAGAGATAGTAAGCTGCAAGGATGTTTCACTGGAGACCAAGGCTGAGGTAATCGACACTATTGTGTTCCCGGTCAGTATGTGTGGCTGTGAAAGCTGAGCAGTGAAGAAAGCTGACAGGAAGCAAAGTGATGCGCTTGAAAAATGTTGCTGGAGCAAAGCTTTGCAAATACCCTGGAATGACAGGAGGACAAACAAATGGCTCCTGGATCAAACCAAGCCAGAAATTTCCCTGGAAGCAAAAATGACAAAACTGAAGCTGTAATACTTCACATCATGAGAAAGCAAGACTCCCTGGAGACGACAATCATGGTATGGAAAGGAAGAAGAAAGCAGACGAAGGGAAGACCACATGTGAGATGGGTGGGCTCCAGGAAGGAAGCCACGGCCTTGATTCACAAGTGCTGAGCAGGGATGTCAAGGACAGGCATCTTGGAGGGTTTTCGTTCATAGGGTTGTCATAAGTTGCAGGTGACTTGGTGGCACCTAACAAGAGCCACCACAGGAAGCGGAAACCAACTTCAAAGCAAGCACAATGCCAAGACAACATCTTTAGACATTTTCATTAAAAAGTGTGACACTGGGATAGGTGTGGAGTATGTTGCAAATTTCCCAAGGGTAAAATGTTTCTGGGGCATTGCTGAAGAGGACAGCTGCTGCCACCTTGCACTCGCCAAGCCCCTTGAGCCAGACGGGCCGAGTTTTCCTCCTCCCGGCTGCAGCCCCACTAAGTGCCTTGGCATCCCCTGGTCCTCTGCACGAAGGGTTCTGAGTGCAGGTCTGCTGTGCTCCTGGATGAAGAGAAGCCCTTCCTGCCGTCCCTTCCGGCTGATGCATCGTCTGTCTTGTCTGCAGGGGCGGCAGCAGCAGCTGCAAAGAGGGGCCTGTGTGTGGACACTGATCATGTCCGTCAGCTCACACCTGCCGGCACGGAATATTGTGCTTGGTCCGAGGCTTTATTTTATTTTATTATTTATTTATTTAAAACATTTTTGTGCCGCCCCATTGCAACAAAGCCTCGGGGCGGCTTACAACATACTAAATAATACAAAAATTTCAATTAAAACCTGCCCCCCCCAGTGCATCTCAGCTAAAAACTTTAAAATTCAATAAATAATTTAACAATTAAAATAAGTTTTAAATAAAAAGGTCTTAGCCTGGTGTCGAAAACCAAATAATGATGGTGCCAGGCGGACCTCTCTGGGGAGCGCATTCCATAAATGGGGTGCCACCGCAGAGAAAGTCCTCCTCCGGGTACTTACCATCCTAATATCATTCACAGAGGGTTCCCAGAGGAGGGCCTCTGTTGCTAATCTCAAGGGGCGGGAGGGCATGTATGGACGTAAGTGTTCCGTCAGGTATCCAGGTTCCAAGCCGTTTAGGGCTTCATAGGTCATAACCAACACCTTGAATTGGGCCTGGACTTCAATCGGGAGCCAGTGGAGCTGACGGAGAACTGCAGTTATATGTGAATAATGCCCAGTCCCTGTCAGCAGCCTGGCGACTCTATTCTGCACCAACTGAAGTATCTGGACCGTCTACAAGGGTAGCCCCACGTAGAGTGTGTTACAGAAATCTAATCGGGAAGTCATCAACGCGTGTGTCACTGTCGCTAGGAAGGGAAGCAGCTGATGTATCAGCCGAAGCTGCAGGAAGGCGCTCCTCACCGCCGCCATCACCTGAGCGTCTAACGACAGATCAAGGAGCACTCCCAGGCTGCGGACCTTGTCCTTTAGAGGGAGTGCAACCCCATCCAGGACAAGGCCCAAGTCCCCCATTCCAAGGCCCAAAGCGCCCACCAACAGGACCTCCGTCTTGTCAGGATTGAGCCTCAGTTTATTGGCCCTCATCCAGCCCATCACCTCGGCCAGGCACCGGTTCAGCACAGCCACTGCCTCACCTGGATCGGTGGAGAATGAGAGGTAGAGCTGGGTATCATCAGTGTACTGATAATTCCACAGCCCACACCTCCTGATGACCTCTCCCAGTGGTTTCATGTAGATGTTAAACAGCAAAGGGGACAAAATGGATCCCTGCGGAACTCCATGGCATAGCTGCCATGGTGCAGAGCCATAGTCCCCCTGCACCACCTTCTGGAATCGGCCGTTGAGATAGGAGCAGAACCACTGCAAAGCAGTGCCTCCAACTCCCAACCCCGCCAGCCTGTCCAGAAGGATACCATGGTCGATGGTATTGAAAGCTGCTGAGAGATCCAGGAGGACCAACAGGGACGCACTCCCCCTGTCCCTCTCCCTGCACAGGTCATCGTACAGGGCGACCAAGGCAGATTCAGTGCCGTACCCGGGTCTGATGCCGGACTGAAATGGGTCCAGATAATCCGTTTCATCCAAGAGTGCTTGGAGTTGTCCCACCACCACCAGCTCTAGTACCTTGCCCAGGAATGGGATGTTGGCCACCGGTCTATAATTGGCGGCCACCTCTGGATCCAGGGATGCCTTCTTTAGGACTGGCCGGACTACCACCTGCTTTAAAGGGGCAGGCACCCGGCCGTCTCTTAAAGAGGCGTTGACCACCTCCAGGATCCAGGTCACAATCCCGTCCTTGGCTGTCTTAAGTAGCCAGGAAGGGCATGGGTCTAGTAAGCAAGTGGTAGGGCGTACTTGTCCAAGCACCTTGTCTGCATCATCAGGCCACAACAACTGAAATTCACCCATTAATTGTGGACTCGACAGTGTCGATGGCAACTCCCCAGTAGAATCTGATTCAATAGTAGAGTCAAGCTTGTGGCGAATCTGAGCGATTTTCTCCCTGAAATGCTTGGCAAACTCGTCACAGCGGGCTTTCGAGGGCAGCACCAGATCTTTTTTTGGGCCTGGGTGTACCAGCCCCTGCACCACTCAAAAAAGCTCCGCCGGACGGCATTGTGAGGAGTCAATGGAAATGGAGAAGAATTTCTTATTCGCCATCCTCACCACCACAGCATAGGCCCGATAATGGGCTCTTAAGTGTGTTTGGTCAGAATCACCCCATGATCTCCTCCACCTACGCTCTAGACGTCTCCCAAGCTTTCAAGGATGAGGCTGCAACCCAGCCAGGAAGAGCGATGCTGGAAGAAATCCGGCTGCTAACAGCGCACCGGGAGAGATGGCAGGAACAGGAGAGCTGCTGGCATTGCCCGTAATGACTCTCTCGCTGAGCTCATGAGTCAGTCCCTGGAAGATGGCGCTGATCTTTTGCGGATTGTGACACCTGGTGCCGCTTTGCAACTCTCTGTAAACCCGGAGGCCATTTGCAAATGGACCAAAGCCTGGCAGAATTTGCACTAGAATATGAGGCAGCATCACTCACGTCTGCAGGAAGACGCTGTCCGATTTGGCCCTTTCTCTAGCAGCATCCAAAGAATACCAAAATGTGACAGTGCATTCTGTAGCTCAGCCTCACGGAGCTGATGTTGAGTGTCTCAGCAGCACAAGAATCATGTCAAAGTCAACTCCTAGAAGCAATCTGATTGGTGTGAGGTCCTGAAGGTTGCAAGGAGGCAGTAACCATGCCAAGCTATTCCTTTGGTCTCTCAGCTGTCTTTAAGAAATAACCACGGTCCTCATTAAATGCAGGTCTTCCCTGTTGCATCAGCATGCTGGAAGGGGTGTGCATTTCAGAGGCACCCCCAGGTGCTGAGCTTTCAGTGGTGTCCCTGCCCATGTGCTGCTTTTGTTCTGCTTTTCCTTTTAAAACCCAGCAGGGTCCTGGGGCGATGAAAAATAAGAGCCCCATTTCTGCATATCATATTTAAAGCAGCTATGCATGCACTTTATGATCCTTATGTTTGGAGATACTGTGTTAAAGCTAAATATGCGTGGCACAATTCCTCGAAAGTTGAGCGACTTTAGAATCCCCTGGATTTCAGTGGAGCAGTTAAGTGTGTGCTTGGCTCTCTGACCTTGAAATCAGTGGAGCCTGGAAATGCTTAACGTTTGTTTTATGGTGCCCTTGGATGGTCTGCAGCTGCTTTTTACGTGAAGGATCTGCTCATTTTGCTGCTCTGCCCACGGACCACAGACTAGTGGGGAGCCATCAGTTCCATCCAGTTCTGTCTTCGGTGGTTGAGCAGCCGTAGGAAGTCTCTGGCCACAGTCTCCCAGGATGTCGTGGTGGGGATCCTCTGCAGAGGACCTGTGAAGTCACAGCTTCAAGGGTACTGAGGCTCTGTTAGGTGTCCTAGAGGTGCACCCAAAACTTGCTCTGTTCCTCCTTTCCATCTAATCCCCATGGGACAGTTGAGCTTGTGAGTTGGCCTCTGGTATTCTTGAGAGATTGGAAGAGGGTGAATCAACAGATGCTTAATCTTGCCAAGAGGGAAATGCTTATATTTGGAAGTTCAAGAAGATGGAAGTCAATGTATGATGGGTAGGACAGTATTCCCTTTCTGGCACTGGGTTCACAGTTTCAGGCAATGCTTGGACTTACACCGCTCCCACATAGTCAGATACTTCCATTGTTGTTAATTTTATTTCTTTTTTATAATTTTATTTCTTTTTTATAACTTATTTATATTTTATAACTGAAGCTCTCAGGGTGGTGAACAACAATTCACCATAAAACAGAACTTAAAAAATAATATAACAGGAATTTTGTTGTACAGAAATGCTCTGAACAGGTGAAACTGGGAAATGAGCAATGAGTAGGACGGAACAGCTGTTGCCATTTATCTCTAGTTAACTTCCAGGTTAGAGTGCTGTAACATGCAGATCATAAGATTGTTTTAATTTATTTATTAGATTTCTATCCTTTTTTTTCTTTTAAAGACCTCAAAAACTCACATCATTCTCTTCCTCCTGCTCTCAATCTTAGCCCCAGATCATGGAGTTGTATCTAAATTTGTGGTCCAGGTTCAAAGAGATGATAATGAAATTAGGGTAATGACCTGACTGGTCTGCGGCCTGGGAATCCTGAAGACCACAGAGAGAAACCTGTCTTATCAGCCAGGTTATCTCCAGAAGTCTTGTTCCAGCACCAGCATCCCTGTGTCCCAGCATCTGAGGTGTGGTGCATGGTCATAAGAATCGGAATCTTCTCCCTGCTCGGATTTGGCTTGTGCAATTCACATGGCTGCAGATGAACCCTTTGGTTTTTCAGGGAGACATGGAGTCCAAGAAGGAAAAAATGGTGTTCCCTGTTATTTTATTACTGTTTTGTTGCTGTTTCATTAGAAAAAAAATCACCCTGTTCTGTTTTGAGCTGGCTCTGCATGTTAGTTATGTTTTGACTTGTTAAACACGGATCATTTGATGGAAAAGTACAATACAAATATTTTAAATAAACACATATTATTCACTTTTCATTCTCTTTGTTTTATTAATAATGAAGCATTTTATGGCATCTTAGAGACTAACAGATTTATGGCCGCATAAGCTTTTGTGGACTCAAGCCCTATTCTGTCTGTGAAAGCTTCTGCCACAATAAATCTGCTAGTCTTTAAGATGCCGTGAGATCCTCTGTTGGTTTTGCTCCAACAGACCAGAATGACTGCCCCTCTGGAATTTGTTTTTTTTCGTGGTTCTCAAAAATAAGCAGACAGACTCATGATGCTGTGGCTTTTTGGGTGTTGGAGGAGCTGCAGTGTCACTTGCATGTGAACCCTGTGAAATGAACGGCGTCCCCATCTGTTGCGAAGCCAGGGGTGCATTTTGCTGCTGCTGCTGCTGCTGCCGCCCTTTATGAAGAGAACCCGAAGAAAGGAAAGAAACGAAAGGAGTGGCTGGTGCTTGTGATCCTGGTTGCCACGGGAGCATCCGCATCCAAGGTGATTCAAAGGAAGACTGTGTCCAGGAGGACAAAGATGCTGTGCGGGGACCGCTGCAGCGTGACCGCCTGGCACGCCTGCAGGCCAGAGCAGAACGTTTCTGCAGCTGCCTCCTGTGAACGCCAAGGAGCCAGATGAGCCCCAAGCAGAGCCTCTCACAGCTCTGGATCTGCCGCACAAGGCTGGGACTGTGGCCTCGGATGCTGAACCTCATTTCTGGGCAGCGACAGAAGGGGACTCGTGACGAAGGTCAGGGAGACCCATGGAGATGACAAGGTTCTAGGATATACTGGCACTTTCTTGACGTGCCTCCATAATAGGGTAAGTTGGCCCTTCTCTTCCCAGCTGTGATCTGCCTGGAAATCCCTCGATGGGCGAGTGACCTTTGGAAAAAGCTGCTGATGGGAGCACCTGTCCATAACTGACTTGCCCTGCAGGGGGCAATTTAGGTGCAGGTTGAAAATCTCCCCATGCAAAACACTCAGGCTGAGAAAGAAACAAACGATCCATAGGATCCAGTGGATATCCGGGGATCTGGGGAATTGGTCCAGGACCCCGGATATGATTTGGGGCCCAGACTCCCATGCTCCTGTGCCTAGCAATGTCTCTTGGTGCTGTTAGGGACTAGTAATTGGTTACTGAACAGGAGGCAGGGTAGGAATGGAGGGGCAGTTCTTGCGATGGGAGGGAGCAATCCCTGGTTTGCCCCAAGGACCTGTACTGGTGCCCCTGATTTTTAGCTTGGTCATGAATCAACTTTTGGAGGAGCAGAAGCCAGGGCTTCCAATGAAGGAAAATGGTACCTTTTTGGTTTGCTGCCCGGAATAGGGAGAGCCTGTTATGGCCAGTCACAAAACATCCGTTTCCTAGAAGCCAAACCGGTGAAGTGAAAAGAGCAGTAACGTACCCCCAAACAAGCACCAAGCCGAGGTGGGGCAGAAGCTTCCCTGCTGCCAAAGGCTTGTGTGAATTGCAGTGCAGGTGGCGAAGGCTCAGAGACGCGAGTCACCCGGCTGAGAAGGTGTTCTTAGAAGTAAGGTGGTGTCGCGGGCTGCAGCTTTGCTCTGCAGGAACTGGAAGGGGCCCGAGCTTGGTGGGCAGCCCCAGGCTTGGTGGTGCTACAGGCATGGCACTGGAGAACCCGGGATGCGGCTGGCTCGGCCCAGTGGATCAGACGCTGCCGAAGCTTGTCCTACGTGTTCCTGTCTTCAGGTGCCTTGTTCACTGGGGTGTCATGTCTATTAGCTGCTCACAGCTTTGGAAATATGCAATAGACCACAATTGGCCTGTATCGAATTACTTCAACGTAACTGGGTTATGGATCACACGGTTAGTATTTCAAGGGAGCCAAATAATAAAGATAGATTTTACGGGAGAAATGGGATGAGCAGAGAAGTGCCTGGGCAGGAATTTGTTTGTATGGGTTATAATTCTGGATTTGTTTTCCAGCCTGTGTGTTAATTAGCTACCATGTTGAATTCAAAATGCAATAATTAAGCAAATTAAAGCTGCAGCATAGTTATTAATGAGGCAAAATATGCTAATATGCTTTTGATAAAGAGCTTTTTCTTCTGTTCCACATGAAGCTGGCAAACATCTTTTATTCCGAGCCAGACAGCTTATCTCAAGTGATTAAGGGGAAAAGTTCAATACTATAGGGCTGCTGAACAAATACTGTAAAATAGGTAGCAATCAAAATGAACAACGTGAATAAAAACAGCAGAAGGAATGAAGCCAATAACTTAATTTGTGGCCAGAATCGCTTAGAAGAAATGCCCTTGTCAGCTGGTGGGGGTTGCTGGCCACTTGCCAAGGCCCACGCCACTGGGGGGAGGTCATGGCTGACCCCGGAGCTTCCAGGCCAGGCTTTTCCTGCTCCTCACCATCGTGGCCTATCCAGGAGGCCATAAGGAACACCCAGAGGGGTCAGAGAGGCAGCCTTGGCTTTCCTCAAGTGGGTTGCTTGGACTGGCCCAGGGGAACAGGCAGGGGGAAGAGAAGCCAAGAGGGGGTGGTCCACTCAGGGCTGAAGACTGCTGCGGGCCTCTTCCTCAGGGGCCTCCTACATCTGGGCCTGGCATTACCCTTGAGCTTCAGGGGCGTTGCTGTGCACAGACGCACACGGAAAGCAGAAGGGAAGCCCGGGGTTCTCCTGGGATTCGTCAAGGCCGTCCCTGGGTGGGCTGTGGAGGGTGAACCAGGCACCTGAGCAGAGTCTGCCGGGGGTGCACAGCCAAAAGAATAGGTGCACTTTGTTCAGGCACGGGAGAGACCTGCGGCATGGAGGCAGCTCCCAAAGGACCACCCAGGTACAAGGTGCTTCTAGGACCTGTCAGTTGCACACATGGTTTGGAGGTGAGGAGGGGATCGGTGGGGATCATGTACCCAGAGTACTAGAGGCACATTGTGCTAAAACAGAGGGTTTGCATGGGGTCCAGACATCACAGTACAGAGCGAACCTTCAGGACAGGTAAACTATGAGTATCTCTAGGAGTGTCCCTCGAAAGGACAGGCAGGCATGCGCATCTCTCAGGTGTCCATGCAAAGCGAGGCTTGCAACACGGATTCCCGATCTGATCAGCAATCCTGTCTTAAGCCTGAAGCTGTTCTTACAGTGTCAGGCTTGTAGCAGCCATAATAGGGCAGAGGGTTTGCTCATTTTGAGTCTATCCAGAGTTTTGCAGGACACCTGGGCCCTTCCCTTCTCTGCTGCAATCAGTAGTTCCTGCTGCTCCACATCCCCTTTCCCTCACTGCTCCCACCTGGATGCTCCCACAGCTCCATTTATCCTCGCAGCAAGAGCCCCGTGGCGCAGGTTGAGCTGAGGGTCTGTGACCGGCCCAAAGTCCCCCATGGAGCTTCTGGGCCAAGTGGGCACTAGAACCCAGCTCCCCAGTCTTACCACCACACTGCACTGGCTCCGATAGACTGTGGGGAGAGAGATCCTGGGTTCAGGGCCTCCTTTTGCTCCAGGAACTGCCCTCCTGGAGCACGGCTTGGTGTGGTGTGACAGAACGTACAGGGGAATAACGTACATGGGTTAGAGTCCGTGCAGCGCAGGGCCACAAGGTTGGTGGCCGGGTTGCAGGGGAAGCCATATGGGGTGAGACTGAGGGGACTGGGTCTCTTCAGCCTGGAGAAGAGGAAACTCAGAAGGGATCTGTTGGTGACATGCAGGTATGTGAGGGGGTGTCACACGGAGATGGGGAGAGGCCTGTTCTCCCTGCAGAGGAAGGCAGGACGCGGTCCAATGGAGCAAAGCTCAGGGAGCCAAGGTTCCATTTGGATGCCAGGAAGCACTTCCTGACAGTTAGGACCCCGAGGGCGTGGAATGGGCTTCCACGGGAGGTCGTTGAGGCCCCATCGGTGAGGGTGTTCAAAGATAGGCTGGACATGCACATGGTGGGCATGTCGTGAGCGGGACTGGCTGGAGCTGGGAGTCAGACTAGATGGCCCAGGAGACCCCTTCTGACTCGCTCTGTCTCTATGTTTCTATAACGGCACACAGAACCAAGTCTTGGTAATACTTGCTCCGTGTGTGCAGGTGGGCCCAAGTGGGGAAATCATATGGGTGAGAGGAGCATTAGACTCCTCTGCCCTTCATTATCCCGAAAATGTAATCATAAAATGAAATAAGGCCTTGCCTTCCTTCCACACAGGATTGGGTCAGCGGGACTCACTTCTACAGGCAAACCTCCGAAGGATTCTTGCATGGTGCTGCAAGGGAAGGCATTTAAATGGAAAGTGCATGTGCAGCCAATGAATCTTGGAGCAGCTTGACTTCATAGGAAGGCTGCCCTGGGCAATGAGACTGGCCTGAAAACTAAGAGGTTTAATATTTTATAAAACCTCTTAATGCTACTTAACAGAGAGATGCAAAACTCCACAGGATTTTTCCAGGCCAAAATTATGATTATAAAAAGTTTTCATATCCAAAAATGCACATAATTTATGAACTAAGTTCTGCTCAGTAAAACCGCAACATCTCGGTTTGTGAAACACATAAATATGTTTAGGAAACAGCAATAATGTGGAGTAGATATTAAGTAAGCCTTAACTTACGCGAGTAAAGAATCCAATGGAAGTTGTGATTTATTGCGAACTGTAAGTATGACGGGAGTTGTCATGGTGATGGAAAAGTGGGATCCAAATTATTGCAAATAAATAAGCAGATTAAGCTCTTTGAACCCTTATGGGTCCCCAGTGTTTCTGAGTAAACTGCAAATTTTGGGAGGGGCTTGTGGGCACTCTCACAAAATGGGTGCTATGGCCAGGCATAGGATATTCATGATGCTACATGCTGTGTTTCTACTCTGGGTAGCCTCTGCATGCCAATTTCCCCTGTTTGGTAAGCCCAGATGTCATTCTGGGAGCTGCGTGCTCTTCTGCTAGGCAGAGCGGGCCCCCCCACTGCTAGTCCAACTAGTCCATCCAACAGTTGGCTGACTTGCTCCTCAGGATGACACGAGGGATAACATGGGATTCTGCTGCTCTTCACACAGGATTAACTTCCTTCTGGTTCCAACCCCTACCCCTAAGCCTGGCTGAAAAAGCATTTCCTTCAAGAAAGGGTACTGGAGCACCAGTCCACAGATTTTTGTAAAAAAAACACAGGAGTTCCCAGGCTGAGGAAGCTGTTTCCACTGTGAAAACGGCTGCATTCTTTCCACAGTCCCATGGTCCCCATTCAGCTTTCCTCCACCACCCACACCCCAGTTGCTTTTGTAGGCTCGATAGAGACCTCTGGAAATCTGATGCAGGAAAATTCGAAAGGGTCCAGCAGAGGGCAACAAAAATGATCCAGGCTTTGGAAGCACAGATCTGTGAGGAGAGACTGGGAGAACTGGGCATGTTCAGGCTTGAGAAAAGAAGATGAGGGGGACATGGGATCCCTCTGTAAGTACCTCAAAGACTGTCCCAAAGAGGAAGGTCAAGATCTCATCTTGCTGATACCAAACTGTAGGAATAATCAATTCAAGTTGCAACAGTCCAGATTCAGGCTGAGCATCAGGAAAAGCTTCCTCACTGTCAGAGCAATGGGACAGTGGAACCAGCTGCCTGGAGAGGTGGTGCCTGCCAGAGACATTCAGGAAGAAACTGGGCAGCCCTCTGAGTGGGATGGTGTGACTTGGTGTCCTGCAACAGCAGGGGGTGGATCATGGCCCCTCCACTATTCTATGATTCTAATCTATGATCATAGCTTGGTCCTTGGACATGCTCCGGAAACCTCCCATGAAGGGAGAGTGGCATGAAGGGAAACTCCGTGTCCAGAAGCTGTCGTGCATTTCACGCACCTGATCGCAACCTGCAGTCCTGCACTATGTGCCGCTCAGAGAAACGTGAGTCTGGTCCCACCTGGCCTCCGCCACCTCCATCCATTTTCTGCAACCTCCATGCCATGAGCTCTTCAGTGTGAACTTCACATAATTAACATGCCTAAGAGGAAATGCAAGTTAAGATCCCCTAATCTTCCAAAGCAATATTCCAATAATATTTCTTTGGGCTTGTTTGCTATATGTTCCCATATATTCCCTTGTTTGCTATATATTCATATGCTTCCTTCTATACACGCATGCCTCCCTACGCTTCTTTTCTGGATGGCCTTGATCAGTGTGATTTTTATTTTTTATGCCCTTGCTCTTTCTGTGCACAGAAAATTCTTGGGTTTTTTGCGAACAAGCTGCAATTGAAACTTTATCCCACCATCTGGCAGGCGCACTAGCACTGGGAAACTCTATTTTCTTCTAAAACAAATTCAGCAGAGCCTGCAAAACAGCAACTTAAATAAATAAATCCTTGATAGAAACAGAAAAAGAATAGTAATGTTGTAAGTCCCCTGATATTTATCCAAATGTGAACTAGGATCCTGTTGTGTTTGCAAATACAGCCAAATAGAAAATGGCAAGGATATTTTTTTTCTATTCAACTTTTTAAAAGATGCATTTATCCTGGGAGATGACAATGACTTTCCATTTTCCATTTTGTGAGGAAACAAAAATGGTTCATGAGATTTTATTTCATGTTCACAACTGAAAGCATCTTCAGATGTCCAAGCATTGACTTAAAACTTGGGTCGAGGCCTCAGGCAAGCTGACAAACCTACATCCAATTCATTAAGCACCTGTGACAAGGTTCAGGCAGAGCTGACATGTTAAACTGATTATTTTGACTTGAGTCATTGATTAAAATATTACCTGTTTGCAGAAGCAGGACAGGAAGAATGGAATGAAAGTATGACAGAGTGCACGACATGCTCTCCATTAGAATAACACTTCATTCTCCTCCTTACAGAACCAATGCAGTTGCGGGTTCAGTTTTGCTACAAACCAGTCTGTTTTATTAGAATTCTTTTGCAAGAGTTCTTCTCGTCACAGACGGTACCTTGAGATTTTTGAAGAAACCGTGTAGCTCCCGCCATGCCCTGCAAGGGGAGAGTGGTTTCTCCAGCATTCGTGGACTTCTTCCTGTGCTTGGCCCTGTCTTGGGAAGCGAGCCAGCCCGTGGACGCGTGCGGCTGCACAGCTGTGCCATGTGCAGCGCAAGCAGAGGCTGTCGCATGTGATGTGGAAAGCGGGTGCTGCGTGTGAGGCGAGCGAGCTCTGGGTGCTTTCCCGGAACGCCTGTTCACGGCCATGCCAAAATGGACTGGTGTCTTGGGGAGCTGAGCCCAGGAATCCAAAGGATTTCCACCCCCAGTGGCTTCCTCACCCATTCCTAGCTAGCAGCTCCCACATGGAACGCCCTCCCCAGGGAGACTCACCTGGCACCTTCCTTACATTCTTTTCAGCCACCTCCCGGCTGCTGTGCCCATTTTAAAGGCTGGAGACAGACCCCTCCCTTAGCGGTGTGAGGTCAGGGATAAGTTGAAGCTCTGTGGAATCTGCTTCTCTAGGGTTTGGCCTTCACTTCTAAAGGAGAGAGGAAGCCAAAAAGGTTTGCAGAACGAAGGCTGCGTGATTGGCGACTTTCTCGCGCATCGAATGCTGCAGCACGGACAAATGAAAAAGAATGCGCTTGCACTGGCCATGCTCACCAGGACTTGGACTCATGGCTGCATCCCACCAGGCCAGCGCCCAGGGAGCTGCCCAGGGAATCGGACAGGTTCCCACTCCAGAACTGGATCCTGACCCATCCCTAAGAAGGGTGCACCATGGCACTCAGATGGGGCCAAACATGATGTGTCCCAGACTGGACAGCTGGGCAAGCTGGAAGCCTTCGCTGTACCGAACCAAGCCCTGCAAAATTGTGTCTGTGCACTAGTAGGCAATATGATGACAGAGGAACATTCTATGGCAGTAGGATTCTTCACTTGGGGGGCTGTTCAGCCTCTCCCCCCTTCTGCCCCATTGTTTCCGCCATGGCAGTACTTCCAAAAGTCCAAATCAAGTCAATGTTGCATGCAAATAAAAATGGCCCTGCCTTTTGTGCAGCTTGTAATAGGCAATGTCTGAATATTTTAACAGGCAGGTTGTAATGAATGCAGAATGAGCAGTATCAGCAAATCTCTTCAAACTCTGCAGGAATTTTGCCAACCACCCAGCAATTGCCAGTAAACATAACAATAACATAATGTCTTAATATTACTGTCAAAGAGACAATTTGCTTAAAGCAGTCCCCAATACTTACTGCAAAGGCTGTGAGATCTTAAAACTAAAATGCCCCTTGTCAGGCTTTGGGTGGGAGACTGGAACAAGGCCAGGAGCTGGATTTTTTTCGCCTGTCATGGGGCAGATGGTATTTAGCAATGCTGTGGGCTGACCAGGGAATGTCGACAACCCTTCCCTCCTCTCATGGCCTGTGTCTTTTTAATTCATCTGCAGAACAACAGGACTCCTGCAATGCTCAAAACCCCCAGCGGGCTGCTGGTGTCACTTCACGCCTGTGTCGCCTGAATGTGGCTTTGCGTTTTGAAATATCAGTATCTTATTGGTGTGATGATTAATGGCTGCCTGCAAAAGCTCTTTGCCAATCCATCCTTGTGCAAACGCAGTGGGGCCGGCTTGCAAACAATGCTGCTGGAAGGTTGCAGGGCTCTGAAAGCAGAGCGAGCGCCGTGCCTGAGCTTCCCTTTCCCCTTCTTTCGTGACTATTTTGTCATTGTAAAACTGTGCTTTGCATTTTGATGCTTGCCCAGGGAGACGAAGCAAACAGGTTGGCTCTGGGGGCTGCCCGTTGTAGAGGAGGGGGTGTCTTTCGTGCCATCTGCCATCTTGAAAATTAAAGCAAAGGAAAGGTCAGTGGGATAAACCGATCTGCTCAACAAAATGGTTAACAACTCATGAATAAAACTTGGGGAAAAGAAAAGAAAAGAACTTAGAAGGGGTAAACTTTTTTAAAAGCCCTCTGCAGACTGGCTGCCTTGTGCTCCACCCATCTCCTCTTCAGGTCATTTCCATCACTATGAGGGAGAAAAAGCCCTCCCAGGAAGGTCTGTTGTGCATTAAGAGAGAGGCTTGCGGTCTGTGCTGGAGGAGGTGCCTGCCAGATTTCTAATGGCTGTTCAATGATAATGCTGAAAAGCCTTTGTCTCCCTCGCTCTTCCTGGTCTCGGCAGCAGCGCCGGCCTTTCCGCCTTGGGAGTCATGCTTGCCTTGCTGCTTCCTACGTCTCTGCCTCTCTCAGCCCCGGTGGGTCAAACCAGCAGCAGGGGGCTTGTCCTTGAGGCAGAAAGCTGAGAAGGAGCCAGAGGTGGTCCTCACAGAGGGAAGGTGCTTCCGGACAGCTCCTGCCCTTCTCGGAGGGCTTTGCACAGGTTGCTCCAGGCTGAACGAGATGCTGGCCTGTTCCCACAGTAGCTGAGGAGGCGTTGGAGATGTGTGGCTTTGCTTTCAAACTTCCTGTACTCCCAAAAGTGTGCAGGGAAGAGAGCTGGCCAGTCCTGATGTTCTGCTGTCCACGGTGAAGCAGCAAAGAGCATTCTGGCCTCTGCTCCCCGAATCAAGGAGCAGAAGAAGGAAGGCCAGGGGTGCTTTGTTATCAGAGGCTCACGTGTGCCTCTGCCTGGCCCGGGGGTAAAACAGCAGCGTGACTCGTTCCCTTTCGTCCTCCTAAGCATGGAGGCTCTGGCCTTGGGAATGTCCTCCTCTGAGGCCGCAGAGCCATCTGTGGTGGAAATGGCCACAATCCTAGCATGGCCCAGCCGCCAGAGCTCATCTCCCGCAGGTAAGCTGCTGTGTTCTTGGCCTCTGCTGTCCACAGAATAGGGAACATAACTCTGACTCACTTCCTAGGGGTGATGTAAAGATTACTGAAGTGCCACAACATATGGGCTCTGTTCGGGCACTCCTCCAATCCCAACTCTGATCCCTGATTCTAGACTGGAGAGCACCATGGTCTGGATTTTTCCGTGTTTACATTTAATTTCCTTGTATATACACAGCCGGTGTCTGCACTGTTGGCACACATCCTCCATAGCACCTATATTTGGCTTTATGAATTGTTTATGGAATCTGCGCCATGAATTTTGCATAAAATAGCTGCTGAAGGAATGTGACAGGGCTTGCGCTTGCTTTTGCATGGATAGGTGGTGAATGACTGATGTTTAATTGATTATAACAATATTAGTGAATCAGTGTTTTTGCATTCCAGCATAAACAATGGAAGTCCTTCAAAGCACCTTAAAGCAAGATGAGGAAGTTACCAGAGAAGAATATTTGCCTGCTGTGATGTTGATCATGAAGTTGAGGAAGACTGACGTTTAATCAAATCTCATTATTGTAGTCCTCAAAATTTTTGATACGATATTTCTTGTCTTCCACATGCAACTTGGGCACAGTTCCATGCTCTATAAGATATCATGCTAAACTAGGTTTAGAAAACAAACCTTGTTCTGAACTCCCAAGTATTCAAAAGGCAAAACATAGTTCATCTGCTTTTGTTTTCCCTTCTCTCAGTGCTCAATGCCATTGCTCAGCTCACCCACCCTTCATCTCTAATGTACAGCATCCCTTAGAGGTGAGTCAACAGCTGTAATGATGGTTTCTCAAATCAGATGACACACAGAACTGTAGTTAATACAAACCATTTGTAAACCCACTTCAAACCAGGTTTTTAACGTTACTTGACAGGCTGGTCTCAGATGTTTGTCAAGTTTCTCCAACCATGGTTTGTCCTGAATTCTGAACTAAGTATGTAAGTTTCATTTCAAAAGCAAAGTTAATTATGTCCCAGACTATCTCTCACTAATGTAAGGGGTGATGTTATAGGGAGACTTACTCTTCATTTCATCGGGGTGCAAGTATTTGTTTATTTCTATACATTTAAATTGCCCAATAACTGACATGATCTCAATGGAGTTCAAAATATTGAAAATATAAATGCAAACTTAACTAAAAGCAACTGAGAATAAAAGCCGAGATAAAACCAGTGACAAAGTGCAGCAGGGAAGCACAGAAATCATGTTGACGTGGGAAGCACGCATCATGGGACTGGTACGTTTGGGCAAAAACCTGTGTGCCTTGAAAACCACACAGGGTTTGTCATGTTGTGTGAACCCAGTCAGAAAGTGGCTGCCTCTGTGCTCTGGAAGAGTTAGAGATAATTCCTTGCTGATCCGTGAGAATCACGCCTGAATGCCACCCGTTGCACAGAACGGCTTTGCGCTAATTCACACAAACATGATGGGATTCCCCGAATCTCTGGTTTCCTCCATCCTGGACAGCTTACAGCTGAATTCCATGCATTTGCTCAGTCAGTGAGAGGCATCAGGCAGTCTCGTCTGTGCTGATTAATCTGGGATGTCCCATTCACCCTGGCAAAATTCATCATTTGGTGCTTCAGTCCAAGAGGGATGAAGACTTGCGTCATCCTGCAAACGGTCAGGCAGGCAAGAGGACCACCTGGGCACAGTGTAGCCAATCCCCAGGAACAGTGCCAGGCCTCTGCTTGCTGCAGGCCCTTGAGGCTGGCCACAGCATCGAGCTGCTCCTTCGCCTCACTTTTCCTCCACCGGACCCTCTTGTGCACCTTGCAATGCGCCCCACAGGCAGCTGCCCAGCCCTGGCCAAGCCCTGCATTTCTGGGGCCCAGGTAGGCAACAAAGAGGTCTCTGCAGCAGAAAATAAATAATTCTTCCATGCCGTTCAACACAGAGCTCTGCAGCATCTTGCGAAGTCCAGGCCTAACTTAAATTGGCCCATGTGACATTATCTCGATACATATTTTATACTTGACAGGAGAAAAACTCACTTTTTTAAAATAATGATAATCTTGGCTCTGTCGTTCTCTTTGGGCTTTGCTTCACTTGGCTCTCGATTTGGCATTGTGGGCCTCCCGTATTGTATTAAAAGCATTCAGCCTGCAGCGCCATCCTTCCTTGGGGAAATGATTGTTTCTGACTTTTCTATTTAGAGTTAGAAAGAATCAAAGAGCCTTCCAGGGTTGTGGCAAAGCACTTGAGATAAGTGGTGCCTTCCCCCCTCCCCTGTATTACTTATTTATTAAAACTGGCAGAGCATAACTAAGAGGATGAAAAAAGACCGAAGAAATGTGGAATACAATGGCCTTCAGATTTTAATGGGAGATATGGCTGGAAGCTATTTGTAAATTATTAAAAAAATGATTTCATTTGCAGCCTCCCTCCAAGGTGTGTTTGTCTGCTGTATTATATTTACCTTGTGTTGTTTCGAACGACTTGCAGAGAAATAAGGGCTTTTTCGTTCAGAGTAACTAATTAAATATGGAATTTATTTATTTATTTAGTTGGGATATTTATATGCCGTCCTTTGCAAAAGCCTCAGGGCGGCTTACAGAGATAAAATACAAATCTCACCAAACATAAATAAATTTGCATTGAAGTATGGCATTCTTTTCTCTCTCTCCACCGCTTGATAAATTCTATCGATGGTCACACCAGATCACCATTCAATACTGAATACTACCATTCAGTATAGGTCAGTTGCGCAGTATAGAGAACGACTTGCTTTCGTTTGCAGGATGCATTGCCTGTGTCCCACAGCTTGATCGGTTTATGTTCATAATCTGGTTGTGCATATAATGACAATTAAGACATTCTTCTTGCGTACAAGTCAGGGCCTTTGCAAAACATTCTTGCTCCCAAATTGGAGATTTTCTCTTGCATCCTGGCAAATTCTCTTTTGCCATTCAGACAGAGAAGTCGCAAGACTTCTCCATTTGGAGCATTTGGAAGTGGTGGCCATGGATAGAACCGGTGGGCCCAGCTCTGTGGGACACTCCATCATTTAGACATGCGTAAGCAAATGCACAAATAATCGGTACGATTTAGATTGTCTGGAAGCCAAGCTAATTAAGCTCTTCCTGCTTGTTTTCAGGATGGAACTGCGCAAAGTCCCAAATGGTGCTTGGTTCCAACTCAGCCTCTGAGCACCCACACTTTGTCCTGGTCCTTCAGAACCAAACCCAGATGGAGAGGACGAGTGCAGCCAAAAGCTGTTCAGTCCCTTGAACATTTATAGATCGACTGTATATGGAACAAATTAATTCTAGAATTTGCCTCAGTTGTATTTTGGCATTTCTGCATTTTCAAAGGGCTGGGGGTGTTAAAGTGCTGATTTCTCCAGGTAGAAGTGCTCTCTAGCAATTATACAAGATGTACCTTCCTGCTGGATCTGTCCCTGTGTTTGGTTTTTCAGGCTGTGAGATCACCAGGTGTAGCTGAAAAGCAACACACCTCTCAAAGGAGTGCAGGGCATATTTAATACCTGCTGGTTGGTCTTGAGCAGGACGTGAACTCTGGCCATTTTTTTATTGGGAGTGAGAAAGGAGGTGCTTTGGGCACTTGTTCTCAGAGACTTCTGGCTGGAGAGCAGATGACTTAGAACCAGAATGGGAAGCAGAACTGGGAAAGTGGGCAATGCCAGGGCCTTGGGATGAGGGAAGGGAAGTAGAGATGCCCATCTCATGGCCTGCTGTCCAGCTGGGCAGGCAGTCCCAGGAGAGAAGGGCACTGGATTTCAGGAAAAATAAAAAACCAAGTAGGCATGAAGATTCAAGGGAAACAGTGGGCCTCTTCCCAGCAAGGCCGTGGATGGCCTTCTTCTCCACCAGTCTGCCCAGTCTTTTAAAGCTATCTGGACTGGTGGTTTGCTTTGGCCACCTAATAAGAAGGAAGGACTTTCTGGAAGAGACCCTGGTGCTGGGAATGATTGACAGCAAAAGGGGAAGGGGCTGGATGGGGTCACTGGAGTGGTGGGCGTGGGCTTGGGTGGACTCCGAGGCATGCGGGAGGACAGGGCAGCCTGGAGGAATGTTGTCCCTGGGGTTGTGAAGGGTCAGGCATGACTTGGCGACTAAACAAAAAAGACTGGTGGTTATCACTATTTCCTGTCACAGTGAATGCCATAGTTTAACTATATGCACTGTGTGAAGAAGTACTTTTTTATCTGTCCTATATCTTCCAGATTCTAGTATTATGGAAGAGGGAGAAAAGCTTCCAGTCTGGGGTAGCCAAATCAGATTTCACAAGGAACTCTTCCTGATCGTCCCATTCCCTCTACAGAATTTCATTGCAAGCTCAGGAGTGGACATGTCAAAATGGAAAAGTAGAGGGAGGGATAAAAGCATGATGACCAGATGGTGGAAGGGAAGGAGGGCCTTTCCTCCAGTTTACGAGGCTGGTGTTTTAAAGAATCAAGGCAGGAGTGGATTGAGGCAGGCAACCTGTGGCCCACCAGAAGGTGTTGGACTGGAGCTCCCATGTGCCTTAGCTAGCAGAGCCCATGGTGATAGATCATGGAAGTTGCAATCCATTTTCAGGGCCTCAAGTCAAACCCCCTTGATGTAAAGGGTACAGAATTGACAGACTTCAGTGATCGTTCCATAAGCTTTCCTGGGGAAAAGCTTAACTCATCAGAGTAATTCTAGAATTTCTAGCCTTCCAAACATCATGGCATGGTAGATTTGGTATTTTTAGGCTACCACATGTTTTGCTGGGAGTTGGCTGTAAGTACAGGGCCACACTTCCATTGTCTCTTTTGTGAGGCCTCTCTGGTTCCTTTTTCCTATCCTAAACACAAGCACACAAAGAACACTTTGTCAAGTTTACCCACAAGAAATGTAGCTTTAGCATATTGGAGCAAAGTACTTTTTTGCCTTTAGAAAACCAATTAAAAAGCCAATATGAAAATAAGTTATTAATAAACAGTCTTTTGTAACCAAATGCTCTGCAATAGTGGAAATCCAAGAAGAGGGTTATAGTAAAATATTTTCCAAAGTATGACTTTACAACCTCAAGCAATTAAAAATGCATGAACGAGTTGCATTTCCCGCCGCTTCCCCTGTCCCCACATAATTCTGAACAGTGCATTGCCCCCAGTGCTCGGTGCAATGAGCCACAAAGAGAAATTGGGTGCAATATTCAGTGTTCCCTTTATGGCAGAGTGAGCGGGAAGGCATTCGCCCAACGAAGAGCACTTCCCAGCCACACAGCAATGAGCATTTGCTTGTAAATATTTTTAAGCTTGATTCTGTGCCTAAGGAGAGAGTGAGAGAGGTCAGCAAACAGCGAATGTATTGGTGATTGGAAGCTGGGTGAAGTCCGTAAGTCCACACGCCTACACGCCAACAGAACATTGGGTTCAAAGCTGCCACCTTTTCCAAGGTGGATGTGTGCGCCGGCGTTCCCACAACATGCATTGCTAACTGCTTCTGTCTTATGACCAGTGTAAGGATATTGATGCCTGGTTGTGTGTGCTCTGGCTGCCAGGAGAGCCAGTGTGGTGTGGTGGTCAAGAGCGTGGGACTGGGACTCTGATATCCTGGGTTCGAGTCCCCGCTCCGCCAAGGAGCCAACTGGGTGGCTTTGGGCCAGTCACAGACTCTCAGCCCAACCTCCCTCACAGGGTTGTTGTTGTGGGGATAAGATGGAGGAGGAGAATGATGTAAGCTGCCTTGAACCCTTTGTAGGAAAAAGGCAGGATATAAATTGAATAAATAAATACATAAATAAGGATTCCATTCTGTGTTGTCATTTGGGTGCATTGAGTTCCAAGAAAGTGGGAGATACCTACTTCTAGAATGGGGAACAGCTCCAAGGACAAATAAAATTCAGCAGCATAGACTTTGTTTTATAGATTTTGCTCTTAATATACTCCTGCACTACCGAAGAGAAAAACAGCCTGGTTAATACAGCATAAGGGACCAAGGGAAAACAAGAGGGGCATCTTGCAAAGAACATTAGGATTAATGGAATTAAATAAGTGAGAAGCAAGAAATGGCTAAGTGGAGAGGTGGACTGTGGCATAAAGAGACCTAAAGGTGTGCTAAAGGAGAATGAGGTGATGGAAGAAAAGCTGAATGGATTCTTTGCAGCTGTGGAAGATGGATGCTTCACTTCATTTCACGTCATGGTATTGCATCAACTTTGCACAGGCCTTTGGATCAAGATCTGGATGAGTCATTCTTTTCTGCTTTGCTAAGGTATCTACGGATCGTTTCATTCACTTGCAAGGAAATGCATTCTTCAGAACAGAAGAGGATGAGATGGCAATGAGATCTATTAGGTTCACACAGCATGCTAAGTCACACTCAAGGGTTGAATATGAATTGGTGTTGAGCCCATGAGCTGTGGTTGAACTGTGGGTTATCATGTAAGCAAACTGCAAGCCACAGTTCACAAACCACAAACCCAACAGCATTTTCTTGGGTTGGTCATGGATGGGACAACCCACGGTTCAGCAAGAACACACACGGATGCCCTACTCAACGCCTGAGTTTGGGTTATTTCATTTGAACTCAGAGTGTTTATCCAGCAGAATAGCTTCCAGCAATTATAATTAGAATCTTAACTTTTAGAAACAAAGTATGCAATCAAATCATAGCTTGTTGTAATTGAGGCTTTGGAGAACATTTTTTCAAATCAGTTTTATGTTTAATAAAAGAAAGACAAAAGGCCTTTCAGAGTTCCTGATTATTAATTCCCAACATGATAAAGTAGCTGGGCTACAGTGTAGAATCTAAATGAAGTTGTAAACTTGGTGCTAATTATCCACAACTGAAAGCCAGCTAAAGATAAAATAAATATTCTTCCATGAAATAATTATTAATGTATGTAAGCGGTGCTAGGGGACACAGTCGAAACAATGCAATTTTGATACATTCTAAGATGTCAAATGTGTGAAGGAGTTTTCCCCAGAGTTGCATTTCCACTTAGAGTCCTTTAAAGGTTGTATGGTGTGTATGTTTATTACTGTGTCTTCATTTTCTGGAACGGGAGGCCTTGCTGCCTCAAGAAATAAGAAGAACCTTTTGCCTGTAGTCTCCACGAATGCCAACTGGGACGTTTTCCCAAGAGGAAAATCGTTTTGCTGGTAAAGCATTTTGGATATTTGTCCTCCTCATTTGGTAAAAGCAGGCTGGGGATGCTGGGATACACGCCATGTGTCAACTGAATTCCAGAATTGCTGCTTTTAGTTAGAGGCCCTCTGTTATTCCGTATTGATCAGAGGTAATATGCTTTGCAAATTTGGGGTCGACATAATAGATGCCGTCATTCATTTGGAATACTCTGAAAGTGAAGCATGTTGCAATGGGGAGTTAAAACCCTGCTAGGCATTGCTAATGAATTTCCTAATGTTTTCTGGATTCTATAATCTTGAGCAAATCAATAGTTATTACAGCTTAATATAAATAAGCGAAGAACTATTCATGTGGAAATAGCGAATGGGCAAGAGCAAAGGCTTTGTCTGCTTTAACATAACATTTCTGAGGCTGGTCAAATTTAAGAGCAGCTACTGCCACACCCCCTTCATGGCTGGGTGGGAGCAACGAGTGGAATCGAGGGTACGACTGCAAGAACATTGTAAGCATCTGCTCTGAGTGGAAGAGCGATTTGAGGAAACGGGACTATCAGACTATGGATGCCATCCGACTATCAAAAACAGGGATGCTAATGTATTTCGGAATTGATCCCATTGCTGCATTCATTCGTTCGTTCGTTCGTTCATTCGTTTGTTTAATACATTTAATAAGTAGCGTGTATACACACGCACACACACAATTCATTCTCTCTCTCTGTAAAGTCTCAGAGGGATGACAACAGCATTGATAAAACAACATAGAATAGATTGGTGTGGGTGACCCTCGTGGGCCCGTCTGTACGTGTTTCTCTCCCCCTGCGCCCAGGGGAATGCTCAGGGGCGCATTCCTCGGAGGTCCTTCCATTCTGCAGCACTCTCTCTTCCTCCTCCCACTCCTCCTTGCTCAGGTGTCCTTCCAACACCACGTCTCCCTCCGTTGACTCACTAACTTCCTCTTAGGACCAGCGATTTCCTTCCCTGCCCCTCCTAACCTGCTGTCTTCTGCTTCCTGCTCTGGGCTTCCATTCTCCTGCTGCCAGGCTGGTTCGAGGCTGCAGAAGTAGGGAGAAATGGTGGCGTGGCAGCCAGAGAGCAAGGGGCTGGAGTAAAGAAGCATGCAGGGAGGAGGTGAGGATCGGGTCCAGTGCCTGCTGCTGAGCCTGCCCTAAATAAACACAAAAGCCATGAACCCAACAGCAGCAAGCCCAGCCCACTTGCAGGAGCAGCTCAGCACAGGTGGTTCTTAGACCGGTGATGGAATGGCAGCAAAACTGTCCCTCTTGGGGACATTCCGGATCTGGGGCATCGCCATCTCAACGGCTTTTCTCATGTCACTGATGTGCATCATGTGCCGCATGCTCAACGAAGTGGCTCTCCCCATTTCCAGAACCGAGAGCCCATCTTATGCTGCCATTTGAATGATTCAATGGGCATATTGGCTTTCATCTGATTTTTATTGGGTTGGATCCAGACTCCATTATTCTTCGAGTGGATGTTTAAGTCAGGCATGACTGTGTTAAGTCCCATTGGTTTTAATGGATCTATGTTAAACATGATTGTACCTGGATCCAACCCAGTGTATTCTTGTATTTTAATCTGGAAAGTGCTGTAGATCTTTTTTTTGGGGGGTGGGGGGACTGGAGGGCACTTTCTGCCATTCATTGGCAGGAACCGTGCACCCACATACTTCATGCTTATTATGCAGATACTGGGCTATACCAGGATACTAACTGACACAACCCACAGAGAAGTCCGTGAGCCGAAGGCCTATTGAATCATCTTTTTATTGGTTTGTTCGTGCAATAAGTTATATGCCCTTGCGCAGGGTGCTAACATATAAATGAAACTATAGCATAATTTAAGGAGGTATTTAAAACAGCAAGGAAGGAAAGTTTTAAAACAAAAAGAATGAATGAGTCCACCCAGAAAGCTATTTATCCCCATAAAATTCAGCAAGGAGTAAAGCTCAGCAATAAAACTCCAATCAACTTTCAGTAATAGAACATCAATGGGACAAGAAAAGAGACTTGCAGGCCAAAGAAGGTCCCTGATTGGCCACTGACACAAGTGTTGGAGTAACTGCAGGCCATATTTTAGTGAACTGTTTCGGAAAAAATGGTCCAGCAGTGAGGGCCTGGAATGATGGCGAAATGGCACGAGGCCCAAATTCCTCCAGGACCGTTTCCTGCATGTTGATAATGGGTGAGGCACTCTTGGCCCATGCACAAGCCATAATTTATGGTCTGGCTCCATTCACCCACCTCTTATTGAGGAGGCCTTCCCATGGGACGATGCCCCAAGCACAAAGACCTTGCGCCGTGGTTCCCCGACAGCCTGTTTCTTCCCATCCCCAAGTTCCACAGCCCAAAGTCTAGGAAATGAGTCCTCCACAAAAGGTGGCTTGCAGACTCGCCAGAGGACTTTTGATTGAACTTTCCCACACAACCCTGTCATGTCCACCTGACCAAGCCAACAGTCCAAGCCAGCCATCCAGTGTCCCAGTGAGAGCATGGAGTGGGAGAAGCCCCTTCTTATGAGCAGAATGTGGCCATGCGGGTGGGAAGGAAAGATAAATGACTATTTTGCCTCTGTGTTCTCCCCAAAGCAGGATGGGGGATATCCGTATAGGAGATTGGATGAGGCTGGGGACTTAGGGGCAGAGATTAGAGTCACCCCCCTTGAAGTCGAGGGGCTCCTCATGGCATTGGACATTACAAAGGCGCCAGGCCCTGACGGGTTACACCCGAGAGTACTTAGAGAGTTGGCAGGGGTTCTCTCACGCCCGCTGGCCTCCATTTTTGAGGCCTCGTGGAGAACAGGTGAAGTTCCAGAGGACTGGAGGGTGGCATCGGTGGTCCCAATTTTCAAAAACGGTAGTAGGAAGGACATGAGGAATTATAGACCAATTAGCCTTACGTCCATTGTAGGAAAAACAATGGAAAGGCTCATAATAGAGAGAGATCTAGTGATGCTAGATAGGGAAGGGAGGCTGACAGCCACACAACACGGCTTCCGCAGAAACAGGTCCTGCCAGACAAACCTTGTGGAATTCTATGACAAGGTTTCAAGATGGCTAGATGGAGGGGATGCAGTGGATGTGGTTTACCTGGATTTCAGCAAGGCCTTTGACAAAGTGCCCCATGATATCCTGGTGGAGAAACTGAGGAGTTTTGGGATACACCAAAGCACTGTCCGGTGGATTAGGGCATGGTTGACTGACCGAAAGCAGAAGGTAACCATTAGCGGAGAATCGTCGGGATGGCAGCCAGTGACAAGCGGGGTCCCCCAGGGCTCTGTCCTGGGGCCGATCCTGTTTAATCTTTTCATTAACGACATGGAAGAAGGGGTGAACAGTCTGCTGATCAAATTCGCAGACAACACTAAAACTGGAGCAGTGGCCACAACTGAGGAGCAGATACTCCAGATCCAAAAGGATCTGGACAGACTATGGAAGTGGGCAGGAGACAACAGGATGGCGTTCAATGTGGAGAAGTGCAAGGTCTTGCACTTGGGGCATAGGAATAGCTGTCATAAGTACAGGTTAGGTGACAAGTGGCTGGAGAGCAGCACTTGTGAAAGGGACCTCGGGGTACTGGTTGACCGCAGGCTAAACATGAGTCCGCAGTGTGATGCGGTGGTCAAGAGGGCGAACGCCACCCTTGGTTGCATAGCCAGAAGTGTGGCTTCAAGATCGAGAGAGGTATTACTACCACTCTACACGACTCTGGTGCGCCCGCAACTGGAGTATTGTGTTCAGTTTTGGGCCCCTCATTACAGAAAGGATATAGCCAGGTTGGAGTCAGTGCAGCGTAGGGCCACAAGGATGGTGGCTGGTTTGTAGGGGATGCCGTATGAGGCAAGACTGAGGGAACTGGGTCTCTTCAGCTTGGAGAAAGATATAAGGAGGGTGAGCACCCGGAGGAGGGCTTTCTCTGCGGTGGTGCCCCACTTATGGAATGCGCTCCCCAGAGAGGCTCGCCTGGCGCTGAAAAGCAAATAAAGCCAGGCGAAGACCTTTTTATTTAAGCAATATTTTAAATGTTAATTTATTTTATGTATTATATTGTATTTGTTTTAATTCGGACCTGGAGATGGGCCAGTTTTAATGTTTTAGAGTTTAATGGTTTTGGATGATTGTGAGCCGCCCCGAGGCTTGTGGCAAGGGGCGGCCTATAAATTTCTGAATAAATAAATAAAAAAAATATGTTGGCAACATACAGGTATGTGAGGGGCTGTCACATGGAGATGGGGAGAGGCCTGTTCTCCCCTGCAGAGGAAGGCAGGACGCGCTCCAATGGAGCAAAGCTCAGGGAGCCAAGGTTCAATTTGGATGCCAGGAAGCACTTCCTGACAGGACCCCGAGGGCGTGGAATGGGCTTCTACGGGAGGTCGTTGAGGCCCCATCAGTGAGGGTGTTCAAAGACAGGCTGGACATGCACATGGTGGGCATGTCATGAGCGGAGCCGGCTGGTGCCGGAGGTCAGGCTAGATGGCCTGGGAGGCCCCTTCTGACTCGCTCTGTTTCTATGTTTCTATGTTCTTCCCAGTCAGGGTGTGGTGTACTGCAAACACATGCCTGCACCCACCTCCCCTCTGGACCATGTTTGAGGTGCCCCTCAGTGGCCAAGCCACCCGTTGGGCACAAGTGTGGGATGGGAGGAATGGATAACTTTTGCTGGTAGCTTCTCAGTCAACCCAAGCATTGTGGTAGGGATGGAACCTCTGGCCTATGAGCCTAATCCAGGTTCGGGAAGTTCTTGATCCAGCCACAGGCCTTCTCCTAGCCCCTCATGCTTCCTGATGGGGTCAGTAGGACAAGAATTCTGGCAGCTACCTGGATCTGTGATCACCAACTAGGAGGGCCATTGGAGTCCAAAGGGGAGCTTCCACCTGTTTCTCATCTGATGGATGGCTCTCATGTGCTCCATGATGGCATGAGCCTGGCCATCCACACATGCACTTCCAGTCCAAACTGTTGTGGGACTGCTCTGGGTATGTGGGGAAAAAAACCAGGTGATCCTAACATCTGGAAACTGCAGAAGGGATGTGCAGGAGAAGTTCTAGCCATAGGCAGAAATGGAGCACAGAGCATGGAACTTCCGGGGATGGAAAGATGCTTGCACTTGGCAGAACCTTCTTCCCTGCACCAGCCAAGGTGACAGTTCAGTGATCCCACAGAGAAGCAGAAATTTGTGCTGGATGCCACTGGAGCCATGGTAGGGCCTGTCCCCCAAGTTGCTCCACCATGCCTGCTATTAGGACATGCCTTTGCCACTGCTGCTAAGAGTCCTTCCACTGTCTGTGGTTTTAGGGTGTGCATGAAGAGAAAAGGTTTGCTCCACATCTCATGCCTAGAATGGCACATTCAGGCAATGCACAAAGGTGTGTTTTCGGTGCATGCACAAACGCTTGCAGGAATCTCGTTTCGCTCTGGAACAGGTTTGGAGGTGTGAGAGAGGGTAGGCTAAGTCTTCCAACCTTTGAGAAACAGTAACGTAGCTTATGATTGCCTTAGTAAGACATTTAAGATCTGAAAAAGATGATGTGGCATAAGAAGTTATGTAAACATAGAGGGGTATCACCTTTTTAGAAAGGACAGGAAGGGAAAGAGAGGTGGGGGTGTGGCTTTATATGTCAGGGAAGGGATAGGATGCAGTGAGATAGAGTGCAGCACAGATGGGGATTCGGTAGAGGCAGTCTGGGTGAAACTTAGGGGTTTTGACAGGGAAAGAGACCTGACAGTGGGGGTATGTTATTGCCCTCCAGGTCAACTTGAGACCCTGGATGATGTCCTGACAGGCCAGATTCTAAGGATATCTCGGGGGAGAGACACAGTAATTATGGGGGATTTCAATCTCCCGGATATTACTTGGGAGACTCACTCGGCGGTGACAGCCAGGGCACGTCGCTTCCTAGAAGCTATAGAGGGAGGGTTTTTCACACAGAGGGTCCGAGAGGCGACGAGGGGGGGAAACATCCTGGACTTGGTCTTGACCAATAGGGAGGAGCTGATAGATGAAGTACAGATTAGGGGAGCTCTGGATGCGAGTGATCACTCCATCCTTTGCTTTGAGATCAGGGGACTGGGGACGTGCAGCAGGGCGAGCACTAGAAGCTGGGACTTCAAGAGGGCCAACTTTGGCCAACTGAAGGCCAGGCTGGGGAAAGTCTCCTGGGATAGGTTACTGGAAGGCAAGCGAATTGAGGAGGGGTAGATAGCACTCAAAAGGGAGGTTTTGCAGGCGCGAGCCTTGACGATACCTCTAGTTAGTGAGGCAGGGAGGTGGAGGAGAGCACCGCCATGGATGCAAAAGGAGGTGGTTAGAGGGATTAGATGCAAGAGGAGCCTCCATAGGAAATGGGTACTGGGGGAAATAAACAAAAGGGTATACCGGGAGGAGGAGGCCCGTTGCAGAAGGATTCTTCGCAAGGCTAAGGCTGATTACGAGCTGAGACTTGCCAAGAATATCAAGAGCAACAAAAAGGGCTTCTTTCAGCATGTAAATAGGAAGAGGAAGGGGAGACAAGTAGTGGGACTGCTAAATAAGAAGGAAATCCAGTGACTGAAACAAGGGAACAGGCACAGATGCTAAATGACTATGCTAAAGCTCAGGGAACCAAGGTTCAATATGGATGCCAGGAAATTCTTCCTGACAGTTAGGACTCCGAGGGTGTGGAATGGGCTTCGACAGGACATGGTTGAGGCCCCATTGGTGAGGGTGTTGAAGGATAGGCTGAACATGCACATGGTGGGCATGCACATGAGTGGAGCCGGCTGGAGCTGGGGGTCAGACTAGATGGCCCGGGAGGGCCCTTCTGACTCCTCTGTTTCTATGTTTCACCCTGGGAAGCCAATACAGCGCAAGGGCACCTAAAAGCGACTTCCTCCAAGTCCTGGCACAAATGTGAGCCTGCCCAAGAGTGATTCTTACAATAAGAGCATTCAGAAAAATCAGCTTGACGCTTCTAGAATATTTCAAAGGCATCGAACCATGACCTTGGAATTGGGCAGATCGTGTTCATCCAATACATAATATTTGTCATTTTTTTCATGGCTTCCACTCTATTTCAAATCAATTTGCATTTTGGTTTGTGCTCCTGCATTCTTGCTAACCTAAAAGAGGCGACAACCAAAACTCAAAATAAACAGGTAATCTTTGGTGCACTCCTAAATTCCCATTTTCTCGATTTCTCAAGCCCACTAATTTGTCTGCCTTCATAGACTTTAACACTGAAGAGCCATGTGCTAAATGAATTATCTCCACAGTGGGCGGAGGGTCTGGACGGGCAGAGCAATGGGCCCTGATGTGTGTGAACCGTCCTTAGAGAAGGGCTCGCCATGAATATGTCAGATGCCTGTGCATCCCTTTGCGAGCTGCAGAGAAAGGGAAGTCTCCTCAGCGCTAATGAGGCAGACGGACATGGGTGAATGCATGTCCACACACAATGCATCGGTGTCTGGTTTGTTTTAGCGGAACAGGAGCCTTTCTCACTTTCCGAGGGTAAATGCCATACAATAGGCCGGCTCCGCATGAATCCATTCTGTCTTGCCGAGCTTTTAGCAGGAATATGACTGTTTAACCAGGCAGTGACACGAGAAGAATTACTAGCCAACCCTGCAGCTGAAAGCAGAGGTTTTATTGATTCGCCACATTGCCTGCCGTTTTGAGTCTTGATTGATAGGTGCTCGTGAATTCGAGCCAGGCAATGCCGCTCGCTCAGAACAACAGCAGGCAGCGCCTGCAACCATCTGGCATTTCAAAAGAAAGGTGGACGTGTTTCTCTAAGAAGCCCTCTGATCCTGGGGCTTTCCTATCCGATGCAGGGCTGTAATGAGGAAATGCAGCACGCTGAAGATTTGGGGGCTGCTTTATCATTTAACGGCACCGTAACATGCATCTTTTTGAAAACCTTGGTAAAGTAGGTGGTCGTTGTTCCGAATCCTTCGCACTCCCCTGTGCAAAGCAGGAAAAAGTTACGGGGCCAAACCCCTGCCAGATCAGTGGAAGGAAAGCCTTACAAATGTTTGCAATGTTTGTTTGTCGACAAATATACAAAAAAGACACAGGAGTGCAGGGAGGAACCCAAGCAAACAGCCCTGGAATGCCGGGATGCTCTTTCTTGCCAGTCAGCTCAAAAATGCAGTTGCCTTTTTCTCAGACGGTTGCATTTGCTCATATAAACACACATATTCTGGTCACCGGTGACCATTTAGGAAATAGCTCTGGCCATTAGCTTTGCAAAAGCTTTGCTGTTGTCATGTGTAGTGGAGTTGTCTCTGAATTATGGGGACCCGATGGAGGAATTCTTACTGAGCATGTACGGGTGGGTTCTTCACAAAGTTTCCGCACTTTTTAAACTCTATTTATTAAGAATTTCAAAAACGAATTACATCACTTTTCTACATAGTCACCAACCTTTTAATGCCATAAGCAAAAATATATATAAAATATATTCCTAGAGTATGAAATATAAAAGAATGGAAACTTTTTGAAGACCCCTCTTATATAATCTAAACATCTGAATGACATACTCAGCACCCATAGTCCTTAAGAGAATGCCATAACCAATTTCTCTACTTTCCTTTCTCATTTCCTTTCCAGACACCCATCCTCCACTTCAAAGACCTCATCCAAACACTGTAAAATAGTATGCATGTCTCGCTTGCTATGCATCAAACAAGACAGATCAAACGGACATTTGCCCTGTGTTCAGATCATTCACAAGCAGGCTTCTGTTTATTTTTAAAGAAGATAAAATTCAACACAGCCCTCAACTTAGAAACAAAGAAACAGAAACAGAGCGAGTCAGAAGGGGTCTCCCAGGCCATCTAGTCTGACTCCCGGCTCCAGCCGGCTCCGCTCACGACATGCCCACCATGTGCATGTCCAGCCTGTCTTTGAACACCCTCACCGATGGGGCCTCAACAACCTCCCGTGGAAGCCCATTCCACGCCCTCGGGGTCCTGACTGTCAGGAAGTGCTTCCTGGCATCCAAATTGAACCTTGGCTCCCTGAGCTTGGCTCCATTGGAGCGCGTCCTGCCTTCCTCTGCAGGGGAGAACAGGCCTCTCCCCATCTCCATGTGACACCCCCTCACATTCCTGTATGTTGCCAACATATCCCCTCTGAGTCTCCTCTTCTCCAAGCTGAAGAGACCCAGTTCCCTCAGTCTTGCCTCACACGGCATCCCCTGCAAATTGGCCACCATCCTTGTGGCCCTACGCTGCACTGACTCCAACCTGGCTATATCCTTCCTGTAATGAGGGGCCCAGAACTGAGCACAATACTCCAGTTGTGGGCGTACCAGAGTGGTAGTCCCCAGAGAGTGGTCCCCAGAGAGGTCTGCCTGGTGCCGTCGTTATTTGATTTCAGTGCCAGCCTAAGACCTTTTTATTTAAACAATATTTTAATATTTATAGGTTTTAATTGTGCAGCCAGGGTGTTTCTGGGTTTTAATTGTAATTGTATTATGTTTATTTATTTATGTGAGCCATCCCGAGGCTATAAGCGATGGGACGGCATACAAAAATTCTAAATAAATAAAATAAAAAGTAATACCTCTCTCGATCTAGAAGCCACACTTCTGGCTATGCAACCAAGGGTGGCATTCGCCCTCTTGACCACCGCATCACACTGCTGACTCATGTTTAGCCTGCGGTCAACCAGTACCCCGAGGTCCCTTTCACAAGTGCTGCTCTCCAGCCACTTGTCCCCTAACCTGTACTTATGACACCTATTCCCATGCCCCAAGTGCAAGACCTTGCACTTCTCCACATTGAACGCCATCCTGTTGTCTCCTGCCCACTTCCATAGTCTGTCCAGATCCTTTTGGATCTGGAGTATCTGCTCCTCAGTTGTGGCCACTGCTCCAGTTTTAGTGTCGTCTGCGAATTTGATCAGCAGACTGTTCACCCCTTCTTCCATGTTGTTAATGAAAAGATTAAACAGGATCGGCCCCAGGACAGAGCCCTGGGGGACCCCGCTTGTCACTGGCTGCCATCCTGACGATTCCCCGCTAATGGTTACCTTCTGCTTTCGGTCAGTCAACCATGCCCTAATCCACCAGACAGTGCTTGGCCTATCCCAAAACTCCTCAGTTTCTCCACCAGGATATCATGGGGCACTTTGTCAAAGGCCTTGCTGAAATCCAGGTATACCACATCCACTGCATCCCCTCCATCTAGCCATCTCGAAACCTTGTCATACAATTCCACAAGGTTTGTCTGGCAGGACCTGTTTTTGCGGAAGCCGTGTTGTGTGGTTGTCAGCCTCCCTTCCCTATCTAGCATCACTAGATCTCTCGCTACTATGGGCCTTTCCATTGCTTTTCCTACAATGGACGAAATGATGCAGCCCACCCCACATTCCGATAGCCACCGGTTTTCCCATCCCAGGACTGCAGTTATTTTTTTGATCCAAGGGCCGATCTCCATTTTGGACATGCTTTGGGGGCTGCACCCCATGACGGGTGTGGCTGAAGGCAAAACCGCTGGGACCCAAATACAAGAACTGCCAGCCTGTTTTAGGGAGTAGCTCCACTGCCTGGGTCAAAGCCTTCAGAGAGGAAGCCGCTTCCTTCAGAATGGAGAAGAAACTGGAAAAGATGGGACAACACCAGAGTGAAGAGGGAAAAGGGGGAGGGGATGGACAAAGCCGTTCGAGGGAAGGCCAGATCCAGGCAGACCATACTCTGTCCTGAGGGCCAGGGAGGATTCAGACCCAGAAATCATTCAGCCCCTAACGCCAGAGGTTGGATTCTGAGCTCCATTCTCCCTTATTTTTGTAGTCAGAGGTATGAAGCCCTGAGACAGGGACTGTGTTTAAAAATTTTGGTGGAGCTGGTGCAAAGTCATGTTTGTTTTGTTTTGCTCTGCTACTATTTCTGCCGAATTCACTCTGATATAAATTAGGCATTCTCAAATATTTCTCATTGCCGTTATGTCTGTCATGATAGAAAATAAGGACATTTGGCAAGACGCTTCACCAACAGAGCCAGTTGGAGGCCTTAGTGCAGGGATGGGCAATATGGAGGCTCTTCAGATGTTGTTGGACTGCAATTCTCATCACGCTTGTCAGTGGCTATGCTGGCTAGAGATGACCAGAGTTGCAGCCGCACTGTATTTGGAGGGCCATGTGGTCCCCCCTGCCATGGCTGCAACATGTCATGAGCCGCCCCGAGGCTTTGTTGCAAGGGGGCAGCATACAAATGTTTTAAATAAATAAATAAATAAAATGAGTGGAGCCAGCTGAGCTGGGGGTCAGACTAGATGGCCTGGGAAGCCCCTTCTGACTTGCTCTGTTTCTGCTTCTATGTCTCTTCGAAACCCCCTTGCAAAACCAACAGGTTGGGCTTTCTGTGGCCGTAAAGCTAATTTTGACTCACTCCCAGGTGTAGTGGGAGGTTTGCATCCCTTCCCCCACAATTGCTCGAATTTATTACCAAGGACCCCTTCCGTCGAAGGCAGATGCATGCCCATGTACAGATCCCAGTCAGAATTTAGGAGCTAATAAATATTGATTGTGAATTTTAATCTCTTCTCTACTTGTTATTCCAGAGGCTTTATGATCTTGCAGCTCAACTGGCAGCATGCAGTTCTTGTCCATCGAGTGAGGCCGCATTGCCATACCGGACTCCTCTCGCTGGGCAGATCAAGGAAAGCTGGAACCACAAGTTCCCCACTATCCGTGTCCATCATGCCTTTTTGTCCCTGCTGCGGGGAAGGGGGACCATTTTATTTATTTATTTAATTTTATCCTAAACCACGGAGCAGTGCCTTCGGCTCCGCACAGGGCTTCCCGTTGAAAAGACCCTCAGACTTATTCTGATGCATTAGCCATCCCTCACTGTTTCTCCTTGTGGTTCGGTGCAGTGTCAAACCTGCTGCAGATGGGGATGCACTTTAGCACCGCGAGAATATATCTGGCGCCTCCTGCATTCTGCTTCCCAAGGCAAATGTTGGCAGATGTGGCCAAGAATTTGGTGGCGGCCTACAGAGAAATGCCCAACGGCCCCATGAACGGCACTGTAACGGCCTGTCAGCATACCTCTGAGCGGACAATATATGGCGTCTCGTTAGTTCATCCATCTCTAGTGATGGCGCTGGGCCCCTCGCATCATCATTCATCTTCCATTGGCCTGCCTTCCGATAATGCTTCACCACGTGCATGGCCTCTTCCTTTCAGCGGCTTCACAATTGCTGACATAACTCTTTAAGTACAGAAGAATCGGAGCTGGTAAGTGACAGTAATAAAAACTCACTTAGTGGCTCACCCCACCGCTCGCCTCGATACGGTACATTATGAGAGTTTTCTTCTTTTCTTCTGCAATCATGAGGGCCATTTCGGCCCATCCCAACATCTGCAGGAGGCCAACGCTTGGGGAGCTTGGGGATTTCAAACCATCTGCTACAAAAAAGAGCAGGAAAACAGCTCCTAAATGGTGATCTAAAGAGCCATCGAGAGTTATTTATCACCCCAACAACAAATCCATCATTATTAATTGCTCCGGCCTATTGTTTCCTCATGTACAACTAAAAGGCCTGTGGACATTATTAAAATAGATTTTGAAAGCATGATACTGCTGGAGACCCGTTTAACCCGCTGGAAGCACAAAGAGAATGAAGGGTTTCTTTTTTCTTTAGCTTCGACTGAAGGCTGTGCAGCCGTACTGCTGAAAAATTCAACGTTCTCCTAAACAACCGTGGTTTGTAAAGGTCGCAAGCCAGCTAATAAGCGTCTGAGCCTGCAGTTTGCTGTAGTAGCAGCCGTGCTTTGGGAGTTAGTCTGAACAAGCAGAGGGAAGGCCTAGGGACATGTTCCGCACGGGTGTTTTCTGCTGCATATTTAAAGATTTGCTGTTATTCCACAGTCTGGGCAGCATCTGTACCAAACTGAGGGCAAAGAGCTTTGGGCTCTCTGCTCATTTGTAGTAGAAAGTTGCACTTTTGGAAAGACTGCTGCTTTCAATGTTTTGAGCCTGTTATCACAAAAGGGTCACAAAAGGAGGGCAGTGCTGAGGGTCACCCCCTGTGCATATTTTGGGAGATTTGACCACAAAAATCAGGAAACGCCATTAGGGACAGAATTGCTCTGGTTTTCTCCCAGTGAAGGTGAATTATATATTCATGCAGTCATTGCAGCCCAATTTCAAAAACGCAAGTTTGTGGGAAAAGGGCTCTTGGGACTACCAATGAGAAATTTTTGCCTTTAGGTAAGAGCTATTTTGTTAATATTTGTACGCAGTCCACACTATGACAAATGAACCGTCCTAAGCCCAAGCCTGAGGGCAACCATTTTGCTGCAGCGAAGTTGGCCAAGGGGCGCCTTAGGAACCGGGTGGGATATAGCTGTTCCAATAAAAACATGCAGAAATGGCAACCCATGATCGTAACGCTCTTTTATGGCCTTTAGACATCGATTACCATTCCCCCAGCTTTACCTGCATTCTGATCTACATTTAAGAAGTAAAAGGAGACATGGTTGCCAGCTGAAATAATTGCATAAAGAAATTCAGCCTGGACCCCTTTATGCTTGTGGGCGCAGATTTCGCTTGCTGCTTGCTCCCTTCTTAAAAATGTGGACCGTGAAAGTGCAGACTGATTTGAGATGTCGTTCCTTAATCTCGGCTCCCTACCCCTTTAGGCAGCCCTTAATATAAATTGGTCCTTGGAGATGCTTTCTTAAGTAGGAGAACAGTTTACTATCATCTTCACGTATGTACAGTCCTGGAGGTTTGCCCCAGTTTGGCAGTGCAAAAATGGCAGCCAGGTGGCTACAGCGTGAGCAGTGAGAGGTGTCACATGGGTCACTTTCAAAAACTGGACTTGATGACATCGACAAGGGGAAGAAAGCTTTGGGTCAGGCTGTTTGCTTTGCTTTGCAAGCCACTGCTAAAAATGTACGGGGCAAGGAACGCTCTTCCCCCTTCATCCATTTTAGAAAGCCATGCACCTGCTTCGGGGCAGTGCTTTGCTTTGAGACTCAGCACCAGTGACGGGCCCTGCCGGTCACCTTCTCAATCCTCTGCTGCCGTGCCCACATCCGCTTCCTGACCCAGGCCCAGCTCAGGTACCAGCGTTTTGGAGTTCAGGGTTGGCATGGCAACCCTACACAGAGGCGCACCGAGGGAAAGCTCTCTAAGCAACAGCAGCAAGCCAAATCTGTTTCAAGCACTGAACAAAACTCATGCTTTCTTCTGAAGCAGGGAACAAAAGGAACTGCGATTCTCAAGATGGCATTAACGGATGCATCTCACCCATTTGGACATCACTTGCCACATCTAAGGATATCTGCAAGGGGTTTACAGAATTAGAGGTTCGGCACCATCATAATAAATGCAAAAAATAATCCATTAAAATAGTTGAAATGTTTAAATCCATAGCTAAAATCACAATAATGTATGGGATGGTCTATCAGCCAGCCCCAGTTCATACATTCACGGAAAGCAGCTTGTCTGTTCCTGCTGCCTACAGCGATGAGGCCGTATGGGCAGAGGACACACAATCTCCCACCCAGTATTCTTCAGGAAGAAATACTATGCAAATGCATCTTCGTTCCATGTTATGCTTTCGCTGCCGTGGGACTGAACCTGCATTTGCGCATTCCCATCATGTGCATGAAGGGGCTTCTTTCGCAGCATGTGAAACCGTACCTCTAAAGTGCTGCAAAATTACCAGGAATGGTTCTTACTGCTTTCCAAATCTTTTTGCACAAGTGATGGTCTGGCCGTGCATAATTTTTCTCCTGTACCAGAGCAGCAGTGAAAAACTGCAAATGGGAACCAGCCTTAAAAGGAAGGAGTTGAAAGAATAACGGCAGAAACTCAGGATGGGGTTAACCCGAGGTTTTCTGCTATCACAAATCTATACTGCGATGAAGAAGCTTCTCTTCCTTGAGATACTAATTAGGCACGTACATAATTAAGCATCCTAAATAATGAAATATAATATACCCTGTGTGCCATAGCTCAAAATATCAGGCTATAAATTAGTCATCGGAAGTGTGATTAATAAATTAGTCCTTGGATTTCAGCTCAAGATATAAAGACTTCTGCTGATGGGCAGAGAAAGTGTCTATTTAGCCTTCCGCATGCAGGGCAAGCCAGACCGGTTCTGGGGTTTTGTCCCTTTCGGTGCTCCCAGGCAGGCTCTCTTTGAGGCTTGCCATCGCAAACAAAATGTCGGGCCGTGCATAGCAATGTTGCCTACATCTCTGTCTGCTCTACGCTTGGGTCATTTTCAGCTCTCTGACTTGGCTTGCACAAAACTACCGTCCATGGCTATACAACTTACGGACTACCTTGCAGAAACGGGCAAGAACAGGTGCTACACTTTCCATGCCCCTAGCATGTCCTATTCTACTCAGCCAGCAGCAAGCGGGGACTTGTAGGTTGCTGGATGGGACACCTGAACTCGGACCAGGGGCTAAATAACCTGTACCCTAACCCACAGGTGAACTTGTGGTTTGTTGCTGGGGTATCCATAGCTCAAAACAGCATGGCATAAATTAAATTATGATCGGACACACCCAGCAATTGCTCAAGTGGGCTACCTTGGGTTGCGCAGTAAAAGCAGAAGTGCGACAGGCTGCAGCTGCTAACCTGGTGGCTGCCTTCCTTCTTGGCTTCCGCTTGGTTTTGCCCCATCTTCTCTTCCCATGGCCCAAGTTTCTTCTGGTCTTTAGCCCCTTTCCTCATTCCTTGGGTCCTATTTCTGTCGGGTCACACTTCCTGCTTCTTTTGCTTCCTCCTCTTCTTCCTCCTCCTCCACCTCCACCGACTTTCCTAAGCGCCTTTGTCATGAGCTGGGACTGACAGGGAAGCAACAGGAATAATTTATTGGCAGGGAGGTTGAAGCTCATCTGATCCTGCCTCCCACTCCTCAACTTTGACCCCACTGTTCCTCTAAGCGTAGCTGCACTCTCATCGTGGCTGGGAATATTTTCTCCCGATAACAATATCTTGTTTCCTGTTTTTGCAGGAACTTGAACTTGTGGGGGCAGTGAAGCCCCCTGAGTGCTTCCAGAGACCTCTTCCAGTGGAGAAGAAAACTTCTAGAACTGCTGTGGATCAAGAGCAGCATTTACAGTTTTGTAGAAAAGACTGCACCCGTCCCCCTGCGTTCTTTGTGGTCAGTCATTATAAAGATGCCAAACAGTATAAAGGAGCCTTGCCTAAAACTCCTGAAAACTTTGGGATGATAGGAGCAACATTTTTATGGAAGGAAACGGGTAGGGGAAGTAATGTTAAAAGTCTGCATGTAACCTGCCCCCACACAGAGTTCTTGGATGGGAAAGTGCTGTTCCCCCTGTACTCCAAATATGTTCCTGTTATATTTGGAGTTTCTAGTGGGAAACGTTCTGGTAAGTTGTGAACTGAAATGCATTTCCTGGATATCTCCAGTCAAATCTCTCTCAAGTTGGGCTCAGAATTCTCTTCATCCAGACAGAAAGCTGCTTGCCAAAAGAGGGGTGTTTCAAGCCCTGTTCACTTCAGCAAGCCACCTAGATTGGAATGCGCTCCCCGGAGAGGTCTGCCTGGTGCCGTCGTTATTTGCTTTTCAGCGCCAGGCGAAGACCTTTTTATTCAAAAGTTACTTTAATTGCTAATTTATTATTATTGTATTTATAGTATTTTAATATATAATCGAGATGGGCCAGTTTTAAATGTTCTATATATTGTATTTTATCTTGTATATGTTGTAAGCTGCCCCGAGGCTTTGTTGCAATGGGGGTGGCATAGAAATGGTTTAAATAAATAAATAAATAAATTGCCCGTCCTTTGTCTCCACATATCCTAAAAGCTTCTACCCGTGGAAGCTTCCCCTGTCTGCCAATAGAGCCTCTGTATTCAGAGGCAGTGTATCTGCGAATAGCAGTTGCTGCAGGGACAAAGGAAAGACAGCTCTGTAGTCCCTAAGTCCCACTCGCCCATTCTGCAGAGCCTGAGTGCCCGGAAGGCTCTCTCTTGGTTGGAAAAAGACATAATTTGGTAATCGTTGCAGTTTTCTCACCTTGCGGAACAGTTCAGCACAGAAAGTGCAAGAAGCGAAGCAACGGCTGCCCGGGACCAGTCTCCTAGCATCAAGTGGAGGGTGTTGCATCCGCGTCATTTGTATTCGGAGCGTCCCCTCACTGGGGGTGAGGAAGGAGGTGGTGGCACCAATGTCAAGGGAAAATGCAGGCAGGAGAGAGCCCAGGCAGCTTTGGAAGGAAGTGGCTTCACACCAAGGTGGTGTGAAGATTAATTAGCTAGCAGTCAGGTAACTTTGCTGAGTATTCATACGGCCCTCTACCTTAATGAATTCATGATGCATGATGAATTTAGATTTAAATTACAGCAAATGGCAGATTCATTTGCATAAAATCTCACTCATCCCTTGAACCTCTGCCACCATTCAGAATGCAGGCTGAATCAAGCTAGGCTCTTTTGGTACTTTTTATTGTTGAAAACCAGATAATTCTCCTCTCTTCTTTTCTTTTTCTTCATCTTTTTCACTTAATGGCCGGCCTGAGACATATGCTGCCTCGTCAGCTCTCAGCCCCCCTCCCCTGTTTTAGGTTCTCAGATTTTCTGTTCTAGACTGAAAATTAGGCAGATTGTAACTGTCCATCAGCAACTTCTTGCTGATCAGATCCAGATGATGCGCTCAGTTCCTTCAAATGACTGGCATGATTTTGCAGTGGAGAAGTGGCACAGACGTTTGGGGACATGGCCTTCAGACCCACATCTTTGCTGCCAGGGCCCAGATCAGAGGCTAAAGAGGGCCTTCGGGTGATTTAGGAATACACAAATCCATTTCTCCACCACAGATGATGTCATGGGTGGCATGAACACTTGAACATCTGTGATCCATGTGAACATCTGACTTACCATGTCCTCAAAAAGCAAATTTTACATAGGCATGTACAATTATATGTGATGCAGCTGATTCAGAGGAGTGTGTACACTACTATCTGACTTTTTTGCTGACACATGGAGTGCGGACACAGGCATGTGTCGGTGCCCATTTTACACCCTTTCCTGAATGTTTGGGAAACATGTTTTTCTCCTTTTCTGGAGAAAATGAGCCATAGGTCCTCGTCAACAACTTACCTATCAAAAAATCCCAAGTTTTGACAGCTAGCTTTCAAAATGGCCAAACCTAATTTGCCTAGAAAAGGAGTGAAAGTGACTTGTACACCTTTCTGGAAATTTAAGTGCAAAATATGGACTAGCTAAGGAGAGAAGAAAAGACGACAATCTTGCTGCACAGAGGCATCTTTTGGATTGCAATTTCCTTGTTTTTGACAGCTGTTACAATGAGGGGGAATTGGAGCCCCTTCTTGGCAGTCTCCAGGGTTGGACTCCCTTCCACATTGGCAAGGGGAATCCGCTCTGCTCATTGTCCTGGGGAAGCTTCACATCCCCACATTCATGTAACACTGTACAGCCAATTTAGAAGGTGGCCACCTGAGCAGAGAAGAAAGAGAAACATAGAAACATAGAAACAGAGTGAGTCAGAAGAGGCCTTCTGGGCCATCTAGTCTGACCCCTGGCTCCAGACGGCTCCGCTCACAACATGCCCACCATGTGCATGTCCACCTTCTAACCACCTCTTTTGCATCCATGGTGGCACTCTCCTCCGCCTCCCCACCTTACTGACTAGAGGTATCGCCAGGGCTTGCGCCTGCAAAACCTCCCTTTTGAGTGCCATCCACCCCTCCTCAACTCGCTTACCTTCCAGTAACCTATCCCAGGAGACTTTCCCCAGTCTGGCCTTCAGTTGGCCAAAGTTGGCCCTCTTGAAGTCCCAGCTTCTAGTGCTCGCCCTGCTGCACAGCCCCAGTCCCCTGATCTCAAAGCAAAGGATGGAGTGATCACTCGCATCCAGAGCTCCCCTAATCTGCACTTCATCTATCAGCTCCTCCCTGTTGGTCAAGACCAAGTCCAGGATGTTTCCCCCCCTCGTCGCCTCTTGGACCCTCTGTGTGAAAAACCCTCCCTCTATAGCTTCTAGGAAGCGACGTGATCTGGCTGTCACCGCCGAGTGAGTCTCCCAACCAATATCCGGGAGATTGAAATCTCCCATAATTCCTGTGTCCCTCCCCCGAGAGATCCTTAGAGTTTGACATCCCGACTCTTGCACACCTCTGGTGCTTGAAACTGCACCCCCCGTTTCTGTTGTGCACATGGCTAGGGCAGACTTGTCTGAGGGCAAAGGGCCAGTGCCCAGGCCTCGGATTACTGTTGGGATGAGGGGCAAGGCGGGCACAGGCCCCCTTTCCTACCATCTCCTCCTGATTGGCCATTAAGCTGTTTTTTTCACCATCCTGCATTTGTTTCTTTTTTGCTTCCTTCTGTGAATCCAACATGCTTAAATATTTGTGGATATGTAGACACTACGTTTTTGTTTCCCTGCGTCTACAACAACTGAGAGTTCAGATCATAACAATGCCTACTTTGACACTTGGGAGGTTTCCCCCTTTAAACTAAAAGGAAATTCATGAAAAAAATCCCTCTCATATTCTCCAGAAGAATGTGCATTTGTTCTCCCTGCAAATTCCCTGGCGATTAAGGGCTCTCTTATGCATGCTTCACTGATCTAAGTAGAATAAACTGGGTCTGTTCTGATTCATGGCAAGGTTTCTTAATGACACCCGCTAATTTCTTTCTTTTACGAAGCAGAAACTACTTTATTATGTAGGACAAGGGAGAACTTGAAGGAAGGGCAAACACCACCAAAAGGAAGCGGGTTTGCTGCCAGATTGCACTTGCCAACAAGTGTTAATTTGCTCATTTCAGAATTTGTCTTCAGGAGCCCTTCTTCAGGCTTTGATAATAAAAGGCTCAGCAGATGTGTAAACATGTTTCCCAGCAGTTTGAGGGGAAGGTGTGACTGAAGTGTGGCATTGCAAGTCCTGATTGCAAAAAAGATCCAATGAGCCTGCGACCAACAGGCCTTAAATCTCAGAACTTCAGTTTAATTGCATGGTGGCAAGTCAATACATGGGGTAATTCACACCGGATCATTTAAACATACTTGGGAGACGAAGATGTAGAGTGAAGAATAGGCAACAATGGAAATAGGACCTGGTCTATACATTGAGTTGGGAGAGGAGATCACTCCTCTTCAGATTTAAGATGGTCTGCCATTTTTAATGCTCCTTCCAAACTTGCTGCCATTAAAAAAAAGCATATCAGGAAGAAAGATTCTAGTCTTGCTTAGGCTTTCAACTTGCATTTGAAAAAAGAGCATTAACATGGCTTTGTACTGGTGGAATGAAGAGGACAATCCCTTCCATCGCCTCCAGTCTCTCTCATCATCCGTTGGACAGGATTTCACTGCTGTTCGGTAGTGACCCCTTCAGAGGCAAGCGCGTCACTTCAATTCCCATTGGTGGTGTTTTCAAGGTTTGGGAAACAATGGGCCGTGTAGGCAGCCCCCTCCCCGAGGAACTTGGCTAGGTTTGGATTCCTTTATTTATTTATTTATTTGCAGATTTATAGGCCGCCCCTTGCCACAAGCCTCGGGGCGGCTCACAACCTCGAAAACCTTGTAGGCAAAACACAATACAATAATGAAAAAGCCTACACAATATTAAAACATTAAAACTGGCCCATCTCAAGGTCCGAATTAAAACATACAAGTTCAACTAAAATTTAAAATAAGTTAACATTTAAAATATTGCTTAAATAAAAAGCAATATCATTCCTTGGTGGTTTCTCCTGAGCGAGAATCTCCAAATCCACCTTGAGATGCCACTCAAGGGAAGTCAGATTGCAGGATGCACGTGTGCGGAATACAATTCCAGTGTTGCGCACTCTTTCCTCCCATGTGCATCCCAGTGCAGGGCAGCCAGTGGGGCATTGCACTGCAGTGTGAGGCACCTTTACTTGTAAGGTGGCTCGCAGACTCACTGCTGGGTAAAGATGTGCAGGCTTGGCCTGAACACACCCCGGGAATTGCTGTGGGTGGTCCCAAGGTCAGTGACGTTCTGATTCCCTCCTGGATTTTCCCCCGAATTATTTGGATATAAATCTCGGATTTTGGATCTTAGTCTGGGGAAAGTTCAGTACCATGGATAGCTCCTTTACATTTCAGATTAAAATTTGAGGTCGATAGGCAGCTCTGTTGACATTGGCACCACCAGCCCACAGGTATTTTAACAAATGTGCTCAGGGGGGCCAGGAAGAGATGGTTGAAGGAACAACCAAATTTCCTCTGGGGCTGGGCTAGATAATTTCACGGGATAATTTTTGTGTTCCTGAATCTCTTTTGCAAAAGGGAAAGCTTGCAATTTCTGCGGGAGGGAGTTATTTGTGTATGTGTGAGAGAGAATTGTGGGAAAAGAAAAGCATTGTGGGAAAATGTAAAGGCTGGGTGGCTTCCCGCACTTGCTTACTGCCACCAGGGAGTGAGTACAAAGCTGGAGGAAAGGCAATGGTTTTCCCAGAATGCTTTGCAGGGGGTTCCCTTTAACCTGGAGCCACTCCTGTGTCTTTTTGGGTGTGAAGATTGCCTCTTGGACCTTAGAAAGTCCCTGATCTATTGTCCTGGAAGTGCAGTTCCTGAAGAAGGAATGATGTGGCCGAGAACATAGGAGCATCATCAACATGGGGGAAGGACGGCAGATGCTTAGCGGCACGGAGTGTTCCAAACAGGGTTGCTTTTTCTCCAGAGTACACTATTATAGTACCTGGCAATTTCTTTTGTTCAGAAAGATATGTCTAAGTTCTGTTTCTGCTCATAAAACACTGTGAGCAAAATAGTCCCAGGTATAGTGACGGTCATTTAAATTCACCGTTGGGGGTGGAGCACAGCTGTGTTTCACGACACATGGCGTTCACTTCTCAACCCCGTGTTAATCACATGCTGAGCAGAGGGGTACTCTATCCCATTTGGCAACTTCCTTGGAAATTGTTTGTGCCTGGAATACTGAGGCGGTTGGATCGGCAGGGACTGAATTACAAATTATGGAATCGGTAGCAAAGAGATTGCAGAAAATGTGTGACATAAACATGTCTCCGAGTTCTTATGTATTTATTTATGCACTTGCGTTTTCCTATTCTCTCGTGTACTAAACTACTGCATTTTTAAAGGAAAACAGTTGTGGCAGAAGAGAAAAGAAATGAATTTATGCAATGAAATACATCGCATTAAAGATCTCTGCAGCTGCTTCCTGATTTCAAGGATACATTTGGAGGACCAGCCTGTCTGCTCCAGGTTTATAGTGGACTGGGTAAGGTGGCCTAGTAGGAATGGGATGACCACTGGATGCAGGGGCACTTGACTGGGTGACCAGCCCTACCTGGGTGGCTGCAGTCCTCCTATGTCTTGCTAAAACTCGTACGGCGTTCTTCTGTGTGCTACCCCTTCCTCTTCTCAGAAAGTAAACAATCAAGTGAACTTTGGAAGTGGGGTGAGTATCAGGGGAAGGAAGGCTCTGAAAATGATGGGAGAGGCCCACCCCAGCTTCCCAGCTGGCGGGAAATGATTCAGAGACGACCACATACAGTTGCAAAATGGCAGCCTGGAGCTTTGCCATGCAAGGCTTTTGGCCATGGACAAGACTCATCCCTTGCTGCTAAGCATGTTGATACTCCTTGGTATTCACAGCATCTCCACATGCAAAGGTTTCACGATGGATGAGAAAACTCAATCCTGGCAAGACGGAGGGCTGGTTGCTGTTCTTTTCTCCCAGAGGGGTGTTCTTAGTCAATCTAGTTATGGAGACTTTGGAATAGCCAGATTCGTTTTCGTCAGCTGATGCCCAAGTATCCTCCGTGGCACCAAATGCTTTTTCTTGGCTCAAATCGACAATGACTCACTGGGATAGAAGAAGGACAAGAGCACGGAGACTGTCTCTTACCCACACAGAAACATCTTCATTGGCTCTAGACACAGTCTTGGCCTTAGTTCAAAGCACAGGCCTAGTTTGGCATGGCCTGGCTCAAGTTCTTTCGTGCCAGTCTGCCCATTTGCTGTGGTGATGCACTCCAGCGTTCTGAGTGGTGTGTGTGAGTGCTGAAGAGGGAGGGGGCACTTTCAGGAGTGGTTCCTCACCTGTGGGATGCCCTACCTGGGGAGTCTCACCTGACACCTTCCCTGATTTCATTTAGATGTCAGGTAAAGGCATTTATTTCTTTTCCCAGTCTTGTTGGTGACCTTTTCCACAAATCCAATTTTCTGACTTCTGAGTCACTGAGGTTGAACTGCTGCTCAGATAGTTCTGTTGCTTTTAATGTACCCATTTCATATTGTATTTTGCTTTACTGTAGTTTTGCCACCCCGGGACTCTTGGCATAATGCAGGACAAGCATTTAGTAGATGAATGCATAAATCAACAGACAGATGAATAAAAACTGCCTTCAGGAAGTGGTACATTTTCATGGGCCAGAGTATAAGGTGGGATATCCACTCCAGAGTAGCATTTGGATGCTAGACCAAGAATGAGATCCACGCATCTTTTCACCACTCGGCTCTGTGTGTGTGTGCATCTCCACTGCCTGTCTGCCTAGGTCTTTGGGAGTACAGGTGCTTCGGCAGGTGATCCACCTGGGCCACCCTGTTCACTAGCTGTTGAATCCTGCTTGGCTTGTTGACTACCAGTTTCTGCCCCTCGATCTGACTGCAACAAGAAAACTGTAAAGGGTGTGGCTTCAAGGATCCAAGATGCAAAGAGCAAAGCAGCCCCCCCCCCCACAACTTGGTTGCTACAAAAATACATAGAAAAAGAAGAAGCTGTAGTGTGAATTGCACTTCTTGGAAATAACAATAGTTATATCGTTGCATGTTGTTACACTCATACGCAGATGCTCCCTCACTCTGCTCCCGCATTAATGCTCTTCACAGTTTTGCACTCAATTCATTCTTGCTCCCATGCTCTTTCTACCTGGACCAAGCTTGTACCTGGACCATAAGGAAGGCTGAGCGCTGAAGAATTGGGGCCTTTGAATTGTGGTGCTGGAGGAGACTCCCTTGGACTGCAAAGAGAACAAACCAGTCAGTCCTAGAGGAGATCAACTCTGACTGCTCTTTAGAAGGCCAGATAGTGAAGATGAAACTCAACTACTTTGGCCACCTAATGAGAAGGAAGGACTCCCTGGAGAAGAGCCTAATGCTGGGAACGATAGATGGCAAAAGAAGAAGGGGACGGCAGAGGATGAGGCGGCTGGATGGGGTCACTGGGGCAGTGGGTATGAGCTTGGGGAGACTCTGAGGGATGGTGGAGGACAGGAGAGCCTGGAGGAATGTTGTCCATGGGGTTGTGATGGGTCGGGCACAACTTTGTGACTAAACAAAAAACCCCTCATACCATCAGCACTGACACACCCAGCCTGTGAGTAGATAGATCCGTTTGTAGAGAAGGCCCTTACCCTCACAATTACCAGGCTAGGAGATTACTTCTCAAGGAGCTAAGACCTTCCGGAAGTGACTGCTGTTGCACCGGAGCTGGACACCGTTTGCCCGTGGCACAGCCAGCCAAGGTGATACTTGCAGGCTGCTGCATCCCACTGCCTCTTTTCAGAGCTGGTTTGTGGCATGTTGTTTTATGAGGCAACAGCAGCTGAGAGCCTGGGCTGTCTAATCCGGGCTGGCAAAGCACTCTTGAGGTTTTCAGGTTACTGCTTCCTCCTCACTTACGTGTGCTTGTGGCATGCCTCGGTTGTCTTTAATTAATCAGTTGGGGTACACGTGCTTTCATTTCTCCCTTCCTATGTTTGTTATTTGTTCTTCCATGCTTGTTAGGCATGGCCAGAATTTTAGGGAAAAATATTATACTAAGTAGGTCAAGCAGTTTCCTACTGACAGGATTGGCTGGCAGTTTCGTCTGAGTGAAAAGTGGACTGGAAATGCAAGCTCAGTCTTGCTGTTCCCTGCTCGGGTTGCAAAACTGAAGTGGCATTTTTGCCAAGGTTCTCTGGGACTGCTGCCATTTTTCTTACCTACCGTGCCTTTGAAATGGCTTTGCCCCCTGATGAAGCTTTAGTTCCGAGGTCTCGGGAAGTGGTAGCCGGAGGGTGCAGATTTGAAGCTGCATCACAAAGAGTCACCAATTTTCATAGCAGAAAAAGCATGTGCAAACTGCTCAACCAGTTGCTAAGATAACCACCCCCAGGAGTGAAAGTTAAAGAATTTCTCTTGACTAAAGAGCAATGCTTGGGAGGGGTGGCTCGACTTCTCTTTTTTCACAACTCGTTCATGTGCATAGTTTGAGTTTCTGGCTGTGGCCCCACAAGAGCCTAATTGGATGGCTCCGGCTCAGCAGCAGATTTAATTATTTCTTGTGTGTTATCCTTGAAGTCCTCCCAGTTACAACAAGTTCTCTGGATTTTGTGCAGAACTTGCACAGCTGGCTGAGGAGGCGGCACCTGCTCTTGCCAAGCTGTCTCTGATGTAGGGGAGCCCTCCAGATCAAGCCCACCGAAAGTTCTCATCCCTGGTGGCCCTGCTGGCTTGTGAATTCCAGGCTTCCTTGATGGAGTCCGTCCATCTCAGGCCTGCTCTTCCTGGGAGTCTCTCCCATTTGGCACGGAGAGTGGCACGGTCAGGGGTAGAACATCAAAGGGGGACATGAATGCCAGGACCACCTTTTGCTCAGCCACTTGCTAAGCTGGGCCCCAGCCAGCTCCCTCCATGCCCTTGCTAAGGAGCCCCCCTGAAGATGCTGGTGTAAGAGCAGCTCCGTGCTCCTCATGGGTGGCTGTCTTCCTTGCCTCTTTGCTAAGCCCATGGCAAGGCAGGGGCCATGTTCCTCTCACTGGGGGAGTGGGGAGAGCTGAACTCTCCAGATTGGAGCTGGGAAGCCAGCAGCTGGCAGCTCAGTCCCTACCCGGGGAGTGTGACACAGAGAGAGCCCTTTTGGAAGGGTGCTTGAATGCAGGCCCTTCAGTTCCAGCCCTGCACCGAAGGCAAAGCGCTCTGCCTTTACCTTTGATTCCAGAAAGGGCAGGCAGGGGGCTTGGAAGCAGCCATTAAAGCACATGTCAGGAAAGACAAAACTCCAGCTATCAATCAGTGGGGGAGCTGGGCAGAAGGAGCGTGTGTTGTGTGCGCCAGGAGTCCAAAGTTCCCCTTTCCTATTCAGACAGCACTGATGCAGTTGGAAAGGGCCGTTTCACAAGCTTTCCTCTGCCATGAAAGAAACTTTAGGCAGCCTTTCTCCCCCTGCATACAACCTTAATTGTGCATCTTGTCAGTGCAAACCTTTGAGACCTGTGATTATTCCAGCCAATTTGAAACGACTCCTGCCAGAGGGTTGCTGAGCTGTCTCATGGGCTTTAGAAAACACCAGACGCTAAATACCATATTTATGATGCACACGGAGCCTTTGCAAGGCATTGCTCTAAAACTCCATAGAGGAAGGTTCAAGAGAGCAATTCATGTTGGGGAAAGAGTCTCAGGATTAAGTCTCCCTTCACCCACATCAGGGCAGGGAAAGGACTTTGCATCATGGCTGGCCTCCCAGCATGTTTGCGGAGTGCTGCCGTCTTTTTCCTGGGCTCGGGCTGCTACAGCATTGGTGAAGTCCATTGACCTTCTCTGAGCACTTCTGCATCAAGAAATGGGATGTGTCCTGGTTTTTCAGAGCCTTTTGAATTTGAACCAGGATTGCCGAAGCTCAGAAGCTGCCAAATCAAGAGACGGAGTGAAGCAGAAGTTGCATTAAATATGCAAATCTGGGTTGGGGAGTCCGGCTGCATAATGCAGGTACAGGAAGCTTCCTGGCATATTATTTGCCTTAAGAATCCTGCTGGAGAAGCCTGAACAGGTTGGGAAACTCAGGTCGTGTCCACTCTGTCTTTCCCATTACCAGCATTACTCCAGTGCGTCAGCTTCTTGCCTAGAAATACAAGAAAGCATTTTCTAGGAGTGTAATGGGCTTTTTGCGGCCTGCTGCAAACACAGGTGTGGGTAGGAAATATGACTCTTCTAGCAGAAGGCGTAATAGGAATGACTTTGCTTCCTCCCCAAGGTTGCTCCTTCCACAGAATTTGCTTCTCAATGTGTCTTCCGTGGGACAGAGGCAAGTCACGCTCGGAGCAGTGGTGCTGAGGCTGCCAGACTCCCCTTTCCATCTTGTTCCAAAGGGCCGAAAGTGGATCATTCATCAAGGATATGGCTAGGCTGAAGAGCTGGGGGAATGCAGCATCATGGGCTTTTTAGCTCTGAATGGACAGAGCTGCAGCTCAAGACCACGATCGGTTAGTCCAGGTGGCTTTGCAGCCTTCTCTTTCCTTAGGCGCGTTTGAGGGCCAAATGAGACGTGGCCAAAATAGTCCCGGTTGTTCTTTGGATGGCAATTGATAGATCACTTTTATTGCTGTAGGACTAAATAGTCCTAGGCCTGCCCCTTTCAGGCCCAAAAGTTCCTAAGGGTGAGGAAAGCTGAATGCTCTCCACCTTTGCCTCCCTTCTCCGTGCTCCATCAGCCCATTCCCCCAGGCTGGCTCCCATATCAGAAAGCAGCTGGACTGAGGATCCTTTCCCTCACTGGCACCCATATTTGATTGCAAAAATAAGATGATCTCCTCTGCTTTGGATGTGAATCCATAAATACGTTTCCCTCATGCCTGGTCTGGCCTTGAAACGAATAGGCTTTGCCTGACGGTCGTCTGTTGCCAGTGGCCAGCTGATGATTTGTCTCCCACTCAGTGAGGAAGCATTGCTTATGCGATGACGCTGGTGAAGCTAAACTGGCCAGCCTTGGATGCAAAATGGAAACCGTTTAAGAGGGACAAGGGGTACGTCAAAGGAAGGATCGGTGTTCAAGTCTGGCCACGGACGGTATGGGCTGATGGGCAGAACTTGGTCAAGCTGCTTGCAATAACATGGCCGTAAAATCTCCCACCATTTTCACAAATATTTTATTGATCAGGCTCTAAACAGTGCACTGCTAGTGAGGATGAAATTGCTTTTCTGCAAATTGCCAGAGTAAAGCACTTTGTGTGGGTCTGCCCGAAAAACCCTTTGTGTTTGGCTGTTCTATTCCAGACGCTTTTAGTTTGCTTGCACCAAGTATTGAGATGTTAAAATGTTCCATTCCTTGCATTCTGATTTTGGGTTTGCCTTGATTTGTGCTTCTCACATACCATGTTCCAGCGGTATGCATTATGCAGAGGTGGACTTTTCTTTCATCTCTGCACCACTAGACTTCCTTTAGACTTGATATAGTTGCATATTATCAACAGCACAGCTTGTACTTGTCCTTTGCTCTTCCCCAGGAATGGGTGGGGGTGGGTCTCATCTTCCTGCACTGACTCTTGTTTCACTCTGGAATGGTTAGGTTTACATGGTTAGGTTTACAAAGTAAGAAGATTCAGAAGTGGTTGAGCATTGCCTTCTCCTCTGTAGAACTAACCAGAGTTAGCTTAAGCATCACTGTGGTTGTTTGTGAAAGTCCTCTGTCCTTGTAGCCTTCAACTACCACTTCTGCCCAATAGCTGCCCTTCAGGAGTTTCTCCTTCTTCATCACCATTGGTGAGATCCATTCTCCTCTGCTGACATGACCATTTCTCCTGAAGACCATGGATAGTCATAGTCTGGTGTCTCTGCTTTGACCATTCTGCCTCAGGTGACCCTGCTAGGACCCCAGCCTAGTGAGAGAGTTTAGCTTTGAGGTGGCATTGTTCTTGGCTTCTCTAACACTCTCAGAGCCCCCAAGTACATTAAGATCCAAGACAGGGATAGGATAATAGAGTGCTAGATTACATGCTGTGTGGAATCATATTGATTAGAATTTTTGGAAAATGTATCAAGACCATCATTCAAATCTATGCTATCATTCAACAACAGAAGCCAAAGAAGAAGATATCAAAGACTTTTATCCAGGCATTCAAAAGGAAATTGAGAACACGTCTGAAGAAGTCAATATAGAAACCAAATAGCTTGTGCAACTGGCAGTAGAAAGTGGAGGAGCTACATTCTCACTGCCAGAACAAGACTGAGAGCAGATTTTGGTAGTGACCATGAGCTCTTAATCTAAAAAATCAGAGTTGAACTGAAAAAGATCACTACAGAAGCATTGTGCCAAAATACCAGTTAAATTACATTCTCAAGGAATGTAAAGTCCACATAAAGTGCAGGTTTTTTTACTGTCAACAGTGAAGGAATTGGAATGGTGAAAGATGTTGCATATCTTGGTTCAATCATCAATTCAAATGGAGACTGCAGCCAAGAAATTAGAAGAAGATTGAAACTTGGAAGGATGGCAATGAAGGAGCTAGAAAATATCCAATGTAAGGATGTTTCACTGGAGACCAAGGCCAGGATTCTCTTCTCATTCTGGAGTAAGGTATTTTTCCTTCAGTCGTATTAGTTTGCCTTCTAGGAGAATGCCCATAACAGTCTCAACATTCTAGAGATGTTCACCAGTCCCAAAATACTGGTAACTCTTTCCTCCCACCATTAGAAATGAACAGCAATGAAGGAACTAGAAAAGATAATCAGGTGTAAGGATGTTTCACTGAGGACCAAGGCAAAGATCGTCAGCACCGCTGTGGGTTGCTATGTATGGGCGACAAACCTGGAGAGTGAAGGTAGTTGGCAGGAAGAACATGGCTGTGTTTGAAACACGGTGCTGGACTGGACCTTTGCGATTTCCTAGACCAACAAAAAGATGAACAAATGGGTCCTTGGCCAAATCAAGCCAGAACTTTCCCTGGAAGCCAAGATGGCAGCTCTTGTAGTTTGGGCACATCGAGACTCATTGGAGAAGACAGCCATGCCAGGGAAAGTCACAGGCAGAAGAAGAATAGGAAGACAAACAGGAGATGGATGGACTCCATCAAGGAAGCCTCAGCCTTGAATTTACAAGAGCTGAACGGGGCTGTCAAGAATAGGACATTCTGGAGGAAGTTCATTCAATAGTCAGAGATGACCTCATGGCACGTAAAACACAGCAGCAGGAACAAGTACAACCAGAGCTGCAACATATCCTATTACCTGCCCTTCCCCGTGGCTAAGTTCTTTCTTAATTTTTTCTTACATGTCAATCCTGCCCAGCAAAATTAGGTTTTCTGTTTGTAGGCATTGCTTCTGTTTGCACAGGGGGTGGAAAGGGCTTTCATTATTAGCTTTCTTGAATAGCCTTTTCTTTTTATGCTTTATAGCAAAATAGTTTTTTCTATGTGAAATTAAAAATAAAAATAGTGATGAGAGGAAGTGGACCTTTAACTTTCCACTGCTGCAGTTTCTAATAAAGGACTTTGGGGCAATTTTGTTCACAGGACAATTAGGAGGCTACCTTCACTAATTATGCTGCCATTGCCATTGTCAATAGGAAGCGGTGACATTGGCAGGACCTATAACCCAGACACTTTCCATTAAAGACACCTGAACCATGGCATGAATCCAGTTTGCAAAACCAAGGTACAACAAAGAAATCAAATAATTGCACCGTAATTTGAAAATGGCATCTGGATTCTCAGTCATTCTCAGGGGAACGGACATGTGTCTGACCAGCGTGCAGAATCAGGGCACTTCCAGAGAAAAGGGCACATGTGCCAGCAAGCTCTGATGCCTGCAGACTTCACCCAGAACTTCCTGAGTTTCCAGGATGTCCCAAAAGTAGATATTCGTCTCCACCCCGTACCCAATTTTTGTAGGGCAGTTGCTTCCAATGCTGAGATTTCTTTCCGTGTGCTTCTCAGACTTTATATTTGAGCAAAAAACACCTTCACAGGGTGGCCAAAAGGGAGGAAGCCAATGGGGCACCCACACCCATGTTCCACATGGGCCCCATTCACTCTTTCCCATGGAGATTTGCAACAACCATTGAAGAGTGGTAGCCACAAAATTGTGCAAAGGGACGGGGAATGAAGCATCTCTTTTCTGGACTATCTGAAGACTTGATGAAGGGTTGGAGGGCACCAAGAAATGTTAATTCAATCCTTGCTAGTGAGAGGATTAGATTGCCAAGGGGGAGATCTTGTCCCTGTTCTGGCACACTTCTCCCATTCACCTTTCCCCATCTTTGGTGCATCAGAATTTTGCTACTGAGTTTTTCCTTTCTGCTACTGTTACTTTTCCCCGAACAAAGCATGCAGCCTCGTCCAGTCAATTTCACTGCACATTAAAGTCCCCCTTCACAGCTGAAGCATAACAAGAAAATTGACTAGGAGAGATTACGCTCACCGGACAGGTAGAGAGAGTCCTTTGCATAGTTCTGAAAGAACGGGGAACGGGCAATAAAAAGAGAGGCATGTTTGTGTGCTCGTGAACTGGTGATCCTCCCTCCCCTCATTTGGCCATCACTGCTGAGGGTGGCTGGAGGAGATACTGATGAGATGGTGGAGAAAGCGCAGCCAGGGTTTGCTGCTCTTGCCAAGTAGCTGAACCAAAGTTACAAGGACCCAGTGTGAGTGTGAACAGCCCTATCACAAGCTGTGGATTCTCAGGAAGGATTATTCATGAAAGGTAAGCTCCCCACTGCCCCGTCGAGAGATGCTGGGTTCACATGGCATGGCCACCCATCAGGCCCATGGTGAGTTGCCCATCATGGGAATCCAGACAGAGAAGGGACAAGCTCTGCACAGCTCTGCAGTGCTAGAAACCACCTCTTTTTTGGCCTCTGGCCTCTCCCACATGGGTGGTGGTCCCCAGTTGGCTTCTTCCTGGATGGATGGCTCCTTGCAGGGAGGAGATGGGTCTAGCCTTGATCTAAATGGGAAGCCGCTTTGGTTCTGAGATGATATATTAGCAACAGGTGTGAGACAGACTGCATTCTCTAGGGATATTTTAACCTGGATGCTAAACACCCCTGTGATTCTTGACTCTAAGCTTCAAAAAGATAAAGCCCAAACTTTATTTCAACCGTACTGCTGGATTACAAAGTCAATGGCAAATGGCGGTTGATTACTGAAGTAAGAGGCGAGACGGAAGGTATGAATTAAGCTGAGTGGTGGACCGCAGGAGGACCTGCTAATGATGAGATATCAATAATGTATTCTTGCTCTCTGATTAGGAAGGGCTTAATTGTGCCTTGACCTTCCACACAGAGTCTTTCCCACATATTCGTAAAAATGTGACCACCTTCAATATAGAACGAGGAGGATCCTTGTTAACAGGCTCTGGCAAAGCTGAAGAGAGTCCTCAGGGTGAGACCAAAATAGATTAAACTCTTCTCTTTCTCAGCTAAATAACAGGGAGGAAGGAGAAGCGTGTCTCTCAGAACATATACTTGGCAAAGGTCTTTTTGCTGCCGTTTCTGGGTTGGGTTTGAATCGTATTCGCCACAATGTGTTGAAAAGCGAACAAAGAGGGCTCACGAAAGCCACCTTTTCTGTGACTTGTTATTTTCTTTCTATTTTATACACATTCTTCTTGTTCCATTTCTGCTTTTACTCAAAGATAGACTGAGCAAATTAAAATGAGTATGGACCTTTCTTACAACACCTGCAAGAAAAAGGGCCAAATCGGGCAGCGTCTTCCTGCAGACGCGAGTGATGCTGCCTCATATTCTAGTGCAAATTCTGCCAGGCTTTGGTCCATTTGCAAATGGCCTCTGGGTTTACAGAGAGTTGCAAAGCGGCACCAGGTGTCACAATCCGCAAAAGATCAGCGCCATCTTCCAGGGACTGACTTATGAGCTCAGCGAGAGAGTCATTACGGGCAATGCCAGCAGCTCTCCTGTTCCTGCCATCTCTCCCGGTGCGCTGTTAGCAGTCGGATTTCTTCCAGCATCGCTCTTCCTGGCTGGGTTGCAGCCTCATCCTTGAAAGCCTCGGACCAAGCACAATATTCCGTGCCGGCAGGTGTGAGCTGACGGACATGATCAGTGTCCACACACAGGCCCCTCTTTGCAGCTGCTGCTGCCGCCCCTGCAGACAAGACAGACGATGCATCAGCCGGAAGGGACGGCAGGAAGGGCTTCTCTTCATCCAGGAGCACAGCAGACCTGCACTCAGAACCCTTCGTGCAGAGGACCAGGGGATGCCAAGGCACTTAGCGGGGCTGCAGCCGGGAGGAGGAAAACTCGGCCCGTCTGGCTCAAGGGGCTTGGCGAGTGCAAGGTGACAGGAGCTGTCCTGTTCAGCAACACTCCAGAAGTATCTGGGCATGTGTCACTATGGGGCAATATGTGTGCTCCAACCTACAAGCTGCTGGAAGGTGTGCCATTGACAACTCTTTCCCCAGCCCTGTGCAAACTAGAAGCTTTGCTCTGAGCTCTGCAATTTCTTTCCCGGAACCTTTTTCAGAATCTGGTCCCGCCTCAGGAATCAGCTGCAGAGACTTGGCCGGGAGTCCTTTCCACTCATCCTGCCTGGGTTTCTTTTCTCTACTCTCACTTGTTCCCCACAGGGGGTGGAGCAGTGGAAATGTGTGTGTGCATGTGCATGAAGTATAACAGTCTGGAGTGGTGGCATTTTAGATGGCAAGGAATGACTGACAAGGCATGCCGTACTGAAGCATTCTCTGCTTTCTCTACCCTGGCAGCTTGGAGGGGTCCGGGGGTGGTCCTGCCACGAACACACTCACCCATCGCCCTTGGATGCTATTCCAATGTAAATGATGGAGGGTGCGCGGTGGCGGTGGCAGAGAAGGGGAAGAGCGAGTCTTTCTTCCACTAGATTGATCTTGTGACCTTTTGGAAGAACGGCGCAGGGAGCTCCAAAGGGAAACCCAGACAAAAGAGATGGCACTGCTCCGGGTGTGCGTGCATGTGAGAGAGAGGCGGCTTAGCCTGCCCCCACGTGTGTTCATACCACTCTGGCTGTGTATGTGAGGGGGATACTGATCCAGAGCCTTTACAGCTTTGAGACACAAAGCCCCCTTTCAGTGATAGCATCATTGAAAAGTCATTAGAAATCTGTTGGAGGAGGCCTGGTGCAGATTGCCGGGAAGGGGCTCAAAGCCCTCTTTTCTTCGCACAATACCTGTAATGAACTGGAAGGGCTGGGGAGGGGCTGGGAAGCGCATTTCCTCCTTGGAGCTGAAGTCTCTTTTCAGCAGGCTTTTGCAACAGTTTTACGATGTGTCTGGATCGACGCTCATGTGTTGGTTAACCATTCTTCAACGCAATGTGAAGTTTTATCTGTCTGACCTCCACCTTTGCCATATGGTCAGGCAAACTGTTCAGCGAAAAGGCGAGGGAGCTAAAAAACTGGCTGGAGGCTTCTGATCAAGGAGCTGCGCCACACCACGGCTTGGTAACAGCTCTGGTTAAGCCGTGCGGACAACATTCTGTATATATGTGCGTACCTGCATGTGTGCGCACGCACACTTCCGAATAGCATCTGGTGAATGTGGCTCTCCTCCGAGTTCACCTCACATGTTCTCTAGGGTGACCCCAGCAGAGGGAGCTCTGGGAACTGCCTGCCACTCTGCTTCCCCTGGCCTCAGCTGCTGCACCGTTAAATTCCCACAACACCAGTGGAGCTCCTGGCAGCACGGTCCCTTCCAGTTCTCTGACCCCATCATGTCTCCCTAGAGTCACCTGGTGGTGCTTCTTCATGCTCTGACCTGCAGGATGAAGGATGACTTGTAGTCCGATGTGACTTGCTTGTACAATTCTTTGCAGATTGAGCATGTATATCCACCCAGTGAGGTTCTCCTGTGCTGCAGTCCACAGCTGGAACAGGTCTGGTGGATATAAGGTTGGCTCCTGTTTACCCATTACTTTTCATGGGATGTGGACCAGTTCCTTGGAGATACGAGGCCAATTTTTTGTGTTCTGGACCCTTCCAGGCTTATAAAAGCAGCCGGGGTGAAGGCACTGCCGGAGTGGATAAAGGTAGTGGTGACTGCCCCGTGGTGGCAAACCACGGTGCCATCTTTCCTGAAGGAAGTATCATTGAGGCCTTTGCTACTGGACCCACAGGAATGGGAGACCTCTGGCTGGTGTCCAGTGTTCCATCCTTGCGCGCGATGTTGGAGGACGTGGAGGCTTCTAAGTGAGATGGGCTGCCTCGATCCTTTCCAACCTGGCTTCAGACCTAGATAGGACACCGTGGTGGACAGTCTATGCTGAGAACTAGAGGGGCAGTATGTTCCCATTGGTTCTGCTGAATCTTTGGTGGGGGGGGGGTGGACATCAATGCTAATGACCACAATGTCTTTCTGGGGCAGCTGAGACTGGGAGGTCTTTATTTTAAAAACCCACTCTTTATTTATTTATTAATTAAATTTGTATCCCACTTTTCCCTTACAGCAAACTTACAAAGCCACTTACATCATCTCCTCCAGTTGCTCTTAAGCTTCTCCCTGCAATAAGTGCTCAGGCTGAGCATCTGTGTCTGGCCCAAAGACACCCAGGGCTGAGTGGGGACTCAAACCTGGATCGCCCAAGTCCCAGCCACGTGCTCTTAACTACTGCACCTTGCCGGCTCTCTTGTATCTTTCATGCCCCTTTCCTGATAGAGGAGCAAGAGCTCCTTCAGCAAAGACACCTTGGTGCTCTTTACTCTGATTGTGGGAGAGAAACGCCAAGCAACACCTTCCAGCGCCCTCCACCCTCTTTTCATATTGCGATGTTGAAAGGATAAAACTCTGATGGGGATTCTCTCCTTTCTTGCTTCCATACATTTTGTCTTGTTCTACCCCTGGGACTGCAGTAAAATTAACCTCATTCATGGCATGTTTGCTCATAATTAGAATTCTTGTTCAGCCTTATTAGCTACTAAAATGAATCATAAGCCTGATTTTCAGCTCGGTTGCATAGTGCACCAGAGAGGAAAACAGATTTGCAGCTGTATCCAGCACTGCTCAGAGTAGCATGAAGAGCTGGAAAAAGCTTGCACACCATTTCCATTCTGCTTCCTGGTTGCTGAAGTGGCAGCGAAATCTAATCAGCACTTAGAGGTAATTCAGTGGAGGCAAAAGAGAATCTACAGCAGTTCTACAGTCTAGCATGTACCAAAACAGGGTCAAACGGCAGCCAGCCTGGGGAGACATTAATTTACAGAGGATGAGATGCTGAGAAAAATACAGTGTATGCACAAAGCCCGAGTAGAAAACATTGTAGTGCTTCCAGATTAGAGTTGGGAGAAATATTGCCATCTGTACACCTGCATTTTGAAAGGCTCTTGAAGCGCTGGACATTATTATGCGTGAAATGGAGGTGTGCGTAATGAAGAAATGTCTGTCCCTTCTGCCTGGTTTTGCATGAGATGACAAAACCGAGGCTGTCATTCTCCAGGCACATCATCAGGAAGGAGGTCTCCCTGGAGAAGATGATCATGTTAGCGAAAGTTGAAGGGGAAGCTGAAGAGGACGACCAACCACGAGATGGATCAATTCCATAAAGAAAGTTGTGGTCTTGAATTTACAAGAGCTGAGCAGGGATGTCAAGGACTGGCCATTCGGAAAGCATTTATGTGCAGGGTTGCCATAAGCTGGACCCCTTGTGTAGCACAATGAAGCCATGAGCTCTGCCGTGCAGGGGCACCCAAGACGGACAGGTCATAGCAGAGAGCTCTGACAAAAGGTGATCCACTGGAGAAGAAAAAGGCAACCCACTCCAGTATCTTTGCCATGAAAACCCCATGGACAGTGCCAAAAGGCAAAGAGATATGATGCTGGAAGATGAGCCCCTCAGTCTGGAAGGTGTCCAGTGTGATGGGGCCACTGGAGTGGTGGGTGTGAGCTTGGGTGGACTCCAAGGGTTAGTGGAGGACAGGAGAGCCTGGAGGAATGTTTGTCCATGGGGTTGTGATGGTTCAGGCACAACTTTGCAGCTAAACAAACAAAACAAAAAGCATATATTGGAGGTGACTTGATGGCATGCAACAAAAATGCAGATAGTTACTACAGTGGTAGCAACTGTAGGGAGGGACTTCATGCAAGGGTAACTTGGTTTTCCATACGGACGCTGTAGCACCTTTCCGATGCTGAAGATTTTATCACAGATCAAGTAAGGTTGTGTGGTAAAACACTGGCTGGAATCTATTCAGACCGACAGAGAACTCCATGGCTGCATGAGCAAAGGTGGGTAACTACTTGGTAAACGTGTTGTCTGTATAGAAGATAAAGCTCAGGATAGACATGGGCAGATGCTACTCCCACGGATCAGGGGGACCATTTCTTTGATTTAGGCAACTTGTTCACAGCCTCATAGAAAACACAGCAAAGTATGTTTGGCTTCAAGAAAGGACTGCTTTTTATAGCTTTTTGTTTTGATCACCTGGAAAAGAACAGCGGGGTGCAGAAATGTCCTTATGGCAATATCTTTAGGCCGTGGAAAAGCAGTTTGGATCTGTTTTGAAAAGCAGTTCTGTCTCAGGCATCAAACTATTTCGCCGTGTGTCTCATTTCTGCATGGCTCTTCTTGACCAAATCATGCCTTCCTGAAGGTGCACAGAATTGCTCTTTGTCCTCACTGGATAGGGCAAATAGGCACTGAATACCTTTCTGTCATCATGCGGAAGTTCTGTTATATTTCCCCCCAGATTATTTTGTATAGGCTACACTTCTTCCCTGGCTTCTCATAGTTTTCCTGTAGGACTTGCTTTCCCCATATAAAGCACTGGGGCGCAAGCATGTGTCGTCTGGTGCTTTTCAGCTAGAGTGACACAAACGACCGTAAGCCTAAGCCCAATCTTTGGGCACTCCTGGGCACTGGTTCATCTGCTCTTGTTTCACTGGGCCTGGTGAAGGTGGATTTCTGGGATGGTCAGCAAACGCCCTGGAACCTCTGGGCTGTTGTAGGGTTGTGGGTGGTTTGTTAACCATGCCAATGACACATCCTTGGTTTGGATGATGCGACGACCAATGCACGTGGGTTGGGTTGTGGAGAAAGCCCTGCAGGCAGCCAGCACATGTGAAAAGTCAAGGAGGCCTATTTGGGCCAGCGTGGGTCCAAATCGTGGGGCAAAGCATGTCACTCTCAGAGGGTACCTGGGAAAGTTGACAGAGTAGATATTCTTTCACTTGGCCTGGATATCCCCTCTGTAAGAAGGCAATGCGGGTAGCCAGTCTCCCGGGGGCGTTCTGAGGACATGTTGGCTTTGCAGTTTTTGGTTTTGTGCAACGAGGCCAATGCGTTGAGGAGTCTTAGCTCAAGTGGCACTTCAGCCTCAGTGTTTGGCCTCGGGCAATTCTCCTTTTCTATCAACTGCACCCACCGCCCTCCATCTGCAGCAAGAGGATAAATTGGCTGGCCTGCCTTATAGGGCGATTGCAATGGTTACTTAGGCTTGATTTAGTCATGCAGCATAACAAGATAGTAGGACGAGTGATACCATTTCAGATGGCTGGTAGGGAAATCAAATTTTATCTAGTTTTTAGACTGAAACCCATCAAGAACTATGCGTGGTCCAAAACACCAAGTCCATAATCAGTTCGGTCCTCCTTTTCCTATACAACTACGAGCCCTTCCTTCAGTTGTCCTAAACTGCAGAACCCAACCTCAGGATGCTCAAATGGTGGAAGACCTCGTTTCTGGAACAATAATAGTAATAAACCATCCCTGCATGCTTTTGGCTCATTCTTGAGACGCTAATTCTACATCTCTCTCTCTCTCATCCCCATCCCCATCCTCTTAGACTCCAGAGAACAATTCAAGCATGCAATCTCGCACCTGATATCTGGGGAGGGAAGGCCATTTATGACTGCAGAATTCTGCGACCTTGTTCTGCTGCATGTGTGAACCGGTGAACCAAACCGAGTGCTTTGGGCTCTTGTCAGTGCCACATCCATGCTAAGTAGCATTACTCTTATTCTTCTGGGTGCTCATGACATGCAGTGTGCGATGCATTCAAAAAGAATGGTCTTGATGTACAGCTCTGCCCATTCACTCCTCATCAGAACACCATCAGCAGAATTCAGGAAAGAAAATGCTTTTTCTAGGGCTATGGGGAAGGTTTAGTTTTCTGAGAATACATTTCCGCATGATGTTGCTATTACCTTTTCATTTTATTCCTATTTATTTAATTGATCACCTCCCCTCTTTTTTTTTAATGGAATGTACATAACATCTAGTTTGTTCTCCAGGGTATGTGAAAATAATGACAATTAATTGGACTCTTGGAGGTGGAGGTTTCAGTTAAACCAGTGATGGAGCAACATTATCATTTCCCGGCCCACGCGCCAATTCTAATCCCTTCCCCTCTGAAGCTAAAATATATATCTGGACAGTCATTAGTTGTGAAATGCATTGAAAAAAGCTGGGCTAATGGAGACAATTTGTTTTAGAAACAGTTCAGAGATTGCTAATTTCCAAATAATAGGGAACGGCTTGCTTGACAGGTTTTTGCTTTGGAGTATTTCTGCTGCATACCAAGTAGAGCCATACAATGAATAGATTGGAGCAGACAAAGCGCAGTTAAAAGTTCAAAGATCTTTTAACGGCGAGGGCGTCCCCTGCTGTAGAATTGTGGCAATGGGCTGAGTTGCAAAGCAATGCAGATCCCTTGTGCTCCACCTCCGTCCCAGGGCCAGTGGCTCTTGCCCTAGAAGTATAGGCCACTGGAGAGATGTGGGGCACCCGCAGGCAGGAGATGCAGCCGGGCTCTGCCCTCCCTACAGGAGTATTCTGAGAGCAAGGCTAACTCTTCCCCGCAGAAGGCAAGGCAGCATTGTGGCAGAGGGGGAAGCAAAGAGCACCACTGGGGCGTGATGGGAGTTAGAGCTGCTCACTCACCACCTGTGGTGACTCCACCAGCCCTGCTCTAACCCTGCTTTGGGCGGATTCCCCACAGCTTCCGGCCTGCAGGTGTGCTGGAGTACAATTCCCACCAGTTCTAGCTGACATGGCTAAAGCTCGGGGGATAAGGGTTGTTGGCCCAAATGTTTAGAGGCTACCAGTTCTGAGAAGGTGGCCACCATGTTTAGGGGACTAACGGTTCTGCATTCTCCAGCGTAAATAAATAAATAAATAAAAATAAAGCGTGTAAACAGCTTCACATGCCTTGGGCAGGTTTGCACAATGACGGAGTAGGAATAAGCAACACAGATGTATTACACCCCGTTTGCAGGTGGGGTGGAATTCATATATCCACCCTCCTTGGCACAGCTGGTGCAAAAACAGCCAGGTGGCTTGTTGCCATGGTTAACAAACCACCCAGAAATGATGGGCTGTTCTTCCCCAGGGCAACAAGCCACCATGGCCTATGCGGCAGGGGATGGGAATAAGCCCCCTTGGGTCAGAGTCTGGGTTCTTGTAAGATAGGAAGCCATAATGGGTCTGTTTCCCTGTGGAACTTCTGTTTTGGCTACTGATCTGGATATTCAGGGCATGCTGAGGGCACACATAGCTTGTTGTTACATGTGAACCCAACAGGGTGCATGGTTAGGGTAGTTGACAAGCCACCCAGAAGCCATGCTGGGCTGAGGCTGGAAAGATGGATTTATTTGAACTTAATGAACTTCCTTCCCACTTCTGATGACTGGAAGTGGTCCAAATTGTGTTTTTTCCCCTTGCAAACACCTGTCTCTAAGGCAGGCAGTAGTTTTGCACATTTTAAAAAAATGCGCAATGTACACACTTTTCCAATTACACAAATCAGCATTTTGTGGGATTGTGCAAATCAGCACCTGAAAAGGTTTGGCTTGAGGACAAGAGTGTCCGACCTGCAGCCTGTGGGCTTCATGTGGACCAGGGTGGCCTATGAATGCATCCCAACACAAAATCATACACTTACTTAAAACATACTGAGATTTTAGTGCAATTCCTTTTGTAACTTGATTGTTTGGTGAACTTTGAGCATGAGCTTGGTAGACAACAATGTCATGTTGCAATGCCACGTAAAACGAACATGCATATGACCTCTTTTGCTTATCTGTGGTGGTGGCTATCACGGAAATTATGCACAGGCCTTTTTCTTGTTCACCAGTTTTCATTAGTGTTTGTGTATTTAATGTGCGGCCCAAGACAATTTTTCTTCCAATGTGGCCCCGAGAAGCCACAAGGTTGGAAACTCCTGATCTAGGATGATATGAGTAGAATCAGGCAATTTGCACATAAATTCATAAGAAGAAGTATTTTCACGAGAAGAAGCATTTTCTTCTTATGTGCCAATGGGGTCATTATCTTAGTAAACTTTATAACCTCGACTCACGTGCATCTCCTTTCCTCTTGAATATCAGGCTGGCTGATATCAGGGAGCGGCCCCAACTTCTTTGGGCGAGGCTGCTGGGAAGTGAAAAGGGATGAATTGTTCCAGGAGGACATGTGCAAGATAAACAAGAATGATTGCAATGGGATCATCAAGGCAAGAGCTTTGGCAATTCTCTGCACTGCGTCCTTCTTTCAAAGCAAAGCAAAATGTTCCAAACCCAGAATTAATATGCATATCGTAGGACTATCGATGTTGAATAAAACTCCACTGCAGCTTACCTCTTCCCTTCCCCCACCTTGATTAAATTCTGCAGCATCTCCCCAAAAGATCAAGGAAGAGATGGAAACGGAGTGCAGACAGGCAGCAAGGACAAGGCACTTCGATGGTAGCACAGATAAAAAAGGAAGAATGTTTCTCGGCAGAAAGAGATGGAACGTTTCCTATTGACCCCTCGCTAGACAGCTGTAAAAGGCATAGATTGCGATTGTTCTGCTTTTATTGGATGGGAACCGAGGGCAGCTTTGGATGAAAGAAGAAGGGCTGACAAATTGCTGGGTGCGCTCCCAGTGCTTCTGCTTTGTGTGCTTCGGTTGTGATGTCAGAAAAGGAGTAAGCTGCTAAGCAAGTTATTTTTATGTGTGAGCCAGACTCGCAATATTGTTTCTGGAACTCACTGCTCTGAATCAGGCAGCCGTCAGAATCAGAATGGAGAACCACCATTCATGTGCCACGGCTGTCACAGTTCTCTGATTTTCTTCTTTCTTCCCAGGAATATTCTGTGCCTGAGTGCGCTTTACTGCATCACCCTGAGAACCTGCAATAGTGACACACTGCCTGGCCTGCTGCTCTCACTAAGCCTCTGGCTTTTCACCTCCCACTTTATGATAGGCTTAATTGTGTCCTGTTGAAAGGAAAATGTCAGCACATCCTTTCCATGTGTTGTGTCTCTGATGCAAGTTCAGAAAGCAGAGTTGCCATTCTTAAGATGCTTCCTAGAGGGTTCAGAGACACACTCTAGAGAGAGAAAGAAAGCAGTTCCAGAGAGCCAAGAGGTCTCTGATGGAGCTGTTGTGTAAGGGAAGGTTTGCAAGCCACACTGAGCTGTGCATGGGCAACATACACACAACAGCTATGCGATGGCAAAATCCCTGGTTTGAACCTTGTGTCTATCGTGAACGCCTGAGTCAATCGGGACAAGCCATTCTCCTGTTCTCTCTCAGTTCCATCCCCATCTGCCCTACAGGGACCTCCCCACAGGGTCGTTGCAAGGAACAATCCAGTGTGCTGGACACTCTCAGGCATTGTATGAAGGCCGGGTGTCTTTCCAAATTCTTGGTGCCAGCCTAGTCGCTATTTCAAGCGGAGGTCTACCTGTCTGCTCAATGCAGGCATAAAGTGGAGGGGGATGAATTTATGGGCCAGGGGAACTCAGGGCAACTGCCTCCTGCCTGCCACTTTTGTTGTGCTCTGGAGTCTTAAATAAAGGGAGGCAAACTTATTGGGGGGAAAAGGCATGTTAATTTCTGCGTAACTCCAGAGGACATGGAAGTAGGAATGGCAGGTGGAGCGCCATGAGTGGGGCCAGGACTGGCAAATGCAATCCTTTGCAAGCCCCCTTTTATTCTCTTGCTCCCGCACACACCCGCACACACTCACAAGCGCAAGGAACAGTATCGGGGGGGGGGGGAGGATTTCTCTTCCTTGCCCCTTCCCAGAAAACCTGATCAGGGTGACTGGCAGGTTGTAGCTTTCACCTCCTTGCTGCAGAGACCCCCGATCAAGATCGCTGGGAGACGGCCAGGCCTGACTCAGAGCCCACTGTGACACTCTGGGCAAAGGGGTATTTCCGCACCCCCCCATGTCTGCTCTCGTGCCCCCATGCTCCTGGCAGGTGCCATCCACACCGGGATCCCCACAGCTTCCTCGTTGCCACCCAGGCCCATTTTGGAAGGGGAAGTTGTAGCCCCCCAACCCACACACCCCAGCCCCCTTCCTGCTCTTGCGTCAGCCAGCCACTGCACTTCCCTGTGCGGCCAGTACTAAGGGAGGGTGGTGCAGGAGGCAGGGGCTCTCAGAAATCATGCTTCCGGAAACCGGGTAAAGCCCGAGGACAGCCGCGCTCGTGTCAGCCGTTATACCACCCTTGTGGCTCCATGGCTTGAAATGCCGTTGCAGCCAGCTGTGGGGCAGCAAGTGCACTTGTGCTCAGCCCACCCTGAACTATTGCAGCACCGGGAACAGGGCAGTGGAACCGAAAACCAACACTGAAAAATTAAAAGCAGCTTGGGAGCAATGGCAAATGCTGGTGACTTTGCCGGAGCAGAACAGGGCTGGCGAGACCGAGCAGGGAAAGGGCTGCGTGAGGAGGCGACGAAAGGCAGGCGGTGAATATAAGGAGAATTGGCATTGCCATTCCCCTCTGCGTGCTTCTTTTACGAAACCCAGATTTCGTCTTTTGGTCGTGGCTTCTCCATTGCGGAACAGCCCCCAGGATGCTAGTCTGGTGCCTACTTGATCTTGTTTGAGCATCGACTCCAGCGACTGGTTTATGCCACACTGGTTTGGTTGTTGCTTGGTTGGCTAAAACCCCAAATTCCAGATCGGGGGAGGGACAAGGGGAGTTCCTGGTTCACATGTCATGGCAAAGAACCCAGGATGGAGTGCCGTGGTCGAGGAACCCGAAGCGTTCCTTCTGGCACCACACCCTAAGCCAGTCGTTCCCCTCGGAGGCCCTCCTGTCCCTTCCTGGCCCAAATCCCCGGACAGGTAAGATTGACAAGAAGGCCACTTGGGCCTTCAGTTCCCTGAGTTTCTTCCCCAAGGCCAAAAAGTCCCTGGTGATCCCGACCACCGCCTGCCTGGCCACGTTGTTTGTGCCCACATGGATCACCAGGAGCGGCTGGTGACCCCCGGAGCGAACAAGACGCTTCACTCTGTCCTTCACATGCCAGATGCGTGCGCCCGGCAGGCAGCAAACCTCCCTTGTCTCCAGGCTGGGGCGGCACAACGCCGCCTCAGTGCCCCTCAGCAGGGAGTCCCCAACAACTATCACCTGCCGCCGTACCTTCCCGGTGCTGGTGGGCAGCCGTGCCCTGGCCCTCGCCTCTCCTGCAGTGGCCCCCTTGCCGCCTGACATCCCAGGCTGGGGGTCCTGCTGGACCCCCAAGACATCATCAGCCCCAGCCTCCCCAAGCGGAGAGAACCTGTTTCCCAGCTCCAGATTGGTGCCAGGAGAAGGAGGAGGCCGTGCTGGCCTCCTCCTCCTGTGGGTGACATACCTCCATGTCTCCGCAGCTGCTCCTCCCGTGGCCTCTCCCTCAGCCCTCTGTCGAGAGGGGGGCTGCTGCGGGGGGGCCTGGAGAGCTCTCTCGGCCCTCAGGCACCTCACCTCCTCCTCTAGCAGGGTCACCATCTTGCACCGAGGGCAAGTGTATCCCTGCCTCTCCTGGGGGAGAAGGGCGAACATGTCGCAGCTCTCGCAGCGGCAGCAACACCCGTGACTCCCGCCAAGGCCATCTCCTGGTCTGCCATCTGTAACCCTTCCGAGACCTTACCTTGGTCCCCTGCCTTGTTAGTCCTGCAGTTCCTCTCACTCGCCCAGTTCTCCCAGGCAAAAACCCCACTTGCACACACACACAAGGAGAAAATAAACTTAAATTTAAATTGGAAGAAAAAACAAAGCACAACAAAGCAAAGCAAAGTGCAAACGAAACAAAACAAAACAAAAACACACAAACAAAACAAAAACAAACAAACAATCAATCAAACAAACAACCCTCTGTGTCTCAGGGAAGGGAGTCCCTGGACCGCCCGGACCGCAGCTCAGGGATGCAGACGAGGGACGACGCCCGAGCTGGGCCTGCTCAGCCCCTCCGGCCAGTGGCCCGGCCCCCTGCTTCCCCCTGGCTGCTCTCGCTCTCTGGCCCACCCCCTCCCTCTCTGCTGCTCCTGGCCCTCTGCTCCCACCTGCCCAGCTCCTACCTTGCCTGTGCCAGTCCCCTGGCCACTCAGCGCTCTCTCCCAGCCTGTGCCTCTGCTGCTCTGCCAAGAGGCCAGAGCCAAAAGGGCTTGGAGTGGCTGAGCTTGGCCCTCTCAGCCCCTCCGGCCAGTGGCCCTGCCCCCTGCTTCCCCCTGGCTGCTCTCGCTCTCTGGCCCACCCCCTCCCTCTCTGCTGCTCCTGGCCCTCTGCTCCCACCTGCCCAGCTCCTACCTTGCCTGTGCCAGTCCCCTGGCCACTCAGCGCTCTCTCCCAGCCTGTGCCTCTGCTGCTCTGCCAAGAGGCCAGAGCCAAAAGGGCTTGGAGTGGCTGAGCTTGGCCCTCTCAGTCCCTCCGGCCAGTGGCCCGGCCCCCTGCTTCCCCCTGGCTGCTCTCGCTCTCTGGCCCACCCCCTCCCTCTCTGCTGCTCCTGGCCCTCTGCTCCCACCTGCCCAGCTCCTACCTTGCCTGTGCCAGTCCCCTGGCCACTCAGCGCTCTCTCCCAGCCTGTGCCTCTGCTGCTCTGCCAAGAGGCCAGAGCCAAAAGGGCTTGGAGTGGCTGAGCTTGGCCCTCTCAGCCCCTCCGGCCAGTGGCCCTGCCCCCTGCTTCCCCCTGGCTGCTCTCGCTCTCTGGCCCACCCCCTCCCTCTCTGCTGCTCCTGGCCCTCTGCTCCCACCTGCCCAGCTCCTACCTTGCCTGTGCCAGTCCCCTGGCCACTCAGCGCTCTCTCCCAGCCTGTGCCTCTGCTGCTCTGCCAAGAGGCCAGAGCCAAAAGGGCTTGGAGTGGCTGAGCTTGGCCCTCTCAGTCCCTCCGGCCAGTGGCCCGGCCCCCTGCTTCCCCCTGGCTGCTCTCGCTCTCTGGCCCACCCCCTCCCTCTCTGCTGCTCCTGGCCCTCTGCTCCCACCTGCCCAGCTCCTACCTTGCCTGTGCCAGTCCCCTGGCCACTCAGCGCTCTCTCCCAGCCTGTGCCTCTGCTGCTCTGCCAAGAGGCCAGAGCCAAAAGGGCTTGGAGTGGCTGAGCTTGGCCCTCTCAGCCCCTCCGGCCAGTGGCCCTGCCCCCTGCTTCCCCCTGGCTGCTCTCGCTCTCTGGCCCACCCCCTCCCTCTCTGCTGCTCCTGGACCTCTGCTCCCACCTGCCCAGCTCCTACCTTGCCTGTGCCAGTCCCCTGGCCACTCAGCGCTCTCTCCCAGCCTGTGCCTCTGCTGCTCTGCCAAGAGGCCAGAGCCAAAAGGGCTTGGAGTGGCTGAGCTTGGCCCTCTCAGCCCCTCCGGCCAGTGGCCTGGCCCCCTGCTTCCCCCTGGCTGCTCTCGCTCTCTGGCCCACCCCCTCCCTCTCTGCTGCTCCTGGCCCTCTGCTCCCACCTGCCCAGCTCCTACCTTGCCTGTGCCAGTCCCCTGGCCACTCAGCGCTCTCTCCCAGCCTGTGCCTCTGCTGCTCTGCCAAGAGGCCAGAGCCAAAAGGGCTTGCAGTGGCTGAGCTTGGCCCTCTCAGTCCCTCCGGCCAGTGGCCCGGCCCCCTGCTTCCCCCTGGCTGCTCTCGCTCTCTGGCCCACCCCCTCCCTCTCTGCTGCTCCTGGCCCTCTGCTCCCACCTGCCCAGCTCCTACCTTGCCTGTGCCAGTCCCCTGGCCACTCAGCGCTCTCTCCCAGCCTGTGCCTCTGCTGCTCTGCCAAGAGGCCAGAGCCAAAAGGGCTTGGAGTGGCTGAGCTTGGCCCTCTCAGCCCCTCCGGCCAGTGGCCCTGCCCCCTGCTTCCCCCTGGCTGCTCTCGCTCTCTGGCCCACCCCCTCCCTCTCTGCTGCTCCTGGCCCTCTGCTCCCACCTGCCCAGCTCCTACCTTGCCTGTGCCAGTCCCCTGGCCACTCAGCGCTCTCTCCCAGCCTGTGCCTCTGCTGCTCTGCCGCTCTGCCAAGAGGCCAGAGCCAAAAGGGCTTGCAGTGGCTGAGCTTGGCCTTATCAGTCCCTCAGGCCAGTGGCCCTGCCCCCTGCTTCCCCCTGGCTGCTCTCGCTCTCTGGCCCGCCCCCTCCCTCTCTGCTGCTCCTGGACCTCTGCTCCTACCTGCCCAGCTCCTACCTTGCCTGTGCCAGTCCCCTGGCCACTCAGCGCTCTCTCCCAGCCTGTGCCTCTGCTGCTCTGCCAAGAGACCAGAGCCAAAAGGGCTTGCAGTGGCTGAGCTTGGCCTTATCAGTCCCTCAGGCCAGTGGCCCTGCCCCCTGCTTCCCGCTGGCTGCTCTCGCTCTCTGGCCCACCCCCTCCCTCTCTGCTGCTCCTGGACCTCTGCTCCCACCTGCCCAGCTCCTACCTTGCCTGTGCCAGTCCCCTGGCCACTCAGCGCTCTCTCCCAGCCTGTGCCTCTGCTGCTCTGCCAAGAGGCCAGAGCCAAAAGGGCTTGGAGTGGCTGAGCTTGGCCCTCTCAGCCCCTCCGGCCAGTGGCCTGGCCCCCTGCTTCCCCCTGGCTGCTCTCGCTCTCTGGCCCACCCCCTCCCTCTCTGCTGCTCCTGGCCCTCTGCTCCCACCTGCCCAGCTCCTACCTTGCCTGTGCCAGTCCCCTGGCCACTCAGCGCTCTCTCCCAGCCTGTGCCTCTGCTGCTCTGCCAAGAGGCCAGAGCCAAAAGGGCTTGCAGTGGCTGAGCTTGGCCCTCTCAGTCCCTCCAGCAGGTGGCCCGGCCCCCTGCTTCCCCCTGGCTGCTCTCGCTCTCTGGCCCACCCCCTCCCTCTGCTGCTCCTGGACCTCTGCTCCCACCTGCCCAGCTCCTGCCTTGCCTTCGCCCGTCCCCTGGCCACTCAGCGCTCTCTCCCAGCCTGTTCCTCTGCTGCTCTGCCGCTCTGCCAAGAGGCCAGAGCCAAAAGCGACAAAGGGGTAGTGCAGAAATCAAATGAATTGCTCCAGCAGGAATGAAACCAGTGCGTTTTCTGCCAGATGTGGCGTGACACTCCATGGGACAGAACGTTTCCTGGGTCCATGGAACATGAGTTTTAGTGGGTACAGTGGTTTGTTCGCGGAAAGGTGGCCCCTGTCTGCCCATTCAGTTCTGCTGGAGAACAGCGATCCCTGATGAGTCACTGGATCCTCGCTTCTCAGACAGACGTGAAGAACAGACCAAAGTTATCTGGGGGGATTTCATGGAATGATTCCTTGCATCTCCCACTTCTTTCCATCTCTCTTCCAGGGCTTTGTGTCCAGTCTCTGGATCATCTCTGTCGCCCTCGTTTGAACTCTTTCCAGCTTGCCTGCATTTTCCTAAATTGTGGTGCCCAGACCTGGACAGCACCTCAGATGAGGCCCAAGCACTGCTGAGTAAAGCGGAACTGGTGGGCTGCTTCCGGGTGGCGTGCTCCTTGCATTAGGACTCCACAGGCAGTGTTCTGCCGTTCTGTCCTTTCTTCCTCAGCGGGAAGCAAAAGAGAATAAATCACGGGAAGTAGGGGGAAAGTGGCAATGGAAGCCAGTGATCTCTGGTCTCCCTGTAAAACTCTAGAATCCAGGGAAATTGCAGGACAAAAACACTGCTCCCCTTATAGTATCCCTAATTTGCCATTTTAGCATTAAAATGTTACAGAAGGCCTCAATCCATCAATCGTTGCCTTAAAGTAAGTATGCAAGTAACTTAAATCTTGCGATGCACCTTCATTTTTTCTGTTTTCATATTTAATTTGAAGATTATTTTTTTCAGTAATGGTGCATGCATTAAGTAAACTTGAACATGTCTGAATCGTATTGGAAGCACATGCTTTCTTTTCCCAAAGTTAGCATTTGGCTTACTCTTAACTGCTAGACAGGATATTCTTCATTTTCCAGGTAAAGCCGAATATCATTTTGATATATTTATGCGTCCTCATATAGTAATCAGCAGGCAGCTGTGGGGATCGTCGCGTTGTGATACTAACTATGACTCCATCAAGGGCTATTAGTTGCGGTGTGTGTACCATCGTTAGTGACGCAGCACTGCCATTTTCCATTCTAGCAGCCTAGCGCATTTGCCACGGCATCCCTCCTGCTTTCCCATCAGCTGAGGCGGATTCTCAAGGTGGAGAAAAAGGTATAAATGAGTGAGAACAAATGCTTTCAAAGTGCTACCAGAAACCAAGAGGCGAATGCAGTAATTGTCATTCAAAGGCACAGCTCAGGGCGGATGGGCCCATCCGCGACTTGAACCATGATGGCTGATACGGCTTCCAGTATCAGAGGCAGTTGCTAGGGGAACATGAGCAGGGGATTCTGTAAATCTGCCTGCGTACCAGCAGAGGGCTTCCCATTGGCTGGCTGCTGATGGAAGACCAGGCTAGGCAGGCCAGGCCCTGGTTTGATTGAGCTTGGCTCCTCCTACAGCTGCCAGCTGGAACTGGTCCTTCCTATGCTTCTCATTCTAGACCCTCTTCCAGCATTTCAAGTCCTCTGCCTGACTTTGCGACACAGCAGTTCTGCTGCAGTTGCTGCTCCGGCATTGGGAGGCATCTGTGTGGAAAACACGAGCTTGAATTGATATTGTGCAGCTCTCAAAACAGCGAATGCCATATTGGCTGTTATTTTTACGTTTTGGTTCTTTCTAGTTTCTTCTTGTTTCTTAGATCCATTTTCCTTCATGTATTCTTTTGCAGAAAACTCTGGTTCCCAATACTATCCCAAATTCTCTCCCCTGTTCTGGAAATGCAGACTGTAAACTCCTTGGGGCTGGGAACTTTCTTGGATATGTTTGTTACTTTTTAATATGTCAAAACACATTGATAAAAGTTTCCACTGGAATCTCATAAATAGTCAAAAGTTCCTTTGGTCCGACATGTTTATCTGAGTCCCATTGTGCTTTGTGAAGCACATGTCCAAGTACATTTGCCTAGAATTGTATTGTAATTGTGCAAGGTCCATATGAATTCAGAATATGAGGACCTCTTTCTTTCAAACCTCTTGCTCAACTTCAGCAAAATTGCACATGATTTCCTGCTTGGTAATTTTGTTTTCAGGTTGGAGAAAAGCACCTCCATCCATCCATAAAGCAGTGCGGTGTTGATGATAAAACACTGACTTGACAGTCACCGGCTTTCACAGAGAAACTTCCACGTTTGCCTTTCTCTCTGATGTTAGGTGACAGTTAAAACAGTGAAGAATTAAGGGCAGAACAGAGCTGCATCTTTCCGTCGTCATTCATTCACCCCCATGAACATGGCAATGAAAATGGGCCAGTGACAGATGGAATGGGAGGACTCAAGCCCACAAGTTGAGCTTTGCAAGAGCTACCCCAGTTGGCCAACATCTGTGTAGGTTTTGAAAGTTTGAGCTGCAGCATTATGAGCAAGATTGAACTTTAATTAAGAACACGTTTGGGGACACAGGTGCCGACTGGAAGGCTTGGTTCTTGCACTAGAGTGGGGACTTGGGTACTTCAGTGAAGCAATGCCGGGGGTTCCATAGGGGTGCCCCCTGCCAAGTGCTGGCCCTCGTCCAGAATGGCTGCAAATACGTTTCCCTGCACTTTGGTTTTTCCTGAAGTCTTTAGAGGCATGAAGGACCTTTGGCTATGAAGGGGCTGGGCAACATAGACTTGCTTTGCAGCAAGGTCATAGAATCATAGAGAATCATAGAATAGGAGAGTTGGAAGGGGCCGCGAAGGCCATCAAGTCCAACCTGCTGCTGTTGCAGGACACCACGTTACACCATCCCCCTCAGAGGGCTGTCCAGTTTCTTCTTGAATGCCTCCAGTGTGGGAGAGCCCCCGCCTCTCCAGGCAGCTGGTCCCACTGCTCTGGCAGCGAGGTCCCTCACGCTAGGCTTCCACTCAAGTGCACATCTTACAATTTGTCCAAGGCTTTTGGTGCTTAGGAAAAGACAAACTACACTCTTGTTTTTAGGGGAAAAGCAGCTTGGCAGCTTTAACAGCTGGCTGTCAAAACTCTGGGTTCCTTTCAAAAGCAAGATATGAGAGGCTTTTCACTGCCTCGAAAGACATGCCTAACCCAACAGTCATTAGAAAATGGGCTGACCTGTTAGCATTTTGTCAGATAGCAAGGCAGGGTATAAAATCTGCTTTAGTAAAATAATAATTAAGGAAATATGTAAATGTACTGTATTGCTTTGAAAGAATAACCCTTTTAGCCAGGCAGGTGTGTTTCAGTACTTCTCCTCAGTGTTGATCTTGCTACAGACTTTGCTTGTGTGGACTGCTAATATTAAATACCTTTTACATTGGAGAGTCTGTGTTCTAGGCCAACACCTGGCCAGACGTGCCCCTCGCTTCCCACATGGCTGCCATGGGCCAAGAGAAGGTGACTCTTGGAACATGGGTCCTCACACTATGGCCTGCGGGCCGGCTCCGCCATGCCCATCTCTCTGGCCTGCCTCAGAGGTTTTGGACTCGCCACATGTGCAGTGAGATGGCAGCTTGCTCGTGTGGAGATAGTTTTGGACTCGCTCTGAGAAAACAATCTCCGCACGAGTGAGCCGCTGCCTCGGCCCACCCCACCCCACCCCCACCCCCTCACTGGCCCATGCTCCCCACCTGCACCGCCTTGGCGGCCTGTGCCCACCACTGGCACCTTTCAACTGGCCCCCTGTTGAAAACATTTGAGGACCCCTGGCTTAGAAAGACCTCTGCAGCTGGTGATGAGCCTTGGTAGATTGCAAGAGCTTTGCACAGCCTCCCTCCAACACCAGGTGTGACCAGCACTGCTTAGGTTCCCTTCTGTAACAGCAAATCCTTTTTCACTCGTGGTGGCTTTCACTGCTCTGACTCAGAGGAGCTGCCTCTGGAAGCAGCAGGGGTGAGGGAGGGTGGCGAGGGTTCAGCTCTTGGCACAATGGGGTGGATGAAGCGAACTAGCAAGCCTGGGCTTAGCAACCTAGCAACCCATCATGAGAAAAACAGCCCTTGGGCTCTCAGGGTGAAGAAGGAACCCAGAAGCCACCATGGCTGTTACATATATTTGTATGGTTTTAGGAAGAAATTTGCACAGAGATAAAACCGGTCAGTCCTAGAGGAGATCAACCCTCACTGCTCTTTGGAAGGCCAGATACTGAAGATGAAGCTCAGATACTTTGGCCACCTAATGAGAAGGAAGGACTCCCTGGAGAAGAGCCTAATGCTGGGAACAATGGATGGCAAAAGAAGAAGGGGACGGCAGAGGATGAGGTGGCTGGATGGGGTCACTGAAGCAATCGGTGTGAGCTTCGGTGGACTCCAGGGATGGTGGAGGACAGGAAGGCCTGGAGGAATGTTGTCCATGGGGTCACAATGGGTCGGACACGACTTCGCGACTGAACAGCAACAACAAATGAAGAAATTAAGATGCTCACTAAACATCCTAACTGCAGATGCATAAGGATACCTAAGAGATGTACTAAGAAGAATTCATACTGACAAATATTCTGCAGGTAAAGGGCCAGTCCCTTCAAGAATCTCCAAGGCAATGTACCAAATCTCACGTTGACCTTGGTTTTGGAAGAAGTAGACCCCTTAGCTGTGAGGTTCCTTGGTCCATCACCCTCAAATGCACACCAGCTCATTTATCTAATATATTGACACGGATATTGTATATTTGTTGACGGGTCCCTTACTGGTGGCAGAGCCCTTTGGAAGACCCTTCCTATCCTTTGAAGGCCCCTTCTCTTAAGTGTCACAGTGGCATGGGGCGTATGTGATGCACAGAAATCACGTTCCCAGGAAATGCGCAGGGTTCTTCAGTTGTTCTCTGCAATTGTTGCAGTTTGCCTGTTTCTTCATGAAGCAAAACCCGCCACTGCTTCTTGTCAAATTTCTTGCAACATGAAATTGTACTTCCTTCTAAATCTTGATTAACCCTTGGACAGTTTGTCAATTTACAGATCTGCAAAGTACTTTGGTTGAGCAATGGAATACACAACGTCTTCCTTGCATGGAAGCCACTGCGGCCAGCCTTTTGATTCTTGCCCTGTCCCCACGTGTGAAGTGACAGCCCTTCTAAAATCCCAAATCGGAGGGACTATATATAGAGAGAGGCGGGGGGAGAGGGAGAGTTAATTTTTCTTTTTGCACCCCTCCTCTTTTCACTGATGCCTGTGGCAGCTGCCGAAGTAGGAGCTTCCACGGGGATTTAGGGCAGGGCAAAAGCGGATGGATTTTTCAGGGAAGTGTGCAGATCTCATTTCCGAGTGACTCTGCCTAAATCCTGGGATTCTGTGCTGGTTCATGTACTGGGTCAGAGAGCAGTTGCTCACCAGGAAACTGTCTAGGCGAGGCTTCAATTTTTTGGCCCTACAGAATCATGCACCTTCACCATCACTGAGCAGTTACTCAGGTCTGACATGGAAAACAACCATCAACTTGTGCAAATTTGGGGTTCATTTTTAAAGGGGTGGAGGAGGAGTGGCGGCCATTAAAATCTGCCCATGTTGGAACTGGTTATCATGGATTGAATGACAATGTAACCCTTTGTGGGTAAAACAACCCTAATACATTGACTCATGAGTCAGTCCTACGGAGCCCAACAGGACATACTCGTACTCTTTAGCAAGGATGTTTGGGATTGAGGCCTTCATGACTATCTTCAGCTAGATTGGAGGCAGTGGTAGGAGGAAAACCTATTTAATCTCAGTGGAGATGGGCTTTCAATAGCATAAACTCAATCTGAGTAGGAAAAGTGGAGTAGCAAATATTAACCCACGATGTTCTCCTTGTCATATAAATGAGCTCTCTTTGTCATTTTGCATACATCTGGCACATGGAGGGGAATGCGTGCATCTCAGGAGGACAGGTGAGGAAAGAAGTAAGAAACGGATCGCTTCCCCCACGGATTGTGGCTGAGCAGGCTATGTGCTGTGCAAACTGTTCTAGATTCTCTCCTCTCAGGGAAATGCATCTGTCTGAGTCCCTGTGGAATCTAAATAGAGACTGGGTTCACACGACACCACAATCCATTGTGGGTAACGAGCTACAGTGAGCTGGTGTGTCACCTGCTCTTTTTCTGGAGGATGGCTTTGAATCATGGGATAGTAGAGTTGGAAGGACCAGAAGGCCTTTGGGTCCAACCCTCTGCTCAGGGCGGGGCTCCCCGTTGAGCCATCCCTCTCCGAAGGCTGTCCAGTTGCACCTTGAATGCCTTCAGTGTGGGAGAGCCCCCCACCTCCCTTGGCTATGGTCCCATTGCTGTACTACTCCAACAGTCAGAAGGTTCTTCTGATGCCCAGCCGGAACCTGGCTTGATGTCCCTTGAGCCCATTATTCTGTGACCTGCACTCTGGGATGTTCGAGAAGAGAACCTGGCCTTCCTTGTTGTGACAGCCTTTCAAGGAACTGTGTTAAAGGAACCAAGTGGAAGTCTTCGAAAAGGACAAGCAAACAAGACCCCAGGTTGGGGCTGGAGCTTCATCCCTGCTGAAGATCATATCCCAGCAGTCAGGCTGCTGCTGACCCCACTGCTCCTGGCCTCACCCCTTGCAATGTTGCCACCCACTCTGGGTCCCCTAAGCTCCAAAGGGGGGCAAAACGAAGGTGGCCCACTTGCCTTGCTGTCTCTGAGCATCGCTGTGCATTGCACCCAGGAGACAGAAGGACAATGGGCAGCATTGACCCCGGACACACATGGGTTTGCTCAGGGAGGGAGCCCACTCAAAGCATCTTGCTCAGCTCCCCCAAGTCTGGATCCCACCCAGGATGCTTAGGTAAGGAATGTTGGCTGCCCCTGAATTCAGCAACATTTTCAAGGATATAAGTTTAATGTTTTACATTTTCCTGCCTGGAGTGCAGCATTTCCTTGTTCTGCAATGGATTGATCCTCTGATCAATAAAGCTGGTGTGATTTCCTTGAGAAAAGGAGAATTTCACAATCAGAGGCTGTGCAAAAAGCCTCTTGACAAATCTCCGTGTCACTTTGCTTTGTCCTTGTGCAACAAGAGGTAATCTTTCTTCTGCCCTTCTGCGTAGATTCAAAAATATTTGAAGGTGATGGAATTGCGCAATGTTTAGATAGTCACTGATGTCCACAGTGTTGAGTAAAGAGCACAAAGGCATTCAGTGAGGATAGTAATTCAGTCCAACTAAGCCAATAACCTCACACTTGTCTGCAATTTATTATGCAAGCAAACATGCACTTTTATATTAGTTTTTCTTGGAACAGGTTGATCTGCATGATGACTCTGGGTCAGATCATTGCCTCAGGCAATGGATCAAGGGAGAGGATTAGGCAGCTTGGAGCTCCGCACTGGGACATGTGTCTGCCCGCCATTTTGTTCTCATGGCTGGGCTGGGCTGTCTGCCATTTTTCTGCTTGGTTGGCATTCCCATCAGGTTTAGCCTTCATCCTCCTTCTACAATCTGCTCCAGAATTTTCCCAGGCATTGATGTCAGGTGCCTGGTCTGTAGTTCCCAGGATCTTCATTTTTTCCCTTTCCCGAAGACAGGGGTGACATTAACCCTTCTCCAGTCACCTGGCACTTCCCCTGTCCTCCATGATTTCTCAAAGGTAATCGACTGTGGTTCTTGAGAGTTCTTCTGCCAGTTCCTTTATGACTGTAGGATGGAGTTCATCGGGCCCTGGAGATTTGAACTTATTCCACCCAATTAGATGATCCTTGACCACTTGCCTATCAATCCTGAGCTGCCACCCGGCTCCATGAGCTTATATGTCCCCTTCTTCAGGAACTTCCTAGATCTTTTGAAAGAAGACTGAGCCAAAGCAGGAATTGCACTTCTACCTTTTCTTTGTTTCCTCTGTTATCATTTTGCCATCCACAGCGAGTAGCTGAACCCCCATATCTTTCTTCTTCCTTTTCATTTGGACATATCTGAAGAAGACTTTTTGTTGTTTTTAGCATCCCTCGCTAGTCTCAGTTCATTCCTGGCTTTAGCCTTCCTGAAGCCATCAGTGCAATTCTGTGCTACCTGTCTGGGTTCTTCTGTTGTAGCTTGGTCTGCCTTTCATTTCCTGTACTTGCCATTTTTGTTTGTTTGTTTTCTGATCATCTGCAAGCTTCTTATGAGACCACCTGGGCTTCTTCTGTTGTTTTCTACACTTTTTCCTTGTTGGAATTGTTGGCAATTTTGCCTTTAGAATTTCCTTTTTAAAAAATTCTCACTCATCTTGGATTCCTTCTCTCTTTACAGTCATTTGCCACAGGGCTTTACTTATCATTGTTCTGCTCTTCTTAAAAATGGCTTTCCTAAAATCCAGGGCACATGTTTGGCTGTTGCTTCCTTTAGATTCAGGAATTCAAACATGGCATGGTTACTTTCTTCCTGAGTTCCCATAGCTGTGACTTTGCCCTCTACATCTTCACTGTTGGTTAGCATCAAGCCAAGGATAGCTGTTCCTCCAGTTTCTTCCTCCACTTTCTGTTGAAGGAAGTTATCAGAAACACATGTTAGGAATTCTTGGAAGGGCTGCATTTGGCAGATTTGCCTCCCAACAGATATCAGGGAAATGGAAGTCCCCATAATGATGACACCGTGCTTTCTTGAAACACTGGCCATTTGCTTTTCAAAAGTGTCCTGCTCCTCTTCGCCTTGGAGGGCAGTTGGTGGTAGATTCCATCCACTGTGTTCCTCTCATTCCTTGCTCCATTTATGTTGACCCAGATGCTCTCGATGGGGCTACTAAGCTCATCCTCGGGTATTTATGTGCAGAAATTGGCACCTTTAACACATAGCATGACTCCACCTCCCTTTCTGTTCCTTCTGCTCTCTTGAAGATGTTCTGTCCTTCAGAGGTTGAATTCCGGTCATGGGAGTCGTCCCACCAAGTTTCAGTTATACCTATAAGGTCATGTTCACCCTCTCGCATTAAGAGTTTGCGTTCGTGCTGTTTGGTTCCCATAATCTGGGCATCGCTATACAGTCGCTGAAGACGACGTGATTCTAGCTTCTTCCTACACTTTTTGGAAGGCAGAGCTGCTCCCTCTGCCACGGTGCGCAAGCCTTTGTCTGCTGTCGCGCCCAGGGGCGCTTCTCCCTCCCTGCAGGATTCAGTCTAAGCCCCCGATAAACGTCTCCGTGCCGTGGCCAAGCACCTTCTTTCCCGTCCTGGTAAGGTGCCGCCCTTCCCTCGCCAGCCGTCCATCTCCCAGGAAATGGCCCACGGCTCCCGAATCCACATCTTTCATGCCAGCGCCACCTTTGCAGCCAAGCACTCACCTGCAGCGCTTTTCTTTCCCTGCCTGTTCCTCTTCCAAGAACTGGAAGGAATGAAGAGAAAACTCCTTGGCCCCCCAGAGTTCTTGACTTTCCTCCCAAAAGCTTCAAAGTCTGGTGTGATTTCCTCAAAGCTACACTTGGCGGTATCATTTGTCCCGACATGTATAAGAAGGAGGGGATCAGCATTTGTGGCCTTTATGAGCCCTGGCAACCCTTCACTCATCTGTCCTCCAGGGAGACAGCCTGCCCAACGAGTCCATGGGTCCTCACGATATACATGTGTTTCCATACATGCAACAGGGAGTCTTTCACAATTAACACACTTCTCTTCTTGTTCTTACAGGCCTTGGTTGCCCTGCAGCCTCTGGCTCAGTGTCCTGCAGGGTGGCTTGTAGTTCCTCCACTGCAGGCTGCCCCCGGTCCGATCCGCGAGTGAATGGCAGCAGTGCAAGGTTCCACCACTTCCGCTGGTGCACAGTGTCTTCTAGCTCTTCTGCTCCTAACCCTCACCCCTTTCCAGGGAATTTCCGCCTCATTTTCCTCCTTTCAGGATCCTCCTCTTCCGCCTCAGCTTTCTGTTGCACTTCCAGCTTCTGTACTGTGCTGAGCTGCCGTAGTTCCACTTCTCTGTCTAAAAACTCTTCATCTTCTCTTATTCCCTTGAGGGCAGACAGCCACTGCTCCAGTGCTCTCACCTTTTCCTCCAACAGGGCTACTGACTTGCACTTGCTGCATGTTCAGGCCATGTTGGGTCATCTGTTGGTGAGTTAGCAATTTCCTCTTGAATCCATGCATAAAAGTTTTCAATTTCTTCTTTTTTCTGCAGCACCTGTTGTTGGAGTGTGGACTTGCATGATGGTTGTGTTGGCAAGTTTTCACCCCGGCATTCCTGAACTCTGTGCATTTAGCGGTTCAGATTTCTTCGCATATTTGATAGGGATTCCCAAATTCCATCTCAAAGCTTATTCTGAGCTGGGACCTCATCAGATCAGAGCCAGTGTGGTGCAGTGGTCAAGAGCGTGGGACTGGAAATCAGGCGATCCGGGTTCGAGTCCCCGCTCGGCCATGGAGCCAACTGGGTGGCTTTGGGCCAGTCACAGACTCTCAGCCCAACCTTCCCCACAGGGTTGTTGTTGTGGGGATAAGATGGAGGAGGAGAATGATGTAAGCTGCCTTGAGCACTTTGTAGGAAAAAGGCAGGATATAAATCGCAATATAAATAAATAAATAAATAAATAAATTGTTTTTAATTTCAGTGTAAAAATTGGTGGTCATTTTCATGTGCTTTTTTCAAAATGCTCCCTTCAAATTTTGACATGTACAATTTTTGAAAGGCAGTCAGTTGTGAAATATACTCATTTGGAAATGTACTCACTCTGAAACATAGTTATTTTGAAACATACCCAGTTGCAAACAGATTGTGTTAAAATTTCGGACATCCCTCGACCACAAATCACCCTGAATTCATGTTCAGTCCAGAAGGTGTGGATTGCATAGTGCCTTGATTATAGAATGGATAGCAACGAATGTTTCATACAGACCTAATGCTGGATAACCTTTAGAATTCTTCTGATAAGATCCCAGTGACTGGCCTTTTCAAGAAAGAACAGAGAACAAAGACAGTAATGTTCTTGATCAGTTGCTGGCGATACATGACTCACTCTGTTGATTTTGTCATCTATTTTTCACCCCTCCCAAGAGTTAGTGTTAGACATTCCCCTCTCTTTCCTCTTTTCTTGGAGGGAAATCCCCAGGGTTCCTTATAAAAGGGATTCCCTTTCCTTTCCTTGTTACTTCTGCCTAGGCTGGAAAGATGAAGTTTGTCACGGCAGCTGGGCTCCTCCTTCTCCTGCAAAGTGCAGAGGCTACGACTGTCAGCCCAACCAAGCCCAAACTCGAGGTAAGAGATGTCTCAGGCTGATAAACACTGCACAGTCTGAGTTCTCTTCCTTCTGCAGTGAGCATCCTGGACAGGGAAGGCTTCATTGGACAGCAACTTCCAAAGGGGGCTCCTCTCTCCAACGCAGTGTATGTAGGATCGCAACAGTGGGGTCATAGGAAATAGTTCTCCAAAACAGGGTAAGTAGGTCAGGGTGAGCTCTGAATTTTAGTCAAGATCAGAAGTCCCTGGTTTTCTGTTCCACCTGTTTGGAAAACAAACGGAGCGCAGAAGTGAATGTCAGGGAAGAGGAAAGCAAGGGCTTGGTTTTCGCTGCTGTTATGTATTTATTATTAACATTTACACTGTGTTTTTGCTCTGAAAGGCAGAAGGAGAAAGGCTTCTGCTACAGGAAGCCGCCAATCTATAAACTTCTAAACGCAGCCTTGAATATGGTAGGGCTGGACATCTGTGCATGACGTTGGGTGTGATGCGCAGACATCATTGGGTGTGACTCGCAGGCATCCAGAATGACAACAGGCAGGTGTTCAGAAGAAAGGGGATGCATTTACACAAGCTTAACCTGGTCAGAGCTGATATGACCAGATTTGGGGAGCCAAATCTTTCCATTCACGTAGGAATAACCTCACGGGTGGCCATAAAATTGCAATGGGATGCTCCCTGTCTGTCTGGCAGTGCCTGCAGAGAGGGGAGGGTCCTGCTGCGAAACGCGCACCCAAATGAATGCACAGGAAGGGCTGCACTGCAGCGTTTCATCACCCATTGAGCGAGGAAATGGGAAATGCTCCAGCAACCTGGAACCTTGTCCTGCTGGCCAGGCATCCCTTAGGAAGGAAGAGAGGCAGGATGCGGAGGGACCCAGTTCTTCTTGCTCCCTTCCCAACACCTCCCTGTGCTGGGTTATAAGGCACGGGGGTGCTGCTAAACACAGCCTTGAATATGGTAGGGCTGGACATCTGGTGTGACACGCAGACCTCGTTGGGTGTGACATGCAGGCATCCAGAATCGGAAGGAGGGAAAGCCTGTGTCTTTTCCTTCGAGCAGAAAAGGTAACTTCAGGGCACATCCCCTTTCAGCCTTTGTCTCCTCCTACGATAAGCAGCTGTCCTTCCTGAACACATTGCTCCCGGCCACAGACTCTAGTGATAATGTAGGCATGGCCTCCCTGACTGAGTTTCTCCAGCCAGCTCTGCATCTCTGCTTACCACTGTGGGTTCTGCAAGCCCACAGCGATCAATTTTTAAAGCTTAAATAACCCCCTTGAATTCTAATTCCATATTTGCATACCTCTGCGTACCCAGCGATTCCCCCTATTTCTGGGCAGCCCTGATTCATTTCCAAACTCTTCATCACCAGAGTTTGCCCTCATAAGCTGCCAGCAGGACGTCCAACAAAATTCACCATTTGCTGTGCTCCTTCCCAAGGCTGGCCATGTTTCCATCTGGGATACCAGAAGCTCTTTGGGGATCAGCAAGTCAGTCTGTCCAGCTCCCCCACTTGTCCATCTCCCTCCCTCCCTCCCTCTCTCTCTCTCTTTCTTGGGGGATGGGGGCCCCTTCTGCAAACCAGTGTGTTCTCCTGAGCTTCCCAATAACCGCTGCTTATTTTGGCCCCACTGGGGTCAGCGTAGGAGCATGAGCCCTTCTGTGCAAAGGAATGGTGGGAGGTTGATCTTCTGCGTCGACATAAAAGTGAATATTCTGCCATCCCCCAAAATCCCTTCACACTGCAGTGTGACCAAGCAGTGGAATCCAGCAAGACTGCACATAGTTGTTTCTTTGCCAAGGGTGCCCTGTTTTACTCCTGTTTCAAACAAAGCCCTTTCTTGCGCGGTCGTCAAAGGCAAACGCTAGCAAAAAGCTGCAGGTTGTACTTTTTCACCTTCTTGCATTGCTGAAGATAATAAATGGAAAGGTTGGGGGCATTCCTTTTGGGGCTGGAAACACAAAACCTGACGCTCTCACTGTGAAAGGGGGAAGCGGACCTTACCCCCTCTCGAAGGCAAAGCTCTCCCGTGTGTTTTCTTCCCCCTGATAGCTTGTCTTTTCCTGGGGGAAGCACCTTAAGACTCTCTGGGTTAATATCCAGGGTTGGTGCCTGCTGTACTTTGACAGCAAAGTTGCCTCAGGCGAGGTTTCCTCTTTGTGGAGCTGCAGAGTTGTGCATCTCCACTTGCAAGTCTGGCTGGAGGAATATGCATTTTTGAAAAGTACATAAACAAATCGTTTGGTGTATCTGGAGCACAATTTTTAAGGGGGCGAACCAGTGACTACCTGGTTAGGCACTTCGTATATAAAGATTTTTATTAAAATTTTAAACTAAAAACTAAAAAACATCAATCATCAAATACATCGGACGAGCTGGGTCAGCTCCCTATAGCATATCGTTTAACATTCTATAATCATATTCAAATCAATTTATAAAAACTTAAAGACATCTCCAAATCTAAGCCAAGTCCCGTTTCTCCAGCCAATCATAAAAAAGTCCCAAGTTTGATAGAAGTCAGTATCCTCTTTCTCTTTCAGTAATAGAGTCAGTGTGTCCATTTCTGCACAGTCCAGAATCTTTTTCAAAATCAGTTCCTCAGTGGGTAGTTCCTCACTCTTCCAGTATTGAGCGAGCGCGATCCTCGCCGCTGTGATTAAATGCAGTATCAAATACATATCTTGTTTGCTGATATTTTCCGGTACAATGCCTAGCAAGAAAATTTCAGGTTTAAAAGCTAAGGGTTTTTGTAGCATTTGCTCAAGCCATTTATGTATTTTAATCCAATACTTTTTCACATCTTTGCAAGTCCACCACATATGGTAAAAACGGGTTAGGCACTTTGGAAGGGGTGTCGCTGGGGGCAGCTGGGGCGAGGCTGGTAAGAATGGCAAGAATGCCTTGTTTCCTGTAACCCAGAGTAGGATCCATCACCTGGGTTTGGACGAGCAGCAACTCACGGTGGGTAAAGCAAATCCTGCAAGAGCTCATGGGCCCTCGGGCTGGCGTGGGCTGAGAGGGAGATGCGCCACCTGTGGGAAGGGGTCTCGGGACTCGTGCCATGGGAACCCAGTCGTGGTGCGAAAGCGAAGCGGCACTCTGGCCACCTGCCAGTGGTTTAGAGGCAACCATATATGCCCTCCCGCCCCCTACGATCTGCAGCTGAGGCCCTCCTCCGGGAACCCTTCATGAGGAAAATAAAGAGGGTGAGTACCCGGAGGAGGGCTTTCTCTGTAGTGGTGCCCCACTTATGGAATGCGCTCCCCAGAGAGGCTCGCCTGGCGCTGTCATTTGCTTTTCTGCGCCAGGCGAAGACCTTTTTATTTAAACGATATTTTAATTGTTAATTTGTTAATTTATTTTTGTATATTTATTATATTTATTGTATTTTTAATATTTGATCTTGAGATGGGCCAGTTTTTAAGTAGTGTGATTGTTTCTTTTTTAATGTATTTATTTACTGCTGTTAGTTGCCCCGAAGCTTCTTTGCAAGGGGGCGGCATATAAATTTGTAAATAAATAAATAAATAGAGAGCCTTTCTCACTTCCTCATCATGGCCTCTACCTTCCCTGCCAAGACTAATCAGAGCAAGAGAGAAGGAAATCTCAAACATGGAGCTGTGCCCAGAAAACTGGATGTCACCCACATCCATGCTGTGCCAGAAACTGCTTAACTTGTGGCCAGCCTCCTCTTCCTGCCCAGGAAGTGCTTCTATGGATCCTGCTGTAGTAATTCTTCATAGTGTGCCACTTTGTATAATACACATAGAACACAGACACATAGAAACAGAGCGAGCCAGAAGGGGTCTCCCGGACCATTTAGTCTGACCCCCGGCTCCAGCCGGCTCCGCTCACGACATGCCCACCATGTGCACGTGCAGCCTATCCTTGAACACCCGCACCGATGGGCCTTCTACCACCTCCCGTCTCTATCTCTCGCTTGCCTACCTGCGTGGGGAGCGGATGGGCTCTCCAGTGAATAAATTCCATGGTGCATGTACATAAACAGTTTGCCTCATTCACAGACCTGTGGAGGATTCAGCCACATGCATTACAAAGTGAGCAGCTGATGCCTTTTCAAAGCATTCTTTTGGCTCATCTGGAATGCAGCTGCTTTGCAAAAGACTTGCGTGCTGTTTACATGCTTTTCTCTTTAGCTTTCCTGCTTCTCCCTTTGCTCCTTAATTCAGCACAAGATTTGTGGAACTCCTGGAAGTTTTTTCAAGTAGTTTCTTTTCTAAAACTGCAACACTTTTGGTTAAAAATAAATGTGATTGGTTGCTTAAAAAGGGTGGGTGGGGGTGTAAAGAAATGTTCTGTACTTCTCTAATCTGGTCCATCACAGTTGAAAATGTTGGCTGCATTCACACAACACAGCAAGCATCCTTGCGTGGTTATCATGGTTCCTGGGTTTTTACCATGATCAAGATGATCAAGTTCTTCTACGCTATCATGGTTTCCATCCTTCCTTCTCCTACTGTTGGCACATATTCCATCAGACACTGTGCCCATAATGCAGTCCCAAGGTGCATTGCTCCCTGCCTCTGTCACCTGCCTCTTTCTCATTGGTCGGCGCATAGTGGCCGGTTGGTTGGAGCAATTCCTGCAGTTGCTGCTCCTCCAAGGGATTCTGCGGTGGTCGCATCCCAGGATCATGGAAATCATGACCGTGGATCCAGACAGCACGGCAAATGATGGTGGTGCAGAGAAACCATGGAACAAACCACTGTTTCTTATGGTGGTTGCTAAAGACCAAGCTTACCATGGTGAAATACCAGGATAAGTTGACTGGCTTCAGACAACACCAAAAAAAAGCCCTAGCTGGCCTGTCACACAAAAGGGATAGACTCTACAATGGGGATAGACTTGAGTCTGAATGGCTGAGTTCACACAGTCCTCACCCCTAATACTGCCCATGAACAGAACCCTTGATTTCTTCCAGTGCATGCCTTTATGCACTTCCCCAGCCTCCACAGACCAGCGCTCTGTGCACAGGTTTTGCCTCTGTGTCTGAAGAGCACTTTCCATATCTGCTGTTTCTTTTCTCAGCAAGGAGAAGGTGGTATTTGATTATGGAAGCAAAGGAAGCACGCGGTGTGCTTGTGCTTAAGCAGAAAATGCTCGCCATGTAGTGCCTAGATCCCACTCTCCAAAGAAACTGGAAGCAGATTCAGCAGTCCAGCAGCCAATTAACACCCTTATGTAGAATAGTTCTCAGGCCAGTAAATATCAGCTCAAGTGACGTTCATGTCCTCTTATCTAGGTGAGGATTGGGGCCCTCCACCACTGACCGAGTTAATAAATTGCAAATATTGGCAGAAAATTATGGGGCATTAGATAGACACACAGGCCTCTGAGGTCTAGATTTACCATCCTTGAAATAGCGAAATCCCCAGCACTGAGAAATGTGCATGTTTATTTTGAACGATCCACAGATCCACAGTTCTGTAGTGTGGCTACAGCAGATTCCATTCTAAGCTTTCCTTTGGAGAAAAAGATCGAGGTGCCATCCTATTAACCATGCCTCAGTGACTGGAAACCTCCGGACTTGGATGTTTCATATCATCCAACGAAGGGTGGGAGGATCTTTGGAGGCAGCCTTTGCCTCTCTTAAACTGTTTTGTCAGGTGGGATGTTTAGCTTTCCTTTTGAGCTTTTTCCCCCTAGTGAAGGCATTTCAGAGGGGAGCAAAGAAATCTGGAAGAAGCTCCTCTTTCTCTGAGGTTGTTTTCCAGCCTTGGAAAGACTACCAACACAGTTCTGTCCACACCAGCTGTGAGGGGAGGTGAGGTTGGTTGGATTCCAACTCTGCCTTCCAGAATCAGTGCTGTCTCTGAACTTGGGAGGGGGGAATCCTCTGAGTCTGAGGGACCTTGGTAATTTTCGATATACTAATCAATGCAGAATCTTGTTTTTTTCTATTTGTTCAATCTACAATGCTTTAGTTTTTGAACATCAGTCTGAATAAAAAATGGTTCACAGTGTATTGATCTCTGAGCTTACCCTCTGAAGACTGCATAAATGGCTTTGTGTTTCCATCTGAAGAACAATCGTACTGCTGTGCTTCAAGCACAGTTCGTGTGAATTATCAACTTCCAGGGGGCTTCCTGAAATTTTCCCAACTTCATTGTTCTTACAGCTATTTACCAATGTGTCTGGTTCATTGGATGACAACGGACAGTGCCAATGTACAGTATATCTGCCAGACACCACCTTTCCTGTAGAGCGGATGGAGAAGCTTGAAATTACAGTTCAGGAGCTCTCAAAGAAATTTGACACTGAACTTTCCAAAGTAAGTGATTTTTTTTAAATTAAAAAAACCAGAAATTGCCGGTATTTTGCAGTCGACACAGGTGTGTTCTCATTTTAATGGAATGCAAGCAGAAAAAAATTCTAAGTGGATTGTGTCCCATGACTTTATGCAACCTTCTATTCTTTTGTGGATGGTCTGGAAGCTTTTAGTTAGGATTGCAAACTTTGATGAAGTATCTAAGGCTTTAATTGACAATCTGCAAGAGCTAATCTTAATTAGCAGGGGAATGAATTGTTTATTTATTGAGGCTATTTTGGTTAGGATAATGGAAAGAAAAGAAAGGCGATCCTTGCAACCCAGTTCTTTCAGGGGTGAAAACTCCAGGGGCACAAGCACTTACTCAGGGTTTCTTTTCCTTGCAATGAAGGAAAGTGTATGGTTTTTTGTGGCACATGGTGCCATTTATTTGCACATATATGCAGACTGAGCATAGATGGGTGCTCACAGCATTCCTATCCCAATAGATAAAGTGTGTGTCCTGAAGAGTTTTCTTCTTGTTGTTGTTAGTTGCGAAGTTGTGTCCGACCCATCGCGACCTCGTGGACAACACTCCTCCAGGCCCTCCTGTCCTCCACCATCCCCCGGAGTCCACCCAAGCCCACACCAACTGCTTCAGTGACCCCATCCAGCCACCTCATCCTCTGCCATCCCCTTCTTCTTTTGCTCTAGAGTTTTCTAGAGCTCTGCTAAGTTCACTCACCTCCAGCCAGGTTCTGCCTGCATCTCCCTGCCATAACTTGCCCAAACTACTTGCATTTGCCAGTCTCCAATTCTGCCATTGGAGAGTGGAGAGGAAATGGAAAAAGAGGCATCCATTTGATATGTGTGGGGCAGTAAGAGCCATTGGCTGAACCCCATGGGGACTGACCAGGCTGAGGTCGATGCAACCCAAGTTCTTTTATGGTCGGAAACTGCCAGATTGTGATGTTATTGCAACTGCTGACCTTGACATGTGAGTGGGGCTCAGGATGAGCCAAGTGCTCCCACTCCCGGTGCACCAAGGACCCCAGGGATCTGTGGGTGAACTGAGGACATCTGAAAGCGGGAGGCTATGTGCATGGAGGCTTCCGTGGGACCTGGGCTCCTGGCCACGGGGAAGCTGCCATTTGTACAGCCAGGTGTGCAAATGTTCTCCCTGCAGAAAGCTTTGCTGGATGCGTTCATGCCGGGGCACAGCTCTTTGGCTCGTGCAAGGCACTGATGTGGAGCTGCCTGGCGCCTCCCCATCTCTGTGTTGAGGTACTACCTGATAGGGCTGGAAGAGATGAAATGGCCGTCATGAAGAAGAACCTTCCCTCGAGTTCCAGGGTGCCATCTATTGGATTGTTCCTTGGCGAAGTGGGTTCTACAGGGCGGTGGGGGAAAAGCACTCTGAGAAGCTCCTGAAAGAAGCAGTGCCCTCCCAAGTGAGGCCCCAACTTGCTCACACACAGGAGCCATGACTCGGAGCAACTCAGCAGTGCTCACTGAAAAAAGTGACGGACACCCTTTGGAGTGACAAGTGACACTTTATCTTAGGCCCCATCTGGGTTTCTGCACAGAGCAACTTCCCCTCCGCAGCTCTTCCACTCTCATTTCCCAAGGAGAGCCATTTCCTACCCCTCCCGTGCACCACCTCTGCGAGGCCCAACACGTTTCGTGCGTTGGCGTGATTACTGTTAGCATCACATTAACCTCTCTCCCGTTGATCAAGCGCAGAAGCAAGGAAACCAAGCGAAATCTCGAGCCTTCCCCCAGCGCATTCTAACACTGACGCTGGCTTTTTCCTCAAGGACTGCATGGCAGCTTTGGCTCATTATATGGTAACCTATTTTGCGCTTTATTAAAAATCTCAACAAGTTGCCTAGCCCAAGACTTTTTTCCCTGGGCATATTTATTCAAATGCACTTTCTAAATCAAGTAGCTAAAAGCTAGATGATTGGTCAACTTCCTTTTTAATTGGCTGATAGCCCTCCTTGAGGCATACAGCTAACCATATTTATGGGAAGGAGCAGAGCTTGTGGACGAGGGCTTTGGATGCAGAAACCATCAAATAGTCTTACTTCCACTGTCACCTGAGGGGAAGTGGCGAGCCTGCAGCCTCTGGGGAAAACCAAACGAAAGAGGTCAAACAGTTGATAGCTCTCACTGCAGAGAAGGGCACAGATAGCTTGTTTCCCCCTCTTTCCCTCTAATGATATTTTAAGAGCGAGAAAAATCAACCGTCCTTTCTAATATGCAAAGCTGTGAGACAGTGACATGTTTTCATGATGCCAGGATACATTCTAATTAAAGTAAAGCTTCTTAGCTTTATGCTGTTTGTGTTGTTTGCTATAGGAATCAGCTCCCATTTCCCTTGCAAAATTCAGGAAAACACCCACAAACAAGCCTCAAATTCTGTAATCTGGAAAAAAGCGCTTTCCTGGCCAAGAAGTAGCATTTGACATGGGTTGCTTGATGAAAAATATGCAGGGTTTCAATTAGATGTCCAAGAGAAATGGTTTGACTGCTCCAGGAGCCAGACGTCGTAACAAATGAAGTGTCCTTGAATTAATCAGGAGGAAAGACAGAACACTAAATTATAAATTCTCACCATAAATATTCATAAACTTTCTCACAGGATAATCAGGACGAGATAAGAAGTTTATGCATAACAAACCCCACAACAACAGAGAAGTAGTGGAGGAGACAGAAACGGCCTTCTGGAAACATTTGCTATTGATTAAATAATGTTTTTGGAAGTCACTGGAACTCTGACACACAAAATTCCTCAAGACTTACAGAAAAAGAGACTAGTGGGGATAGAAACACCCTCCCCAAACACCCATAACTGCCCAGGTTGAGGGATACACATGATCATTTCTGCCATGTTGCTATGACTTATCCCAAGGTATGGGATGTGACCAACATATCCACACTTAAGTTTACGGGGAATTATGTTGGCTGTGCAGGAAGTGAGATGGAATCACAACTGAAGGGAACACTAGGTAAGCTGGCCTTGGGCAGATTGTTGTTTTGTCTCAGAGCCTCCAAAGTTGGGGAAATGGGCTGAGGGATAGTACTTTCCCTGAGCTGAGGGATAGTGCTTTCCCTGGGTGTCTTTGCCATGCCCAAACTGGTTGCTCTGGGGATGAAGGGAGTCTTGTTTTCCCCTTATCTTTGGAGGGGCCTTGGAGCCACCTTCTTAGCAATCTATTGCCAATGCCCCTGCAGTTGTGCAGGGTGTCACTGTGCTCAGAGAAAAGCGTCTTTGGATCCTGTTCATTCTCTTCAAGTGACATGTGTGTTCAAGATGATGGCCAACTCGTCCCCTGTCATTTGGACAGATAGGCAAATGTAATTTCACAAAATTGTGCACCTTGACTTGCAGTGGCCAATCAGTTACCAAAAAAAAAAAAAAAGGAAAAATCCACCCCTGATCCACATTCAAGAGGATTTTTTCTAGTCATTTGCACCTGCTGAGGAATCATCTTCAGTTATAAAGTGACTACATAAAAGGTGTTGCAATGTATGGCTGTGAAAGCTGGACCATAAGGAAGGCTGAGCGCCGAAGGATTGAGACCTTTGAATTGTGGTGCTGGAAGAGACGCCTGCGAGTCCCTTGGACCGCAAGGCGATCAAACCGGTCAGTCCTAGAGGAGATCGACCCTGACTGCTCTTTAGAAGGCCAGATACTGAAGATGAAACTCAACTACTTTGGCCACCTAATGAGAAGGAAGGACTCCCTGGAGAAGAGCCTGATGCTGGGAAGGATTGAGGGCAAAAGAAGAAGGGGACGGCAGAGGATGAGGTGGCTGGATGGAGTCTCACTGGGGCAGTGGGTGTGAGCTTGAGTAGACTCCGGGGGATGGTGGAGGACAGGAGGGCCTGGAGGAATGTTGTCCATGGGGTCGCGATGGGTCGGACACGACTTCGCGACTAACAACAACAACAACACATAAAAGGTCTTCTCAGCTGAAGGCTGATTAGCAATATACAGTGTGCCAGTGTGGTGTAGTGGTGAAGAGCCTGGGACTGGGACTCAGACGATCCGGGTTCTAGTCCCTGCTCGGCCATGGAGCCACCTGGGTGACTTTGGGCCAGTCACAGACTCTCAGCCCAGCCTACCTCACAGGGTTGCTGTTGTGGGGATAAGATGGAGGAGGAGATGTAAGCTGCCTTGAGCCCTTTGTCAGAAAAAGGCAGGATATAAATCGCAATAAATAAATAAATAAATAAATAAATAAATAAATAAATAAATAAATGCAGCTCGAACCAATAGTTTCCCTGAAAGCAAACGATGTTCTTCCCCTTTGAACCAGTTTCTGATTAAAGTGATCAATACTGGAAAAGGAAACCCCCCTCCCCAATCGCTATCCTAGCTCTTTGTTGCTCTGTGGTACCTCCGGGCACTTCACCCTAACAGGGTACAGAAGCGTCACACTGGATAGAGAATGACACATCCTTTGACAGGATCTTGGCAGATAACACATCAGGTCAGACATGAAAGCAAAGCGTCTCTACAGGGGTGTTAAAGATACTGCCTTAGTTATGACAATTGTTTTCAGAAGGAAAATAACAGCTTTGTCAGGAATGTCCTTTGTATTTCAGAACCAAGGTCATTTAGCAGAGAGGGAAAATGAAGGCAGCCCTACATAGACTTGTTCAAGATGAAGATACTGTTCTGCCTGTTGTTGTTATTTCCAGTGTCAAATGATTAATGGCTCTTGTCCATGCATTATTGTTCATCAAAATGGCCCAGAGACAACGGAAACCTTGGTGCTCCACCACCAAAGGTCTCTAATTCCAGGCATCTGTTGGAAATATTACCGTTGGCTCTCTTCATGTGAACCTCTCCCTGGGGCTTGCCTTATGCAGCTTATTCTCTTGATGTAATGGTCCATCAACCCAGTTCTGTTTGGAAGGTTTGCTTCTATTGTCTGAAGGGTTAACTGGAGGCTGAAGCGAGCTGAACACTGTAGGGGGAATAACTTATATGCTTCTGGTTTGGGTTGTCGATTAGCAGTCCAAGAACTGCACAGCCCTGTATTTCTTGAACAGAGGGGCATTCGTGAGGTTCAGGAACAGAGCTGGATGAAATCCCAAGTAGAAATCTGAGACAGTAGATGTCCATGGAGTCAACATGAATTTGCAGGACAATCACCAGAGCAAATCTGTACGAACATTCTTTATTGTTGTCTTTTGTTTTTATTATGGAACCTGAGGTCCTGTGTGTACCCATGGCAAAGGGACGAGTTCCCTCGTTCCAACACATCCCCACGTGTCACTTTGCAGGGGAAACCTTGGCAAGGGTCATCTGATTAAGTCCAATGGTCTTTGCAAGAACCTTGAACTGAGCAGCCATGAGGTGGGCCACCCCTGGGCCACAATTAGTCTTCTGCCCAGTTCTGGGGTAGACAACATCACGGCAATTAAACTGGCACGAACCAACTAAAGTTCTAAGGCAGTGGCACCCTACACAGCCATTGAGTACAGAGGTTCACGGATTCTGTCAGGAATTCTGGAGCTCGGGCAGGGACTTTGGCTCTGAGACTGGGTCCAGCGTTCCTACTGGTATTGTGATGCCCAACTCCTTGGCGTGCCCCCAGTGCCATCCTCCTCATGCTTGTTCTGCTGTTACATCCTGGATTTCTTCGGACTAGTTATAGTTTGGCTTTTTAACGTGTTGTGTTTTTTCTCTGGTATATATAGCGGTGTGTGCTAAATCTGCAGCTGCGTTCTGGGTCTGAGGAGAGTGGCTTCAGTCTTGCTAGAGAGCAGGGGAGAGGACAAGTCTTCTCCAGGCTTTGGCAGAACAGCAGAATCCTGGAGATCCTTCAGCTATTGTCCCACCTCATGGATTTCTCTCCCTCCCTTCTGACCTGCCTGGTGCAAAGGGAGCAAATGTAATGCTGTTGTCGTCCAGATGAGGTTGGATGATGGCCTCAGGAGAGCAGCCTCCCCCCACCTTCCCATCTCTTCCTTTCTCCATGATTTATGTCAGGGGACAGGAGCAGCAGCCCACTCTTTCATGTTTCTAACCTCCATTCGTTCAGTTCTTTGCATGGATGGAAAGAGGCTCTGCAGCTTTGCTCTTCAAGGGCTATTTCCCCGTGCACACACCATTCTTCAAATGCCTTCCACTTCTTGCACAATTGCATTTGTGCATGACGCAGGATCATGCTTTCAATACAGTGGAAACGGTGCTGCACGCATTTGCATGTAGCCCAAAATGGCATCACCTTATGAAGGAGCTCTTGATGAATGGAAGGGGGCTCTCGAGTAGGTCCTCCCTGGGATTTAGCGTGGCCAACTCCCTTCGAGGGTGCCTGCATGCTCAGGCTTCAGCCTCTTCTTCGGGCACAGAAATGAAGGTGGGCAATGATCCAGCAACACCAAGCCTCTGGATTGGCTGGGCTTGGCATGGGCCCCCAGAGGAGCCTGGTATATGTGTCCCATCAATGCAGCAGGAACTGGGACTCAGGGCTGCTGGAGAGCAGACTGAAGTCGAAGGATTCCAGTGGATTCTGGTCCCTACAAGGATTTCCCACCCATCTCTAGGTGAGAGTATTATGCAGAAGTAGGTCTGACAAGCACAAGGAATTCATTGCACTCCATTGGAAATAATTCTGGGAGGATTAAATCAGATTTCCCCTGCAAAAGGTATGGCTAAGGAACCTCTGTGTTTTGCCGCAGTCTGATGCACTTTTCTATTGAACTCAATAAAAATTACTGAGAAGAATATAGCTGATCAGCGATTACACTTTTCCTATCCTGAAGACATTTCACCTTATCTATACCATTTATCTCTAATCTTTGCCATGTATTTTGGTCTAAAAATAAAGACTAAGTTAGATAAGCTTTTGCACTCAGTTGTACCCATGTAATCATATTTTGATCTCCGTGAGATAGCAGAGGTGCATTGAGGCAAAACTTATCTTTTAAAAGATATCTCAAATACGTTTGCTAAAATAGAATGCATTCTTCTGTATTTTTTTAAACATATATAGGTTAGTCAGTACACCAAAGAAATTGAAATATATGAAAAAAGGATTAACAACCTCACCATTAGGATTGAGCACATGGAACAAACCAGCATATCTTACAATGAACTGGAGTTCCAGCTGATCAAAATAGAAATCGCCCAAATGGAGAAACTGGTCATAAAGCTGAAGGAGTCCCTGACGGAAAGCAACGTCATCGTTGAGGAGCTGCATGAAGAGGTACAGTAATGCTTTGCCTGGCCCCATAGTTCTCCCTTGCCCAATCCATGGTAGCCTCCATGTGCTCACCCTGAAACGGCTCAGATGGAACTGAAGAGAGAATTTAGCCCTTTCCTTTCTGTCTGTCTGTGCTTGCCCTTAGTGAAGACACCAATGGGATAATATGGCTGGGCAAGGCAGTGAATGGGGGAAGAGCATCAGAATGGCTGAAGGTTCAAAGCACAAGGAAGGGTTACTTTTTGCAAATAGGGTGTTGGAAGCTGTAACCTGGATTTACAACATCTGTATCAGCTAGATCTGAGGTCATCTTGGGCCAATCAAAAGTCCCATTTGTGGGGACCTGTGCAGAAAATCAGAAACTGTTCCCTGTGTGTGTGTGTGTGTGTGTGTGTGTTCAAGGCTGGGGATGCTCAAGTGTTTGGTTCAGTGTTCTCAAGCAAGACAAACTGGTTTGTGGCTCCTGGGTGAATATGAAGATTGGAATGCTGTTACCCGACATTTTTGAGATGTCTCTGAATGTCATGATACCATTATCTGCTCAAAAAATATACCTAAAATCCATACAAAAACACAATGTCATGCATATTTTCTGAAATCTTAAATTGATGTGGAAATGGAACAGAATGGACCTATAAATGGAAACATCTGAAACTGACATATCCATTCAAATGTCCATTCCATTAGTGATCCATTCAAATGTCTTCAAGGCACCCAGATGCAACAGATCAGTAAAACAACAAAACCGTACAATAAGATCTAATCAGACATCCTTTCATTGGAACAGTCTTTGGCAGACCAAACATATCTTTGCACCTCTGAGCACTGTCTGTCCACACAGAAATGCGTTCTCAGAAATTTGTCATTTTGTAGAATGTTTCTAATTCTTGAGAATGTTGCTTACCACCAAGAAAAACCCAGTTTGCACAACAACTTGAATTTCAGGAGAAGTCACCTGTAAAATTTCATTTGTGTTAGTTCTTACCTATAAAGCCCTTAACGGCTTGGGTCCTGGTTACCTAAAGGAGCGCCTGCGACCGTATATGCCCTCCCGCCCCTTACGATCGGCAGCAGATGCTCTCCTCTGGGAGCCCTCTGTGAAGGAGGTGAAGAGAGTGAGTACCCAGAGGAGGGCTTTCTCTGCGGTGGCGCCCCACTTATGGAATCTGCTCCCCAGAGAGGCTCGCCTGGCGTCGTCATTATTTGCTTTTTGGCACCAGGCGAAGACCTTTTTATTTAAGAAATATTTTAATTGTTGTTAATTAATTAATTATTTATTTATTTATTTCATTAATGTATTAGTTTGTGAAATTTAGTTTTTGTTAGTTTTAATTGGGACTATGAGATGGGCCAATTTTAGTCTTTAACTGTAATCGGTAGGTCGTTTTGTGTTTTAATTTTATGTTGTATTTTGTTTTGTACGGAACTGCTGTGAGCCACCCCGAGGCTAACTGGCAAGGGGTGGCATAGAAATTTTTCTAATAAACAAATAAAATAAATAAATAAATAAATTTGCCTAGATTACCAATTTGACCATCATTGTGGATCAACTGGAGTCACTGGACAAGCAAAACATCCTTGCGATCCGCAGAGAAATTGTGGCGCTGCAGAATAAATTGCGGGAGTGTGAAACAAGTAAAAACCAGACGACTATCATCCCCAGCTTCCCACCTGGTAAGCACTTCTTTTATAGTTTTGTGGAAAAGCACGTAGGAAGGGTTTCATCAAGGAAGATATATTTTAATATTTTCCCTTTCTTAGAGTGCAGAATCACTAGACCTATTGTTTTGCATTTTTTAACTGTCTATGCCAAACTGATCTATAGATTGATCTCTTTGTGTCTCCTAACATGTCAGAGCTCCATGCTTGTTTGGAATGAATGGGAAAATGAGCATGAAGTATTGGAACCCTGTTAAGGATATTCTGACTCTATTTCTTTAAAAGATTTCTCTCCCACCTTTTAGTCAAACAATGAACTCCAAGGCAGTCTTTTTACAAATATAAAGTCACAGTATGTCATTTCATGGAACTGTATTTTTAAACCTGAAATACTGGGAAGAACTTTTAAAACATTTGAACTCCTTTTAAAAACCCGAATGTCTTGCAAACCCCACAAGATTCTTTGTGCGGAGCGGCTTCTTTCTTCGACCTTTGTCTTCACTGGATGAGCTTTCCCACCCAGCTTCCCCATAGATGCATAGTTTTATACATCTCTGTACTTCCTCTCCCAATTCAGCATTTTCCTAAGCTAAAAAGCAGCTAATATTGTAATGATTCCTCATAGGAGAGTTGTCCACTCCCTTTATCTTTTTTATGCTCCTCTTCTGCAGCAATTCTAGCTCTGGTCATTCGTCCATCGCAATATCGAGCAAATATTTGGTGCACATGAATCACAATGTTGGCAAGTGTGTTTTTATTCTTTTCTCCTCCTTTCCAACGTGGAGCTTGTCCTTTGCACCACAGCTAATCAACTTTTCATCTCTTTACACTTGATTACGTTGAACCACATTTGACATTTTGACACCTGTTTCCTTAGTTTGGAAATATTCTTTAGAAGTTCTTCTGTGCCCCTTTTTGGTTTTAATAATCCAGAAACATTTGGTATCAACACTAAACCTGGCCTCTTTTCAGCTTTTCTAACTACCCATCAGTGGGAGATGATCAGCCCTTTGTGACCGTTTCCCATTTATTCCTACACGCCGCTTCCCATTCTTTAATCAGTTCTCAAATAGTAACCGAGGTTCTTCTATTATCCCCCGACTGCAAAGTTTGCTTTCAAAAGCCTTTTCAAAGGCTGAGCATTTCTCTGCTGAAGGCTCAAAACCAGGCACTTTACTTGGACTTCTTCTTTGCAGGAGAATTAGAAATTTTTCCCCCCTCGGCCTGTCTTTATGGTTCTGTACACTCCATAATGCAACACATGGTTCAGTTGTGATACAGAGAGCATTATGAAAACAGACTAGGCTTCTGCAGTGAGTATTAGCACCATTTAGGAAAACAAGAGACTTGGCCTGCTTGAACACATTCCTGCCCACCCCCCCCACCAAAAAGTCCAGCAAATGGATTTTGTTGTTGTTGTTGTGTGCTGTCAAGTCATTTCCAACTTATGGTGGTCTAGGAATGAAAGCCCTCCAAGATGTCCCTATCTGTGGTGGCTTCCCTTATGGATCAACCCATCTCATCTTGGGTCTTCCCCTTTCCATAGCATGACCATCTTCTAGAATGTCTAATATTTGGGGAAATGGTTTGCATGCTGCACAATCAGTATGTTTACAGTTTGCTCGAAAAAAATGGGACTTTTAGAAAGCAGGCCTGTGTAATCACAAGTTCAAACAGCAGAAGGTTTGGTGTTGGAGATGGAAAATTCAGTTGGTGTCTCTCTCCCACTGATTCCCATGCACTGCCACCCACTGGACGCCATTGCTGCCCGCCATGCTGTTTGGCCCTCCCTCCATTTCAGCAAGCATCTTGCAGGACTACCCACATGGGTCTGATGGGTAGGTCTCCTCTCCTGCTGCCTTCCATAATGCACAAGATCTGCCATGCTCAGGACGGGGGCTGCTTTTAGGAATTGCCCATTTAGGTGGCAAGTCAGAACAAAGGATTGTCTTCCACAGGCTCCTTTTTATGTGCACGCATTTATCTGGGAAGCATTATTTGCCAGCATGTATTTGCCACAACCTTCTTTTCAATGAGTTCAGATTCCTTCCTGGCAGGATAAATGATAGGATGTCAAGCCGAGTTTCCTTGTTCAAACACCTTCTTGAACTTTCTTGCCATGTGGGCACCTGCTATATTTTTTCTCTGAAGGAGATGAAACCTTTTGTCTGACAGGTTAAGGGATAGGTGGGGAAAGAGCCATTTAAAAACAAAACCCCCAAAATCAAGAGCAGAAACAATACCTCTCAGAGAGGGCATTGAACTCTCTCAGGAAGAGCTAAGAAGTTTTTCGAGTGCTTGAAAGCTGTCTTTTGATTTCTTGTGGGAGACAGCGTGCTGAAGGAGCCCTGTTTCTTCTGAAGCATCTCTTTTGCTTTCAAAAAATACTCCAGCTTTAATATTAGCAATTAGTTCTTCAAAAAAGATGAAAGAGAGATGGAGAGAGAAAAATAAAGAGAGCGAGAGGGAAGGAGGAGTCATCAAACTGGCTTGTTTTCCATAAGCGAGGACGGCATGCAAATGGATGTGGTGGGACCCCGAACAGTTACTGGAAAGCAGCTTCTGCAGGCTGCAGCCAGGAGCGTGGAGCACATTGGCTGGGCAGGAGGGCAGCTCAGCCCTTTCCCGGCAGCACTTTTCCGACGCTGAGGCTGCTAACACACTTGCTGTCCTCCACACAGTCCGGCTGTGTGTCTGTTGCAGATCCTGCCTCGGCAAGTGGCTACCATGCCTGCCTGGGCGAGCCACGGGGAACCCTGCTGCGTGGTTTCCGCAGCACGCCGGGCATGGCCTGAACCCATGGCCAGAGGGGCACGTGGCCCAGCACCACGCACGATTTCTGGACTCACCACCCCTCCCCGCTGCCTTTATAGCCCCCAGGGATGAAATCTCTGGCTGTTCCCTGTCCTTGCCTCCTCTGCTTGGTCCTGAGGTGTGTCCCCGCTCCCTCCCCATATGCTGTGCTTCCCACAGAGATGTTTATTCAACAAACATTAACAGTTTTGCTGCAATTCCCCTTCTCCCTCCATGTACTTCCCTGTTGTCTCCCCATAGATGGGAGAGAAATTAATTGCTTGGCCAATGGGGATAAAGTGAGCAATGATGCTTCTGCTGTCAGGGGGCTATGGGGCATTGAGATGAAGGCTGGAAGTGGCCGCTCCTACAATGGAGTCTCCATACCAACCACATAAAATGGCAGTCCTGGGTTTGGATGGCTGGAGAATCCAAGATGAGGCACGGAAACCTGACAACAGATCATTGATTCTCTTGATGGTATCAGGAGATTGATTCAGGAACTCCAGGACTGGGTCCAGACGGCACAACAGGCTAAGAACCAGAAGATTTCACTGTGGCTTCTTGTGTCATGAAAACCCAGCCATTGTGTTGCTTGAACTTGGCACAGGTGGGTTGTTGGTGTGGGGGACAAACCACCCACAACCTGTGGGCCAATTTCTCTCCCTCCTTAGCTTTCTTTTCATTTTCTTTCAGCATTTATGAGAGATGTGCATCTAAGTGGTGGAAACTTCAGGAGGGTGGATGGTTTCCATCAGAAACACAGCTCCTGGGGAAGGCGACAAGCACCCCTTTGCTTAAAATCACAACCTTCTTTTTATTTTCCTAAGCAGCAGTGACAGCTGTTGGCACTTTATGGCATGGATTTGCATGTGATTTAATCAGTTTGCCCCCGATTTATCTGCAGCACCCAGCTGGCTGGGAAGGAAGAGGGCTTGGCAAGATCTTAGCAGAGATGCTATTTCTTAACGGGAGAAAGAGGCATGGGAGGGAATCCTACTTCGTTTGGTTGAGTGCTACATTCAAGTACAGTTTAGATTCTGGCTTTAAGCGGGGTTTTATTGTATAGAATGGATGCTATGCGCCGCTTTGTTTTATTGCAAGACTTTTCCAAGACCATTTGGTAGTGGATGCTATACAAAGGTTTTAAATAAATAAAAGCCAGCATAGTCCTTCGCCTCAAGGATTCCCCCACCCCTCGCCACATACTTCAAGGTGCTTTCTAACATGATGAGGATGACAATTTTGAAGACAGGGATGTAAGCATAGCGAAAAAGCTAGATGGGACAGGGAAGCATACTTATGGAAACTCTATCCTTTCCTGTCCAAACTACCAGGAAGAGATGGGGAGGGGAAGAACAACCTATTATGAGACAAATCAACAATCATTGTTTGGTGTTGGCACAACGATGCATCCAAGGTGGCTTCTGGCCGGGGTGAATTGCTGTTACATGCAAATAACACCCACTATTTTGAATTAGCAGGAAGAGAGAAAGGGATGGATTGAGATTGCACCTGAATACCTGAGCAGGTGGCTTTGAACAGCTCACAGACCCTTTATTCTCACTGAAGCAGGTGAAGAGGTAGTTTGTATGCTCTCCCAGCAGCTTTGGATGCGCCTGCATCCCTCCAGCCCATTTGGGTTCCATTTGCTTCGGGTTCGTCTTATATTCATGATGTTTGTATTAAACTCGGATGGCTTTTCTTCCCTTTCTTGCCTTCTTTTTTGTCCTGCTTCCAGCCCTTTCCATTTTTTCCTCTCTCTCGTGCCTCCGCATTTTGTGGAGGGGGTGAGGTGTGCCAAGCGAATCCCAGGGCTGTCTAAACTTATGAATAGAATGAGAGTATATAAAGTTAGCGGCTACGGCAGAGCTTTGGAAAGTCACATCATGAAATGCTCCGTTGCGAAGCTGCTCCCATGGCTGTGCTCAATGGTGTGGATTAGCCTAGTTTGTGGCAATGTTCACGCGAAAAATACGTCTTCGATTTTGCCGGCAAATGTCTAGCTCTGTGTACATTCCAAGATGGAAAAAGCATTTGGCAGGCACCAAGTCACAATCTCATTTTCTGAGGAACATTTTGGCAGTCCGCTGATATTGTTTCCATCTGTTTAACCGTTCACCCGTCCTTCCCTTACCCGCAAATAATCATCTGCCTCGCCTTTGCAATTACTTCACATTGGAGAGCAGTGCTACACCGAAGGCTGATTTAATCTGCATTTGACCTCTAGCATCTGCACTGAACAGGTATGATGACAAGGCCACCAACGAGTGTTGTGGTCTAGGAAAGGCGTTGCCTTCAGACCCGTGTGTAAACTTGGCCCCAAGAAAAGTGACCAGGCAGCCTTATTATTACGATCTTTTCTGTCTGTAGCATTTTGCAATCTTAAACAGTCCTCAGAAGTTCTTATTTCATTTATGCTCACACGTAACTGAGGGAGCTGGGTCTCTTCAGCCTGGAGAAGAGGAGACTCCAAGGGGATCTGTTGGCAACATGCAGGTATGTGAGGGGTGTCACACGGAGGTGGGTAGAGGCCTGTTCTCCCCTGCGGAGGAAGGCAGGACGCGCTCCAATGGAGCAAAGCTCAGGGAGCCAAGGTTCAATTTGGATGCCAGGAAGCACTTCCTGACAGTCAGGACCCCGAGGGCGTGGGATGGGCTTCCATGAGAGGTGGTTGAGGTCCCATCGGTGAGGGTGTTCAAGGATAGGCTGGACGTCCACATGGTGGGCATGTTGTGAGCGGAGCCGGCTGGTGCTGGGGGTCAGACTAGATGGCCCGGGAGGCCTGTTCTGACTCAACTCTGTCTCTGTTTCTATGTAAATTTCCCAATTGGTGAGCTTCGAATGGAGCAATCATCTGAGTGATCAGTGTGATGTCCACACTGTGTCACGGGAAGGGTTGATGCTGTCTCGGTCCAGCTCTTCGCAGGAATCTCTGGTTGCACTATAGAGAAGGCCCCTTCATCTCAGATTGGATTTCCCCAACCTGGGGCCATCTAAATGTTTTCAATTTCACATTTTACTGGCCCCAACCAGTGGGGCTAATGGCCAGGAATCTGGGAGTGTTTGCCCAAAACATCTGGAAGGCTCCCAGTTGGAAATGGCTACTTTAGATGAGAAGAGACATGGGAGACTTCCTTAAGTCTCACCAAACAGGTTCCAGCAAACAGGAACTCTGCAAAATTGGCTGTGAACTTCCAAAAGAATCCTGGGAAGCCACCTCTATGAGATGATGGATGTCGGTGGTGGTGGAAGAGAGCAACCCAGGGTGTGTTGGTGCACATGGCATGTCTAACTGAGACACATGGAGCATACTTGCTGCTTAAGAGCTCAGCCCTCTGGTCTGTGCGGACAGGAGGGAATTTTGTAGAGCTCCCACAGAGGTAATGGAACTGTGCTGCCTCTATGCTCAGGGGCAGTAACTGAGTGTAGAGGCAGCCCCGGCTGCTGGGTTTCCTGCAGGCTGACGGTTGGCCGCTGTGCTCAGGGAGCGCTGGGCCACACAGACCTTTGGTCTGGTCCAGCACAGCTTTGCGGATGTTCTCAAGGATGCAGTACACATGATCTGCCTGCTACTTCTCCGGGAGTGTGGACATTCCTTATGGCCGGGGCATTCAAGCGGTCTCGTCATCCAGCTCTGAGCCAGGAAAACTGTGCCATCATTCAGAGGAAGGGCACAGTTGGAAGGGCTCAGAGGACCATTGGGTCCAATCCCCTGCTCAGTGCAGGACACAGGTTGAACCATCCCTCTCAGACGGCTGTCCAGCTGCATCTTGGATGCCTCCAGCGTGGGAGAGCCCACCACCTCCCTAGGTCACTAGTGCCATTGCCGTCCTGCTCTAACAGTTCTTCCCAGTGTTCAGCTGGAACCTGGCTCGCTGCACCTTGAGTCTGTTATTCCATGTCCTGCACTCTGGTATGACTGAGGAGATATCCTGGGCTTGGGACAACTTTTCATGTGCTTGTAGAGTGCTGTCATATCATCTTCAGTCTTCTCTTCTTGAGGCTAAGCATGCCCGGTTCTTTCCATCTCTCCTTGTAGGGCTTTCTTTCCAGTCATCCTTGCGGCCCTGCTCGGAACCCTTCCCAGCTTGTCTGCATCTTTCTTAATCTGTGGTGCCCAGAACTGGACGAAAAACTCCAGATGAGGCCTCACCAGTGCTGAGTAATATGGAACTAGTACCTCACGTGACTTGGACGTGATTCTTCTACTAATGTGGCCTAAAGTAGCATTTTCCCTTTTTGCAGCCACATCACATTGTTGACTTCTATTCAGCTGGTGATCTATGACATTCTAAGGTCCTCCTCACCTGCAGTGTTGTGGAGCCAAGGATTCCCCCACAGAGCTGCAACAACAAGGAAATACTTAACTAGTGTAAAGCAGTGAAAGGAGCACTTTGTCATGGGCATTCTGATGTTTGCAAAATGAGCCAATGCTTTGTTTTCGTTCACCCCACTCAGGACTGTCTTCTAGTCAGCCTACTCACATTAAACAAACTCAGCATTAGTAGAATCTTTAGAACTTGCACAAGAGACAGATAAACACCCTCACGGTTGTGCTGTTGTTTTGTTTGTGTTAAAAAGAATGTTTCATAAAGGTTTTTGGATTTTTTAAAAAGAACAGCCTATATTGGATATTGAACTGAAACATTTTTGATATTATTAACGAAACCCACTTCTAACTTCAATAATTCATGGATTGTTTCATGAATAAAAAAACAAATAAGTCTTTAGGAGAAAGATTTCTTTAAGAAAAAAACCCCAGGAATTTCCCATCTCTTTGTACAATAAATTCCTCTCGGCTGAATGCATATTTTAAAATTTATTTATGAAACAATGCCTGAATTATTAAAATAAAGCTAGATCAGTGCTTGACTTAATAATGTGACAAATTATTTCAGGCTGCATCTATGTGTCTTGCTGAGATACTTTTATACCTTCATAGTTTGAATGTTTTAAAAACAGGCTTGTGCAAAGCATCAAAAAGCATTTACTTTCGAGGTAATGAAAGGGTGGGTGTGAACTCTGCCAGTGCGTGACAGTTGATGATAAGCTATAAACTATTGTGCCAACATTCCTAACTTCTCTGCTCTGCAAAAGACATCCAATGGGGTAGAGAAGCTGCAAGGTATTTTGACTCGTAAACCCATCATAATCACAACTGGCTCTCTTGCATTGTGTTGAAAATTATACAGTACACTGACCTGATATCTCTGAAAATGAGCAAAACCCTCCAGTCAATTCCTCTGTAACTCACTGGTGATTTTTCCGTGTCCCCAGCTCTGGCGTTCTGCTCTGCACCTACAACATGGACCAGTCCAGAGAGTTTGCTATGATAACGACGACTGTCCCGTTGTAGACTGCGAAAGCAATCGATGGAATGGGTGTATTTGGCTGCTCTTTTTCTCCAGGGTCGATTCTGATCAATGAAAAAGGCCAGGCAAAGCCCCTTTCTTAACTGCTAACGTCCCAGATAAGAAATTGGCAGTTTTATTTAAGAGATATGCAAAGACAATTAAATGGCAATAATGCGTTTCTCCTTTTGTTAGGTGAGTCAAAGCTGTCCGTGTTTCTTCCTGTGGGACTAGGAGAACACCTACTGGGAAGCTTCTAGGCATTCGAATCTATGGGACAAGTGGCCAGGAATCTGAGTTAGGATGATGTACAAGGGAATGCTATGGTGTTAAGCCACTGGACCTGCTGAACTAGCCCTTCTGATCTGGGATGGACAGAGACTGCACAGTCATGCTCTCCCAGGAGTTGGGGAAAGCTTGTGGCTCTGAAGAAGAGGACCTGGATGTCACGTCTGAAGGTCTAGAGTGGATCGCCACATTCCCACTTGAAGGGGTTTAGGTTGATTCTTTAGGTCTTGGGGATTTTAGAAGGATCAAGGCTGATCAGGGAGCTTTCTTTCAGAACTGAATCTGAGGCCAAGTGCCAACTGGAGCGGGGCCAATGGGTCAGAACAGGGCTTGGCAGCCATGGGACTCTGGTCAATCCACCTCATTGAGGTCTCCATCTCCCTGGTTCAGCCCAGAAGAAAAAGGTGTCCAGTGTGGGAGAGACAGTGGCCATGGAAGGATTGGCCAGCAGACTGGAACACGTGTAGTCAGAACGTGAGCCCTGCATCGTCCACACGCAGCCAGCATGCATGATCAGCAGGCGGTCACCACGCTGTCCGTGCCATTCGGGTGCTGGCAGGGCGGCTTCATAATAACATTTGAAAGCACGGCTTGTTGTTTCATGCAGATCTGGCTGGGTGGGTTGTTGCCAGGGGTAGTGAGCCTCCCAGAATCCACTTGTGCCCTTGTGGGTTTTTGGGTGACTTATTACCTATGTCAGCAAGCAATTCTGCCAAGAACAATTATGCAAACCCCCCTGGCATGTGACCAGCACATGCAGCAAACTACATGGCTTGTTAGTTGTCTGCCAAACAGAAGAACCTGGTCCTGATTGGCAACAGGTATCCAGGTGTTTTTTCTGCCCCACTTGGGAATGCTGGTGAGCGAACCTGTGATGTTTGGGATGGAAATTATGTGCTCCGCCACCTAGCCATGGCCCACCTACCTTGGGCCTGGGTCACAATCCTCCACCCCAAGTAGCCCTCATGGAATGTGGGGTGGATTAATTAGTGCATCAATTAATCTATCTTTGCAATTAACATTATCCTACTTTTAAAACAAAGGTGCTTCTGTGAACAAATCACAGGACAAGTTATGCATTCTTGGACATATCCTTCTTCCAGAGTCAACCTAGGGCATCAGAGGGTTTACATGGATTTCTTTTAAGGACATGTTGCTCCCAGTCAGTTTTGCTTAGGATTATTCATTATTGTTTAGGATTATTCGATTATCCCAGGGTCCGTGGAAGGGACCCTGCCTCACAGTAGCTTCTCTTCAGCTACATTGCCTGCTGCTTATGCATTGGCCAGACCTTCGGTCTATGTGGAGGGTCTTGCATCAACTGGGGTGGGGAAGTGGGCAAGAGCTGCCCAGGCGGAAAGTGTGTTGGGAATGAAGGTGAAGAAGTGAAGACCCTGAAAAGAAGTTTCATGGATGGCGAATGTTTTGGAGGCACCAGGTCTTCCCTTGCCTGAGAGTTTTGCAATCTCGAACGCCTCTTGAATGCATATAAAACACTCTGGTTTTGGTTGATTACAGGAGACTGCAGTCACGGTGGAGTTACCAACATCAGCCAGCCCTATATGATCCAGCTGAACTGGAGGGGGTTTTCGTACAAGTCTGGTGCCTGGGGAAGATACTCGTCTCCCCTTACCCCTGACAAGGAGCTCTACTGGGTTGCACCCCTGAATCCCGAAGGAAGATACTTGGAATATTATAGACTTTACAATTCTTATGATGATTTATTGCTCTTTAGACACTCAAAAGAATATCGGATTCAATATGGCGAAGGCAGTGGTACGGTTGCCTACAACAATTACTTGTACGTTAATTTCTATGGTAGCAGGGACATAGGCAAGATAGATCTGAGCAACAACAAAATCGTTCTGCGGAAAGCTCTCCCAGGTGCTGTGTACAACAATCGTTTCTCTTTTGCGGGCGTCCCATGGCAAGATATTACCTTTGCCGTGGATGAAAGCGGGTTGTGGGTCATCTACTCAACCGAAGCCAGCAATGGTAACATTGTGATCAGCCGGCTTAACGACACAACCCTTGATGTGCTCAGCACGTGGGTGACCGAGCAATACCGGCCATCTGTGTCCGGGGCATTCATTGTGTGTGGGGTGCTGTATGCCACGAGGCCGGTCAATACTCGGAAAGAGGAGATCTTCTTCACTTACGACACAAACACTGAAAAGAAAGGCAGAAAGAGCATCATTGTGGACAAGATGCTGGAAACCATGCAAAGTCTCAAGTACAGCCCGATCGACCAGAAATTGTATGTGTACAGCGATGCTTACCTCCTCCAGTACCATCTGGCTTTGAGCAGATCCAGTTCCTAGCATGTGCCACGCTCTTAGGGCAGCGCTCACGGGGCGCTGTGGCGAGGTGCATTGCTAATCACACAGCTTGCACGCCTGTTCCACGGCTTTGCACATGCACGTCTTGCCACGTCCCGCTATCACTTCTGTCCAGCCATAGGCCGTTTTTGGTATTGTCCCTCCTTGGCTTTGGCTCATTAGCTGAACACGACAGGCAGTTCCCGACACCACGATTTCTTTCAGGGCAGTGGTGAAGCTGGCCAGCTTTTTCCTGATGCACCTCCTCACACCCTGCTAATCGCTTTAAGACTTGGGGTAATAAGAAAAGTGGAGCACTTTTAGGTTCCAGGAACAGAGTTACAGCTCTGCTTAACTCCCATCGAAAGCAAGGAGATCTGAAAGCTTAAGCATGGCTGGCCTGTGCTTATTTTGTCAGATCAATGGGCTGTCTGGACTGTGCTCCAGCTGCTCCATAGCACCCATGCAGCTTTCCCTGCTCTTCCTTCTTAAAAAAAATAGGAAAAAAATGAGGCACACTTCTGTCTGTCTCTTCCGCTCCCACTTAGCCTTGCTATTTCCCTTCTTTGCACCGCTGTCCTCGCTATTCTCCTCCTCGCCGCCCCTTTAGCTCACTTAGTACCTCATGGAAACCATTTGAGACTAGCCACATCTTCCACGGGAGCCATTTTGTGATGGTGCCCACCACAGTTTCTCAAATCCCCAGAGGTACCTATGGCTCCTAAAGGCTGGTGACCTTAAATCAGGTTTCTTTCTGATCTGGTGAGACCAAAATATTCATACAATTTTGGTTTTGACTTGGGAAAAGGGGAAATTGCATTCATTTGTGCTTTTGGGATTTTTCTATCTCGATTTATTTTGAGAGGGGAGAAGGGTCAATAAGTGCAAATTTCCTGTGCAGACATACAAGTTCTCTTGTTCAGGAGGCTTTTGCATTTCCTCAGTTTTCAGACTTTGAGAATGTGCTGGTAAGAGTGTGGCTTTATTTCACCACGATCCGTGTGTTTCATAGAGTTGGTCCATAGAGATGGCCCAAGCACGGCCGATTTAACTTCCCTCGGGCAAGCGTGGGTAGTAAAAGCAAGTCTTTACAAGCCTTTGCACAGCGATTCAGATACGATAAAAGGACAACACACAGTCAAGGGTTGTTGTCGAACTACAGGTTATTCTATTTTCATGAAAGTGTGTGATTGTGTTGTCTGTATCATCTATCCCAAGAAGCCATGGTTTGCTGTTCGGCTGTAAAGAATGAGTTGTTCACCATTGTTTGTTAACTTTGCTAGGTTTAGGCAAGAGGCTAGTCCACAATGCAGTAGCAAAATTCCTCCTTTCCATTGCTCCTTCCACCACACTTCCATTTGTCAGATATTTACCAAATGCTGAATGTTTTTTTTAAAATCAAAATCCACTAGCGGATTCATATTAAAACGCAGAAGTTGTATCAGCTTGGGAAGTGTAAGTGTATTTGCATAAAATGTAATGCTTTGCATAATTCATGCTGAATGCTGTTTTTGTATTTACTTGGCTCTGAATGTGGGCTTTGGTGTTATAGAAAATGAATTGCTATACCACCGGTCAGGTTTTTCTTTCTCTCTTTTGCAATAAACTCTTTTTAGAGAACTGAATTCTTTAGCTGGTGGAGTTGTTTTCTGACAGCTGGTCTGGGAAATAACAGGTAATTGTCTCAGCCAAATTTCATTTGAAGCACTGACGTTTATGTACCTCTGGCCATCGCTGCTAAAGTCACTCCTGGGAGGGGCCAGGGACAGATGGATGGGAGCCATGCGCATGCAGTACGATCTGGCTAATTTGATGACTCTGTTCCACCTGGATTCTGCACTGGCTTCTTGGGAAGGCCTGCCCAGTGGTCGCTTGAGGCTCCTTCTTTCTGTGCACTGGTCTGTTTATGCCTGAACTACATCTCTGCATGCTGGAGTCAGAGTTCTGCACGCTCCTCCATCCAAAAATGTCCTTCCACGCCAAAAGAAGACAGCAGAAGGAAGATTAGTCTTCTGGAATGGAATAGCACAATTTGAACTTGGTGGGCCTCAGTGTGCCAGTCTGAGCAGCTGCGTCCCAGGTACAAGCCTAGGTCACTCTCCATATGGGGAGGGAGGTGGCCGGCTCCCGCTTGTAACTGCTTATTGAAATCCAGCAGAATTAACCTGCAATTACTCTCACACCATTTGCTACATGCAGGTCTGGCTTGAAGTGGACTGCGGCTCTTCCAAAAGCAATGGAAGGACGAGGTAATGTCGGAGTGTTGCAAATGGGGCTTTGAAGAAGCACGTATTGCTCAGAGACGCTTCAGGGAAAGGTGGAATTCTCTGAGCTGGAGTGTTCACATGGCTACGGTGGACAATTTTCTTTGTGCCTGCCCACCTGCCCTTGGTGCACCTTCTGTGGCGGCATTTTTTGCCTTGCCCTGGTGGTTTTCGACCAACTGCTTGGCACCTGCGACCTGGCAACTACGGGCAGAGTCACCCATATGCGTCTTGCCTTGTCCACCCGACGGCAAACAAAATGGGAGAGGAAATTGTCCGGGCGAGATTACGCCTACGTCATAAAGGTGCCCTTGCACTCTTGCCAAAGGCCGACAAGGATAGTGATTTAGAGATGGCACAGTATTGGAGGACCAAACACAGACAAGTGACCCCAGCTGTGCTTTTGTGAGGCTCCCCTCCCTGGGGAGCGGGGAGCAAAACAGGGGAGCAGTCAGCGTGGGGAGGGGGAGGCAAGACAGTTCTGCCAGGGAGGACACTGGGGTGATGTGTCAAAGGTGGGGAGCGGGGAGCAGGGGAGGGCCACCCATTCATTTATTTATTAATTTATTTATTAAAACATTTATATGCCGCCCCATCACAACAAAGCCTCGGGGTGGCTTACAACGTATAAAAATTCAACAATCTATATAAAACCTATCCACCCCATCCCCCCGGTGCATCTCGGCAAACCCAAAACACGATCCAAATTAAATATACACAAATTATAGACAATAAACCACACGATTAAATAAATAACCACAAATAAACTATAAACAAAGCATAACCATTAACTAAACAATAAATAAATACATATCAATCAACTAAAAACAAATCAACAAGCTAACAATTAAAATACGATTTAAATAAAAAGGTCTTTGCCTGGCGCCAAAAAACAAATAATGACGGTGCCAGGCGGACCTCTCTGGGGAGCACATTCCATAATTGGGGCGCCACCGCCGAGAAAGCCCTCCGAGAAAGAGTGCATTGCAGAAGTCTAGCTGAGAAGTCACCAGCACATGTGTCACTGTTGCCAGGCAGTCATAGTCCAGGAAGGGATGCAGCTGATGTATCAGCCGAAGCTGTAGGAAAGCACTCCTCACCGCTGCTGTCACCTGGGCCTGTAACGACAGCTCCAGATCGAGGAGTACCCCCAAGCTGCGGACCTTGTCCTTTAGAGGAAGTGCAACCCCATCCAGGACAAGGCCCAAGTCCCCCATTCCAAGGCCCCAACTGCCCACCAACAGGACCTCCATCTTGTCTGGATTGAGCTTCAGTTTATTGGCCCTCATCCAGCCCATCACCTCGGCCAGGCACCGTTTCAGCACAGCCACTGCCTCACCTGGATCAGTAGAAAACGAGAGGTAGAGCTGGGTATCATCAGCGTACTGATGATTCCGCAGCCCACACCTCCTGATGACCTCTCCCAGCAGTTTCATGTAGATGTTAAATAGCAAGGGGGACAAAACGGACCCCTGAGGAACTCTATGGCATAGCTGCCATGGCGCAGAGCCATAGTCCCCCAGCACCACCTTCTGATATCGGCCGTCAAGGTAGGAGCGGAACCACCGCCAAGCGGTGCCTCCCACTCCCAATCCCGCCAGCCTCTCCAGAAGGATACCATGGTCGATGGTATCGAAAGCTGCCGAGAGGTCCAGGAGAACCAACAGGGATGCACTTCCCCTGTCCCTCTCCCTGCACAGGTCATCATACAGGGCGACCAAGGCAGATTCAGTGCCAAAACCGGGTCTGAAACCGGACTGAAATGGGTCCAGATAATCTGTTTCCTTCAAGAGTGCTTGGAGTTGTCCTGCCACCACCCGCTCTAGTACCTTGCCCAGGAACGGGATGTTGGCCACCGGTCTGGATCCAGGGATGCCTTCTTTAGGACTGGCCAGACTACCGCCTCCTTTAGGAGTGCAGGTCCCTGGCCGTCTCTCAAAGAGGCGTTGACCACCTCCAGGATCCAGGGCCCAATCCCGTCCTTGGCTGTCTTAAGAGCCAGGAAGGGCATGGGTCTTGCAAGCAAGTGGTAGGGCGTACTCGTCCAAGCACCTTGTCCACATCATCAGGCCGCAACAACTGAAATTCATCCATTAAGCATGGACCAGACAGCGTCGAAGGCAACTCCACAGTAGAATCTGCTTCCAACGTAGAGTCGAGCTCGTAGCGTATCTGAGTGATTTTTCTCCCGAAAATGCTTGGCAAACTCATCACAGCGGGCCTTCGAGGGCGGCACCAGATCTTTCTTAGGGCCTGGATGTACTAGGCCTTGAACCACTCGAAAGAGCTCCTCCGGACGGCATTGTGAGGAGGCAATGGAAACGGAGAAGAATTTCTTCTTCGCCATCCTCACCGCCACAGCCCATGGTGAGCCTGTTGGACCAGCTCAGCAAACCTTGCCGCAAGACAGCCACAGAGTTGGGGAGGGAGCCCAGCTCCTTAGCTTATTTATTTATTTAAACTTTTCTAGGCCGTCTTGGGACAGTTTAACAATACAAAATGTAAAAAAAATTAAAACACAGCATCCTAAAATTGCGCTAATGATAAAACCCCAATTAAAGCAGGCAAGTCTTAAAGCATTGGGAAAATAAAAAGGTTTTGGCCTGGTGCCCAACAGAATAAAGTGACGGTGCCAGTGAACCTCTCTGGGGAGTGAATTCCACAATTAGGGCACCACAGCAGAGAAGGTCCTTCTCCGGAGAGCCACCTCCTAATCTCCTTCAGCAGGTTTATCACCACTCTTATTGGGCCACTACCCTCTTGGTTGGGTGGTCAAGTGTCCCCCCTTTTCTTCAGCGGACTGTCGTCTATACAAGGGCTGCCAAAGGACAGTTCTCTGTCTGAATTGCTCCTCATGGGAAGGGCTGCCCACTCCAAGTGAAGCTGAGGACAAGGACCTGTACGAGCTCCTGCCCATCAGCAGGTCGTGGGGCAAACAGGTTGGCACTTGGCCATTCTGTCACAGCGTTCTGTCCTACAGTGAGATGTAGGAATGTGTCAAAGCTCCGAGGAACCTGTTCCTGTGGCATTCCTGGCATTCCTCTCCTTTTTGGCCCTTGCCTAGAAAGTGAGCTGAAAGGTATTCTGCAAACACTCGTGGAACAACCTTGCAGAAACAGCATCCTTCTCCCATGGCCTCTGCAGGGCACAAAAAGGGCCACTGTAAGTGATGTGGAAGAGAGATGCCAGTTTCTCAGCAACCGCACCATTCCTGCTCGATTCTGGCAAGCATGTGCGAACTCCGGGTGCATTCGCCAGAAACTTGGACTTGCAGCTGCAGGAAAGGGGACCCCAATCCAGGGAGCCAAGTCCAGGAATCCAACAGAGCTGTACTTCTGAAATGGATTCCTCACACATTTCTGGTGAGATGTACAGAGTTTCTATTTTAATTATAATAATAATGTCTAAGTTGGCATCTGTATGCATAAATTAGCACATGACAATTTTCTGCCAATCACTTTCAATTATTTTGTCCTCTGTTTTGGTGATCTGTAAGAAACTAGGCAAAACAGAGGAAGCAAACTCACTTCAGCCTGTTAATTTGTACTGCATTTCTTTTGTTAACTGGCTTCAATTTTTCTGTTGGCTAAGGGAGCCAAGGAGACAAAAATCAACACAGGTGGACAATATTCAGCAGCGTCCATCTTGCTTGCCTGGCATGTGGTCTCGACCTTAGATGGACCATTTCTTCAGATTTGAGAGAACTAAGACACATTTCTGGCTTTGCTGGAATTCCCCAGGTGGCCTTGGACAGATTGTTTTTGTTTTCTCAATCTTCCATAGGGAAATGATGGCGTGCATAATAAGGCAAGCTCTCAATCTTAGGGAAAGAGGTATATCTCCCGATCCACATAATTCTGTCCTTTTTTCAAAGCTAGTATGCAATATTCTCCTTAGTTTTACCAGCCTCCTTCCTCTTCTCATGTTTTCTCGTCATTTCTTAAACCTGTGTATCGCTTAGCACACAATGGTGATCGGAACAGCACGTTTCCGATCAGTTTCTATCCTACCTCCCAAGTGGAATCAGACAGAACCCCCAAAGTGCTGATCTTGAATCAAAAGAAGTGGGCCTTGAGTTTAAGCTCGGGTGTATTTGCGGTTTTGTGTGGATTTTTCTGTTTGCTGCTACGTGGGTAGAATGGAAAAGAATTCTTTGGACTACAGACAAACAATGTGCTTCCAGGCAACTGTGTCAACACTCGGTTTCAGTAGTTAAAGGCACATAACGTGATGCTTCGATTCTGTAAGTTCATCCCTACATTTAAAAGATGCAGGAACCCTTTTGCTTCTGCATACACAAAATGGATTTTTCTTATTTTTCAGGGCTGAAGTCCATCGGCCTTTTATGCAATGCCATTTAGCACAGATGTCTAGCGCAAGAGAAGAGTCTCTGCACCCATCCCACTGCAACAGGCTACAGCTAGTAAGAATCGATTTCGCCTTCCTCTTTTGGAGGGCTTCTTTATGAAAATCTATGTTGCATGCTGTTGGCTTGAAATAGTGACTTTTTCCTCCTCCTCCTCCTCTTCTTTTGCATCCTCTTTTAAAACTTTAATTTAAAGTGCTTATTTGCGACTCACACTTATACAAATATTACCAGCAGTAAAGAGGAAGTGCTCAAAACAATTCTCATGAGCTACAGGTGGAAGTTCTGTGAAAAAAAGGGCTCTATCTTTTGGAGATGTCTTGGGGACCAGAGCAAAAGTGCTGAAAACATTCTTGTTTCTTAGAAAGGGATCCCAACACGGTACCTGTGGACACCATTAACAATTCACTGAAGTCTCTCTGCCCCTCCAGATGATTCAGGGTGGAGCCTGCCTGCTGAGGAAAAAGCTTTCAGCAGCTTGCAACATGACTTCACATTCTGAAGACTTCAGCCCTCCATCCACTAGGTAACACTGCACAATTTGGCTTCAATAGCCTCATTTGCATACTGCAGCACCTACTTAATTTCTTCCTTTGCTGATAGAAAGACTGTTTGTTTCTCTGTATTTCTGCTCAGTGTTCAGCCAGGGCAAGAGATGGAATGCTGCAGCTGCCTTTATGCTGTCAGAGAGTCATGGGGTTCAACCATGGCTTCCTTGCCCCAGGATGCGAGGCGTTCTCTGATCCCTGCTTGCAGCGCTTGCCCCTGAGCCATCGCCATTTTGGAACTGGGCCTCTGCCCAGACCTCATGGCCGCAAGATCTGACCTGCATCTTTTGAAATGTTTCTTCCTCCATCTCCTTTCTCTTCGTACCACTTATTTTGATGAAACTTTCTGGAGAACTCCAAAAGTTGGACTATCGTCTAGCATTTCCCTTGGTCCTCATGCAGGCATTGTCTGACTGTGGAGTTTGGGTTTGTAATATGTCTTAGATTACCGAGAAGGGACAATTCGGGTGGTGAACCCAGAGCCCAGGTTGCTTCTGAAAAGACCCAAAGCAGGAGCAGGCGGAGGGCAATGCTTGGGCGGAGAGGAATCCTGGTGCGAAAAGTAATGCCAGCCTGACCCTACCTGTGCTTGTCCCATGCAGCCCCTCATCCCATTGCAACCCATTTCTCGGCCAGAATTCCAAACATTCATGAAGGCAAGTAGCTGGGAGGAGAGCACTGAAGGGGGAAAGGACTGGTGATTGGATGGACTGCTGTCTCATCCCACTTTCAGATGTTCCCTTCTCCTGCTCGCTTGGAGAGCTGAGGACCCGGGCTCAGAGCCCCAGCCCACCACAGATGACCTCGGACTGGTGACTCTCTCTCAGCTTACCCAACCCTAGTGGATTGCCATGTGGACAGGAAACGAAGAGAAGTGCCTGGGGACAGCATGTCCTGCATGAGAGGTAGACTATAAATGTGAAGAAAAAGCAGCACAGGCGAAGTAGTTGGTCTGAGATTCAGACCTGGAACCAACCGAAGGTCGAGTCCGAGCCTTGACTGCCCCCAGCATCCACCCCCATTTCAGAAGGACTATGCTTTTCACACAAATGAGACTTCTACGCCGACTCTCTTACGTGAGCTGCTAAAAAAGGCCACATGTGAGAGAATATCTGCATGATCCTTCGCTGTAGTAACAACGCATTGTAATGCAGATTGCCTCAATTTCCTCTAAATCCCTGAGATAAAACTGGAAAAAAACATTTCGTCAATAGCGCAACTACCATATGTGTTAGTGTGAATAAATGGGAGCATGGAATGCTCAGAAAGAATTACTGTTTATCTGGCTGAAGAGAGACAGGCTCCTGGGAACTGGTTATTCTTAGCATTCTAAATGCTTTCCACAGTATTGTCTCCGTGCTCATTTTAAAAAAATAACCCAATTCCTCCCCGTCTCGCAGTTTCTCACACACAGGCACACTCCTATTTATTTTATTTATTTAATATAATTTTGAGACTGCTTTTAAGAGGGAAACCTTCTCAAGGTTGCAACGCGCAAGCCAAATGTGCAAGGCACACAAAGTACAGCAAAAACAATACATGGTAACAAATATTTATTCAATGCATGAATTCAATCAAGGATTCAATACTTGTAGATCAGTAATTCAGAGAAGCATTCAATAAATAAATGCTTGTTCGATGATGCATTCGTACACAAAGATTGGGTGGAAGGGAGAGATGTGGAGATAGATATATAAATGGAGGACGGAAGGACAGAAGGATGGGAAACAGCCTCTGCCATTGTTTAGGACAGCTTTACTATTAAGGTGCAGAATAACCTGAATTAGATCAAAGTATGACCTAGTTTACCCCAGTGGTTCTCAACCCTTTTTCACTTGTGTACCCCTTGGCCACCATAAATTATGCCCTTCATATTAGCAATTTGTAATTATAGTTGCAGTCATTTCCGCCATTATTAATTTTTCTCGTACCCCTGAATGTCCTGGTTTGGACCCTGGAGGCACATGTACCCCAGGCTGGGAATCATTGCTCCACCCTAAAATAGTTTGCAAGGAAGGAAAGTGAAAACATGCTCTTGTAGTCGGGGCAATGGGGTCAGTCTCCCCCTGCCAAAACCATTGCTGACAAGTTAGATGAACATCCAAACCCAGATCTCTTAGTAGTTGAAGGACAGACAACACATCATCTGGAGAAAGTGGATGCCATTGGATTACTTGCAAGATCTATACGCACATGTAGGTATACATCTGAATGCACATCCTCAGCCATATTCCAGCCCAACAACTCATGGAGACTAGGTACAAATAATGCTTGGTTAGAACCAAAATTGTGCTGCACCACACTGATGGATAACGAAATTGCTGGAACAATGAGGTGAGATAAGACATATCTGCCTGGTCATGAAGGTACAGAGACATGCCCCTTTCTTCTCTGAAACTCAGCAATGATAGCAATGGAAGGACCACATTCTCTTTTTGGTGATGCTGTCATGAATGCAAATTTGGTTCGATCTATGGGTCTTTGATGGTGAATTATCTGGAACCATGCACAGGTGAAGTGCATGGTTTCAGATTTACAGTGAAAAATGGCACCAAAGGAGCAGAAGAATATGGAAGTGAAAGGCTGCAAGGAAGTGTGGAAAAGTGGAATGTAGATTTCATCTTCTGACATGAAAAGCTCTTCATGGAAACTTGAACCTTCTGTCAATGCAAGACTGCTCTGCATGGACATGTATGTGTGAACTTATGTATATGTTGGAAGCCGTCCCGAGGCTTATGTGAATGGGACGGCATACAAAAATTCCAAATAAATAAATTCCAAATAAATAAACTCGCCCAGGGGCTAGTAGTTGAGAGCAGCTATTGAGTTATGATGCCTCCTGCAGGCTAGAAAGAGACTTCCAGATTTCGTTCAGTCCAATGGGTGGACTAGTCATGTCAGTCAATGGGAAATTTGTTCACCAGGAATGGGAACAATGTGACAATGGAGACATTGGGAATGAGATATTTATTCAAGCAAAATTTGTTTGCTTCAGTGGCCACTGCCTGTTAAATCAGTAACGGCACTGATATGAATGGGATTCCTCAGAAGTACATTTCTTTCCCTTCTGTTTTCCTATGAACTTTTTCCTGAGTAACAAATACACATGCAAGTATTATAATGTGATTCTCTCCTGATTTTTGTCTGTTCCAGTTTGATAAATTCTGAAGTCATTTATTCAGTAATGAAGTCTATTGTCCATGGTACTGTGGAGACAGCCAGGGACCCACAAGGGTAACAGTCAGCACAAAAGCACATACTATTGAAATGATGCGCCATTCAGCTCTGTTTTCTATAGCTGTCCCACTGCACAAAGCTGAGCAATACATTCCCCAGAATGGAGCACATTTTTAAAGTGCTTTGCTCAGCATTTTATTCTTCTGACTTCTATTAAAATTAATAGGAGTCATGCGGCTGAAACTCCACGGAATGCGCACGGATTGATAGCACAATGCACAGCCGTAAATGAATGCTGGGTTGCAGAAGTGCTCGGTACAAAAAGCCAATTTTTTTGCTGGGATCTGCGAGAGTCTATTTCCCAGTCCTCATAGCATTAACTACCTGTTGCTAACTGTGCAGTAAATAGAGGTTGAAGCTCCATGGCTAGCCATGGGAGAGGAGAGAAAAAGAGCCACGCGAGGTGATGGAGTGTGGCGTCACAGTTGACTGGGGGTAATGGCAATGAAAACAGGATCCTGTGTTCCCCTGTCTCCCCAAGTGGTAGAACATTCCTGGGTGGAATTCAGAGTCAGGGCCAAACTACACATTACACTGATCACACAGCTAAACCCCTCTCTGTATGCACTCGCTTATTTAGTTAGACAGGTCATGACAAGTGACACTGCATGGCTTTGACCCTGTGTGAAGTTTTGCATGGAAGTGCCTGAAAGATGCTCAGGTTCATCATGGTAACTCTTCTCTCATTTACCATGTTCTTCCTTCTCAATCCTCCAGGTGGCATCTAAGGAGGGACTACAGGGAGGAGTTGGAGCTCCTCGCTTTGCCAGCTGCCAACATGAGCTCATTTCCATTCTCGGTGGTTGCCAACCAGTCTCTGCTGTACAAACAGGCTGTGTGCCCTAAAGGGCAGCATTGAGGACCTGGAGCTGGCCAGGGGCCCTTCCTTTTGACCCGGGGGGGGGGGCTGCAGGGAGGACTCTCCTGATCCAGGCCCACACAAAAGGGTTTGGTGGGGAGAACCTGCTCAGCAGCACCCGAGTGAGGGCCCAGTTTAGCAGCAGAGGTTGTTCTTCCTCTGCTGCCAGAGGAAGAACAACATAGGAGGAGCCAACCTAGAAGAAATATAGCAGTGGTGCAAGGATTGCAGCCTTTTGGGACCTGTTCCTCCAGGCAGAAGATTGCCCCTTGATGCATATATGTGGCCATCATTCAGAAACCCCTGCACAAGCATGCATATAACCATTACATGTGCAGGACGGTACATGTTTATTGGTCCACAACCTGTGTGCAGTGTACCCGTATTGGCAATCATCTGTCAGTAACTGTTTGTGAAGATCAACAGTCTGTATTCGCATATGCACAGGTTGTATTGACATTAAGCGCAGCATACAAACATCCTTCTTCTCTGGGCTTCTCCTGATCCCTGAGTTGTTACGAAGATAAACAGGGAAAGGACGACTTTCCTGCTAGTTGCCTTGTGGAGCTTTCCTTGAGGAAGAAGACCGGCACGAAAAGGTAATGTTTAGATTGCACTTATTGTGTGGCTATGCGGCATGTTTGTTTTTGTTCCCGGCTCATGGATTCCTTTCATAATTACGTCTTTCAATCTAGCATGCCAGGAGAGCTCTCCAGTGTCCTGAAAAGGAGCTGCTAAAATCGGAAGGCACGCATTTAGCAAGAGAAACAGCAAGTGGTACCTGTTCATGTCCTAGCTTTTGTTTCTGCTATTTTTAATAAATTGGCATGGTAATTATATTGCTATTAAAACTGTTCTATAGGAAATATAAAGGGTTACTCTGGCTAAAGTCCCATTCGCAGAAGTCATCAGTCCCCAGCGCAGCTCTCCAGTTACCATCCTGACAGGGTGCATGTAGGAAACTGTCAATGGAGAAAAAAGATTCTCCAATGAACGTTGGATGTTTTAAGGACCAAGGGAGTCATTCTTTCTGACAGACGGTTGATGAAGAGAGCAAAAGAAATGGGAAAACTATGGTGGAATCTTGTGTGGTTTACTCAGAAGTAACATAGAGGGACATAGCTATCTAATTTGTGTACATCTACCCAGTAAATGATATTTTTTGGATTTCTTCCAGATAAATGTAACTATACATTTTCCTTGAAAAATCTAGTTAAATTTGGCTACACCTGCCCCTGGCTGATTTGAGTCCTGAATTTGGCCCATCCCTGGTTGGCTGAAGCTCCACAAAGCTTGGACACGGAAATTCAACGGTGTGATGGTGTTGAGTAGGGCCACAAATTGTGCTTGCTTACAGTCTATGTACCGCACACCACCACATTCAGTCCAAGTTCCATATGGAGGATGGAGAGCCTGCAACCCAAGAAGCCCCGCATTGTTCTGGTCCTATATTATATTATCAAGCCACTAACCCTTCTTGCATTGCTAGACAAAGTCCAAGGGTTGTTTCCAGTTTGCTTGTATCAACTTACAGACTGCATTTCATTTGGGCCTCCCTTTGCAACGCCAAGCCTGCCTTTCCTCTGCAATCTTCTTCTCTTTTATTTTAGCATTAAGAATCCTTTTTTACCTGGGACAGGTGGTAGGTGTTCATCTTTGTAATTTTCCAGAACTTTCATCAGATTCCTTGAGGAAAAAAATGGGGTTACATTGGCTTTTTCTAATTCTCTGGCAAGGAGGCTGAAATCACTGTAGGAATGATTGAGTAAGGATAGTGTTGTTGCTCGTTGCTCGTCGCGAAGTCGAGTCCAACCCATCGCGACCCCATGGACAACATTCCTCCAGGCCCTCCTGTCCTCCACCATCCCCCAGAGTCCGCTTAAGCTCGCACCAACTGCCTCAGTGACCCCATCCAGCCACCTCATCCTCTGCCGTCCCCTCCTTCTTTTGCCCTCAATCGTTCCCAGCATCAGGCTCTTCTCCAGGGAGTCCTTCCTTCTCATTAGGTGGCCAAAGTATTTGAGTTTCATCTTCAGGATCTGGCCTTCTAAAGAGCAGTCAGGGTTGATCTCCTCTAGGACTGACTGGTTTGATCGCCTTGCGGTCCAAGGGACTCGCAGGAGTCTCCTCCAGCACCACAACTCAAAGGCCTCAATCCTTTTCCGCTCAGCCTTCCTTATTGTCCAGCTTTCACAGCCATACATTGCAACGGGGAAAACCACTGCTGAATTTTCCAAATTAGTTGGCATATTGAGTGTAGCACTTTTACTGCATCATCTTTTAGGATTTTGAATAGCTCAGCTGGAATGCTGTCACCTCCACTAGCTTTGTTGTTGCTCAGACTTCCTAAGGCTCATTTATGGTGACTTAATAAAATCCGCAAATCTAACCCCTTGAATCCACCAAATTTAACCAAAGTGTACCTTCTATAGTTTGACACAGTTACCTCAGGGAACAAGGTCCCTTGTAGTTCGACCAAAGGCTGAATTTAATTATAAAATTACATTATCTGTGGTGCTTTTTAAGGTTCAGCAATTTTGTGGTTAACTTCTTTAAACATTCTTGGTTGAATAGTAACACCCACTGCTTACTTTGCAGTTTGCCAGTAAGATCAAAACTTTATTCTTTGTCCTTTCTATTTAATGTATCTCCTAAGATGCCAAATCCTCCACCATTCCAGTGAAAACTGATGTAGTTAATACATGCATCTTTCTCCTAATCAGCTTGTCCTCCTTCGGTACTCTTTCACTCATTTATCTAAATGTCCTATTTCCCTGGCTGCTTGTTGTTTGTTTTCTGCCTTTAGCAATTTCCTTCCCAGTTTCCTTGCAACCACTTTCATTTTTTGACTTTTGGAAGAGTTTGTCCCCTTTCAGTTGGGAAAGACTCACAAAGGAAGAGTTCCTGCCTTTTTGACATCCTGGACATTGCAATTTGCCTAGCTGGCATCATCCTGAATTTCTTTGTACCCTTTCTCATTTGAGTCCTGTTGCAGTGGTATAAATACAGTCCAAACACCCTGAAGGGAGCTGATGGGTGGTTGGTCGGTCCATCGGTCGGTCTGTCCATCCTTCCTTCTCTTTCACCTTCTTTTTAACCAACTTCTTCATTCTTGAGAAACTGTCCTTTCTGAAATTAAAGGTGGCTTTGTTGGATTTTCAAGGCAATTCTCCATTTAGCCAACTTAACCGAACTGCCTTGCAGGCATGGTTCTTGAGCAGCTGTTAATGTTTAGGTCACTAACAAAGTTTGGGCATCCTTCCATATCAAATCAAAGATGGCTCCCCATGACTAATTGTTCTAAAGGCAAAAACTGATCATATCTGCGCATGTCGCCTCCTGGCACGCTTGGGTCTGCATCAAGCCCAGCCAGTGCAACAACGGAAGACTCTTGCTGCCGTATTCTCTCTCGATTCCCTCCTCGAACTCTTTCTTTATCTCAGAATCACTCAGTGCTTTGATCAAGCACAGCATTTTGCTTGACCTACATTTCTCTACCGCAATTCTGCGACTGACGGTGTCATGCAATCCCATCCATGCTTCTCAGATGTAAATTATACTTGGCTCAGTGCAGTTTACACTTGACAAGGGTTCTGCTTCCAGATTCTTTGCAGGATCAAGGTTTGTGTTCTTACACCTATTTTTCCCTGGGTTTCCTTTGTCTGCCTTCCTATAGGTTCCGTGACACAGTCACAAGGTAGTATAGTGCAATAGCAGAACTGCCTAAATACACAAGCTTTTAATTGCACCTTTTCTAAATAATACCCCACTTTCCCCAATAAAAAGCAAGTCATGGAAATGCTTGCAAAGCACAAGAAAGGCCTTGGGAGAGGACAAAATTTTGTAATGGATCTGCAAAGGACCGAGATTGAGGACTCATAGAAACATAGAAACAGAGCGAGTCAGAAGGGGCCTCCTGGGCCATCTAGTCTGACCTCCGGCACCAGCCGGCTCCGCTCATGACATGCCCACTATGTGCATGTCCAGCCTATCTTTGAACACCCTCACCGATGGGGCCTCAACGACTTCCCGTGGAAGCCCATTCCACGCCCTCGGGGTCCTAACTGTCAGGAAGTGCTTCCTGGCATCCAAATTGAACTTTGGCTCCCTGAGCTTTGCTCCATTGGAGCGCATCCTGCTTTCCTCTGCAGGGGAGAACAGGCCTCTCCCCATCTCCATGTGACACCCCCTCACATACCTGTATGTTGCCAACATATCCCCTCTGAGTCTCCTCTTCTCCAAGCTGAAGAGACCCAGTTCCCTCAGTCTTGCCTCATACGGCATCCCCTGCAAACCAGCCACCATCCTTGTGGCCCTACGCTGCACTGACTCCAACCTGGCTATATCCTTCCTGTAATGAGGGGCCCAAAACTGAACACAATACTCCAGTTGCGGGCGCACCAGAGTCGTGTAGAGTGGTAGTAATACCTCTCTTGATCTTGAAGCCACACTTCTGGCTATGCAACCAAGGGTGGCGTTCGCCCTCTTGACCACCGCATCACACTGCGGACTCATGTTTAGCCTGCAGTCAACCAGTACCCCAAGGTCCCTTTCACAAGTGCTGCTCTCCAGCCACTTGTCCCCTAACCTGTACTTATGACAGCTATTCCTATGCCCCAAGTGCAAGACCTTGCACTTCTCCACATTAAACACCACCTGTTGTCTCCTGCCCACTTCCATAGTCTGTCCAGATCCTTTTGGATCTGGTGTATCTGCTCCTCAGTTGTGGCCACTGCTCCAGTTTTAGTGTCGTCTGTGAATTTGATCAGCAGACTGTTCACCCCTTCTTCCATGTCGTTAATGAAAAGATTAAACAGGATCGGCCCCAGGACAGAGCCCTGGGGGACCCCGCTTGTCACTGGCTGCCATCCCGACGATTCCCCGCTAATGGTTACCTTCTGCTTTCGGTCAGTCAACCATGCCCTAATCCACAGGACAGTGCTTTGGTGTATCCCAAAACTCCTCAGTTTCTCCACCAGGATATCATGGGGCACTTTGTCAAAGGCCTTGCTGAAATCCAGGTATACCACATCCACTGCATCCCCTCCATCTAGCCATCTTGAAACCTTGTCATAGAATTCCACAAGGTTTGTCTGGCAGGACCTGTTTTTGCGGAAGCCGTGTTGTGTGGCTGTCAGCCTCCTTCCCTATCTAGCATCACTAGATCTCTCACTATTATGAGCCTTTCCATTGTTTTTCCTACAATGGACGTAAGGCTAACCGGTCTATAATTCCCCATGTCCTTCCTACTACCCTTTTTGAAAATTGGGACCACCGATGCCACCCTCCAGTCCTCTGGAACTTCACCCGTTCTCCACGAGGCCTCAAAAATGGAGGCCAGCGGGCGTGAGAGAACCCCTGCCAACTCTCTAAGTACTCTCGGGTGTAACCCGTCAGGGCCTGGCGCCTTTGTAATGTCCAATGCCCTGAGGAGCCCCTCGACTTCAAGGGGGGTGACTCTAATCTCTGCCCCTAAGTCCCCAGCCTCATCCAATCTCCTATACGGATATCCCCCATCCTGCTTTGGGGAGAACGCAGAGGCAAAATAGTCATTTAGCATCTGTGCCTGTTCCCTCATGTCAGTCACTGGATCTCCTTCCTCCTTATTTAGTGGTCCCACCACTTGTCTCCCCTTCCTTTTCCTATTTACATGCTGGAAGAAGCCCTTTTTGTTGCTCTTGATATTCTTGGCAAGTCTCAGCTCGTAATCAGCCTTAGCCTTGCGAAGAATCCTTCTGCAACGGGCCTCCTCCTCCCGGTATACCCTTTTGTCTATTTCCCCCAGTACCCATTTCCTATGGAGGCTCCTCTTTCGTCTAATCCCACTAACCACCTCCTTTCGCATCCATGGCGGCACTCTCCTCCGCCTCCCCACCTTACTGACTAGAGGTATTGTCAGGGCTTGCGCCTGCAAAACCTCCCTTTTGAGTGCCATCCACTCCTCAACTCGCTTACCTTCCAGTAACCTATCCCAGGAGACTTTCCCCAGCCTGGCCTTCAGTTGGCCAAAGTTGGCCCTCTTGAAGTCCCAGCTTCTAGTGCTCGCCCTGCTGCACGTCCCCAGTCCTCTGATCTCAAAGCAAAGGATGGAGTGATCACTCGCATCCAGAGCTCCCCTAATCTGTACTTCATCTATCAGCTCCTCCCTATTGGTCAAGACCAAGTCCAGGATGTTTCCCCCCCTCGTCGCCTCTCGGACCCTCTGTGTGAAAAACCCACCCTCTAGAGCTTCTAGGAAGCGACGTGACCTGGCTGTCACCGCCGAGTGAGTCTCCCAAGTAATATCCGGGAGATTGAAATCTCCCATAATTACTGTGTCTCTCCCCCGAGATATACTTAGAATCTGGCCTGTCAGGACATCATCCAGGGTCTCAAGTTGACCTGGAGGGCGATAACATACCCCCACTGTCAGGTGTCTTTCCCTGTCAAAACCCCTAAGTTTCACCCAGACTGCCTCTACCGAATCCCCATCTGTGCTGCACTCTATCTCACTGCATCCTATCCCTTCCCTGACGTATAAAGACACACCCCCACCTCTCTTTCCCTTCCTGTCCTTTCTAAAAAGGTGATGCCCTTCTATGTTCACATTCCAGACTTGCCTTTCATCCCACCAAGTTTCTGTGATTCCCACCAGATCGTATCCTCCTATTCCCAGGAGAGCTTCAAGCTCTTCCTGCTTATTACCCATGCTCCTAGCATTGGTGTACATGCACCTCAACTCCTTCCCACCACGTCCTTTCCTTGGAGTGCCCAGCATCCTCCTTCCTCCCATCCTCCCTGGTACCTGGCCCCTCTCTGTAGAAGTCCTGTCAGTCCCTGCAGTATCTCTAAAGCCCTGCTCCCAGAGCCCCGATCCTCCCCGCACACTTGTCCAGTGCAGACACGTTACTGGGGGGCCTGAACCCACCCCCCACTGGCTCAGTTTAAAGTCTTCCGGATGAAGCTCGCTAGAGCATCTCCAAAGGACCTTTTCCCCATCCTCGTGAGGTGTAGCCCATCCCTTGCCAGAAGTCCATTGGCAAGAAAACGAGTGCCGTGGTCGAGGAATCCGAAGCGTTCCTTCTGGCACCACACCCTAAGCCAGTCGTTCACCTCAGAGGCCCTCCTGTCCCTTCCTGTCCCAAATCCCCAGACTGGTAAGATTGACGAGAAGGCCACTTGGGCCTTCAGCTCCCTGAGTTTCTTCCCCAAGGCTGAAAAGTCCCTGGTGATCCCGACCACCGCCTGCCTGGCCATGTCGTTTGTGCCCACATGGATCACCAGGAGTGGCTGGTGACCCCCGGAGCGAACAAGACGCTCCACTCTGTCCTTCACGTGCCGGATGCGTGCGCCCGGCAGGCAGCAAACCTCCCTTGTCTGAAGGCGGGGCGGCACACCGCCGCCTCAGTGCCCCTCAGCAGGGAGTCCCCAACAACTATCACCCGCCGCCGTACCTTCTCGGTGCTGGTGGGCAGCCGTGCCCTGGTCCTCGCCTCTCCTGCAGTGGCTCCCTTGCCTCCTGATGTCCCAGGCTGGGGGTCCTGCTGGTCCCCTGAGGCCTCGTCAGCCCCAGCCTCCCCAAGTGGAGAGAACCTGTTTCCCAGCTCCAGATTGGTGCCAGGAGAAGGAGGAGGCCGTGCTGGCCGCCTCCTCCTGTGGGTGACATACCTCCATGTCTCCGCAGCTGCTCCTCCCGTGGTCTCTCCCTCAGCCCTCTGTCGAGAGGGGGGCTGCTGCGGGGGGGCCTGAAGAGCTCTCTCGGCCCTCAGGCACCTCACCTCCTCCTCTAGCAGGGTCACCATCTTGCACCGAGGGCAAGTGTATCCCTGCCTCTCCTGGGGGAGAAGGGCGAACATGTCGCAGCTCTCGCAGCGGACAGCAACACCCGTGACTCCCGCCAAGGCCATCTCCTAGTCTGCCATCTGTAACCCTTCCGAGACCTTACCTTGGTCCCCTGTCTTGTTAGTCCTGCAGTTCCTCTCACTCGCCCAGTTCTCCCAGGCAAAAACCCCACTTGCACACACACACACAAGGAGAAAATAAACTTAAATTTAAATTGGAAGAAAAAAAAACAAAGCACAACAAAGCAAAGCAAAGTGCAAACAAAACAAAACAAAACAAAAACACACAAACAAAACAAAAAACAAACAAACAATCAAACAAACAACCTCTGTGTCTCAGGGAAGGAGTCCCTGGACCGCCCGGACCGCAGCTCAGGGACGCAGACGAGGGACGCCGCCCGAGCTTGGCCCTCTCAGTCCCTCCGGCCAGTGGCCCCCCCCTGCTTCCCCCTGGCTGCTCTCGCTCTCTGGCCCACCCCCTCCCTCTCTGCTGCTCCTGGCCCTCTGCTCCCACCTGCCCAGCTCCTGCCTTGCCTGTGCCAGTCCCCTGGCCACTCAGCGCTCTCTCCCAGCCTGTGCCTCTGCTGCTCTGCCGCTCTGCCAAGAGGCCAGAGCCAAAAGGGCTTGCAGTGGCTGAGCTTGGCCCTCTCAGTCCCTCTGGCCAGTGGCCCTGCCCCCTGCTTCCCTCTGGCTGCTCTAGCTCTCTGGCCCATCCCCTCCCTCTCTGCTGCTCCTGGCCCTCTGCTCCCACCTGCCCAGCTCCTACCCTGCCTGTGCCAGTCCCCTGGCCACTCAGCGCTCTCTCCCAGCCTGTTCCTCTGCTGCTCTGCCGCTCTGCCAAGAGGCCAGAGCCAAAAGCCCAAGAGGCCAGAGCCAAAAGCCTGGGGCATCGACTCATGAGCATGCAGTCGATGCCCCATGTGCAAAAGTTGCAGAAACCTTGTAATAATCAGTGAGCTGCCATTTTCATTGCACAAGTGGAAGGAAAGCCGAGATCTCCCAGTCCCTGTTTCTCCCTTGAAATTCACCCCCTGTTGCACGCCTGTGGGCAAGGTTAAGAAGAAGATGAAGAAAAAACCCATCCCCATTTGAATAGATGGACTTTCCTCTCAGAGGCATGTCTATTTGTTCCCTATCATTGTTCAGGGCGCAGTGGTTTAAACCGCTGTGCTGCTGGGCTGGTTGATCGAAAGGTCGCTGGTTCAAATCTGCACAACGGGGTGAGCTCCCGTTGCTCCGTCCCGGCTCCTGCCAACCTTGCAGTTCGAAAGCATGCAAATGCGAGTAGATGAAAAGGTGCCACTTCGGTGGGCAGGTAACAGCGTTCCGTGCACCTCGGTGTTTAGTCATGCCGGCCACACGACCACGAAGACTGTCTGCGGACAAACACTGGCTCCCTTGGCCAGGAAACGGAGACGAGCACCGCCCCCTAGAGTCAGGCATGGCTGGACTTCACGTCAAGGGGAAACTTTTACCTTTACCTTATCATTGCTCAAAGGGGCTCACAGCAACAGAGATGGACATATAATTGCTGCCTCGCCAACTTCAAAATAGCTTCTTTATTTGTTCATTCCACAACAGTTCCTGGCCAAATTTGAAAACCAGCTTGCCCTGCACCTCAAGTCCAGACATGACTTGCAGCTTCCTCACAGGACAGCTTGTGGGACAGCTCCTGCAACTAAACACCCGTCTGCACTTGCTTATCATGCTGGGTGGGGGCCTTGTCTAGCACAGTCCCAGGCATAGCTACTCCTTGGCTGGTTCAGACAGCACAACAAGCAGAGGTGGGTTTTCACCATTGTTGGTCTGTTGGGCTCATCTGAACCCAGCTGTGGAATGCCACCATGGAAAGTTTGGTCTTTAGAAACCACAATACAGAACAACAGCTTGTTCTATGCTTTCTCTGCACCACCATGGTTTGCCGTGTTGGTTGAACCCAGGATTGTGGCTTCCACAGTCCTGGTATGCAAAGGCCACAGTCACCTGGAAAGAGTGGCGACTGCAGGGGCCGCTCCAGCCATCCAGCCTCTCGGAGGAAGAAGCAGGCAAGGAACGATGCAACTCGGGTTTGGATGGCAGGTGCAGTGGCTGACGGCCAACACCGGGAGGACAAAACAGGGAGGATGGAAACCACGGTAGCAGGGAAGCCACTTGGCTGCCTGTCAAGTGAATCATGGCAGAAAAATAAAGCACGGCAACCATGCAGTTTTGCACTGTGTGAAACGCGCAGAATAGATCAGCCTGTGAGCCGGCGAGAAGCGGGGCATAGTTCTTCCACTTTCGTCTTCTGCTGTTTCTTTCACTTGATAGTGCATTATGCACATTGGCCAATGACAACTGCTTAACACAGACCTGCTTACTGTACCTGATCATATAATTATTGCAAAACACTTAGTATGATAATGCTTTCTTGGTGCTTTGTTCATTGTGCAGAGAAGTCTGACTTCGGTGCGCCTTATCGCCTTTTTAATTACATGTAATTTAGCTGTTGTGAACTAATTGTGCATTGGACCAAAACATCTCCTTGTACCATATCCAGTTCTGCCAAGAAGATTTGCTCCTTTTGGCCTTATAAGTGGGTTGGTACTCATGGAGCACCTCCTCCTGCTTACAAACGGGATTACTAAGAAAATTGAAACCAGGATGCTAACAATGAAAGTTTCCATTGTCACGCACAAGTGCCTGGAAAGTGTGTCTCTCAGCACTTCCAGGGAGCCACTCCACACATATTCAGGAAGTGATTAAGGTTGGCAAATTGCTGCTAAGGTTTTACATTCTCCATCTTGAGAATACTTCAGTGATAGTGTACTTGAATTGGTGCAGTCTTGATAAAAGGCAGTTATTGGATAGAAAGCCGTGTGGGAGTAGCCTTCAGAACATTTGCTGGAAGACCACTGTGGTGTTCACTCTCAGAGGATTTATCGTGCTTGGGAACAGAGAGAAGAACAAGATCGGCAACATACCCATTTCTCTTGACATTCGGGCTTTTTGCTTTGCTTTCCCTTCCTTCTTTTTCTCCTCATGCTGAAGTCAAACTCTTGGCCACCAAGAACAAGGACCTGGTGTATTTTGCTTGCAATCATGCAAGGAGAAGCATGTGCACCTGGCCTGGGAAGAAGACAGACTTGATTCTATGAGGTCTTTGGGCAGTTGGTGGTGGATCAGCCAAGCTTCTAATTTCCAGGCATGTTTGTATTGTGTACTCATTCCTTACTCATGGTTTTAAGGCATTCTTCAGAGAACAGTATGACCATTCCAATTCACTTGTGTGTCCAACCAGCAAGTAAGATGGGGGCTTTCTAAAATTCCAGACAAGAAAAATACAGCATTTAATTTTGAAAGAAAGTAAGTGTAGTTTCCACTTGTGTATTTGTGCTGTTCTACTATGCCACAGTGCCACTTAGAGGTTATGATATGACAAAGCAGGCAAGGCAGGCCAGGCCAGGCCAAGCCTTCTTGTATGGTGCTTGGATCTCAGTTCTGTAATACAACCAGAAGGAGACACAATGGGTTAACAGCATTATGTAAATCAGCTTCCAGTAATTTGGCCAAAGCAAGAATAGAACGATCCTCCCCTTCCAAAATTAAGCTGTTGAAAGGAAGGCGGTCTGAGTGGGGTTAGTGTGGAAGGACCGTGGTCCTCAGCAATTCTGGTATTCAGCAAAGTTCCTGGATTCAGTCTCCTTAATTCACTCAAACAAGCAGTCCTGTGTATTTTCCATGATCTCTCTCTCTCTCTCTCTGCATGTTTTTTAAACCATGATCTATCCAACACACAATCAAGTGGTGTCAGCGATATGGTTTCCATCCTCCCTGCTCAGTCTCTCCCACCATTGGCATGTATCCCATCAGCCAGTGCTCTTGACATCCAATCCCAAATTGCATCACTCCCTGCCTGTGTGACCTGCCTCTTCCTCTTCGGTCCACACATAGAGGCTGGATGGCTAGGGTGGCTCCTGCAGTTGCCACTCTTTCCAGAGGACTCTGTGGTAGCTGCATACCAGGACTATGGAAGCTAGGATCCTCGCATCAGACAACAAACAATCCATGGTAGTGCAGAGAAACTATAGAGCAAACCATTGTTTCTTGTTTCATGGCTTCTAAAGATCAAATTTGCCATGCTTATGGAAATACCACGACTGGATTCAGACAGCACAGAGGACCAACAATGGTAAAAAGCTTCCATGGCTTGTCTGAGCCCAGCTGCTAAGTTGCGGAGGGAAAAAAAGAGAGCTTCCGTTTTCTCCACAACTTTGTTGTGGCCTGGACCACCCTTAATGTTGGAAGTGCAGTTAATTGAAATGTTCGACTTCTGAAAATGGAACGAGCCTTGTTATTTTTCTTCTTAGCATGACACTCTAGGTTTTATGCTTTTAATCACCATCTGCTGTTCAATAAATGCCAAATTGCTCCTAATGGACTCTTGTAGCATAGGGTTTTTAATTTGCTTTTACACTCAGTGTTCATTGTTGGCAACTCAGTGCTTCTCATATACAGTTTTCATTTCTCACATAGTACCTGGGGTCCTTTTGAGGCAAATAGCGGCTGCATATTTCTTTTTTAAAAAATCACACACACACACACATGCATATTCTTCGTTAAGGCAGTAAAGGGATGTTGAAAAGCTTAAAATGTTCTCTTAGCAACACCAGTGATAGCAATTTCCCCCACAGAGCATAAAAGAGCACACAGCAATAGACCTCCAGAAAGGTTTGTGAGAATCTCTGGGACATCAGATTATATGAGAAAGTGAATTGGCAAGAAAAAGAAATCAAGAAATTGGCAGTCTCTGTAGGACTCCAAGTTCCAGTAGCCCCAGTGTGCAACAAGTGAACTCCAGTATCAGAGGCCATATGCCTATGTAGACCAGTTGCTGGGGAACATGGGCAGGGAATGCCTCTGCCCTCATATCCTTGTTGTTGTTGTTTCAAGTCCCAAAGTTGTGTTCGACCCATTGCAACATCATGGACAACATTCCTCCAGGCCTTCCTGTCCTCCATCATCCCCTGGAGTCCACTCAAGCTCACACCAACTGCTTCAGTGACTCCATCCAGCCACCTCATCCTCTGCCATCCCCTCCTTCTTTTGCCATCCATTGTTCCCAGCATTAGGCTCTTCTCCAGGGAGTCCTTCCTTCTCATTAGGTGGCCAAAGTATTTGAGTTTCATCTTCAGGATCTGGCCTTCTAAAGAGCAGTCAGGGTTCATCTCCTCTAGGACTGACCGGTTTGATCGCCTTGCGGTCCAAGGGACTCGCAGGCGTCTCTTCCAGCACCACAATTCAAAGGCCTCAATCCTTCGGCGCTCAGCCTTCCTTATGGTCCAGCTTTCGCAGCCATACATTGCAACGGGGAAAACCATGGCCTTGACTACTCATTGACTTTCTGCCACTGTGGGAACAATAGTAGAAAGAGGAAACTGAAGGTAGGGGGCAGGAGAGAAGGAAGAAAGAGAAATTTGCCCACAGGGGACAAACTGAGCTGAAACCACCTGGATGTTGATTCTCTCCCTCTGCAGAGATCTGAAGTAAGGCCTTGTGTTCCTTGCCTTGGACAAGCACACTGTGGTTTGCCTTTACTTGTTAGAAAATTGCACCTAAAATTGTTGTTAAAAATAGGCCTATGTTACCACAACATCTGAAGTCCTGTGCTGCTCCAAACCTGGTTAGAACTGTCCCTGGAAGTTGAACGACTCATTTCTTGTAGTGTGAAGATTGCACCCCAGAATATTGGGAAGTATCCAGCTGTGTTGTTCTCTCAGCATCAGTGAAATTGCACCACTGGAAACTAAGGCTTGAATGATGCACAAGAGGAGAATCCAGCTATAGTTACAGTTAGGTATTCACAAGTAGGAGTGCACCACTGCCACAAGCTCTTGCACAAGCATAGTGCACAAGCTCTTGCACAAAGGAAATTTTTGTGGGAGCTCTGCTTGCACTACTTGCATTTCTGGAACAATATTGTTGGATATGGACGGTTACCTGGAATGGCATAGTTTCATCTCTTCCTTGGCTGCCCTCATATCTTTTGTCCACGTTGGATGCCCTTAGGATATATTTTAAGCTTTGTCAAAGTCCTTTGTCAATAAGCAGCATTCCTGCAGACAAGAAAAGCTTTGCACGACCCAACTACTTAGGTGGATGCTAGCAAGATGAAACAGGCATTCCAGCGAGCTTTATTATTATTGCATAGCATTTCTGTACTGCCCGTAGCCAAAGCTCTCTGGGCGGTGAAGAGCATTTTCAGTCACCCGTCCAGTTTTCAGCAAGGCCGGATCTTGCTTAGCTTCCACAATCAGGAAGGATGAGGTGACATGGAAGCTATTTTCTATAGCTTCAGGTAGTTTTATGACTCCCTGACAGCATTTTCATGCATTTGCAAAAGAGCGAGGACACCAAAATTATCTGCAAAGAAAATAGAGACAACGGAAGATTAGTCTTCCTAGAAAAAAGCGATGTTGCTTATTGCTGTATGCTAATGTAGGTTACTGTATAAATTTATCATGGCTTTATGAGAACCAAGGCTGGGCTGAAAAAACATGAACCTGTTTGCAATTCCATCTCCACCAGTAAAATGAGAATCACCACCCAAGAAAATTGAGATTAGGCAGGTGGTAAACTAACCTAGGACCGATTCGGGCTTGAGAATGCAAGGCAAATGAATACCACACTTTCCCCCAAAGGTGAAAAGTCATGTCTAAAGCAAAACTTCCAACATGATCCTGCTTCTGGATAAATACAAGCTGACTGAACTCAGATGAAATCTTTTCACAGTCTGTTTCAGTGCACGGTGGCTAGAATTTGACCAACGTTGATTTGAAAGGCCGTATCTTTAGGAACGTAACCTATAATGCACTAAAGCCAGTGCTACTGATGTTGTGCTAGTGCAAACTTGTGCTTGTGCAAGGGAACTGGCACAAGAGGAGGCTGCACTTGCCACCAACATTTGGCAATATCAAACAAATTCGGCACTGGTGCATTCACCCGTTTTCCCCACTGGGTTACTTCCATGGCACTGGCTTTCATTTACCCTAGTGGGATGAATATGGACAGCAGCGGGAGCCTTCCTATGGCTAATTAGCCTGATGCGATTTAGGTCTCAATGATTTGTAAGTGGATTAAAAATGCGGGAGAGTCCTGTGGTGATATGAATGGACTGAATGGTTCTGTGAATCCCTAGCATACAGTTACAGACAATCCGGTGCTCTTAATCCAGGACAGAAGAATGATTTGGACTGTGGATTGTACCTGGACAGGAGGAATCAGGCTTCGACACCTGCTCAGTCATTGTGTGACTTTTCTCTAGCCCCTCTCCTCTAGCTGAACCTAGTTCCTGTGAAGATAAAGTAGCTTTTTGATGGAAGGGTGGAATGAGAATCACTTCCACTGGTTTTGACTGTTCCTTCTCCTCCTGGCGTCAATGCTCACCTTTGAACAATGCATCTAACATGCTTGGCCTGGTGGCAAAGGAAGGAGATAAAGGAATGCCAAGAGAGATCATGAATCTTGGCCTTTTCTTTTGATATGCAATGGAATGGAATCAGTGAAGAATGCTAAATGGGTATCTGATTTGCTTTTGGAAAGATATTCATTATATGTCAATTCATTAGGACTATTTTTGGAGGTTTCAGACAGGAAAAAAATAACTCATTTGCAAGCAATTAATAGAGAATTACTTTGGCAATACAATTTTGCATGCTGATGAAACATTTATATTTGAATTACTTTCAATCCACTTCAAATATAAACTTAGATGTTTTCTCAGCAGATAAATTAGCTATTTTGTTAATTACCAATTAACCAATACTCCAGTTCAACATCTGCATTCCAGAGAAAATTAGGGATTTCACTTGTCGACCGAAATCGAAGTCTTATAGGGCCTTGATCTTAAAAGGTTACCTCCCCACCGGCTGCTATGGGTTCAATGTGTGGCCGGATCGTTCAGCTGACAATGCACTGGGGTGATTGATGCTTCCACTCACGATGTGGCATTATTCCCACCCATAAGAACTCACCAAACTGGGCTCTGTGACTAGTCAAAACATCTGCACAGTATTGACTTAGTATTTGGCACTGTCCCCCAAACCTGAAAATAGAAAAAGTGAAGGAAACAAGGTCTGTGTTCAAGATTCAACCATATTATGTCTGTTATCCTAGCCAAGTTTACTTGGCAGTAAATTTAATTGAAGGCCAGTACATTTTAGTTCCAAGTTGCATGCATAAAAGTGGGCTGGGCATCTATTTTGCTGAGTGAATAAGACCATTTTTCAAAGCTGTTAAATGTAACAAAGTTAAAAGCATGAGCTGGCAAATCCCTGGTTAAAATGGTACTTCACCCCTGCACCTACTAGGTAGCTTCAGACAGATCTCTATTACCTTTCCACCTGTAACACAGAGAAGGTGATGATGATAAAACTAGTCCATTGTACCAGAATTTTGAAAAGACGACTGAGACCGGTGTGCAAAATGAAGCACCTGAAGATTTAATGGGCAATTCTATACAGTCAAGTTAAATGTTCAAAAAGCAGAAATTTGATTACAGATCTTCTGCTATTGCAGCTGGTTTAACCCACAGAGGCTTATCCAGGCTGGGAACCAAGCTATTCTTCATTATTTTGACTGTCTTCTGGAGGAAATATATGCAGCAAGAGGCACAAAATCTGAAACTGTCAAGTGTACCGCAAGAAGCAAAATGTATTTTTTTGATGCTTACCTAGAATAGATGCTTATCTGGCAAATTACACAGAAATGGGCTTCATGTTTTCCCCTTCTAATTATTTCCAGGAGAATTATTATTGATTTACAATAATCTCCTCTTCACATTTCCCAGCAACTTGTCTGAAATATGCATAAACACAAAATAGAATAAACATCTAATTGGATTTTAAGCAAAACCAAACACCTATAAAAGGATCCTTATGCTTGCAAACAGCACGTACAAGATCGTTAGCTTTTTCTAGATTGTGGAAATGCCTTCCTGGGTTCTCAAATGACAGAATATTTATCTAGTATTTAATCAAGTAAAGCTGTTTTGCTTTTTAAATCCACATTCCTCAAAATAGAGCATGTATTGAAATGGTAAAACTGCATGAAACAAAAGGAAATTGTAGATAATCATTAGCACTTTTGAAGCAGCCTTTTGCTAAAGGTACAACGTATGGAAGTTTAGATGGAAGAAAGGCCTAGAACGCTCAAGAGCGTCCTGCCAGAGTACCTGGGAATTGTAACTCTAGGCCCTTTTCCCATCTTGAAATGCACATGATTGTACCCCAACTGCCCTAAATGAAGGAGTGAAGAGTAGATTGAATAGGCTTAATTTAGAAAAATGACTGAACCTGCAATTATTCAAGGAAATAATTGCTTCAGTATTTATATTACTGGTGTCATGAACATACAATACCAATAGCTTGGAATGCTGCCAAAATTGGATACAGTCCTATGTGTTACCTATTCACCTATAAAACCCATTTAATCCAATGGGGTGAACTCCAGAAAAATGCCATAGCACAGGTGGTGGGATTTTTTTCTCTCTCGAGAGCTGCGTTGTCTGTCCATGGTAAGACCAGAGCTAGAGGTCAGTAGAATGACCTCCTTCTTGCCCTCTCAGTCTTCACACCACAATTGAACTCTGTTCCACTGGGGATATTGAGTGAGGTCCCATTAATTTGGGTGCAACATAAGCACAACCTTCATTGGCTTTCTGCTAATTTGTGATTTCTATGGGAATTTGGTGTGCGGATCATGGAGAACACCTGAAATCGCAAGATATTTTGAGAATGATGGGTGAAAGAAGACAGGCGGTCTATTCTTGACTGATTCAAAAGGCCATGAAGCAGCAATGGGGAGGGTTCTGTACGAAATGCTCTGAACACCATGCGTCCCCTGTGGGGTGCATTTCAATAATGACTTGATGGTTAGGCATTGGGAACAAGGGGTGGGCCACCAAGGTCCCCACGCGCAGGTTTGCCAAACCTCTTCCTGACAGTTCTTCCTACCATTTGTGCCTCCACGCTGCCATTTGGTTCTTTGCCTCCATCCCAATAACTGAAGGATAAAAACAGTTAATATTGAGATGCGGGTACGATCTGCAGCTCGGTCTTTTATACGTTTCACTCTAATCCCTTTGCAAGGAACTGTTAGGCAGAGAAGGAGGGAATTCTATTTGATGTGACAATATTAGCCACCAGCCGTTTCCCAGACCGCAACCGAAGGAAAAAATTAGGACAAGAACACAGTTGTGCTTATTTCTGCATCGAGCAAGGAAAGCTTTCTGCCTCCAGCTTAGCCCTAGAATGTATTTGCTATTTTGGTCAGTGGTTGGGCAATTTTCATTTTTGGTCTTCATAGACTAGGCAGATGGCATCAGCCACGATGTCAAACCAGATAATGAACAGCAGTTCTCCTCCTAAAACGAAAGGCACTCATATACGCACCCCAATAGCTGTCACATTCAGTTAGAGTGAACAGCTGGTGATGAGCTGAAGCTCTGATTGAGCCCTGGGCATGGTTTTGGGGGCATGTTTCTACGTTCTGGCATCCAGAATCTCTCACCCATGTTTCGTTTTCCTGTTTTCTTGTCTTATGCAGGAGATGTGTATTATTCTTTTCAATAGGAATTTCTAAAGCAACATGCAATGAAGGGAAGTTTTTATACAGCTCGTTGCAAAGGATTTCGGAGCTTTTGACACATAAGGCGCAGGTGATAAAGAATGCTATAGCACTAAATCACATATAATGGGATGCAGCAGGGGTTACATATATATAAGCATGGAAAGGAAGGTGGTTTTGTGAACTACATGAGCATCTGGTAAAATTAACAATAAACCACAGAACACCTTGCAGAAATTAAGATTGTGAATGTGTAGAAGTGGGAGCAAATAAAGGCTAGTTTATCAAACTTCAGCTGAAGTAATTATTCTCAGAAAATAATAATAGAGGGAGATCATGGAGAAGAAACATTCCTGATGGTTACTAGGATTATATGTGGTGTAATGTGTGAATGCAAGATCTAGTCTCGATTCTATAATGCTTGAACCAGTTAGTTCATGTGGATTCCTCCAGTGTGTTTTTTCCTTCACTTTAAGGAAAGAGAGCCTTTGACTATTGGGTGGTATACAAATGAAGCTATTAAATTAATACAAGTAAAGCCCTACTCAGAAGGCTTAATAAAGATGGACCCTGGTGGCCTGGATTGAGATGCTATCCACACCTGGTATATTTATTTTATTTTTAATTGGTATGGCTAGAGATGTATTCTCCAGGAAGCTTGCTTGCTTGCTTGCTTTATTTATTTAAAGCTTTTATATGCCGTCCCCTTGCTACATAGCCTCGGGATGGCTCACAGGAATAAATAAATAAAACAATAACAATTACAATTACAATTATGGCTGTTGAAGACTGTGATCTAATCAGGTTCGGGTTCTTGGGCCAAGTCTGGTAGTTCTGGACATCTCTTTCTTTATTTCTCCAACCTGCACCTTTGCCCCTGCCCTGGGTCCTCAGCTTGCTGGGATCCATGCTTTCCCTGCTTCTGACGCACCTCTCAGCCACTCCCTCTCCCAACAATGCCAAATTTAGCAACACTAAATCTGCACCATTTCTCTCTGGTGGGTCTCCTACAAACAAGAATGCATCCTCTGGCTTATAAACCAAGTAAACTCCTTCTCTGTATGGTTTGCACATGTGGCTATTTGAGGATAATCCCTGTAAAACTTTGGCTTTTTAATTGAGTGGAAATGCATGACCTAATTTCCCAAAGTGTGTTGTGCGTTGGAGCTACATTCCCGAATTTAGAAGCGCAAGATCACAAAGACGCTTTGACGTGGGTTTAGTGCACAGTCTGCACATTTTTAGAGTCCGAAGCCCCTTTGGGATTTGAAGGATTTGGGATTTGAAGTTCCATGTGTGCTTGGACCTTAGGTGTTGGTGTTCCCAGCCAGTGTGGACTGTGGAAATTGACAATGGCATGTTTGGGGGGGGGGGTGCGTGCACTGCGGGGGGAAGGGCAGCTGCCAAGTCTGGTGGGCCCTAAAGAGGTGCAGGGGCTACCTTGAGTGTCCCGTATGCTACTGCTGCACTGACCCCAGGAAAGCTGGGAACTGGGCTTGGGAGTGGCTGGGGATATTCACCCGATAGTTTCGATGTTAGTTTTTTAATTAAATGCTTAAATAGTTAATTAAATGCTTTGATGCTTTTATTGTTATCTGTATTTTATATTGCATTGTATATGCTTCTGTAAACTGACCAGAGAGCTTCAGCTACCAGGCAGGAAAGAAAGCAGAGGAATAGAACCACTGAACAGTAGAGTTGCAAGGGGCCATGAAGGCCATCGGGTGCAATGTCCTGCTGTTGCAGGACACAACAACACCAACGACACTTTCATACCCTTGCCAAATGACAGCTCCCAGAATTCTTTGGGGAAGTCATGACAGTTACATTGTTACAAAACAGAAATCCATATTTACTGATACATCCAGTGTTGGGAATATCATATTAACAAATTGCATGTATCATTTGACATACTTACAGACGCACCCAGTAAATCCAAAATGAGTGACCAGCAGTTTGAACTTTCCATTGACAAGCTCCCAAGATGGAGGAGGCAGCGGCATTGGCTCCAGCCCAATTTGTTGGTTCCAGTTGCTCTTTTCTGCACTCTTCCCAACTCTAGAATACACTTTCTTAGGTGTGGGAACCAGAATTGCACGCCGCATTTTAAGCGCGGCTGCATTGTAGACTTGTATGGAGATGGCAGGGCACGGTAGTTTTCTTTTCAAACCCTTTCTTGATTATCCTGAATGTGGAGTTTACCCTTTTTCATGGCAGCTGTGCACGGGATCCACCAGGACTCCAAAATCCCTTCCTTGATCCCTTGCTAGCTCAGATTCCTGATACTTGAAGTTGGGCTTTTCCTCCCGATATGCATTGCTTTACACGTGCTTATACTAAACTTCATGTGTCATTAGGATTTCCATTCTCCCAGTCTGAGGAGTTCTGTAATGATCTCCCTTTTCCCATGAGATGTAGTGATGGCCAGGCATTGGGAAGGTTGAAAAGGGAATTGGACAGATTCCTGGAGGACAAGGCCATCCATAGCTACTAGTCCTCATGGCTGTATACTATCTGTGATGTCAGAGACAGAATGCCTAGTGCACCAGTTCCTGGAAAACTTGGCTGGGAGGGTGTTGCCATACTTTGTGGGTTTCCTGTGGACAGCTGGTCTACCAGTACATGACGAGAATGCTGGATTAGCTAAGTCCCCAGTCTGAACCAGCGGGAAGTTCCAACGGAGAGCTCCCTCTGGCTCGCCCCATCCTAGCTGTTCTGCCCCTGGGAGGAGACCACACTGCCAAACCGCCAAGACACCTTCCTTCTATTTAAGGGCAGGTCTTGGTTGCAACGGGAGTGTCTCAGCGTCTCATGGGATGGGTCCCCCCAAAGGCTATGCGGTTATTGACCTCCTGCTCTACTGCAGTTCCTGTGTGTGTCACAGCCGCCCTGTTGTTGTGCCTGAACAATCCAAGGATGTTCCATTCCTAGCTGATTTAGCGCTGTGTCCAAATCCTGACAAATCAGCAAGATAGTCTAAGATTTGACCATAGGTTATTTTTCTAGCCCATGGGGGCAGAGATTGGCCAGAAGCGGGTGTGGATGCAGCTGGATAATCCGGGCAAGAAGCAGCCCTAGGTTGTTCAGCCATTCCACCTGAGAGTAGGCAGCAAGCCTCAGTGCACTGCCTCATTCAAGACCACCCATAGTTTTTGAAAGAAATTACAGGTTGCTTTGATCTGTGAACTGGGCCAGCGATTCCCGGCAATCCACATGCAGGCCTGCTGAAGAGAAAAGAAAAGCAGTAAGAAAATGAAGCTTTCCTTACTGCTCTGAATTCCTTTCTCCTCTACTTGCACCATCAAGCCTATTGGGACAATGAGAAAAATTCTTTACCCTTTGGATTGGTGCAGAACATAACATCTAACTTCCCCGCCCCCCTGTTTCCTAGGAGTTCCTTGAAAATCAAGGCATCAGTGTGAGGGATGTCTTGAAGATCTTTCCCATGTTTATCCATAACTCAGATCATGAAGCTTATGTTGGAAAGCTGCACCAACAAATCTCCAAAGAACACGTGTGTGTGTGTGTGTGTGTGTGAGAGAGAGAGAGAGAGAGAGAGGAGTGGATGCACGTGTCTCCACTGACAGGTGTTCCATATGATTGTTAGATAGCTACAAGAAAGCCAGGGGTGATACTAATATTGCAAAGATACACTGTTTCTGTTCAAGGAGTAATCTGACTTAGATTTGACATGGACTCTCCTCCATCTTCCATTTCTTGGCCACCTGTGGGCTGGTTCTCCTTCAGGTGGCCCACGTGAGTCTCGACTGCACCACTGTGGACCACAGGCAGGGATTCCCATGGCTTAATCTACATGCTCCTCCTTGTCAGGCTAAAAAGATACACTTTCCCTCCACACAGCAACATGGAAGAAGGTTGAGATTGGGAATTTCCTTCTGCTGTCTAGCTTTCCGCATCTATTAGGCTTAGAATACAATCACATGAACTTGCCAAGCTGCAGTCTGAAGATTGCAGGCACAGGGTTCCTGCTTCCACTGTTCTGGTGATGAGATGAACTTTGGTGGGCAGGGAAGACAGATTCTCGGAACGGCATAATGGTTGTTCAGAGTTTAATGATCAGGTTGCATTTGAATGCCAGGAACACAGGCTGCCCTATTGTCTGTTTGCATTCCCTTCTTTCTCATTTGTCGCCCCTTTGTTTACACAAGCATTGTGCGTTTTTCTGTGCTTGGTGTGCACGCAGAAAGAATCTCAAAAAGGGCCAGCCCACATTCTGGGCAAAAAGGTGCGGCGCATCTTGAATCTCGGGGGCTCTTTGTTCATGCAGATCGGGGCCTTCCCCCCCCTGTGAAATTACTGTCGCAGGGAAATAACCAGAGGGCTTTGCCTCATGCAGATGAGCGCGGGTTTTCATAACTGGCTGCTAGTGCCGGAAAAACACTTTGTCGCTTGTAAACGAAGCAAATGTCATGTGCAAATCAAAGAGGCGTGATCAGCGCATGCCTTCGCGTGCCCATTCAGAAAGCTCCCTTTTGGAACCCGGCCATTCTTTGCCGGGCAGCTTTTGATCTCCTTCATACAATCTGACATCACTGAGCAAACAAGCACTTTGATGGAGGGAATCGCCGCTCGTCGAAACAGATGTTTTCTTCCATTTGCATTTTCCCCCTAACAAGTTAGCAGGCAATTTCTGTTAAAATATTGTAATATATGCAGAGATGATGATGTTAAATGTGCAAAGTAGTTTCCTAAGACATGTCCTGTGGTTTTTATGCTAATAATTTTTAGTCAGTTGGGTTCTCTGGAGAGATCAATAGAAGAATCTGAATTATTACTTTTCACAGCGTGGTGCTTCTGCTGCACCCATTCTTTGGGTTTGATGGGGGCTTCGTGTATTACACGGAGGTCTTTAACAACATTTTGGAAAGATACCCACCTGGCCCATACAACGTGCACTGCATTTTTTGAAAATGCTTCAGTGGAGAGGTTTATCATCATCAGCTGCAGCCTCAATAATAATTATTATTATTATAATACACTGCCTAGTAGCCAAAGCTTTCTTTGCAGTTCATAACAAGTTCTCAAAAATACAAAAATGAGATGTGTTTGGCACACTGTGTTTATGTTTAGAGGTTAATCATATTGTGCAGAGTTCACGGCACTGATTTGGTTATGGATTGAAATATTTCTGAGACACCTTCTATGGGTACATCTCATGGTGGGAGCAACATAAAAACACAAATCCATTATCTTTCTTAACACAAAATCTGCATTAATGATCCAGGTTAAGGTCCCTACCATTTCAGAGCTGATCTGAAATGTAACCTTTACTGTTGTTACTCAAGGAAAATAAAAACCCTTACGAATCAGCAAAATGTAATGCAAAATAGAGAGCTTTTGATGGAAGCTCTGCACTGCAAGACAAGGGCTTGGTTCAGACAACACAAAAAGCTATGGTGGTTTTTTACCATTGTGAGTCTGTTGAATTGTCTGAACCCAGTTGTGGCAGTTCATCATAGTAAGCTTGGTGTTTAATAAGTATGATAAGAGACAATGGTTTGTTCTATGGTTTCCCCATCCCACCATGGCTGCTCATGTTGCCCAAACCCAGGATTGTGGTTTCCATGGTCCTGGTATACGACTACTGCAGATTCCCCTGGAAAGAGGGGCAACTGCATGAGCCACTCCAGGCATCCAGCCTCTTTGCTTGGACCAATGAGGATGAGGCAGTAGTCATAGACAGGGAGCAATGCACTTTGGGATTGAAAGTGCATTGACTGAGGAGATACCAACAGAGGGAGGATTGAACCGGGAGGATAGAAACCATGATTAAGAAGCAAACTTTTGATTGTCTGTCAGGTAGATCACCAGTTGGAATTAAGATTGCTGAGAGAAATATCAACAACCTCAGATATGCAGATGATACCACTCTCATGGCAGAAAGCGAAGAGGAACTAAAGAGCCTCTTGATGCGGGTGAAGGAGGAGAGTGCAACAGTTGGCTTGAAACTCAACATTAAGAAAACTAAGATCATGGTATCCGGTCCTCTCACTTCCTGGCAAATAGATGGGGAAGAAATGGAGGTAGTGACAGATTTTATTTTCCTGGGCTCCAAGATCACCGCAGATGGGGACTGCAGCCAAGAAATTAAAAGACGCTTGCTCCTGGGGAGGAAAGCTATGGCAAATCTAGACAGCAAAGTAAAAAGCAGAGACATCACCCTGCCAACAAAAGTGCGTATCATCAAGGCTATGGTTTTCCCAGTTGCAATGTATGGCTGTGAAAGCTGGACCATAAGGAAGGCCGAGCGCAAAAGGATTGAGGCCTTTGAATTGTGGTGCTGGCAGAGACTCCTGTGAGTCCCTTGGACTGCAAGGCAATCAAACCGGTCAGTCCTAGAGGAGATGAACCCTGACTGCTCTTTAGAAGGCCAGATCCTGAAGATGAAGCTCAAATACTTTGGCCACCTAATGAGAAGGAAGGACTCCCTGGAGAAGAGCCTAATGCTAGGAACAATAGAAGAAGGGGATGGCAGAAGGACAAAAGAAGGGGATGGCAGAGAATGAGGTGGCAAGATGGAGTCACTGAAGCAGTTGGTGTGAGCTTAAGTGGACTCCAGGGGATAGTGGAGGACAGGAAGGCCTGGAGGAATGTTGTCCATGGGGTTGCGATGGGCCGGACATGACTTCGTGACTAACAACAACAACAACAACAGGTAGATCATGGCAAAAAAACTGTGAACCCTGCTAACTACACAAGGTTGTTTACTGTGTTGTGTGCATGCAGCAACGTCTCTATATAAAATTAGTCTAATTCTGACTGGTCTTCATAATGTGTTTCAGGGATCCCAGGAGAGTGTCCGGTGACAGGATCAGAAATGTTGGGGAAGCTTCTCTGAAAGGAAGAATGTTGAGTACTTCTGATCTTCTCCAGAAATGCAGAGACATGGGAGAATATGGGTGGATCCTGGATCACACACCCCATTCAAGGTGATCACCAATCCAGTCCCACCTACCTGCCCACCTCTAGTTTCTAAGAAGTGAATATGCTTCCAAATCCTTCATAACATCTATTGGGAGCTCCTTGGAAGATGCTCAGAAGCTCTTCAGTAGATAAGTTACTGTACAAATAGCTGCTTGGAAGTATGAAGCTCTAATGAGTGTTTCCGACTATTAGTATGAAAAATGCTTCCTATCTCAGCAGAACGCCACAATTTCTCCAGCCAAGGGTGGAAAGCAGAGATATGCTTATATTCAGCATTCAGTATCAAAATCTTTTTTCTTTTTTGTCTATGATAAATGAATTGCAATGGCAAAATTCTTCGCAAATTTAGTATTTATCTATCTTCATCATCTTTTAAATTACTTTGATTCTAAATGAATTTATTTAAGAAGAAGATGCCAGATGAATACAGTTACTCTTCTGGAGTAAAAGAGAGGCTGTGATTCTGGCTGACTCTGATCCTAAAAGGGCCATTTCCTTAAAGCTGCTTACTCTGAGTCTAATCCCTGCAGCTGGTGTGTGTGCATATGTGTGTATGTGTGTATATGCAGGAAATGGTTTGCTTCCCATTTTAATGTAAATACACCTAATCCACTCTTTGTGAAACAATATACAGATAAAAACACAGTTATATTTGCACTTTCCCAAATTTTGTGTTGCAGTTCTCAGATTGAGAAAAATGCAAATAATAAGTGAAAATAATATACTGAAATATGTTACATCGGGGAAAACGGCTTGCGAAAGCAACATATATTTGGGGAAAGTGCATATAAAAGGACCTATATTAAGAAAAATGCTCATAAAATATGTATGCATTTCCATTTTGAAAGATATTGTAGATATTTTGAAAACAAAAAAATAGCGAGCTGATGTTGAGACGTGGCAAAAGCAACGTCAGGCTTCTTTGGCCCCTTCCGACGCTGCCGTTCTATGAAAGTTGGAAAGAGTAAGTGAAGCCAACACGAACAGATTGGATATATGGATTCGTTACTCTACTGGTTGCTGACACATTGCAATGTATGTAGCTAGTGCATCTTCAGGGTTCCGTCACCCTGATGGTTGTTGTTGCCCGAGCTCACTGTGGAAGGCCAAGGTGGTCATTTCTATCCAAGCTTGCCGAGTATGTTTTGGATCAGGAGTCGTTGGTTACGATTAGGCTTGAAAGGGTTGGCGTTGTCCTACGTGCATCTCGCATGAGGCTGAAGCAGCCTGGGGTGCCGCCAATACAACACAGCAGAGGCCATCTCCAGTCCATCCTGCCACCCTGGATACCGTGTGACTGGGAACGACTCCCATCCATTGGCTGATGGGTGCCACAGGCAACCTAACGTGACAGTGCTCGTGTTGAGATAGAAACACAGAAACATAGAAACAGACCCAAAAAAAAAAAAAAATGACAAAAAGCAGAAGAAATCTCTTAGCACAGTTAGGGACAGGACAAACGCATGCACGTGTCATGTTCAGTGCTTAGCCTTGGAGGAAAGCATCCATATATTTAGAAGGAAGCTGCTCCTGGAAGCCTGGAAAACAAGTGGTTGCATTTCCTGAGCTGGGTTGGGATGCGAAGAAGTGCTTCGTGCAGCCCCTAGGACTTGGACCGTCTGGCCTTTGACCTTTGAAAGACATGTTGGAATGTCTCCTGCATTTCAAAAACAGCACTGCGAGACTAGCGTTTGAGCCAGACAGTTTGAACAGGGCCAGAAGCACTGCGAATGTTCTTTCAGGGTCAGTGGCAAAGTAGTCAAGCTTGTCTCTCGTTAATAAGATGGGTTTTTATTTTATTATATTTTTTATTTATTTTTCGATTTATATCCTGCCTTTTTCCTACAAAGGGCTCAAGGCAACTTACATCATTCTCCTCCTCCATCTTATCCCCACAACAACAACCCTGTGAGGTAGGTTGGGCTGAGAGTCTGTGACTGGCCCAAAGTCACCCAGTTGGCTCCATGGCAGAACGGGGACTAGAACCCGTATCATCTGGGTCCCAGTCCCATGCTCTTAACCACTGCACCACACTGGCTCTCCAGTGTGCTCTTGCTAGCTTGATGTTCTATAAGCCTTCTGAATGGAAGGGAAAACAGATCTCCATCCCCACTGTGGATGACCTAACCAGTTCCTAAACATCTACCTTTATAATGCCTGCGGGTGTTGTGAGGACAATATTCTGCCCCATTTGGTTTTGTGTCCCTTTTGAGCACTTTGCCTCAAGATGTTCCATTTTGTCTGGAACAGCTGAGCAAACCAGGACAATATGCTTTGGGAGGCTTCACACTTCCACTGGGACTTGGAAAACCTCCACTGAAATGGGCAGAGAAGTGTCGGTACCTCCAAAGGTGGGACCTGCAGAAATGTGCCTGCTTCCTTTGTGCCCACTGAATCAACATCTTATGGTGCTCTCTATCAAAGGGCTAGGGAGACTCTTGCGCATGGGTGTAAGCTTTACCAAGACATACCGCAAACTGCACTCCACGTCCACAAGACTTTCTTTGGTTAAGTAATTTTTTCTTCTGGGGCCACCTGGAAATGACCTTTCTGGATGTTCTGGGTGTCCATCCCTACCCTGTTCGGCTACCACTTCCTCCCTGCTTTGCTTGGTCAGAGCATAAAGGGTGGGTGGCCAATTCCTTTTTCTTCCATTCTTCCCCATTTTTCTTGCTTGGATTTCAACCCCAGTGGCAGCTTCCCCTTTATGCTCCCTCCACAGGCAACTTCCCAGCCTCATTCAGTCCATATCACTTTCCTCCCACATGTTCTCCAGGTAGTCTTACCTGGTTGGTCATAGAATGGCGTCTTTGTTGTAGCTCCACAATGAAACTCCATCTCTGGAAAAGCCCTGATCTTGTCTCTGCATCTCTGCTGGATTCTTTACTGCCTAGACTAAATGAGAAATGGAGGTACCTGTTGGGTTTCTTGCTTCCTTGCTTGCCATGCCTCTTTCTGGACCAGCTCTATCATGCAGAAACCAGTCTGCCCTCTGGTAGAACAGAGCCAGGCACACAAAAAGAATTGGCTTTCCTAGCACATTCAAGTGAAATCCCTTCCAGCCCTGCATGGCTTATTCTCCAAACATGAATCACGGAGATGCATCTGGAGAAGTGCCCTGAGTGAGCATGGCAGGAGAGGACTTTTGCTGTGGGCTCAGCATGTAATTAGAAAGCTGGTCATGGGCAAATCCAGAGTCTCACGTTTAATCAGATCTGGTGGTGAACAGTTCTGCAACTCCTCTGCATTCTGCAGCTTCTGACAATCTCCTTTCAGCCACAGAATAATGATGTGCCTTGCATGGCAGCCCAACTGTTTTAAACATGAATCACTGATCAGCGATGACTGGTCAGGCCTTTTCATCATGTCATTGGGGAGAGAAGTGAAACATACTTTCAAGAAATGGGACATGTGATATCTACAAGCAGGTGGACTGGTTGAGAAACCGCAGCTGACAAAGCTGTCTAATTTGAATACGTGGTACAAGTTTTCAGGCTCGGCTGCTTCTTAATTAACATTCGGTGACAGTTCCCTTAAATTAAAACTAAGCCTATACAGGAAGCAATTAATTAAAAGGGATCTAAATCAGAACTGAACAGGAGCAGGCTTGATGGCTGATGGGATTAGTAAGGCAGGGGAAAGCATTAGTGCAGCATTTAAAGGACGCGTGTTCAAATTTGGCTCTTCTCTGAAGTTAATAGCAGCCATTAGCATCTGACTCACATGGAGCATTGGTGGTCTTTGCCTGTCACAAGACTGGAGGGTTCTGCTGAGGTTTGACTGGAGATTTCCAGCTTCTTGCAGTGCCGACCGAAGGACAGAACTGGGAAAAGTTTTCTGCACGGCAGAATCCATGCTGACATGCCCATGGTTCTGTGGTATGGGAATTATCCACACTTGGAAACTGTTTAATATCAGAACTGGAGTGACTTTGCTTTGCATTAACTATGTTTTTGTTGTTAATGATAATTGCCTCAATCCATCCATCTGTCTGCAGTTTAGAAACAGGGAAAGCAATCCCCAAAGCCCCTAAGAGTTCTGGGAGAACTGATTTGAGTGTTTAAAAATGCTGGCATGCACTTACAGTCCAGCTAGTTCAGCATTCTTCATGTTCTGGAGTGGAGCTGGATAACAACAACAACAACAATCTTATATCACCTCATATAAAGTAAATTGAATTGATATACGGGTGTAGTTGAGGTGCAGGGAGAGGTTAGCTGGGTTAGTGCATTTTCTTTGCCCTAAGAGCCATGATTGTTTGCTTGGGTCTTGTGTTAAATGACTACTTACACCTTCAGAACAGAAGGAGGGAAAGAGGCGGGGAGCATTTGACTGGGTCTCCTTGGGTGGAACACACTGTCCTGAACACGCCTTCAATTCCATCCAGGGCTCAGAAATTTGGTACACTCCTGGGTTTGTGTGTGTGTCTGTGGTGAATTACAGAACAGACAATCTATCACTTCCAAAGAGGAGTTGCTTTTTTGCTTGGTCCCAGTGAAACTAACAGGAAAACAACTACACCAGCCTCAGACTGGCATTAGTTGGGCTGATCCAGGACCACATTGGTAGAGCAAAGGGACCTTGGATCTCACTGACCAGTGGTCATTCTGATATCTTCCCACACTGCCTGACCTCCTGACACCAGAGGGTCTCCATCAAAAATGCATGTTGGCTTTGGAAGAGCTCTCAGATGGCCTCTGATGGGGATGGGTGGAAGATGGGCTTGATACTTTGATAGCTTCTTAAATATCACACAGATGTTTTATGAAAGACTTGGACATCTAATTAAAAGGGAATGAGCATGCACAATACAAAACATCTTAAATAGGTGGCACTGCATTCCATTCCTATACAAGGAGCAATTCATTTTTATTTGAGGAAGCAAATTAAAAAGTGTGGAGGTAACCTCCCATGATTACCATCACTGGCTTCCAAGCTTCTCGATGCCTGTGAAAGAGGGTGAGAATTACAGGTAATTGCACTCAGCCATAACTGGCCTAATGAGGAATGATGTGCATCTTAAACACCTTCGTGACTTCATGCAGGGTGAGATGAGCCCTTGAAAGATGAAATACGGCAGGATGGCAGATGAGGAAGAAAGTAAGAAGGAAAAGAGATGGCTTTTTCTTTTTTCTTTAAAAAAGGATGCATGGGGGTGGGGGGGGGAGCACTGATGACTTCAAAGCCCAAAATGGTGGGTGGGAATTTAGTTTGAGTTTTACAGTGACACTTGCCAAGTGACAGAATTGTCTGTGGCATCCATCCAGCAGTACACTTTTGTACTGCTCTCACACTCAGGAAGTTCTTCCTGACATTCAGCTGGAAAATGGCTTCCTGTAACTTGAGCCTGTTATTCCATGTCCTACCCACTGGATGATCAAGAAGAGATCCTGGCCTTCGAACTACCCTTCAAGTGCTTGTAAAGCGCTCTCCAATCAGCCCTCAGTCTCCCCTTCTTGAGGCTAAACATGCCCAGTTCTTTCCATCTCTCCTCACGGGGCTTTGTTTCCAGTCCCCGGATCATCCTTCCTACCTCCTCTGAACCCTCCCCAGCTTGTCTTCATCTTCCTTAAACTGTGCCCAGAACTGGACCCAGTAGTGCTGATGAGGCCTGACCAGTGCTGAGTGGAGTGAGACTAGTACTTCATGTGAGCTGGACATGATCCTTCTATTAATGCAGCCTAAACTAGCATTTGCTCTTTTTGCAGCCACATCACTGTGACGACTCATAGACAGCTTGCAATCTACAACAATTCCAAGATCCTGCTCACTTGCAGTGTTGTTGAGCCAGGTATTCCTTCTCTTGGAAGGATGCACTGGGTTTCTTCTTCCTCGGTGCAGAACTTGGCATTTCTCCCTACTGGATTTCATTCTCTTGTGTTCAGCCCAGTGCTCCAACCTATCCAGAACACCGTGAATCTTCTTACTGCCTTCAGAGTATGAGCCATCCCAGCCACCTTTGTGCCATCCGCAGATCTGGTCATCGTCCCCTGAACTTCCTCATCCAAGTCATTAATGAAAATGTTGAAGAGCCCTGAGCCCTGAAGTACCCCACTTGTTACCTCTCCCCACTTTGAGAACATGCCATTGATGAGCACTGTTTGAGTCCAGTTCTGGAGCCAGCTGTGGACTCACATGGTCCTTGTGCCTGAAGCCTACTTCAGCTAGTTTGCTGAACAGGATACTGTGGGGCACTTGGTCAAAAGCTTTGCTGGAGAAGCTTGCATGCTGCCTTCTCTACACATCTTTTGCAGTGGGTGCAGGCAACTTTACTCATCCACATCTTAATTCTCCGGGCCCTCGCCTCTTCTGTGTGATTGCAAGTCCAAGCTGTTAAAAGCTACACTTGGTCTCCATCAGTAGGTTGTCTCTTCTCCGCTGTATTTTTGTTTGTCCTCTCCAGTGATGGTATTTCATACATTTTTAACTTTTTATGTTGCTTGCTTGACCTGCAAGCCAGCCAGAGAATATCAGTTGATGGGCAGACAAATACATTGAATAAATCAGATCCGTCAGATCACTGGGCCATGAACCTCGCTGTTAGCCTCTGCTGTGGAGAGAAGTGACAAGCTTTGGCATATTGTGAGCTGGCCCAAGGCTAGCAAGAATGGCCCAGATCCAAGCTGTGTGGCACACAAGTGACTGAAGGATGTTGGCGCGCCTTCTACCCGTCCACCACCACTGGAAGATGGGCGTTGGGCTTGCCATTGATGAAGAGCCGTTTGGCAACAGCACTTGTCCATCTGCATCCGAGCACCCTGCTTGTTCCCCTGCCCAACCAGCTTCTAGACTTGGGGAATGAAACAGTCCCCTGGAGATCAGTGGTTTCAGCATTGCTTCTGCGGAGAAAAAGGCCTCGTTGGTCATTAAGCCTCACGAAGAGGAGACAAATCCACAAATCCCCTTTTTTGCAACCAGCCAATAAGAAACTGTTTCAGGAGCATCCCAGTCTGCTGGTGGTGGCTCAGCGGACTGTGCAGGGCTGGCTCAGTCCAACATTAGGACGATGGGGCGATGGCTTTGGTGGGATGGGCAGGAACTGCAGGACAGGGCGTGTGAACCAAACTGCCGCCCGCCATCACTCGCAATGGAACCGCAGCCAGCTGTCCATCGGGGCCCTCAGTGTGTGGGATCGGGGCTGCTGCACTGGCCCCAGCTCATCCTCTGCCCCAGGAGGAGGCTGCAGGTGGCCCCAGTGGCCCCCAGCATCTGGGAGCCCTTTCATGGTTGCATTCTGAGTGTGCGGAGCGAGGACGTCTTTCCAACACTTCACAGACCACGATTGCTGCTGTGCACATTTGGCTCATTCATTCATTCAGAATTTTGTGTGCTGCTCACTTGTGGGCAGCTCACAAGCACAAGGTGGAAACACAATAAAAACACATCAAAAACTACAACACATTAAAACAACAATAAAATGCAGCAAAAATACAAAACCAAAGCCTTATGGTAATTAGTTATTTTTTTTTTTTTAAAGGAGGGTCTTTGCCTGGTACTGAAAGGAAAGTAAGGAAGGCGCCAGGTGGGTCTCCTTGGGGAGAGCATTCCAGATGGGGGGAGCAGCTGCTGAAAAGGCCCTCCTCCTCGTGGCCCCCCCTCCCCTCCTTCAGGGATGGCTCACACGGTTTGGAGACATCTCAAAGGCTGGGCAGGCACACAGGGGTGCAGGCACTCCGCAAGATAGCTTGATGGCTCACAGGGTTTGGAGAGCTGAAGTTAGATGCATGCTGCAGTTCCGAAATAGCAGGTGGCTTGCGAAGGCTGCAGAAGATCTGTGATTGCTGCAGTTTAACACTGGGGCTTGGTCCCTCTCTGCATTTTCGAGAAATTGTGGTGATGGAATGAAAGGGAGGGAGGTGGAAAGAAGTGGCAGCCAACAAGGTGGGCCCTTCTCTGATTCTTGACCCACAGACCTCATGATAAAAAGCAAGACGCCTGTCCCAATTGCAGCATCAATGCATTAGGCAGCAATTTCCAGCAGATGCCTTGCAGCATTCTGTAGCCCCCAGGCCTCCCTTGCTGCCCACCAATGACTGACCACACCCCTTCCCTCTGGTTTTCCTTTGGATGCCTGAATGCTTGCTGGAGGGTAAATTCTGCTCTGTCCCACAGGCTCATGGCTACACGCAGCACGTTTTCAGTGTGTCACCCATTTGCTCACCACCTGTTCTGCAAAGCAGCACCACCACACAAAGACACGCCCCTGATCACCCCTCCTGATTTCGTACTACTCTGGCTCAACAGTCGTTCCCAGTTGTGCCAATCAACTGCATGAAGGAGCACAAGGGCCCAGTAAAAGTCCAGACAGGAAAGAACAAGCAACTGATTTATTAATTTCAACCATGTGAAAGATGCTGTTTGTTTCTCTTTCGCATGTCCACACAAACATGCTGCTCCCATATCTTTCTTAGGCAACTTCCCATTACCATCACCACAAGTCCTTCTGGGATTCCATGCAGAAATGTAGGTGGGGATAATTTATAACCAATAAAGCCGGCAGACTCATGCAGCAGCGAAAATGTTGTCTCCCTCTGATCCACAGATTACGGAGATGAGGGGATGAATGTATATCAGTAAGATTCCCTGCCGAGATAGTTTTTCAGTGTTTTCAGTAAAAGAAAGATCAAAGGGAAGTGGCTAATTAGCATACCAAAGGAGACATCTCCCACCCCAGAGCCTTATCGTTGTTTTAATCCAATAATAAACAGCCAAGTACAAAAAAAGATTATTCGATAATGGCACACAGAAAGGAAAGCCTTTGAAATATCAGCTTCTGGATTTTTTTTTCCAGAAAAAAAAGGAAAATATTCTTAATTATACAGAATAATGCCAAGACTTTGGGGAGCAGCTTGTGGTTCCTGGGAGAGATTCCTTGTAAAACAACGTTGCTGCTGGAGAGCAGTGTGGATTGCCTCTATCTCATTTTTATTGAGGGGGGGGGGACAACAAAAGACTTCAAATCCCTGCTTGAATCAATGCTGAGCTCTTTTGTCTACAGAAATTAAACACAAGGTTGCTGCCCGCCCCTCCTTTTTTTCTTTGGGGAAAAAAATCTATTGCAGCTTCTTTTCCTAAACTACATTTTGCTTTTGGGCTCTAAATGAAAACCTAATGATAGAGATATTTGTAACTTCCAGGGTAACTTCAAGAAAGCAGACAGTTCTAGGGGAATTTAACAAACTCGTCTTTTTCAGTGGCTGAGATGAACTTGTCGCTAGACCACATCAAGTGACAAACTTTTCCCCTAGAACTCTGGGAACAGTTTGGTGATAGGATAGGCAAAAAAATCAACCTATTGCTTGGTTACAGCATAAGGCCTTCCTCTAATGGGAATAGGACATTTCTGACAGTGTATACTTCGTGATTATAGTCAAGGCTATGGTTTCCCCAGTTGCAATGTATGGCTGCGAAAGTTGGACCATAAGGAAGTCTGAGCACCAAAGAATTGTAGTGCTAAAGAAGTCTCCTGAGAATCCCTGGACTGCAAAGAGATCAAACCGGTCAGTCCTAGAGGAGATCAACCTTGACTGCTCTTGAGAAGGCCAGATCCTGAAGATGAAGCTCAAATACTTTGGCCACCTAATGAGAAGGAAGGACTCCCTGGAGAAGACCCTGGTGCTGGGAACGATTGATGACAAAAGGAGGAGGGGAGGGCAGAGGTTGGGGTGGCTGGATGGAGTCACGGGGGCAGTGGGTGTGAGCTTGGGTGGACTCCGAGGGATGGGGGAGGACAGGAAGGCCTGGAGGAATGTTGTCCATGGGGTGGTGATGGGTTGGGCATGACTTTGCGACTAAACAACAGCAAATATTATTCAGTTATTCAGTGGAAGCCCAGAAAATGCACAGAATGTGGGGATGGACGCAGGGTCCAGCTTTCCATTTCCATTTTTTGGTAAAGTAATGTGGACGTCCAGCCTGTCCTTGAACCCCCTCACCGATGGGGCCTCAGTCGCCTCCCGTGGAAGCCCATTCCACGCCCTCGGGGTCCCGACTGTCAGGAAGTGCTTCCTGGCATCCAAATGGAGCCTTGGCTCCCTGAGCTTGGCTCCATTGAGGCGTGTCCTGCTCTCCCCTGCAGGGGAGAACAGGTCTCTACCTGTTGCATGTTTGACAGTCTTCTTTCCAGTAATTAAGGATTGCATTGTATGAAGCATGTAAACAATCTATTATGAGAGAATACCCACCTTTCATTTGATTCACAATGTTGCTGAATTTGGTGTGAGAAGTAAAAGAAAGATTAAAACTGACATTTTCGAAAACAGATTGGCATTTGCTTGCCCTGATTGTTGGCTTCTCTCTTGTTGTAGCAGCAGCAGCAGCAGCAACGCCCTTCTAAAAACGATTCACCAAATCAATTAATGTGATTATGCTAACACTTTTGCTGAAGATGGCGAGCTATTAACTGATGGAACAAGCAATCACTCTGAGTGGACTGTCTTCTCCTTGTCTCTCTTATTTAATTCATCCACACATAAAGCAGATTACCTTGGAAAAGGAAGAATGGGGAACGACAAAGAATTCAAAGCATTTTTGAGTCTTGTGGATTGCATGGGGGCAGTGACGCACGTATTTGCATCTCTCTTAAAAACGAAGTGGTGCTTTAAAGCACTTTAAATCACCCACATTTTTTAATTGTTAAGGCTGGGCCCCAGAAAAAGGTCTGCCAGGAGGCAGACAAAGGAGTCGTTGCAGGAATGTTTGCCACACAAGGCCAGGCAATGATTCCAGGCTGTCCACTGAAAAAGGAGGGGCCCAGGCAGAGACCTCTGCTGCTACCACACGAAGCAGTGAGCTTCCAGCGGTCTGGGGAACAATGACCAGCCCCCCATTGCCCCCTTGCATGTCTTCACCCCACACACTCCCCATCCATATGCACCACACAAATAATCACAGCCTGTAGGTCACCGTTGCAGTCACCCTTTCCTCCCACAGTGGCTTCTCCTGGTGGGTGGGATCCAAGATCTTCTTATGCACACCCAGCCTCAGCTTCTGGCATCCTTGGACAACTGCTGGGGCACCCAATCCTGAAAGCCCCCCCCCCCCTCCAGCCAAGCCTTTCCTGTTTGCCTTCCTACAGCACCTTTCCATGGCTGTGAACATCCCTGGAAGTTATATAGAAACAGAGTGAGTCAGAAGGGGTCTCCCAGGCCATCTAGTCTGACCCCTGGCTCCAGCCGGCTCTGCTCACACCATGCCCACCATGTGCATGTCCAGCCTGCCTTGAACACCCTCAACGATGGGGCCTCAGCCACCTCCCGTGGAAGCCCATTCCATACCCTCGGGGTCCTAAACATCAGGAAGTGCTTCCTGGCATCCACATTAAAACTTGGTTCCCTGAGCTTTGATCCATTAGAACGCATTCTGCCCTTCTTTGCAGGGGAAAAACGGTCTCTACCCACCTTTGCAACCAGCGTGATACCAATCCAGGCACGTACAGGGAATCAGAATGGCTGCAAGTCACCATTGCCCCCAGACAGCCCATAGCTGGGGTTCCACCAACATAGGAAGTGTTGCACCAGTTTTCTCCAAGCTCGCCTCCATGCTGAACCGTATCTCCTCCTGAAGGACCTTCAGCTGCAAAATAGGGTTGCTGTGAGGCTGAGGTTGGGTGTCCAAAGATAGGCTGGACATGCACATGGTGGGCATGTAATGAGCGGAGCCGGCTGGTGCCGGAGGTCAGACTAGATGGCCCAGGAGGCCCCTTCTGACTCGCTCTGTTTCTATGTTTCTATGTTTCTATGTCCTTTTTCAGAAACCCAAGTTCACTTCCCCCTTATCATCATACCCAGCTCATTAGTTGTATTTGGCTTGATGAGCTACAGGTTGCATTGTTGTTGTTTAGTCAGAGTCACGTCCGACCCATCATGACCCCATGGACAACATTCCTCCAGGCTTTGCTGTCCTCTACCATCCCTGAGTCCACCCAAGCCCACATCCACTGCCCCAATGACTCCATGCAGCCACCTCATCCTCTTCCCCTTCTCCTTTTGCTGTCAGTCGTTCCTAGCACCAGGGTCTTCTCCAGTGAGTCATTCCTTCTCATTAGGTGGCCAAAGTATTTGAGTTTCATCTTCAGCATCTGGCCTTCGAAAGAGCAGTCAGGATTAATCTCTTCCAAGACTGACTGGTTTGATCTCTTTGCAGTCCAAGGGACTCTCAGGAGGCCTCTCAAAGGCTCACCCCAGAGAGTCCCATGTTGCACTAGCTTCATGGGAATGACACCCATGAAGTTCGTGGCCACTATTTTGATGCGCCCTTTTCACAGGACTGTCCCCAGTGCTAACATGCACATTTATCAGGACTCGATACAAAGAAGCTGGGAAAGTATAAATTTGGTTACGGCCATTCTGTATGTTTCCCAGGTGTGCCATCCGCATTTCATTCTGTCATCTGCCCTGACAGAATCAATTTTTTTCTCCCTTTGGAAATGTCTACAGTAAAAGCCACCACAATTTACAAAGTGTCCACTGCCACATCACTTCTTTGTGTATTTTTGGGCTCAGTGTACAAGTGATGGGCAGAGCAGTGCACCAAAAAAGGGTGCGACAGAGGAAAGGCAGGAATGAGATCCAAGATTTATAAAAATCTTGCGCGTGTATTTATTTATTTAATTTTTTTGTTTCCCGTCCTATAAGAAACTCATCCCAGGACGGCTTACAAGAACCGCTACAATCAATCAACAAAGCAACAAATAACAACGTTGAGGTTCTACATATCCTCAGGACAGCTGAGTGAGAAAGGGCTGCTCTGCATTTTCAAGAAACTGCAGCCAGAGACTGGGGGAGAAGGAAAAGCGATGACATTGCTCGAGCTGGCAGAAACCTGGACTTACACGCTAGTCGAGCAAAACTGGATTGAGTCTTTATGACCAAGAAGTGTGAAGGCATGCCCTTTTACTTAGGTTTCTGCCAATTTGCTTTCTTCAGTCTAACACCTTCCCATTTGCTCTAAAGCAGAGAGGCCAAATGTTACCAAAATTGGAGGGGCCTCCTAAGCAGAGCAAGTATTTCTCGAGGTATCCTCCAAAGCCAGACCTCCAGGGATCTATCCAAACGGGTGTGTTTGTTTACCTGTTGAGAAGGAGAACTGATTAGCGTATGGCAAGCAACTGTCAGAGCAAAAGTAATCCGGGTGGAGGTTGCTAATGGCAAGCTGAGTTCCACCAGCAAATGGTACCAGGGCAGCTTGGTTGCATATGGGCTCCTTAACAGCAACGTAAATACCTTTATGTATTATTCAAAGCTTTTTAATCTTGCTCTTCAGTCAAGCTTCCCAGAGCCTTGATAAAGTTGGTCGAGAGCAGAATAAGATCCTTGCAGACAGACTTATAATCTATTATGACACAAAATGAAAAGGACCCGAAAGGGAAGAACGGAACAAAAAGCAATGGAAAGGACTCATTGGCCCCAAACTGGCTAAGTTAAGACTACGTAGAAATAACCCAATTCACAACCCCACAGCAAATCACGGCTTTTCACTGTGACCAAGCCATGATTTGGTAGCTCGGTTGGGTTCAAACAGCAGGATTGCCCATGGCTCAGTGACAACCCCTGCTCAACCCGTGAGTGGGCATTATCATGCTGTGTGAGCTCAGGTGCTATATGAGGACCATAGCAGGGTTCACACTTGCAGCTCCAGGAAAGCTGCCCCTCACAGTGGAAGCAGGGGCACTGCTGGCTGTTCTTTGGGACTGCAAAAGCAACCCTGGAAAGGGTTAAAGGGGGGGGCAGAGGGCAGAAAGTGGAGGAGACTGGAGTGGCCTGAATGCAAAACATCCTGGAGCTGATCTCACCTCTTTCCTTCTGACATCACTAGATGACACCAGCTAGGAAATAGCATTTGAAGGCTGGAAGCAAGGAGAAGTCCCTCAGAACTTCACTGGGGGTGGAGGAGGAGGAGGAGGAGGAGGAGGAGGAGGAGAGACTGTGGTATTCTGTGCAAGCCCTGTCCCCTGACCAAGGCCAAGACCCTGGTGCTCTTCTCACCAGACTTGTGCCGCCACCCTCTCGCTCTAGCGGCAAGGTGCTGGCAGGGGAAATGCGCCCCTCCTGAAACCAGAAGCTTCAGGTGCTGGCAGGGGAAACAAAAGGCAGCTTTGGAAGTGGCCTTTCTTGCCTGTCAGATCGTCCTGTGGTGGACATCAGCCATTGTTCCTCATGGATGCTGCGCCCTTCTCTCTGCTGGGAACACGGTGTCAGCCTCGAAGCAATCTTTTTTCTTTCTCCAAAGTGTGGAAGAGAATCTGCATAGTGTCATCATGACGGGACAGATGCTGGCTTGTTTATTAGTATCCTCTGCTCCCTCCGGCTGCTCTGACCTTTGTGTAAAGAGTAAAGGTGCAATGAGGCACCTCTTTCCAAGTGGATACGTACTGAGCGATGCCACTGGGAATGCAAAGCGTTGTCCTTGATGGAGGATCAAGGGGTGCAGGCATGAGATGGCAGCCCTGGAAACAAAGCACATTCGTTGGCGAGTAATTGGCTCCCTCCTGTCAGGGGTTCTGAGGCAAATTTGACATGTTTGTCTAGCACTCTGCCGTTATCTCGTGTTTGCCCATAAAGGAGCGAGTAAGTTGACTTCCCCCAGTATTAAAAATAAGTCCCCCCCGGCAATTAAATTCTCATTCTGTAAGCATATGTTCCCTCAGGTATTATTATTTTTCTTTCCGCCTTCCTTTTTTAAGAGCTTCCATCCTTCCCTGTACAGAGAAGCCCTCGGGTTTGTTTATGACACAGAAAATACTCGATCACAAGAACACCTCTCAGCCTCAGCAGTTGGAAGGACTGAATCCCTCTGAATGGCATGTGGCATGCCCGAATCTCCCAGAATGGCTGCAGCGCCAAGGCACTATTTTCAGCAAGAAATTAAAAAAAAAATGCAATAAGATCTTTACAATTGGAGCCCCAATCTCTTGCAGAGCACAAGAGGTCTCCTCAACCCACCCACAAGTGAATGCAGAGCTGGCCTGAGGATGTTCCCGGGAGACAGATGTAGCAAAGGAAGTGCCACCACTAAAGGGGCCAGGCCTCTTGTGCAGGCCGGCTATCCTCACAAGCTGCTGGCACGGCTTGCCGGTCCTCTGACTCTGGGCCACATGACTTGTCAGAGGGGCAGAATCCCTGAAATAACCCCCAGGCTGCTCTCGTGTTAAGAGCTGCTGCCCATTCACTCCAACCAAGCCGGGCCACCCAGGCTTGGACAGCAAGGCAAGCCGCACCGATGATGAGGGAAAGCGATTTCCTTATATGTAAGGAAACGAGTGCCATCTAGCAATAAGGGCTCTGCGGTAATGGCCTTCCTTTCTTTCTCACCATGTGAAGCTTCCCCTTTGCTTTTTCCTGTGCGAGAAACTAGGGGTAAAGTTTTCTGCTCCTCTTGATTAGAATTTGGTTGGAATGCCAGAAGCCTGATAAAATTGCTTTGGAGGATAGACTTCGCTCCAGAGCCATCCCTGCTCTAATCGTTTATCTCGATCACGATTTGATTTTGCGCCCCCTAATCTGGAAAAAGGGACAGGGTAGCCAGCTGAGATCGCAGAGCGGAACTGCGGTATTCATCTCAGTTCATTAACTGTTTTCTACTTTCTCGTTGTTAATCCTTACATTTCTTGAGGAACTGCTTCACCACGGTTCTGGTCTCTTATGTGGGCCGATACACAAATTCAATTGCTCTTCCTTCCTCTCTTTTGTTGGGATCTGTGTGTCAAATCCAGGCAAGAACCACACGGAAAGCATTGTGCATGAGATGGGCCAGAGTTTTGCATTTAATCGCAAAAACAAGTCTGAGTAGAGGGAATATGAAAGCACAAATTCCTGTGGGATCCTTCCGTCCTTGGGGAGTATTCCTGTGTCGTGCATTTGTAGTTTGCTGGAAGGATAAAAAGGCTGGTGAAATGGAGGCAAGAAAGCCAGCTTGCTTTCTTAATAGCATCTGTGCGCTCTATGCTCATTCTTGTGGTTCCGGGATCCATTCCCAGCTTCTCACAGTGCATTGTTGGGTATACTCGGGCATGCTTGGGCCACAGATGAACACTGCTGTCAGCATTGCCAAGGCACCGTCTCGCCAGCATTGTTCCTTTGGACATGACAGGGACATGCTTGGGGTTTTGTGCTCCATCCCTCCAAATAAGGCACCATTCCTAGTCACGTGAAGCCCCGCACGTCAGTAAAGTGAATTTTTTGAAAAGTGCCCTCTTTGCTTCTGTATTTTGTTCTCCTTCCCAGTTTGCACTGAACTTTCTGTCTATCTTCCTCTGTCTCTATACAGTGGTGCCTTGGCCCACGAACTTAATCCGTTCCGGGACTCTGGTCGTGACCCAAATTGGTCGTGAGACGAGTCAAATTTCCCCATAAGGGTCAATGTAAATAAGGTTAATCCATTCTGCAACTATTTTTTTTACTCACAAAAATTTGAAGCAAAGTGACAAAGAACAACAAAGATCGCGGCCATCTCCCCCTCCCCCAGCGATCGTGCATGGGGGTGGGGGGAGACAGCACAATCGTGGGCACGCTGGGGGAGTGGGTGCAGGCTTGGGTGCGCTCGGGCAGGGAACATGGGTACAGCCATCTCCCCCCCAGCACGAACGCAGCCATCTCCCCCCACAACACGACGTGATTCTGCCCCTGCAGGGAAGGCGGGCAGCTCACGATCATCACCCGATGCAGAGTTTGCAACCTGCAACCATTTCTAAATGAAATTTCTGTTCGCAACCCGATTTGGTCGTGGACTGAGGCATTTGTGAGCCGAGGTACCACTGCATTGTCCAATAGCAGAATCATACCATATCTGTGTTTTATTTTATTTTATATTGTCTTACTGTTAAACTGTCCCGAGACCATGGTAACAGATGGTGTAGAAAAGTTTTAAATAAATAAATAAATAAAATACCTCAATATAATGCTGCTGATGGTTGAATTACCTTCATTCTCAGCCTTTCATCCTCTTCCAAAGTTCCCAGGGCAACTTACGAGGTTCTCTTCCTCTCCATTGTATTTTTATTCATTATTTATCATGTTTGTATACCACACTAAAAGAACTGTAGAACTGTCTAGGCAGTTTACAACGCAACCATCAACAAACAATAAAATAGTTAAAAACAAAACAAATGGAACAATAGAAGAACAATAGCAAAATAAAACAGCAATATAGCAATATAATGGAATATTAATAATATACAACGTGACAACAATATCACAGCTGAGAGTTAAAGCATGAGTAAATTAAACTTTATAGATTAAAACACTAAAACTACATAACAATTGATCACTTAAAATCATACACAATAAAAATCAGTTCTTAAAATGTCTGGAGAATAGCTCTGTTTTTGCCTGGCACTGAAAAATTGTAACGAAGGTGCCAGGCAGACCGCTGTTGGGAGGCTATTCCACAGGTGGGGTGCAACGATGGAGAGGAGGATGGCTCCTTCAGGCAGACCATCCACCAGCAGCACCTCCACCTTATCTGGACTGAGCCTCAATTTCTGGCCCTCAACCGGTCCTTTGTATCCCCTCAACAACCCTAAACAGAGCCAGTGACTGGCCCGAAGTCCCCCAGTGACCTCCATGGCTGAATGAGGACTAGAACCTGGACGGCCTCAGGACCAGTCCAAGATGAATTATCATGGGTTTGGGTTGCGTTTTGGGCAGCAGAAAGCTTGGGCCAGCTCTGCACTTTAGGTGCTTACATTTGTTTATGTTTTCGTGGCAGTTCAATCAAAGAATTCTTTTGCGAGGTTTGTTTGTTTGGCATGGAAACTCCTTAAGGAGGTGACGTCTGTTGCAGTGTGGTCTGAAAGACTTATAAATGTGGGTGAATAAATGAAATAAAGCTGGGATGAGTACAGTATCTTTTCCATGGTTCACCCAATCATTTTGCTTACCCCGCTGGTGGCTCAAAGCACATCCCTTCCATAGAGTGTGCCCAGGTCTTGAGTTTACGAGAGCTGAGCAGGGCTGCCAAAGACTGGGCCATTTGGAGAGCTCTCATTCATGGGCTCATCATAAGTTGGCGATGACTTGGCAGTGTGTAATTGCAACAACAGACTCTACGAGAGGCCAGAAGGCTTCTTTCTCCTGGTGGGTTTTGCTGAGCTGCTTGACTCGACACATCAGTGTGTAGTTCCTGTGATATAATTAATGGAAGCGAAGGGGAGCTGGGTTTTGTTGGGAAACTGAGAGGTGCAGGTGGCTCAGGCTGAGTCCCATGACTTTAGGCTTCCAACTGCCCTATTTTGGCTGCTACCAGGTTTAATCTGTGAAACAGAAAGATGCAGCAAATGCTAAGCCTACAGATAAAATGAAAAATGTGTCCAGAAAGAGGCTGGGAACTGTTCTGTTGAAACCTTTCCCCATTTCACCCCTGAAGGGAACCTGCTCTTCCTAACGTGGGTCCCATTAATCATTTCACAAGCTCAATTAAATAAAATGTCATTTCTCCTCCATCTCCTATGGCTGAAAATAGTTGCTTGGATGATATAAAGGTAAAGGTTTCCCCTTAACATTAAGTCCAGTCATGCCTGACTCTAGGGGGCGGTGCTCATCTCCGTTTCCTGGCTGAGGAAGCCAGCGTTTGTCCACAGATGGTCTCTGTGGTCATGTGGCCGGCAGGACTAAACACCGAGGTGCATGGAACGCTGTTACCTGCCCACCGAAGTGGCACCTTTTCATCTACTTGCATTTGCATGCTTTCAAACTGCAAGGCTGGCAGGAGCTGGGACGGGGCAACGGGAGCTCACCCCGTTTTGCAGATTCGAACCGGAGACCTTTCGATCAACCAGCCCAGCAGCACAGCAGTTTAAACCACTGCGCCACCTGCAGTCCCAATGATATTGGATGATATACCTGCAACTAAATATGAGGCTAAGCTTCTCAATGAGGTCCACCCTGGTCCGCCCAATGGCTTCTTTAGGATAGGGTTTGGGTTCAAAAGTCCAGAGCACCAGAAGCTTCTGTCCAAATGCAGCACAGTGGAGAGCAGCTCCATTCATATCAATGGGACAAGGTAAGCTGACCACGATGCTGTCTGGATCCAACCTATTGCCCTCTCGAAGCTCCTGCCATGCATTCAGCCTCTAAATCCAGAGTTTATAAATGTCTAACTGTATCACCAGGTGAGTCACACACTTTGAGCCTGTTTTAGACTTTTGCAGAGCCAGGTAGTCTTAAGATGCGTGATGAAGATGCCAGCAACTATAAGCTGACATTTAACTGCACGTTTCCCTGGACTGGCACTGCTTGCCAGTTCCTTAAAGCTCACGAACCGTCTTTCGCTACTTCTGTTCCTAAATTCAGGTCACTTCTGCTAATCTGAGATGGATTCCAATTAGTGACCCAGGGCAATGGTGAAAGAATATCTATCACATTCCTAATTCTCCAAGTCATTCAGTCTCCCCAAAGCAATTTGGCTGCGATTGATGCCCTTTTCTCCCAACTCAGTGAATTTATATTTTAGCTGAGTACCAGCAGGATTCCATAATTGAGCATAGGACCCGGGCTGGTTGTTTTGTTCACTTTTTGCTACTGAAATTCAAACCGAGTAGTCCTCGGGAGAAATAATCATGATCATGACCATATATAATGAATTGTGGAGCTGAAATGTGGAGAAAACAAAGAGAGCTTCTCTGTGCCTTTCAGGAGTAGGGAGACAAGACACAGAGCTTCCGAACTGCATCCGGAAGAAAATGCCTGACACGCAGGCTTGCACCCGGGGCTGGAATAACCATATGCCGAATATCCCATTACGCAGGGCCACAACCAAACAATGGCTCCATCCATGGTTTAGTAATCCCATCCTATTTCTTAAACTAGGTCCTTTACCATTTTCTTGTAGGTGTGGGACAATATGCTAGTACTTGCTTCTCCTTACTTCCTCAAAATACCTCACTCTACAACCTGGCTGGGATGTAATTTTTAACACGAGCCATATTTTAAAATCGACTGAAGGGCATCCCATGTTGGCTGCACTCACAGGGATCCCACATGGGTGGCCAGGTGTCCGCTTTTCAGAGGTTAGGCCTCTGTCTGAAGAACTTTCAGAGGACAGTCCTCTATTTGTCCAGTCTAATGAGCTGTCTGGACAAACTCTGGCTTCAAGTTGAAAAACATTCTCCATCAAGAGTTAGCGCCTGAGTAGCAAATGAAGTACCCAGGTTAGCTGAACAACCTACCTTATTATGGTGAGATGTATAGTATTTCTATTAAATGATAGTTATGATAGTATGTGGACCAAGAACTACCAGAAGTACAGGCAGGATTTCGAAGAGGGAGAGGAACTAGAGATCAAATTGCCAACATACGCTGGATCATGGAGAAAGCTAGGGAGTTCCAGAAAAACATCTAATTCTGCATCACTGACTATGCTAAAGCCTTTGATTGTGTGGATCACAACAAATTGTGGCAAGTTCTTAAAGAGATGGGAGTACCAGACCATCTTATTTGTCTCTTGAGAAACCTATATGCGGGTCAAGAAGCAACAGTGAGAACTGGACACGGAACCACTGATTGGTTCAAAATTGAGAAAGGAGTTCGGCAAGGCTGTATATTGTTGCCCTGCCTATTTAACTTATATACAGAGCACATCATGAGAAAGGCAGGGCTAGATGAATCACCAGTTGGAATCAAGATTGCTGGGAGAAATATCAACAACCTCAGATATGCAGATGATACCACTCTCATGGCAGAAAGTGAAGAGGAACTAAAGAGCCTCTTGATGCAGGTGAAGGAGGAGAGCGCAAAAGTTGGCTTGAAACTCAACATTAAGAAAACTAAGATCATGGCATCCGGTCCTCTCACTTCCTGGCAAATAGATGGGGAAGAAATGGAGGTAGTGACAGATTTTATTTTCCTGGGCTCCAAGATCACCGCAGATGGGGACTGCAGCCAAGAAATTAAAAGACGCTTGCTCCTGGGGAGGAAAGCTATGGCAAATCTAGACAGCATACTAAAAAGCAGAGACATCATCCTGCCAACAAAAGTGCGTATAGTCAAGGCTATGGTTTTCCCAGTTGCAATGTATGGCTGTGAAAGCTGGACCATAAGGAAGGCCGAGTGCAAAAGGATTGAGGCCTTTGAGTTGTGGTGCTGGAGAAGACTCCTGCGAGTCCCTTGGACCACAAGACGATCAAACCGGTCAGTCCTAGAGGAGATAAACCCTGACTGCTCTTTAGAAGGCCAGATAGTGAAGATGAAACTCAAATACTTTGGCCACCTAATGAGAAGGAAGGACTCCCTGGAGAAGAGCCTAATGCTGGGAACAATAGATGGCAAAAGAAGAAGGGACGGCAGAGGTTGAGGTGGTTAGATGGAGTCACTGAGGCAGTTGGTGTGAGCTTGAGTGGACTCCGGGGGATGGTGGAAGACAGGAAGGCCTGGAGGAATGTTGTCCATGGGGTCGCGATGGGTCGGATGCGACTTTGCGACTAACAACAACATTACCTCTGAATTTGCGTTGCACGTATATATTAGTATAGCTTAATGTAATGCACACTGGTAATCCCCTTTCCCCTCTTTCTGGTGATGCATAAATGGCTCCCTAGCCTCTTTCACTCCCTCCCCTTGTAGCCTAAACAGCAAAAAAAGTCTGTCAAGAAACCCTTTCCCCATAAAAGTGACTTAGTGGGCTGTTTCACATGATTGTCAGGAGTTAAACAAGCCACTGTGGTTGTCTGAACCACAGCACTTGCTGCACGGCATTTGATTACTGATTCACCTGGGTGTGTTGTGTTGTGCCATGGCTTGTTGGAATGGGTAACGGCCATCTAATAAACCACAGGCTCTTGCTGGGTAGAATATCGTCTCTCCCTCTGCCCAGGTTCGAATGACGCAACGCCAGGCGGGTGAGGAGGTGAATGGTACTTGCCCAGCAACATGGTCTGAACCAGCTAATACGACTTCTTTAAGCGGCAGAGGCTGTTGGCTAACGGGGGGCCCTGGACTCTCCCAAAATGGCCACCTCAGTGTGCAGTCCCACCTTCTTTCCCCTGCAAAGCCCCCTGCAGGGGGAAACATATAGCTGCAGGAATAATTTTGTCTGTAGCCAGTGGGAGGCTTGTTAGGGCTGAGGAGCAGAAGTAGCACTGGGAAAACTATGAGAGGAGCAGTTGGCTGACTCCATTCCCCCAGCACCAAGGTCCCACTTTGAGCCAACTGTGGCAGCTGCTGTTTTTCAACAGTGAAATATTGGGAAGTTTGTGTCTTGTCAGTTTTGAGACTGAGCTCACAGTTTTGAGACTGAGCGCCATGTTCGCATTATAACAAGAACACTTCCAAGAGCTACAGACAGAAGATCAGGCTGCAGAAATACTTCCATGTTGGTGGGAGGTGGGCAAAGCTTTTCGGTAGTCCTATTAAATATCTTAATGTCCATTCATAAATGCTCACAGATAAATAAAGACCTTATCTCTGAAGTGTTTCACCTTTCCTGTTAAAAAGCTATGGCCTGATTCAAAGCAGAAGAAAGATTACCGATGTACTCTCTGAATAGCTATTTGATTTTTTGATTTATAATGTGTAATCTGCTGCCACTGAAAGGACATTGGAACAATTACTGGAAGAAAGTAACAGATTAATCATGTGAATCGGAAACTTCAAGCACACTTTGGGGTACGTGGAAGATTCTCATTGCCACTTGTTTGTACCCATTGCAGGGACAGAGAAAAGCAAAATCCACAGCTGAATTAGCACTTGGTGTGCTGCATGTTTGCCAATCAATTTGGGAAGCCTGGAGGAAGCAGACTTTACTCTGCGTGACGGGCACACAGCGTGTTCTCCTTGGAAAGGGAAATGTATTGCATATTCAAAAAAATAATTGCAATAAATCCTAAACTCTCATCCAAGAAAGAAGGCCCAAATATCCTACAATGCTTCTGTGCATTTAGCTGCTGCATCTACATCTGGATTTACAGCCACACTGCAGTTTTCAAACTGGGTGCATCTTTTTAATGTGGATGAACTACTTCTCCCTGGCCAGGGCAATTCACATGTATCTGCATAGGACCGTACTGTACCTACTGAAGCAGAGCTCTTCTCTGCCTAACCCTGGCCAATGCTTTAGAAAGGGTATCCATCAAACTAAGAGCAATAGTTGTGGATAACGGTAAGCTCGACAAGAGTTCTTGGATTTCCCTCATACAGATACCTATTTTTGTGAAGGGTTTTCTTACATTATTCATGGGCATATGGCTTGTATTGTGGTTTAGAACCCCAGCCAGCACCCACCCTAGTCAGTATCCCTGAACTGTTTGTTTGATGGTCATGGCTATGTGGTTATGTAATGTGTTTCTTGCCACTCCTTACAGATGGCTGATAAGTGTATTACACATGCCGGAGTAATGGAAATGGAGTGTCTGATCCAATTTTTGTCTGAAGATCTTGGAAACAGAACCGGTGATGTGTATTCAGCAAAGTGGATGTTCCCCCAGGGTTGAAATTCAAATCTGAAGTCTTCATAAAAGCCGAATCTGATGTGTGACTCCAAGATGGCCAATGCAGTCTTTTATTGTAAAGGTTCAATAGATCCTTGGGTAGCTGGATAAGATGTTTGAAGCTCTTCATGAGTTATATGAATTGCAATTAAGAGGCATGCAAATACCAGAGAAAGTAGACATGCAGCACTTCATCCAATTCCAGAAATTTTAATTTATATAGCAAATAAACGTAAGGAAATGATTTCACCTTTCGAGAAAAATTCTTACATCCAAGAGCAAGTTTTCAGTCCCTAGAGGCTCAATCCAGGAGCTTGCCATGGTTTGAGGTGGAGGCATATCCTACCCAGCATCCTTGGACAGTGTGTCTTCTATGCTCGGGGTAAGGTGTGACCACTATGCTTGGAAGGTAGGACCTGGTCTGCATGATGACTATGGCTTCTCCCAGCTACAGCATGTGCTGGATGCCATTTCTTGACTAGGTGCAATTTGTGTCATCTCAATTCAGGAAAAATGTCTCGTTTGCAGAGAAACGGTGCTTCAGTTGCCCAGTAACAACCCATGGAGTTGTTCTGCATGACCCAATAAGCTGTCCTTGTGTGCACCATTAGGCCAATGCTGCCCGCACATGGTAGAGCTTAAACTTGGACCATGTGAACCAGGTTCGATGAACCTGAATGAGTCAGGGCTGCTCTTAATGCTCGGGGACAAGCCTTCCACCCTTGCCTTCTGCCAGGGCTGAGAAAAACCTTTGAAAAAGAGAAGCAGCCTATTTAGATTCCTCAAGCAGAATCGTGCCCAGTTGCAAGCTTGAGAAGAGTTCTCCCTTGGCACTGGGCTGAAGATAATTTCCCGCAAATGGCCGTGTTCCCCAAGCGCTTATTCCTTACAAGAGAGTCATACCTGGAGGGCACTTTGCCGAGCTCTTGCCCGGGCTCCGCTCCTTGCGCCATCGAAACCCAAGCAGCCTGGCCTGCTAAAGGGCGGTGCTGTCACAGGTGGCCTTACAGCTCCCAAAGGGTGCTGGGCTGCCTCCCCCCCTTCCTTTGCTCTGCGTTTCTGCTTCTGCAACCTAGATGCATTTTCTGTTTTGCTCCCAAATTGCGGAAGGGGTCTTAAGAACGTCCAAGTACAGAGGTACAGGTACCCTTGAGGTCGGTCTGAGCGAGTCAAACAACCCTTGAATTTTAAGGCAAAAACATGCAGCCACCAAGTGCCCAGAAGGCCTATGCATTTCAGCCCTAGCTCTTCCCAGTAAATGCAACCTAACGTCCGAACGCACAGCTTTCTGGCCCGTTCTTCCTACGAGAGTAAAGCTGATTGTTGGCTTCAGCCATTCTTGAACAAGCCAGCTGCCAAAATCCTATTCTACATGCTCACAGTTGTTTTTTCTTCTCCGATCGTTCTTAGAAATCGAACCTGTCCCTCGTGCATCCAGAGGAGGAGGACACTTGCTGATCCAAATGTGTATCAAGAACAGATCCTTTTAGTTCATCCATGGGATGTCTGTCACAGGCTGACTGGCTTGCTCTCCCACACTTCCGGAGCGACTCTGGCAATGCCTACTGGAAGAAAGAGGGTGCAGCCACAGAGAAAAATTAAATAAGCAGGCAAGAGTGAGAATATTTATGCAAGGATGCTTACAAGCAGCTTTTCTGGCCCAAGTCCAGCTGAGGCAGTGCACGGAAGAGAAGCATAAAAAAGATGTACTATCATAATAAAAACTTAAAATTAAGAACAACAAGGATGCCTTCCAATATAAGTCAGCACTATAAAAACCATTGCTAAAGCCACAGTGATAACACATGGGCATGTCCAGCAAAACAATAACCAGTTAGCAGCCTCTCACAATAGTACAGCTGAGGAGACCAACCACATTTTCCTTGGAGGCAGTTCTGTAAGATGGCGGACATCACCAGGTGAGAAGGCTGAGTGTCCTCCAGCCTGACTGGTCTGCCGAAGGAAGCCCTTGTGGAGTTCTTCCAAATAACCCAGTCCTAAGATGTGTATGACCCCACATGTCCAAACCAAACTCTGAATTGGGCCTGGAGAAGTAGCAGTAACCAGTGCAGCTTGTACAGCATCCTAGTTTTCTGTCTGTCCTCCCAGTTGAGACAAGAGTAGCCGCATTCTGCTCCAGCAAGTGGAATTCCGGGCAAGAAGAACCTTTCAAGCCGATCCTTTAGTCATGACCAAATTGGATGAGCGGAACGAACTGCTGCACATCCTCCTGAACCCCACAGTGGGGCTTCCGCACAGGTGGAGTTCTTGTTTTCACATTTGGCCTTGATTGACACCACGCGCCTGCAGCAATTGTCCATGTTACACCAAACAGACTCCCCTCCGGACTTTCAAGCCGGGGCTTCTGACAACAGTCCTCTCTGGTAGAAAGTTCTACAAAACCTGGATGATTCTCCCCTTCCTGCCTTTTTCCTTTTGAAAAATATTATTGTAACACAAGCCTAGCAGATTAGAACACACATCAGCAGAAGCCCATGGCTTGCAAACCCACCAAGATGCCTAGGGGGACACATCACACAGTTTTTCTGTTATCCTGCCTGTCATTCCTCTGGTGTGTTAGTGTTTATTTGGCCTCCCATCTCCCCTTTCTTTAAACTCCAAATGCCCTTCATGATTAGAAACGACGATGCTGAATTGCTTTTTGCAATTTAAGAGGTGACAGTCAGGATTTTCTTTCTTCCCATGAATCTTGAAACAATAGCATTGCGGCATTTGCATCCTACAAAAGCAGAAAGGGAGGCAGGAGTGACATTAAGTTCCATGGTGTCCCCAAAAGCAACAGCAATTGTGAGATTCTCCAGCAAGTGGGCACATTCCAGCTATACATCAGTGACAAGCTCAGATCTCAAACACGGCAAGCATATTGCACGTAAACAATACGATCAAATTGAAAAGTGCTCTTGCGATACTCAAAATGTAGACCAAATTCTTAAACACTTCCAACTTGCTAGCTCAGCTTTGCTGGAACCTGAGGTCTGCCAACCAGAGCTGGGTACAAAACACAGAATAAAAGAAGGGATACCTTCTTTAATAATCCATATCCCATGCCCCAGAGAATAAGGTACTTATTTTCAGAAACAGAACAGAACTGATGGTCTTTTCACACAAAACTGTTCCTGGCCATTCTAAACTTTTCTTTTTTCTTTTCCACATTAGCAGCATTATCTGCTGCAGATAATCATTGTTTTTCAACCCGGTCTTCCTCACAGCTTTGTTGTAGGGTCAAAAGAGGGAGGGGGGGGAACCGTACATGCTGTCCAGAGTTCATTGGAGGGATGACAGGATAGAGTGGCATTGTTAATAGCTAACCAGAGGGCAAATACACTGTGCCGAGTCTCTTTTCAAAGCCATGTTTGCTCTCTCTCTGTCTGTGTGTACGTGCGTACTGAAAACAGGCATGAAGTGGAAAGCCAGAGGAAGGCCTGTTCTAACTACTGTGATCCACTTCTGAATCATGCAATAGCTGAAGGTCTCTGGACAGTTTGGAATTAAACACTGTTCAAAACAAACTCAGCGAATGGCCCTTTTGAGCTTCTGTGTCAAAACGAGCAGCAGACACAGGGAAGTCTCTTGGTACAGAATTGCACCCCGAGGTTTTGACTGTGCCTGGGCTGTATCTGTGGGGATCTCTCTCTCTCTCTTTTTGCTTTTGCATTTTGGATGGTTTAAATATTTTGTACTGCTTATTATTAAGCCACCCACCCCTCTTCTTTGGCCCAACAGATTAGTTGAAAATAGTATCCTAGCGGGAAAAGTGATGACGCAGATTTTTCTCAGGAATGTTAAGGCAGCCCTTGCTTAGCACTGTTTGGGGGGCCTGTGGGGTCTTTATGCCACATTTGCCGCTTCTGCCACGCAGGCCACACGCAGGCCAAGGGGTCCTTTCCAAAGGCTTCTCATCTTACACACTGCTTGCTGACCTCTCCAAGCAGGAGCCACATGTGTTTGCCAAAATAACAGTATTGGGTTAGGGTTGCTCTTCCAAATGGGAGCTTCCACTAGCTCCTCTTGGTCTCTCCTCCAGTGATAACAATTCCCATGGTTTAACAGTTTTGAATGATCGCTTATGTGGTTGTTATTTAGACTGAAGATAGATGAATTGGATACCAGATGGATTATTTGGATGAACATCATCAAGAGGCTGTAGAATTTTTACACACACACACACACACATTTTCTATCTGCAGACTGTGGCTATAATTGGACATAATGATAAGCTATTCATGGATCACTGCCTTGTCGTGGTGAAGGGACTTGTGTAGCTCGATGAAGCTATGAGCTCTGCCATGCGGGGTCACCCAAGACGGACAGGTCATAGCAGAGAGCTCTGACGAAATGTGATCCACTGGAGAAGGAAATGGCAACCCACTCCAGTATCTCTGCCATGAAAACCCCACGGACAGTACCCAAAGACAAAAAGATATGACACCGGAAGATGAGCCCCTCAGGTCGGAAGGTGTCCGATATGCGACTGGGGAAGAGCGGAGGGCTAGTACTAGTAGCGCCAGAAAGAATGAAGCGACTGGGTCAAAGCCGAAAGGACACTCAGTTGTTGATGTACCTGGTGGTGAAAGGAAAGTCCGATGCTGCAAAGATCTATACTCCATAGGAACCTGGAATGTAAGATCCATGAATCAAGGCAAGCTGGATGTGGTCAAACAAGAGATGACAAGACTGAACATCGACATCTTAGGAATCAGTGAACTAAAATGGACAGGCATGGGTGAATTTAGTTCAGATGACCATCAGATATACTACTGCGGGCAAGAATCCCTCAGAAGAAATGGAGTAGCCTTCATAGTCAATAAAAGAGTAGGAAAAGCAGTACTGGGATACAATCTCCAAAATGGCAGAATGATCTCAGTTCGAATCCAAGGCAAACCATTCAACATCACAATAGTCCAAGTCTATGCCCCAACCACTGGTGCTGAAGAGGCTGAAGTTGACCAGTTCTATGAAGGCCTACAACACCTTCTAGAATTAACTCCAAAAAATGATGTCCTTATCATCATGGGGGATTGGAATGCTAAAGTAGGAAGCCAAAAGATAACCGGAATAACAGGCAAGTTTGGCCTTGGAGTACAAAATGAAGCAGGGCACAGGCTGGTAGAATTTTGTCAAGAGAACACGATGGTCATAACAAACACTCTTTTCCAACAACCCAAGAGACGACTCTACACATGGGCATCACCAGACGGTCAACACAGAAATCAGACTGATTATGTGCTCTGCAGCCAAAGATGGAGAAGTTCTATACAGTCAGTAAAAACTAGACCAGGAACTGACTGTGGCTCAGTTCATGAGCTTCTGGTTGCAAAATTTAGGCTTAAGTTGAAGAAAGTAGGGAAAAGCACTAGGCCACTCAGGTATGACATAAATCATATCCCGGATGAATATACAGTAGAGGTGACAAATAGATTTAAGGAATTAGATCCGAATGACAGAGTGCCTGAAGAACTATGGACGGAGGTTCGCAACATTGTACAAGAGGCAGCAACTAAAACCATCCCAAAGAAAAAGAAATGCAAGAAAGCAAAATGGCTGTCTGAGGAAGCTTTACAAATAGCTGAGGAAAGAAGGGAAGCGAAAGGAAAGGGAGAAAGAGAAAGATACAAACAATTGAATGCAGAATTCCAAAGAACAGCTAGAAGAGATGAGAATGCCTTCTTAAATGAACAGTGCAAAGAAATAGAAGAAAACAATAGAATAGGGAGGACCAGAGATCTCTTCAAGAAAATTGGAGATATGAAGGGAACATTTCATGCAAAGATGGGCATAATAAAGGACCAAAATGGCAGGGACCTAACAGAGGCAGAAGAGATTAAGAAGAGGTGGCAAGATTACACAGAAGAACTATACAAGAAAGAGCTTAACATCCCTGATAACCACGATGGGGTGGTCACTGACCTCGAGCCAGACATCCTGGAATGCGAAGACAAATGGGCCTTAGGAAGTCTGAGCAACAACAAAGCTAGTGGAGGTGACAGTATTTCAGCTGAGCTATTCAAAATCCGGAAAGACGATGCAGTTAAAGTGCTACACTCAATATGCCAGCAAATTTGGAAAACTCAACAGTGGCTACAGGATTGGAAAAGGTCAGTTTACATTCTGATCCCAAAGAAGGGCAATGCCAAAGAATGTTCAAACTACCGCACCATTGCACTCATTTCACATGCTAGCAAAGTGATGCTCAAAATCCTACAAGCTAGGCTCCAGCAGTATGTGGACCGAGAACTACCAGAAGTATAGGCAGGGTTTCGAAGAGGGACATAGAGATCAAATTGCCAACATACGCTGGATCATGGAGAAAGCTAGGGAGTTCCAGAAAAACATCTACTTCTGCTTCATTGACTATGCTAAAGCCTTTGATTGTGTGGATCACAACAAATTGGGGCAAGTTCTTAAAGAGATGGGAGTACCAGACCATCTTATTTGTTTCTTGAGAAACCTATATGCGGGTCAAGAAGCAACAGTGAGAACTGGACACGGAACCACTGATTGGTTCAAAATTGAGAAAGGAGTTCGGCAAGGCTGTATACTGTCACCCTGCCTATTTAACTTATATGCAGAGCACATCATGAGAAAGGCGGGCCTGGATGAATCACCAGTTGGAATTAAGATTGCTGGGAGAAATATCAACAACCTCAGATATGCAGATGATACCACTCTCATGGCAGAAAGTGAAGAGGAACTAAAGAGCCTCTTGATGCGGGTGAAGGAGGAGAGCGCAAAAATTGGCTTGAAACTCAACATTACAAAAACTAAGATCATGGCATCCGGTCCTCTCACTTCCTGGCAAATAGATGGGGAAGAAATGGAGGTAGTGACAGATTTTATTTTCCTGGGCTCCAAAATCACCGCAGATGGGGACTGCAGCCAAGAAATTAAAAGACGCTTGCTCCTGGGGAGGAAAGCTATGGCAAATCTAGATAGCATACTGAAAAGCAGAGACATCACCCTGCCAACAAAAGTGCGTATAGTCAAGGCTATGGTTTTCCCAGTTGCAATGTATGGCTGTGAAAGCTGGACCATAAGGAAGGCTGAGCGCCAAAGGATTGAGGCCTTTGGATTGTGGTGCTGGCGGAGACTCCTGCGAGTCCCTTGGACTGGAAGGCAATCAAACCGATCAGTCCTAGAGGAGATCAACCCTGACTGCTCTTTAGAAGGCCAGATAGTGAAGATAAAACTCAAATACTTTGGCCACCTAATGAGAAGGAAAGACTCCCTGGAGAAGGGCCTAATGCTGGGAACAATAGATGGCAAAAGAAGAAGGAGACGACAGAGGATGAGGTGGCTAGATGGTCACTGAGGCAGTTGGTCTGAGCTTAAGCGGACTCCAGGGAATGGTGGAGGACAGGAAGGCCTGGAGGAATGTTGTCCATGGGGTCGCAATGGGTCGGACATGACTTTGCGACTAACAACAACAACAACGGCTTAATATATCTGGGAATGAGTGACTGAGGGCCCCGAGTTCCTATAATCCACTTCATTGTAGCTACTAGGAGACAGCAACATTGATTAGTTCAGTATTATGTCTACACCCTAAGCCGTGATTCATCTTCACCACGCTTCATGGAGACAAGCTAGTCCCAAGCCAGTCCTGTTCAAAGCACAGTTAAGATTAACTACAGTGGGTTGGGTTCAGACCGAATGGGGCAGCAGCATCAAAAGCCAGATGGAGAGCTCAAAACTTCATAAAGAGATGAGCTTGCCAGTAATACAAACCAGACAATTATCTCTGCTACGCAGGACTCCAAGTGGCCACTGGCGTTAACTGCACCTTAAGTTGCAAAGGTTTGAATGAAATATTTCAGTTGCTGATCTGTCAGCTCACTGTGGGTTATTGAAGCCAGGGTAAGTGGCAGTGTGCAAGGGGCCATTCCAAATATACAAGATCTCACCTGGCTTGCCATCTTGTCTGGACTTGGCCATGGTGAGCTGTTGACAAGCCTAAAACAACCCATGACCTGTTTTGCAAAGCCAGGGGAAGGCCGAATCGGCTACTCCGGCTCAATCCCCCCCCCCCCCCGCCTGTGAGCTGTGAACGGAGCGTAATTAACTCCCCAGGCTCAGGTTGTCAACCTGGCCAGGAAGATCGTCTTGAATGGTTTGCAGGCCACCTTAGAACAAGTCGGGATGGGAAACCGGCCTCTCCCGATCCAGACATCCCCCTGGACTGGGGAAGGCCTTGGACAAGCAGCTTGGGACAAGCACCTCTGGGGCGTGAAACAGCGACCGCCCCGCATTTTCTCCCCGCGGAGAGGGGCGAACCCGCCCAGGGCACCCTCTCCGCCGCCGCACGAGCTCGCCCAGTGCAGGGAGCTGGCGCTGAACTTCACCGAGACGGGCAGAACTGCCCTGCCGTGTCCGCGCGGCCAGATGCCCGGCTCTGCGCCGCATCGTGCAACTCCGACGGCCGCCCGGAAGCAGCAGCGCAGAGCAGCAGCGCAAGGCGGCGCTCAGGCTTGCGCGCGTCCGCGGCGGGCCGAGCGGGGCAGGCCAAGCGAGGAGCCCGGCCTCCCATTGGGCAGGGAGGGCGCCGCGGACGGCCTGGGCACCGGCGGATTGGCCCGAGGAGGCGCCTCATTTGCATCGCGTTAACCATATGAGCCCCGGGCGAGGGGTCGGCGGGCTGCGGAGGAGACGCGCATCCCCGGCCGGAGGGGGACCGGCCGGCGCGCCAGCCACGTGCGAGGAGGAGCCGCCCGGGACGGTGATCGGCGCGCTGGGCGACGAGCTGCCCGGGGACGCGGGCGCGGGCGCGTGGCGGCTGGTGGCGCCGGCGGGCAACGCGTCGCTGGTGCGGGTGCGCGCGCGCGACGGGCAGCTGAGCGTGGGCGCGGCGCGGCTGGACCGCGAGCGGCTGTGCGGGCAGCGCGAGGAGCCGTGCGTGCTGGCCTTCGACGCGGTGCGCGCGGGCGGGCCGGGGCCGGGGCCGGGGCCGGCGGCGGGGCCGCGCCTGGTGCACGTGGAGCTGGAGGTGCGCGACATCAACGACCACGCGCCCGCCTTCGCGCAGCCGCTCATCGCGCTGGAGGTGTCGGAGAGCGCCGCGCCGGGCACGCGCCTGCCGCTGGGCCTGGCGCGCGACCTGGACGTGGGCGCCAACGGCGTGCAGAGCTTCGCCGTCTCGCCCAGCAGCCACTTCGGCCTGGAGGCGCAGAGCCGCGCCGACGGGCTCAAGGGCGCCGAGCTGGTGCTGCTGGCCGCGCTCGACCGCGAGGCGCAGCCCGCGCACCGCCTGCAGCTGGTGGCGCGCGACGGCGGCAGCCCGGCGCGCGCGGGCACGGCCACGGTCAGCGTGCGCGTGCTGGACGCCAACGACAACGCGCCCGCCTTCGCGCGCGGCGCGCTGCTGACCGTCGAGCTGCCCGAGGACGCGCCGCCGGGCGCGCTGCTGGCCGAGCTGCGCGCCGCCGACCCGGACGAGGGCGCCAACGGGCAGCTGCGCTACGCCTGGGGCGGGCAGGTGCCGGCCGAGGCGCGCCGCCTCTTCGCGCTCGACCCGCTCTCGGGCCGCCTCAGCCTGCGCGCCGCCGTCGACTACGAGCGCCAGCGCGCCTACGAGCTCGACGTGCAGGCCAGCGACCGCGGCGCCAGCCCGCTGGCCGCCCGCTGCACGGTGGTGGTGCGCCTGCGCGACGTCAACGACAACGCGCCCGCGCTCGCCATCAGCCCGCTGGGCGGCGCCGGCCCGGGGCCCGGGCCCGGGCCCGCCGCGCCCGACCCGCAGCCCGGCCCCAGCGCCGAGCCCGCGCCCGCCCCGGAGCCCGGCCCCGCGCCGCCCGCCCTGGCCTACGTGAGCGAGGCGGCGCCGGCCGAGAGCCTGGTGGCGCTGGTCAGCGCCTCGGACCGCGACGCGGGCGCCAACGGGCAGGTGCGCTGCGCCCTGCTGGCCGCGCCCCACGAGCCCTTCGCCCTGCAGCGCGCCTACGGCGACAGCTACGTGCTGCTCACCACCGGCGCGCTGGACCGCGAGCGCGTGCCCGAGTACAACCTGACCCTGCTGGCCGAGGACCTGGGCACGCCGCCGGCCAAGACCGTGCGCCGCCTCACCGTGCGCCTGGCCGACGAGAACGACAACGCGCCGCGCTTCGCCCAGGCGCGCCACGAGGTGGCCGTGGCCGAGAACAACCCGCCCGGCGCCTACCTGGCCACCGCCCTCGCCGCCGACCCGGACCTGGGCCCCAACGGCAGGGTCGCCTACCGCCTGCTGGACGGTGAAGTCATGCGCGGCTCCGCGGGCCTGCTCTCCGTGGACGCGCGCACCGGCGTCCTGCGCGCCCTGCAGCCGCTGGGCTTCGAGCGGCGGCCGCGGCTCTGCCGGCGAGCCGTGATTGCGGTCGCTGTGGAGGACCGGAACGACAGCGGCCCGCGGCTCACCGCCCCGGCGCTGCGGAACGGCTCGGCGGCCCTGCCGCTGCCCCTCCGCGCGCCGGAGGGCCTCCTCCTCGCCCGGCGGGCGGACGCGGACGAGGGCCCCAACGCCGAGCTGTCCTTCTCGCTCCGCGGGCCCGCGCCCGGATTTGCGGCGCTCAGCCCCGCGGGAGGGGAGCTCTGTCTGGCGCAGGAGCTCCCGCCGGGCGCCTCGGCCCAAGCCGCGTTTGCCCTGCTGGTCGCCGTCGAGGACGGCGGGAGGCCCTCGCGGAGCTGCGCGGCCACGCTGCGGCTCATTCCCACGGACACGCTGCCCTCTAGTGTGGAGATCGTGGCGCTGCAGCCGCCGCCGCCGCCGCCGCCGCCGCCGCCGCGGAGCCGCCGGACCTCTCCGTGGTGCTGATCGCGCTGCTGGCCGCGGGCTGCGGCGTGCCGCTGCTCGCCGTTCTCCTGGTAGCGGCCTCGGCCTGCCGGAGCAGAAAGCGCTTCCTGGCGCGGGTGCCGCGGGAGTGGATCGCGGGCGGGGGCGCGGGGCGCAAGGCCGCGCCGGACGCGCCCTCCTCGCGCCCCTGGAGCCCAGCAGCAGCAGCACCTCGGAGATGCGCGCTCCCGCTTCCCGGGCTGAGCCAAGCGGTGGAGGCGCCTGGCAAAACGGGACGGCGTCAGTTGCTCCCGCCAGGTTGGTGTTCATGCCGGCAAGAATGTTGGTGGTGTTCAGGGATCCCAAATCCTAAAGAGGTACTCAGGTGTAGAAACCAAACAGTGGCTGGCCTCTTCACCTTCGAAATACTGTTTATCAGTAGATTGCTGTGGTTGGAAGGGCACCTCCCTTGCTGAATTTGGGAACCTTTAGGGGCTTCCCTCTTGCAGAAGCTTCCATCCCACTTTCTAACTCCTCTGCTCACCTCCGTTATTCTTTCTGGTGCTCTGATGGCAGTGGGTGGATTGAAGTTGACGGGGTCTGGTTTGCTGCGCACTGAAACCCAGAGCCAGCTGCAGAAAGCAGGGTGGTGGGGAACTGCAGAGCAAGCTTCTGCTCGGACCAGGAATGCCTTTCAGTGCCAGCGCAGGAACTTGTGCTCAAATTGCTTTGCACACAAATTTGCTCCCTGCCTTCTTTTCCGCGCAGCCATGCTCTTGATATCAGCACCTTAATTCAGGAGGAAAAACGTGTATTGATAGACTACTAGGAATTGGAAAGAGTTTCTGGTGTCTTGCAAGGCACCCTGGGGGCACGTGTTATTCCTGTCCCCCGCTAACTCACCCACTCTTCCCTGGCATATTCTGGATCACTTCACCTCCCACGGGAGGGGAACACTGGGAGTCTGATGGCATGAATCTCCCTCTCGTGGAAGGTAGAGAACTTGCTTTTAAGTGGGTTGGATCTCATTTAAGTTAGGCAAGTACAAACTCCAGAACGGAGTGCTCTGGAACATCCCGTCATTCACTGCATGCCATTTTCTCTGCATTTTAAAACTTTATTTTCAAAACCTGAGGCTGAACACTCATCCGCACCATTCCCAGTGCACGGAGGTGCTTGTCCCTTTTCTTCTTAAAAGCACCATTGATCTATGGCAAAGTTTGGCCCTTCCCTGCTGCTAATGCAATTTAAGCTTATTTTTATTCTTGTTTGGAGACTCTTCACTATCCCTGTTCCTGAGACACAAAAGCACAGGTCTTCCTTTCCAAAACTGAGATCAAGTCTCCTCAGAAAGACACCCCCGCCCCCCGCCCCCTCATGTATCTGCATCTACTTCCCTGTCCACGTAGGGAAAGCATGCACATCCCACAGACATTGGTTAGAAGGACATCCTGGCTGGGTTCCGTAATGGGCATTATCCTGCCGCAGGAAGAGTCCAAACGTGCAGCAAAAGCAAGCCCTGCATAAATGTGCTAAGTGCATTAATGAACATGCATTGCAAAAGCAGGGGAAAAGCTCTGGACTTGCAGCCAACACACAGAGCACTGGCAAGCCCGCCCTGCGCCCCTTCTTTTAAACTGGCACATGGGTGTTTGCTGCCTTATTTAGGCAGGAATGAAGATTGGAAACACTGAAAGAGGACTTAGACTGCAAGAGGTCCATGTCCGAGGCCTAGAACTTTTGTAAGGGGCAATGATGAGTCCGAGGAGGATACCAAATCCATGGATGTCGTCTCAGCAGACCTTGAATTACTGAGAAATGTAAGCAAAAACCTGAAAATGAAATGGCGATGCGTGTGTTTTTCTGTCCTTTGACAGGGAGACGTGCGCATTCTTTTTCAGCCCCCATCGGCGTGGGAGGGGACCCAATCTGCTTCAAGTTTCAGGTAACCCCAACACGTGGTTTGGATCTGTTTCTTCCCTCTTTTTGGGCAAATCAGGGCTGGGGATGAGCATGCAGTTCACGTAACTGCTTGCAAGAGGGTTTCGTTTGCTGCTTTGCAGAAAAATGGCTGGGGGGGTGGGGGGAGCGCAGGGCGGAGAAGTGACAGCTGATCCAGGGAGTGCTGAATTGCCTAGTTCCCCCACTCCAAGTGGCTCACCAGCAGCTCTCCCGCTACAATATGCAGAGTCCGACCCTCGCACCCCCACACTGCCTGCAGCAGCTCCTTTCTGTTAAATGAAACAGAAGGAATGCTCCCCAAGGACTGGGGCCAGGTCGCTTAGATCACAGGTGGGCAAGCCTTTTGCTCAAGGGCTGCAAGCAGTGAGGGACATGTAGCCTTCAAGCTTCAGGGGCCACACGCATGTGCCAGCACGCGGACACACATGTCTCCCTGCCTCCCTTTCAGACACACGCAGAAACATCTGGGCCCCAGGCCACTCATCCCAGCTGCACTGGAGTCAGTGTGTGGGCCGAGGAACGGGGATTAAAACCTCTTCCTCAAGCACCTTATTAGTGGTCCTAATAAGGACAGCTCTTATCATGGCTGCTCTCGGTCCTGAGGAAACACCCAGCTTGGCTGTGTTGGGATTGCCAGGCAGGGCAAACCTCAGACGCCGCCAAGATTTTGTCTTACTGCTGCTTAGAACAGCGGTGATGGAGTCTTGTCTGCTTTGCATCAGCTGAGCAGCAAGGAAAGGTGGGAAGGCTGGTTGGAGGGAAGGGCCGGGATCCACGTGTCACCCATGACTCCCCCCAGACGGTCATCCATAAATACGCCTTTTGCTAAAGGAGGGTCTGTCCTTTCAGTACCCATTCCGCTCTGGATCAACTGAGTGTGAAAGACAGTGGGGAGGGAGACAGCGAATGGAGCGACAGGGACTCTGGCACGAGCGAGCGGGGAGGCCGGAGGAGGCGTCGGCAGACAGGCGCGGGAAGGCAGCCGGTGAGTTGGGAACTCAGCAGCAGGTGCTTACTTGCAAGTAAGCCCTCCAGGGCTAGCTTTGTCTTGCAGGATCGTAGCTTGTTCTGCACATTTGTAGGAATATTGACAAGTCCATTAACCAGGTGCTTTAAAAAATATGGGTGAGTGTGTACAATGACTGCGTTCAGACACATTGTTGGACTACCCAGCCTTGCCTGCACCTTCCTTCCCTCTTTTCTTCAAGTGCAGCCTCGAGGAAGAGATTGAAAGCCAGCCACTTCTGTTTCGGCTAATCACCACTTCTTATTTAGTTTCCACTGAGACAAACTATCATGTTAACTATGGCTTGTCTGAACAAGCCAATTTCAAGCCTGCGTTTATGATCTTGGCTTGTTTGCATTGTTAAAATGAATTAGGCTTCAGTTGAGCAGTTCAAGAAGAGTTACAAGAGTTTTTGAGCATTTTTCCTCCCAAAAATAAAAATAAATAAATAAAAAAGACCTGGGTTGAGCTGGGCTTTCTCTGCTCAGCATTATGACCTGGCCTGGCCAGCCACGTGAGTGCATATGGAACTGAAAGAGTCCACAGCCGAACTCTGGTAGTGGATAATAGAAACACAGAAACAGAGTGAGTCAGAAGGGGCCTCCCGGGCCATCTAGTATGACCTCTGGCACCAGCTGGCTCCACTCACGACATGCCCACCATGTGGGCGTCCAGCCTATCCTTGAACTCCCTCACCGATGGGGCCTCAACGGCCTCTCGTGGAAGCCCATTCCACGCTCTCGGGGTCCTGACTGTCAGGAAGTGCTTCTTGGATACTGCAGATAAATTGCTATATTTGAGAGACTGTGGCTGAATAACAGGTCAGGGGCTCAGGCATTTGGCCACCATGGTGCGCTTGATTTTGCATGAAAGAGAGCACCAAGGTGTTTGTAAAATGAGAAGCAGCTTGCAAGAGGCTGCAGTGTTTAGTGAATCGGCAGCAGCAGGCAGTGGGTGCTCTTGCCACATGAGCCATTTTCCTGCTCAGCTTTAGTGATTCAGAGGGGGGAAATGAGCAGCAGAGAATATGTGTTGCAGCCCCTGTCTGTCCGTCTATCTGTCTGTCCCTCCGTCCCTCCCAGATTATACCTTCTGCAGCTCATTAAATCAGTTTTGGCATTTCATTGCACAAACCGGCACGTAACCGTAATGTTTGGTAGCGTGCACAGGAAAAATAGGTATAAATATAATCTCTTCCTAAGGAAGATAACACTATTCCACTTCTTCTTCGCCAGCACCTGCACCCCTCGCCAAAGGAACATCCTGCGGTTTGTACGCACACCTGTCTTCGAGGAGTGAGCACCTTCCGTTTCACAGTGAGCACAGAGGTGCAGTGCTGTGTTTTGCACCTCAAGGTTCGAGGCAGCTTCCCCAACTGCTAACAACTCATTTTCTTCCTGAGTGTCTGGCGCAAAGTGACACTTCTTCTCTACCTCGAACTGAAGGGCTGCAGAGTGTCTATGAACGAGTACTCAAAAGCAGCACAAACCTGACTATTTCTTCAAGGCAGTGCAAGGAATTAAACTATTCTCCACAGAACCCTTTATCAAGTACTATATCTGAAATTGCAACATCATTTTGAAAGAGCAAGAAAAATGATATTGTGAGCCCCAGCTACTAACGCACATTATTTATCCAAAGTCAAACATTCCAAGACACACTGATTTCTTGTGGGAGAAGTTAAACATATATCTATTGACCCAGAATTAATTACATATGCTTAGCATTGTCTCAGCCATGTTCTATAGCTGTGTAAGAAACATCAGCTGTGGAGATATATAACAGAAATCCAGAAATGTAAATATATTTTTTAAGTTATGGAGCAAAAATATTCATTCTTTATTTTACCAGTAATGCATTGTGTAAAGAACTTACAATAAGTGAGCACAATTATTTTTGTCGAAGAAAGAAGCTAAATAATATGCTTATATATTTTAAATAATTTACACACCAAAATAAAAAGATTAAATGAATGGATGGGTCAAATCATTATTCTTCCTGACTGTTAGAGCAGTGCAAGAATGGAGCTAAGGACCTGAGAGGTGGTGGGCGCTCCCACACTGGAGGCATCCAGGACGCAGCTGGGCAGCCCTCTGAGGGGGATGGTTTAGCTTGGAGACCTGCCCAGGGCACGAGGTTGGACCCAGTGGCCTTCTGGCCCCCTCCAACCCTACTCTAGTATGATTCTATGAAATCTGGCAGATCCACACAAGCGATCCCACCACTTGAAATAAGAATAAGAATAATAAGAGAAAAATAGGAATAAAAATGGATGTTTATACCACCTTTTCTCCTCTTGTCAGGAATAGCATCTTACAAAGTTCTTCACCTCTCCATTTCATCCTCACAACAGTCCTGTTGCTGAGATGGAGGGACTAGCGTGAAGTCTCCTGGTGAGCGGTGATTAGAACTTGGATTTCTGGGTCCCCATCACACCACACTGGAAAGGTCAAAGCAGCACCTTGCACTGGGCACAGAATAGCAAAAACAAGCCGTGCCGGTCCTGCAGGAAGCTGTTACATGATGACACCTACCTGCGTCTCTTGCTCACGGAGAAGATGCATGTCCTGAACACGTCAAAGCATTCCAGGCAACCCCACGTGAGACAACAGGAATTCAACCAGAAGATTCCCGGAGCGCTGACCATGCAGGACAGATGCTCTTTCTCAAGGCATGGTAGGCACTGGTAAGCCAGCTGCAGCCAGCAAAGGGCAGCTCGACTCCGCCGGGAAGTCACCAACTGTGAATTCTTCCAGTGGTTTTCCTGGAAACGTAGACGCACGCCATCTTTGCGGCACTCGATGCCATGTGCTAATTTGATGCAGAGCTGGTGCGGTGCGGGGCCCTCTCTCCTTCCCTCTGAAACACCTGCACTTCAATCCACCCGAGAGCCTCCAAATTCTGGCATGTGCAAGCATGGACGTGGTCCAGACCTTAATTTTGTGCCCCCTCCCTTGCTGGAATTTCCCTCCTAAACTTCAAAGGCCCAAAGGCTGTCTCCTTTTCTCAAAGGAACCCGCGGCCCTTTCTAATCATATTTCTCTGTACATTCTGCCTTCTTTGTAGCTGCATTTGTGATAAAAGCAAGATAATACTAGGCTGTTAGTGGAGTTTTAAGAGAAGCCGATGAGACAAGATATATCTGATTGCTCAGGGAAAATTTGACATGAGAACTGAATTCCACTGGAAAATCAAGATAAGAGACCACTCTCAGCATCCCCAAAAATTAAAATTACATGACACTTTGAGACTCTCCTGTTCTTGCAGAAGCCGTGATCATGTGCAGTATTTGCTTTGTGTACCAAAAAAGAGGACTGCTTCCCTGGTTTAGGGATGCTCTGAGGAACGTGGTTGGATGCCCACACTATGAGGTGGGAAAAACGACTTCTTTTCCCCAGGATCTGGGGGAGCTGGCCAGCAGGAACCAGAGAAGGAAAGGCAAGCCAGTCATTACTTTATTTGTTGAGAAGTGCCATTTTCTTTTCTTCGTTAAGCTCTGCATGGCTGAGTCAAAGAGCAGGAAGCACAGCACAGAGGGTGACCCACGGTTTGTATACTAACTGCACGTCCCCCTGTCTTGATTTCAGTGGGACTCAGCATGTGTCCAAAAGGTCCCCCATGTCGCTTCCCAGATGGATGGCTGGGAAAGCGCCTTACCTGGGAACAATGTCGTGCTGTCAGAGTAGCCCTCAGCCAGCCTGGATGCTGCAGTGAGAGGGCCTCATATGCACAGTGCTTCAGCAGCACCAGCGAAATCAAAATATAAAAGGCCATTAAAGGGAGAAAAACACCCTTGCACGCACTACAGCGTGTGGGCAACACCGCAACTTTATTTGTTTTAATGAGGCTGCACTGGAGGGAAAGGGGAGAAATTAATATGCTTGGAGCAGCCCATTTCTGGCAAGTGTCGCACAACATGCAATTAAGCATTCCCTCTGATTAGCGGCAGTGCTGTTGTTAACCTCGGAGAACTTGTGAAGTTCTTAATGGAGGGTGTGCACCACATGCTAAAATCCTGATTATTATCTTTATGTGGGTTGAACTGGATCCTGTTGGGGGCAAAGGGTGGAATGGACAACAGCCAGGGCTGGTGCCAGGCATTTCGCTGCTCGTAGCGGAAAAGCAAATGGTGCTGCCATCCTTTCCAGGCAAGAAGTAACCAAAGGCGGTTGTGTTATTTGGCAGGCAGGGACAGATAAAGCATGCCTGGCAGTCAGGGCGCCATGAGAATCGATTTGCGGGGAAGTCGGAACCTCCTGAAGATGGCAGCTGAGGTGCCACTGGATGCTGGAGACCCAAAGATGGGGAAGCAGAGGCCTGGTGGAGGCCCTTTGCAAAAGCGATGGCGGCCTCCCATGTTCTCAGGGAAGGTGGTGGGGTGTGTCTGGGCTAGACTTGGCTCCACTTGGCATTCTCACCCGGAAGGATCTCAGGCAGAATGACCTCAACAATACCTGGCACGGGTCTTTAGCAACTCGAGCTGCGGCAACTCAGATTCAGGTGGACATCAGGAAGCGCTTCCTCCCTGTCAGAGCAACGCGGCAGTGGGACCAGCTGCCTGGAGAGGTGGGGGGCTCTCCCACCACTGGAGACACTCAAGACAAAACTGGGGAGCCCTCTGAATGGGGTGGTGTGACCTGGTGTTCTGCACCAGCAGGGGGTGGACTCAATGGCCGTCCTGGCCCCTCCCAACTCTTCTATGATTCGACACTCGCAATTCACTGTTCAGGGATAGTCACAGCTTTTTTGGACAACATCATGTCCACCCAGTTTCATCCTGTGTCTGGCCAGAACCTTCAATAATTTAGAGCAGAGAAAGTGCAGCACTGACTTTTAAAAAGGAACAAGAGCTTCCTTTCATCTTTTGCATGCGGAATTTTTTGCTATAGCAAAAATATACAGGTTGTGTGTGCAAAAGCAGAGAAGGAAACTTTCTTGCCTTGGATGTTTGGGATAGAGCAGTTGTATTGTGTGCCTGCGCATGTGTACATAACCTGTTGTTAACATACCCTAATCCAAAATTCCCAAATGGGGTTGAATTAATCCCAAGGGATATTCATAGCAGGAGAATAATCCAGTATATCAAAGGAACTTGTTTCAGACCTAGTCCCCACCCTCCACAACTCAATCTGTATAATTGTTTCTCTCTCTTTTTCAAATCTTGTTGGTTTTATTTTCACAAAATACCATAAAAGGAAGAAAGGCATATATAGGAGAAAAGGGTGCCAACCTGTATACTTGTGAATAAGGAGCTCGTGACAAAGTAGAGCTAAGTTTCTGGAACCTTCTCATCTCAAGGAAACCGATCCATAGGTGTCCTTGGAAAATTGGAAGCTCTGAGAAGTGGAGGGGAAAGACACAGCAGTATATTTTTGCTAGTTTGTGAAAGCGAACACATTTCCTAGCAAAGCCAAAAGCCCCCTGGTCATACGTCTCCTAAGCTAAGCTGACCCTTGGCTCAAAGACGGGTTCTGTGCATTCCAGACAGCAGTTCTCCACCCTTCCCACAGGACTGATGTGATCGAGCAAGGGTTTTTCTCGAGATGCGTTCAAGAATGCTGCCATTAGCTGGGAGAGGGAACACATAACTGGAAGGACTCTTCACCAAGCATGCTCTGCGCTGGCAGGACGCTCACATGCTAATTGCTGTTTGAAGGAACGGGATGCAGAGCGAAGGCGACACAATGCTTGCTCACTGTGTAAGTATCACTTATCAAGTGGGCTGGGTGTAGGTGCACCCCGGTGATGTTCGCTATGCGTGTGAGATGCTTTAGCAGAGGATATCATAAAAAGTAATTAGGAAGACATCGATCATTTAGATTAGGAGCCAGGATTAAATATGTCAGTGCAAACTGAGAATGAAAAGACTAATTAACCAAATAGTTCAATGTGACAGCGGCAGAGATTGGATGCTTCTTGAAGGAAGAAAGAAAGAAATGCTTGCTAGCACGGTGGCGAATGTGACAAGGTTCTTCGGCACATTTTAATTATCTTTCATTGGATTTTGCCTTCATGATAGAACACCAACGCTTTTCCTGTGTGCCACGTTGGGGAAAGCATCGGCCGCTCACCGGAAAAAAGCTGCTTGCCGCACTCCAGTTCAGATCATGGCAAGGGTGCGTTGAAACAATTTTGCTTGTCTTTTGTCACTGAGTGGTGAAAATGCTATTTCATGGCAGCGTTCAGTACATTTCTTCAAACCTCTCATTTGCTCAAAGGGTAAAGGGAGAGCCAAGGCACAGGGCACTGTGACCAGATGAGGGGCCACTGTGTCTGTCCTGCTGTGACCAAACTTCCCGAGTGTGTCTGTAATAAAAGAGAAAGCACAAGTTCCCATGGCTCTGTCGAGTGTCTCATCTCTTCTCAATGTGGCACTGGAGAGCGTTCATTGCTCTTTAAAATGCAATTCCAAACGTTTTCTCTGTACTCCATGGAAGGAGCTCATTCCGGTGAGGCTGAGGGAGCTTCTGCTTCAGTCTTGCAGTTTTCAGAACTTTTTGCAACTGGGCAGGGCATAGCTGCACACACACATTTGCATAGGAATGTATGATTCGATGAAGCCAGGCTTCTTCTCATGGCTGTGCCCACTGGAAAATGCTAAATTAAGCCAGACAACCCTGCTAAGTGGGGTGAGCTGCAGTGGGGGACCCCCAAAATTGGAAGGACGGGGTCACTCCTGTTGCAAAAGGTCCCTTTCTTTCCTGGAAGGCAGATCCAGCTGTCTTCTCACACACACACACTGTCAGACATACTTAATAATTTATTTTATTTATTTTTTACAAATTTGTATGCCGCCCCCTCGCACTTAAGCCTCGGGGCGGCTGACAACATGTAAAAATACAAATTTGAATACCACATAAACAAAATACAATTTAAAAAACAAAATACAATTTAAAAACTGGCCCATCTCATAGTCCAAGAATAAAAATATTTCATATACATATAATAAATAAAAATATATAATAAATTAACAATTAAAACATTTCTTAAATAAAAAGGTCTTCGCCTGGCGCCGAAAAACAAATAAAGATGGTGCCAGGCGAGCTCCTCTGGGGAGCGCATTCCATAAGTGGGACAACACCACAGAGAAAGCCCTCCTCTGGGTACTCACCCTCCTAACTTCTTTTACAGAGGGTTCCCAGAGGAGAGCATCAACTGCCGATCGTAGGGGGTGGGAGGGCATATAAGGACGCAGGCACTCCTTTAGGTAGCCAGGACCCAAGCCGTTAAGGGCTTTATAGGTAAGAACCAACACCTTGAATTGGGCCTGGACTTCAATGGGAAGCCAGTGTAGCTGACGGAGAACTGGGGTGATATGAAAACTATGCCCAGTCCCCGTCAGCACCCTGGCAGCTCTATTTTTCACCAATTGAAGTATCCGGACCATCTTCAAGGGTAGCCCCACGTAGAGCGCATTACAGAAGTCTAACCGGGAAGTCACCAATGCATGTGTCACAGTCGCCAGGCAGTCGAACTCCAGGAAGGGACGCAGCTGATGGATCAGCCGAAGCTGATGGAAAGCGCTCCTCACCACTGCTGACATTTGGGCCTCCAAGGTCAGCTCCGGGTCGAGGAGCACTCCCAGGCTGCGGACCCTGTCCTTCAGAGGGAGTGCAACTTAATTCAAGACTAGGGTCAGGTCCCCCACTCCGAGGCCCAACCCACCCACCAACAGGACCTCCATCTTGTCAGGATTGAGCCTCAGTTTATTGGCCCTCATCCAGCCCATCACCTCGGCCAGGCACCGGTTCAGCACAGCCACTGCCTCACCTGGATCGGTAGAGAACGAGAGGTAGAGCTGGGTATCTTCAGCGTACTGATGATTCTGCAGCCCACACCTCCTAATGACCTCTCCCAACGGTTTCATGTAGATGTTGAATAGCAAGGGACCCCTGCGGAACTCCATGGCATAGCTGCCATGGCGCAGAGCCATAGTGCCCCAGCACCACCTTCTGGAATCGGCCATTGAGATAGGAGCAGAACCACTGCCAAGCAGTGCCTCCAACTCCCAGTCCCGCCAGCCTGTCCAGAAGGATACCATGGTCGATGGTATCGAAAGCCGCCGAGAGGTCCAGGAGAACCAACAGGGACGCACTCCCCCTGTCCCTCTCCCTGCACAGGTCATCGTACAGGGCGACCAAGGCGGATTCAGTGCCAAATCCGGGTCTGAATAATGTCACTCTGCTCTCTGCCATCCAAAAGGTAATTAGTCGCTCACCCCAAGGATGCTTTCCCCCCACAGACCTTTCTTCTGCGTAGCCAAAACAAAAGTGTTGACAAGGTAAGCACTATTATGTGTGAACACGGCCGGGCCTCCACACACATCCCCCCTCCAACTCTGCAAGTGAAGCTTCAAAGCATCCTCCAATGATGCTGACTAAGCCTCTTTTAGAATCCACAGGCTGCTGTGTGTTGGAGAGTCTCAGCGTTGGGAGGGAAGCTTTCCAGAAGCACCCCTGAAAATGTCCCTCAAGCATGCTGGAGGTAGGCCTTAAAAAGCCCCCCTTGCCCTGGGAGAATCTGTCCAGAAGTCTCCTTTGCAGGGTGGCCAGGAAGAGGGACCAGAAAGCAACTTCTGATGGACCAGAAGTCATCCCTGCATGAACATCCCTGGGACTTCGCTTCACAGAAATCTCTTGGATTGTAATGGGTCTACTCTAAGGATGATAAACCTGGATTCCGCTGATGGTCTTCAGGGATATGTCACACAGGTTGTTGCAGGCAAGATCTGTTTGCCTCCCCATTACTGTGTGCATTGCAAAGCAGAGTCAGAAGGTCTGTGTGCAGGAGAGAGGGTGAGAAAGAGGCAGCAGAGCTGTTTGGAACACGGTGCCAAGGACTCCTGGGATTCAAAGCTAGTCTTATGAAAATGCTGCTGTTCCCCTTTCACCGCTCATTTAGGAAACACAGGCATGGTGCATTCTTAAGAGCCCAATTGCTTGAAAGAAGATGCTCAATCAAATGGGAAAATGTCAGCCGAGCTAGCCGGTGTTCTTGTGCAAATTGAGATACTGGCGAGGAAACTTGGCAGCAGGTCTGGGTGTCTATAAGAAGTCAAAGGCCCATTGAACACCGAGTTTTGCAGATAGCTCACAATTAGGATGACAATGATGCTGAAAAAAGCTGCTCCTGATGCAACAGGGCAGAGAGCTTCTTCAGATCACAGCGATTCCTGTTACTGATATTTCTCCAAGGAAGCAGATCTCAAAAGAAAGATGAGAGAGAAGACTTGTGGGCAGGTTTCCCTATCAGTATGGATTCTTTGTTTCAAGCAATGGCAAGTGGGCTGGAATATGAACCCAAAGGCAAAGCAGGAATGTGTTCTCCTGTGTTGTTTGCTCAATATTAAATGACTTCCCCATTGCTTAATGGTATAAAGAATCGCAGAACAGCGGAATTGGTCTTATGAGTCTTCCACTTTTCCAGATTCAAATCCATCCTTCCCTGGTAGTGGATTTTAACCAAATAGTGGCTGCTTTTAACCAAAAATGATGCCGAAGATTATGGGCATCCTCCAAATGGGCCTGGGTTTCCCAATTTACTGGGGACAACCCTCAGCTTAGAGGGCTTCTCACCAGTATCTCCTGTCTGATGGGCTGCTCGAAGGAAGCCTGGTTTAGAGCTGAGAAGCAGGGAGAGCAGAAGCTTTGGATCTGTACTTACATTGTAGTTCTCTCCAAAACTTCATTTATAAATATGAGATAGCACATGCAAGTCAATGTGGTGATATAGCCCCTCTTTTGTGGGGATACAGTCCTCTATTATATCTAGCCTGACCCTGAGAGAGAACTTGGCATAAAATGTGGAAATGGGATCAGTGAGAGAAGAGGAAACAAGGTCGTGAAATCAAGAGTGGCTTTGGGCACGTGGCATTAAGAAAAATGACAGCGTATGCATCCCTTGCTGCTTTTTCACAACTTTAGAGTAAATTTCAAGCAAGCTTTCCTTTGCTCTCTGCAGAGAAAGGAGATATGGCACGAGAGATCAACATGTTTGCAAAGCGCTTTTTAAATTAACATTTCATAGACATCCGTGCTTAACTATGGAATATTCTTTCTCTTGAAGGAAAGATGGGGAATACTTGGGTCAACGATACTGCAAGTGAGAGGGATCCTGGAATTGTTGTAGATCACAGGCTGAATATGAGTCAACAGTGTGGTGTGGCTGCAAAAAAGGGAAATGTTTTTTGGAGTTGGATTAATAGAAGCATCGCTTCCAAATATCATTTCCCCTTCACGCAGCACTGGTGAGGACTCACCTGGAGTCCTGTGTGTGGTTCTGGGTACCAAAGTTTAAGAAAGATGCAGACAAGCTGGGAAGGGTTGAGGAGGGCAACAAGGATGATCCTGGGACTGGAGACAAAGCCCTTTGAGAAGAGATGGAAAGAGCTGGGCATGTTTAGCCTCAAGAAAAGAAGATTGAGGGGAGATAGTACACAAAAGGTACACAGAAGTTTGTTACACAGAGGAAGGCCAGAATTTCTTCTCAACCATGGCAGTGCAGGACACAGAGTAATGGGGTCAAGTTACAGGAAGCCAGGTTCTGGCTGGATATCAGGAAGAACTTCCAAACTGTTAGAGATTATGACAATGGAACCCATGACCTGGGGAGGTGGTGGGTTCTCCCACACTGGAGGCATCCAAGATGCAGCTGGACAGCCATCGGAGAGGAATGGCTTAGCTTGGGCTCCTGCACTGAGCAGGGGGTTGGACCTGATGGCCTTCTTGGCCCCTTCCAACTCTTCTATTCTGTGAAATCCTCTCCAATATCAATCTGAAATTTTAGTTTATTGATTAAGTAAATCAATTCTTTTGATGATTTAACTGCTATCCTGACTGGAAGAAAAAGAAATTGCCAAAAAGTTGTATGGAAATCCTATTAATAATTATTAATATCAGTATATATTTTAAAAATATTTTAAACTATCTTTATATGCTGACATTTGCTGTTCCATTGGATGCACTCTACCCAAACAATCTTGTCTGGGACCATTGGCTGTGGCAAATAAACACATCCATAAATAAAACATTTCCGAACTATTCTCTGCACTGTACGTTGCTTTGCTTATTTATTCACTCAGGATATCAGAACGTTGTCAGGGGCACTAAGCAGGTGGCTAGAAAGCAATTTCAAAGAATGTCCTCCAATCTGACAGAGAGGATTCAAAAGGAGGAAGGGACCAGGAGGGAACTCTCTGGGATATCGAAGCCCAGGACGCAACACTTAGGGAGTCTCTACAGGGGTCGAACTGGACTTGCCCTTGTTTATCCATGGCTCCCGTGTTGAGAATGTTTGAGCGTTCAATGATGGGAAGGGGTGACACCTTCCCACTGCATCTAGCTTGCCTTCAGCTGCGCTCAGAGTGGGTTCCTAACTACATTTGTCACTTACTGGGATGCTGTGATTCCAGCTGCCGGTGTCTGTGTCTTTGTTGCTACAACTGCTTCGCAGAACGAGCACACTTAGACAGCAGTGCCTCGCACACAGCGGGGTTCTCATTAAGCGTGGCACATCGTTTATAGTAGCATTGCTTGGTGATTTAATGAGTCTCTCAAGAATCTGGAGGGAAGCACTGAGTTTGCACCATTTTTCCAGTGATGATTTGAGGGACAAGATGGTCACTCTCCGGGCTGTTCTTTCCTTTAGAGATTTTTATCATTTAGTAGTTGGATTAGCACTGCCGGATGTTGCAGCAAATTTTAACAATGCTCAAAACAAACAGTCATTAAATAAACAAAGGCTTTCGAGCCTCAGTTGTTTAGAATAAGCGGGAGAAGGAAGGGCGGTAATGCAGCCAGTGCTAGTCCGAGGCATTTGGCCAAACATGTCTTGCCACTTGGGGCAGCATGGGAGAATAATCCCTGAAGACTGAAGTAAGTCATGGGAATGGGAAATGCAAGCGCTTCAGCGGTGGGGATGGGGTTACCATGAAAGACGTGGTAGTCAGATGGTCTTCATTTTTCAAAGGAGGATTAGGAAATCTCTAAGGTTGCCTCAGGGCCTTTGAAATTTGAGGAAGAATGAGCACTGGGAATGATTCCATGCCTGTGCTGGCCCGATAAGGGTGCATAGAGGGCCAAATGGGGATTTTTTACACCCTGGATCATTTTTGCCACAGAGCTTTCCACCATAAACTCTCGATTGCCGTTCTACTTAGCTACTGCCTGTATATATGAGATGTCAGGAATTTTTGTCCCAGAAAAACATCTACTTCTGCTTCATTGACTATGCTAAACCCTTCGATTGTGTGGATCACCACAAATTGTGACAAGTTCTTAAAGAGATGGGAGTACCAGACCATCTTATTTGTCTCTTGAGAAACCTATGTGCAGGTCAAGAAGCAACAGTGAGAACTGGACACGGAACCACTGATTGGTTCAAAATTGAGAAAGGAGTTTGGCAATGCTGTATACTGTTGACCTGCCTATTTAACTTATATGCAGAGCACATCATGAGAAAGGCGGGGCTAGATGAATCACCAGTTGGAATCAAGATTGCTGGGAGAAAGATCAACAACCTCAGATATGCAGATGATACCACTCTCATGGCAGAAAGTGAAGAGGAACTAAAGAGCCTTTTGATGTGGGTGAAGGAGAAGAGCACAAACGTTGGCTTGAAACTCAACATTAAGAAAACTAAGATCATGGCATCCGGCCCTCTCACTTCCTGGCAAATAGATGGGGAAGAAATGGAGGTAGTGACAGATTTTATTTTCCTGGGCTCCAAGATCACTGCAGATGGGGACTGCAGCCAAGAAATTAAAAGACACTTGCTCCTGGAGAGGAAAGCTATGGCAAATCTAGACAGCATACAAAAAAGAAGAGACATCACCCTGCCAACAAAAATATGTATAGTCAAGGCTATGGTTTTCCCAGTTGCAATGTATGGCTGTGAAAGCAGGACCATAAGGAAGACTGAGCGCCAAAAGACTGAGGCCTTTGAATTGTGGTGCTGGCGGAGACTCCTGCGAGTCCCTTGGACCGCAAGGCGATCAAACCGGTCAGTCCTAGAGGAGATCAACCCTGACTGCTCTTTACAAGGCCAGATGCTGAAGATGAAGATCAAATACTTCGGCCACCTAATGAGAAGGAAGGACTCCCTGGAGAAGAGCCTAATGCTGGGAACAAGAGATGGCAAAAGAAGAAGGGGATGGCAGAGGATGAGGTGGCTGGATGGGGTCACTGAAGCAATTGGTGTGAGTTTAGGTGGACTCCAGGGGATGGTGGAGGACAGGAAGGTCTGGAGGAATGTTGTCCATGGGATCGTGATGGGTTGGACACAACTTCACAACTAGCAACAACAACAACAACACTGTGCACTTGGAACCACCTTTACTGTTTTGTCGTCCATTCACTCAACTTGTTTATTTCATTTTCATACTACAGGCTCAATAGCCACAGGCTCTCTGGGCAAGTTAACAAAAGTTAAAAGCATACAAACAAGAATGACAGGGACAACCTATGAACAATAAACGGGTAAAACCACAGCAATCACAGTCAAGATGGTACAGAGGTAGAGCATCCATGCAGAATCAAATGCAGTATTGAAGTGAAGATGAAAAAGTTAACTGTTAAAATACTGGGAGAATAAACAGGTTTCCCTGGTGCAGAAAAGAATAGAGAGTGGGCATCAGGTGCATCTCTTTGGAGAGACTTGGAGAGATCTTGGGTGATCCACTTTGGATTTCACTATGCTGGATAATTTGGTGACACCTCCAAAGCTATTGCTCCTCTTTATTCCTATTCATTCATGACCTGTGTAATGTCAGAATACAAAGCAAGGGGCACTACTATTTGTTGAGGGTCAGGAAAGTTAGATCTGGTGTTCCTGTTTCAGAGGGAGTGCCAGGTTCACTGTAATCTGAAGTTGTGACAAATGGGTTTCCAAACACCTGTATCCTCAAAGCGTACACAGTACAGGTTAGCTGTGATTGGTTGCAGAGTCCTACCAAGAATGCAGAGTGACAAAACAGGTCTGGCCCCGTCTTTTACCTTGGAATAGAAGAAATGATAAGCAAACATATGGAACGGAACAAACATTATTTGAGAATGACACAGAAGACCCACCATCCAAAGAGTCTCCACCAAATTCTCCAGAAGCCTTTGGCAGCTTTTCACCCCATCTTTAAAGCAGCTGTTTTCCTTTGCCAGGTTGAGAGGAAAGTGTTGTGTGTTGTGTGTGTGTGTGGGGGAATGTCTGTGGATATTTGTCACCTCTTTTGTGAGGTGGCTTTTGAGTGTTGGGAAATTCAAAATGGCTGACTCCCTTTGCCATCAGCGGTGTCCGCAGTTTTTTATACGTGGGGAACCTCTCCGTATTTTCGGAGGGGGTGGATCATTCTACCAGAGTGCCCTCTGTTTGGGAGGTGTGGTGTTAAATGGTCCTCCAAAGAAAAGGCTAGTTTTGGAAAGGTAGTAAATAGAAAAAGTATGAGCAGGGTAGAAACGGTCTTGCTAAAAGCATGAAATCACTGTCCATGGAACCCTATTTTGAACCTGACGTAGCAGCATCTTTTAATCTTTACATTTACTTTGATTAAAAACAAGCCTTGTAAATTCCCAATGGTGAAATGGTTCCTTGAAACAAATTTGGGGACAAAGATGGTGCAGCGGGAACAATTGCACCGACCCATTTCTCCTTGAATTAGCTGCCGTCCTTGCAAATTTTGCATCTTTGAGCTTTTCTACGAAGGCCCTTCGTTTGGTTTCATCATGGGACTGAGATCAAGCATGACCTGCATTTAGTATTTTATCTACTTGTTTCATTTGTGTACCACCCAGAAGCTCTCTGGGTAAAATGTTCATAAAATGGTACAATAAAATATTTTAAACATCTTATGCAAATACAAACATTTTAAAACAAAACATTGAAACCTGCTAAAACAGCATTCCAAGAAGACCAGCCGGGAAATGACATTTCTTTCCCTGCTTTTCTGCGATCCGACTTCCAGGTGGCTAGAGTGGACTGGTATGAAAACAGTGGATAATTTTACTTTTACAGTAAATACTGCACTTTCCCAGCCCTAAAAACTTACCCTTAACTTCTCCTTAGACACAGAAGCAAACTTGGAGGGCTGGCACGGAAAATAGCTCTGGACAGAGAGCCACAAACGCATGAAAGGTGCCTCACATGGAAGGCACACTGTTATTTTTCAGTCAAGCCATCCAGGTGCATAACACTTTTTACTCTTGTTTCACTTTTCTTTTAAAACATATTTGAACAGCAGGGAACAAATCCAGAATGTTCCCCAAGGCTTCATATCTTTTAAAATACATGAAATTTAAATGATCTCTGATAGATGGAAATCCCTAAACAAGTGAATATGGAAAGGCAAGATACAAATCAAAATGATATGTTCTTAGCATCTCCAGCGAATGCCTGGAGAGCCTGTGTGGTGCAGCACAGAGACTCGCTTCATACATTATGGATTAAATCCAGAAATTTAGAGAAGAGCCACTGAAATCAATGGGATCCATCCCGACCCAAGTCTGTTTCAATGGGCTTATTATTCTTAGTAGGACTAAGTCCAGCTCCAACCTTTACTTTTCTGAGCTGAACACATAAGAAGTTAAGAGTTAACCCCTGAGAATGGCAAGAGTGTGTCATATGTGTGAGGTGGCAACATTTCGTTATTTGCTTTTCGGCGCCAGGCCAAGACCTTTTTATTTAAACATTAATTGTTGACTTTATTTATTGATTTTAACAAGTTTTTGCCATGATGTCTCCAATTTTATGTAATTGTATCAATTGTATTTATTTATGGTTTGGAAGCCGCCCCGAGGCTTATGCGAATGGGGCGGCATATAAGTTCTCCAAATAATAAATAAATAATTTCAGAGAACAGAGAGCCGAGTGGTTGTCCATGGCTTGGATCCGGCTTCTGAAGTCATTTTATCGGGCCCTTCATGGCTTTGCCACATTTTAATAAAGATATGCTGATACATTTACCTACATGAGGAAAAGAAAGATGCCTTTGAATTACAAGACGTACTGAACCATGTCACCTGTTTCCTTCATAGAATGGTGGAATACTAGAATCTTTAGGGGGCAAAGTCCCTTTGCGTCCAGCCCTCTGCTCAGGGCAGGATACCGTGTTAAACCTCTCAAATGGCTGCTGCCCAGTGGCTGGAGCTCTTGTGGTGGGTAACTGGGAATCTCTCACTGTGAGATGGGTTGACAGGATCAGGGCACTGATGAAGGAAACTGCAGATTCAACCTGCTGCAGCCTGAATCCTGCAAGAGCATGACTTGGAGAACAGGTTCTGGTATTTCTGAGCATAGAGATATTGCCTGCCCTGATCCCAAGGTCCGGGTGCAGACTGGGAAGACTTGGGTTCAAATCAACCTGAGAAATTCATGGGGTGACTTTGACCATGTGAGTCTCTCTCAGCCTACTTCACAGGTATGTGAAGAATAAGACTGTGGGAATAAGACTGCCCTGGTACAGGGAAGGCTGAAATACACATGTGAAAAAGTCAAACATTTTAACAGGTATTTCCATTAACTTCACACCTCCCTGATGGAGTTCAGAGGGTAATAAGCAATTAAATACCTTTATTCCAGTGCAAGTAAAATGCCTTTAAAGTGTTGTCTGCAAACTTCTCTCTCTCGCTCTCTCTTTCTCTTTCTCTGCTTTTATCAAGCAAAGCTAAAGAGAAAACATCTTTACTATGTTCAATGACCTAGAATTACTCAACAGAACTGTAGTTTTCGATTCCCATCATTATATGTCACCCCTTAATAACCCACATTTCATAATTTGCTACCAGATTCTCATGTTGGTCCAGAACTAATTATAGTATTGGGTTTTTAAAAATTTCTTTTGGGACAGACCTAGGAAAATCATATAGGTAAGATCAAACCACACCATTGCTTTTGCACAACCAGCTGATAATTTGAATAATTGCAGGCTGAAGAAAATAGTAACCCACATTTGAACAAAGAAAAAAGATATATACATACATTTCTACCTCATTAAAGAACTCATTGGAGCTGTGAGCTGTTTAGGGTGGAGTTCAGGAGGCAGAGTTTACATAATGTGGTACTAACACTTAGTAAGATGAATACAGCCAACCTTGTTACCCAAAGACATACAAATGAAAGTTATTCCAAGCAGTGCTTTAAAAAGGAATATTGTTTTAGCTTTGTTGAGATAATAACTGTAGCACACAGTCTCGCTGAAAATTTGTAAGATCTAAGTTTTCACAAATACATTCAAGTACCAGGTGTAATACAAATAGGAATCCTATATTCTAATTGCAATTGCATTCTCTACGTATTATTCCCAATAGCCATGCACAAAAGGGAGCTTTCAACAGATTGAGGGTAACCCTAATTCCTGCAAAAGTACTAAAAATATTTAGGGATATCCCCAGATCAGCTGAATGAGCACTGAGCATGCTCAGTGCGAGGCTGAGCCCTGCCATTGGGTAGACCGAGACAGCTACCTCGGATGGCAGATGCAGGGAGGTGATGGGAAGGTGATGGAGATGGGCCAATCCATCTTTCCCCATGGCGTAGCAAGCGGGCTGCATCTACTGGATCACTGGGGAGGGTAAAAAATCTTGGGCCACCCCTGGAAGTTTGATGCTCGGCAGGGAAAAAAGTGAAAACCTGCGAGAAGGGGAGTTGCCCATATCCAAAGCAATCTGGGCGGTTGCATGGGGAAAGATGGACAGATCTGCCAAGGGTGAGAAGTTCTCCTCATGCATTATAGGCGGCAAGATCTCATTGCAGTGCTCTGTCACGCCACTATAAAACCAGCACCGCGTGCCGAATAGGGCCTGGTAAGATTCTCCCTACCCCTTGGCAAAATGATTGCAGATTGTCAAAAAGCTGCATGAGTTCGGAGTGTAGTGCATGAGAAACCACCCTTGTCTCCATTCTGTCTGTCCAGCGCATAAGAAGGACTGCACTGCAGTAATTGCATTGTCCAGGCCACTAGTGTCATCAGATGCAGTGTTAGGTCCAGATCAGAAATTCCATGTTAACGGGATGCCTCCCAAGAGGTGGGAACATGCACAGCTGGGAGGAGATGCATTTGCTGAGCTTGGCTCTCTAGTGGCACTGATGGATGCTAGCTGCAGCGGTGAGTCGCTTGAGTTCCCACATACCCCTTAGAGTCATGCTCCGTGTGGACCCCTTGAAACCCATGAAATCACTTAGCTCTCGTTGTTTGCAATGGATCTTCTCTGAGCACGACCAAGTTCAGATCCAACCAATGGAAACCCCACAAGTTTTCCCCTAGAGGGGGATCTTGAAGAGCGAAAAACACCACCTGTAGGGAAACGGTTGGATGATCCCTTGCTTGCTGCTGCTCCAGTGAAATCCACATTCATGTGCATTGTGTGTGTGTGTGTGTGTGGATGTTCTCTAGATGTTTTGGCCTACAACCCTCACCCCACTGGCAGAGTTGGATGGGAGCCAAAATTGGAGGGAACCGGCCTGGGAACGCTTTTCTAGAGCTTTGTTTCATTTTTTTAAGAGAGAAGAAAAACTCTTTTGGGCACTGTCATGTCATCTGTGCTCATCCTGCACTTTCTGGTGAAAGGTATATTTATGAGCGTTTGGAATGTAATTCAGGTAGAAAAGCAACTGGCTATCCCTAATTTCAAACTAATATTAGGGGTTTTAGAAATCAGCACATGGTGCTTTGTAGGATATAATTTGAAGCAGACCGGAATGAAACTCTTCTAGTCTAATATGCAATTTGTATAATGAGCAGATTATGATTCAGGCACTCTTAGTGAAGTTTGCAACTTCCAGCCCTGTTCAGATGAGTCCAATTACAGGCCAGCTTTGAATAGGCTTCCCAAAGAACTTCACCGACAGGCTAGGAGGCCTCAGAGAAGACGCATTGCTGGTGCCATTTCTCAGTGGTCCCTACTATCCTGGCTCTTTCTTCCTGTTGGAGCAATGGGTCCAGGAAAGGAAGATTTAAGGTGAGCTTTACGAGGGAGAGAAGTAAATTGCTAAGCAGAAGCACCCCGGAGTCTTCCCAGAAGTGTGTGACAACCAGGAAGACTTCTCTGCATTCAGAAAAGTATCTGCGCATGCCGGGAAAGTCTCCTGCGACTTACTCCTGCATCTTACTTGCCATTTCCAGACCACATACCAGGACAGGCTCTCCCCATAAAGCCACCGATGGGCCACACATGGCTCCGTGTGGCTCCGCATTTGGTCTGGGGCCCAGTCTGCAGTGCAAGCAGCCACACAGGGACTGCTCAAGTCCAAAGGGGGCAGGCGGCGAGAGCCCTGCCGCTGGCCACCCCAGTTCCATCCTGCAATTCCAAGCACCAAGCGGACTTTCAGAGGGGGAAGATCTAAAGGGGAGAGCGACTGTACTCAGAGGTGCATTGCCCAACAACAAACCTTCTCTGGGAGGGCGCCAAACCTAGCATGGCAGTGGGACCGGATCCTGAGCTGCCTGCTTGGAGGTGGCCCCTGGACAGCTTGCATGAGATCAGGTCTACTTGTCCAGCAGATATTCCACGTATTCCTCCCACTGCCTTCCTGCACTGAAAGCTTCCTTGGCCACATAGTTGGCTAGACAAGGCTGGAGCAAAAGCTGGAGGCTTTGTCCAGCATTCCACACAGGGAAATCACTGAACTGCAGAACCAGGGATGTGTGAGGAATCTGCTTTGGGATGGGCATCCGATCCACCTGGCCCTGCCCTCCAAGTAGCATCCCTCTTCTTCATCACATGCTTGTGACACAGAATAGGGTTGCTGATTGCACATCCTGTACTCTATGGGCGTTTGTGGGCTTTTTCTCAGCTTGGGCTGAGCAGGAGAGGAGCATTAGCAGAACCCAGTGGGAAGTATCGACTCCATTCCTGGAAGTATTTGGGCAGGGGGCGGATGGCTCTTTAGGGGTGGTGTGTGCACTCACCCTGCATGGCAAAGTCTAGAACAAGAGGGGTCCTCACTAGGTGGCTTGCAAGACCTCTGCAATTGCACAATTCTATGGGGCGGAGACATAGAATGGTTGCAAATCACCTTCAATGGCATTTAGTTACATGGAGTCTTACTTTCTTTTTTTATAGGAATCTGTTTTGCTTTTAGAATCTTGGATTATACCTAAAGTATTATTAATGGAACTCTCTTCAAATGAAATCATTAAATTCTTCTAGTAGAGTATTTTATCTCATTTTTTAAAATGCCATGTTGATGATTGTTCATCACTCATTCCAACCTGTTGCTGGAAAATAAAATAAGAATTGCCTGCTTGGTTTTTTTGTCATTTGCTTTTATTTCTCAAATCGCACTTTATGTTAGTTTGTGGTTAGCTGCATTGAACTTGATTGACGAAGAATGTTTTAACAAACAAAAAACAAGGGCGGGATGAAGCTTCTTCTTCCAGACCCATCTTTTTTCAGGATGGCACAGAGGCTCAGCTGCACTTGTATCCTCCTTTAAGCCTCCCAGAAAGATCCTGCAGACTGGCGTTGCCTGGTCTTGGCACACTTTGTTCTGATCTGGCAGGTATTTTTCCTTCTGCTTTTCTTCTGCTCTCACAACATCACGCTCGAGTTTTGCTTTGCACTAATGTGTGTAATGATTTTAAGTGATTGCAAGATGCACTCACAAAGGGCTCATGAGAATCAGCCCTTGGCAAAATTAACTGGAATGCTTCCATAGATTTCTTCCCATTTGAGATTATATCTGTAAAAGACAGATTCCATCTAAAATTTTCTGTGGAAAGGTTTTGGATTTTCACTCTGTTTTTAAACCCCTTAAAAGCAAAACATGCTCTTTCAGGTTGCCAAGATGGCCACTGGATGGCAATAGCTTGGCATATTTGACAGTCCTTTAAGAAACAGGAAAAGAAATTGTGGCCAGAGCAGAAACTCGCCAGCAGGTGGTAGCCTCGGTCTATGTATGAAAAGCAAAGGGACTTAGAAATTTGTTTCTTTCTGCTACCTTCTAGAGAATTCTGCAGAAAGGTGTTTTAAAAGAACTACGTGTACTAGGTATAAAAGATGGATAATGTTGGGTGTTCATTGTTTTAACTGGTAAATTCATTAATCATGGTATAAAACTGCATTAAAGTCACTGCTCATCGGACAACCAATTTCTATGTACCCCTTGATTCAGAAAAAAGATTAAAGTTGCTTTTCCAGTAATATTTGTCTCCCTTACTAACAAAAAGCTGTTACTTTAATTAACTTCCACACAGACCATCTTTATGGAAATACTTCCATTTACTTAGATCTATCTAGGTGAATTAGGAGAATATTGCATGCAAAACAGAAACAAGGCAGCTGACAAATCTGTTGCCAGTGCGATCTCTTTTGCTTTTGTTGTAGAAGGTTCATGCTGATCAAACCGTAGGGCTGGGTTAAGATTTAGTCATGACCCACTGAAATAAATGGAATTTAACTTAGTCTTGGTCAGCTTAACTCTTCTTGATTCCAATAGGTCTCCTCTAAGTATGATTAAGCCTGGAACCCATGCAATGGTTGAATCGGATGGCTATTTTAGTTAATTGGTCTCAACAGCCCTCCAAACAAATATTGCTCTGGTCAAAATATATTTTAAACAGTAAGATCAATGAACTCCACGCACTCTATATCTATGAAATTGCAACATTGGTGGATATCTCACCTACACACGACGTAGATTTGTGTACATGTAGATGGAACAGGCTCAGCAGCTTTTTAAAATTAAAGCAAACAATCCCCTTCCCCAATATTTCCTGTTTTAAATTTTTTCCTTAAAAAAAAAAAGAGTCAGAACTGCCATGTACGGTATATGTATAATTTGGCAGGCAATTAGTCTCTCATTGAGACAGGTTCTTTTTATAACTTAAAAAATAAGGGCTTTTATCTCAAGTGAAACGATCTACATTTAAAATATGTGTTACCTGCAAGTGAGAAAAGTGAAAAAGAATAGCTATAGTACAGGGAGAAGATGGCCATGCATCTCAGCAATTCTCCCGTTAAAGCAGCCCCAGAATGCTTTAGGTTGGGTGAAAATGTAGCCCATTCCTGGTGAGTTCACTCTCATTTCTTCCAATCCTCATTTGCACAGTTTGGTACGGAATCGCTTGTGAAAAACATGCCGTCTGATATTGCAATGATCAAAACAGGAAGCTGGTTCTGCACCTGTGCAACACCTGTGCGCCCATCAAGGGCCTCTGCCTTCCTCAGCTTGCACTTTGGAGAAGACTGTTTCACACTGCAATTAAGTGGCAAGCCTGTGCCAACTTCGGAAGCGGAATGTCTTAAACGGACCGTTCCGCCTTTGGAAGGCTAAGCCCCAGAATGGTGCTGCTTCAACTGGAACCGACTGCTGGAAGCCCAGACGTCTTTTGGCTGGAGCACTTGGTCAGACAGTCTGGGGGCCCATGGATACTTGGCTCCAAGGGTCAATTATGCACAGACCACGATCAGTTTTCCCCTTGGGGACAGGACTCACCTGCAGCTTTCCCAGGTATTCCATAGATTCAGAAAAAGAGATCTTTGCACTGAAACACGTTTTAAAAGAGGCACCCCCAACCTTCCCCTGTAAGACAAATAGGGACAACAGGTGGGTGGTTTATTAGGCATGGGCACCAGGAGGTAAGGCATCCCACTGGGAATGGGGTCATATATGGGACCGTTTCCTGGCATATAGAAAAATGGCAGGGACTCTCTCACCTAATTAAGTGCAGCATGAGGAAAAGATAGGAGCAAAGCCAGCAAAACAAAGGCCGTCATAAGGCCAAGCCAGGCAAGTCATGGCCTACAAGTCATCGGCTCGGCTCAAGTTTTCCTCTGGCGCTGCAGTTCCACCTGACTCTTTCCCATTATTTATTTATTCTTTATTTCATTTCTATCCTGTTCTGTAGCTGAAGCTCTCTGGGTGGCTTCTCTCAGTGTATAAAACAAGACAATGCAATGTGATACAAATAGCATGACACAGCAATGTTAAAAGAATTTAAAATTAATTAGCAGAACATGCGCTAAAATGAAAATGTAAAAACCCAGCAAGAATAACACTAAAAATAAAAAACCCAGCAAGAAGAATTTCCAGGCCAATCCCCTAAGTCCAACCCCATCCAAATCACAGGTGGCTTGTTCTAGGGGCAAGGAAGCAAGGGGAGTTGCAAGAGAACAGGGTGCCCAGGGGATGCATCTGTGGGCTGGAGAGTCTTTGCCCTGATTTAGGCATTCCACTAGCATCCTGACCTGCTACTATCTTAGCTCAGCCCTGCGGACCTTGATGCCCTCCAGATGTGCTGCACTACACCCCCATCGTCCCCAGCCAGCACAAGGCTCCGACTGGAAATGGGAGGGATTGCAGGCCAGCACATCTGGAGGCTGCAGAGGCTGCCGCGGGTTCTCCCGGGGTGGCAGATGTGGCGCTTTGAGTTGCCTCTCATGTCTGCATTGGCTAAGCAGGGGCAGAAGCAGCGGTGCTGCTCATTTGGGCATCTCGCCAGATCCTGTTCCCAAGCCATAGTTCAGCAGAACTTCTGAAGAAGATTTCCATAAGTTTACTGCTCTCCATTATTATGAATGGCCCCCTCTCTGTGTTCTTGCTTATGTAGCTACAAGTTCATGTTGCAAAGATTAATAAAAGGAACTCGGTGGCTTCTTAATGTCTTGGAATCTCTGTTTGCCTTTGATGTCAGAGAGAGGGGGGGCTATTATCAAGTTGCAGCTCAAATCTGGAGAACGAAAGATCAGGAGGAGGCGGGGCTGAGCTGAAATGGACTAACACCAAAGCATCTGTAGCATGCAAGGGCTCCTTGGGAATGGAAAGTAAAATTAGCAGTTCTGCCATCTGCTCCAGGAATACGTTTGTTGTTTGTTTGTTCGTTTATATTCTTGTTTTATGGCCATGTTTCCATTAAAAGTGGCTTCCAGGATACAAATATAAAACCGTCACCTAAAAAAGGCAAAACCAAAAAAAGACTGGGGATAGGATGGCTTCTAATAGCAAGTAGTTATGTATCGGTGCTTGCTGAATGCAAATTTAGCAAATTGAACTTTTCTCTTCTCCCTGTCTGCAAAACTCTGCTTATGTAAAGCTTGCGTGTTCGCAGTGCATATGCAGATAATTGCGCAGCCACCTTAAGTCTCTGTGGAACCTCAACTAAAGGTAAGGATGGCCCTTGGACTTCACACCATTCGGAAGAGAACCCCACCATTCCCTGCAGCTTCCTGGGAAGAGCAGTGCGAATGAGCATCTCTAGATGTTCACCCACAAAACTGATGAGAGGAATGGGACTTAGACATCCCCAAATGATCTGTACACTTCCCAAGCGCAGCTGCAGCTTGACTGGTCTCCCTTCCCAGAGTTCCTACCTGGTGGGATGAAGGATGCAGGCACCATGTCCTGCCCTCACCTTTTAAAAGAAAAGAGTAGTTTGAAAAGCATAAAAATGTTCTGCAGAGATGAATCACACCTTTATAACCCTATTTAGCACAGTATTTATCTTCGTAATTTTCAGACTGTCACTTTGACAAAAATTACGGATGAGCAAGTTGGCCTTTCCACATTTAATGTTTTCTCTCTTCATATTTGCAATTTGCCAAGTTCTGATTAAAAAAAAAAAACTGGTGCAAAATGGAATTCATAATGGTCAGCACAGGGAGAATACATTACTTCGGTGCTGGAGGATAAGATTTAGAAAAAATAATAACTAGATGTAGTTTCTTCACCTAAGAAACTCCTCGAGAAGAGTCTCCCGCTGGCTTCATCACATTTGATATGCATCTCCCCTGAAACACTAAAGGGAAGGTACTTGATTTAAAGAGAAAGAGACAAAAGTCACTTTGGATTTTTTTCAGACCTAGCAGATGAATCATGCTAGGCAACCTGACTGCAATCTCAAGCTGAAATCCAGGAAAAAGAGGCTGCAGCTGGGTTGCTCAGAAGGCTCAATGGCATTTTATTCCTCAAGGGCTGCTTGGGAGCTTGGCAAGCTGCAGTGTTCGCAGGACTAGGCCTTCCAGTTGGTTGGAAAGAACTGGGTCTCAAAATGCAAACAATAGTTCTGCTAAGAATCAAGATAGTATTCAAAAGTTTGGAACTGCCTGCAAGTCAGAACATCCTCACATTTCCAAGCGCCCCCTGGCACCTAACCCCCTTTCCGGAGTGGTGGGAAGTTCTGGAGCTGGTAAGACGTTCTTGTGCTTACCTAGCTGTGGCCTCCTGTAGGTGGACATTGGACATGCAGGGCTATTACAGGGTCTTGTAGCATTTGAGCCTATTTTCAGAGGTTCAAGTGGATGCAACCTGAACACTCTGGCATCAGATGACACTGTTACACTTTTTAGCCTCCTCTCTTCTTGAAAATCTTGCTCTATATCTCCCCAAAACCCACTATTGTTTTTCACTTTCACCCAGTTTGCCCGTTTTCATCTGGCTGGAAGGGTTGGGGAAACAAAGGGTTGAGTTCTCTTTTCCAGTTGAATGGGCAAGTTGATTTTTTTGTATGAATGAATCAGTGGTAGATGATGATTTCTTATAATTTCCTGAAGATACTTTTTTTTCTGTGGCAGCTGGAACTTGCAAGTGCAGCTTTTGCAAGAATCTAGGTTTATACCTGCAGTTTTTACAGCTTTGTGGTCTCCTTGGTTATTAGAAATACTTGTGAAAGCTGATGAATTAGATTGACCCATATTCCATGATTATAAATATCCATTGATGAATAAATATGATATATTGGGACTAATTGACGAATGGCTTAAGAAATTTGGTCCAAGACATGGATTAACACTTTAAACCTTATACCTGAAGTTTCAGTGGACCTCAGATTATGACGTATTCAACCAAAATATGTACTTTATTCGATGGCACAGTGTCTGATTAACAATTTCTAGTCATACAATTTTAACAGAACTGACCTGGCAGAGAATTTTCAGATAAATTGGTCAGTATTAATTCCCATTTTGGAATCAATAGAGACAGGATCAGTCAGCAATCATAGTTACCCTAACTATGAATTAAACTGACATGATAAAAATATGTATATCAAGAAAATAACAGAAAGCTTATCAGAAGTGGTGCTGATATGTTCAAAGACAGGCTGGACATGCACATGGTGGGCATGTCATGAGCGGAGCCGGCTGGTGCCGGAGGTCAGACTAGATGGCCCGGGAGACCCCTTCTGACTCGCTCTGTTTCTATGTTTCTATGTTTCTATGATATCATGTGCCATCATCGAAAGTTCTTATCTTCTAATCTTCATCAGATCAGCTATTGATCTAAGAGATTTTTCCTACTGAGAGAGATGGCAAAGAGCCCTGAGAGAAGCCACACTTCATGATATTGAACAAGCTCATAATTGATTATAGTCTGTGTATGTATGAGACATGCATTTACTCATTAGAAATTACAGTAAAATGTAATATTTCTACATGTTTTACCTGCAGCTTTGCAAAGCATGAAGTTTACTTTGAGATATACTTTTTTCCAAAAAACCAAGTGTGTCTATTTTTCCCAATATTCCATTCATTGAACTTGCTGGTGTCTGCAGATTACAAAGGCTTCCAAATGGTTTCCCACTTAAAAGTACAGAGGAACTTAATTTTGTTGAGTTGAAATGGTCAACAAGTGTATCCTTCCATTTTAAACTGAATATTTCATGGCACCACCCTTGGAAGGTGATGTGGAAGCACTTCCGTTGATGGTTCTGTCAATAAGAACTGCATTTGCTGTGTTCTGGAAGTGGACTTAACAACTCATAGTCTGGAGTAGTTTGTGAAACACTATGACTTGGTTCTTTCGATGATGGCACATGATATCATACAAACATAGAAACATAGAAACAGAGCGAGTCAGAAGGGGCCTCCCGGGCCATCTAGTCTGACCTCCGGTACCAGCCGGCTCCGCTCACGACATGCCCACCATGTGCACGTCCAGCCTGCTGTTGAACACCCTCACCGATGGGGCCTCAACGACCTCCCGAGGAAGCCCATTCCACGCCCTCGGGGTCCTGACTGTCAGGAAGTGCTTCCTGGCATCCAAATGGAACCTTGGCTCCCTGAGCTTTGCTCCATTGGAGCGCGTCCTGCCTTCCTCTGCAGGGGAGAACAGGCCTGTCCATGTGACAGCCCCTCACATACCTGTATGTCGCCAACATATCCCCTCTGAGTCTCCTCTTCTCCAAGCTGAAGAGACCCAGTTCCCTCAGTCTTGCCTCATACGGCATCCCCTGCAAACCAGCCACCATCCTTGCGGCCCTACGCTGCACTGACTCCAACCTGGCTATATCCTTTCTGTAATGAGGGGCCCAAAACTGAACACAATACTCCAGTTGCGGGCGCACCAGAGTCGTGTAGAGTGGTAGTAATACCTCTCTCGATCTTGAAGCCACACTTCTGGCTATGCAACCAAGGGTGGCATTTGCCCTCTTGACCACCGCATCACACTGCTGACTCATGTTTAGCCTGCGGTCAACCAGTACCCCGAGGTCCCTTTCACAAGTGCTGCTCTCCAGCCACTTGTCACCTAACCTGTACTTATGACAGCTATTCCTATGCCCCAAGTGCAAGACCTTGCACTTCTCCACATTGAACGCCATCCTGTTGTCTCCTGCCCACTTCCATAGTCTGTCCAGATCCAACTGCTCCTCAGTTGTGGCCACTGCTCCAGTTTTAGTGTCGTCTGCGAATTTGATCAGCAGACTGTTCACCCCTTCTTCCATGTCGTTAATGGAAAGATTAAACAGGGTCGGCCCCAGGACAGAGCCCTGGGGGACCCCGCTTGTCACTGGCTGTCATCCCGACGATTCCCCGCTAATGGTTACCTTCTGCTTTCAGTCAGTCAACCATGCCCTAATCCACCGGACAGTGCTTTGGTGTATCCCAAAACTCCTCAGTTTCTCCACCAGGATATCATGGGGCACTTTGTCAAAGGCCTTGCTGAAATCCAGGTATACCACATCCACTGCATCCCCTCCATCTAGCCATCTTGAAACCTTGTCATAGAATTCCACAAGGTTTGTCTGGCAGGACCTGTTTTTGCGGAAGCCGTGTTGTGTGGCTGTCAGCCTCCCTTCCCTATCTAGCATCACTAGATCTCTCTCTATTATGAGCCTTTCCATTGTTTTTCCTACAATGGACGTAAGGCTAACCAGTCTATAATTCCCCATGTCCTTCCTACTACCCTTTTTGAAAATTGGGACCACTGATGCCACCCTCCAGTCCTCTGGAACTTCACCCATTCTCCAAGAGGTCTCAAAAATGGAGGCCAGTGGGTGTGAGAGAACCCCTGCCAACTCTCTTAGTACTCTCGGGTGTAACCCATCAGGGCCTGGCGCCTTTGTAATGTCCAACGCCCTGAGGAGCCCCTTGACTTCAAGGGGGGTGACTCTAATCTCTGCCCCTAAGTCCCCAGCCTCATCTAATCTCCTATACGGATATCCCCCGTCCTGCTTTGGGGAGAACAGAGAGGCAAAATAGACATTTAGCATCTGTGCCTGTTCCCTCATGTCAGTCACTGGATCTCCTTCCTCCTTATTTAGTGGTCCCACCACTTGTCTCCCCTTCCTTTTCCTATTTACATGCTGAAAGAAGCCCTTTTTGTTGCTCTTGATATTCTTGGCAAGTCTCAGCTCATAATCAGCCTTAGCCTTGCGAAGAATCCTTCTGCAACAGGCCTCCTCCTCCTGGTATACCCTTTTGTCTATTTCCCCCAGTACCCATTTCCTACGGAGGCTCCTCTTTCGTCTAATCCCTCTAACCACCTCCTTTTGCATCCATGGCGGCACTCTCCTCCACCTCCCCACCTTACTGACTAGAGGTATCGTCAAGGCTTGTGCCTGCAAAACCTCCCTTTTGAGTGCCATCCACCCCTCCTCAACTCGCTTACCTTCCAGTCACCTATCCCAGGAGACTTTCCCCAGACTGGCCTTCAGTTGGCCAAAGCTGGCCCTCTTGAAGTCCCAGCTTCTAGTGCTTGACCTGCTGCATGTCCCCAGTCCCCTGATCTCAAAGCAAAGGATGGAGTGATCACTCGCATCCAGAGCTCCCCTAATCTGTACTTCACCTATCAGCTCCACAAACAAACCACATTGTGCTATTTGATCATGCAAACTGACCCTATATCGGCACAATGGGATACGTATCCCATTGGTAACACCTTGTCTTTTTAAATCATTTCTTCCTTCTCAATTGCTACTGTTGTAAGAGTTTGCATATTAAAATTCAAATTAGCTAAGAAGGACATGGGGAAGGAACATGCTTTATTTGCTTATTGAACTCAATCAGATTGAAATCTCCTGAAATTTAGATGGATCATGCCCATTGAACAAACATTCCATCTTTGTAATTTTTGTACAGGGCCTACATAAATTATAACAATGGCATTGAAGGGACTTAAAGGAAATCAATCCAGCTTTCAGGTTCAGAAGAAGCATATCTCTGACAACCAAGGGGTAGCATGCAGCCAACTTTGGCTTGCCCACTGCCCAAACTGCTACTGATACTCAACTGCCACTGCTACTCAGAAACTACTGTAGCATTTTTGCGGCAGGGGAACAGATGATGTAATGATCGAGATGGGATCTTGTTGATGGTTCTAGCTATCCAAGTTTTGAGGGAGAAACAATGTGCCAATAGCGTGTCTACGGGTGTATCTTGTATGTCACATCAAGGGGCTGGTCAGGTCAGCAGGTTGGACATGCGTCTTGCAAGTTTGGACTTCCTAAAGTACAGCTTGCTCCTAGATTGATGGAGCTACACATATTTCCCATCATACTCCAAACAGAATTTTGTTCTCATACCCAAATATATGCACGGCTTCTTCTGTGTAGAAGGGTGGGTTTTTATTTACTTCTCATCACAAAGTACTTGTGATGTATTTCTACCCTATTTAGGATAGCTTTTGGTTTGTATTCTATTTCAACATTCATATTAAACACATCTGGTTGATTCCTCCCACTGTCCTTAATCACATAGCTTGTTTGGGAAAGTGCTGTTAAAACTGACCTCTTGACAAGCAAAGTCTTGTTCCAATTTCTTTCTTTAGAATAAGGCCAGAAAATATTTTAAGGATCTCATTTCTCATGTTGGTTTGTTTGCTTGCTTTCTGTTTCTACTTTACTGCTGATGGGACTGAGTTTAAATATTGTTTTTGGTAAGATAAGATATATCAAGGATTCTTCAAAGGCCAAGAAGATGTACATTATTTATATCTTAAATGCTCACTCTAAAATGTCAGATCTATAAATTAGTCTGAAGCCACCATTTCTTTTTATGTGCATCTATGCACTTTTTAATGGTTCTAGTATACTGCCGACTTGTGACAGATTCATTGAACACTCAAAAGTATTGTCATCCCAGGGTACAATACCACATCAGGCTTTTTTGAGAAGGGGCTTGGTGGAAAGATTCCCATGAGCAAATTGCTCTACTTCCCAAAGCTGATCAGATCTGACTGAACAAGAAGAACGTAGCAGAAACACCAGCTTTTCTCCACAACCATTGCAAAACAAGTCACCGACTTTGGTGGGCCATATTTTGTATCCCAGGCAGAATCTCAGTAGGTTTTCTTTCAGCCTTCTCCCTGATTAACATTATGAAGCTTTGGTAGAGAATCTGGCAGCAGTATTTTCAGGAGGTACAAAAAGCTAGAAGTCTGTGCTTTGCAGCTTCCAATGTTTAGGAAGCATGGCCAAGCATGCACATGCTATAATATAACATGATGCTCAGACATTTGACTGTCCATGCATCTGTCACCTGATGCTCCATCCATTCCAAAGCTCCCATTCTAAAGGATGCTGAAGTCCCCAAAGATGTAACTGGAGCTTTCGAAATGGTTGTTGCAGTAATGTAAGGTGTACCAGTTGCTTTAGCGAGCAGAATTCAGAGAATTTTCCACCAAGTTCATCTCACTGTGGGATGGAAAAGATGCCCAGACTCAAAAATACATTATGATGGTCCTCTGTCAGCTGCATTGGTTTCCTTTTCCAGTCTGGGCCCAACTCAAGTGTTGTCTTTGACGTACGAAGCCCTAATAGGCTTCGGAGCGGGTACCTGAGGTAGTGCCTCTTTCCAAGTATACCTACCTGTCCACTTGGAACTTCCTTTGAAGTCCTCCTTTGAATAGCCCCTGTGAAGTTAGAGGGAAAGGGCTAGGAGGAGGACATTCGTGTCGTGGCACCCAGACTTTGGAACTTGTTCTCCAGGGACATACGACTGGTGTCGACCTTGCTTTTTTCCAGGAGCCAGGTAGAAATTTTTTTGTTCTGGCAAGCATTTGGTTAATTTAAATTGTATATTATTGATGATGAGCTAGGTAATTTTGATTGTCTGTCTGTCTGTCTGTCTGTCTGTCTGTCTGTCTGTCTTTCTAGCTATCTAGCGATCTTTGCTTCTATTTGGATATGTCTTGCATATGGTTTTTGCATATGTTTTATTTTGGGATATGTTTTAATGTTGTATCTATTTTATTGCTTTTATCTATTTATGTATTTTATGCACATTTGTAAGCCATTCAGCTAACTCTTGGGTTAAGGGGCAGCATATAGGGAAAATGAAAGAAAGAAAGTTCTTTCCCCAGCTTGTCAAAAAGTCCATTAATTTTCCATACTTCAACAAAAATCTTCACATAGTTTTGCCACCAGGAATAACTTTTAAGTTTTGCCACCAGGAATAACTTGGAAATTTAATTTGAGAAATGTGCATCTGGAAGCACAGATGCGTAACCAGCCACCAATTAGAAATCCTCCTTCTCCTAGTCTGAGGCTGCTTCTGTTATGAGAGCGAGGTCTCCCAAAGGCCAATGATAATTTGACGCATTCTGTACTGGAGCAAGGACAGTCATTTCGGATTCTCTTGTAGAAAATTCAGGGTAGAAAAACACTTGCCCAATCTAGCAGCTTCCATCGGTCTTCTGGGGGGGGGGTGCCCACTCTGGGGAGCCATGCTTCCCACACAAAACGACCTTCTGCACTGTCGTGGTGTGATGCCATCATCCGGCTGCATCAATGTGAGGAACCTCAGCCTGAGCTCCACCATCTTCAGTGGTCTTCAGAAACCACCTGATTTCAGTAAGGTTATAGCAAAAATGAAGGTTTAGAGGACGCTATCCAAGCAGGATGTGTGTGTATGTGTTAGGCAGAGAGATCTCTTAACAATTATCAAAGCCAAGCAAGCTTTTCCTGAGTAAAACTGGATGGTTACACTCATCAGCAGAGCCAAACAGAGTGCTAGCTGCTATTACGAAGGAGATTTCATAGCCCATATTTTGAACAGAGGTCAAAACATCCCATGTTCTGACTTTGCTAATAATCAGGGCACAGTAAACTATGTTCATAACTATTTTCTGTCTTCTCGGTGCAGTTAAAGCAGCATGACTTTGTTAATGCCCTCAATCAGGAAAGTCCGAAAGGCTGGGTACTTAGAGATGATTTCAGAACATTTGGTGTTTTAAATGATCGTTCCTTCCCCCAGGGCTAATGGGATGAAATTAAGAAATATAAATACATGAATTTAAGCAACCCTCTTGCCAGGGTCTCTGTGCATCACATGATGAATGTGCATTGGTGCTAACAATGGACTTCTATCACACCTCTCCTTGTTGTAATTTTTATTAGCTCATTTGTTGTGCACCTGTGTGGCACAATCGGCTTCTAATTGCACTAATCTGATTCTGGTGAAAGGAGCGGAAGCCTTTTCAAGCTGCTCGAATGGGGATGCTATTAGCCCTCATAGTGTTAACAAGATTGCTATGGTGTGTTTATGAATACTCAAGTTCATTCAGTGAGTGCAAAGCTGGGAGGAGGATACCATGAACTATTGCAGATGAGCAATTAGTTAATCAGACCTTAATTATCCCTGCCCTTTGGTTGCATGGTGGGGCAGGCAACATCAGAGTACTGTCAGTCACATGGGCTCTGGGTCAGTAATAATCACAGCGTAGGGGAGCCTTGCCTGAGTGGGTATCCATCATTCCAGGCAATACGGGGTTGGCCATGCTGGCCAGGTATAGTGGCAGCTGTGGTTGGAAGAGGTTGGTGTAAGGGATGGAGTAACATGTAGTCCAGTCGACAGAGGACATTAGGCAGAGTTTATTCATTTAATTAAACTTTTCCATACCGCCCCTTCACAGATGTCTTGGGAAGGTTGACAACAGATTAATAAATAGAATAAAAATAGAAATACAAGCAGCACTTGCAGAGCATCCAATGTTAAAATATAAAACCACTAAGTAGAACAGGTTAACAATTAAAATTTTGGGAGAATATAAAGGTTTTCACCTGGCGCCAAAAGGAAAGAAGTGTTGGTGCCAGGCTCTGGAGATCGTGTTCCACAATTGGGGCGCCACTGCAGAGAAGGCCCTTCTCTGGGTAGCCACCCTCCTGATCTTTTTCAAGGACGGCTCCCAGAGGAGGGCCTCTGCCCCAGATCCCAAGGGGTGGGAGGGCACAAAGGGGAGACGGCGGTCCTTCAGGTATCCTGGTCCCAAGCCATTTAGGGCTTTATAGATCATCACCAGGGACTGCAGGTGGCGCAGTGATTTAAACCGCTGTGCTGCTGGGCTGGTTGATCGAAAGGTCGCCGGTTCGAATCTGCACATGGGGTGAGCTCCCGTGCTCCGTCCCAGCTCCTGCCAACCTTGCAGTTCGAAAGCATGCAAATGCAAGTAGATGAAAAGGTACCACTCCGGTGGGCAGGTAACAGCGTTCCGTGCACTTTGGTGTTTAGTCATGCCGGCCACATGACCACGGAGACTGTCTGCGGACAAACGCTGGCTCCCTCGGCTAGGAAACGGAGATGAGCACCGCCCCCTAGAGTCAGGCATGACTGGACTTAATGTCAAGGGGAAACCTTTACCTTTACCTTTTTTTAGATCATCACCAGCACCTTAAATTGGCCCTGGACTTCAACTGGCAGCCTGTTGAAGTGAGAGAGGACCGGCGTTCTATTAGTTCTATTGGGGAAAGGTCTGGAGTTGCTTGTACCTTTTCTTTTCTTATTGAAGAGGGAGAATCAAGTTCTCATGCATTCATTTATTCATTCATTCATTCATAGCTTTTATAGACTGTCCCATACTAGCGTCTCAGAGCAGTTTACAACAAGCACAGATAAGAAATGGTGCAGCATCCAGCAATTCACAAACAAATCACAATTAAAACCCATAAACATTAAAATAATGGGAGAATAAAAAGGTTTTCACTTGGTGCAGAAAAGAAAAAAATTTTGGCGCCAGGTGAACCTCTCTGGGGAGTGTGTTCCACAATCGGGGCACCACTGATTGGGGGTGTTCTCAGGGGATTTCTGAAGCCTTTCATGCTGGCAAGAGGATAGAAAATGGCCCCTGTAAGTGGCTGAATGAAGTTTATGAGGCTCATCATCTGAGGGTTGCTGCAAATCAGACAGGCTGGGGCCAAGTTTGATGTCACGGGGACAACTGCAGATCTTCATTTGTTGGTCCGCCCCATGCATGTATTTCTGCTGAGTATGCAGGCTGGCCGTTGAATGGAGGGTTTTGCATTTCAGAAATGGCTCTGCTCCTCAAGATGGCACTACTCTGAAATAGTTGACTGGTGGCAAAGTGATGCATAGCCCCTGGTGGCTGGAAGTGGCAGTACAGGGGAGCTGATGCCGCACGCAAGAAAATCCTCTAGTGTGATCGCGAGGGTACTTCGGTGCCCTTTCCATAGCATAAAGGCAGGGGTGAGAGAAGAAAGAAGGAAAATGGGAAAGAAGTGCAGGAAAGCAGAAAATAAGGACAGGAAGGAGGATAGGAGGAGGACTATGCTGAAGAAGAGCGTGGAGGGTTAAGCAAAGTCGAAGAGAGAAGGATGCCAGGAAAGAAGATGAAAGAGCTGTGCAGGAGTGTGGAGGATGCAATTCCTTTTCTGGCACATCCTTCCAGGGCACCCATAAATGTTTATGACTCTGCACTTGCCACCTCTAATCCTCTTCCCTAACTTTGCATTGTTTTAATTGCTAGGTTCTTTCTAAATGCTAACGCAAATACATTCTGAGCAAAGAACTGGCACTGGAACAGGATTCAGTTCCCTTATATGCCAAAGGAAACCGCTTAGGCATGAATCTTGACTCTGAAAAGCACACCATGTTTGCACTTCAATTATACTGGATTCTCTCCTAAACAGGCACTTCACTTAATGCAGTCTGTTGGATATAAAACCCAACTCTAACCCAGTGGGTGAAATTCTCTTGCGCAGAGATTATGTTAGGCCTTTCTCTTCCCTTCAGGCTTCCCCGCCCTTTTAAAATTGCTCCATGCTTCAAGAATTGCCCTTGCGCTGAACATGGTTTTTATTAAGCACAGCAGACATTCTTCCTGACCCTCTCCTAAATCCCTCCGAAATCCACAGAAGGAGCAATCTTGATTAGTTTCATATTCAAAGCCTCCTTCCTGAGAGAACACTCAAATGTGTATGACTGCTTTAAATCGTAGACAAGCTAAATGTAACATTCAATAACTTAATCAAATAAAATTCTGAATGCAGTGGCACAAATGCCAGTCTTCACAGACCAGTAAACTTTTGCAAATGGTGCAGGGCATGCTTATATCAAATTTATACAAAAGAATTCATTTTTAAAATGTGTATGTGTATTAGGAAAAGACTGATTCATTTCCTCTGCATGCTTTCCTGCAATGATAACACAGGATTAAAAGAAAATGATAAACAAATCAATATTTTAAAGCATGATTTGGCATATTAAGAGGTAGATATAAGTGTTTCTGTGGATACCTGTGTAGTGACTATTAATCAGCTTATTAATCCCCCCAACCATTGTGCAGTGTAGAACAAGGATTCTTTATGACTTGCAAAGCACCAGCGTCCTTAATTTTATTTGCTTGCAAATTTCCTTGGTTGTTGTTGATACTCTTGCTGTGTAGCTGAGCGAAACAGACAGTGCCATTTTTATTCATTCCAGTTCTAAGTCATTGTATTGGCATAAGAATATATCACAAACGGAGACGTGCTTAGAACATTAGCCATTTCCAGGAACAGAACTAATGCCAATCCAAATGAAGGGAGTGAAATGAGATTTTGATAACAGGGAAGTACAGCATGCCTCCTCTTATTCTTCATGCTTCGGTTTTAGGAGACTATTCTACAAAGAGTTTGTACTTATTGTTACCATTATTGTTACTGCTTTTAATTCCCTCTGTATAAACAGACAGAAAATGGAAAACTCTTGCTTTCGGAATGTGTTTCTTAATACACAAATCAACATTCCCTTCAAAAGTTCTTTTGCTCATATACATTCATTACACCGTAGGGCATAAACGACTGCTCCAAATATCGATTTCATTCATTTAATATTTAAAGAACTCTTTTTGCAATGAAGAACTTGAGATGGCTTACAACCGTACAAAAGCAAAGAAAGACCAAACAATATGAAATCAAAATTGCAAAATCAATGAAGACAACTTCAAAATGAAGCACAATTAACATGAGGAGCGAAAAATTCAGCAAGTGGCAAAGCAAGGCCAGGTGAACTCAGTGGGAGGCAGTGGGTAGGACTGCAGCCTTCAGCTCAGGTATGAAACCAACTCAAGAGTTGGAGCACCGCTTCCCAGAATCCCTTTGTCTTCCAGGCAGGACCCTTCACTTCCCCACACAGTCATGGAAAGATCGTTGTATCATACTCTGATCCATTCCCATAAGTAGCCCATCGTCTCGCATGCCAGCTGAGTAATTTCCAAGCAGACCAGGGCTTTTGGCTGTCTCGCCAGTTCTTTCACAGGCTTTGTTCAAGTGCCCTTTTGGTTTCAATTGGGACAAAGTTCATTCATTTGTCTCTGAGACTAAGATGTCCAGCTGAAGTAAACAAAGCATTTATTTTTGCTCAGTTCTTCTCTTTTTTTTGCATGAAATCCAGAGGAAAAATGGCATTTGCTCCTTTAACATTCCCCGTGAATTGGAGGTGATATTGGAGTGTGGCGTAATATGTCAAAAAATTGAAGATCCAAGTTGGTTACAACCTTCCAAGAGATGACAAAGGGCCTTAAAAGTGAAAACAATAATCAGGGCACAGAATGCTTCTGTCTGTTTTCATTTTTGACATAATCAATGGCACAAGTAGGAAGAAATGTTATGTCAGCTCCTGTTTCTGTTACAATCTTTCCCCAATAATGAAATATCAACCTTTTTTATTCTGTGTGCACTATATGAAATATAGCACTCTGCCTGAATCTTGTGACCTTTTCAAGAAACTTCATTCTCTGGCGGGACTGCTATTTGCCTGCCAGTTATGGCCACCAGTCCACCTTCAGCACATCCCTGACAACAAGAGGCAAGCATTGCAGAGGCAGAAGTGAAGAGAAATTCAACTTACAAGGTGTTATTTGTCTGCCCACCTCCAACAAATGTGGACCAGCCTTGGAATCCTCAATTGAAATCAGATCACACAGCTCAGGCTGGTTCACCAGGACCAGAACTTTGGTGGAATAGGGGTACTTCCAGATGGGCCCTACGCTCCTGCTGTTCCATGCTGAAATTGTGGGCGCTGTGATCTTCAGGACCTCTGTGGCCACTTTCAAATTGATGTGCCAGCAAATCATGGTCTCGTGGAAGCATATGAAGATGTTTTCCTACAGGCAAGTCAAACTCCAGTAGGAATGTTCTAATTTGTGGCATTTATTTATTTATTTATTTAAAACATTTTTATGCCACCCCATTGCAACAAAGCCTCGGGGCGGCTTACAACAAAGCAAAATATACAAATAAATAAATAACAATACAGCAATACAAATTTTACTTAACCCCCCCCCCCCCGGTGCATCTTGGCTAAAAAAATTAAAATCCAATAAATGCAGATAATTTAACAATTAAAATAAGTTTTAAATAAAAAGGTCTTGGCCTGGCGCCGAAAAACAAATAACGACGGCGCCAGGCGGACCTCTCTGTGGAGTGCATTCCATAGATGGGTAGCTACTGCAAAGGAGGTGGGAGTACAGACAGAATGCAGGCATGTAAGGACTGGTCTTAAAGAGAGAAAGTCCGAAACAGCATCCCTGTGAGATGTTCCTCAGGCCATTGCCTGCATAACTTGCCTGAATACATAGTTTATTCAAACTGTGTGGAAAATTCTCACCTCTTGGCCACCCATTCCTGGTGACTTCCTGCTGGGAAGTCTTTTAGCATACAACTGTGATTTTCATCTCCCACCTGCTCTTCTTGATTTTTTTGTGTTGGATCCATCAGGCCTGGTTCTTACAGAGGGAGTGAGGTGAGAAATGTTGGAACATGTGCTTTGCATATGGTAGGCCCCAGGTGGAGTTCCTTGCATGCACAGGTAGGAGGACCAGGTAGCTGCTGCCAGAGTGGACAATTCCAGATGAGGTGGACAGGCTGATCATGTATGTTAGGGACTTTCTCATGTTTGAATGGCACTACATGGGTTACAGTAAAATGTCAGAGAGATGTTAACCTGCTCAAGGAAGTTTTTTGTGTGGTGGAGGACTCCATCATGGGAAGTCAATCACTCGACTCCCTCACACAGAACTAGGTGTTAAATTGACATCAACCTCCATGAGCATAATTAATGGTGATAGGAGATCTAGACCAAAACATCCGGAAGACTACAAATTGCCTGCCCTGATTTAGATCTTAAACTATCCTGTCAGGGACCAAAAAATCTAACTAATTTTAATTTCTATTTTTGCCCAGTCCAACTGTACACTTTTAAAGAACTGCAATAAGAGAAGACACATTGCAGAGAGCATTCTGAGATGAAAGAATAATGCAATGAGAGAATAATTAGCTGGGCCCTAAGATAATCTTTTGGGGTCCTTCTCAGGGAGTCCATTCTAGGAGAAAGGGCTTCTAGTGATGGCACCCCACATATGGAATAAGTTCCCCAAAGAGGTATGCCTGGCACCTACTCTTTTTTTCTTTAGGTGCCAGGTGAAAACTTTTTATTCTCCTGGTATATTCATAATAAGAGAAAGGTTTTTATTCCAGCATTAAGATTGTAAGGCATTTTTATCTGCTACTGGGCCTCTTCCACAACTTAACTGTAGCGCCGGTAGTTAGTCTATTGCTGTTATATTGGTCCTATTGATTGTTTCTAATGGTTTATCGATGTATCGCTTTTGTTGTTGTTGTTGGCAGTGTTTTGTTGCTAATTGTTTCCTTTTAATTTTGTTAGCTGACCTGAGAACCTTTTGGTAAGTGAGATAGATAGATAGATAATAAAAGAACCAGAAAAGCTCTCTGGTTGCAGGTCAGCGCCACACAGGAAGCTAAATGAACAGATTGACTTACATGACTTCCACTGGATTTCTTGCAAAGCTCTCCCTATTTATCTGAGGACCAAACAAGACACGATGCCAAGTGTGTCCCGCATTTAACATACGCTTCACACCTGCACACACATCATAGCTGTTTACAGCATGACTGATCGATATTAGGATCACAGCAAATGGCGAGAGAGATTCATTTAACACTGCGCTGCAATCTGGAGGAAAAGCCATTGCCAGGAGCAAAGATCTGTGCTAGGAGGGCATCCAATTGGATCATCAGAGGAGTGATTTTCCTCAGGACGTCGACAGGGGAAAAGCGATCAATGTGGGATGAACCTGATAATCCTTGCACACTGACAGCTGTTGCCACTTGCATTTCTAAAATATGTACACATTAAAATCAAGAATAGGTTTAACACCCTATGTAGTTCGGCCTTTCGGTTCCTTGCAGTGGGACTTTGCTGTTGGAAAGAGTTTGCAGAGGAGCAAAACTGTTTGGAGCGTTCAGTCAGTCTGTAGCACATCTGGCTAATGCTGAGTGGAACAAGCATACAACTGATGGCAAAAGAAAAGACTCAGAAATGTTAGTGAGGCTGAACGTGGGTAGCTGACCATTCATGGAAGCTGTTGGGTCTCTACAGCCTTGGCATAATTGTCTTGGAGCAAAAAATTCATGACGTGGTATTAAAGGATTCTAAAACAGAGACAGTTCTCATTGCCAACAGAATTCAAGATATAAAATAGATATCCAATTTAGATTTTTTACATATTTTTGTTTAATGCTAGTGACTGGATCATTCTATATTTCCATCCCGCCTCACTGTAGTTGTAATATGAGGTCTGTCCCTGCACCATTCAATTTTTGTGCAATAATTTTTCTGCCCTTCCATCACCAGATCTGAAACTCACTTGAACCATTTTATTATTGCAAGAAAAATAGTCTTCCATCGAACAGCTCTGCTGTAATTTCCTCTTTGGCTCTTCATCTTGTGATGCTTTCAGCAGCTTAATGTACTTCGCCTCTTTGGTCACATCGTCACCTGAAGCCAAGCCACAGTTGAGCTGGCTATACCGACAAAGGCTCTCTCCCTTATTTAGTTATCAAAAGATACAAGATTAGGCTGCGTCTTACTGGAAAATCTATTTTTATGATAGCAAAAGATTCACACAAAAGAAAATGATTGGCTTGAGAGACCTCACTAACTTTAGAAAATTTTTACAACTATATTAGATCTTCTGTTAGTTCTGATTAAAGCATATTCCTGCTATGAAAAAAATATAGATGAACAATCTTTTCTTCACTGTATCTGACCCAAAGTTAGAAATGTGCATTTGTGTGTCATATTTAAATATATACTGCATGAATTAGTTTTCTGAATTAGAAATCTCAATATTTGCATTATTGGGGTTAGTCTTTTCTTCAGATGGTGGTTCAGGAGTCCTTTTTCTGAAACTCTCATGGAAGGCCAACACCTGTTGGAAATTTCTTTATGTAGAAAACCAAAACAGAAGTAACGCTGGACCTATTTTCTACAATATTAAGCTTCTGTCTGCTTTTATGTGTCCTCTTTATTCATCTCTGAAACCTATCAAGGGTTATGATAGCATTCATGCTAACATTGCTATATCAAGGTTACACTGCAAGGCCTCAAGAAGACAGGTCTTACCTTCCAGTTGCAAACCTTCCTCCTGCTACAGAATAAACAAAGACGTGGGCATTTAAAAAATGCAATACTGCCCATCTCTTTATGCTGGGCTTTGGGTTCAGATTTATGCGGAGAAAGGTTGGAAAATGCAAGTAACTTTTATTACATTTCATACTATTCCACCAATGTATGACCTGCTTTTGTTACCTACCCTGATTCTTTGCAGTGGGGAAAGAATACAAACGGAAACAAACATTGACCATAGAATCTATTATTCTGTTGTTTTTTCTTATGAACAAAAGTGCACACTGTGTTTTTACTATCCCTCGAACTGCTCAATCTGCATGAGCAGAACATTTCATAAGGCAAGCTGGATTAGGACCCGAGGAGGAGACTGAAGATTGGTGGAAGTTATATCAATAATTTAGGATGTGAAGATAATAGCATATGATGGCCAGAAGGTAGCAATGAATTGAAATGACTCCTGATGAAAGTGAGAGAAGAAAGTGCAAGAACAAGACTCCAGCTGAGCAGTAAGAAAACAGAAATTATGACTTCAGAAGAATTACACAACTCTAAGGCCAATAATGAAGAAATTGAAATTGTGAAAGCTTTTGCAGACCTTGGCTCAATCATCAATTCAATCCAAACAGGGAATTAGAAGACTGAGACTGGGAAGGGCAGCAGGGAAGGAACTAGAAACTGTAAGGGTATTTCACTGGAGACCAGGAGCAAGATCGTCTATGATCTTGGTCTTCCCGATCAGTATGTATGGATGCGAAAGCTGGATGGGAAGAAAGCGGACAAAAAGAACGCTTCGGCATTTGAAAGAGGAGCATATCCTGGAGTGAAAGCAAAACAAACAAGTGGGTCCAAGAGAAGACCATCCTGCTAGGGAAAGTTGAAGGCAGAAGAAGAGGGAGGCCATTTGAGAAAGAGTGATTCCACAAGGGAAGCCACAGCATGGTGGTTGCAAGAGCTGAGCAGGGCTGTCAAGGACAGGACCTCTTGGAGAACGTCCATTCACAGGGTTGCTACAAGTTGGAGACAACCTGATGGCGCCTAACAATAAAAGCATCACTCAGTGAAATGTACCAAGCTGGGTCACAAAGTGAACATGTCGGGTTTTTTTAGGAATATTTTTGTCTCTGTGTTTGTTAGTCTCACATTTCAGAAGAACAAGAATCTACCCCTCAAAAATTTCTGGTTTGAGTTGTCTTTCATTAACCATTAGGGTCCTCTTCTGTACCTTTAAAAAACAAAAGTAGACAAGATTATAGCATGATCTACCTAATGTTTCAAGCCAACAGAGTTCAATGGGATACGTGTAAGCATACGCTAAAGGCAATTAAAATAATTCATACTTAGAAGAGGTTAATTTTGACCAGATATTGTGCATCACCCCGCTGGAAGAATTTTAGAGACATGAAAATACAATGAAGGCACAATTAAGGTTTGTTGTTATTTCCTGCAAACAAGCAAAGCAAACCCAACTTCTGACCCAAACACGGGTACAAACAGAGCAGTCTACACAAAGGTTATGCTACAGGAATTGATTCGAGATAGTTTAGTTCTATCTCCCTGGCCCTAGACACGTTAACTGGATGTCTGTCCACCAAAATCAGTGAGGCTTAATTTTAAATCATGGCTGAGACCCCAAAAGCTACTTTAAGCACTATGATTAAAAAACAAACATTCATTTGAACTGCAGACCCCAATTTCTCTGTCACAAATTGCTCTTAAGCTCCCTTCAGTTTCAAAAATGGGTTCACAAGGGGCATGAAGGGGTTGTGTTTTGAAAAGCAGAACTTGGGGAGAGGTAACTAGGTCCGTGGATCCTGGCCAATATGCTTTTGACCAGCGTGCCAATCTCCTTAAATTCACCTCCTCTTGTTGGGGTGTTCTTTGGCATGGGCTGCAAACCATGGTATCCCAGGAGTTGAGATATTTCGGGAGCCTCTCATGGCGGGCTGCATCTAGACACAGGCGCGCTTCACTATTTCTGTACACTTCTCTATTTTAACTATATTTTTAATTTAACCATTCACATTGATGTTGCATTTTTAGATCTTCATTTAAAACTGAATGATTCCTTTTCATTTCTATGCCCTCTTCATGGGGAAAAGCCTTCACGTTTGAAATAAACTTTGTCAGTGAAGGTCTGTTTATAAGTGAAGGGTAGCTCAATATGGAGGCTTCAGATAATATAGAATTAAAAAAAAGGGCCAACATCCGTGCTTAGCGTTCAATTTCTATTCTGTCCAGAGCAGCTATAAAATTGGAGAAAAGTGAGTAATAGATTTGAGAGTCATCAGAAATATAAATTATAGCCAGACATTTCCTATCAGCTCTCCATGCAGTTAATGATAAACAGTCAATGGAATGCTTGCACCTCCAGCATTTTTATAATGAATCTATTGCGGCCACGACAGCTTCCTGTCAAACATTATGCTTAGGAATTTATAACTCTTGATACCATATTAATAGATGGTGCAGATATGTTACCATCTTCTTCTTCTTCTATCACACTTCCATAGTGAAGTTTATCAACTTCATTTAACCCATCGTCTCCGAATCTGTGCTTGCTGCAGCTGTCAGATTATAAAGCTTTAGAGGCAAGGTTCTTAGACTGCCTTTCAAGATGCACTGAGTCCCCTTTTGGTCTGGATATATATGGAAACACCTTGTATGAATGAGTAATATATTAAGCACTTTTCAAGAAATTCATAAACTGCAAGAGTCCAATAAATGCTGTAATTTTTAGATCTGTCGTAAGTAAGAAAGCCTATGTCAAGGCTGTGCCATCTCAGAGGATGAGGACCCATGTGACTGAATGTTCTCCCTTTCCCGAAGAAACATAAGTCCACTTAGCAAAATAAAGGTGAGAAATGTCACCCCTTCTTTCTAACATCTAGCTTTGTACATCTAGCTTTATCTCAAGAGCTTTCAACCAGTTGAACCACTATCTTCTGTCTGAGATGGCTCATCTCCCAGGTTTATACCAGTGGGAACTAAACTCTAAATCACATCCTTCCAAATGTGTGCAGCAGAACACACCTCTCTGAATGTCACAGACAAAAACAGGGTCATGCTGGTATTGCTCTTGTATTCATCCTGAAGTTCAGGGTTGATTCCCTGGTCACTCGCATTGCTGAAAGTGCTTCACCATCTCCTGCACATTGCATCTGCTCTGAAATATCATGGCCTGAACTGCTGAAAAGAAAAAGGTGCTTGTTTCTCACTTGAAAGGTGCACCACAAAACTGGAATTGTCCTACAGATATCAGGTGTTCAAACTGAGTTTCATCAGCATGTGAAATCGATGCGTACAATGTGGCATTCTTAATGTTTAGATATGTGCACTAAAGATAAAATTGTACTGCTTGGAAATGTAACTTCTAGACACACTTGGAAGAGAGAACCCCTGAATCCTCAAGAACAACTTTCTCCAACACATGTTCTCCAGATGCGTTGAACTACAACTCCTATCTACCCCAGTCAGCTTTGCCAGTGGTCAGCGATGAAGGGACTTGTTGGCAGAAACAATTCAGGTCATGGAAGGCTATTCAAGATTTAAAAGGGCAGCAAGTCACTGGGACTATATTTTATCAAGACTTCCCAGAAGAAAACAAGAAGAAGATATGGCAAACGATGAAGCAGTCAGTTGTAGGATATTTGGAACTGTCCCTCATTAATCAGGAAAGCTGGAATCTGAGATTCATTATCTGCATTTGTATTAGAGTAAGAACTTTGTCAGGCTTTGAGTTTCTGTGTTCCATGGTGATGATGCTAGAGAGAAATTCAGTGTTTCCACTAGTCGTTTATTTTTCCCACGAGACACTTTTCCCACCCAGAAGTTAAGGAAGACTCAGTGAAGTGGTCTTTTTTCAAAGGCTACATCTGAAATGTTGTTCCATGAAATCTGTAGGATTTGTCTTTAAATAAATGTTTCCAGTGATCAAGAAGTTTGGAGGGTACATTGAACATTGTGGTTTCACCAGTAATGAGGTGTGCTCTGGAAAATCTCTAAAATAAGTGATTCTAGGTAAGGGTCTCTTTTCTTTTTTTATAGACAGAAGCATTGGGTATGATTGAATCTGTGTTGTTATGCTATGCTAATTTAAAAAAGAATGATTTGGACAAATCTCTCTACATTCTCACAAGATCTTACCCCAAAGCATCAAAATATCTCCCTTACTATCATTTATCGATGGCCTTAACGTCAACTGTCTCTCTCAGGATTGGAGAGGTGCAAGGGACTCCCCCGCTTCAGGATGTCTGCGGAAGGGAGAAAATGGCAGCCAGTTCCCTAGTCCAACCTCCAACTGGGTCATTGCTTATCTACCATCAGGTATGTGTGTGTGTGTCTCCTCAGCTGTACATGTGAGAATGTAAATGAGTATTCTCCCAACACCCCAACAAAACTAACTGGGCCAAAAGGACCGTGCACCCCTGACCACAAGGGGAAAATTAATATTGCAATTGCAGAGTTTATTGGTGACAACAATATGCCCTAGAAAAAGAGAAAAATCATACTAAATCAATTTGTTTAAATCAAGGAACAAATATTGCATGAATTGCAAGTCAAAATGGCGCTGCAGTAGTCAGGAAACAGAACTATATATGTAAATTGTCAAGGTTTGTATATTACTATTTGTGTATGTTAATGCTACATCCTTCTAAGAAAACGATGCATCCAAAGTTGCAGTCTTAAGCACATTTGTGTAGTGTCCATTGGGACTTACTTATGAGTAAATCTACAAAGGACCTGCCTGAAAATCATGGTTTGTGTGTTGTATCTGAGTTGGTGCTCACAAATTAATTCTTATCAGAGGCAAGCATTTCCAGAGATATTAGTATTTGTATGTTTGGAGTTCCACAAATTGTAATGTATGCTATGAACCATGTTGCCTTAATGACCCTCACTATTCTACCACTTTTTTAGCCATTCTATGTACTTTACACATACCAGATAATAATTCATATTCTTGGTAACCTTTGCAAATTATTTCCCTGAAGAATTTTCTTCATCAATACCAGAGAAAACTTACCCACTGCCATCATCTTCTAAAAAGTAATTAGCCATGAATAATTGTTTCTTCCTGACGTCTTTCTAGCTTTACACTGAATTGACTTTTTTAAAAAGTGACTCTATTAATTGTGGATGCACTAGGCAGCTATTTTGCCTTTCTTCCCTCATTCCGTTGTGGGGCAGTGGATTGCGCTTTGATTTTCTTGTTCAAAGTCACTTGCATATTTCCCTTTTTATTGTGCTTTGCATTCCAGACTGGCATAATAGATTTTCCTCTCTCGCTGTTTTATTAGATTCGATTTTGTAAGGCATTCTTTGCTGTCCATGAGTTATTTTCATGGAAGTCTTAAGCCACATTTATCGGCACAACTTTTTGCAATTTGTCTAGCAAGGTTTTGTAACATACATCTTCTAAGCAACTTCTATTAAATAACTGTACATCAAGTTTTATACAACTTATAATATCCTTATAGTGTTTGGAATTAGCACTCCTCCTCCACAAATTCTCTTTAATTCTTACTAAAACTTATTTCTAAAGGGAAATAAGGCATTCAAGAGGAAAACTCTGTCCAGTTTTTGAATGCAAATATCATCTACAGAGTGACTTTCAAACTATATTCCAGGAAAGCCTATGGCTCCTTGTCAGCTTATTGAGGTTCTTTAGATGAGTAATGATGTCCAAGACAGCTTGTCCATTCACAGATGCTTTTCATTGTCATGGCTGCTGGAGAGGATTAAATATACCCTTCTGTATGTTGTCTTCAGTTCATGGCATCTGATGGGGCAGCCAGCGTGTGGTGCCAAAGGAGATCTCATTTTCACTGAGAGGTTAATACTGAGTCAGGGCACTGCATGTGGGGATTCTTACAACTAAATGTTTTCCCATACAGAGTAAACAAACACATCCCTGCTTGTAAAGAGCTGTGTGAAGGGAACGTTTTGCTGAAAGGACATTCAGTTTTGTGGGTTCCACCTCTGAATAACGCAGCTCAAACTCAAGTGTATGAACCCAGTGTCTGGGTTCAGATCATCCAACAACCCACCATAGATGTTCAGGCATCGTTGATTGTTGTGTCATCTGATTGCTGTGCAATTTCAGCAGGGCAGCTTATTTTTCTCAAACAGAAGTCTTGTAAACCCATGACTTGTTTTTGGGTACTTCATACCCTTGATGACTTGTTGCATCATCCAAACCCAGTCAGGAGATTTCATTGTGGGTTGTTGAAAAGGGCTGAGTTGACCAACACGAATGGTCCTTATGAGTGACCTTGCTTCCTGACCAAGAAGACAAGAAGCTACAAGAAGTTATAAGAGAATATGGAAAGGCAGAATAGTTTCCTACAGGCAAAGAGGTCCAACAAGGGTGTCTTTTATCTCCCTATTTTTTCAATCCAGGCAGTTCATAGCATAAGGAAAGCTGGACTGGAATCAAATGAGAGTGAAAATTGGTGGAAGATACAGTGATAATTTCAGATATGCTGATGATACCATATTAACTGCAGAAAGCAGTAATGAATTGAAACAATTCCTGATGAAAATGAAAGAAGAAAACAAGAGTGTGGTTGATTACAGGAGGATGATATAATTCTGCTTCATAACAATGAAGAAATTGAAATGGTGAAAGATTTTGCATGCCTTGGCTCAACCATCAGTTCAAAGGGAGCTTGCAGTCTAGAAAACTGAAGACTGAGACCGAAAGAGGCAGCAGTGAATGAGCTAGTAACGATGTCCAACATCCGTCACTGTTTTGGATCCCTGATCAGTATGTCTGGGTATGAAAGCTGGATGGTGAAGAGAGCTGCTAAGAAGAACGTTGATGCATTTGAAGCATGGTATCACAGGTGAGCTTTGCAAATACCCAGGACCAACAGAAAGATAAGCAAGTGGGTCCTAGATTAAATCAAGCCAGAATTTTCCTTGGAGGCCCTAAGAGTGAAACTTACGCAGTCATGCTTTCATTCATTCATTCATTCATTCATTCATTCATCGATTTATATCCTGCCTTTTTCCTCAAAGGGCTCAAGACAGCTTACACCATTCTCCTCCTCCATCTTATCCCCACAACAACAACCCTGGGCTGAGGTTGGGCTGAGAGTCTGTGACTGGCCCAAAGTCACCCAGGTGGCTTCATGGCTGAGCAGGGACTAGAACCCAGATCCTCCGAGTCCCAGTCCCATGCTCTTAACCACTACACCACACTGGCTCCCACTGCTTTGGGCATATCATGAGAAGGCAAGTCTCACTGGAGAAGACAATCCTGCTAGGGAAAGTTGAAGGCAGAAGAGGAAGAGGAGAGATTCCACAGCTGTGAGTTTATGGGACTGTGTGGGACATGGCATTTTGGGGGGAATTTATTCACAGGGTCACCATAAATGGGAGAAAACTTGTTATTTCTTAAGAAAAGTAAAATAAGATAAATGCTGGCACCATAGTTTTGACACTAGACTTTCTCTCCCCCTACATTGCTTGGCGTTGCTTAATATTTACCTTAAAGAAGAATTTTGTATAACTGAAAACCTGCTCATGGTTTTGAGATGTTTTGGTTTATCCTTTTAAAGTATTGATTGATTTTAGATTTAGATTTTTTTTCTTCTAATGGTCCAACACATTTCCGACCCTTCTTTAATTTCTTCATTGATCTTATCTTTGGATATTACGTTACCTCTTTTAAGAAACTCTGCTGCTCCACCCTGTGGGTGCATGTTAGTTTTGAAACTGATCCTTCATCGCATTCTCTCGAAAGTGTGGCAACTCTTTGGACAAGTACGTCCCACCACCTGCCTATTGGACCCTTGCCCATCTTAGCTACTTAACAAAGACAAGCACGGGATAGGCGTCTGGATCCTGGAGGTTGTCAACACCTCTCTGAGGAATGGCCGGGTACCTGCCCCTTTAAAGAAGGCAGTAGTCCAGCCAGTCCTAAAGAAGGCATCCCTGGATCCAGAGGTGGCTGCCAATTATAGACCGGTGGCCAACATCCTGTTCCTGGGCAAGGTACTAGAGTGGGTGGTGGTGGGACAACTCCAAGCACTCTTGGATGAAACGGATTATCTGGACCCATTTCAGTCCGGCTTCAGACCCGGGTACGGCACTGAATCTGCCTTGGTCGCCCTTTATGATGACCTGTGCAGGGAGAGGGACAGGGGGAGTGCGTCCCTGTTGGTCCCCCTGGATCTCTCAGCAGCTTTCAATACCATCGACCATGGTATCCTTCTGGAGAGGCTGGCGGGATTGGGAGTTGGACGCACTGCTCTGCAGTGGTTCCACTCCTATCTCAATGGCCGATTCCAGAAGGTGGTGCTGGGGGACTATGGCTCTGTGCCATGGCAGCTATGCCATGGGGTTCCGCAGGGTTCCATTTTGTCCCTCCTGCTATTTAACATCTACATGAAACTGTTGGGAGAGGTCATCAGGAGGTGTGGGCTGCAGAATCATCAGTACTCTGATGATACCCAACTCTACCTCTCATTCTCCACCGATCCAGGTGAGGCAGTGGCTGTGCTGAACCGGTGCCTGGCCGAGGTAATGAGCTGATGAGGGCCAATAAACTGAAGCTCAGTCCAGACAAGACCAAGACCAAGTTCTGTTGGTAGGCGGGTTGAGCTTCGGAGTGGGGGATTTTGACCTTGCCCTGAATGAGGTTGTAATCCCTCTTAAGGACAGGTCCACAGCTTGGGAGTGCTCCTCGACCCAGAGCTATCGTTGGAAGCTCAGGTGACAGCGGTGGCGAGGAGCGCTTTCCTTCAGCTTTGGCTGATCCATCAGCTGCATTCCTACCTGGAGAATGACTGCCTGGCAACAGTGACACATGCATTGGTCACTTTCCAATTAGACTTGGCAGCTCTACGTGGGGCTGCCCTTGAAGATGGTCCAGATACTTCAATTGGTGCAAAATAGAGCTGCCAAGCTGCTGACGGGGACTGGGCATTGTTCTCATATAACCCCAGTCCTCTGTCAGCTCCACTGGCTCCCCACTGAAGTCTGGGCCCAATTCAAGGTTCTGGTTATCACCTACAAAGCCCTGAACGGCTTGGGATCTGGTAACCTAAAGGAGCGCCTGCATCCATATATGCCCTTCTGCCCCTTGAGATCGGCGGCAGAGGCCCTTCTCCGGAAGCCCTCCATGAAAGATATTAGGAGGGTGAGTACCCGGAGGGGGGCCTTCTCTGTGGTGGTGCCCCAGTTATGGAATGTGCTCCCCAGAGAGGTCAGCCTGGTGCCGTTGTTATTTGCTTTTCAGTGCCAGGCCAAGACCTTTTTATTTGATTTTATTTATTGATTTTAAAAATTTTTTGCCAGGATGTCTCCAGTATTTTATGTATTTCTACAGATTGTATTTATTTATGGATTGGAAGCTGCCCTGAGGCTTAAGCGAATGGGGCGGCATATAAATTGTCCAAGAACAAACAAACAAACTCCCAGGTCACCAGTAAAGCCGGACAAGATAAATTCTTCAGAATTTCCCTTTTATTGTTCATTAGAAACACAGGCAAAAAATCTTGTTTTGCTTTTGGAATTGCAACCATTACAGACAAAACCTGTCTTTAAAGGATGCACTTTGGAGGACTGGGTGTACATACATCTGGGTGTACATACTTTTTTAAAAAAGGAGAACTTTTTAAAAATTTAGTTTAGAAAGCAATTTCCTCTTAAGATTTTGAAAAGTCTTTGTGAAAATTGGTGTTTCATGCTGAGACTGCCGCCTCCCCCTGAAAGATTCACATGTATCGTTTGTGCTTCCAAGTTCTGTTACTCAGGTGGAAAATTCATAATGTAGGAAATTGAGAGGAAAATACTGCATATACTGTCAATGAATTCAGAGGTAACTTGGTCAAGAATTATGATTTAACCCCTGAGACTCCTCTGCCATTTAGATCTCATCTTTTATTTCTTAATAATTTACCTAGCTGTGCCTAATGATATGCCCAAAATGTGCATATAAATTATAGATTCACAATGAAGACATGATACCAAGTAATTCTGTCCAGTTCCGCTATCTTTTCATTTCTGTTAGTTTAAGCCTGAAGTGATATCTTTCTTTAAACTTCTTATAGGATTTCTTGTTTTTCTCCCCTTCCTTATTTGCTCTCTCTTAAGCTGCCACATATGAAAGGTTATTTTCTGTAGCACTCACGCTTGCTAAAACTTAATAGGAAAAATCCTTGTGAGCAGCACCATGGTATCTGTCACAGTTGCAAGCAATAATTTTGTTTCCAAAAGCTGCCTGATACCCTTTTCCAGAAGAGATGCCCTGCTGATATGGAAATTGGAAAGGCTCAACACATATGGACAGGTTAAAAAAAAAAGCAGGACCCAAACTGACTATTTGTTTAGATCGAGGGAATTCGTTTCACTAGTATCTGTGTATCATAGATCAGAGTTAATGTCTCACAGTAATGTTAATTAACAAGATCTCTTGTTTATTTTGGGAAATTCTAAAGGGGAATTCTCCTTCATGGATCACTGCCTTGTCGTGGCGAAGGGGCTTGCGTAGCTCAATGAAGCTATGAGCTATGCCGTGCAGGGTCACCCAAGACGGACAGGTCATAGCAGAGAGCTCTGACAAAACGTGATCCACTGGAGAAGGAAATGGCAACCCACTCCAGTATCTTTGCCATGAAAACCCCATGGACATGAAAACCAAAAGGCAAAACGATATGACACCGGAAGATGAGCCCCTCAGGTCGGAAGGTGTCCAATATGCTACTGGGGAAGAGCGGAGGGCTAGTACTAGTAGCGCCAGAAAGAATGAAGCGACTGGGTCAAAGCCGAAAGGACACTCAGTTGCCGATGTATCTGGAGGTGAAAGGAAAGTCCGATGCTGCAAAGATCTTTACTCCATAGGAACCTGGAATGTAAGATCCATGAATCAAGGCAAGCTGGACGTGGTCAAACAAGAGATGACAAGACTGAACATCGACATCTTAGGAATCAGTGAACTAAAATGGACAGGAATGGGTGAATTTAGTTCAGATGACCATCAGGTATACTACTGCGGGCAAGAATCCCTCAGAAGAAATGGAGTAGCCTTCATAGTCAATAAAAGAGTAGGGAAAGCAGTACTGGGATACAATCTCCAAAATGACAGAATGATCTCAGTTCAAATCCAAAGCAAACCATTCAACATCACAATAGTCCAAGTCTATGCCCCAACCACTGGTGCTGAAGAGGCTGAAGTTGACCGGTTCTATGAAGGCCTACAACACCTGCTAGAATTAACTCCAAAAAATGATGTCCTTATCATCATGGGGGATTGGAATGCTAAAGTAGGAAACCAAAAGATAACCGGAATAACAGGCAAGTTTGGCCTTGGAGTACAAAATGAAGCAGGGCACAGGCTGGTAGAATTTTGTCAAGAGAATACGATGGTCATAACAAACACTCTTTTCCAACAACCCAAGAGACGTCTCTACACATGGACATCACCAGACGGTCAACACAGAAATCAGATTGACTATGTGCTCTGCAGCCAAAGATGGAGAAGTTCTATACAGTCAGTAAAAACTAGACCAGGAGCTGACTGTGGCTCAGATCATGAGCTTCTGGTGGCAAAATTTAGGCTTAAGTTGAAGAAAGTAGGGAAAAGCACTAGGCCACTCAGGTATGACCTAAATCATATCCCTGATGAATATACAGTAGAGGTGACAAATAGATTTAAGGAATTAGATCTGATAGACAGAGTGCCTGAAGAACTATGGATGGAGGTTCGCAACATTGTACAAGAGGCAGCAACTAAAACCATCCCAAAGAAAAAGAAATGCAAGAAAGCAAAATGGCTGTCTGAGGAAGCTTTACAAATAGCTGAGGAAAGAAGGGAAGCGAAAGGCAAGGGAGAAAGAGAAAGATACAAACAATTGAATGCAGAATTCCAGAGAACAGCTAGAAGAGATAAGAATGCCTTCCTAAATGAACCGTGCAAAGAAATAGAAGAAAACAATATAATAGGAAGGACCAGAGATCTCTTCAAGAAAATTAGAGATATGAAGGGAACATTTCATGCAAAGATGGGCATGATAAAGGACCAAAATGGCAGGGACCTAACAGAGGCAGAAGAGATTAAGAAGAGGTGGCAAGATTACACAGAAGAACTATACAAGAAAGAGCTTAACATCCCTGATAACCACGATGGGGTGGTCACTGACCTCGAGCCAGACATCCTGGAATGTGAAGTGAAATGGGCCTTAGGAAGTCTGAGCAACAACAAAGCTAGTGGAGGTGACAGCATTCCAGCTGAGCTATTCAAAATCCTGAAAGACGATGCAGTTAAAGTGCTACACTCAATATGCCAGCAAATTTGGAAAACTCAACAGTGGCCACAGGATTGGAAAAGGTCAGTTTACATTCCGATCCCCAAGAAGGGCAATGCCAAAGAATGTTCAAACTACCGCACCATTGCACTCATTTCACATGCTAGCAAGGTGATGCTCAAAATCCTACAAGCTAGGCTCCAGCAGTATGTGGACCGAGAACTACCAGAAGTACAGGCAGGATTTCAAAGAGGGAGAGGAACTAGAGATCAAATTGCCAACATACGCTGGATCATGGAGAAAGCTAGGGAGTTCCAGAAAAAGATCTACTTCTGCTTCATTGACTACGCTAAAGCCTTTGATTGTGTGGATCACAACAAATTGTGGCAAGTTCTTAAAGAGATGGGAGTACCAGACCATCTTATTTGTCTCTTGAGAAACCTATATGCAGGTCAAGAAGCAACAGTGAGAACCAGACACGGAACCACTGATTGGTTCAAAATTGAGAAAGGAGTTCGGCAAGGCTGTATACTGTCACCCTGCCTATTTAACTTATATGCAGAGCACATCATGAGAAAGGCAGGGCTAGATGAATCACCAGTTGGAATCAAGATTGCTGGGAGAAATATCAACAACCTCAGATATGCAGATGATACCACTCTCATGGCAGAAAGTGAAGAGGAACTAAAGAGCCTCTTGATGCGGGTAAAGGGGGAGAGCGCAAAAGTTGGCTTGAAACTCAACATTAAGAAAACTAAGATCATGGCATCTGGTCCTCTCACTTCCTGGCAAATAGATGGGGAAGAAATGGAGGTAGCGACAGATTTATTTTCCTGGGCTCCAAGATCACCGCAGACGGGGACTGCAGCCAAGAAATTAAAAGACGCTTGCTTCTGGGGAGGAAAGCTATGGCAAATCTAGATAGCATACTAAAAAGCAGAGACATCACCCTGCCAACAAAAGTGCGTATAGTCAAGGCTATGGTTTTCCCAGTTGCAATGTATGGCTGTGAAAGCTGGACAATGAGGAAGGCTGAGCGCAAAAGGATTGAGGCCTTTGAGTTGTGGTGCTGGAGAAGACTCCTGCGAGTCCCTTGGACCACAAGGCGATCAAACCAGTCAGTCCTAGAGGAGATCAACCCTGACTGCTCTTTAGAAGGCCAGATAGTGAAGATGAAGCTCAAATACTTTGGCCACCTAATGAGAAGGAAGGACTCCCTGGAGAAGAGTCTAATGCTGGGAACAATAGATGGCAAAAGAAGAAGGGGACGGCAGAGGATGAGGTGGCTGGATGGAGTCACTGAGGTGGTTGGTGTGAGCTTGAGTGGACTCCGGGGGATGGTGGAGGACAGGAGAGCCTGGAGGAATGTTGTCCATGGGGTCGCGATGGGTCGGACTCGACTTCGCGACTAACAACAACAACAACAAAGGGGAATTGGTTTCATAGTGGGAACTATCATAATCAAGAAAGGGCAACTCCAGCTTGTATTTTCCTCTGTAAAAATTCGAACAGCAAAGTTGCAGAAATCAACAGACAAGTGTTGGTCTTGAGTTTGCACTCCTGCAATGGCAAGTAGCTGAATGGGGAATTCAGTTGCCCAGAAACAAACAAAATCCAGATAGGCTGCTCCATGGTGAGCAAACAGAACATTCCAGGTTTGTTGTGCTGCCTAAATCCAGAGAGGTTGAGCAGAAGTAGAACTGTGGGGAAAAGATTCCCATTCAATGAAAAAGACAAACCATGACACAAGAGTTTGGCTGCAGGAACTACCAAAAGTAGCAAAGAGAGGGATGGTCTTGGGTTGAAATGACCAGCCGGAGACTTGCTGCAAGCCAGCCCAGCGTCAAAGTTTCAGCTAGGAGCAAGGCCATCCACAAAAGCTGGTGCTTTCCTGAGTGCCAGAGCTCACTGCCTGTATTCTAGGACATCTGTGCATTCAGGAACACATCAACGGTGCCCATGCACCCAGGAGGCAGGGGACCAGTTCAGGCAGAGGTCTGTAGAACTGACACCAAGGCTCTGCTTCCTCTTCATATTTTATGGATGGGGCTTTCCAGCCTTAAGCAGTTCCTGCTTCAGGAATATTATTTTCTAGGAGAAGAAGTGACAAGAAGACTCACCCAGATGTTTCTGCAGGAGATATGGGAAAGAGCACAAATCAAACACCCAAGAAAATACATGCAGTGATGGCAAGGTGGGTGAGTCAGTGGCATACTAGAAGGGCAGGAAATCTTGGCAAAGCAGCATGCACGCACTGGGTTGGGTGGAGACCACGGGCGCTTGGATAGCTGTGCTCTGGCTCTTATATGGCCAGTCACCTGCAGTTCATGATCGAGGGGAAGCTGAAAAAGGAGCTTGTGCCACAACAGCTGTACAAAAGTAAGCAGCTGGGGGACATAAGGAGATTTAATAAACAGGGGGGAAATGAGAAAGAGAAGAAACACACAGGGAGAGTTCTTGTGTTTGACAAGCTGCAGTAAAGCTGCTTTTGGAAAAGAAGCTCATAAGCAGTGTTTATATAAGGATTTTCAAAGATGCCATTTTGAGCTACATTTCTTTACTCTGTGATGTGTTTTAGTAGCGAAATAACAGAATGCCAGTTCAGTACTTCTGAAGCTCACATAAAATATGTTACTATCTTCTGTTTTATTTCCCCCTTTCAGACAGCAGCCGAGAAATATGTTGCGATGACAGCATCTTTGACAACACATGTTCTTTGTTCTCCCCGTTGTTCTTCCTCCTCCGAATACGGTGGGGGCAAAGACTGCTGAAGTCTGCTGATACCTGCCTCACATAAATAAAATATTTTGGTAAATGGTACGTGCACCTTCCCAAGGGCAAGAGTGCGTCTTTGGATTTGGCCTTGAATAGCAAATTGAAGAAACTCTGCCTCAGAGCAGTAACGTCTTTGCTACTTGTTCCTAATGCAAAAGAGCGAGCAAACCCCTCTAACTCTTGATGGAGGGCAGAGGTCACCAGGCCAAAGGATGGAGTGAGGTCCTGTTCCATATTTTCAGCTCATGGTAGCAACCCTTTGCTTACTTCTGGGATTAAGTTCCTCCAAGCTCAGCTCAGGTTACTTTGGAGCAGGGCTCTCCATGGGTGCTCCCAAAGGGCCTGGGAGCCCTTGGTGTTTCTGTCATGGATTTTTTCCCATCACATGCATGTGAAATATTTGCTACTTGCAGACACTCACTTCATATATTCTTTTCCAGTTTCCTCTTTTGTGCTAATCAGAGTTTGCAATGATGCTGGAATTGATAGACAGCCATTATTGTTTGCCTTCCAGGCCAAAAAGAGGAAGCAGGGTTGAAATGCTTAGCAAACAATGGTTAGCACGGTTTCCCTTATTTACTAGTTAATGGTTCCAGCATCGCACTCTTTGTAGCGGCCTTTCAATTGATGCAGGGAAACTTGGAAGTAAGGGTGTGCCTTCTCTGAATGGAAGCGTATCTCTGGGCCCTTCTAGGCACAGTCCCTGTTTGGGGAATGCCTAGATCCACTGTGGGAGAGCTCTCTGTTCACCACACCCTGCCAAGGAGCAGCTTTCATGCTCCTTCGTCTGTGGCTCTCCATGGTTTCTGACAGTATGGACTCTGAAGCTGAGTGCTGGCCAGGAAAGTCTGTGGCTGATGGCCGAAAAGGCTTGTGGAGAGGTCAGCCACACGGACAAGGTTGAAGTTAATTAAAAGTAAGTAATGCATTGCACCCCTTGGGCCTCCTTAGCATGCATGCCAAATTACAGTTGCACAGATTTCACTGGCTTGGCACTGCGATGATGACAAACAGATGGACAGAAATCTACTTTTCTTATTATGGGTTCAGCAATAGATGGGGGCAGGAAGGGAAACACTCCGCATGAAGGGAATTGGGGCTCCGAAGGAGGACGGGAGCCAGCCAGGCATCTCAGCAAAGCTGACGCAGCCTGACCTCTCAGAACTATTTGGCTGGAGCTTCTCAGTGGTCCTGTGAATGGAGACAGGACAGTGTCTGCTAGCCTGTTCAATAGATCCAGTGATGGAGTCCATGCTGCAACTCAGGCGTGAGTTGTGTTGGCTTGTGTTGTCTGCTCCTCATTTACTTGCTTTGCTGCAGCTTCACACCAACACTGGGGCAGAAGGGCAAGAACAGGGCAGTATCTGTGAGACAGAACCCCTTATCACCTGAGTTCAAACTCAGGTGCAGCAGAATACAGGTAGGCAATATTCCGATGCCCAAATTTCTTTCCAGGAGACCCTTTGTGTTGCTGCTGCTGCAAAGTTTGGCAGATTTGTCCTTGTCTTGGGTTTTCCTGCTGTAGCATTTGGGTATTTAGCAAGCACAAGTCAGCCAATGATCATCCTGTGCAAAGCACAAGTACAAAAGTGTCACCTAGGATCTTGCGGTTGGAATATCCCCAGTGGAGATAGACTAACCGCACAAAGACACATAGTGGTTGTGCATAAAATGCAAGTCAAAGCACTTCAAGGGTTATTCAGGAGCACCACATGTTTGGAGCCACCTTTCCAATGACACTTCTGAGCTGGGGACAGGAAGGAGCAGCAAAGTCAACAAACACAAAGCCACTGAACTTCTGAGACAGAGATTGCATCTTGCGAGAACGAATGCTGGGTTCTGTGAGGATTGAAATGGCTGAGGGGAACCCTCTTCTGCCTTCTGCCCCTGGGCCAGACCAGCAAGGTGCTTAAGCCCAGTCTTGCAGTCTCGACACCAGATTTAGCACCTCAGCTCACCCAAACGCCCAATTAGAGCAAAATTAAACGTTTATTAAAACAAAAGTAAAAGAAGGGAAGCAGCAAGGTGAGTTCCAAGGGCTTACGTGATTCAAAGGCTTCTGGGAGAAGTCTTTGCTAGCCAGGCAATTTGTGCATGGTCATTTATAGCTCCCAGAATGTAACTGGTGTGGCAAGAGAAAAAGGAAAGCTAAGGGCAACAGTTCAAATCAGGGAACACCAAAGCATTACGGTACAGATATGGTGAGCGAGATCCTCTACCCATTTGCTGGCCCATCAAGCAATTTCTACCCAGTGAAGGGAGCAGCAGACCTGGCTTGGCGTTCTCCCCACATCCTTCACACCCCAATTCCCCCCGTCCCACACACACATAGACACAGCCACCCTCCATGCGTGGTTTTCAAAGCCACCAGTCTGCCACATACAGCTAAACAGAAGTTCAATTCTTGTATTGGTTCACAGTGACAAAATCAAAAGAGGAAGGAGTTGGCCCATCTTGGCTGATAGGAAGTCCCTCCTTAGACCAAAAAAATGCTATGATTTTTTCTCTAGTCCCCGAGAAAAGGCTCAAAAATCCTCCCTCCACCTTCACAAGGGGCAGCTCTGGCTCCAGGGTTCTGAAGACTCCTGGGCACGACAGCCTCCTTGGTGGTCCTGTGTTGTAGATCTCTCCCTTCTCAGCACCACTGTGGTAGCTTCTCTTCTTCCTCACTGCAGCTTTCTTGACAGGAGGAGAACCAATGAAGAAATTAGTGGGGACCTTTGCTGATCTCTCTCACCACCAGCTGCACCAGGGCAAGCAAGTTGTATCCGTCCAAACCCCATGTAATTTCAGGTGATGCTGCTCCACTGATGCTTTAGGGCAGGCCTGATTTGAGACTGAATATTTTGCTGGCACGCCTGAGGGATGTATGGATTCATTTCAGCTGTAGGAAGGTATTGGGTGGCAGTGTTTCTCGCAAGGAAATGTAAACAAACTGTTTGGGAAGGTTGATTGCAGATTACCCATTTGGCCTGTGCGACCACAAAAGAATTAGTAAGAAACCACAGGTATTAACACTCTGAACCATGTAAATGTGATTAGGAGGGGTAAACGGATGGATGAAATTTAGCAGAGCAATCCCCACACCATGCTGGTAGAGGACTATAAACTGGTTTGCTATTAAGCATACTCCGAGAATTATAATATTGGATGTGACATTTAATAATGAAGAGATAATAAATTAATAAAACCAAGTGTCCTACAGTGCTTTCCTCAGATCTCTTCACAAACATTAATTAATTTACTCGTTAAGCAGTTAGGCAGATAAATGCTCAGCAAGCATTCTATTTAGGTTTCTTTTTCTTCAAAGGCAACACCAATAACAACCAAGAATTATTAACACATTTTTACGGATAAGGGAAGCACACTGCAGAGAGGTGACGAATCTGGGTTGATTTTGATAAAGGACCTTTCTGTGTGATGAGACGGGAATTAAGAGTGCTTTATGATGTGATGTATAGATAACTGTCACTGCGTCTTATCTATTCAGTGCACAGATACACACTTGCAGCAAAATGCAACAAGGGTGTTAACAGTGCCACACAAAATATTTGCCACCGTCTGTTTTCAGGGGCAAGCTCACAATTTCAGGAGAACAGAAATGGTAACCCAGCTGACAGACTGTGCAAACATGTGCCATATTTTTAGAAATTCTTCTTTGTGTTCTGGGTGCTGATTTGGGGGTTCCATTCCTTTCCTTCCACTGCTGCTACTTTTTTCTTCTTGAATGCTTTTCCTAGCATGGTGCCTGAATTCTACAAAGCCAATCTGATTTGATTCTGTGATAGCATAGAAGGCCAATGAGAAGAAGGGCAAATGAGAGCAACGCAAACAAGTCCGCAGACTTTTTAAAAGGACCGCTCAACAATTACACTAAAAACGATGAAGAGTTTTGGCTCTCTCAAAGCCAATTTGATTTTTATGCACTTCTTAAGAGGCACTCAGCTGGCTTCTTCCAACAACGCCTGAGTAACATTTACAGATGGGAATATTGCTTTCAAAATATGCTGTTTGTTCAGCTGAAAAACTCGCAACATGAAGACGTGTGATTTGCAGCTTAATCAGAAGGCGTGACCATTGCATTCCATAGGGCCAGTGTGGTTTGAGCACAAAATGGGACACGTTTCGAACACGCACAACTGGGTGTCATGCGAGGAGCCATGTGCTTGTTGTGTGTTGCTCACAGGCAACACGCAAACCTTTCTGCCAGTCTGAAATCAGGGAAGATCCCTCCTGGGATCATGGGGAAAAGGGCCTCTCATGGAATCCTTAACTGTGGTGGGTCTTTGCACTGGATTAGTCGATTAGCTGTGAAAAGAGGCCTTTGGGGAGAGTGATAATTGCTTTAAAGACTCTTTCAGAGGGACCTATTGTTCTGCATTGCTCAGCACTTTTCTTACCATAATAGTTATGGAGCTAAGCATTCGCTGGGCTGGATTAGCAAAGAACGACAACAAGCAGGGCAAGGGTGCTAACAAATAGAGAGCTCAGCTGCTGGACCAGGAGAGGCCGTATTCATGATAGCAAGGTGCGGCTGGCGCAGTAACTTGAGCCTATTAGAATCAGGATGCAAATTTGGCCAATGAAAGGAACAATGCAAGGGCTGTCTGCACAAACACTGCAAAGGGTTGTGTGATGCATGACAAAGCTGCCAGGCGTGTGGGCCATGTGGCAGCCATTTTGAATATACTGCCCCGTTTGAGGCCCATTTTGTGGATCCAAGGTGGTTTAGGGTTGTGGGAGAGTTATGTCATCTTCACGTAACCCACACTTACTGGGTTACATGAGGCAACAACCTCTGATCAGGGCTAAGATATGCCACATAGTACACATAAGCATCACAGCTGGTTGTAGGTCAAATAACTCATGATGGCTACAGTACGTCATTTGACCCCAGTGGGTGTGCAGAGTACTCTATAAGGAATCTCCCATTCCGACTATGCATAGAATTGAATATGATTACTGATTGTTAAAAAGAGTAAGAAGTCAACCCAGTATGTCCGATGCTTTGAATAATTGTTTTAGTGTGAGATTGTAGAGAAAATTATAAAATTTGGGGGGAGAAAAGGAATCTCCCATTCCTAGCCCAAGTGAAATGGTTGAGATCCACATTTTGGCATATGGAGTCATTCTTCCATCTCTGGGTTCCTGCTCAGTCACAGTAATTAAAAGCAGCTGTGCTATGTGTGTTGAACACCTGGACTTCTAAAATCACGATTGTCTCCTTTAAGCATTGTGGGATTTCCGCTGTTCTCCAGGAAGCTGGGAAATGATGAGATACCAGGAATGCAAGTCAGTACCATCCCATCTCCAGTTTTGGTCCATCTCCAGGGTTCCTCAGGTGGACACTTCTTCCCCTGATCTCACCCCTCTCTTCAGACCACCAAATTTTCTGGTGGTTTCCTGGCTGTTGAGCCATTTCCTCCCATTCTAAAATGTTGGCCCATAGCAGGCGCTTCATGCGATAGGTCTGCACGTACGATTTTGGGCTTTTCTCTTTTCCTTTGGTCCACCCACCAGACTGGAACTGGGCTTTCAGAAAGAAATTCTAAAGCAACTGTATAATTCAGGAGGCACCAGGACTTGAATAGAAGAGGCCAGCTTCCAAAGGAGATTCAGAGCCGTAAACAGTTAATTCCTACCCTATTAATGATATGCAAATCAAGCAATTGCATGTCTTTTAAATATCTTTTACATACTTGTGAACCAAGCAGACTGGTATAGCTATGGCCAACCCAGGGTGGGAAGCTGTGCCACCATGGATTTGATGCAACCCTGCAGCAGAGAGCTGAGTTCCAGGACCCTACCTGCACTCCAGACCCCCTTTCCAGGGCTGTGGCTCTCCCCCAGAGAGAAATAGTCAAAGCAAACGAGGCAATATGCAGAAATGCTGTAGCTCATGTGTTCTTTTTAAAATATGGAGCTTATCGGTCATGCAATCTTCCTTCTTGAAATCTCCAACCAGCAGTCCAAGCCATGAACCTGTTGATTTCCCCCACCCGCCTTGACTCAAATGGCTGGGAAGATCATCCAGGGCCAGGCTTGTGTATTTCCTTCTTCCCCCTTCATGCCATTTGCTATGATACCGTGCCTGCCACAGCCCTCACAATAGATCAGTCCAACAAACTGAATCATTTGTGGTGCAAAGCACGGTGGCATCCTCACTCCTTCCTGCATTTGCTAAAATAAACAGATGCTGGATTAAGAAGCTTTACACTCTTGTCATCTTTCCCTCTTGTTCTCTTTCTTCAGTTTGAAATGTCTTCAACTACTTGAGAGAATGTTGGACAACCTCATATTTCATTTCTTTGCTTTGTTATGACATATCTGACCTTCACTGCTTTCACACACTCTGTATGCTGTGAAAAATATACTGAGCCGCACAACTTAACTCTGACTCCTGCATGAAACAAAGCAACAAATAGCATCTGTGACAAAAGAAGCAAGCACGGCAGCAAAAAACTAACGTGTTGGAAGTAAATCTGGCTGCCAGAAGGAGGCCAGAGACCCTCATACTTTCCTGTACAATTAGCATAGGATAAAAGGAGATGGAGATGTGCACTAATGCTCAGCTAACCCTCCTGCCCCTAAAAGAAAACATGCACATTGGAGAGGCATAGAATTGGACATGAATCGGTCTACAGAGAAGGGTTCTATTGGAATGGTCTTTTAATGCATGGGAATATAAATGAACTCTCCAGCAGTCATTTTAACATGCAAAGTCTACATGCAGACATATGTATTTATGACATCTATACACCACCTTCCTGTAACCAAGGAAGCTGGTTTATGAACATTCCAGAAAGAGGAACAGTAAACCAGTGCGTAATAAAATGTTGACATTGACCTTAATGCTGTAACGAAAAAGAAAAAAACAATCTTTAACTTTGACCCTTTCTAATTGCAGAGAAAGTGGCGAGCAGAGAGTGAAGACCTCTGTAATTTCTGGGTTACAGAGTTTGGGAACCATGCAGGAGAAAGCCCTCTGCCATAGACCAACACATGGGTCTGATGACTACAAGTATCTTCTGCTGAGCTCAGTAACCAACAGATTCACGTTGTGGGCCTTCTGATAGCCAGACCTTTTCCACACAAGGCATTTCCTGCTTGATCTTGAATCCTTGCTCAAGGTAATTTGTGGGTGATTACATTATCCTTACTCCTGGCCTTTCCTGCCATTCTCAAACAATTGGGTGTCTCTTTTAGGCTGAGAAAAGTGTGGTATTATTCAGAAATGGTGCTGTGAAAATCTCAAGTATATATTCATATTGCAGTCTCATCTCACAGTTGTGCAGTGGAACATAAAAGCAAAACAGAGGAAGACACTCATTCCCTTCCAGGATAAAGAAGCAAATCTCAGTCCCACAAAGAATCCAAACACAGAAGCCATTTGGAGCTGCACACATTGAACCCAACCCATTGAACTGAGCACAGAAAACAGCTGGCAACCAGTACAGATTTTCCAGTGCTGAAATGATGTGATTCTGGGATTGGGATGGTCCAGTGGATGGTCTGCACGCAACATTTGCTGGCTGGTGAGAACAGCTGAAGATTAACAAAGGACCACTGCCCTTGCCAACCTGCTGTTCTGGTGGTTTTCTCCATCTCTTCCTTCCTGCCTCAGTCTATGCTGAGCAATACCATTTTATCCTTTTCCAAAGTTTGCTGAGGGACGAAGGGGAGTGCCATTCTTCTTGCAAGGATCTTTTTGTTTCTAGTGTGAGGACTGAGCAGAATCATAGAAACATAGAAACATAGAAACAGAGCGAGTCAGAAGGGGCCTCCTGGGCCATCTAGTCTGATCTCCGGCACCAGCCAGCTCCGCTCACGACATGCCCACCATGTGCATGTCCAGCCTGTCTTTGAACACCCTCACCAATGGGGCCTCAATGACCTCTCGTGGAAGCCCATTCCACGCCCTCGGGGTCCTAACTGTCAGGAAGTGCTTCCTGGCATCCAAATGGAACCTTGGCTCCCTGAGCTTTGCTCCATTGGAGTGCGTCCTGCCTTCCTCTGCAGGGGAGAACAGGCCTCTCCCCATCTGCATGTGACACCCCCTCTCATACCTGTATGTTGCCAACATATCCCCTCTGAGTCTCCTCTTCTCCAAGCTGAAGAGACCCAGTTCCCTCAGTCTTGCCTCATATGGCATGCCCTGCAAACCAGCCACCATCCTTGTGGCCCTACGCTGCACTGACTCCAACCTGGCTATATCCTTTCTGTAATGAGGGGCCCAAAACTGAACACAGTACTCCAGTTGCGGGCGCACCAGAGTCGTGTAGAGTGGTAGTAATACCTCTCTCGATCTTGAAGCCACACTTCTGGCTATGCAACCAAGGATGGCATTCGCCCTCTTGACCACCGCATCACACTGCTGACTCATGTTTAGCCTGCGGTCAACCAGTACCCCGAGGTCCCTTTCACAAGTGCTGCTCTCCAGCCACTTGTCCCCTAACCTGTACTTATGACAGCTATTCCTAAGCCCCAAGTGCAAGACCTTGCACTTCTCCACATTGAACGCCATCCTGTTGTCTCCTGCCCACTTTCATAGTCTGTCCAGATCCTTTTGGATCTGGTGTATCTGCTCCTCAGTTGTGGCCACTGCTCCAGTTTTAGTGTCGTCTGCGAATTTGATCAGCAGACTGTTCACCCCTTCTTCCATGTCGTTAATGAAAAGATTAAACAGGATCAGCCCCAGGACAGAGCCCTGAGGGACCCCGCTTGTCACTGGCTGCCATCCCGACGATTCCCCGCTAATGGTTGCCTTCTGCTTTCGGTCAGTCAACCATGCCCTAATCCACCGGACAGTCATTGCATGCTTTGAGAGAATCGGCTTTTCTGAAAAAAGTTGGTAACGCTAATGGTATACTAATGTGTGGAGAGGAAGGGCTGCATTGTTTGTCCACCAGGATGAGAATAAATTTGACTGATAAGATGGACTAAAGCTGCCCAAGATGTATGCATATAAATATATATACAGCCACAATCCTATACCCATTGAAGTCAGAGCAGTGTGCTTCAGAGCAGACCATTAGCACAGCAAAAGTATGGAGATGATCTTTTGAACCAGCTTTCTTTTGGGGAGATAAAACACGCATGGTATTCAAGAATCTCTACCAACAGGATAGACCATCCACAGTTGCCCATTCAACAGTCCTGGGGGACAGCTACAACAGACCCCCTTCTTTTTATGGGGGAGCCCATTCCTGGTATTTATGAACATGGATTCATCACAACTGGAACGCAGGCTAATGAAGCAGAACCGTAGAAACATAACCCAGAAACAGAGTGAGTCAGAAGGGTCCTGCTGGGCCATCTAGTCTGACCCCTGGTTCCAGCCGGCTCCGCTCACGACATGCCTGATGAATGTAACACAGCTGGAAAGCTGGGGTTCTCTTGCATGCACATGCAATTGTGGGGAGCACACTGAAGAAGTAGAGAATGGAGGAATGCAGGAAAATGGTTTTCCGGTTTTTGTTTTGTTTGGCTTGTTTTTGTTCGGTTAACTTTGTGAAATTGCAAAAGACTGAAGAGTGGAGGTGTTTTTTTAAAAAAGGAAAGAATTATTTGGAAATAAAGCATCAGAATAACTTCCTAATGCAATGTATCAAGCATCCCACAGGATCTGACAGTTGCGAGCTGAGATGATGTTAGGATGCGTGATGAAATAGCCGAGAGTCTCTTCATCTCTTAGAGGGACAGGTGTTGTTGATCTCTCCAGCCACCGGAACCAGCTTATTCCGGGATGCTCCACTGCATCTCCCCCATCCCTGCCTCTTAAATCTCACAATTTTGACTACATCTCCATTAGCAGTTGGCACCCAGGTTTGCTATTAGAAGGAGTGATACCTGCCTGGGAAGTGGCATCTTGAAGAACGTTTGCTGACAGATCTGGGACAGGACTCTCTTGCTAGCTGTGCTAATATGGTTACTTTGCTCTTATTTAATAGTATAGTTATCACCTTGGTGCTCCAAAATAAAAGTATATTGTATGAATTGTTACAAATTAATATATGCAAATGATATTCCACCCCTTGGGAAATCGGGCAGCTGCAGGATCCTCTGAAGTTTGGTGTTACAGAATCATCTTCCAAATTCATGCAAAATAAAATTAATGGAGGTCGTGCGAATTCCCTCAAGAATCTGAACCTGGCATTGACCTGCCTCGTTCCCGACCTACCATGTGCTCCTTTGCATCATTTTATGTCTGGAGCGAGTGTGGCTTGCTCCCACGTGAATTCATCAGCACTTAACTCTGTTTCTGCCCTCATGTAGCCTTTCCTCATAATCCGCTCAGTGCGCAGCCACCTAATTGCATTCTCCAAGCAGAGGAAAAGGGCAGCGGGGAAACGGCCGATGGTGCGCGTGACATTTCAAATGCAAGTTGGCTTGCCCCCGCTCTGCCGTGTGTACACTTTTCTGGACAAACAGGCAAGGCCTTGTCATATTGTTTTCTCGGCTATGAACTGAAGCTGCAGAAGAACATGCTCTGTTTTGTAAATGAATCTGACATGGGTCCATGAGTCAAAGGCATCTCTCCGGGTTGCTCCCTGTGAGAAGAAGCTCAAGCTGGTTTACCACCCAATTTCACCTTAGCCTGTTTGCCTGGAAAACAAACCTTCCCAGAAATACATGATCGACTAGAATGCAGGCCACGAAGAATTCTTTGTCATGGTGTGTTTGGGAATGCATGATGCATGGCGAGGACCTTAGCACTGTATCCAACTTCCAGATATTGCAGAACAAAAAGTTAAATTAAGAGAAAAGCTTTCAAATGTGCTCACATAAGCCATGATGCACCCAAACACTGACAGAGCAGGGCTGGCGCAGGACTCCTTCCTCCCAAGTGGAAGTGAACATGGTGGCCCAAGGGGCAATCAGGAAAGTGGTTCAACCAGAGGGACTGGGCAGCTCTACCTGGCTGATTCTCAGCCCTCCCCCTTGTTCCCCGAAAGGACTCCTCTCAGGACTCATGGGGTGTTGGAATCTCTGAGTGGTTCTTTCTTTTATGCAGATTTGCCCAGGGGATCGCCTGCTCCTGCCCCACAGGAGGCGGCAGGCAGGCTGAGTGGGGGTGCTTCCAAGAACTGTGCCAAACAGCCCCCATCAGTGGTGCATTCTGGCTAGCTTCTTGGTGAGGGCAGCAGCAGCCCTCCCTAGTCCTGGCCTTTGCATAGAAACATAGAAACATAGAAACAGAGCGAGTCAGAAGGGGCCTCCTGGGCCATCTAGTCTGACCTCCGGCACTAGCCGGCTCCGCTCATGACATGCCCACCATGTGCATGTCCAGCCTATCTTTGAACACCCTCACCGATGGGGCCTCAACGACCTCCCGTGGAAGCCCATTCCACGCCCTCGGGGTCCTAACTGTCAGGAAGTGCTTCCTGGCATCCAAATTGAACCTTGGCTCCCTGAGCTTTGCTCCATTGGAGCGCGTCCTGCCTTCCTCTGCAGGGGAGAACAGGCCTCTCCCCATCTCCATTGCCCAGGGGATGGGCTACACCCCCTCACATACCTGTATGTTGCCAACATATCCCCTCTGAGTCTCCTCTTCTCCAGGCTGAAGAGACCCAGTTCCCTCAGTCTCGCCTCATACCCCATCCCCTGCAAACCAGCCACCATCCTTGTGGCCCTACGCTGCACTGACTCCAACCTGGCTATATCCTTTCTGTAATGAGGGGCCCAAAACTGAACACAATACTCCAGTTGCGGGCGCACCAGAGTCATGTAGAGTGGAAGTAATACCTCTCTTGATCTAGAAGCCACACTTCTGGCTATGCAACCAAGGGTGGCATTCACCCTCTTGACCACCGCATCACACTGCTGACTCATGTTTAGCCTGCGGTCAACCAGTACCCCGAGGTCCCTTTCACAAGTGCTGCTCTCCAGCCACTTGTCCCCTAACCTGTACTTATGACAGCTATTCCTAAGCCCCAAGTGCAAGACCTTGCACTTCTCCACATTGAACGCCATCCTGTTGTCTCCTGCCCACTTCCATAGTCTGTCCAGATCCTTCTGGATCTGGAGTACCTGCTTCTCAGTTGTGGCCACTGCTCCAGTTTTAGTGTCGTCTGCGAATTTGATCAGCAGACTGTTCACCCCTTCTTCCATGTCGTTAATGAAAAGATTAAACAGGATCGGCCCCAGGACAGAGCCCTGGGGGACCCCGCTTGTCACTGGCTGCCATCCCGACGATTCCCCGCTAATGGTTACCTTCTGCTTTCGGTCAGTCAGCCATGCCCTAATCCACCGGACAGTGCTTTGGTGTATCCCAAAACTCCTCAGTTTCTCCACCAGGATATCATGGGGCACTTTGTCAAAGGCCTTGCTGAAATCCAGGTATACCACATCCACTGCATCCCCTCCATCTAGCCATCTTGAAACCTTGTCATAGAATTCCACAAGGTTTGTCTGGCAGGACCTGTTTCTGCGGAAGCCGTGTTGTGTGGCTGTCAGCCTCCCTTCCCTATCTAGCATCACTAGATCTCTCTCTATTATGAGCCTTTCCATTGTTTTTCCTACAATGGACGTAAGGCTAACCGGTCTATAATTCCCCATGTCCTTCCTACTACCCTTTTTGAAAATTGGGACCACCGATGCCACCCTCCAGTCCTCTGGAACTTCACCCGTTCTCCACGAGGCCTCAAAAATGGAGGCCAGCGGGCGTGAGAGAACCCCTGCCAACTCTCTAAGTACTCTTGGGTGTAACCCGTCAGGGCCTGGCGCCTTTGTAATGTCCAATGCCCTGAGGAGCCCCTCGACTTCAAGGGGGGTGACTCTAATCTCTGCCCCTAAGTCCCCAGCCTCATCCAATCTCCTATACGGATATCCCCCGTCCTGCTTTGGGGAGAACACAGAGGCAAAATAGTCATTTAGCATCTGTGCCTGTTCCCTCATGTCAGTCACTGGATCTCCTTCCTCCTTATTTAGTGGTCCCACCACTTGTCTCCCCTTCCTTTTCCTATTTACATGCTGGAAGAAGCCCTTTTTGTTGCTCTTGATATTCTTGGCAAGTCTCAGCTCATAATCAGCCTTAGCCTTGCGAAGAATCCTTCTGCAACGGGCCTCCTCCTCCCGGTATACCCTTTTGTCTATTTCCCCCAGTACCCATTTCCTATGGAGGTTCCTCTTTCGTCTAATCCCCCTAACCACCTCCTTTCGCATCCATGGCGGCACTCTCCTCCGCCTCCCCACCTTACTGACTAGAGGTATTGTCAGGGCTTGCGCCTGCAAAACCTCCCTTTTGAGTGCCATCCACCCCTCCTCAACTCGCTTACCTTCCAGTAACCTATCCCAGGAGACTTTCCCCAGCCTGGCCTTCAGTTGGCCAAAGTTGGCCCTCTTGAAGTCCCAGCTTCTAGTGCTCGCCCTGCTGCACGGCCCCAGTCCTCTGATCTCAAAGCAAAGGATGGAGTGATCACTCGCATCCAGAGCTCCCCTAATCTGTACTTCATCTATCAGCTCCTCCCTATTGGTCAAGACCAAGTCCAGGATGTTTCCCCCCTCGTCGCCTCTCGGACCCTCTGTGTGAAAAACCCACCCTCTAGAGCTTCTAGGAAGCGACGTGACCTGGCTGTCACCGCCGAGTGAGTCTCCCAAGTAATATCCGGGAGATTGAAATCTCCCATAATTACTGTGTCTCTCCCCCGAGATATCCTTAGAATCTGGCCTGTCAGGACATCATCCAGGGTCTCAAGTTGACCTGGAGGGCGATAACATACCCCCACTGTCAGGTCTCTTTCTCTGTCAAAACCCCTAAGTTTCACCCAGACTGCCTCTACCGAATCCCCATCTGTGCTGCACTCTATCTCACTGCATCCTATCCCTTCCCTGACATATAAAGCCACACCCCCACCTCTCTTTCCCTTCCTGTCCTTTCTAAAAAGGTGATACCCTTCTATGTTCACATTCCAGACTTGCCTTTCATCCCACCAAGTTTCTGTGATTCCCACCAGATCGTATCCTCCTATTCCCAGGAGAGCTTCAAGCTCTTCCTGCTTATTACCCATGCTCCTAGCATTGGTGTACATGCACCTCAACTCCTTCCCACTGCTTCCTTTCCTTGGAGTGCCCAGCATCCTCCTTCCTCCCATCCTCCCTGGTACCTGGCCCCTCTCTGTAGAAGTCCTGTCAGTCCCTGCAGTATCTCTAAAACCCTGCTCCCAGAGCCCCGATCCTCCCTGCACACTTGTCCAGTGCAGACATGTTACTGGGGGGCCTGAACCCACCCCCCACTGGCTCAGTTTAAAGTCTTCCGGATGAAGCTCGCTAGAGCATCTCCAAAGGACCTTTTCCCCATCCTCGTGAGGTGTAACCCATCCCTTGCCAGAAGTCCATTGGCAAGAAAACGAGTGCCGTGGTCGAGGAATCCGAAGCGTTCCTTCTGGCACCACACCCTAAGCCAGTCGTTCACCTCAGAGGCCCTCCTGTCCCTTCCTGTCCCAAATCCCCGGACGGGTAAGATTGACGAGAAGGCCACTTGGGCCTTCAGCTCCCTGAGTTTCTTCCCCAAGGCCGAAAAGTCCCTGGTGATCCCGACCACCCCCTGCCTGGCCACGTCGTTTGTGCCCACATGGATCACCAGGAGTGGCTGGTGACCCCCGGAGCGAACAAGACGCTCCACTCTGTCCTTCACGTGCCGGATGTGTGCGCCCGGCAGGCAGCAAACCTCCCTTGTCTGAAGGCTGGGGCGGCACACCGCCGCCTCAGTGCCCCTCAGCAGGGAGTCCCCAACAACTATCACCCGCCACCGTACCTTCTCGGTGCTGGTGGGCAGCCGCGCCCTGGTGCTCGCCTCTCCTGCAGTGGCTCCCTTGCCTCCTGATGTCCCAGGCTGGGGGTCCTGCTGGTCCCCTGAGGCCTCCTCAGCCCCAGCCTCCCCAAGTGGAGAGAACCTGTTTCCCAGCTCCAGATTGGTGCCAGGAGAAGGAGGAGGCCGTGGTGCATCATGGTGGGTTGTGCTTTCTGGATTTAGGCAACACAACAAACAATCATGCTGTGGAGAATTGACAGCTCTTTCCTTTTGCGGGTTCTAAAGACCAGATGTACCACCCCGGGACTCCATGACATCCATTACACCTTTCTATGGCTCTCTTTGTACATATGAATTTGGATCTGCCAAATGGTTTGAAACATTCATCTTCGTGGTTCTTCATCAAAAGCTTGTAGAGCTTGGTCAAACTTGAAAGTTTCCTAAACAGGCTGGATATCTTGATAATTTGAGTGTCCCCATGTATCACCTAGCTTTGCCAGGGCCAGATTTAATGCCTTCCTTTGGCAATTCTGGAAGGGTAATATCAGGGTGTTCCACAGGGATGTTTCCTTTTTCCCTGCGATGATGAAGCAGTTGAATCCTTGAAACTTAAAAAAACTATATTCTCCACAACGATGAATGTAACAGATTACTTAGTCCTATTATGAGCCGATGCTCTGGAAGATCACTGAAATGGTACTTCGAATATTTTCTTGCTGATGTGAATTTGTCAATGACAGAGTTCGTGCTGAAGTCCCCTTTCCCCATTAATAAGGTCTTGCAGGATTATCCTTTAATCTCATTGTGATTTTTTAACTTTCCTTTTTAATTATATGTTGAGCAGCTTTTTATTGCCCTGTTTTATGGCTGTGTGACAGTACAATGAAGATTGATTGATTGATTGATTGATGTGGAGCTTCCTTGCTTGAAACCTTTTCGGTTTTGCTGCCTGCTCAAGCTTTGGCCAGAATCTCTCAGTGCAGCTTCCTTCTCTGGCTAGCCCTCAGCTCCGTTCTCGTTTCCTCAGATTGGCTGTCCTGCTTCCTAAATTCAGGTCACTCTCCAAGTCAACCACCACTGTAATTTCCAGCCAGATTCACCAACTTCAACAGACATTTCACTTTTCAGATCTCCAAGCCAATCCCATGCATTGTGGAACTTCCAACAGCCAATCCCCTTTGTTGATCCATTTGGCCAATCCAAAAAAGTAGCTACTTGTCCTAGAGATTTTCAAACCCAACCTGATCTACCATCATAGAAACTGTAAGCACTCTTGGGTCCAAGGCAGAGTACCATAAAATGGAAAGTCTAACATCAGTCACCAAAATGCAAACAAGCAATTGAGAATTCTAAAGAGTTGTTTTACTCCAGTGACATTAATTGTCATAACTGTTTGGATTTTTTTTTAATTGCCTGTCCTCTTGCTCCTTGCCTTTGGATGACTGATACAAGAATAACAAAGCCAGAGTTCTGGTCTGCTCGGTTATCATATAACACCCCTCAAAGATTACTCAAACAATAACAACATTATAAAACACCACCTGCTGAAAATATAGCATTTCTTCACACAAGCCTCCATCCCTTCATCTCACAAAGCAGATACTTTATGGGGAGTGTTTGTGGCAAGCTATTCAATTTTATTCTGTAAAGAACAATGTTTGCCTCCCTTCTACTCTTGCAATGGCTGTACTTTGCCTTTCTGTGAATTGAATAGAATGAGTAATTGCCTTGAGCAACGCAGAATACAAATGCTCATGCTGATGATGATAATGGCTGTGATAATAACCAGTGTGGGAGACAGTCCGATGTCTCTCTCCCAGCAGTCAAGGTTCTTTCCGCAGGAGAGGTGTCCCACATGGCTTGGGTGTGCGCAACCTGAGGGTTCTCTCAGGGTCACCTTCCATAAAGGCCCCTGGTGTGGTCCCCACCAGATTTGGGTCTCCTTCTCCCACAGTTTGTGCTTCTGGCAGTGCCTCGTCCCTGTTTGCAACTTGTTCAGTTCAGGGCTCTGCTATTGATGCCCTGCATTCTCTGCTCTGGCTGCCTACACAACAGAAGATCAGTTTTAAGATTTTGCTTTTCAGAAGCTAGTTCTGCAGAGCGAGTATAAGATAATTGACTTGGACCAGAGAGACCAAGGCCTGAATCCCTGCTCAGTGATGAAAGCCAGGGCGTTCTCCGGCAAGCTTTTCCTACTTAGCCTAACTGGTCTCACAGGACTGCTGTGGTGATAAAATGGGATGACCTCCATTTTTGCCAGATCCACATCTGATAAACACACATTTGAAACATGGTCATTAAATGAGGATGCAATCTTGCCCGGGCCTTAATGGGCCCTTGAAGTGAAATCAACCTCAGCCAGATATTTGCTTGTGCTCCTCACTTAACAGATTTGGCAAAATTGCTATCTCCCAGAAAACCTTTATGTGCTTCTCTTGACTATGATTCTTATTTCATAACTTCTCAATCAAGGTAAGTGCTGTCAAAAGGCATCTGTATTGAAAACTTGAGTGTGGGAATGGGATATAGATTTCTTTCCATTAAGAGCAAGCCTTCAAGTGTGGCATAAGCCGACATCGCATTGCATCATTGTTATCCAGATCTCCTCAGATACCTGTAAGGAATGTAGGTTCACCCTCTCATTTGGCCTTGTGAAGTGCTCAACAAATAAGCCATGATCCCGAAAGTGGCCTTTGGATTCAACATTTAATTGAGTCTGTGGGTAGAAGCCAGGCAAGCTACCAGATGCGGTTCCTTTTCAGTGGGTAATCTAACATTCCTTGGGGGCTCTTGAGTAAATAAAAGGTTTATTCATGACATGTCTCAACTCTTGCTCTTTGCATTAACTCTTAACTTTGCAACTTGTGTCATTCACAGGGATGAGGAAGTAATGGATGGGAGAATGCTCCGTGCATGTATGAATTTGCATGTGTACACATGTCAAAGATGGCACAGGAATGAAAGAAACACGGTCCTGTGAAGAGAGACTGGGAGAACAGGGCATATTCAGCCTTGAGAAGAGAAGCCTGAGGGAGGGGGGGGGACATGATATTCCTCCTCAGGCCGTCATCCCTCAAAGGCCGTCACAAAGAGGAAGGTCCGGATCTCTTCTTGCTGATGCCAGAGTGTAAGACAAGGAAGAATCAATTCAGGTTGTGGCAACCCAGGTTCAGGCTGAACATCAGGAAAAGCTTCCTCACAGTCAGTGCAATGGGACAGTGGAACCAGCTGCCTGGAGAGGTGGTGGCTATCCCACACTGGAGACTTTCAAGGTGAAACTGGACAGCCCTCTGAGTGTGATGGTGTGACTTGGTGTCTTGCAACAGCAGGGGGCTGGACCCAATGGACTTCCTGGTCCCTTTTCTGTTATTCTATGATTCTATGAATTTTTCCAGTGTGGTCCCACATGGAAGACTTAGGCACTGAATTTCAACCCAGGGAAACCCCTCCCTTTCCTCTGTTCTGGCTGTTCCTACTGCTAAGGTAAACCAGAGTGGTTAGCAAGCTGACATGGTTTTTGGGATGAGGGAGAGTGGTGGGGAATGGCGGCGATACTCCTGAGCATCTTGAAGTGGACTTTTGCGGAAGATCTCAGATAATTTCCAGGTTAATTGAGATGCACTTGGGGTGTTCACCAATTTCTAACACACACAGACTGTGGGATTATAGCCTTAATATTTTTCCCTGACAATGTTGAACGGGAAAGTCAACTCTATAGCTTTAAGCTAAAGATACTGGTAATGACATTATATATCAAAACATCCTTAGGCGAGAAAAAGACCCCCAAGGAGAACATATCATCCTGCTTTTCTGTTTGAATCAGACACTGTTTGTTCCAACACATTATTCCTGGAAATGTGCCACATTTTTCATTACATTATTCATTTGACATTTGTATTATGGTGTTTGGCCAGCTTTACTTCACACTAGATCTGGATGGAAAATTTTAGTCCAAACTTTATTTGGAAGAAAAAAGTGTTTCTTTCATCAGAAGCATTAACTGACAGAATTGCATCAGCTCCTAAGAAATTATTACAGATGCTCTAAGACAATAAAGATTTGGAACATAAAAAGAAGGTACTAAAAGAATTTCTATGCCTGACAGTTCAGTTCATTCCCTCCTTTGTTTCCACTACATTATTAAAGCAGAATATAGGTGTCTTTTCTGAGCCTTTCTGTATTTTAAACTAAATTAGTCAAGAGAAACACTTTCTAGCAAAGAAAGGGAAAAGCTTTGGATAGTTTTATTGCTTGGAACCCACCCAGGGAGTCGTGTGGCTAATGGGGCAGCCCAGAAATCAAACAATATATATAAATGAATAAGAAACGTTGGGTAGGTTCTTTTCTGCGTGGTTTTCATCAGCTGGATGCTTACCTTGGTGTAGTGCCACCAAAGACATGGAAATTGACCTCTAGCATGTGATTTAAGTTGCAAACCCACACAGGTTCAGACCAAAAAAAAAAAAAAAGGCTTCCAGCTCTTATCTTTATAGAATTGTCCAACCTTTATAAGATTGTCCTATTAGCATATTACCTTACTGTGAAATCATAGAAATGTTTTTTTGTTTGCACCCGTATTTTCTACCAAAAGAGGCTACTTTAGGTAGCTTAAGAATATAATGAAAACAGATTAGAAGTATAACATATATTAAAAGATAATAAACATGATCACATAATCAAATTTAAAGCAACAGCAGGAAGGGTACCCAGACCAACAGGCCCAATCACATGCTCAAAGCCTTCTTGAACCTTTGGCTGTTTCTGGAAGTGCAGCAGGAGGGAGATGTCCCAGGCTTTCTTGGGGGGACTCCCACAGCCTGGGAGTGGCCCTCCCAGTTTGCCCCCCACATACCCCTGAAGGTGGTGGTCCCAAAGCAAGGTCTCTCCAGAAGGACTTCACAACCAGAAGGGCTTACATGGGAGAAAGGCCCCAAACCACACGGGGGCTTTGTAGGCCATTTCCAGCACCATGGATTCTGCCCAGAAGCAGAGCAGCAGTACACAAAGTTGTTGGTTTGGGGAGCCAAAGCGCCCTGTTCCTGCCCCAGTTAGCAGTCTGGCTGCACAAGCTGGACAAGCTGAGGAGTTTTGAAGGCATCTGGAATGGGTGTAACGGGGATTTGCATTACTGTGGTCACACTAGCCAGCTTGGCCATGCGCTCGTGGCCTCCATCAAGACTTGGGCAACCAGCTTCATAGATGATTCCAAGCTGGGGGGAGGTTAGATGAGGGATGTTTAGTGGCATTGTAAGAGTGGCTCATAGGCATGACACACATCCTGCTAACAACTTCCTTGTGTGTTGTCTGCTGTGGTACCCTGGGCTTCTTCAGCCCAGTTGTCAGATGCTGTGTTTTCTGCACAGTATCTGTTTCATTGCATGCTAACTCCACAGCTTTGTTCTGGGTGGAGGGAGAGCGGCTTTCACACAGTGATATATGGGTGTGTTTGTTGCAATGAAGAGGTGCCTCACTGGATTTGTAATGTGTGCAGCTGTGAAACCGAATAGCACAACCCTCTCACAATGCTTCCTGTGCAGGATGAAGAAGGCTTCTTGGGTCCATGTGGGGTGTTTTGAGAAAACTGCAGCACCTCTGAGGAGCAGAGAAGCCCAGTTTGCAAGCAGCTGCCTTCCTGCTCCCCTCAGTCCATTCAGATTCTTTCTTTCCTCTTTCAACATTACCCAGTGAACGGGGAACTAAATGCACCGCTGATTCCCCACTTCCCTCCCTAAACCTTTGAAAAAAAATAAAGTCTGGGCGGTCTTTTCAAGTCCTCCCAATCCTCTCTCTTGCCTCTAGGAAGAACTTGGTGAAAATCACACAGCAACAATCCACATTGTCTTCAATGGCTCTTGCTCCTGCAAAGGGTGGAGAGTAGAGGATATTTTGCTTTTCTTGGGAATTACTTGCAGTTGGAGGGGAACAGGGGGTACCGGCTACACAGGCTGCCCCACAGCCTCTCCCTTTCCTTTCCCCATCTATGCTTTTGGAAGGGCTAGGAGTAGCTGCCAAAATCTCCATGCCTTTTTTGCTTTGCAGCAGGGAGCATGGAAATCCACTTAATAGATATCAGAAAACAAAACACGGAGCAAGCATGATCACAAAACAAAAACACAAGCACAAGGAGAGAACTTAAGAGCCATTCTTCCAGTGCACGTCGTCTTTCCAAGTCTGCCTATTGCTCCTGCAATTGCTCCTGTGTGTGACAAGAGATCTCGGCTCCAATACAGTGGAAATGACCATTCATTAGCATGTACCTCAACAAAGGGGCATAAACCCTTCTCAGTGCCCCTTTAATACACGGAAGGTGCTCTAATAGATCCCCACAGGAGTACCTTCTCTCTCCTGCAGTGACTGCAAAAGGAAATGCCAGTGTTTCTCCTTCCCTTGTAGGCTGTCAAACCTGGCCATACACACTTGTTTCAGTCCCATCAGAGTCTTGGCACACTCTAGGAAAGGGGCAAAGTTTGCTGTGCTGGACGGCCAGTGTGCTGGAAGGGTCATGAGCAAATGTGCAGGGGAAAAGGAAAATCATTGCTTGGCGGTTCAGGGAGCTATTTGCCATTGACAAACTTATTCTCTGTGAATTGGTCTAATCCCTTTACCTAAGCATTTATCAAACGCACTGTTTTCCCATTTAAAGGGATTTTCGTACACCGTAAATCTGTGAAGATTACTGGATGTAAAAGTTTCCAGCAAATACTCACTCCTGCTTTAAACTTTCTTTTCCCCAAGTGCCATGTACTCTTTGGACTGCTGCATTATGATTCAAATCCAGCTGAAACATTTGAGCACTGCTAGCAAATATTTTAAGTTCTCTGTGTGAATCCTGCTTTGTTTCCCCTCACACAGAGAGATTTCCACTTCATACAGTTCTTCTGTGACAACATGTCTCCAAGCAAACTGGAGGAGACTTTATTTTAAATTTATGTTTTCCTCTTAGAGCATTCAGGATAGTTGTATCCTCTGTTTACAACTGTACAATTTCCTGGGGGGAATGGATGAATTGCTAGGCTATTGAAAAAACTGAAGAGGTTGGACATCGCTGTAGCTCACTGCTTGATGTGTTTTCCCTGCTGGGGTGTATCTCAGTAGAGATATGGAAAAGGAGGGGTGTGTGTGTGTGTGTGTGTGTTACTCTTAAAGCAAGAATGGCTTTTTTTCCCCCAGTTTGGGCCAAACAGAATCCACAAAGTGGAGACAGTGCTTTCTTCTTTGATGCAAGAGGGAGGGAGGAATTGTTTGGGATTAGAAGTGCAAGATGTCTTTTGGCAGGGGGTACTCAACTTGGTTTTGATGTATCCATCTTCAGCTTCCTCATGTCCATGAACACATCTGGAGAAAGCAAAAGTTTGGGTGGGGAGAACCACAACTTGTCCATAAAGTCATCTGGAAGCAAAGCAGATAATACTTCTGGAGAATGTGAAGGTGTGAGCCTTCCTGTGATGAGGCAAGCTTGTCCTATAGTCATTGCTACTTGAGAGATGGCGCAGTTGTCATGGCTAAGATCAGCTCAGCCAAGGAACAGATCTCTGAAGAGCAATGAGCCTTGTGACTCTGTTGCCACTGGGCTTCAGCTGAGGTATGAGATCTAGGCCCAAAGCACATCTCAGCAGCTCAATTACCACCAAATTCCTTATGTTTATGGTTGTTTCCAGAGAAGGAGAAAGAGAGAAATAGAACAAGTGTGTGACTTTTTCTTTCTGTTGCATTCCAATGGGTTACCAGCAGGGGCACCCTGTTCTTACCCCAGATCCATTGACTGCTTTCAGAAAGGACTCTTCTGCAGTGCTTTTGGTGGGGCACCAGACATGTTCCATCGTTCTCTCCTTTTCTTTGCTCAAGCTTTCCCTGGTAGAAGAGCAGAAAGATGAGACATATATAATACTGTTTCCAGGGGGTCCTGAGCAAAGGCCTGTTTCTCGTCTTCAATCTCGCTTCCTGTTCCTGACCTACCTCACGCAGTTGTTGTAAGGTTCACTGAGCAAAATCCCATGTAAAGCATTTTGGTGATTTAATTATCATAATTTGAAACTGCCGTGGAGCTCTTCATCTTCAGAGAGCTTTGAGAACATTAGCCAGTTTAATTAATTTCATTTCTGAGATGTTCCTTCTGCATTTCTTCCTCCACTGAACACGATGGTACAGGCAGTTACAGCTGTATTATAATTCAGGAGCTGTTATGGTAAAGATTTTGACAAGAACAGAGAGTCCCTCATGAAAATAATCAGTAGTGCTAATTACATTGGCGATTAGATAGCAAGAGATGTTCATTTCTACCTCTGAATACACCCCAGGTCTACCAAGGCTCGGTTCTTGGAGTGCATTTGGTGTGCTACCCATAATGCAGTGTACCATGGGGGAAAAACAGATTTTCTGGCATTGCAAAAATGGGTTAAAGTCATGTTAACATTCAGCTACAAGTTCCCAGAAACTTACACAAGGGAACCAAGCAGCTTTGCAGTCATTACTCCGTTATGTTTCCATCCACTTTCGTGATATGTTTAGCACACTTGTTGCTTCACAAACAGGACAAAAGAGGATATCATGATGTTGGAGAGGATGTCTGTTCCTTGTCCGATTAGCCCCAAAAGGAACATATTATCACTATTTTATTAATGTATTCTATAATGCCGTATGTTCCAGCAAATCTCATCTCAGCAATTTACAGCAATTATTTTTCTGTCATTAAGTGTCTAAAATTGGTTGTATTCAACTGATAGGATGTGAGGAGCAAATTTTGCACATCTATGAAGGGAAATGTAAGGTTTTCTGGAATTAGTAGTCCCTTGTAGGTGTAATCTGAATGCCCAAACAGCTACTTAGCATTTGCAAGAGGCATTTCATTTTTAAAAGCTAATGTTTTAAAAGCACCTCCAAAATGATGCTGTAGAATTGGAAAAAGAGCAGGAATTAGCTGCAGAAACTCCTCTGTGAAAAAGCTTACCATGTTTGGGGGTTCTAATTTAGGAAAAGTGGTGAGAAATCGAGAGACACCTTAAAGTTATATAGAATTGTGTGTAATGAGATGAAAGTGGATGGGAAGAAAAAAATCTCTTCAGTCAAAATGCTAAAATCTGGGTCACTCAGTGCGGATGCAACCTTTTGGCCTCCTAACATTGGCTGCATTCACACAACACAATGCGCAACCATGCCATTAGCACGATTTCTCTGTTTTTCTTCATGAGACTGTTACTCAGCTGCATCTAGTTTTGGCATTCTTGCAGGACTGAGGTTCAAGCACAAGGCATGCTTCCTATCTTGCTTTTCTGTGACATACCATCCAAGTGGCATCTAATAGCACAAACAATGTCATCTGCTTTAGATAATAAAGTCCACCACAAAAACCCAGCCTAAATGAGGCTGTTTAAGAACATAAATGGTGGACCCAAGGTCTATCTGGACCAGCGCTCTGTGGCAAACCAGCTGCCTACAAGATCCCTCAAGCAGGATGGGTTCAAGACCTCTGCCCGACCAAGCTCCTCAGCAACTGGTCTATCCAGGCAGGCAACCTCTGGTCAAGAAGGTCACCCATAGCTAGCAAGGCTGATAGTCCTTTCCTTGGTAGAGAAGTGAAGCTGGACATTGTCTAAAGAATGCGTAAGCAATTGAACATGTGGAATGACATGTGGGCAATCCATGCTTTGTCTAGAAAAGCTCTTGGACTCCCAAGTCTGTCCTCTGCCCCTGAACCATGACTTGTCCCTGGTTCCGTTGTGCTGATTTGCACCTGAAGTCCTTCGGAGAGAACAGACTTCACCGAAACAGAAATTATAGCTCTCTTTTATGATCTTCTTCTCCTTTAATCCTCTCCAGCCGTCCTTAATAAAGGAACCATATCAGGGATTGCTATTAGCTGTCTGTGATAAGTGCTTCAGCTTGAAATATGTTCCTATCACTAAAACATAAGCACATGGGGAACGTGGCTCTGTCAGGTTTGGCATTCAACATTTTAGGCATCTTCACATGTGTCTCTTTTCAAGTTGCAACATGGAGAGTTACACCAAAGGCGGGAGTGGCAGAAACGAGGCTCTTGTATCTCTTCTTCTTCATCCTTGCTTTTTCAAATTGTTATTCTCAACAGATGCAAGGTCTTAAAAATAGGTTTCCTTTGGTGGCAATTTCTTTTGTTTGTCCTAATAAATTATTGCTTGGCATTTGTTTTATTAGAAAACCATTGTTTATACATACATACATACATACATAGGGAGGAGAGAGAGAGCGAGAGTGAGAGAGTGTGAAGGAGCGAGGGAGCGAGTGAGCGAGTGAGCTTATTTTGGAGATGACCATCTCCATATTTTGAAGATGACCCCATAGCATTTGGGTTTATTTTGTCTTTGTTTTTGTATCTTCATTATCTCCTTGCCAGCCTTTTATTTGTTCTCTAGCAACATAGTCCATGGTCAAGAATGCTTTTGGGCTGGGTAGCTTGCTGGCTGCAGAGGTGCCAATTCCTTGTTCTTTGCTTGTATTCTTTCCTTGCGGGTCCAAAATCACCTGTCTTGTGCACGGTGCATGGGATGAGATCCAGGAATGGAAGCAAGCTCTGTATGTCTATCACTTAGTCAGGAAGGGATGATACACCCAAGCAGGAAAACCACCTGCTTGGGATTGAGTTCCTTTGGGGGGCAAAGGGGTGGAGCTGGAGAAAGGGGTGTGGTCTTCAATCCCAAGAGGGCTGAATTCTCCATGCCTGGAATACAGGATAACACTCACCTCTCTCCCCATGTCATTGTCATAACATGCTGTCAAATTGTCCTTGACCTATCACGACTCCATGAAGGAAAGCCTTCTAAAGAGGCCCGTGTGCGATGGTCCCATGCAGATTGTCCACATTCAGGGTGGTGTGGCTGCAGTCGTGGAATCAGTCTGTCTCATATTTGGTCTTTCCTCTCATCCCAGCCTTCAACTTTCCCTAACATGATTGTCTTCTCCAGCGAGTCTTGTTTTTCATGATGTGTTCAAAGTATGAGCCTCAGTTTTGTCATTTTTGCTTCTAGCAAAGCTCTGGTTTAATGTGTTCCAGAATCCTCTTGTTTGTTTTTCTGGTCCAGGGTATTTGCAAAGCTCTCCTCCAGCACCAAGTTTCGAATGCAGCTATTTCATTCCTGTCTGCTTTCTTCACTGTCCAGTTTTCATATCCATAAATTGTGTCGGGGAATAAAATGATTTGGATGCTTGGATTAAAGTGGGTACCTGCTTCAGAAAAAGGTATCACCTTGTAATAAAAGTTGGCCATGCAGGTCAGTAGAAGCACCATGGTGGTCCCCTTCTGGACAGAAATGAAGACACATCAACCTTGTTCTAAACATGTCATTCCTGTTCAAAGATGTCAATGTACTGCTGAATTACATTCCCACATCCTGGAAGTTATTCCCTGGCCAGTGCAAGTGGGCTGAAGGAGCCCTCATGGTGGCCAAGAGACTTGTTATATGAGGATGGAAAGACTAATCCTCTCCCTCAACCATGCGGTGAAATGAAGACCTCACAATGCTGCTTCCTTGCAAGGAATAGACTGCCGATAACTCCATCTCAATGCTCACTCTGACATTTGGTCCACCTACCTCGGCCTAGATTAGCAACATGGAACAGGAACTTTGAATATTTGTATGCTTATATGTATAGACATATATTATTAGTCATACTTTCAAGACCAGTTTTCTGGTCATTATGGCTATCTAGTATTGTTTTGTTTAAAATATTTTAAAAGCTGCTCAAAGAAAATGCTCAAATCAGGCACAGAGAAGTTCAGCAACAGAAGGTTGTGGCATTGTGTAGCTTAATATAACACAAACAGGGATTTATACCAGAATCTCTGACAGCCTGGCAGCATTGTGTGTGATGTGGGGCTCCGGAATATAGTGCAAGGAACTGAAAGTGCCAGTGGAATGACAGCACCATGACCAGAATAGCATTAACTGGCTCTTAGGCCATTTTGATAAGATTATACAATTCTTCTGCAAGGACTCACTTAAAAACATAAGATTTAGTACTGTTGCCATATCATAAAACTGAATGACTGCACTCAAAATATAGAGCAAGGCCGGGCAACAGAGCCAGGCAACCTGCCACTGAAGAGGTAACAAACACAGAAAGTGAAAGATTGAAGTTCATAACAGGTTATGCTACTGTGCCGCATTGTTCTATCCAGTGTGAAATAAAGAATGGCAAATTTCAACATGAGAGAGTGAGGATGACAGAGAGAGAGACTGAATCTTAAAAATTATACTTCTCTGGTCCACTTGCTGGAAGTCATTACAGAGTAGGTTGGCTGATTCTGTAAAAGAAACCCCCAGGAAACCTGTACCCGTTTTATGAGATGCTGCAACTTGGTGGGATTGAGATTACAATTATGTCGTCATCACCACCACCACCTTCATCGTCATCATCGCCTTCATCATCATCATCATTGTCGTCATCATCATATAGCATTAGTAGCAGCTGTAGAACATTCTAGACCAAGAAAAGTTATCTCAATTTCTTTAGCATGCATCCCTGAATTGATACTCCAAGACTGTTTTGTGTAACAGTGGCAAATTATGGGTTAATTAATTAATATATGAAGTTAAGTTCCTCTTTCTTGTTTCTTCCCTGACTAAAAAGCATAGGGGCACAGAACAACAGTTTGGTGATTGCGTTCCTGGCCAGCTTGCTCAGGTGCCTTTCATATGGTATATGCAGTAGGAACTGTTTCCCTGGCACGGCTTGGAAAGCTGCACCAGGATCGAAGGCCTTAAGACACAAGCAGAGCCACGCTTCCCCATGCAACACACGCTTCTTGCATCGAGGCAAACACGCTTTGCTCCTCACAGTGCCTGGAGGCCATATTTGCTTCTGGAGAACGAGGCGGAGGGATAGGCCCCCGTGGCTGGCTCATGCAGTGTACTGGCGTTGGCACACTTTCTATGAGTGCCAGGGGGCCACCATCTTAAGTTTACTACAATGCAAAGCCCTGGGTTGCCCAGCACAACTGCTCCTCCACCATCATCAGGCATTTCCACAGTCACCTTGTCAATCTATTCTTGGAGGCCCAGTGAGTGGAGGATTGAGGAAACCCCCTGGACTGGGAAAGGCGTGGACTGCTCTCTCCACCCACTTGCTGCCCATCAAACCTGAGTGGCTTTGCCTGGTTACAGTGAGACTAGCACATCTTTGGGTGGTCATACACCGAGTGTTTAGTCCACGTCCGATGAAGGATGCGGCAGCTGTGCCAACAATGGCACTGCAAGAAGGTCTTCCTTTGATCATTAGCCTTAGCCTTCTCATAGGAAGCTTCTTCCCATAGCGATGGCGGCGTCAGCGAATCTGTATCAAGCAACCATTTTGTCAACTTCTCCCCCCTGCTGTGGTATGAGCGCCAAAGACTACCACCTGGCTAAAGGCCAGAAGCTGCAGATGTGTGAGGTCAAAACCAACTGTAGAAGGCACTATGCGCTCATCTTGCAAACAAATTATGGCTTCAGTTTACTTAGCAGTGGTGCAAATTATGTTTGCTTGTGGCAGCACGAATCCAACGGGAGCAAATAAAACTGTAATGTAACTGGTCCAGCCCTGCAGAAGGCAAAGCTATGGGTTAGATTGCCCACTGATGACAAGAAGATGCACACCTCTGCCCACTTCACAACATGGGCAGGCATCTTCGCGATGACAGTTCTTAGATTCCCAACCACACTTCTTCTTCAAAGGCGTAGGGCAAAATATGGCCCCTTGAATGCTTTGGTCTACAGCTCCCATCAGCCCCTAGCAGTCCCGATGGTGGTGAAGGATGAAGAGACTCACAGGGCAAGATATTTGGGGGCACAAGTTGCTCAACCTGGCCGCCAGGGAGTGTCCAGGGAAGTCTTCCAGTGCTGGCAAGGACTTGGCGGGGCTCAGGAACCATCTGGTGCTGCGGCTTCTCCCAGGGCCCGGAAACTTCCCTTCGGGCAGGGAAGAGCAGGCCCAGGGAGTCGGCAGCATTGAGCAGGCCCAGGCCGAGTCCTCAGTGGGAATCCACAGGTCCATGTGCCCAGGATCTCCTTTTCTGCACTAATGACACATGGTGTACCTGCCCTGAAACGTATTTGGGACTGTAAGGAGGAAGTCCCACTTCCAAGATCTGAGAGCACCCCATTTGATTAATATATTGTAATGCAGAAACCTTGCTAGGAAATATTCGGCCAGGCTATGCTTGAAACACAAGTACTCTTATCATCCAACTTGCCTATACACCTGATGGACTGTTGCTTAATCTCTGCATGTGCTGCTACGAAAAGATGATTTTGAGGTATGGGATGCTGCTCGAAACTTTTTTAAGCACTTATTTATGCTGGAATGTAAAGGCATTTGCCACTGTTTTCTTTCACCTTAACACTGTCTTCATTTACTTCCATTATATACTCTCTTCCCCTTTTCACTCTCCGTATTTATTAGCTACATAATCAATCTCCACTGCATGGACACTGCCAGGATTGCAAATCCTACAGATTCTCAGGTGAACCATAAAGCAAACTTCTTTTTTATGAGCCTCAGGATGGTTTGCTGGAGGCATCCGGCCGATTACTCCTGCTTGGGCTTTTCAAAAATAGTTATAATTCCACTTAGTACTTGTCTTTGAAATGAAAACATTGTTGGTTTGCTTTTGAAATGCAGTACTCCACAGAATAAGAGCTAACTTCCATATAAACTAACAAGGTATTACCCAACAAAACTTTCCCTTTCTATTCCACATCTGGAAAACAGTCAGAAAATCTATAGTCTGGCTGTTCCATAAAGACACTTATCAAAATAAACGATTTAATTTTTTATTATACCACAGATTTAAATAATACCATGCTTGTCCAAAAGGAAATTGTTTGGTCCTTTTCACAATCACTTTCAGCAAGCACAGGTGGAATTCTCTTCCTCCTCTGCCAGTTTCCTGAACAACTCTGTACAGGAGAGAAAAGATGCTTCCCTGTCATAATCCTCTTAATATGCAGTGGCTGAGTTCAGGCAACATGAGATGCCATGGTGGATTTTGCCATGACTGGCTTGTCAAATTGTCTGAACCAAGTTACGGTGTTTCACCATGGTGCTTAGCGACCACAACAAGAAACGACAACTTGTTCTACTGTCTCCCTGCTTGGCCATGGCTTACTGTGTTGCCTGCACCCAGATCATGCTTTTGACTGTTTTGACATGCAACGACCATAGAGTCCTCTGGAAAGAGCTGCAACTGCAGGAGCCATTCCAGCCACCCAGTCTCTGTGTTTGGCCTAGGGAAGAAGAGGCAGGCAGGGTGGGCAAGGAGTCATAGAAACAGAGAGAGTCAGAAGGGGCCTCTCAGCCATCTAGTCTTACCCCCAGCTCCAGCTGGCTCTGCTCACAACATGCCCACCATGTGCGTGTCCAGCCTATCTTTGAACACCCTCACCGATGGGGCCTCAACCACCTCCCGTGGAAGCCCATTCCACGCCCTCGGGGTCCTGACTGTCAGGAAGTGCTTCCTGGCATCCATATTGAACCTGGGTTCCCTGAGCTTTGCTCTGTTGGAGTGTGTCCTGCCTACCTCTGCAGGGGAGAACAGGTCTCTACCATCTCCGTGTGACACCCCCTCATGTGCCTGTTTGTCACCAACATATCCCCTCTGAGTATCCTCTTCTCCAGACTGAAGAGGCTCAATTCCCTCAGTCTCGCCTCATACCCCATCCCCTACAAACCAGTCACCAACCTTGTGGCCCCACACTGCACTGACTCTAACCTGGCTATATCCTTCCTGTAATAAGGGGCCCAAAACTGAGCACAATACTCCAGTTGTGGGTGCACCAGAGTCATATAGAGTGGTAGTAATACCTCTCTTGATCTAGAAGCCACACTTCTGGCTATGCAACCAAGGGTGGCATTCGCCCTCTTGACCACCGCATCACACGGCTGACTCACGTTCAGCCTGTAGTCAACCAGCACCCCGAGGTCCCTTTCACAAGTGCTGCTCTCCAGCCACTTGTCACCTAACCTGTACTTATGACAGCTATTCCTATGCCCCAAGTGCAAGACCTTGCACTTCTCCACATTGAACGCCATCCTGTTGTCTCCTGCCCACTTCCATAGTCTGTGCAGATCCTTTTGGATATGGAGTACCTGCTCCTCAGTTGTGGCCACTGCTCCGGTTTTAATATTATCTGTAAATTTGATCAACAGACTGTTCACCCCTTCTTCCATGTTGTTAACGAAAAGATTAAACAGGATCGGCCCCAGGACAGAGCCCTGGGGGACCCCACTTGTCACTGGCCTCCATCCTGATGATTCCCCACTCATGGTTACCCTCTGCTTTGGGTCAGTCAACCATGCCCTAATCCACCGGACAGTGCTTGGTCTATGCCAAAACTCCTCAGTTTCTCCACCAGGATATCATGGGGCACTTTGTCAAAGGCCTTGCTGAAATCCAGGTGAACCACGTCCACCACATCCCCTCCATTTAATCACCTTGAAACCTTGTCGTAAAATTCCAGAAAGTTTGTCTGGCAGGACCTGTCTTTGCAGAAGCCATGTTGTGTGGCCACCAGCCTCCCTTTCCTATCTAGCGTCACTAGATCTCTCCATATTATGAGCCTTTCCATTGTTTTTCCTACAATGGACATAAGGCTAACAGGTCTGTAATTCCCCATGTCCCTTCTACTACCTTTTTTGAAAATTGAGACCACTGATGCCACCCTCCAGTCCTCTGGAACATCACCCGTTCTCCACGATGCCTCAAAAATGGAGGCCAGTGGGCGTGAGAGAACCCCTGCCACCACCTTGGGGTCATCCACCTTGAGACTGAGTTTTGGGCATGGTGGCTGATGGGATACATGCCAACAGTGGGAAGACTGTACAGGCAGATGGAAACAGTGTAGAAACTGCTTGATTGTCTGTCAATGGAGGAGAAGAAGAAGAGGGGGAGGGGGAAGAGCCATGGTAAGGAGACTGTGTTACCTGACGTGTTGTGTGAATGCAGCCAATGTTATGAGGCCAGGAGGCTGCATTCTCATGGGAAGATTCGCTGCAGAGAGGGGGCCTGTATCTCGCTCACTGCAGGCTGCTCAGCTGGATTCAAAGGAAGTTGTAAGGTATCCGAACCATGCAGGTTTTAGCACTGATTGAGGTGTTTTCTACCCACCCGCTGTTTGGGATGAGGCAGTGGACAGCCTTGGGGCACCTGCTTGACCTGCCCAGCCTGGAACTGGACCTCAGAGTTTCACAATTGCCCCACTGTGTGCTCATGTGACTCATCCCCCCCCCCCTGCCTTTTGCACAGCACTTGGGCTCCAAGAACACAGCTTGGCCATATATAAGTTACATGCATAAACTGTGGTCCATACTAAATTTTTTACATAGAGACTATGTGAGATGAAGTTTCACTCCTATCACTCACAGTATATTAAATTTCCAGAGTAAGGTCATGCACAAAATGACTTTTCAGTCAGGAGAAACCATGAGTCTCATGTGGAAATTAATCCACAGTGAGCTACAGTCCTTTATGATGTGCAACATTGGTAGAGACCAAAGGAGCCATCTTTCACATCCTTATTCTGCTACCCTTTCCCATTAATCTGCAATTTTAAAACCTCTTAAAATAACTACTTAAGTAACTATTTTAATAACTGTGTGCTTTCTCCCAAAATGTGTGTTTCAATATGCACTTCCCCGCCCACCCCAAACCCAAGTGCAAACTGTGGACAACTGATTGGCAACATCTGGAATGGGTCCAAGTCTGATCAATACCGAAGTTCTAATTTGCCAAAGAAATGCAGATCAGGTCATTTCACACTGGAATTCATGAAGATCAATTTCTGAAAGCATCCGTAACCATAGCAATGCTACCGTAGCCTCATGCTTCTGCAGAGAAGAATGCAGGACTGTTTGCATCTTGCCATCTATGCATTGACACTTTTAAGGCTGGTCCTTGTCTGGCGAATGCAGCCAAAACAGTGAAATCTGAAGGCAACAAAGGTATTTACAAACATGTGTATTGTACAGTTCATTCACCTGTTTTGCCCCTGAGTAGAAAACAGCCCCAAGACAGCAGAGACAATCCCATCAATGAAACCACATTTTCACTGTTTCTTCTGTGCTGTGCAGTGAACACAATGTTTGTGCGATAGAACAGCGATAATTAATTAATAATCCTTAGAAGTAAAGAGCAGCTGCAACCGACATTGATGTTGACTCTTCTCAGGAATTGGCTCATTAATAATGGACAGGGGTATAAAATAGTAATTCAGAATTCTGCATTTTCCTCATTACTGTAAACATCAAACTCTTGTATAACACGGCTTTTTTTTTACTTTGTTAAAACACTTTGTACATGCATAGGCATCAAGATGTATTTAGGCATGTGCAATGCAGGAATTTTACATGCAGGCACAACCGTCGGACTAGATTAAGCTCCTGCACAGAGCTTCCACGTTTCCCTTCCAGGACTCCAGAGGAATTAATCCAATATTCCCTCCGCAGCTCAACCATTTTTAACTGGGAACATTTCTCCAATTATTCATGTCACAGTGAAATAGCATATATTCATCAGGGTGGTTCATATTCAAGAAGGAATAGTATGTGCAGAAGGAACCGATGTTTAAATTGGCAGACTAGAATTCGACAGAATTCTTTCTTAGGCTGGTGTTGAGAGGGATAGAAGGATGTGTTGTTTCTTCTGATCTTGCATTCCTCTGTAATATTTCAGAGGTTTTGAATTTGGGCAAAGTAAGGAATTCACCTGGGAGGTGGCAACAAGGTGTTAGAGGTGAGAACTTTGTGCCATGTCACGTGCTGTCCATCTCCCAAGGGAGCCTCCTGCCTTCATGTTTGGTGGAAGATGCTGTCCCAGCCATGGTGCTAAAGGAAGCGTCAGCCAGAGGGGTTTTCTATCAGAACAGGAGACGGTTGCTACCTTGCTCTTTGTCTCATGCAGCAAAATGACTTGGGCTTGCACTGCTCCAGATTATGGCACAGTGTTGCAGGATGTTTGGCTAACTTGTGCAAGAGAACTGGACCTCGCGATATTTCTATTACTACACAAAACCTTTACAGCTTTGAGCCTGAGAGAAAAACATCAGTGCTTCTTCTTCTGCGAAAGCAAGGCAGCAAAGACAGTCAGTGTCTGCTCTCCCAAAGCCCCCGTTGTTATTCATTGCCCACCACATTGCTCAGGAAATGTGCCTTTCCATCATTTTTCTTCATTGTGGCTCTGCGTGGGCTTCCAAAGTAATTCCCATTTTACAGGGGAAGAGGGAAGCATTGCCCATGGTCAGCCAGTGCACCTATGACAGGTGGCGAGGTGAATTCCACCCTCCTGGAGCAAAGAGGAAGGGGTATTTTTGCCTGGCAGAACAGGGCTCCCAAACCACATCATTAGGAAATTGTTGCCTTGGAATGCAAGCGTTGCCTCGCTTACTCTTCAGTGCTCAAAGTGTGCTTTCTTGTCCTCAATTTTCTTGAGCATTTCAGCAGAGTGCCTGGAATGTAAAAGCGTGCCTATAAGTCCCAGCATTAACCAGCAGGTCAAGGTTGTTTTTAAGCAGTGTCTTTGTTGCTGCTGGAACAACAGGTTTACCGTTTATGGTACTGGTCTTCTTATAGTGGGATTTTAAGGGGTTAGGATATTGACTCTACTGTATGAATTGTTTGCTGCCCTACAGTGCAGTCTGGAAAAATACACTGTGAGTATGTACAAGCTGGAAAAGTGGGGGGTACTCCCAACATTTCCAAGGCTAACTTATGAAGTGTGGATGGTGAAGGGCCATGAAGCACCTCAAGCTTCTAATGAGCAGCAGTTCAATCGCTTTGCAAAAAGTGGTACTTCTTAGAAACATACATTGAATTATAAGATATATTATTTTTATTGCAGAGAGATCAAACCAGTAAATCTTTTGTTCTTTGGAAAGCCAGATACTGAAGATGAAACTCAACTGCTTTGGCCACCTAACAAGAAGGGTGGACTCCAAAGGATGGTGGAGGACAGGGGAGCCTGGAGGAATGTTTTCCATGAGGCCATGATGGGTTGGGCATGACTTTGCGACAAAACAAAAAATATATTTTTATTTTATTTATTTTCTTTGATGTCTATACTGCCCATTGACTGAGACAGGATAGTACAGATTCTGGTGAAGAGGGAAGAGAAGAAACGAGCACACAGTCAATTAACTGAGATTTGTGGTTGGCAGGAGATCTTAGTGCAAAATGCCAGGAGCAGATTTTAAAGTCCACTCATTTTAAAATACACAAGGAGTCCTTAAAAAAAAAAATAAAATCAAGGTATAGGAAGAAGTGGCATGTTCTGTAGATGAAAGAATTTATCTTATTCCTGTGAGCCAGGAATGCTACAGCAGATATTCTTACTGCAGCGATAAATGCACTGTAACCATTGGCAAGTCACAAAAGCTCAGGCCTTGTTCTTTCTGAGAAGGCAAACTGAAATTGGGCTATACCACAACTCACCGTGATTGGGCTACACCACATCAGAAGAGGTCGCCTCTGCTTCTTGGCACATCCTCATCTAGGAAAAAAGTCTTGAATTATCATGCCAGGGGAAAGGTTAATGTCTTGGAAAGTGCGAGTCCCGTGAGGCTTTACCCAAGAACATGATAACCTTTCTGCATATTCTTCAAATGTTGCACCCCATTGTTCATAGGGTCCAACTGCAGAAGCTGTTTTATCTCAAGTAGGTATTATTGTGAGAGACACTTGTGAGAAGGCAGGTCATAAATCCATCTTCCTGCAGCTGGTTCTCTCTGGCTTTGCTGGGCTACAGCATCCATCAAGCCAGGGCTGAGGGCATGAGATTGAGGGCTGAAGAAGCTCAGCATAAACTGTTAAATGGCAGGAAGACACTGTTTTCTAGATTATATCCATGCACGCATTTTCTTGTAGAAAGTGTGACTTTCTGCACAGCGTAGCACAGGGCAGATCTTATGCACACACCAACCTTGCTGGACCTCAGAGTGCCGTAAAATTTAGCACAGAGCAGATTGGGAGTGGAATGTACACTTCATTTGAAACACAGCTGGCTGAAGTCTTGCAAATTGTACTCGAAGAACAGAAAAGGAGGAAGTCCCAACACAAAGAATTGGCACTGCTGACCTGATTTGATCCCTGTTTCAAAGGCAAAATTGAAAGGCTGCTTGAGTGGAATTCATGTTCCCAAGAAGTTCTCCGGGCTGACAACCCCACCCACATCATTGCTGCACTTAGCCTTTTGAACCCTTCCTTTTACCTCCTTTTCGACTTACAAGTAAAAACAGCTAATTAGTTCATCTTCAAAAGGTTACACTTCTGACTTTGAGCAGCTTTCTTGTGCAAGAGAGCTGCTTGCTCTTACAAAGGAAGAAGGAGGGAGGGTCGAGAAGAGAAGAGAAGAGAAGAGAAGAGAAGAGAAGAGAAGAGAAGAGAAGAGAAGGTGGGAAGGAAGAAGGAATGTGCATTAATTCTTCCCACACTGACAAAAGAGTGTCTCTCCATCCCAAATTGTCATTAGGAAGAACTTGGTGGTACATAATGGATGTGGTCCTTGCATGTCAAGAAGATCAAGACGGGGTCACGTCTTTAACCAAATTCTAATGATGAATGAGTACAAAGAACTTCAAAATTTTGGTTTCATGCTCAGTACAATCAGCCTTCCCTAATTAGAACCTCTTAAACCTGGAATGGTCTTTATTCTAGACAGGCTTTATGTGTCCCTTCATTAGAGACCAGTTTTTAAAAGCTGTGAATATGGCAGACCATGCCAGGGACGTGAATTGTGCTAAGACAGTGCATTTTCTAGAGGGAGCAGATTCCCTCTGAGAAGGATCTAGGCAGGAGCAGCCACTGGCTATTGCTTGCCAAGGTGATGAGGGTTCTAGGATGAAAGATGCATCTTTTGGTCACACTGAACCTTCAGTCCTCCCTGTGTCCTTTCAAACAGGCAGTCTATCCTGCACCAGCCATAATTGTTTTTGTACAGCAGTACACAGCCCCAAACAACCCAAAAGTAATTATGACTGCAACCCCACTGCTGCAGGGACGCATGAGGCAGCTCAAAGTACAGCCACCCCAGACTTTTCTCCTTCTTTCCCAGGGTTTTCCTTTCTGCATTTTAGAACCCCTTGTGAAGTGGGACTAGTCCTGTTTGGAGATTTCAAGAGACTTGATTGTGAGAAGCTTTTAAAGCTTTATTTATTTTTCAAGTGCGGAAGCTGAGTAGAGCCGGGGAATTGTTTGACGGAACCCATGACCAAGTCTAAAGAAGACTGTGGTTCTTCTTCCATAGATGCCTTGCTGTGCATTCTCACATCTGGATGCTTGGGATGGATTTTGGGTGGGGTGCTGAGGCAGCAGTCCAGATGTTCAGTCAGCAGCAGGACTGGCTTAACACATTTTTCAGCAAGTGAAGTCTCCAAAAACAATTCTAACTTGAGACTAAAATGAGACCCAAACTGCATCATTAAAGGGCATGACCATCTTGAGGAGAAAGCCTGGGCTTGGAACTTCTTCCTTGCTATATTCGCTTTCCTGTTAACTTTCAGAAAGTGGCGAAGACCATTCTATATTGACAGGTCCCCAGTAGGATTTCCACCCTCCAATTAATTTGTTGTTTGATTTTGAGAGAGACAATGATCTTTTTGTTTTTATGCTACTTATCCTGGTCACATTGGTCTTTTATGGCCATTGAATGATCCTTGAAGATCTCTTTGAGAAGCGGCCTATGAATAACACAAAACGAGTATATCTTCTGCTAATCAGACCAAACTGGACCTACAAGGCATCACCCCTAAGTATTTATGAAAACTTCAGTGATGACTCATTTGGAACCAAAGACAACTCTTTTGAAACCTTCAGTTCAATCAATCAGTCACTCATCTTCATCAACTAATGGTTTATTCTTAATGTCACAGAAGTAACCAGCAACATATTGAAACAGTGAAAACATATATATAATCAGCCGGAATCAACCAGTCAATTGTTCTTGGGAAGCTCCATTTGGATGGAGAAACATAGTATTGAAAATAAATTTTAGATGTGGATGCAAATTCTGGCACAATCTGATTGGCTTCTGCACCCTACAAAATTTATTTATTTAAAATATTTATACCCCACCCTATACATAAACACGTCTCAGGGTGGCTTACAAAAATCAAAGCAAACAATCCAACAGGTGAACAATAATTAAATAAATAATTAATTATGCACATAAAACCAATAACATTCCACAAATGAAGGAAAAACAAAATCAAGAACAGGAGAAAAGTCAAAAACCAAAAAGTGACTGTAAAATGTAACTTCTTGGCATCATTACTGACTTTATTTAAGACAAGGACGAAGAGGTGGAAATGCAGAGAAATGAAGGGGCAGTTTCATGCAATCCTACTCATTATTGATATAATTGATAGAAGTGAGGCTATTTGAACAGAACTTGATAGTCTGTCAGCCTCTTTAAAACTACCTTTAATTCTCGTTCCTTGTTCATCTCAGCATGTAATTTAATTAGTGTATGCGTGAATACTTTCAAAATATAAAGTAATATATGAATAGTGTAAATTCCCTTATAATGAAAATTCAGGGGAGATGTGATGATACTTTCTCCCTCCTACAACACAATATAAGATGAAAATGCAAACTCTGGAAGCAAATACCGTGGGAGTGATTGAGAGAAGCTTCAGAAATATAGCTAAACACTGGAAGTAGCATTCATCACAACTTGGAAGCCAATAGTCATAACTGGATTTTTAAAAAACAGTTCTTATTCATCATGGCAACGATTATGCCACCATTTAAATCCTGGCAAGGTTGAACACACAAGCCCTGCATCCAATGTCACAACTAGGGTCATTGTTCAAACGAATCTATGAGGCTTAAGAGGACTGGGTATTCCCTTTTAAGTAGGGCAGTCCTCTGTCACATAAACCAATGCCCACTTTTTAATTTTTTACTTAGCGAGGAGTGGTGCAGCTGAGAAGTAAATTGCCAACATACTTGCATGGGCAGTAGTTGAAGCAGAACGGACATTTCTGCTTCCTTCACACAAAGCCTCCAGTGGACTAGGGTTCTTTTTAAGGTTGGTCTCAATGGTCCTGTCTCAGGCCTGCCTTTTCCACCCTTGTTTCCCCCCTTCCATGTTCTAGTTTGTCTCCTGAACTCTTCCTGTCCTGCTCTTTCTCCACCTTTTGCCTTCTCCTCTTCCTAGCCTTCGTTGCTCCTCCACCTGGGCTATGTCACACCAGCTCCTCTTTTCCTCTGCTCCACAGCCACCCACCCACCTTCTGGCAATGTCATTGCCAGTTTTCAGTAGTTGCAAGAAAGCCAGTCTGCTTCCTTCAGGGAGTCAATGCTGGCAGGTGAGGGACCTGGAAGCCACAGGAAAAAGTTTATGGCTCTCCTTAGACGTTACCTGCATTTCTGGAAAATGAACAGAACAGCTTTATTTTCCTGTGAATAAAATACACGATAAGGATGAATCCACAGCGGAAAGCCTCTTGAGCTGAGACCTGGGGAAGATTTATAAAATTACGAACAGTGCAGAGAGAAAGAAGAGAGTGGATGAAGCAGACATTTTTCATCCTAACACTAAGCTTGAAATAACACTAAGAAATCGATTACTGAGTAGACCAAAGGAAATATGACTTCTTAAACCACATTGTTAACCAGGAGCCACCATAAACATTAATGGCATTCCTCTGAGGCCAGTGATAAAACAGAGGCCATGCTTGCTGCTCCTTTGGGGCTTCTGGAGACCTGTGAGTGGTCATCTAATGGAAAGCCAATGCTAGAGTTGGTGGATCTTCCTACATTTTTAATTGGTCTGCCCATCTTATATGCATCTAAAGGGGCTTTCCTTGAAGATGGCTTGGAAGTGCAGCTTGAGCTGAATGCAGAGCCAGGTCAATAGCTGGGACCTGTCGGTCTGAACATGTAAGACTCATGTTGGTGGCCCATCTGCTCCTCAGCCCTGTCCAAGCTGATGGTGTCAACCCAAAAGCCGTACACAGCTTAGGACCACAACACTTGGCGGGACACTGTTTGAACCTCAATCTACCTGGACAATCTACCCCAGTTCAAAAACTGGGGCCTTCCTCTGGGTGCCTGCTACAAGTGAGAACTGGAGAGGGGCAGCAAGGGGGGGAGAACTCTGTGCTGCCCCCCCCATTTCTGGAATGACCTACCCACTGCAGCCCACCTGGCACCAGCCTTGCTGTCTTTCCAGAGCCAGGTTAAGGCAGCTCTTTATGCTGAGCCTTCAAAGAAACACACAAGCATTCAAGGGACTGAGGGATTACCTGTCCCAGGTGTCTTTACAGGGATCCTCTCCATCAAACATCAGTTGACTTGTCTCAACCTTGCTCTCAAGCGTGTGCATTTTGGAAATATTTCCCAGCATTTCAGTGCATTATTTTTACGAACTGTGGCGGGCTGCTCAGGGCGCTTTGGCTGTGGGGTGGTAGAAAAAGGCAATAAATGCCCAAATAAACACATCTCTGGAAAGATTGTTTAGCCTGAGGATCCATTTCTCTTCATCTGCCCTGCCTCAGTCCCCCGAAACACAGAGAGATGCATTTTGGCACTTAGTGAGAACTAAAATACCCGCTGCCAAAGGAATCGGCATATTTACCCTTTGGAATGACAGGCTCACTTCTGATTTTCCTCCTCTGGCATGTGTTTGCACTCTTCAGAGCAGAAGCTCTGATAGCAAGTGGATGAACACCGCTGTTCATTCAGAACCGCTGCACCTTAAGTGACAGCTTCGGAGTCGCTGCCTTTTATGCGTCAAGCCGGTCGGTGCAAAGCGCCTGTCAGATGGCACCATTACATCAATCAGCTTACAAAGGATTTGTACCCTTCGGTACAAATGACACCTTCTTAATTTTTGTTTTATCTGCTCACTGTCGGCAGGCTATTCTGTTGGTTTAATTTTCTGGGAGTGGGTGTGTGTGGCGGCAAACAAGATGAAGTGCAACTTGTATGCGGCTTCCTTCAGGCGAGGCGCTGTGTGTTCTTTGTGATGAAAGATGCGCAGGCAGCAATCGTTTGCTTTCTGAATGCTCAAAAACTTGCAGTCACTCACTTTTGATGATTTTCCTTGGGGAAAAGCATTTACAAAATGTAGGATTTCCCCCTGCAGAGATTTGTGAGTAATTTGAGCACTCAAATGCCCCCCACCCCCAAATTGAAGAACAGAATCCTGAGTACAGGCTGTGTCTTCAGTGTGAGTTGGTCACGTTTTCGTACCCCCAAAATACTGGGAGGATGGGGGTAGAAAAGGGGCACACTGGGTTTTAGTAAGCTGTGAATGAGACGAGTGCTGGAGAAGACTCCCGAGAGTCCCTTGGACTGCAAAGAGATCAAACCAGTCAATCTTGTGGAAATCAACCCTGACTGCTCTTTAGAGGGCCAGATTCTGAAGATGAAACTCAAATACTTTGGCCACCTAATGGGAAGGAAGGACTCACTGGAGAAGAGCCTGATGCTGGGAATAATTGACGGCAAAAAGAGAAGGGGGAGGCAGAGGTTGAGGTGGCTGGATGGGGTCACTGAGGCAGTGGGTGTAGGCTTCGGTGGGCTCCGGGGGATGGGGGATGGGGGAGGACAGGAGCCTGGAGGAATGTTTTCCATGGGGTCGTGATGAGTTGGGCACAACTTTGCGACTAAACAAACAAAAAACTAATGAAGAGTGAGACAAAAAGAAAGTATATTCATGGGGATGATATGATATTACTATTATTCCTCCTACATTATATAACATTTATGTCTCACCTTTCTTCCTTTTTCATGAATTTCAACCTGGCTTACAAGGTTCTCCTTGTTTTAATTTTTACGCTCACAACAGCTCTGAGATCGGTTAGGCTGAGAGTCAGTGACTGGTCCAAAGTCAGCCAGCGAGCTTCATGGAGACTAGAACGCAGATCTTCTGAGTCCCAGTCCAGCACTCGTAATCATTATATCCTGTAGATACAGATTGTTGTTCCATGTCATCAAGTTGTCTCTGATGTATGGAGACCTCATGTATGAAAGCCATCCAAAATGTACTCTCTGTACTGACCTGTACATGTCATAGCAAGTTATTTACAAATTTCACAGGTGCAATTTTCTTAGTTGTGCAATCTCAGTTTGCAACAAACCAAGTTGAAGAAATCTTTGTTTGTTGCAAAAATGAAATAATGAAAACCCAGTGGTACCTTAAAGACCAAAGTCCTATTTACATGCACATTTAGGCAGAAAAAGCTCTATAAATGCCAGTATTTCCTTGACAACTATGCACACTAACAGACTTATTGTGTAGTTCCAGTACACAAAAGCGTATATACCTGTTCGCCTTTTTCTTCAGGAGCCATAAGGTCCTTTGCAGATTTTGTAGCAAAATCCCTGAGATGTGCCAGGACGGCATGAAACACTATGGAGAGCTGGGTTGTGTTGAGAACCGGCCTTGAGATAATCTACTAGTAGAAACACTTCAGACAAAAGGCCAATACACCATGTGTTTTTTTTCAGCCCTCCATCTCATCCTCACCCTCATTTTGGGACAAATTCCAAGTACTCAGAGCAGAAATGTGAATCTCCTATTTTAATAGCTTCAGCGGATGAAGCAAATTGTTGAACACAGCTGTCTTACAGCTCACTCTGCACACCCTTGACTGTGTTTTGCAATCATGTAAAGTCATTTTCAGATGGTGTATACCCTTACAGCCAATCAGTAGGACTTGAATGTCTCTCCAGTGCTTGCACAACTGAGTCCTGGGCTAATGATGAGGGAGAAGAGATACAGGAATGGGCAGAGGCTCACAAGAGGACCCAAGACATGGGTGTGCAGAGTGCACAACACCTCACAAATTCCCCTGAAGTGTATGTCCTGAAGCATTTTCTACTTTTCCATGCTACCTGTAGAGCTAGCTAGGCCCCAGACCCACAGAAAGGGCTTTCCTGTTTATTTTCCTGTGGCCAATGTGACACCAAGAAGACCTTGTCCTGCAAGGAGCAGCCCAGATTCCCAGTACAGATGCACTTCTGACACCACATGGGAGAAGAAGGCTCAAAGGGCCATATGCAAGGTCATGCTAGGACAGCAAATGGAACTAGGGTTCCATTTTGGCCAAAGAAAGGAAGTAAAAAGACTTCAGCTTCCATTGTGGTTCCTCAAAAGGTCTAATGAAACCTATTTGGGAAGCTTCCCTGAAGTGAATCCTGGCTGCCACATTCAGATTTATTCCTGCAGGTTCAAAGAGGAAAGTCAGGGTGACATGACCCAATTTCAGTCCGACAGGCCCTTTTGTTCGAGCGAATGCCGGTCCCATTCAGGGAACACCTCTGTACTCTTGGTCTCTTCGGCTCTATTTACAAAGCCATTCTACCAGAGAGATGTTGGACAGTCCATTTCAATCTCAGGCACAAAGGACAGACTGCCACACAGGAGAGAGATTACACTGGATTCCTTTGTAGTGGACTATTAATTTCTAATTGACTCCCATTTGCCCTCAGCTCTCTTTTGAAGACCTACAGGGAGCTGGCATTAAACAGCCATGCTAGGGGAATGAATCTATGTGCGAGGACAAGGTCAGGTTGTTGGGTTCACAATCTAAGGCTTCCTTAAGAATACATGGCAGCCACCTTTTCACCTACTCTCTGTGGGAAGTCATGTTTGTATGGAAGAATGTATTGATTTAACTGGCAGTGTTTGTTTCTGCTCGAGGCCAGGATGAACAGTAACTGGCTTAACCACTGCATGAAATGGCATGCAGAGCCGGGAGCGATGCTTCCTGGGACTGAATTTCAGGCGCAGTGGCTGATGGGATATGTGTGAACAGAGGAGGATGGAACAGCGGGAACAGAAACCATCATGGTGAAAGCATTGGGTTGTCTGTAGGGTAGGCCATGGTGAAAGATGCAAATTGGGGTAACGGTGCAGGGTCGCTGGTTGTGTTGTGTGGAGCCAACAGCAAGCCAACTTGAATGGCACTCTCAAAGGGCAATGATCCATGGGTTCAGCAGTGGCATGATGTTCCATGCAAGAGTGGAGCCACTGCTTTTCTCAGAGAAATGTGGCTTTGGGAGGAAGCGGGGAGTCACAAAACAAGTGAGAAGTGGTGCTGAACTTTCTCAGCTTGTCTCTGCCCTCTGAATTATGGACCTGTTACTGGTCCCAAAGAGTTTCTCAGTGGCTAGTGAGGATGCATTAGAAATTTTGTAATGGAGAAAGGCTCCTGAGGACAATGTTTTAATCCATTAGTGTTTTAATAGGTTTTAATGTGTTTTATTACATTTTAATATATTTAGCATATTGTAGGCTGCCTATGAAGGTCTTGGGAATTCTAGGCAGCCTAGAAATATGTGACGAAAGGAAGGAAGGAGGAAGGAAGGAAGGAAGGAAGGAAGGAAGGAAGGAAGAAAGAAAGGCACGTGGTGTGCAGCAGGGCGATGGTTTGTGTATGAGGGCACCATGCTCACATTGTCACCTCCAGTCCTCAGCTTCAGCAACACCCCCAGCCTCGAGTTGCAACACAAGAACTTCAGTGCTATGTTCCTGGCTAGAGCTAGTTTCATCCCGAAGAGAGATCTGTGCGAAGGTCTGCCAAATCGTATGCACACGATCTGAATATGAAAACGGCCCTCTAATTGTTGGGTGTAAGCTTGACTGGCTTTGGATTAACCGTCGGAGTTGCATTCATTAATCTGAATGGGAAAGAGCAGTCAGTTTGTCACAACATAGACCAGTTCAGTAGCCAAGCAGAACAGGTGACTGAACACCGGCCATTTACAAAGATCAGCAGCTGATCTCCATCAGCTAAGCAGCAAAGAAAAAAAGCGAAGCAACCAACTGCATCAGGAGATGGGGGAGAGGATGATTTATCCCAAAGTCCAGAGTCCCAAAGGGCAATGTACAACCTGCAATTATGCAGAATGATGAAACTTAAAGCTTGATCATATTTTAACAGCTCAAATACTACTAACGATGCCATCCATAAATGTATTAGGGTCCATTTGCTGTACATGCAGCTTCTGGGATGAAAATATTTCCCCTGGGAAATAAGCACAACATGGAGGAGTTTTGAATCAAAGATCAAAAGGCAAGGAAATTAGGAGTGACTGATCTGGAAGTAGACAGGGACGTTGGCGAGCATCAGGACCCAAACTTTCACAGGAAAGGTGGGTGGTAGGTATTTTGGTGGGAGGGCAGTTCTTTTGGAACCATTTCACGGACCCGAGCCTTTGTCCACCCACAATGCCCAAAGCACACACTTTTGTGCTGCTCACAATTAGTCCTCCTCTGGTCTGTCTTTTTCCGTAATGGTTCCTTCGGTGTGTGCCATCAGCACCCAAGGAGTCCACAGGGATTCCAGCGGGTGCCTTGCACATGCAGGGGTGCTGTTGGCGAGCACTGCAGCTTCCCCAGGGACACTGCACAGCAGCCCCAAGGCTACATAGTCATCTCAAATGACGGCAGCGACACACCCGTGGGGATCTCCGCAAGCAAATCTCCTGCAAGCAGCTGCTTTGGATGACACCTGTTTCTCCTGTTTTGCTTCCATGTCTAACTGGGACTTTTGGTGAGTGATTTTAGAGCTGGGAATCAAGGATAGGCTAGACATGCACATGGTAGGCAGCTGGAGACAGGCGTCAGACTAGATGGCCTGGGAGGTCCCTTCTGACTCGCTTTGCTTCTATGTTTTAAATTTAGTAAAATTTCTGTCCCTCTTTCTTGCCTCCAAAGAACCCAAGGCAGCTTTTCCCAAGGATAGTGGAAGAGAAGAGAAGAGAAGAGAAGAGAAGAGAAGAGAAGAGAAGAGAAGAGAAGAGAAGAGAAGAGAAGAGAAGAGGACCTGCATGGAAATTGCATTTCTACTTCTGGTGACTTTCCTTGCACAGGTCTTTGGAAATCTCACCCATGTCTGAGCGTGCTTGTAGAAACTCTTTCATCTCTTTCTTCTGCTGCTGTCTTTTGTGTCTTTGTTTTCAGTCTTCCTTTAACATTATAAGATGGGGTGCAAGGAGGAAATTCAACATTTCACTCATTTGCTTTTACATAAAGGAGATGTTTGGAAGCCCATGCCATCTTGACTTCTGATATATCACTTGAGAATAGTGGATGAGCAGAAGCATTTCTGCATGGCACCTGGAGCTTTTGTAGAAGCATCACCCATGCTTTCTCTCCGGGAACCATGTTTGCTGCCACTCCAGGATGGGGATTATTTAGAAAAGCAGTCAATGATGTGAGAGGTCAGATGGTACATGCAGTTGTGCGCTGCTTTTCAGACTCAACTAAAGGCTCAGCTCAGAGAAATTATGTTTTAATTTACTCCCTTTCTAAAGGGAATGCGGAGTGGCTGAATAAAGGTTATGCTGTGTAATCTTGACTCAGCAATTCTCTTTAAGATTGTGGGAAATGATTCTATTCATGTACTAAGCTAAGCATCCTCATCACATAATGCAGCCTTCTGTAAAACAAGATGCTCACCTCCATGCCAGGAACTCACATGACAGCCGGTGAATCAGTCTCATCATTGCTAGTATGATGGCTAAGACTTTTAGTGATGGCATGCTCATTGCAACCGTTCCAGCTGAGGACGCTACTCGGGACCTTCCCATCAACACCAGATGGTTGGCTGGGTGACCAGTAGTGCAGAGAGATGCAGCAGCTGGTGCATCCACTGTAAGATCCCTTTCAGTCCAGACAAAGTTTTGCCATAGCCACCCTCTTGCTTGCCCACCGTCTTGCCAGAGATGGATGCTCCCTCCACAATGTGCATATTGGTGGGATCTCAGTTGACCTTCGCAGAGAGTGAACTGACTCTTCCTCATCTCCTTGTAAGCCAATGCATCTCCTTATAAGGCGTATCCCTAAAGGGGTGCTCCCTCTGCCTTTCTCCCCCTCCCCAAATGTGTCTGGATTCAGACAACACAACAGTCATGGTGGCTATTTATCACTGTTGGCCTGTTATATTGTGAGAGCCAGTGTGGCGTAGTGGTTAAGAGCATGGGACTGGGACTCAGGCGAACCGGGTTCCAGTTCTCGCTCGGCCATGGAGCCAACTGGGTGACTTTGGGCCAGTCACAGACTCTCAGCCCAACCCACCTCACGGGGTTGTTGTTGTGGGGATAAGATTGAGGAGGAGAACGATGTAAGCTGCCTTGAGCCCTTGTAGGGAAAAGGCATGATATAAACCCAAAAATAAATAGATAGATAGATAAATAAACATTGTCTGAACCCAGTCATGGTATTTCACCATGGTAAGTTTGGTCACTAGAAACTATAATAAGCAACAGAACAGGAGGGGGCTAGAGTGGATGGGCTATGCCAAGTCAGGGAGATGAGAGAAGTAGTGGTGCTGATCTCAGGGCCAGACCCCTCACATGCGAGACAACCCAAATTCTAGAAGCATACCAGGCAGGAGGGGACCCTGAAGTTTCTCATGGGACTTTATTTATTTATTTATTTATTTAGACCGCTTATATGCCGCCCCCATCGCGTAAGCCTCGGGGTGGTTTACGATCATTAAAATCCCGCATACAAATACAAGAAAGAAAGAAAGAAAAAAAGACAAAGAAAGAAAGAAAGAAAGAAAAGAAAGAAAGAAAGAAAGAAAGAAAGTTATAGAATAAATAAAATACATAAAATAGTGGAAACAGCCTGGTCAGTTTAAAATCAACAAATAAACCTTAACAATTAAAATAGCGTTTAAATAAAAAGGTCTTGGCCTGGCGCCAAAAAAACAAATAACGACAGCGCCAGATGGACCTCTCTGGAGAGCGCGTTCCATAGGTTGGGCGCCACAGCAGAGAAGGCCCTCCTCCAGGTGCTCACCCTCCTAATGTCCCTCACGGAGGGCTCCCAGAGAAGGGCCTCATCTACTGATCTCAGGGGGTGGGAGGGGATATATGGACGCAGGCGCTCCTTTAGGTATCAGGGACCTAAGCCATTCAGGGCTTTGTAGGTGATATCCAGCACCTTGAATTGGGCCCGGACTTCAATGGGGAGCCAGTGGAGCTGACGGAGGACTGCAACTTTCTGAGATGCAGGTGAGGTATCCCTGGATCTTGACCCCATGGTGTAGTGTCAGCACAAAAGGGTGGCCGAATTTCAGGTTTGGCACATGGAGAGGAGGTGTGCTTACTTTCAGAAGGTTCTTCTGAAAGGAATGGGGCCAAACATGCTCATCAAGAGAGTTCCTGGAGATGAATACTCGATTGGGTTCAACAAACTGCTCAGAGATTCATTCTGGGTGCTTTGTGTTTTTTTGGTCAATAAAGGGATGCATTGCAAGTCTGAGGCTTTTGAATGCTCAAAGGAGGAACTTCGGCTTGTGACAGTCAGGTAGATCATAGCTAAAAACTATGAACCTGGTAACCATGCATGTTTGCTTGTTCTGTTGTGTGAATTCAGTCTTTCTCTCACCCTTGAGGTACTCCTAATGACGAGCATTTTGGTGAAAATATGTAGCTAGTATTACCTCCAGTACGCTATGTCAATGGATCCTTCTTTTGTTTCCAATATTTTTAGACACAAGCCTTTACAAAGAGTTTAAATATCACCGTACAAACAGGGATTGACCAGTATCGCGTGACGAAGTCATCGTATCTTGATTTGTGACCTTTGGAGTTTGTCAGTGATGTTGCCTGACATGCCAAAGGGCTGGATTGATACTAAGCACAGAGGGAACCCTCCACCAGCATCTGATAGGGGAAGATGGTTTTTAATGGCTATGCCCACAGACAATCTAGTTTGCCAAGCATGCTCTGTTGGTCAGTCATTTGGAATATTAAGAGACATTTTAGCTCCAAAGCTCCTCCTGCAGAATCAATTATTTATTTCTTTTTTGAAAAAAAAAATTTTACAAAAGAAAAACACAGCTACAGTACAGTACAATGCAGCTAAAGAAAAAATACAATTAAAAACATGCTATAATATAACAAAACTGTGCATCCCACCACTGGAATCTTTAGATACATGCCAATTCATTACTCTGTCAAGTTGACTTTTAAAAATTACAGTGATGTTTGTGGAGGTTCAAATCCTTTCCCTTTTAACAGTACAAGTTCAATAAATGATCTCCAGATATCATCAAATTTACTCTTATTTATATAGCCTTTTTTCTTTGTTAAATCATCAGTTAAATTATCATTAACAGCTACATTCCAAACTTTTCTGTACCAATTGCTCAACTGAGATTCATGTTTTACTTTCCAATTCGTTGCTATAATTAATTTGCAGTTGTTAATATTTGTGTTATTAATTCTTTAATATTCCATCTTCATTGTTCTTTATCAAATATTGGCATTAATGCAATTTCAGAATTTATGTCAATAATTAAATTCATCCTTTTACTGCTTTCTTTAAAAACCTCTCTAAAATTTCATAAAATATCCATACTCCCACCACATAGGGAAAAATGTACCCACCCTCTGATCACATCACCAACATAATTTAGAATATTTGCTTTCAATATGATTCAATTTTAGTAGAGTTAGGAACAATTTCTATACTAGTTTATTAAAAAAAATCCTTTATCCTTACTGTTTTCAGTTTTATTGCTGGTCAGGAACTGGTTAAAAGCAACTTGGATCAGAGGGAAAACATTGGGGCTGCTGCCAAAGTTTGCAAGAAGAGAAGAGGAGCTGGGGGAGTTCAGCGGTGCTCCTCCCATGCCCGGTCAGCACCAGCACATATTCCTTTTTTTCTTTGCTTCTCTTTTGCTTCCTTTGTCCCACATATTGCTGCTCCTAAAGTAGGTGCAATTTTTTTAAAAGACTGAATTTAATGCCTGTCCTTCCAGTGGAATTTTTGCACCAGGCACTCCAGTGTTCCGCATCATTATTCTCCGTGTACAGTCTCCCAAGCTAAATTTAGAGGTATATGATAACTCCACAGGAACTTCACGAGACTATTCATGATGCAATGCTTCTCATCCATGACTTTTATCAGCACACTTGGCTCACGCTTCCGCAGTTTTGTCTTAGCCAGTCGAAAACACTGGGAAAAGTGTGTCATGACTCATTTGTACTACTGATTTCACAGTGGGTAAATGTCACATTCTTTCCACGCAGGCTTCTGTTTCTAATTCTTGCAGAATTTGGAAGGAATCTGTGAAGGCTTCTAATCCAGTCCCATATCAATGTAGGAAGCCATTAAATAGGGACCATTGAACTGTATGGATACTCTCACCTTAAGGATCTTCAAGTTCTACAACTGAATAAGACAAATCACTTTGCAGCAGGATGCAAAGATCCTCTAGCTCTCATGCTGGGGACATAATTTGGATTGGGTACCAAGGGCTTACTTGGGAGTAAACAGGAAAGGGAGGTTGTACTCTCCCTAAAGGACACAGTTTGTCGCTTGGGGGTGCTTTTGGACCCAGAATTGTCAGTTGAGGTACAAGTAGACTCTATGGCATGGAGCACCTCATGACAAGTAAATAAATGAATATATGAGCATGCATACGCAGGGACTGCAGTCCTAAATGCACTTACTGGGGAGTAAGCCCTGCTGAACACAGCCGTGTGCAAATGTGGTATCAGGGCCTGGTTTGTAAGCGGACATTAAATCACACTTCTGCATTTCAGACATGATGGAACCAGGCTCAGGAAGATGCGCCTGGATGCTGAGTGTTGGTTCCAAGTGGCTAAACTAGGGTTTAGCAAGCAGGGACGTGTATGTGCAAAAGGGCATTCGTATTTGACCACTTCCGGGCAAGTGGAGTGATGAAACCTGCCACCCAACAGTGCCCGGGGTCACACACTTCTGCCTGCGAGCCAGGGCCGTCTTAACAGCATGATGGGCCCCGGGCAAAGCAGTGTCCTGGGGCCCCTACGACAACTACAACTGCTGTTAATTTTGGAAGTTTTCCCATTTTCCAAGGGTTAACATACACAGATGAGTATGGGGCCCATGGGCAAGCGCCCATCAGGCCCATCAGGCGTGAAGACAGCCCTGCTGCAAGCCAGTGTCACATTCCTCAGTGAGCTATCTTCTCCGCTGTAGGGCCGGCACCTGCAGACAGAACTCTTCTCGGCTGCACAGCTGCAAATTCAATTGCTCCTTCCAGTGGCCTTAAGCGTGTGTGACAGGGGACCTTTCGAGTCAGTTACTGAAGTTTATCACGTTAGCTGTACATTGTTTCATTCAATCAGCTTCTGCCACCTCTGGATTCCTAGGGCTGCTGAATGCAATGAATATATTTGACAACGTTATATTCTGTTCCCCCCTGACTTATTTTAACAGATTCGCAACTGCGTTTGTATATTGGGTATGCATTTTGGAATGGCACATATTTAAGGACAGTGTAAAAGAGGATGTGCATGTACTTCCTGGCTTCCGAAGCTCCGATTCTTCTCTATTACTGACCCCTTTTCAGGGACTGAAGATCTAATTAGCTCGTGGTCACTGTGGCAGGGCCTGTTTCTGGCGGATTCCACGTGCCTGTTTTTACTAGCCTTCTGGTGGGTTAAAGGTCATGTTGCATGAACAACCCTAATTCCAATGTAAGAGAGTAAAAATCCAACGTGCTTTTTACTACACCCTTCCAGACAGGTGGCATATAGTACATATACCTAGACATTTGCCACTGTACTGTGAATTTTAAAATAATTTAAAAGCGTTCATTAGTGTGCTGAGAACAGAATGTGCTAATTGAAAGCACATAAACACATTTTGCCGCCCTTCTGTGGTTTTTTCCAGAAAGGAGATTTGCCTTCTTTTGCGTGTTTAATGCCATCTCTGTTAGAGAAAACCCTTCAGGCCTAACATAATCAGGAAAATTAAAAACACCCAGAAGAAGAAACTTTAACAGCAGCATGCATTTGTTGGTAAACCATTCTGGAAAATGAAGTCTAATTATAAGAGACCTTGTTATAACTTCTCAATTACGGTAGCCACCTTTGATATCGCAGTACTTAATAAGGAATTTGAAGAAATTAAATATGAGTCTTAATTTTAACCAGCTGAAAATTCCAAACATGTTGCAGAGCTGAGCTCACCTGCACAATCTCTCATTTTCTCTCTCCTAATAGCATTAAATGCTGTGGAACAGGGTGCTAAGGGAGGGCAAGAGGGCACGGAACTGGGTATCTTTCCCAGCACTGCTCCTGGGTGGCATTCCAGTGTGTACTAAACTTGTGCGACTGTTTGGAGAGAAGATTAGCAGCTTCGGTGGGACATGGGCAGGAGACATGGACGACTCTGTTTTTGGGGTGAGAATGTGTTAAATTCCCCGGCCTTTGCTCCCAGTTCTCTTGCCAGTGGCTGGGAGGGTGCCCAGCATTTGTGAGTTGCACCTCAGGAATGTATTCCCATGTCTTTGCTTGGACTGCTGCACCCGAAGTTTGCACAGAGCTTGTAGGGATGGAGCCCCACACAATAACCTGTGTGCAAATTGCCCCTCTTCCATACAACCTGCAGAAGTTGTTGGTGCTGCATCACTTCACTTGGGAAGAGGCTGCTAGTTGCACAAGCTTTGTCCTGTGAGTGTTCACAAACTTCCTCGCACTCTTGTTTGCTCTCCAAAATGAGGCCAATCATAAAAACGCCCTAGCGGTTTGGGTCCTGGGTACCTGAAGGAGTGCCTTCTCCCCTATGTGCCAGCCCAAACCTTGACATCTGAGGCGGAGGTCCTTCTTTGGGAGCCCTCCTTGAAAGAGATCAGGAGGGGAGCTTCCTGGAGGAGGGCCTTCTCTGTGGTGGCACCCCAACTGTGGAACACGCTCCCCAGAGAGGTCCGCCTGGCACTGACACTATATTCTTTCTGGTGTCAGGTGAAACCCTTTTCACTTTCCCACTATTTTAATTGCTAATTCTCTCCATCTGTGGTTTTAGATTTACTGGATGCTGTGCTACTTTTATATTTTTATCTTATTTTACTGTTGTTATTGTGCACTGTCCCAAGACATCAGTGATGGGACAGGATACAAACGTTTTAGATGAATAAAAAAATAAAAAATAAAAAAGCAACCTTTGGATGCTAGAGGGATGGATCCTGCTCGTTGTGTTGCTTGCAATTGTGTTTTCATCTTAGTGTGTACCACTGTGATCTCCTCAGGGAGAATGAGTGGCACATACATGATTTGTAAATTATTTAAATTAAAAACAATCTATAATGGCCAGTGCATACTGAGCTCCTTTTCTGCAGCATAACATAATAATATAATAAGCATAACACAATCTCTTATTGCTCTAAGCAAACTATATATGAAGATATTTTTATACAACCAGTGGAGCACAACCAGGTACAAGAAATCCTTTTTGCTTCTTATACAGGTGAATTGTCAGTAGGGTGACCCCAGGATACAGAAAGATTGCAGCTTTTTTTTTTAAAGACCCAGTTTAGAATTCAGTAGAGTACAGATGGCAAAAGACAATAAAATGGGCAGAAAGCTGAATTTCCTCCTTAAGGACTCATGCACCATGCGTGTGATAGCCTGAAATATATCATAGCCCTGAGAAAAATGGAAGAGCAGCTGGAATATGAACAAAGACCTTTCTGCCCACTAGCACATTAATATTGAAGGGGAAATCTCAGGAAAGGCAAAGGTTGCATGAGAAGCTGAAATGAATGAGACAGACCTTTCAGAACTGATTTTCAAAATTAAACTTCAAATTGAATAGTAAAAAAAATGAAAAAATAAAATAATAATCATGCTTTACTAAAATGGAGATTCTCCTATGACTGAGCAAGTACAGTAGTTGGTTGGAGATTTCAGTATGGAGAGTCAAGATAAATAGCCACTGGATAGCACTGGACTCCTGTTTTTTTCTGCAATCCGATGAAAATTAGACAGGACAAACCTTGGTATTTATGGCTGTGATTTGCCTTGCTAAAGGAAGAAGTGGACAGAATCAAAAGCAATCAGCACCAGTTGCCACTTTCAGGCCAATCTTGATGTGTGTCCTGAGGGAAAGCAGAGACGGAGGTCAAGCAAGGATGTTTACTTGGGCTGTGTGGATACTTACATAGCAGAAGGATGGGCTTACTAGGCCCATCCCCCATGCAGGCCGCATCTTGTGTGAAGCGGGCTTTCCATACAGACGTTGTGATGATGTGCCTTCAAGTTGTCCCCCACTTATGGTAACCCTATGAACAAAAGCCCTCCAAAATCCATGACAGACCTGTTCAGCCTGTGGCTTCCTTGACAGACAGTCCATCGTGTGGTCTTCTTCTTCCTCTGACTTTCCCCAGCTTGGTTGTCTTCTCCAGTGAATTTTGCCTTCTTGTGACATGCCCAAACTATGACACTTTCAGTTTTGTCATTTTTGCTTCCATGCAGACACTCAATCATATAAGCTGCCAGTCTGCACTGTTCTGTACCTATTCTACATCATGTTACGCCCATTCTTCTACCATGTGAAAGCTCCTACTGATCCATCAGGATTATGAAGGAGGAGGGGAAGAGGAAGGAGAGGGGGAAGTGGTAGGGGAAGTGGAAGGAAGGAAGATTCATTTCTATACTGCCCAATAACTGAAACTCTCTGGGAACCTCACAAAAATCACAACCATTTGCAGAACATAGCATGAAATACCAGTTGAGGAAGCTGAAAAAATACTAGACTTGTTATAGACAGCTGACAGAAATGCTCCATCATGTCTGAACTGAGCTACAGTATGCTAAACTAGGACCATTAGTGATACCGAGTCCTCTGGCAAAGTTTCTAACTCAAAGTGTACACTTGACTGCCGGATCAGGTCACCATTTACATCTTCTAGCACTTTCCTCTGTCGAAGCGACTGATGCCGGAGCCGTTGCTGCATAAATAGCCAGGCGACTGCATCTCAACGTACTTACTGGCAATGCTTCTCTGAACATACTCCCTTACTATCAGCTGACATCTCTATTCAGAGGAGTGATCTGAGAAATTTCTCTCGCAAGTTTTTTATCCCACTGAAAGAAAAGATATCCTGTAAGACACACTTTCCTGTGTTAGAGCGAGACGTGTTTTCAAGTTCAAAGATACAAAATATTGTCTTTTTCCTGGGAAGAAGTGAAGCTTCTATAATGATGGGGTAGAGGATGAAGAAAATCTTTTCCTTGGAGACATTCTTTTGTAAAGCACCCACCAATACTGGGAAAGTGCAGTTCATAACTAGATCGCATGCGGCGTTTCAAAGGAAGGAGCACCAGCTTCTTTGCGTCAGCCACTTGCACTGTCTGCTGCGGTAACAAGCTCACAAAGTAGAAGGTACACACCTTGACCCATCAGACACACTTTGAAAAATCTGCCTCCTCTCCAAGTGGAGGCAAAGCCAAGGAGCATTAATAGCATTAAAATTAAGCAACGTTAAATAAGGAGAATGCATGTGCTAGTGAGAATTAAGCCAATTAAAGCCCCATTGATTTCAACGAGACACTTAAGCATGTGATTAAAGCATTGCCTTGTGGCACAAACTCAGAATCCAGTAAGCAACTGATTTATATGTGCTGCTGCAGAAGCCAGACAGGTTATCCCACCCGTTGGGACACCACTGGGCATCGGCAGTGTTTGCGCTAGCCTTGATACTCCACCCTCATAATATGCCAAGCATCCATAAAGTTTAAGGAATTCTGAGAGGCGGAAGCTAAAATTCTGCCAGGTTATCATTTTGATACCAGACCAGGGTTAATCCTCCGTAATATTACATTGATTTCTCACAGTGGCTCCAGAACTAGCAAAGTACACAATGGGTATGTGCAACTTTGCAAGCGTAGGAGAAATGGGAAGACAGTGGCTCTTTCAAGGAGTTCAGAGATGTTCAGCTGTCTCTTCTTTAAACCTCTGACTCCTTGCAGTGTCCCTGGTGTTCTCCTTCCCAAGACGTGCTCAAGACAGGCAGACGAACCTTTGGCAACATGCGCTACTTGTGAGAAGAGTAGCTGGGGAGATGGTATCTGTGGTGGCTTACAGTGTGGCCTTTGGAGGATGTCCCTCGAAGTCACTGGAGAATGGTCAATAGGAGTGGAAGGGTAGATATGCATCGCTGAGACTCCCCCATGGTCGGATCTCCATCCAGGCCAATCCAGAAAGTGGCTCCATTCCAAGCTGCTACTGAAGGCATGTCCAGTGCCATCATTGATGGCATCCTCAGCAACTGTAAGCCCCTGAGTTTATAATCTTGCTCTGCAGTGTGTTGTCTTCTTCAGCTTTGTAAATTAACTCTTGCTTAACAACATTGGTAGCTTTCATTGCGTTCTGAACCCTTAAGAGTGCCTTTGCCTATGGGAAATTTGGGAGCTTGGGCTGAACCTAATAACTAGCAGGTCTGGCATCTCAAGATGGTCTTTGAAAAGGCGGTTCCCAAAGGCAGGATAGGGAGGAAGAAATAAGTGATATGGGTCTTCCTCACTAAGGACAAAAGAAGAGCCTGCGTATATCATGGCTAAGCGAGGAAAAGTGCTTGTCTCCATTCAGCTGCAGATCCTTTTTTTTTTTTTTTATATGCTCCATCTTGTTTTCCAGAAGTCACAAGGAGCAACACAAGCTGGACCCCATTGGGTGAACACCAGATTGCATTCTGACAAATTTAGGAGGAGGAGGAGGAGGGAGCCAAATTTAATAAGTGTACACAGCTATGGAACTAACAAACATGTTCACACAGAACATTCATAGGTTCGCCTGGCGCCGTTGTTATATGCTTTTCGGTGCCAGGCAAAGACTTTTTTATTTCAGTCTTATTTTAATTGTTAGCGTTGATTTTGTTTGAGTTTATTTTTGTTTAGTTGTTTAGATGTTATGTATGTTTAATGTTTGTGTTGGTTAGGGGTTGTATTTCAGGTGGCTTTTGTTTATTTTATTTGGTTGTATGGGGTATTTAATTTATTTCTTTTAGTGGCCGAGATGCACCGAGGGGGGGAGGGATACATTATTTTAATATTTGTACTATTTTTGTATTTTAATTTATGCTGTAAGCCGCCCCGAGGCTTTGTTGCGATGGGGCAGCCTATAAATGTATGTATGTATGTATAAATAAATAAATAAATAAATAGGGGAATCATAGCTATGCTGTGACATTATAGAAACATAGAAACAGAGCGAGTCAGAAGGGGCCTCCTGGGCCATCTAGTCTGACCTCCGGCACCAGCCGGCTCCGCTCATGACATGCCCACCATGTGCATGTCCAGCCTATCTTTGAACACCCTCACCGATGGGGCCTCAACGACCTCCCGTGGAAGCCCATTCCACGCCCTCGGGGTCCTAACTGTCAGGAAGTGCTTCCTGGCATCCAAATTGAACCTTGGCTCCCTGAGCTTTGCTCCATTGGAGCGCGTCCTGCCTTCCTCTGCAGGGGAGAACAGGCCTCTCCCCATCTCCATGTGACACCCCCTCTCATACCTGTATGTTGCCAACATATCCCCTCTGAGTCTCCTCTTCTCCAGGCTGAAGAGACCCAGTTCCCTCAGTCTCGCCTCATACCCCATCCCCTGCAAACCAGCCACCATCCTTGTGGCCCTACGCTGCACTGACTCCAACCTGGCTATATCCTTTCTGTAATGAGGGGCCCAAAACTGAACACAATACTCCAGTTGCGGGCGCACCAGAGTCATGTAGAGTGGTAGTAATACCTCTCTTGATCTAGAAGCCACACTTCTGGCTATGCAACCAAGGGTGGCATTTGCCCTCTTGACCACCGCATCACACTGCTGACTCATGTTTAGCCTGCGGTCAACCAGTACCCTGAGGTCCCTTTCACAAGTGCTGCTCTCCAGCCACTTGTCCCCTAACCTGTACTTATGACAGCTATTCCTATGCCCCAAGTGCAAGACCTTGCACTTCTCCACATTGAACGCCATCCTGTTGTCTCCTGCCCACTTCCATAGTCTGTCCAGATCCTTTTGGATCTGGTGTATCTGCTCCTCAGTTGTGGCCACTGCTCCAGTTTTAGTGTCGTCTGCGAATTTGATCAGCAGACTGTTCACCCCTTCTTCCATGTCGTTAATGAAAAGATTAAACAGGATCGGCCCCAGGACAGAGCCCTGGGGGACCCCGCTTGTCACTGGCTGCCATCCCGACGATTCCCCGCTAATGGTTACCTTCTGCTTTCGGTCAGTCAGCCATGCCCTAATCCACCGGACAGTGCTTTGGTGTATCCCAAAACTCCTCAGTTTCTCCACCAGGATATCATGGGGCACTTTGTCAAAGGCCTTGCTGAAATCCAGGTATACCACATCCACTGCATCCCCTCCATCTAGCCATCTTGAAACCTTGTCATAGAATTCCACAAGGTTTGTCTGGCAGGACCTGTTTCTGCGGAAGCCGTGTTGTGTGGCTGTCAGCCTCCCTTCCCTATCTAGCATCACTAGATCTCTCTCTATTATGAGCCTTTCCATTGTTTTTCCTACAATGGACGTAAGGCTAACCGGTCTATAATTCCCCATGTCCTTCCTACTACCCTTTTTGAAAATTGGGACCACCGATGCCACCCTCCAGTCCTCTGGAACTTCACCCGTTCTCCACGAGGCCTCAAAAATGGAGGCCAGCGGGCGTGAGAGAACCCCTGCCAACTCTCTAAGTACTCTCGGGTGTAACCCGTCAGGGCCTGGCGCCTTTGTAATGTCCAATGCCCTGAGGAGCCCCTCGACTTCAAGGGGGGTGACTCTAATCTCTGCCCCTAAGTCCCCAGCCTCATCCAATCTCCTATACGGATATCCCCCGTCCAGCTTTGGGGAGAACACAGAGGCAAAATAGTCATTTAGCATCTGTGCCTGTTCCCTCATGTCAGTCACTGGATCTCCTTCCTCCTTATTTAGTGGTCCCACCACTTGTCTCCCCTTCCTTTTCCTATTTACATGCTGGAAGAAGCCCTTTTTGTTGCTCTTGATATTCTTGGCAAGTCTCAGCTCATAATCAGCCTTAGCCTTGCGAAGAATCCTTCTGCAACGGGCCTCCTCCTCCCGGTATACCCTTTTGTCTATTTCCCCCAGTACCCATTTCCTATGGAGGTTCCTCTTTCGTCTAATCCCCCTAACCACCTCCTTTCGCATCCATGGCGGCACTCTCCTCCGCCTCCCCACCTTACTGACTAGAGGTATTGTCAGGGCTTGCGCCTGCAAAACCTCCCTTTTGAGTGCCATCCACCCCTCCTCAACTTGCTTACCTTCCAGTAACCTATCCCAGGAGACTTTCCCCAGCCTGGCCTTCAGTTGGCCAAAGTTGGCCCTCTTGAAGTCCCAGCTTCTAGTGCTCGCCCTGCTGCACGGCCCCAGTCCTCTGATCTCAAAGCAAAGGATGGAGTGATCACTCGCATCCAGAGCTCCCCTAATCTGTACTTCATCTATCAGCTCCTCCCTATTGGTCAAGACCAAGTCCAGGATGTTTCCCCCCCTTGTCGCCTCTCGGACCCTCTGTGTGAAAAACCCACCCTCTAGAGCTTCTAGGAAGCGACGTGACCTGGCTGTCACCGCCGAGTGAGTCTCCCAAGTAATATCCGGGAGATTGAAATCTCCCATAATTACTGTGTCTCTCCCCCGAGATATCCTTAGAATCTGGCCTGTCAGGACATCATCCAGGGTCTCAAGTTGACCTGGAGGGCGATAACATACCCCCACTGTCAGGTCTCTTTCTCTGTCAAAACCCCTAAGTTTCACCCAGACTGCCTCTACCGAATCCCCATCTGTGCTGCACTCTATCTCACTGCATCCTATCCCTTCCCTGACATATAAAGCCACACCCCCACCTCTCTTTCCCTTCCTGTCCTTTCTAAAAAGGTGATACCCTTCTATGTTCACATTCCAGACTTGCCTTTCATCCCACCAAGTTTCTGTGATTCCCACCAGATCTTATCCTCCTATTCCCAGGAGAGCTTCAAGCTCTTCCTGCTTATTACCCATGCTCCTAGCATTGGTGTACATGCACCTCAACTCCTTCCCACTGCTTCCTTTCCTTGGAGTGCCCAGCATCCTCCTTCCTCCCATCCTCCCTGGTACCTGGCCCCTCTCTGTAGAAGTCCTGTCAGTCCCTGCAGTATCTCTAAAGCCCTGCTCCCAGAGCCCCGATCCTCCCTGCACACTTGTCCAGTGCAGACACGTTACTGGGGGGCCTGAGCCCACCCCCCACTGGCTCAGTTTAAAGTCTTCCGGATGACTTATGCTATAGACAAAGTCAGAACAGTTTCTTTGAGCTTTTGGTGATGCAAACTTATCAATTATTTATATCTACTCTTCCACTCCTATTGGCCATGCTCAATGACTTCAAGGAGCATCCTCCAAGGGTCACACAGTAAGCTGGCATAGATGCCATCTCCCCAGCTACTCTTCTCACAATTGGCCAAACCAATTGCCAATTTTGGAGCAGGACAGGAATGGGTGTGATTGCAGGGTGGGAGCATGTCTACCCCGGAAGCCTTGTGGAACTGGATTGGAGCTGCAACAAACCAGAGATTTGACTGTCTGCCCATAGCCAGCGCTTTTCCTTAGAGAAAGGGTACTTCAGGCTAGCAATGGAGCAGGGAACAAGAATCTAGAAATATCTGGCTGGGATGTGAAAACTTCACCTTCTAGTGACTGAAAGCAGAATCTGGGCATCCAGATTCCTTATGGATCCTGAGTCCTTTCAGGATTGTACGGATTGTCCTGTTTCTGCGAGGAGCACTGCAGTCTTAGGCAAACCAAAGGGTACTATGCACATTAATATATTTTTGCTTGCTCATTCAAGTTTCCCATTTTAGCAAGGAGCAATTCTGAATGGCTTCCTTCCTGTACATTATCATGCAGATAACAATATCTGACCCAATGCAGTGACTTGCAAAGTAGGATTATAACTGAAACCATATTAATAAAATCCAGTTCTTAAAACCTCGCTTACAGGCATGCTTTCATTAACATTTTTGAAGTCTGCAGCCCATTCAATGATTCATATACTTCCTGAAAAAAACCCCACAGCTCTTAATGAAACCCAGCTGTCAGTCTCCCTTTTGCTTTCCTACCCATCACCCCGTCCCCAGTCTTGGGTATCTGTGCCTGTTCTTTGACTCCCAAGACACAAGGACAGATGAAAACCAATAAAAGATGTACGACGATATCTGCTGAGAAGCTCAGCTCAAGCCTCCGCTGCAGGTTCATGTTAACGAACTTGCCTTCCTACAGGAGTATTCTCAATAATATTTCCATGCATAACTTCCCGTGCAAGATTCTACAAGTAGTCTTTATTTTATTCCCCTGTTTCACACGGATTGTGTGAAATTCAGTGGCAGTAATAATCAGATTTTTCCCTTGCTTTGATTTTTTTTCCATTGTGAGGATAGAGTAGGCTGAATGCTGTTATAGTAATTCCCAAAGTGGAATTAAGGGGCTTAATGTACGACAATTCAGTTCTAACCAGGTTCGTGCATGATTAAGAGTGTTAACAGTAACCTGGCCTGGAATTGGGGTGCTTTCTGAGAAAGGGGTGCAGATTTGATTTTATAACACAAAGATACATATAAGCAACATTTTCTACCAGGATTTATCTGAATTTTCCCTGCAGGTACAATGTTCCTGTCCTCCCAGAGGCACCTGGAAGGTCCAGCCGCAAGGAGCAGATGGGCAAAGGCAACTGTATCTCAAGGACAATCTATAATTCACGCCACAAATAGGAAGGGTCTCTGCCAAGGCTTCAGTACACAGGTCTCATGGGCTCGACCCAGAGGAAAGGTTCTTCATCTCTGACATTGACAGGATCAGGTTAAATCCTGGCAACTCTACTTGAAACAGTGTTTTCCTCCAGGGTGGGAAAGGCCCCATCTGAGTTCTGGATCGGGACATCTGAATGAGTCCAGCCACCTTCCTCAGTGGAGGCCCCGATGAGCTCAGTGGGACACAGCCGCCCTTTCCTGTTTCGAAGAGGAGCACTGGAGGATGCAAAGAAGCTGCTTGGAGACTGGGATAAGGATGTGGCTTCTTAGAAAAATGCAAAAGAATAATTGATCCTGGAGAACTAATAGCTGCACTATTCCAGTATGAAAACACACATGGATGTGTCACCAGTGAAGTTGCCTCCCTGAGTACATTATTTGAAAATTTGAAGGTACCAATCCAAGGATTTGGTGAGTGTATGGGCCATTTAACACCATAAACATTCTCAATGCATCACAATTATGGACACACCTGTGCTAAGGAACTTTCTGCTGCTCCACTGTGAGAATTCAATAGCCCTCAACGTTTCTCATTTCTTCCCTGTGGTGAGATAGTTTAGTACTTCCACATCAGACTGCAATATAAAACACTTGGGGTCAGTAGTTCATCCCCGCTGAAAGCCTCCCACTTTTAAGCAGTGCCCGCAAGGCGTTCGCGCAGCTCTTTACTTATCCGTGTCTTTTCCTTGGTTTCTCTGCAGCTGCTTTTGCACAACCAAAGAACTGGCAGCAAATAAGTGGCAAAGATGCTGTTGATCGTCTCCGCTTATGAGAATACTCAAGGCATGAAATATCAGGGGAAAGCTCGTAGGAGGGAATGAAGTAGTGAATGCCACAGATGCTTTGAGGATGAAGTTACAGGAAGTTTCTGAGATGCGGCGAACGATCGTTTCCCTGTGCAGTTGTTGGAAACTAAAGATTCTCAGCGGTGATGATTCCTCATGAGGATCTGGCTTTCCTCAGGGCCTGGCTCTCTTAGACGACCCATCTGCTATCGGACACAGTCAATAGGTTTACCAAAATGTCTGCATGCTTGTACATTCCATGGTGCCACCTCCTTCTGTCTAAGGGACAGCCATAGTCCAGACCTGAGAAGGTGACACCATGCTTAGCTTTCTGTGTTGGCTCTGGGAGCATGATAAACCTGCCTTTGTTAGTCGCTTGGGATTACAAAAATGAGGAGGCGAGGAACCAACTGTCCTGTGATACGCTGCCATGAGCTTATGGTTTGATGGGTGTAGCTCTGTTCTGTATGAACACAACAACTTCTGCAATAATAGCCCTTTATTTCATCCCAGCTTCAGTCTTGTTAACATGTTCTAGGATCGTAACTGGAAGGGAGCAGATCAATCTGTTTGCAGAGATATTTGTCTGCAGGGAGAGAAACAGCCTTGATTCTTATCCTGGGTACCTGACTCTCTCAGGGGCTGAATTAGAAAGGGAACTGCTCATTCAATTAGCATTAAAAAAGCAGATCATAGCTGCGGAATTCTCAAACTGAATCAGAAGTAGGGAGTAAGGGGTGCGAAACCTTTTTCCCCAGTGTGGTTCTGATCCAGATTCCCTGCCCCTGAGTTTGAGGAGAACATACCTGCATCAAATATAGACTGGGCGTTCCTTTCCAATGAATGCAGCGGCCACGATCTGGCCGAGGATCACAACAAGCGCTAGGTATTTCAGGCTCCTCAATTCCTCCGCTGGGGTCTCTGTTTGGGAGTCCAGCAGGGGGTTTTCTACGGAAAAGGAATATGCATGTGGAATTGCTAATATGGGAGTGTTACACCGGCTAGTTTGGTTCCAAGGGAGTTCTAAGGTCAGAGTCTGTTCTGATCGGTGGAAGTACGTTCCTGGGCAAGCAGAATTGGTAGCTTGCACCCTTGCCCATGCCATTGAACTATTGTGCATGCTGTCCCTTCAGAAGAGTAAGGCCTCCTGATCAAAGGGCAGGGAACAAAAAGAGCAGAATGGGATCCAGGGTGTTTGATAACGGGGGGCAGGCTGTCTCCACTCAGACCTCTTTTTGTTTTGTTTGGCATAATGGCATTCTAATAATCAAGAGGAAAGCAAATGGTTACTTGGAGAAGCAGGTGTGGAGTTGAACATTCTGACATAGAAGGCATCATTAGCAATGCTAACTCCTTGTTAGCATGCAGCTTACCACAGAAGCATTCATGAGGAGAATAACTATTGCCCAGACAGTCTTGCAAACAAGAACAAAAAATCATTTATGAATGTGTGTGACCAAGCAAATAAATAGGTTGTGAACATGGGCGAGTAACAAAGTAGGTGGAGCATAGCAAATAGGTAGCAAGAACATTTTCCCACCTTACAGCCAGGCCTCATAAAAGTAGGTGTTCTCAGAATGTTTTTATGACCAATGTTCTTTGTATTTGATATTTCTGAAGAGTTCTGAAGTGGAATTAAAGACTAAAAAGGGTCTTTTGTAGATTCAAAAGTATAATTAATTCCTGGCTGGTGGGAAAACTCTACAACTACTGAAAGAACTTTAGAGAAAATGTCTTCTAAATGTTGGTGGATAATGAGAAAAATACAATGTATTGATATAATTTTAAAAAGTGTCGCATTTTGTGGGTGGATTCACAATCCATTTAAAATGGAAAATTTGGATTTAAGCACTTGATCATTCCAGTCCAGAAACGTATGTACAGCGGCTGAATTAGCAAGTCTTTATTTCTATGTATGTATGTATGTATTTAGTTATTTATGGCTTTTATAAAACGTTCAATTAGCAGAAAGCTCTCAGAATGGTGTGCGGCACATTAAAGCAATCTAAAAATTTAATATACACACAATATATTAACAGGGCAGTTAACATTCATTGGAACATAACATCCACCAACAATAGCAATAAATAGTAATAAGAATATATAATACAAGAATAAAACCAAATCACAGAATGCCAGAAACCATACCGTTAAAAACCAATGTAAAATTGAATTGCATTATTTAATAATTAAAATGTCAAGAAAATGAAGTTTTTAACCTGGTACTGAAATATATGCAGAATTGGTGCCACCTCCCTAGGAAGCTGATTCCATAATCTGGTTCTCACAGCTGAGAAGGTCTTTCCCTTCACGTCCCCCTTCCTTCTTGTAAACGTGGCTCCTGGAGAAGGACCTCCGTAGATGACCTTGGGGTCTGGGTATGGATTATCTAAACTGTCCCCAGTTCAGCTTTCAACCTGGATACAAGAACAAATCAGCATTGGTAGCTCAGCCTGATTGTCTTTAATGGAAGAGGGGCAGGAGAAGGCAACTTCTCCTTGCTCTCCCATTGCTTTTTGATACCACCAACTATGATGTCCTCCTGGATTGATTACTTGGGCTGGACTTTGAAGGCACTGTGTTGCATGCATTCTGTTCTTACCTGCAGGGCTGATTTGAAAGAGTAATTGTGCGGGACCATTCCTTGGCTCTTGGCAACTGAAGTTGACCCTAAATGTTCCCCAGTATCTATACAATGTTGCTGGTCCTTAGGGGATATGGAACCAGATGCCATCACTGGCATCGTGCTGACATGAGAAAGCACTTCTCCTTGTGGCAGCTGGACTGGGAAGGCTGCGTAAGTCCTGGACTGGGGTCTAGGATCAGTGATAGGCTGGATGAGGGCCAATAAGCTGAAGGTGAATTATGGCAAGATAGGAGCCCAGTGGGTGAATGCTTCCCAAGTTCCGTAGGCAAAGTTATTGGGGTTTATCTCCTTTGAAGGATTTATTTATTTATTTAGGATATTTGTATGCTGTCCTTTGCAAGTGCCTCAGGACGGCTTACACAAATAAAATACAAATATCTGACATAACATAAATTAATTAATGACCTGCTCGGGCTGCAAGTAAAATATGATGATAAAATTCAATATTAAAACTTATTAAAATATTGATTAAAGAAAAAGGTCTTAACCTGGCGCTGAAAAACATATAAAGACAGCACCAGGCAGACCTCTCTGGGGAGCACATTCCATAGACGGGGCACCACCGCAGAGAAGGCCCTCCTCTGGGTACTCTGTTTCCTAATATCTTTCACAGAGGGTGCTCGGAGGAGGGCTTCCTCTGCCGATCTTAGGGGGAGGGAGGGCAAATAGGGAAGAAGGCGTTTCTTTAGGTATCCAGCTCCCAAGCCATTTAGGTAATGACCAGGTAATAACCAGCACCTTGAACTGAGCCCGGACTTCGATGGGAAGCCAGTGGAGCTGATAGAAGATCAGGGTTACAGGCCAAGGGTTCTCCTAGATCCATCATTGTTGCTGAAGTTCAGGTGTCCACCAAATTCAACTACCTTGATGAGTTCAGCAGCAGTGACCTCTCCTGGATAGGGACAGCTGGACCACTGTAGTCCAGGTGCAAGTAACCTCAAGATGAGATTACTGCAATGCACTTCCTGTGAGACTGCCCTTATGGTTGGTCTGGAAGCTGTAGCTGGGGTAGAATACAGCAGTTTTCATTTTGGGAGTTAATGTGGCATGGGCACGCATGCGTGGACACAGACACACTGACATTTTGTTGACAGTCATATACATATGGCGTTATGGTTTCGTTCCAAGTTCATTCTTTATCTTGTAGCAAAAAGTGAATGTACGTAATTGTGGGAAAAAAATCTAAACTTACAATTGAACACATGGTTAGCGTGGCTATGTGTCCTACTTTGTAGAGGACAATCCTCTACTTTGAGGGCATCCTTTACCTGAAATGTAGTTTTTCTACAAAAAGTGGGGGAAGGAATTAATATGGATGACTTAGTTAAAGTGTAAGTTATGGGAACTCTGGGGGAAAGTGACCACAACATACTTGAGTTCTTGATTTTAAAGGAAGCAAAATGGAACATAGCCATGCATGTACCCTGGATTTTGGGAAAAGTGATTTTGCTAAACTCAGGCCAATTATAAGTAAGGTCCTGTGGCAAGGGACTTGAGGAAAAAAGAAGTCCAAGATGAAGGGTGTTTTTAAGAAAGGAAATTCAAAAGGCACAATTACAGATGATTCCAACGAAAGCAAAAGATACTGGACAACAGAAGAAACCAATGTGGCTTCACAAAGAACTTTTGTGCTAAAACAGCTAAAAGGTGCAGACAAACTGTAAAGAGTTCAGAGGAGGGCAACAAGGATGATCTAGGGATGAAAACAAAGCCCTGTGAGGAGAGATTGAAAGAAATGGCATCTTTAGCCTGGAGAAGAGAAGACTGAAGGGAGGAATGAAAATGATGTGCAAGTACTTGAAAGGCTGTCACAAAAAAGAGGACTGGATCTCTTCCCGATCTTCTCAGAGTGCAGGAACAACAGACTCAAGTTGGAGGAAGCCAGGCTCCAGCTGGACATCAGGAAGAACTTCCGGACTGCTGGAGCAGTACAACAATGGAACCCATGACCTGGAGGCCTCCAAGATGCAGTTGGCAGGATGCGCTGGCCTGCAGTCCTGCTTTGCACAGGGGACTGGAATCAGTGGCCTCATGGGCCCCTTTCAGCTCTACTATTCTATGCCTCTATGCTTCTAAGTCCAGTTTAAATACAAAGAACTGCAAGAAGGGGAAGCAATTAACAATTATTAATAACTGGATGGCACACTGAGCAGGCAGGCACACAAGGGCGCCTGATCACGGATTTCTCCATGACGGTGAGATGCACTGTATTCCTATTCAATTATGGTAATTATTTCCAAGCAGATCAGCATATGGAACCTTGATGCAAATCCCCATCGTCTCTGTTTTGGCGATTTGCAAGCAGTCAGCCCTGCCAGGCCCTGCATCACTTCCCACTGCTAATTACTGTAGCACAAGATAAATCAGAGACAGTGAAGAAAATGAGGCCATAAACAGGGGTAGAGAACATGTGGCCCTCCAGATGTTGCTGGACCGCAGTTCCCATCATTCCTCACCCTGAGCTATTCTACCTAGAGGCTGATGGAGTTGCAGTCCAAAAGCATCTGCTGGGCTGCATATTCTCCCCGCTGCTCAGTTCTTGCTGAGGTTTCTAGCACAGTCTTCCCTGACCCCTGAATTTTTCCCTCTGGAGGGAACACTATTTTATGGAAGAAAATTTTCTAGTGCAGATTTCTAAGCCATCGTCTGAAGTGGTTTGGACCAGAGGAGAGATTTGGAAGCCTGGAAAAGAACCTGAAAGAAGAGGGGCTTCTTCTGATTTTTTTTTCTATGCATCTTTGGAAATTTGGGGAGGGGAGAAATTTCCCCAAATTTTTCTTGACTCTCCCTCAAAGTTCTGTCCAGCTGCCACGTGTCTAGTCCATCTCCTTATGGAGAACAAAGCTGTGGATGGGAACGTGTGAGGAATCCACCAGGTTTCCTGGGCTCAGCTACCCAGAGTCCAGTTTGCTACAGCCGTGAATCCAAGTTCCTCCCAGTCTTCGGGTGGAGCCCAGCACAGATGCTGTGCAAATCTCGTCCTCATTCTGGGTCATGCACATCAGCTTTTGTTTGTGCTGCATGTGGTGGTCCCACACCCACTTTTTCTGCAAGTGCTCATGGATTTCCGCTCAGCTTGTCTTCCTTTCTAAGCCAGGGCTGAGCATGAGAGGAAATGCACACATGCTAGAGGAACAGATTCCGAGGAGCTTCAATCCGACACTATTTGTAGATAGTTTCAGCCCTCATGACAAGCATAACAGTGCTCTGAGGAAAGTTTGTCCACAGCTGCTGATCTGATAGCAGTGATGAACTGTTTTCTCTCTTCTCTGATGATTATCTTTATCAAATGAGAATAGTGCTTGGAGCAAACTGGAAGTAGCTTGGTTAGAGAATGGAAAATTGTATTCCAGCCCCTGTTGGCTAATACTTGTTTGCAACGTATGTCTACAGTAGGAGTTTCACTTGAAACAAGGATTTAAGGCAGGACTAGTTGGATGGCTTGGAAAGAATATTATTTGGCTGAAATCTGTACACCTCACTGTCTAAACCTATATGTGTAGCCCTGACTAAATTTCTGTTTTCAAAGAAATCCTTACCTTTGACAGCTGTCAAAAACAAATGTTTGCAAAATGGATTGTGTGTACCTGTCTGCCTTCCCAAGCACTTGGAAATGGGTAGAAAAGTTGGGGGCACAGGGAATGATGGAACTCATTGGGAAGTTCTGCACCGTTTTATGAGCAACTGTTATATGTTGCTTTGGTTTTACTTGACAACTTGCCTTTTGACAGCTGTCACATCAAAGTAGATTTTTAAGAAAGGATTTTGAGCCTTTCTGGGCCAATATACTGGGTGAGTAGCTGCTGCACTTTGATAGCAAGTAACCCTTAAGACATTGTCCAAGCAAGGCTTCCCATTCTTAGACCCACAGAACTGTTCACCTGTGCAGTTGCACACAAACAGCTAAATTAATTTTTTTTAATTATGAACAATGTATATTTTCAGTGCAGAATTTTTTTAAAATGGTGACCAGTCAATGGCAACCTTTGATGCTCCTCTTGGGCAGTTTGGAACAGCTGTCACTAGTGGTCAATTTGGAGATTGCACTTTGCGTTCTCAGGAAAAAAGAAGAAAATGAAAAAAGAAGTTGTGTCAAGTGAAAAAGGGTGTGCAATTAAAGCAGGGAGGGAAGACAAGATGGATTCAGCTGCCAAGTCCCCTGAGAGATCCAAGGGGCAAGAGGGGGAGAATAACTCAAGGTGTGTTGATGGTTTGATACACCAGCCAAACAACTGTGGCTAAATGCCAGGCTAGGCTAGCATGGTGTGCAAACCCTCAGTCTATAGAACAAATAGGTGGCATTAAAGCCTTAAAAATTTTACCTGCAGCCTGAAGCGATACTGTTAAAAATGTTTTGTTCCTAGATTCTGTTGATTGCATAAGCTAGCCCTCAAATACCATTGCCTAAGGAAATGGCTTTGGATGCTGGGAAAAAGTTTTCTGTTTCTCACATTAAAAGGCCTAGAAATTAACTTGAAACATCCTTAGTTTCCTCATGTCCTTCCGAATGCAGACTTTGTTCCTTTCCCTACATCTGTTTCCTCCCAATCCCCTTGCTGTCATAACCCCTCTTTGGAAAACAATCTGAAAACACACAAAGAAAGAAACAACTTGAATGGCAGACACTTTCCCTTTCTCTGGGGAAAGCAAGAAACTTGCAGTGTGTTGGATTTGTTGTTGGTTTTCCTGAGGGGACAGTATTGTCTCTAGGCACAAATTAATGCTACAAGTGGAAGATACAGCTCAGCTGTTTATAAACTAATATGCAGAAATTATGATAAAATAAAACTCATTCTGAAATTCTGCAGTAACTATGACAACCGCATTCGGGGTATTCTGCTGGAAGCACAAAGGGGCTCCTTAGCAGGAGGAAGTAAATAGTACATATTATTGATTTATGAAGCTTCCAAACAGTGAAAATTGGTTAATATAGTTTTTGTCATGAAGTATTTTTGTTCAACCTTCATTTTGATTGATAAAGTTACAGTCTATTTAAATGGTATCAGCCAGATAGAAGTGAATTCTGCATTTAGTTTGAATCATTATCAGTCTTTGTCATAGTCTCCATTTTCCCCTCAAGAGGCCTTCAAGCATAGTCTTGGTTAGCACTGTTGTTTTGACACTTGGTCTGGGAAATCAGAGTAATTGAACTGCTACTCCAAATATATACTTTGCCTCTCTCTCTTTCTGCCTGTTGGGGCCCTTGAGTTGCAGAGAGAGTTTAGTTGGTGCGTCATGTCTGTGTGAGCTGCTTAGCAAGGCACTAGCATGGGTATTGTCAGGATTACGCTGCAAAAAAGCTACCAATTTTAAGAACATTGGCCAGGATCCATTTGCTTTAGCAATAGCAACTGTTAGAAACACAAGACTATTTGTTCTTACCTAGCAGTAGAGCAAAATTATTGAAGACTTTGGCATGCACACTTAGAAGCCCAAGAGCAAATTCTATTCATCCATCAGTCTGTCCATCAGTTTTGTCCATCAGTCCGTCCATCCATCCATCCATCCATCCCTGGATATACAAAATTGGAATGAAACCGGGGGAGTAAGCATCAATGCAATGTCCCCATAACAGTTTTTATTTATCAATTTTGTATGACGTTGGTACAATTAGCCAGGAAGTCTAAAGTGCTAATGCAGAGTAGTTTGGCTACCTAAGATTGCTAGCTCTTTTAGTGCACGCTCGTGCGCTATCCACAGTGCACCACAGAGGGAGAGTGAACTTTGCACGCACAAAGCAGCTAGCACTAGTCTGCAGGAGTGTTGGCCGCTTCCCGGGTCTTTCTCCACTGCTGCTGTAGATCCGACATGGGCTGGTCTTCTCACCTCCACACAGGCCTTTAGCTCCTTACCTACGTGGGTACCCATTTATCTACTCCCACTTTTACATGCTTTTGAACTGCTGGCTGGGCAAACGCTGGGACAAGGCAGTGGGTGGTCAGCCCACCACACAGATTCGAACTGTTGGCATTCTGATCAGCAAGTTCAGCAGCTCAGTGGCCACGCCACCTCGCGTCCCTCCCGTAACAGTTGTTGTTTTTATTTATTTATTTATTTTACAAATTTGTATGCCGCCCCCTCGCACTTAAGCCTCGGGGCGGCTGACAGCATATAAAAATACAAATTTGAATACTATATAAACACAGTACAATTTAAAAACAAAATACAATTTAAAAACTTTTATTTAAAACTTGTGTTAAAACTTGTGTTTTAGGACTACTTGCCCTTTAGAGCTTGGCTTTCCCCACCTCCAAGCACCTGGTAGGCACCTGGAGGTGGTTTTGGTCCTGGAAGTGTAGCTTTTCTCAGTGGCTCCCATATCTGTTTGCCAGAGGGCACCAGACCCAACTCGTCACATAGTTTTCCTGTAAAATCTTCAAATTCTTCAAGAACATCCTGTTCTTGGAAAGCCTGACTGAACAAAACATACTGGGTCCAGAAAAGGAAGTCAGAACTGGATGTTGCCCATCTCCCTCCTTATTCTTGCTGACTTTGCATAGGCCCCATTAACTGTTCGGATAAATCGCTAACGTTTCACAGGGAAAAAACAGTGCAGGGTAAAAAATGCCCCCTTTCACCATCCCATTTACAGGAGGAGACCCCGGAGGAGCATTTGCATTGGTTTCTTAATGGGCGAAGCCAAAGGCATTCTCCTTTTTGTGAGGAGGGGATTCCAACAGCACTGGGAGTGAGAGTGCCAAATACCTGGGAGGCACTAAGCCAGGGCCATTGTGCTCATTAAATAGGATCGAAGCTCAACTTGGGGGGGAAAAGCAATTCTTCCATTAACCCCACCACACCTCAACATACACACTTTAAACGTTTTGCTACCTCTGTGTTAATTGAGTCATTCAGTCGCCACTTGGAGAGATGGGAGATATAATGGGAGAATTCCATGACCCATATTTTGTGCCAGATGCTACCAGAAGAGAGAAGTGGAGTACATCCGGATCCTGATTGCAATCCCAGGAATTCTAGCTCCAGCCCAAAGTCCTTATTCAAATACTTTCATCATAATTCTCAGCCCAAATTATGCCACTCCAGGGCTTGTCTTGGGTTCTATGGATGAGCAACAGCTATGAGTAAGTCCCACTGAATTCATTTTGACAGATGTGTTTACAATTATACTATAAAGGAGCAGACCTGTGCCAGTGTAGACAACGAATAGGCTATGCTATCTATCTATCTATCTATCTATCTATCTATCTATCTATCTATCTATCTAATGTTTTTATATGCCGTCCCAATAGTAAAAGTCCCTGGATGGCTTAAAAATGGGGTTAGAGGCCTTTTTCTGCAGCATAGCATCACTTCATAATCAAAAACCAAGTGACTGTGTTTTGAGAAGAAATGGCTACGCTCCTGCTCAAAGGCAATTGTCTTTGTTCAAAGTCTTCTTCTATTGATCACAATTATTGCAGACAAATAGCTGGAAGTGAGGCTCCTGAACTGGCATTTAATTAAAGTGATGATTTATTCTAATTGTTTAGTAAACATATCACATTCCAGCATGCAAATAGCATCAACTGATGAAGGATAAAGGGAAGGCTGAGAAGAGGTGTTGGGTTTTTTTTCCAAGGAACCAAGGAACAAACCATGCAAAGAAAGACAATAATTAAATTTGGTTTCCAATGTATTGTTATGGCTGAAGCTATTCAAATTAAGTTGATGGCTAAGTGGCTTGATGCTTACTAACCAGAAAATGAATTTCGTTGAATAACATGTTGCCTTAATGTCAAAAGTGCTGATTTTTTCCACTTTTCCTTTTTTGTAATTACTTAGAAAATGTCAACTGATGTTTTTGTGCTCTCTGCTTATAAAGTATATCTGGACATGAAAGCACAGCCCATTGCCATGTGGACGACTTCACAGCGATAATCAGAAGCGGCCATGTTTGGGTAAACATGCCAAAAACATGCATCTCTGTGTGAGAGAATAAGATGGACACGCACAATAGCTTGAGTATCTCACAGTGATACATTAAACCTCCTGGAAGCTTGGAGAGACGATGATTTGCACCCAGGAAATGAAGGTGGTGGGTGGGGAAAAGCCCTGCTTGAGGGCCTTATCGGTGGTCAGAAAGAGACAGTCAATCTGAGTTCCTCTTACGAGAAAATAAACTGTGCGAAACCTGGCCATGAATTTTGTCTGTCACATCTGTTCTAGCTCCTAGACTGTACTATCACTATCAGTAAGGGAAATCTTTTACATGTCTTCAACATGAGAAAAGTTTGATTCTTGCTTGCCTTCCAGATGACAGTTTGTGTTAATTCCTAATTTAGTTCAGTCAGGTTGTCAGTCTTATTACCCACACAGGACTCTTGCAAGAATGAAGGGTTTCAAGTATACTTGCGAACAATGATTCAACCATCCTTCCCATCATCCAAAATAAATTTTGTCTCACCTGTAAGGAGTGATAATGATATTTCTTTCACTTGCAAGAAAGACCTTGGTAACTCTTGTGTCTGGGATTCCTGAGTTATGGTTCTCTCACCTTCATGACAGAAACGTAATAACCATGTGTCACTGCTGAGATGTTCAGCAGCTGCTGAGGAGCGAGATATACAGTGGCACCTGCAAATAGCCTGCAAGTCTTGAAATATTGGATCTGAGTTAGGCTTCATACCTAGGTCACCGTATAAGGTGATAAAGAAGTGATAAATTTCTCCCATGTTAAACTTTGCATGTACTTCTCAATTATACAAGGCATCTCATCTCAGTTCTTCAATGGATATAAGCAGTGTGATAAAAACTTATATTATTTAATTATTTGCTACATTTATATGCAGTTCCTTGCAGATTCTTGAGCAGTGAACAATAAAAAGATTTTAAACACCTGCATTCAAATAGAATTTCAAGAAAAGTCAGTCAAGGAAAGCTTTTGGAATAATGTTTTTTGCAGGCAAATAAAAGACACAATGTTGTTACCTGCTCGGACTTCCAGAGGCAGCGCGTTCCACAGAAGGGACCTTCCACACTGAAAGTTCTTCTCCGGATAGAATCCTGTTGGGCCTAGCTCCATGCAGAGCATCAGCAATCTGTGTCACTGCTAACTTTAGTGCCGAAGCAGAAAGAACTCTCTTGAGAGTCCTGGTCCCAATTTGTTTAGGGCTTTGTATGCTAGGGCCAAAACCTTAGGCTGTGCCCGGTAGCAAATAGGCAATGGAACTGCATACTGAAAAGCAGCAGCATTCAGCTTCAGTGTTCCGTATCAGCTGCAGCTTCCAGACCTTCTAAGCACAGCCTTACCTGTCAGATTGCAATCATATGCACACTTACTTGCTGGTTAGACCTGTGCAAGACGGCAGTGTAGACAAGCCTGTAGGCAGCCTGAAAGTTCGCGGGGAGGGGTGCCAGCAAAGCCAGGGTGCAGTTCATCTGGCTTTAGGCATTTGGAATACAAAACAGTGACCTTGCACTTAATTATGTTTGCAAAACCTTGAGGGAGGGCACAGATAAAACGGGCCCAGGCATCTTCCCCCCATCCTTGGCTGCAGGCCTGCTTGGTGCTATGCTCCGTCTGCCACTTCACATGCAACTCTGGGATGGTTGAACGATTGAGAACATGCTTGAGGTCAAGTATGTTTTCCTAGTACATTGTTAAACAAAAGAACAAAGACCCTTTTCACATTTAAATTAGTGCAAAGGCCATTGCAAAGGAAATGGATAGCAAGGTGGGACAGAACCCATCAGTGACGTGCAAAATAATGAAGACCTTTTCATGCTCTCACGCTTCTTCTTCGTCCTTCAGGGTTTCTTTTTAACGTTCTTGTATTTAAACCTGGAAATGTACCTTGTTAAAGGCTGAAATCAACATTTTGTGTCACGATGGTTGTTTATTAGCATTGGAATATCAGGTGCCATTAGAATAGCAGGCATGATAGAATGACAATGGAAGAAGAGCTCTTTGATGGAAGGAGAGCTCTCTTCCAATGCCAACTTTCTTCTCCCTGCCTCTCAAGGTATCAAATTATAATCGGAAGATACTAGAAAAGTAGTTGAAGTTGCTCATACTTAGAAACATAGAAACAGAGCGAGTCAGAAGGGGCCTCCTGCACCTCTAGTCTGACCATCGTCTCGAACCAGCTCCACTCATGACATGCCTACCATGTGCCTGCCCAGTGTATCCTTGAACACCCTCACCGATGGGGCCTCAACCACCTCCCGTGGAAGCCGATTCCACACCCTCGGGGTCCTAACCTTCAGGAAGCGCTTCCTGGCATCCAAATTGAACCGTAGCTCCCTGTCCTCCTTTGCAGGGGAGGACAGGTCTCTACCCATCTCCATGGGGCACTCCCTCATGTACCTATATGTTGCTAACAGATCCCCTTGGTCTCCTCTTGTACTGACTGAAAAGACCCAGTTCCACATGTATTTTTCCTGATTTGTATGCAGCAACTCTTCTTGGATGGTTTGGCACAAGCTAGAGCATAAGAGAAGCTGAGAAGCTGTTGTGGTACAAGCCAGTTTCAGTTGTATTTACACTGGTTTGCCTGACTTCATGTAGTAGTGATAATGGACATACAGTCTATTACCTTTGTGGGTATCTGAGGTGGAAAACTTGGACTTTGGCCTTGAGAGACAGTGGTTGGGCAGCATCACCTCTCAAGAGGTGACCAGTTGACCAACTGATCATGTGATAATCTACACACAAATGTTCAACAGTAGGTTGTTGTTCAAGAACTCTGGGTTGTTGATGAGACATGGGTTGTCATGTTACCTGAAGATAACAGCTGAGATGACACGCACTGGTGAACAATCCAGTTATCCAAGGACATCTCGGAGGCATCTGAGGCCCAGTACATACATGTACTAGGCACTTCCAGGGCAAAATCTCTTGAATGCACCAGGACTTGGACTCCTATGTCACAGCCATAGGATCAGGTGAGATATGCAGAGCACATCTGGCCTGGTTGTTCGGGATGAGTTCCAGTTAGAGCAGCTTGAGGATGTTGGCAAGGTGCTGGACAGGGTTCTGCAACCACATGTATCCTGGATCCTTGCCCTTCTTGGCCAATAAAAGTCAGGAGGGAACTGCTGGCAGGGCCCAGGAGGTGATGGTGTTTCTCTACAAGAAAGAGAGGCCCTTGGCCACCTGAAACAAGTGGAAGAAACCCTTCATGGACTCAGAAGAACCCAACAATTTTAGGTCAGTGGCAAACATTCCCTTCCTGGGCAAGGTTCTTGAGTGGGTGGTGGTCAACCATGCACTCTTGGATGAAACTGTTTATCTGGCTCCATTTCAGTCGAGGTTCAGGCCTGGTTTTGGCTCTATCTCTGCTTTCCATCTTCAGCTGATGAGGTTGTGGATGCGCTGACTTGGTACCTGGCCATGGCAATGAACTGTATGAATGCTAACACACTGAAGTTCAATTAGGACAAGACTGAGATGCTGTTGGTGGATGGTTCTTCTGACTGGATGGAGAAAATTTAACTGTTCCAGATGGGATTTCATGTCCCTTGAAAGAGCAGGTTCATAGCTTGGAGGTGCTTCTGGAGCTAACTTGGGCACTTGAGGCCCAGGTGGCTTCAGTGGCTCAGCATGCTTCCTGCCAGCTTTGGTAGGTTCCATGAAAGCAACTCTAAGAAGTTGATGGCTGGTTCTCCACCAGTGAGAGGCTGGGTGGCTGTGGACAGAGCCTTTGCACAGCAACTACTGTTTGCTGAAGCTGGTCACTGCATCTTCTCAAATTTCATGAAAGAAGGGAGCAGGGAAAGGAAAGCTACCCAAGTAGAGAAAATATTGCTGTCAGATGCTGAGTGCTTTTGGACCACTCTGTAACCCCTATTGCATGTAGTCCAGCTAAGAAGACCTGGGGTGCTGAGGTCAATATTTGGGGCTCATGGTTTATCAGGACGGCTTCAACTAGCACCATTGCTCAGAAAAGGGGGGGAGGGAAACCTTGCATTCCCTGATGCTGATAGGAACAAATACTGCTTCAGAGACATGGGGAGGGAGTAGAGTCAGACCCAAACTATGCTTGTTTCTTTTCAAGAAGGGTTTTCTTGACTCCAGGCAGCTGTTCTAAGCTGCCATGCCTGTTTTGAACAACGCCTCAGGAGTCCAGTGACCCTTGCAGCTCCAGCTTTGTTTTGCATTTGCACAGCTCCACTGAATGTAATTAAAAGGCATCTGTGGCTGAAGAGAAAGTTGCAAAAATGTAAAATCTATAGACTCCACTGGAACATTAATTTTGTAATCAACCTTCCCATTCTGGCCTCTTTATCCATCCAGCTTTTTCTTAAAAGAAAATGGTAACAAGCCTTCCTCCTGCATCCAGGGCTGTTAATTGTCCCTTCGGCACTCCTGTGATTCCATTCAGAGATAGAACAATGGAGATAACACTTCCTTTCTTATTAGGAATATGAACTGTGGTCGTGGCAACTTGAATGCTGCTTTAGACTGCAAGCTATTCAGATGCTACCATGTCGTGATAATGAGGGGCCTAGCACTAGATTTAAAAAGCGTGACACACTCAAATAACTACACAATTGTTTTAAAAGGCTCTAGCTTGCTATTTCAGGAAACCAGCAAAACATTTCTGCAAGTAAAGGACAATATTTTAGGTTTCAAGCCATCTAGCTGGATTATTTTTCTGCAATATTCAGCCAGAACCCAACTTTCTACCCAAGAAACTCTGTAAGATAGACAGGAGTTTGAAAATTATGTGATAGAAAAATAAATTGTATCTCATACATTCTCCTGCTAAATCTTACAGCCAAATTTCACCAGATGGCAGTGACATCTGTCAAGATCCAATGTTCACCTGTCCTTTGTTAGATATTTTACTGGACTTTCATTCATAATGATGTGCTATAATTGAATTCTAATAGTGAAGGACATTCTGTATAGGAAACCGTCAAATGAAATGTCACCAAATGCTAAAGGAGGTAAGGAATCTTTACACATACATACAAAATGCATGTGACAGATCAGAATCATAATTTTATCTCTTCAAACTGCATTTTGGGATATTGATTTGGACTTTTGTTAACCCAGAAACAAACCAGAACTGAATGTTGGGGCAGGTTTCGGAGGCCTGGAAATACATGGTCTAAAGATAGGAGCTGAACACCCTTCATGCTACAGGGCACAATGAGCAGAATTTCGGAATCATTAAAACTCTCTTTTGATGGGCTTCCCAAGTGATTTATGCTCTTGTCTATCTCAAGTGCATTTGTAAATAGAAATCTGAGATACCATGAGGATGACAGGAACTGGCAATTTCAAGAATGTAACATATGGCTTGTCTACTAGGGATCAAGAAGGAACTTGTGCACCCCACATTTTGGAGCAAATTTTGCTTGATGACACTTCCCAGACCCCAAATTGGGCATTGGCTTAGACTCTCTCCCTCCCACCACCATTTTTTTCTCGACATGGAGAGAGTGAACTATGCCTGAACAGGAGAAGGGGGCTGCCCCATTACTACATGGTGGGAATTATCCTTACACCTTGCATGCTTCAATGGAGACACAACAGGTCAACATGTCCTGTCCTTTCAGGTGTATCTTCAGATCTTCTGAAGAGTGCTTCTCTAATATCGGCGGAGAATCAGTGTTGGCAGGGGTGTGTCACTCTTTAGAAGGCAGCCAATCCAGCAGAAGGGCCTTTCCCAAACTGGTGCCCTCCAGATGGTTTGAAGTACAACTCTCACCCATCCTTGCAGGGTCAGGAATTTTGGGATAAGTAGTTCAGAACATGTGGAGAACTCCAGGCTGGTGGAGGCCATAGTAGCCCATCAAGAGGCTAGCTGTGTTCACCTTACATAGCAAGCGGCCCTGCATGGGGACAATGGTTTGTAGGGTTTTTTTAAAATCATGATCTGCTTGGCAGACCATCAAGTGGTTTCTGGGTTTTTGTTTTCTTTTTGTGATTTCCATCCTCCCTTCTCAGTCCTTCCAGCAGCCACTTTGCCTGAAATTCGGTCCCAAGGTTCATTGCTCCCTGCCTATCCTGCCTGCCTGCTCCTCACTGGTCCACATAGAAGCAGCTAGATGACTGGAGCGGCTCCTGCAGAGAAACCTTAGAACAAACCGCTGCTCCTTGTTATACTTTCTAAAGACCAAACTTACCATGGTGAAATACCATGACTGGGTTCAGACAAGAGAATAGACCAACAACGATAAAAGACTGTCATGGTTTGGTGTGTTGTCTGAACCCAGCCATTGACACAGAGAGACCGGAGGCATTGCAACGTGTCTTCCACCCTTCAGTTCACCCTCTGGTTTAACTTATCCAGTCTCAAACTGTATCACTGCCCTTAAGCTGCTTTCCTTTGTTCCAGAAATACTTCCTGTATCCCCTCTCACACATAGGACTTAGCTGGCATGCTTGGCCAACACTCATCAATAAACACATTGGCTGTGACTGTTCCACACAGGCACCTGGGGTGGTGATGGGAACTCCTAGTGTTTTCCCAGGGCATGTGCATTTGCTTTTCTCCGGCTTTCTCCTAGTTCATATACAAGTACCTGAATCCATCCTCTCTAATTTTGCTCATCTTACTGAAATTTCCTAGGCTTCTTTCCAAATTTCATGGATGTTTCTACCCAGAAGGAACCAGTTTTAATGCTAGTACGGCATGCAAGGAGGGAACATGTTGGCGACATACAGGTATGTGGGGGGGTGTCACACGGAGCTGGGTAGAGACCTGTTCTCCCCTGCAGAGGAAAGCAGGACATGCCCCAATGGAGCAAAGCTCAGGGAACCAAGGGAAGTTTCCATTCAAATGCCAGGAAGCACTTCCTGACAGTCAGGACCCCGAGGGTGTGGAATGGGCTTCCACAGGAGGTGGTTGAGGCCCCATCAGGGAGGGTGTTCAGAGGTAGGCTGGACATGCACATGGTGGGCATGTCATGAGCAGAGCCGGCTGGAGCCGGAGGTCAGACCAGATGGCCCAGGAGGCCCCTTCTGACTCGCTCTGCTTCTATGTTTCTAACTTGTGGTACTCCAGTGGGGAGAGCGGCAACAGAAGCTTGCATGAGTCTTCCACCTCAGGTGGCCAGGGAGCTTGTACCTACTCTCCTGGAAATGATCATGAAAACAGCATAGAATAGAAGTAGAGTTGGAAGTGGCTTATCAGTCCCTCAGGTTCTGCACAGCTTCCACATGTGGTCGGTCACCTGTCTGGCTGCAGGCTGAGCCTTTCCAACGTAGCAAAGGCAACTTGAAATGCCGGCTCTGTGTATAGCGATGCAGGTGGGTAACGATGCTGACCTATTCCTCATCAAGATGATATATTTGGAGTATGGGTGCTGGGAAGCACTGCAGAAATGTTAAACATATGGTAGGGCTGACTATTATCAGAACAGCTGAAGAGTCTGCGGAAGCTGCCTGCAAAACTTCGTCTTTTAGAAACATTCCTTTCAGATGTTCTTCTTGAAGGCCAACTGCTTTCCCTCCCTGCACCTCAACTCTTTGCTTTGGGGAAATTTCAGGGCCATCTCGGATTCCAGGCTGCAGATAGTTTGGGCTCAGCAGTGGCTCAGTGCTTTTGCTGGCTTGGATTTGCAAAGTAGAAAAACTTCCAGAAGGGTTTGGATTACTGGAAAATCCAGTAAATGGGAAACCGTGGCTGGTGAGCTCTGCACAGATAACTGAATGGTGGCTGGATAGTGCAGGGCACCTGAAATGCAAAGCCATAAACTTCTCTGGTACCCTCACCCTAGAACGCTGGCTCTCATGGACTTGAAGTGGGTTGTTTTAAGCTCTGTCTCCCTGATTGCCATCTTGCCAAGTGCTTACCGAACCTTTGCATCACCAAATTATGTGATTTTTTTTAATGAAATACCAGTCTTCAACTGATTTAATCAGATGTAGGAATAACTTCACGCCAAAGACCCTGAGATGTGTTTCAGGAAACTGTAACCTCTTGCAAATCCTTATTTTCTGTGCTAGCAAATATAACATGGTGAAATTATTCCAGCTATTTCAAGTGGTTTTTTATGATTCATGATTAGAATTTCTTATTCTGATGCACATATTTAAATAACAGTCTTCCTTTCATTGCTTTCTTCACCTCCTTCCACCCCTCCTTTTTTCTTTTTCTCCTGCCCCCCCATATCTTTTTCTCCCCCTCCTTTGCTGTTCTCCCTTTCTTCCTCCTTCAGTTTGTGAACTTAGAGCACAATGAAATGATTATTTCACTATTTTCAAGGGGGAGCTTTTATATTTCTATTAAAAATGCAAGGTAATATTCTCTGTCTTCAAGAAGTCTTTTCTTTTAACAACAACAACAACCATCTGCAAATACTGTGTTTCTGTCTTAGATGTCACTTAAAACTACATCAAATCATTCCAAATGTGTCCAGACAATGCAAAGTTGCAAAGTGGTGAAGGTAATGGCTATTCAGTACAAGTCTGATAGCCCAAACTATCTGCAGCCTGGAATCCGAGATGGCCCTGAAATTTCCCCAAAGCAAAGAGTTGAGGTGAAGGGAGGGAAAGCATTTCAAAGACAATAAAGAGTCAGTGATGTTCTGAGACAGTTGTTGGGGAAACACACCTGTTCACAACATCTGCATCATTCATAATTGTATAAACACATATTGCATTCCCCAGTTCACTTTGTAGTTCTCTTTTGCTCAATTACAACCCTGTGCCCCCGATATAGGGCTGGTCCCAGGTTTGAGGGAACCCTTGGAAAGGTGCCTCTGGTGTCCCCACTTCTGTGTTAGTGACCTCTTCAGGCTTACCTAGAAGTAGTGGGTGGAAACAAGCCATGATGGCATCCCCCCTTGCATTCTCCCACAATGCCCCACATGCAACTCTTAGGTGCAATATGGGAAATTATAAAAAATCCAGGCTTATCCTCACAGCACTAAGAGTGTCTCAGAGCAAGTGGGCCTGCTTGAGCACGGAGGTTCTGACAGGTGTCCAAAGGTCCCACATAGTCAAACTGGGCCTGCCTCCAAGGACTAAAGCTAAAAGCCTTCCTCTTTCTCAATATGGCCATGCAAAGTAGTCAGTGTGAACAGCCGTGAAAATGGTCTTCAGAGCAGTCAGAATCTGTACTTTCAGGCTTTTCCAGACAGGGATTAAGAAAACTTCTTATTAAATAGGAATTTTGTACAAGGATGAGTTGGCTTGAAGACCAAATTCTAGTTAAGAAAAATGCATGCTTTCTCAGTGGGGAAACTGTGAATCAGATTTGAAATACTTCCACACACAAACACTTCAGCAATAACATTTAAAAAACAGAGCCAGCATGGCATCCACAGATATTTTCTGTTTGTTCTTTTAATCTTTCTCATGATTAAAGCTCAAGATTCTTTCCCCTAAATTGGAAATAGATACATTTTGTAAGCAACTGAAACAGTTCCCATGATATAAGCAAAGCAGTTCCTTTTGTATGGAATTAAGACAAGATGAAGCTTCTTTCAAAAGTGTTCTTTACTGGGCAGGTTCCTTTGCAGGTTCACCAGGGAGAGAAGGAAGGGACACGGTTGGAAGGCATCATAAAACAGTGGCAGATACAAGCAGAGTAAAATAGTTAACTAGTACTGTCAGGAAAATAAGGAAAAATGCTGTAAGTTTGGATTGATACCTAATCACGTTTTGCAACCACAAAATTGTATTTCCTTGTCCAACGGAGTGCCATTCTCCGATGGGATGGACCTTTCCTCAGCGCAAATATGGACATTGGATTTGGAGGGATCGTTGCTCAGCCTTCCTGTTGGAGTTATTCCCATTTTAGGCAGAATTTGCGGATCCAGAGGTTCTAGGTTCTGCCACCCCAAGGCTCTTTGAGAAGGGGGCGGAATAAAAATGCTCTAAATAAATAAATAGGTACCGATGACTTTTTCTGTATATTGCTTTCTTCTCCCCATCACATTCCTCTTCTTACTGTTGCTCTTTCTGTACTTAATTTGTACCTTAAGTTGCTCTCAGTGTTGAGTTTCTTCTTTCTTCATTCTTTCATACCCTCTTTCTGATGCTTCTACACTCATTGCCTCCTTGAAGAGCATGTGCCATTCACCTTTATTCGCTGATCTGAAAAAATATCATTATCAAAACTATTCTCTCTACAACCGATTGCCCCGCCACGCCTGCCCAGGCAGGATGCAAGGCATGGCCAAGTTTTGGGGTGGTGAAGCAAAGAGGGACTGGGCAACTGGAAGTACAAAGACCCACCTGAAAGTGGGATAGGACCCACAGACTGTGAACACACTGAGTTAAAGCAATTTAAAGAAATGTAAGAAGGAGCAATGAAGTGAAAGAATGAAGAATCTCATAACTCATTTGCCACCTCGCCAACCTTCTCAGGGAGGACAGACTGTTTAATATGTGATGCATAATCTTTTACAGCAGACATACTTATTTAAGACATGCATAATGGGGGAATGGTGAATGTCCCAGTAAGATTTTGGCTTAATGGCTTTGGAAAAAAAATCCATAATACTATTCTGGTGATTGAGGATGATAGTGGAATGATAGATATTCATCCTGAAGACATGCATTTCTAATTTTTAAAAATTTACTCTGAATATTATAACAGAGGTTGTGAAGTATCAGAACAGGGCATGAATGCTCCTATGTTAATTTTCTTTGCCTAGATACTTCATGGAGACCCTCCTGATGGCACCTTAGCCTATGGAAGACATTATGGAAGCAATAAACTACATGAAAACAGGGGAAATGCTTGGTCCAGATGGATTTTCAGCAGAGCAGTATAAATTATTTCCAAGATTTTCAGGTCCCAAGCTTTACGGCCTATATAAGTTTATCTTTCAATCGGGATCTTTACCACCTCTGCCGACATGCCTATATAATGGTAACTCCTAAACCCAATGGAGATCATACTTACTCTGCTAACTACTGACTTATATAATTAATCAATGTTGACATTAAATCATAGCACAGGTCTGGCTGATAGACTGCATCAATCACATCATTAGCTCAACTGGATTAGGTGGGATTCATTAAAAATAGGTAGGAGGCTAATATTCTCAGATTACATTAACTAAGGACAGAACAGCTGCTGTTATTTTGTTGGGTGTGGAAAAGGGCTTCCTTTGTCCCAAGTTCATTTTCTTTATAGTGAAGAATTTTGGTTTTCCTCCAGAATGTCAGAAATGGGTTTGGCCACTTCACCGCTCACTCCCTTCTCAGATAATTTACGAATAAGTTGAAAAGATTTTGTCCTAATAGGGAACTTGGTAGGACACCTCTGTTTACATCCAGTGGGAGAAATCACAGCTTTTTATTCTTTAACCAGTACGAGAACCTCCCCTCGTGTTCTTTGACTGCTAGGTTTGCTCAGGAATCTTGGATGAGAGAGAAAGACCTTTAGGAAAATCCTTTTGAAAGTCCAGGTAAGCAAGGTCTTACCTGGACTTTCTGTCTAAATGTCTATTGAGAGTCTGAATGCATTTCAGTAAGTTAGTGAGACAGGACTTTGTAGAAGCCATGCTCCATGAATTTTCTTTATATCATCAGGCCTATCTGTTGACTTGTATTAACTTTTGGTATTTTCAACTCAGATTAGATCCAGACTTAAAGACTGGCAAGAAAACATGATTGGTAAACTTGGATGGACAAGCTGATTTTTACAAGCTGTAGGACATGGAATAATCATTTCAAGTTGTGACAACCGAGATTTAGGCTGGACATCAGGAAAAGCTTCCTGACTGTCAGCGCAATACAGCAGTGGAACCAGCTGCCTAGAGAGGTGGTGGGCTCTCCCATACAGGAGACATTCAGGAAGAAACTGGGCAGCCCTCTGTGTGGAATGGTGTGACTTGCTGTCCTGCAACAGCAGGGGGTTGGGCCCCGATGGCCTTCCTGGCCCCTTCCCACTCTACTCTTCTATGATTCTATACCTTGGATCAGCTGGTAGGTCCCAGGAATACTTTGTGCAAGATTCTGTTTTGCACACCAACGACTAATTATCAACTGCGAGCGAAAGCTGATTGGCTAAATATGAAGCTGAAACACTGATTAGACTCTAAGTTCAGCCCTGCTGCATTTATAGCTTCAGAGCCACCAACATTATTGAAAGTATCGATTGAGGCTGAACAGCTATCCACAGCCTACAAAATCTGTTCATTATTGGAGAATAAATATGATTTACACAGCATTAGGCTAGAATGGAAGAATGAATTGGAGACCCTGTTTGTCCCAATCAATGGTGTTCTTCATTGTCATCTATTTCTGAAGGAGTAGCAGATCTTAGGCTATATTTAGTTCAGCAAAATTTAATATTTTTTAGTATATTGGATGCCACCACATCTTTCTAATTAAGGCTTAATTAAATCAGCCACTTGTTGGAGGTGAAATGCAGCAAATGCCTCTTTTATTCATATGTTTTGCTGATGTTCAATGGCTGCTTTCTTTTGGGAGGAGGTAATAACTCAGATGAATTAAATGAAAATGTCATCTGATATTCATTGACACACATTTCCTTAACAATCTAGTGAAATGTTTGTCTTTTCTTTTTCACTGCTGTTGTTTAGGCTTTGGTTTGAAACCTTAAATACAAATAACTTTAAAGGACTTTCAGACTAGGTGGCTGGGTGCCTTACATTAGAGAATACACGCCTTTATTTAAGGGATGTCCGAAAGTCCTCTACTTGAAGGTGTCCTCTATTTGATGGGCTGGCCTGTTCCTCTCTTGCGATCACTAAAGACTCCTAAGAAGGGAGAGCAAAGGGCTTGAAGTTGTCCATCCACACTGGGTCCTTCAGGAGCAGGTCAAGCAGCCACCCAGGAAAACTGGTCTATGTATGTATGTATTTATAGTTTTTATATGCTGCCCAATACTAAAAGTCTCCCTATTATGGGTAGATATATTGCATTTTTATTTAACTTGCAGTTAATATAATATAATTCTATTTTATGTACATGTGTGGGACAGAAAATCCTGCTGGGATACTTGGTCTTTTGAGGTAAGGCCTGCTAGGCCCCTTTTCCTCAATAACTTAGAGTTTAAAAAGTACAGGAATATGCATAAAATGCATCCAATTTTTGAATGCAGAATTCCAGAGAACAGCTAGAAGAGATAAGAATGCCTTCCTAAATGAACAGTGCAAAGAAATAGAAGAAAACAATAGAATAGGGAGGACCAGAGATCTCTTCAAGAAAATTGGAGATATGAAGGGAACATTTCATGCAAAGATGGGCATAATAAAGGACCAAAATGGCAGGGACCTAACAGAGGCAGAAGAGATTAAGAAGAGGTGGCAAGATTACACAGAAGAACTATACAAGAAAGAGCTTAACATCCCTGATAAGCACGATGGGGTGGTCACTGACCTCGAGCCAGACATCCTGGAATGTGAAGTCAAATGGGCCTTAGGAAGTCTGAGCAACAACAAAGCTAGTGGAGGTGACAGCATTCCAGCTGAGCTATTCAAAATCCTGAAAGACGATGCAGTTAAAGTGCTACACTCACTATGCCAGCAAATTTGGAAAACTCAACAGTGGCCACAGGATTGGAAAAGGTCAGTTTACATTCCGATCCCCAAGAAGGGCAATGCCAAAGAATGTTCAAACTACCGCACCATTGCACTCATTTCACATGCTAGCAAAGTGATGCTCAATATCCTACAAGCTAGGCTCCAGCAGTATGTGGACCGAGAACTACCAGAAGTACAGGCAGGATTTCGAAGAGGGACAGGAACTAGAGATCAAATTGCCAACATACGCTGGATCATGGAGAAAGCTAGGGAGTTCCAGAAAAACATCTACTTCTGCTTCATTGACTATGCTAAAGCCTTTGATTGTGTGGATCACAACAAATTGTGGCAAGTTCTTAAAGAGATGGGAGTACCAGACCATCTTATTTGTCTCTTGAGAAACCTATATGCAGGTAAGAAGCAACAGTGAGAACTGGATATGGAACCACTGATTGGTTCAAGATTGAGAAAGGAGTTCGGCAAGGCTGTATACTGTCACCCTGCCTATTTAACTTATATGCAGAGCACATCATGAGAAAGGCAGGGCTAGATGAATCGCCAGTTGGAATCAAGATTGCTGGGAGAAATATCAACAACATCTGATATGCAGATGATACCACTCTCATGGCAGAAAGTGAAGAGGAACTAAAGAGCCTCTTGATGCGGGTGAAGGAGGAGAGCGCAAAAGTTGGCTTGGAACTCAACATTAAGAGAACTAAGATCATGGCATCCAGTCCTCTCACTTCCTGGCAAATAGATGGGGAAGAAATGGAGGTAGTGACAGATTTTATTTTCCTGGGCTCCAAGATCACTGCAGACAGGGACTGCAGCCAAGAAATTAAAAGACGCTTGCTCCTGGGGAGGAAAGCTATGGCAAATCTAGATAGCATACTGAAAAGCAGAGATATTACCCTGCCAACAAAAGTGCGTATAGTCAAGGCTATAGTTTTCCCAGTTGCAATGTATGGCTGTGAAAGCTGGACCATAAGGAAGGCCGAGCGCAAAAGGATTGAGGCCTTTGAGTTGTGGTGCTGGAGGAGACTCCTGCGAGTCCCTTGGACTGCAAGGAGATCAAATCGGTCAGTCCTGGAGGAGATCAACTCTGACTGCTCTTTAGAAGGCCAGATAGTGAAGATGAAACTCAAATACTTTGGCCACCTAATGAGAAGGAAGGACTCCCTGGAGAAGAGCCTAATGCTGGGAACAATAGATGGCAAAAGAAGAAGGGGACGGCAGAGGATGAGGTGGCAGGATGGAGTCACTGAGGCAGTTGGTGTGAGCTTGGGTGGACTCTGGGGATGGTGGAGGACAGGAAGACCTGGAGGAATGTTTTCCATGGGGTCGCGATGGGTCGGACACGACTTCGCGACTAACAACAACAACAACAACAATTTTCATAATGATGCATTTTGGAGGTATACATTTTAAATGTAAACCTTTTGGGATACTAAGTGATATGTTGTGTGTATTTTGAAATGTATCCATTTTTCTTTCCAAGGGTTAAAAAATGAATTGTCGGATAATTTTATTTGTTTGCTTTTTACTTTGCTGAATGCACTTTACTTTGCTGAATACGCATAGCCAATTACTGCTTTCTAACTGCAAATTCCATCCAGATCTAGGAGGTGTCATTGGGTAGACTCATTAAATAATACTGCCGTTTGCAAATATCTCACACATCTATCTCATATGCTTGTGTATACATGTGTGCGAGTGCCACTGTGGGAGGAATTCCTGAAGGAGAGTGTGCTAGATGCTCCTTTAAGCATGAGGAATCCACTGTACAATGTTTTGCCGCAGGTCCCATTTGTTTCTATCGCTGCTTTTATTTTATTTTAATTTTTAAGGTAAAGCTCTGGCTTGATTTCTGGATTTTATGCAGCACAGGCTTTCTAAGAGCTAGATCTCAAATGAATAAATTGCAGAGCTTTTCAAAGATTAACTAGGCAATTCAAACTCTTGAAAACTTCTTGCCCTTTCATGTTAATAAATACCTGACATTTAACAGTCTTGGCTGATAACACAGAGGTGTCCTATTGCAAGTATTGTGTAGTGCAACATGAAATAAAATGACGAGATAGATCTTGACAAAACTTTTCCATTGGTTTTGTAATTTTCAAAAGGCATAATTTGAAAATATATGTGTAATTGCTCATAGAAACAATGCCTTCAAAGAGAATAGTACAGGTCTGATTTATTTTTATATATTCATTAGAAAACATAAGCTGGAATAGTTTGCAATCTAAAGAGCTCTGGATTTCTCACAATTTGCATATTTCTCAATTTGATGTCTTGGAATATAATCGCGTGGAAATTTGTCATATGGGAATGGTATTGAAATGAATGCAAAGCCAAGTGTTACATCCTCAAAGGAGAGTTCCCATTCAGTCAATGGGCAGAAGGCAGCCTGAGTCCTTCTAATCCGCTTTGGCTAACATTTCTGACAGAAAAGTGGGATATAAATGTAATTAATAATATACAAAAGGGTTAAGGATATGAAGATCATTTTGGACAGCCTATAATCCCTAATTGGCTTTGGACTAAGCATGTTTGCTGTGCACAGAAACAATAATAGAGAAAGAATATATTGTGTTTTTTCCCTGAAGAGGCCTGAAGATGGTACATACATGATGGGAATGTGAGACGAAGTTCAGAGTAGGGGTGGATGTATCTGCCAGTTTTGGTTTTTCTTACAGTCAGAATATTAAAATCCTGAGTTCTTTCTGTCTCATACATGAACTTTTGATTTATAAGGACAGGTGAGAAGCAAAAGGTAAAAGAATCAAAAGAAGCTCCAAGAAATCCAAGGGAAATTCAGACCCAGATTAGAAAAGCTGAAAGACCAATATAAAATGAACGGCAAACCTGTTACTGGTACTCAAAGAGATAATCTATCAATATGTGACCATTTCCTGACATGTTTCAATAACCATCTTCCTTGGAGGCCCTGGGAATGAGTAACATCTGTAAAATGAATGTTAAAATGAATATGTGATGGTAAAAGAGATCAATACACTTCTACTTTCAATTAGGAAATGTGCATTAAATGGTATTTCATGAACAACAGCATGGAACTTATAACCAACAGTCATGCGTCCACGTTTATCTTGTATCTTGTACTTGCAGAAACATGGAATGATAATTGTAATAAAATAGTTCTAGAAAATTTAAAAATTGAGGATTCTTGTTGCAATTGAAATTAAATTGGTGGAAATAGATGGATTTCACCATGGAATAGATGGAAATAGATTTCCTTTAAATTAAAGGAATTGGTGGAAAGGGAGAGGGGAAAAAAAATCAGCTTCATTAGGTTGGAGGATTTTTGATGGGACCCCTGTTCTATCCTGCTGATCTTGGCCCAACTCTGTTTAAAAATAAACAAACTAATATATTCACATGCATCCAACACAACCTGTAGTTTATCACATAATGCATGATATGGATGAGGCATGGAGATAAATAGCCACACATACATTCCCCGCCCCCGCCCCCCGCCCCCCATGTACAGGCAAGAATTTGGCTAGCGCTTTTAAGTCCCTGTGCATTTAATATTACTTTTAACCAGTGCTTTTTTTTATTAAAAAAAAAAAGGTGCTGGAACTTACGTCTTGGGGTCACACTTTTACACTAAAAAAGATTTTCAATTCACCAACTTTTTTTGAAACAAAGAACTTACTTACCTTTTGCATGTAGCCAGTCACTCTACACACATATAAACATAATGGTCGCCGCCGGCAGTAAGCACTCAGTGTGCGACCACACAACCGATCCCAAGCCGAGCAGTGTCCCAAGCCGAGCAGCGCCCTCACAATCAGCGCCGACAATCAGCGCCGACACACAAGCAGCCCCCAGGGACTATGTTAACGATTTTAATTAACATAGTTAATGTTAATGTTTAATTAACATAGCCACGGACCTGCTATGCCCAACAGGGTGATTCACAATCACTTGGAAAAATCCGTCAAAAAGAGGTGCTGGAACGCCGTTCTGGTGCGTTCTATGACAAAAAAAGCCCTGCTTTTTACATTACCTTACAATTAATAAAACTGCTTTGCTGCTATTTAGGCAGCTACTTCTATGTGAGCACTGTTTTTGTCTTGCTGCTTTAATTGGAAAGGGGAGCAGATTTTTCCAGAAGAAACGTGGCTGGTGCGTGGTTTGGCTTCTTTGGCCCATCAATTTCAGTCTCTGGCCACTCAAATGCCCTAGTCTGTCCCAAGCACTAATTGCTCTTCTCTCTCCGCATGTTCTCCCATCATGCAATCATGCCAGAGAAGCACAGCTTGGGCATGGAGCCATAGGCCTGTCCGTACCTGCGTGGTCACATCCGCTCCATGCTTTTCACCGATGACCCATAGTGCTGATGCTGCCCTCATGTTTCTGGGGAAAACTGCTCTGTTAGGAGTGAATACATGAGGACCAAGAGCCTCTTGAATAAGACCTGCAAGGGTGACCTTTAGTCCCGCTCCATTAGTTTTTTATGGCCCTCCTTCCCCTGAATGCAGATTTCATGATGACTGCTATGATTCAGCGTTTCACTGTTTTGTATTCAAGCACAAAGCCTGGCTACTTGGAATAAATTTTGGTGACTGTCTCCCAAGCGGTTTTCAAAGTATTCTTTTCCTTCCTTTTCTTTAAAAGCTTCTCTTGTACATTAGGGAGAAATAGAATATTCCTCAAAGCATCTGACATGCTTCCAAAGACACCTTTCCCAAATCCACAAAGGGCTCTAGTTAACATGTTTTCACAGGCACTTCAGATCGCAACAATAGGACCAAAGCTTTCTAGTATATTACTTCTCTCATTTCTTGGGGATTACCCTCATAGCACATGCAACACAGAGAAATGAAAACAAGATAGTACTCAGAAATTCTACATTTTGAAACATTTTCTTTAAAATTTCATTCCTTTTACCTCAATTCTTGTCCAATTTACTTCCAATACCAATTCAAGGAGCTGGTGCCCCTAAATATCTGCGATCCAACTATCCAAAGGATTCCTATCAGCAACTCTTTAAATATTAACTCCTCCCCATATCGCTTTTCTCCTCTAGCTTAAATTTATTTCTTGCCTCCTTCTCCTTCTTTTAAGCATAGCAATTCTTACACATTTTAATGTGCATTTCTTCTTATGTGCTCATAAGCCATTTTCTCTAATGCACGCACAACTTGTGTTCTGTCCCGCCTAACACAATGCATTTCTGCATGTTGCTTTCCACTGATCTACCTATTTGCTGCACACTTTCCCCTCAACTGTACTCAAATGCTGAACACATCTTTTTAACCTGGAGAACTGCATTGCCCATGTGAGCACGGACGCATGAACGAATGTCAGTGTCTGTGGGAATGGCAAACCTGGTAAGTTTACATAAAATGCAAACCAAACTAATGTCTCCCCCATCCCTAGGAGTGCCTTCCCAGAATCAGCTTGCCTGTGCTTTAAGGCAACCTGGGGAGGAACTTCTACAAGTACCACTGGAAAATTATGGGACAACAAGGGAGCAAAGCTTTTCCTCTGAGCACACAGGCCTTGGAGTATCTTCCCCACGGAGATACAAGCAGCACCTCCAATGTATTAATTCCTGCACAAGGTCAAAGCCTATTTGTCATCTGAGGCATTTTATGTTGGTTTATTTTAGCCGGTTGATGCGAGTGGCATATTTTACACATTTTTACCTTTTATTGCTGCAGGTGATCTTCTTCTTTTATTTTATTACGTACTGTATTAGAATGTGTATTGTATTTTGTATACAACCATGGTATTGCAAGATAAGAGGCAGCCTAAAATAAAGTTTGGCCTCAAATAAGTAAGGATTTATGATCTGCTGTTGTCTTGTTATCTCAAAAGGATGCAGTGGCCTGTGGGAGGGAGTGGTTTGGTTTTTTAAGCATGGGTGAGCAGGGGAGACACAAGAACAGGGTTCCAAGCCCACCCTGGGATATATTTATAATGTGTAAAAAGCAGGGATCTTTATGAGCAGCTGTTCTGGTCATCTTTTATAGAGTTCAATTGGAACAGTGATGCTACCAACACAGCCCGCCTCTCTTTTCCTTTTGGCTAACAGAAAGGGGATTGTGCTGTTGGCACGCATGTCTCACATGCTGGCCCATTTACACTATGGGTTTACTCAGAGGAAAGCCCTACTGTGCTTCGTGGGGCTAATTCACAGGAGAGTGAGCAACCATGATTGTTCAAAACGGTCATCGCTGAGAGTGCAGAACGAGTGGGTTGGCCAGAAATAAAGTGACTTCCTGCACTACTTCCAGCAGGGTGGCTGGTTTGTGCTTCAAAAGTTAGGCAGGGTTAGCTGCAAGCTGCTTGGGTCTGAGCTCTGGGCTTCCTACAGCAAGCAGAATTTGGATTAGAGCCAGAACAACGCCATTGCTGGGTTGCTGCCATGGGACCTGTGTCACGGGGCAGGTAACCTGCCTGAATGACTAAGTATATGTTGGTGTGAGGTTTGAGCTCAACATACAGAGCAATTTCTTTGAGCTCCCTGTTTTCATCAGTATCAAAAACAGGTTCCACCGTGGCTGCTGGCTGCTAAGAAAATGTGTTACTTGCAGGAGTAATTTGGCGTCTCAGTTGGAAATCATATTTGTTATCTGGAGGGTTGGATGGACTGTAAGGTCCCTGACAATTCTGTAATCTGATGAGAGATACTCAGTGTTGGAGACACAGAAGGGGGAGAGTGTCCCATTGCATCTTATTCTCTTGGAAACACAATGCTTTGGAGATGGCTTGTGATCCAAGGAAGGTGACTCTTCCATTTTCTGGACCGCATCCAGCAGAGGACATGGCTCCAACTATTTTGGTCAAAGAGGGATGCAGCATCCACAGGAGAGATTGCGATCTCTGGAGATTCAGCGTCTACCCATAAGTCTCATGTGTAGCTATTTCTGATGACTGATCAGAGAAACGAGGATAGCGAAAGGCAACAAATTTTTTAAAACCCAGCAAAGAATTGACTTATTGCATGGAACTGAAGAGTGCACCTTGTAGGCATGCTTACTCAAGAGTAGACATACAGAAGTAGGCATACTTGAGAAGCTACCTGGAAGTTCTGCTGAGAGAATTCGCTATGCTGCACTTCTCAAAACACTTGCAAGAGACTTGCCTTGCTTAATCTGTCTAGGGTTAAAATTGTAACCATCAGTTACAACCATCAGTTACTCTGCCTTTGGCTGGACTCGCAGAATGGGAATTCCCCATGCAGATCCTTCCCAATTTGCAATTTGGCCGTTCAGCTGAAAAGGTTCCTCCATCCCTGCAAGGGAGCAAAAAGCGCACAACTGGGTTGCTCCTGATTTATCTTCATAGTTTGAAGACTGTGTCTTTTATTTGGTTATTCATGTACTGTTTATAAGTTCAGCTCCCAAGAGAAATAAAAACATAGAGAACATTTTGTAATGTTTAGCTTTATGTAGCAGATAATAATTCTGTTTTACATTCTAGATAACAGATGCTTCTCCACTTCCATTGCTGAACTATTTTCTTGTAACTTTTCCCCTTCAACTGTATGCTCTTTTCAAAAAGAGGCACCTGAAGTCGCGTTTCTGAGCCCAAGGTCCACCCGGTTTTATAGGAATCCTTCTTCAGACTTTAATGGATGCTGTTCTTTCTCTCCAATTAGATCTCTTGCTATGTTTTAAGCCTTTTCCTAGCACATTCACCATTTCTTCCTTAACTTCCCTGCCTTTGTTGAAGAAATGCCCTTGTGGACTCCACCAAATATCCACTTCATAACAGTTTTATTTTTCTTAGCTGTCCCTGCTCCTATAATATAAAATGAAACCTTATACTGATATCATCACACAGGAGCATTGGTGGCTGTTTTATTTACTTACTTTCTCTTTATACAACGCAGCACTGCAAGGACCTGCTATAAATCCTCTTCTGCTATGTGTCTGAATGCATCTAGGCTTCCTAATCTAAACCAGTTCCTCTGATATGAGAAACCAGTGGGAGTAGACCAGGTTCAGGGAGTCCAGGAGCTGCAGCGTTCCATGAAATTCCCACTTGGGTAGGTACACTTTGTTAGACTTCCTGGTTTCGTGTCCTTCTCTGTACGCTTTCCCCGACTTCAATGGAGAGACCCCCAGCTTGTTATCCTCATAGCAGGTAGGTGCCCCCATTGTCCTTGACAGCAATTGGTGGAGACGTCCTTCCCCACCTCTGCCAAGGCAGCCTTTAATACTTTACTGCCCTCTGGAAAAGATCAGGAGGTCAGTAGCAGTCTCATTTTCCTCCACAAGCCCCACTGTGGGCTTCCCACAGGCATCTGGGAACAGTACAGGGCAGACCAAAAGCAGGCATGATCAGGTCATAGAAGACCTCACACACTGGATGGACTGAACATGCAAACATTAATTGACATGGGTGCCCACTGGAATTTGCACCTAAGGGTCAGGGACAGGTTCCAGGAATGTTGCAATGTTGATGGAGAACATTTCAAGCACCTAAGGGACTAAGTGTGACCTGGTCACCTCTGGCCCACCCCGTACTTTGGTCTGATCCAGCAGAGCTCTTCACATGGTCCTACTCCAGGCTCGCTCATGGGTTTGCAGCAAAGCTTCCAGGCAGTTGGCATTCAGAGGCACACTTCCTCTGAACATGGAGACACCTGGAGCAGCCAGGAAGTCTCCTATTGGGAAGGGAGAAGGCTACTGGTTGCCCACTCGAAGATGCTATGTGAAACGCACATCGCCAAAGCCATGAGAGACACTTTTTCATGGAGCTTCTCATGTGTGCGGTGTATCCATGTGCACGCATGTGAAAGTCTGAGCACATGGGTGGACTCTTCCCATGTTATCTTACAGCCATCCCTACTTTACCCATGTGTAAACCGAGGCTCCCCATTTCAGAACCGTGAAAGCCTGAGAGCTGTGCTCATCACAGTTGTTGCCTTGCCAACACCTCTACCTGCACAAAGGGTTAAGCTGGGGATATACAGAATATGAAACATAAAGGTCAGCCCAAACACCTTTGCCAAGCCTTTGTGTTCCTTTTTATTTTGCAATGTGTACGCCTAGTTGCAGCATTTAGTTGCTTGTTGCAAATCTGGTTCTGTTTGACACTAACCAGGTGTCATCTATTAACCTGTCATATTCATTGATCTCCCTGAGAAAATAAACCCATCCCTCTAAATCTCCTGTCTGAGCTCCTACTCTGACAACGGATTGACAGAAATCTGCACAAAAACTGGCGAGCATTCTTTCCAGCTCTAATCGCCAGAAGTATGTTACAATCGATACATTCTATTATATAAATTTCTGACTCAACAGTGTCTTGCAAAATTGCGACCACTCATGGATAATTTTATTAAACCACCAAAAGAGCTGAAGTACAAGGAAACCAATTCTTTGATAAAGGAAACTTGGGGGAATGGTTTTGAAACCTCTGCACTGACATTTCATTTTCTCTTCTCCCCATCCTCTGTCCCTGAAAATAAAACACAAAAGAATAGATTTACTTTTGTAGATCTGAAATACTCACAAGTATAAAAGTAAATAATTGGCCTCAATCTCCGAGCAAATATGAGTAACAATGGCTTGGAATGTGTCTGAATGGTATCTTAGGCTACTTGGTGAAAAAAAAATGGTGCATTTTTCTTGTGTTAATAATGAGTTGCAATGCGACAGAAAAGGATTGCGTTCATAAGCGGGACATGTGCTTTGCATGCAGAAGATGTGAGTCTCAGTCATTCCGTATCTCCAGTTGCTGGCTCAGAAAGACTCGGAAAGAGAAGACCAAGAGGAGGTAGGATAGCACGCTTCATGTACTTGAAAGGCTGTCACAAACAGGAAGGCCAGGATCACTTCTTGTCATCCCAGAGTGCAACACATGGAATAATGGGCTCAAGTTACAGGTAGCCAGACTCTGGCTAGAGAGCAGGAAAAATCTCCAGGCAGTGTAGTGCAGCCATGGAGCCCATCACCTAGGGAGGTCATGGGCTCTCCCACACTGAAAACATTCAAGAGGCAACTAGAAAGTCATCCATCAGGGATGCTTGAACTTAGAGTCCTGTATCGAGCATGGAGTTGGCCTGATGGCCTTATATAAACCCTTTCCGAACTCTACTGTTCAAGTTTCAAAGACGAACTCAAGAATTTGAAGATTTGAGGATTTGAGGATTCGAGGATTCTGTGTCCAGTCACAAAGTTTCCTTAGGCAACATTTTTTAAATACCTAAAAAAATAAGTAATTAATAATAAGCATGTCAGCTTTTAAGTTGAGGACTTCAAGATGTAATACAACAGCAAACCTTTGGGGCTGCTCAGCAATTGCCTTGTGAGCTCCAGTATAATCTGGAATTGGCTTCTGCTTGCAAGGGCATCTTTTTCCTTCCCTAACCCAGCTTTCTCTTCTATAGCAAGAATTCTTACATGTAGGTGTGAACATTGACTCAAGAATGCATTTTTAAGGAAAAAATTAGAAACGTATGTAATTTTGATTCAGGTTCAACAAATCCAGCATTCCTTCCATGTTGCCATTCGTGCTACTGGTACCATCAGTGGATGACTGTGTTCAGGTCCTGGCGGTGCCTCTCCCCTTTGCCCCTGAAAACCAGAGCAATGCTGGCTTGGGAAGGGGCCCCGAGTTCCTCTGAATACTGAGTCACCAGGCAGTTTTTCTTTAATTGCCAATTATTTTATACAGAGTATTGAGTGATATCCCGGGAAATGCTTGCTGTTCAGGCTGCGAAGATTGGGACCCCTCTCTTGGCCATCGAAGCTCCTCCCTGAAACCTCTGATGGACCAGACTACTCTGCTGTGAACTTTCCAGTGATCAAACAACTTTTGGGGGGCGAAGGCATGTGCTGCCCTTTGCTTATGTGCACAGTTCATCCTTAATTGGCATTGGCATTGAAGAGGCTCATTCCCCTTAAAAACCCTGAAGTATGATGACACTTCAGTTTGGATTTGTGTGAGGGCGGGGGCCCTTTATGTGGCAGAAGTCATTATTCAGCATCGGGGAAAGGTATTGTAATTGAGTCGGCACGAAAATGGTTTGTAGCAGTGGAGGTCTACCCTGATTCATCATTCCTTGTAGCACTTCTATCAATAGCAATCAAAGAGAATAAGCTCAGTAAATTTATTGATCATTAATCCTAGCTTGGGGACAGAGGGGGGAGGTGAGTCAGACAGGAGAGGAGGCCTTGCAAAGCAGAGTTATGGCATCTCCTCTTAACACTTCAGCTTCTGCTTGGGCTGAAGGCACCTCCAGGTGCCTGCCTGGTGATCCACTTCGTCTTCTTGTTGCCCTCCTGAATCCTCGACAATGAGCTCACCTCACCCTGCCAGACAAACCGGTATGAAACAGCATAAGAGCAAGCATACAAGGCTGGATGCAGGCAGATGAGTATCCAGAGGAGGGCGTTTTTTGCCACGGAGAGGTGCGGGGGGGGGCAAGATGAGGGCAGGGGGCTTCTCTTGGTGGGGTCCACACAATATGGCAAACAACCCCATTTGATTTCTGTGGTGCATGGACATTTTCTCCATACATACTGGTCAGACAGTCATGTGGTTACTTGATCGGGTCCCTGCTCCGATCGTCCACTCCCACCCTGCATCCTGGCAACTCCTGTGAGCAAAGTATCCGTTCTTTCCCTAGTATCCTGATTGGCCCAACGTGGTTCTGAGACAGGTTCCTGCTTTCATCTCCTGGGCACACCTGCAGGTGTGTGGCACCCCCAGGTACTTCAGCCCCCACAGAGATGTCTATTAAATGAAAGAACCCATTTTGGTGCAATGTTTCCTCCTCTGTGTAATTTTTTGCAATATCTTCTTCTTTCCTGATGAAAGCAGGGGGACTGACGCCTCACTCAGCCAATGGGAATGAAGTGAGCAATGATCCTTCTGTTGCTAGAAAGGTAGAGCCTGAAGACAAGAAGTTGCCTCTTCTGCAGCTGCTGCCACCTGACCGATGGTGACAAAGGCTGGGAATTGCAGTGAAAAGCATCTGGAGGACACGGGGTTGGGGAAGATTGATCTTGACACTATAGAGAAGATGAAAAAAGATGCATTTACCCAGCAATCCGGAGAAACAAGGACAGTTGGGAATATTGGCACACATGCTCCAAAGAGGACTGACTGGGGCCAGAAAAGTGGAATCCTCCATTTGCAAAGGGGTGGAACAAAGCTGTTCCCATTCCAGTAACAGGGGAATGACAGTTTGGGGTGTGGTGTTATGGATGCAACAGCACAAACCTATGAACGTTTACTCAGACGCAAGTCAACAGGCTTGCAGCATGCTCACCTCTCATCCCCGGAGGCCTCTTGGGGAGCTCTAGCTTATATTGGGCCATTTTGGGTCCCTTGTCGTTGGGTCTGGGGCTTGTGGCATGTGTGGAGTGGGCAGTTTTACCCATGGGGCATGCTGCACTTGGGGTATATGTGTCTTGAGTGAGGGGGGACCATGTCAGGACCTCTGGCACGCCTAAGATCAACCAGTATTTCCCCACACTGGCACTGCTGGCCTTGGGACATGGATAGAAGCTGCTGTAGACGCCAGAATGGGGGAATCTCTTCTGGGTGCTGCTTAAAGCACCATGGAGGTGCTAGATTCCCTGATCTGATGTACTGTTTGGAGTGGAATCCAGCTCCTGGGTTCATCCCTGCTCACAGAAGGGCTGCCATATACACAAGAGCCAATTCTAGGATCATTACTCCATTCTTCAGCCACAATGAGGGGCAGGGTGACACATTCCCACCTCTGACCCTCTCACCATGTCCCATTCCCGCCGGCTGCAGCAACGGACCTCTGCCGACAGAGTGAAAAGGCTGAGGTCATGGAGGAATTCACACTCCCATCCAATGCAGCAGGTGCGGAAGCTCTCTCCATGATTCTAAGCGCTAAGAAACAATTAAAACGCTTGGCTTCAAAAAGTTCTTACAGCATCATTTTTCTCGCTTGGTTCTTTTTAAAGTCAAGTGTCTGTTCAAATAGCTGCAGAGCTTCTGCTTCTGCTCAGGAGAGTCTCTTCAGTACATGTGCCTCCAGTCCCAAGATTCATCAGGACTCCTGTTCATTGCTTTGGTGCCCTTCAGAAACTTGTGAACTAAACCCAAAAGGTAAACAAAAGCATTTATCTGTACGTCGTATTTCAAGACAGACAGCATATCACTCTCGAAGTCATTGTCCTATATGGCGTACGTGCAAAGGGAGACATAATTCTTCTCTCCCTTATAATATAATGAACCATCTTCTATAATGTCCCCATTGACCCATGCTTCAGAAAGTTCTATATTTCTTTCTGGGTAGCTTGTGAGTTGCATTTCTCCTATTTTCCCCAGTAAAGTAGACTTACTGCCACCAGTAGGGCTGCTTTGGAGCAAGCGTGATGAGGTTTTATGCTTTGTGGCAGGCAGGTATGTGTCCGCCAGGGTCCAGGAGAAAGGGCAAGGTTGCATTTATTCATGGGTAGTCTAGGCATGTTGGAATCTCCTGTGTTTCTCTGGATGTTTTGCCCTACAACTACCATCATCTGTCAAAATTCAGGAAGCTTGCTAAGGCTGATGGGAATTGTAGGACAAAAGATCTGTATGCCCATGAGTTTCTCACCCCTGGTCTAAAGGCTTGGATGTTTGTGGCCTCAGCATCTAGGCCTTATGCAAAACATGACAATCCCTTTTAGCAAATATGCAACAATATAGACAGAGGCCGCTTTTGCTGATGATGCTTTGCAGCCCAAAGCTTGAGATCATACCAGAATAATCACAGTTAAATTGGAAAGGCCTGTGATGCAGCTGTTTCGCTGAAGCAAGGCAGGTTTGTGTCTGGCTGCTCATGTTCCCCAGTAATTGGCACTGAGAGGTAAGCTGCCCCTGACACTGGAGGCAATAAACAACCATCACACCTAGTAACTATTGATGGTCTTATCTTCCATAAATTTGTCTAGTCCCATTAAAGCTGTTCAAGTCGGTAGCTAGTGAATTCAATAGTTTAACTGTGTGCTGTGTGAAGTGCTTCCTTTTCTCTGCCTTAAATATCTCACTGCTCTTGGGACCCCAGTCTAATACTGCCCCCTCCTTGCTCCCTTTTACCTAAGCAAAAAGGCCCCAAACTTTGCGACCACTTACGAAAGGGGAGTTACACCAGCTGCCTGGCCATTTCAGTTGCCCTTCTTGTCCATTTTTCCAGCTCTGCAAAAGCCTTTTGGAAGAATGGTAACCAGAACAGTTCTTGGTACTGCACATGCGCTTCTGTAGAGATGTGTGGGAGGGCATTATGCGCTTGGCAGGTCTGCTTTGGATTCCTTTCCTGACGGTTTTCAGCATGGAGTGTGTCTTTTCCTCAGCAAGGACACATTGCGTTGACATTTCCATTCAAGTGTCCACTACGGCCCCAGCATCCCTCTCCTGAAATTCCATTCTCAATCCCCTTCAGCACATCCATGAAATTAAGAGCTCTTCCACAATGTGCATCAGTTGACACTTGCTTGACCTAAACTTCATTGGAGGCCATAGGAGCACGCTAGGTTTTTGGCTAGAAGATCAGTTATTCCACAACTCTTGACCTGCTTTGGAGTTTCTGAGCAACTTGAGAGCCTATGCACCTACCACAGATTCTCTGTCGGGAGTTTCGCCCATTCCTTCCTTCTCAGAATCATATCCTCAAAGGGAGAGCACCTCTCTTCATCCCCCAACAAAAGGGGCCCTTCTGGCTGGACATTTCTCTCTTCCCTGGAGTGAATCACTCCACTCTTTCTGTCTGGATATCAGGGGAACAGCCTCCCAGGGAGTGGAGAGCACAGTGGCTAATTCTCCATTGGCCAACTTCTTGGCCTTTCTTGGCTTCTTCATGTCAGCTACTTTGGCTCCAGGTGAAGAAATTTGCTCCAGTGGCTCATTGCACCAAGCAGACATGCAAGACTTCTGTCCAGCAGGCAGAGAGCTGAACAAGTGGAACGTTGCAATATGCCCCAGCCTTACGTCACTTTCTACCTTCATCGCATTTTTCTTTATCAGATTGGTTTACCCAGAAAGCTAAATTCTTTACTATCAGAAGACTAGGCAGCCCTCTGTTGAAATGAAAAACCCGGTTTGAATTCAAGCACAGACCTGCCCTTCCACTCATCCCCACCCCCAATTAAATGCCTAGCCTTCTGGCACTCTTCTTTTCTTGTTTGAGAGAGAACCACGAGGTCCCTCCGCATGAAACAGGCATCTGAGAGGAGAGATAACTGTGGTGCAGAGATTATCTTCAAAGATAGATGTGAGAGAGGAGAAGGGAAGTGTTTGCCTTCATCATAGCACAAGACTTAAGCTTTAGATTCTGTATTGCCTGGAGCAAGTGGATGCATTCATTTTTCCTGGTTCTTTTATAAAATAGGCCGGTTATTATTGAGAATGCTGAAGTAATATGTGCCACCATCGATGTTAAAAGTAGCTTCCCTAATGTTGGTTGTCTTCTCAGTCCACCCAAACATTTTGCTGGTTCTGGCCGAGTTTTCTCTGCCTTGGCAAAATGCTCTTAGAAATGAGAAGCGCACAAATTGCTATCTTTATAGTAACACAAATTAGACACTCTGTATTGCCCTAGACAAGAGCTCTTCCAATGCAGCAGCATCCACCAAATTGTACACCAGCAGCAGCATAGGATCTGCCTTCTTCAAACAGTAGCCCAAGTTACCAAGACAGGGATGGCTAAAAAGAAAAGGCTGTTGATGGAACCATTCATGGTGCATCTGCAAGTTGAGCAGCATACCATGGTTTGTTCTCTTCTCTTCCCCCTCATTCCTTCAGACAATATCCTAGTGCCTTTCATGCAGAATCGCTTCCTCTTCTATTACCTCTTGCAATTCTACTTTTTCTTATTCCCTGTTATTTTGTTCTTTTGTTTCAGATCATCTATAAACCCCAATTGGGATTGCATTTTTTAAAACACGGGTCCCTAGTATTTGCACAACTATGTTCCTGGTATCGTTGTTGTTGTTGTTAATGTTGTTGGTGGTGTCTTCAGATATCTTGGTTAGGAATGGTACAGTGTTGCAAATAGCCCATATATGAATAAGGAAACTGAGCAAAGGTTTAATTTGCAGTGTAGCATGTTCCCAACACCTGACTCCAGTGCATTTACACAAGTGATTGGTCCAGAAATGCTCACTTTTGGAGATATTTGGTGGTAATTCCACTCTGGACACTGATTCTTTTAGTGCTATTCCATGTCACATGGTCCTAAAGCTGTCTAATGTAGCCACCTGTGGCAAATTCCCTCACAGACGAATTTACCAGTCCTTCTTCAACTGGCGCTTCTTAGCCTTTTGGCACTTTCCTTCTTTTTGGCTTTCCTTCACACCGCACCTGTCCCAGTGGACGCTGCCCATTATGGGATCTGCTCCAGCCGGAAGGTACATCTGGTTTCCTGCCTGCAAGAAACAGTCTGTGCCATAGCTCAGTGTTTTCCGGAAGGCTGGTGGAGCAACATTTGCCCTCATTCATTTGGTAGAGGTCTTGGTCTAAAATTTTGTTATGGCAAGGCAATGATGTTGGTGGAACTGGACGGGAACCTGCTGGGATGGCCACCCACCTTCATTGCTAAGAGTTACCCATTGGTTCTTTGGAGTGGTGGTCAAACTGGGGCGTTTGAACTTTAAAGGCTTTGTTTGCCTAGTCTTGTAACACATTGGAAAATGACAAAAACAGCCAAACTCTTCTCTAAACAATGTGAGTCGGCCTGGAAATTGCAGACTGACTCCTCAATGGACCTGATGTCTTAGGACTAAGGGGAAGGTGGAGTCTTGAAATAGCTGCTCTCCTAATTTCATAGAATTACATTTGGCAGATGTTGTTAAGGGGTCAAAGGAGAAATAAAATGAATACCTGTGAAAGCAAAGCAAAGCTAAACAAAAACAAAAACAGCAGTTGTATGGAAAAATGTAATTTCAAAATAGAAAATCATTGAGAGCTTTAGTTCTGTTCTTAATGTGGAAATTTTATTTGTTGTTAATTTCTTACAAATAAGAGATAAACAACACTCCACCTCACCTAGCCAAACTTGCAATGTTTCTAAAGATTTAGAAACAAAGAAACATAGAAACAGAGTGCATCAGAAGGGGCCTCCCAGGCCATCTAGTCTGACCCCCAGCTCCAGCCATCTCCGCTCATGCCAGGCCCACCATGTGCATGTCTAGCTTATCTTTGAACACCCGCACCGATGGAGCCTCAACCACCTCCTGTGGAAGCCCATTCCACACCCTCGGGGTCCTGACTGTCAGGAAGTGCTTCCTGGCGTCTAAATGGAACCTGGGTTCCCTGAGCTTTGCTCCATTGGAGCGCGTCCTGCCTTCCTCTGCAGGGGAGAACAGGCCTCTCCCCATCTCCATGTGACACCCCCTCACATACCTGTATGTCGGCAACAGATCCCCTCTGAGTCTCCTCTTCTCCAGGCTGAAGAGACCCAGTTCCCTCAGTCTCGCCTCATACCCCATCCCCTGCAAACCAGCCACCATCCTTGTGGCCCTACGCTGCACTGACTCTAACCTGGCTATATCCTTCCTGTAATGAGGGGCCCAAAACTGAGCACAATACTCCAGTTGCAGATGCACCAGAGTTGTATAGAGTGGTAGTAATACCTCTCTTGATCTAGAAGCCACACTTCTGGCTATGCAACCAAGGGTGGCGTTCGCTCTCTTGACCACCGCATCACACTGCTGACTCATGTTTAGCCTGCAGTCAACCAGTACCCCGAGGTCCTTTTCACAAGTGCTGCTCTCCAGCCACTTGTCCTCTAACCTGTACTTATGACACCCATTCCTATGCCCCAAGTGCAAGACTTTGCACTTATACACATTGAACGCCATCCTGTTGTCTCCTGCCTGCTTCCATAGTCTGTCCAGATCCTTTTGGATCTGGAGTACCTGCTCCTCAGTTGTGGCCACTGCCCCAGTTTTAATATTGTCTGCAAATTTGATCAGCAGACTGTTCACCCTTTCTTCCATGTCATTGATGAAAGGATTAAACAGGATCAGCCCCAGGACAGAGCCCTGGGGGACTCCGCTTGTCACTGGCCACCATTTCGATGATTCCCCACTAATGGGGATTCCCCTCTGCTTTCAGTCATAGAATTCCAGAAGGTTTGTCTGGCAGGACCTGTTTTTGCGGAAGCCGTGTTGTGTGGCTGTCAGCCTCCCTTCCCTATCTAGCATCACTAGATCTCTCACTATTATGAGCTTTTCCATTGTTTTTCCTACAATGGATGTAAGGCTAACTGGTCTGTAATTCCCATGTCCCTTTTTGAAAATTGGGACCACTGACGCCACTCTCCAGTCCTCTGGAACTTCACCCATTCTCCACGAGGCCTCAAAAATGGTGGCCAGTGGGCATGAGAGAACCCCTGCCAACTCTCAAAGTACTCTCGGGTTTAACCCGTCAGGGCCTGGTGCCTAAGTAACATCCAATGCCCTGAGGAGTCCCTCGATTTCTAGGGGGGTGACTCTAATCTTTGCCCCTACGTCCCTGGCCTCATTTAATCTCCTGTGCGGATATCCCCCATCCTGCTTTGGGGAGAACACAGAGGCAAAATAGTCATTTAGCATTTATGCTTGTTCCCTTGCATCAGTAACTGGATCTCCTTTCTCCTTATTTAGAGGTCCCACTATTTGTCTCCCCTTCCTTTTCCTCTTTCTCTTGCTATTTAATAAGCAACAAACAGCAAATGCAGGGCAGAAAAATAAGGAAAGAGTAAGTTGGTATAAAAAGAAGGAAAAGAGAGGGGAAAATGTATATTTGCGTGAGTATATTTTATTTGTGAGTTGTTATTATCTGCTGCTAGGGAAGGAGAATTTTCAAAACATTGTAGTCCCGGCCTTCCCACTGATAGATGCCTTTCAAAGGAGACATGACATCAGCTGGGGACTACCCCGGAGAATGATTTGCTCTCCTGAAGTGTGAGATGGGAGTAGAAAACACAATTCTCAGTCGATCCCAGAGGAGGTACATAAATCATCTGTTTTCCTGGTCTCACTCTCGGGTTTTCTTTCTAGGTATGAAGCTTGGAGATTCAAGGACCCACCCATTGTGGAATGTGCCACTGTTGATGTTTGCATTTCCTTGGTTCGGAAATTATAGCCACATTGTGTAACTATCCCCTCCCCCCTGTAATTGCTATTGTATCCATTGTATACATAGTTGATCTTCTCTGCCAGGACGTTATAGGCTCTTGGTGAGTCTGTGTAGCCCTGGATGCTGGTTTTTGCTTCAGGCGTATGAACATCTTGATCTAAGACAACCTTCTGAGCCTGGTGACGTCTGGTAGCTCTGAGGGACAACTTCCAGAATTCCTAACCATTAGCTATACTTGTGAGGGCTGATAGGAATCGTAGTCCAAAACATCTGGAGGGTGCTAAAGTTGGATAAGAGAAGAACCCCTGCAGAGTCCTCTCTTTCTAGGTATCCTACAGGGTAGCTTGCCCCAGTTCCTCCAGCTGGAACTCGCTCAGGAACTATGGGGTTCTTCTGACTGCAGACCTTTCCTGGCTCCCCTACCTGCATCTGATGACTGAATTACAGCCAAAGCATCCACATTTTTGGTGGAGAATTTCAGCTCTCTTCTCTCACGGCTTCTGTGCAAAAGGGCAAAGTGCATGTTCTGGAGTCTGGTTATTTTTGAAGCTTGTCCTCTGTCCTCCTGTTGCATTTGCAGCCATCCTTACACTTTCCAACTGTATCTTCTCTGTTGCTTTTATCATTTTGGTTAGATGCCTTGGTATGTGTTCAGAGTTGCACATGAGCTTCAACATTAATAAGGAGCACAGATGTAAAAACAGGCTCACCTCTGACTTCTTTCATTGCCTTTCAGTAAAAGGCAATCATTAGTGCTACTTGCAAGCTCTAAAACAGATCCATTTCTACTTGGTGCAGTAACCCAAGGCTTTACGTATTACCATTATTTTGGTTTTATTCTGTCTGTGTATTACATGATTGTGTGTTGTTTTGAGGGCCATTTGTGTGTCTGGAAATGGCATATACTTCTAATCATATAGCTGCCAAAGCAATATTTCTGGTGCTGCATAGAACACTTGAACAAAAATACCAGTGACTCATCGGGCAAAACGAAGCAAAAGGAAATAAAGAGAAATGTATCTTTTCCAACAGTGCAGGACTCTAATTCCTATTCTGCAGAAACCAGAACATCTGTACAGTGCGTCTACCTTTGACACCGCATTTTGGATTTCTACATAAAACGATGAAACATCTCTTGTCTCGATTCCTAGTGCTTTGATACAAGATGTCCTATTTAAAAAAAAAAAGCAGAGCCAAGGCTCTATCAAGAGAAAGAAGAGATTGACAGCACCACAGCCTGTCACCCCGAAGGCAAACAGCCTGCTCTTTTGTATTAATGCACGTCATGGACATGCTAGAAGGCATTGCCAGGCCCGGGATCAGAGCACTGAGAAGCACCTCCGGGGCTGGGAAACCTTCTTGCACAGCGGTGAGACGCAGCCAGCCTTCCCGAATTCCTGCAGCCTCTTTCTTGTCTTGCTCATTCTGGGCATCAGCTCCACTTTTGTTAGTGGCACGTCTGTTGCACATTGCTCTGCTGAGCATTTGGGCTGGGTCCTCATCTCACTCTTCTCCGCTGAACAGATAATATCACTAGTTCAGCCTCTGTCATATATGAGACTATTGCAATTTGAGACGGATGAACTTGTGGGTTTTGTCCTCCGGGATCCTTTCCCCAAGAGGTAGGAGCAACAAGCCCATCCTTAGGACAGGAAGCCCTGAAATGCCTGCTGTGCACCCCCCGGTCCCTCAGGTTGGGGATGATGGGGTCATTTGACTTACCCTAACACTGTTGTGGGGTGCCTGATTGTGCAGCTCAACATGTGCTTTGACGCCCTGCCTTTTCCGAGAGCTCCTACAGTGCAGTGCAGCCTAAAGTCACTGAAAGGTGACCACTGGTAAACATACAGGAGTGTCCAAGGCGAAGGATCTTCCCATCCTGCCACAAGCCCTTCCCCTTTACAACCCACAAACAAAAAAACAAACCACTTTTTCCATCACAGTCTTTCGGATTCTCACTATATTCCTGTTTCTTTCAGGATATACTCCAGCCTCTATGAACTCCTGTGCACAAAGACCTGTTCCGTGTCTTAGCAGTGCACTAGATGTCACACTTCCCTGATGGTTGTGATGAAATTCCCAGTTGTTGTGCGCACATGTTCTGGCGAGATTTCCAGGCATGCACGAGAAGCTGACCGTTTTGGTGGGACTGATAGCTCAGAGCCTGAGGATGATGGGTAGCCGGCTGACCCAGATGGGGCTCAGAGCTCGAACTCTGATAACGGAATTGTTGTTGTGCTGGAGAGGGAGCACCTAGCTCACCACACTGGCTTTTTCAACGCATCTGCCTATTTTGATATGCATTTGAGAGAAGATTTGCTTCCACATACAGAGAAACAGTTCTATGAGGGGAGTTTTGTTTCTAAAAACACACTGCACCATTTCATGCAGAGGTGGATGGGGATGATAGGTAAAAACCATGCAAAAGTCTGCATCTTTCTTCAGCTTCATCTAATATCTGGTCTAGTTTGGCCCTTGGTGAACATCAATGCAGGTGAAATTACCCCATCATTCCTTACAAGAGAAATTCAAGGAGCTAAGTACAATATTTTGTTCCAGGTAAAGGAAGTGAATTTGCTATTTTAAGTCAGCTCTTTATTTCCTGTGTATTTTTTGATACTGCTTCCTCTTTCTCTTCCAAAATTCTGGAGGCAACACTGGAATCTCTTTCTAAGAGTAGACTCTCTCCCTTATTGGCTTCCTGAAAATGCTCACTATTCACCAGGTTAGTAAAATATAAACAAAAAGAACAGAGATAAGTTTCAGCCAATGCACTTGGGAATATCTATGGAGCAGACTTTCATCTACAATTCTCTGTTCATTTTAGTAACCCCAGCCACCTGAAGGTACTCCAACAGAAAAGGAGCAGATAATTAAGAGCATGTGGTGCATGAGAGAAATGAGACATTTTACTTGAGGAGAGGTTATTACAGTGTATAATTACTTGGAACAGGTTAGAAAGGGATATAATTAGAGTTCTATAAAATAATGCAGGAAACACTCTGAAAATGACCTGCATTTCCATCAACGTTCTCGATACACCCACTGCTCCCAATCCTATAACTGCCGGTATGAATGAGTCGTGTTGCAGATCGTTTTTGGCAGCAGAACCTTGTCAAATGCAATCAAGTGGAGCATCTAACGAATCACCCAGAAAGCATAAAACTTGCCCCCATCCTGGCCCTGGTGACTCTCTTGTTGCAGGAGAACTTCAAGGGGCCATATTGTCTTGGTGATGTTTTTCGAGGCAAAAACCAGCTTTCAAGGCAACTTTTCCAGGCAGAAACCAGTGAGCTGCCCAACAAGTTAAGTTGACCTACTAACTGGTGATGTCATTGCCCTGAACTTAATTCTTATTGGAGCACCAAGTGTGTGGTGGGTGAGTGTGGCATTGGAACAAGGGGTGAAACTCAGGCGATCTCCTTTCCATCCGCCTAAACTTCCTTATCGTAACTCATCTTCCTGCACTACTGAAGCAGCTCAGGAGAAGAGAAGACAAAGACTCTTGGATGACGCTATTGGACCACCATTATAGAAGATGGCATTCCAGGGGAGAAATGTTCTCCTGTCAGAAGCAGGATATCCGACTGAGACTGGCCATTGGCAATTGGTTTCACACAAAATGCTGTAACTTGTCAACAAATGATTGATGATGCTGGAATCACACAGGAGCACACGGATTCCAACCCGGCATTTGCTGTAGACTCCCTGAGGTGAAAGTTCATTGAACTGAAGACATTGCTAGTGTCAGGAATAATTTATTAGGCAATAATTTGACATGCAAGGTGGGGGCCAGAGAATGCTCGCTCTTCTTTTTGAAATAGGTCCCCAACCATCTCTCCAGTTTCTCATTGGCCTGTCTATTTTGTTTATCCTAGACTTTCAACACCACCTGACACCTTTATACGAGAAATAAGAAATAATGAGTTCCAGGATGATTTGGCTACTGAAGTTTTGTTCTGCGTACTTACTTGCTCATGCAATAGTGTTGGAATGAAAAATATATTGGATGCATTTTTTTTCCTGAGGAACCACTTCTATGAATGGGAACAACTCAGCAATGCTCCCATTGTCTTCCACCAATCCCATGTATTCAAGTGGGGCAATTTCCCAAGAAGCTCATACAACTGGGTGATGCTGGGCATCCTCATTCACACGTGTACCTCAACTAGCATGTATACCCGGGTAATGGTAAATGCAGGACTAAAGACAACATCATCAGAAGTGTGGTGTACACACTACATTTTATACATTTACCAGAATGGGGAAATTAGCTCAAACATTTACTGAAGTCCAAAAGCATGGACTTAACTTTTTAAAATTAAATGCATATTCCAATGCATATTTGGCATGACTGGCTGGGGAACACTGCACATTTCTTTCTTTCTAAATGCCTATAGGATTGCTCCCCAAAAGTCTTCTGGCACCTTGAAGACTAACAGATGTCTTATGGCATTTGTGGACAGTAACATGTGTGTTTTTTTAAAACCTTCACACTCACATAGACATGTTTCGAAAGAGAAAACAGGCTGTTTTCTTGGATTACCATATTTGGTGGGAAAATGATATATAAATTTAATAAATAAATAAAACACCAATCTTCTAGCAGAGGGGTGTTGGATCTGAAACCAAATCCAGTCTGCCCAGGGTTTGGGGTTTCTTAGATGACCCTTTCCATGACTGAGCTATGTAAATAGAGTTGGCCCTTTGATTCCCTAGTACTTCTGCCAACAAGCGGAGATAGAATGGGGCATTAGGGTCAGGATTGTGACCTTGATCCATATCCCTGGTGGTTGTGGGGGGAAGGGCAAGGGAAAACCTCCTGCTTGCAAACAACCCTGTGAGGAATGCCATGATCACTTGTGTTGGATTAACTGAGATTCGGGTGAGAATAAAGCCCTATCAGTGGAAAAGAAAACATGGTCTCTTCTCTATCTTCCATCTGTTGAGTGATCTCTGCATGGCAAGGAAATGCAGGCAAGGCTCGTGTGCTGCACAGACAGTGGTCGGGCACCCGAGTTGCAAAGACACACCTCAAGGTCAAAGGCCTTGGGATGCCTCCGCACAGCCTTGCGATGTTTGAAAGGGCAGTGATGTCTGAGTTGCTTTGCACTGGGAAGCTAGACTGTCATAACAGCAGGCAGTTTGCTAGCTTCTTAGGAAGACTGAAGATCAAAGGAGAACAAGCATTGAATGCTTCATGCTAAACAGTCTATACCAGGCACAAGTTGCTCTGTGATGAACGGATTAGGTTACCAAGTAAATACTGATGGAGTCACTGATATGTATATTAGCAAAAACATGAAAAGGCAATAATGACTTAATTAAAAGAGAGGAAGGAACAAGATCAAAAGGAGAGCACAAAGCAGTCTCTTAACACTGTATCTGATGAATGCTCTTCCTAAAAGTAAAAGGTATATTCAGGTGGATTTGAAGAGCAGTAAGCAAAGAACCAGGCCTGGCCAGGAGGTGGCTGTGAAGGAAGGGAAAGAAGAATGGATAGAAGCATCTCTGCTCTCCTTCTTAAGTTCTTGCATTTTTCTTCAAAGGCCTGGAAGGGACTCTCTTTCTCATCCTGTTCCTCCTGGAATCACCACCAGAATTGTCAGGGAAGCCCAAGGAACTGGGAGAAGGCCACAAACAACCCACTTCAAGAATCAGGGCAAACACAGTTCCTTCATGGGTCCATGGTCTTCTTCCTCACCAAATCAGAGGACTCCAGGAAGTATGGGGTGTGTTGTCATCACCATCACCATCACTCCTTGCAGCACTGGAAACCCTGGAGCATAACAGAGCAGGGACCTCAGCTGGTGCTAGGCATGCTAACATGTGAATACACCCCCTCTGCCTCCCTTAATATTTGTCTTTTTCTTTTTTCAGATCTCAAAACATTTGCATGCATATACCATTGACTAGAATGCATTGGTATGCATATCTTTTTCACTGCATACTTTTCAAAAGTTCAAGCTTCACCAGGGGGATCTTTTCTGCTCCACAGAATGCATTTACAAGTCCAGAAATGCATGCAATTACAAACGCAATCTATTCCCATCTTTTGGAAAGGGTGCAGATACAGAAATGCCACTGGAAGACTCAACAGAGTGGATTCCTTACACAGCCCTCTCAATAATCCAGCATAAGTGCAAGAAAGGAACTCCAAGTTCTTTTCCACCCAAATATTTCTTATGATTTTAGCTGTGACTGATTTGACTTTGTTAAGAAATTTTTGGTTGCCCAACTTGATGCTATCTGCCTAAGAGAGAGGGTATAATTAATGTAACGATTTCTTCTTAGGATCCAAATGCTTTCCTGAAGAGCCAAAGGCCAGCTGACACAATTTTTAGATCGAAACAGCAGAGAATTCTCACAGGGCTATACTCGCACTTAGGACAAATATAATTCTAAAGGTCTATTGATGTTCTGTGGCTTGATAATGTGTAGGTTTTATTTTTGTATGGTAATATCTGGCTCAATTAGTGAAGAACAGCTAATTAAAAAACAGGTCAATTTTAAAATTTACTATTCAGTATAAAAAGAAGTCTCCTTCATGGATCACTGCCTTGTCGTGACGAAGGGGCTTGCATAGCTCAATGAAGCTATGAGCTCTGCCGTGCAGGGCCACCTAAGACGGACAGGTCATAGCAGAGAGCTCTGACAAAACACGATCCACTGGAGAAGGAAAAGGCAACCCACTCCAGTATCTTTGCCATGAAAACCCCATGGACAGTACCAAAAGGCAAAAAGATATGACACCGGAAGATGAGCCCCTCAGGTCGGAAGGTGTCCAATATGCTACTGGGGAAGAGCGAAGGGCTAGTACTAGTAGTGCCAGAAAGAATGAAGCCACTGGGTCAAAGCCGAAAGAAGATGTATCTGGTGGTTGCAGATGTATCTGGTGGTGAAAGGAGAGTCCGACGCTGCAAAGATCTATACTCCATAGGAACCTGGAATGTAAGATCCATGAATCAAGGCAAGCTGGATGTGGTCAAACAAGAGATGACAAGACTGAATATCGACATCTTAGGAATCAGTGAACTCAAATGGACAGGCATGGGTGAATTTAGTTCAGATGACCATCAGGTATACTACTGCGGAAAGAATCCCTCAGAAGAAATGGAGTAGCCTTCATAGTCAATAAAAGAGTAGGAAAAGCAGTACTGGGATACAATCTCCAAAATGACAGAATGATCTCAGTTCGAATCCAAGGCAAACCATTCAACATCACAATAGTCCAAGTCTATGCCCCAACCACTGGTGCTGAAGAGGCTGAAGTTGACCAGTTCTATGAAGGCCTACAACACCTTCTAGCATTAACTCCAAAAAATGATGTCCTTATCATCATGGGGGATTGGAATGCTAAAGTAGGAAGCCAAAAGATAACCGGAATAACAGGCAAGTTTGGCCTTGGAGTACAAAATGAAGCAGGGCACAAGCTGGTAGAATTTTGTCAAGAGAATACGAAGGTCATAGCAAACACTCTTTTCCAACAACCCAAGAGACGACTCTACACATGGACATCACCAGACGGTCAACACAGAAATCAGATTGACTATGTGCTCTGCAGCCAAAGATGGAGAAGTTCTATACAGTCAGTAAAAACTAGACCAGGAGCTGACTGTGGCTCAGATCATGAGCTTCTGGTGGCAAAATTTAGGCTTAAGTTGAAGAAAGTAGGGAAAAGCACTAGGCCACTCAGGTATGACATAAATCATATCCCGGATGAATATACAGTAGAGGTGACAAATAGATTTAAGGAATTAGATCTGATAGACAGAGTGCCTGAAGAACTATGGACGGAGGTTCGCAACATTGTACAAGAGGCAGCAACTAAAACCATCCAAAAGAAAAAGAAATGCAAGAAAGCAAAATGGCTGTCTGAGGAAGCTTTACAAATAGCTGAGGAAAGAAGGGAAGCGAAAGGCAAGGAAGAAAGAGAAAGATACAAACAATTAATTGAATGCAGAATTCTAGAGGACAGCTACAAGAGCTAAGAATGCCTTCTTAAATGAACAGTGCCGGAGGTCAGACTAGATGGCCCAGGAGACCCCTTCTGACTCGCTCTGTTTCTATGTTTCTATGTTACAGTGCAAAGAAATAGAAGAAAACAATAGAATAGGGAGGACCAGAGATCTCTTCAAGAAAATTGGAGATATGAAGGGAACATTTCATGCAAAGATGGGCATAATAAAGGACCAAAATGGCAGGGACCTAACAGAGGCAGAAGAGATTAAGAAGAGGTGGCAAGATTACACAGAAGAACTATACAAGAAAGAGCTTAACATCCCTGATAACCACGATGGGGTGGTCACTGACCTCGAGCCAGACATCCTGGAATGTGAACTCAAATGGGCCTTAGGAAGTCTGAGCAACAACAAAGCTAGTGGAGGTGACAGCATTCCAGCTGAGCTATTCAAAATCCTAAAAGACGATGCAGTAAACCATGACCATTGCACTCATTTCACATGCTAGCAAAGTGATGCTCAAAATCCTTCAAGCTAGGCTCCAGCAGTATGTGGACCGAGAACTACCAGAAGTACAGGCAGGATTTCGAAGAGGGAGAGGAACTAGAGATCAAATTGCCAACATATGCTGGATCATGGAGAAAGCTAGGGAGTTCCAGGAAAATATCTACTTCTGCTTCATTGACTATGCTAAAGCCTTTGATTGTGTGGATCACAACAAATTGTGGAAAGTTCTTAAAGAGATGGGGAGCTTATTTAAAAGAGACCATCTTATTTGTCTCTTGAGAAAACTATATGCAGGTCAAGAAGCAACAGTGAGAACTGGACACGGAACCACAGATTAGTTCAAAATTGAGAAAGGAGTTCGGCAAGGCTGTATACTGTCGCCCTGCCTATTTAACTTATATGCAGAGCACATCATGAGAAAGGTGGGCCTGGATGAATCACCAGTTGGAATCAAGATTGCTGGGAGAAATATCAACAACCTCAGATATGCAGATGATACCACTCTCATGGCAGAAAGTGAAGAAGAACTAAAGAGCCTCTTGATGCGGGTGAAGGAGGAGAGCCCAAAAGTTGGCTTGAAACTCAACATTAAGAAAACTAAGATCATGGCATGCATCCGGTCCTCTCACTTCCTGGCAAATAGATGGGGAAGAAATGGAGGTAGTGACAGATTTTATTTTTCTGGGCTCCAAGATCACCGCAGATGGGGACTGCAGCCAAGAAATTAAAAGACGCTTGCTCCTGGGGAGGAAAGCTATGGCAAATCTAGACAGCATACTAAAAAGCAGAGATATTACCCTGCCAACAAAAGTGGGTATAGTCTAGGCTATGGTTTTCCCAGTTGCAATGTATGGCTGTGAAGGCTGGACCATAAGGAAGGCCGAGCGCAAAAGGATTGAGGCCTTTGAATTGTGGTGCTGGAGGAGACTCCTGCGAGTTCCTTGGACCGCAAGGTGATCAAACCAGTCAGTCCTAGAGGAGATCAACCCTGACTGCTCTTTAGAAGGCCAGATCCTGAAGATGAAACTCAACTACTTTGGCCACCTAATGAGAAGGAAGGACTCCCTGAAGAAGAGTCTAATGCTAGGAACAATAGATGGCCAAAGAAGAAGGGGACGGCCAAGGATGAGGTGGCAGGATGGAGTCACTGAGGCAGTTGGTGTGAGCTTGGGTGGACTCTGGGGATGGTGGAGGACAGGAAGGCCTGGAGGAATGTTGCCCATGGGGTCACGATGGGTCGGACATGACTTCGCGACTAACAACAACAACTACAACATAAAAAGAAGTAAAATCCAATAACATACCAGATAAGTAAAGAGCAAGAATCACGACACCTACACTGATCTTTGGAAGGATGGAACATGGTTGTGTATTGCTGAACAAGTGACGTGCAAGCTCCAATTCCTGATGACCTCTTTCAATGTTGATACCTCCAAAACCAGGATGAACACTCAGAACAAATATCACATTTCTTACATGCAGTATTTTTGGATCTGAGGTGATTTGCAAGGTATTTCTGCAGAGTTCTAGATATAGTAAATGTTCATTCACAGCAACTCTGAATATACTTGGTTGGACTGACTAATCATGTGGTAAAGTCCAGACTGGATTAGATGACAGTCAAAGCGTTGCATTCTAAATTCTCATTGATTTTCACCAAGTTCAGTCAAGCTTAAAGGTGTTAGTTGATTTCAAGTATGTTTTACCAAGCCTTAAATCTTATTCATATAGGTCCATTTATTTATTCATTAGATTTGTATAATGCCCAGCTGACAAACACTCTTGGGGAATTTTGCAATCATAAAACCAAATGAGGTATAAATGGGAAAAATTTGCCAAGTTTCCTGTGATATTGGAAACAGCCGGCCATACCAAACCACCAAGGGAGGTGGCCACTTCTAGCAGCTAATTCTGAGTGTCATGAAGGAAAAACCAAGTGCAGCTTAATTTTAACTGTGGTTTTACTGCCAGGGAAGGTGGTTGTAGGTATCCTTGGGGGATTGAGAGCAGTTCTGGTCAACACACTTCAAGGAAGATGCAGACAAACTGGAAATGGTTCAGAAGAGGGCAACAAGGATGATCAGGGGATTGGAAACAAAGCCCTGGGAGGAGAGATTGAAAGAAGCAGGCATGTTTAATCTGGAGAAAAGTAGACTGGGGGGAGATAGGATACTGCTCTACAAGAACTTGAAAGGATGTCACTCAAAGGAGAGCCAGGATCTTTTCCAATCATTTCAGAGTGCAGGACATGGAATAACAGGCTCAAGTTCCAGGTAGCCAGATTCTGGGTAGGTATCAGGAGAAACATCTTGACTGTTAGAGCAGTACAACAATGGAACCAATTACCTGGAGAAGTTGTGTGCTCTCCCACATTGGGGGCATTTAGTTGTCCTTGCAGTTGGCAGTATTGCAAGGTGTGAACCCAGTCAGTTTTTTGGTGGGGCATTTCACACATTAATCCAAGAACCATCAAGTCTACCGTCTTTGATTTAGAGAAACCAAAGTATGTTCATGAATGGTTTGAATGTTATGAACATCTCCAGAGATATCACCAGTAGAAGTCTGCCAAACTGGCAAGCAGGAGAGGCAGGAAAAATTGCCTTGATATCTGCTCTTGGGTCAGCTAGCAAGAGTTTCAATGCATGTGCATGCCTGAAACTTCAGCAGAAGCAGTGCGAGGGAGGTACTCTGTGTGAATCGGTGCACTTTGTCCAAGTTACTGCTGACGACTATCTCCAAAACACTGCTAAAATATGCACAATAATTAATTAAACTTTACTAATGAACACAAAACTCCTTTACCAGGGAGGGAAAAGATAAACCCCAAGCTGTCAAGACATCAATTTACCTGTCATGAACAAGCTGTCACAAAAGATTAGCAGATGGAACGATCAGGTACCCTCGGAAACAACCAGCTACAGGCAACATAGACAAACATGTTTTAAAGCCTAAGCACACAACTTGCATGCTGCAGACAACACAGCCAAAGGGTTTGCAAATGCAGGCAGAAGGCAAAACCGTTGATTCCGTATTGGTAACCTTCATGCTATTGGCATTTTTGACTTACTGCATCCTAGTATTCAGGATCTGGATTGAAACTTACCTGGATGCAGCACTGTTTAGCTGTATTTCAAGGTCTGTGAGTGTGTTGGTTGGGGAGGATGGGAGCTGCCATCCAACTGGAAGGCACATGGTTGGGAAGGGCTGCCCTAAGATAGAGTGGAACCTTGTAACCTGGCATATAAAGGTAAAGGTAAAGGTTTCCCCTTGACATTAAGTCCAGTCATGCCTGACTCTAGGGGACGGTGCTCATCTCCGTTTCCTAGCTGAGGGAGCCAGCGTTTGTCCGCAGACAGTCTCTGTGGTCATGTGGCCGGCGTGACTAAACACAGAAGTGGTAATGCTCTTACTTGCCCACCGAAGTGGTACCTTTTCATCTACTTGCATTTGCATGCTTTTGAACTGCAAGGTTGGCAGGAGCTGGGACGGAGCAACGGGAACTCACCCCTTTGTGCAGATTCGAACCGGTGACCTTTCGATCAACCAGCCCAGCAGCACAGCAGTTTAACCCACTGAGCCACCTGCAGTCCCTGGCATATATCAAGGACAAATTATACATTCTGTGCTTTGTGTAGTAGATTACTGAAATTCAAACGTGGATTTACTGTAGCATGACTATGTGCAGGTGGGATTCAGTCTGGGACCAGCACACCCCAAGAAGAAAGGATTAATTTTACCTCCCTTGAAGTTTTTTTTTTAATTGTCATGGACTCTATTTTAATGCCTCCCCTCCATGAAGCCATGTATGGAACTTGGGGAGGGGCGAGTAACCCTTCCCTCCCTAAGTGCCCTGGTCCTAGTCCAAATTAGGATCACAAATGGTTATTATTCTAAAGAAAACAAAGCTATTAGTCTGACCTACACGGCAACACCATTAATGTAATGTGCAGTTCATCCCTTAGTTGACTTGAATGCAATATTACACATGCTTCCTGTAGACTTAAAACACAGAGCTATCAACCCTGCTGTAATAGCACCAATTTAAATAGTTTCTTGAAAAGAGTGTTGATAAATTAAAGTAAAGCAAGCTTCCATCACAGAACCTGCCTCATATCAAAGACAGTCACCAGACTGCTAAAGCCAGCCATGTTTTGTTTAAGCCATAGTTGGCTATTTGAATCTTCAATTGCTGGAAAGGGCTTACCATAGTTTACCATATTGTGCAAACCCAGCCAGCAGAGTTCATGGATGGGGAAACAACCTCCCAATAACTCATGACCTGTGCACGACTGAAGGCTGTTTTCCCTGGCAACTGGCTCTGCATGCTGGCAACTGCCTGGGATGCTTAAAACTTGATTCCACCCAGAGAGACTTGGGTTGACCCGACTGACTTCCCATGAGGGCGGCGATAAGAAAAACATGGCAATGCATGATAATTGGGAGAAAAAGTGTTGTTGATAATGTTACCATGTAGGTGGGACAGGGAAAATGAAAAGGGAAATAGAAACTTGATTTGCTTACAGAGCTTTAGACAAAGAGTCATGAACCGCAAAACACTGAACATGGGACTGGGTCACAGGGGTCTACCAAGCCCACCTGCGAAGAAACTACTGCTAGTCTTGGTGTTCTTCCTTGAAGCAGCCTCAGGGCATCTTGGGTTGGCCTTCTGCTAGACCTGGTCAGTGATACATGGAAGACAAACGTGAAACAAACAAAATGACTTGACCTGCGGTACCTTGAAAACAGAACCTTCCACTCCCTAAATCTTCAGAAAGGCCGCAGAAATTACCCCTATTTCTTAGGATGTGAATCCAAAGGTAAACGTAGGGGAGAAGCTGGTCCTTCTAAGCTTGGGATACCAGACACTCTATGTGCCACTCGAAGGAAATATGCCTCTAGGCAGTCCTTTGCTGACCTCTTCCAAATGGTGCCTGGAATGGCACAGGATTTATACCTTCTTGGTGGGTGAAGGCCTGAGATAGAGGCCTTGTCATTCTTAGATTTGTTAATTGCAGATGGCACAAACACACCTGTTGGTTCCTGGGAAAGGATATCTTTTACATTATGACACTTGGCACTTGATCAATATAATCCAATGCCTCTGTCATAAAACTGCCATCCTTCTAAGAGCGTGTAACATCTTTTCTTCTGCTTTTTCTTTTGTGTTGGCCAATTCCTCCTTTTAGAAATAGTCCATGTTTTCCTTTCTCCTTCATGGATCACTGCCTTGTCGTGGCGAAGGGGCTTGCGTAGCTCAATGAAGCTATGAGCTATGCCGTGCAGGGTCACCCAAGACGGACAGGTCATAGCAGAGAGCTCTGACAAAACGTGATCCACTGGAGAAGGAAATGGCAACCCACTCCAGTATCTTTGCCATGAAAACCCCATGGACATGAAAACCAAAAGGCAAAACGATATGACACCGGAAGATGAGCCCCTCAGGTCGGAAGGTGTCCAATATGCTACTGGGGAAGAGCGGAGGGCTAGTACTAGTAGCGCCAGAAAGAATGAAGCGACTGGGTCAAAGCCGAAAGGACACTCAGTTGCCGATGTATCTGGAGGTGAAAGGAAAGTCCGATGCTGCAAAGATCTTTACTCCATAGGAACCTGGAATGTAAGATCCATGAATCAAGGCAAGCTGGATGTGGTCAAACAAGAGATGACAAGACTGAACATCGACATCTTAGGAATCAGTGAACTCAAATGGACAGGCATGGGTGAATTTAGTTCAGATGACCATCAGGTATACTACTGCGGGCAAGAATCCCTCAGAAGAAATGGAGTAGCCTTCATAGTCAATAAAAGAGTAGGGAAAGCAGTACTGGGATACAATCTCCAAAATGACAGAATGATCTCAGTTCGAATCCAAGGCAAACCATTCAACATCACAATAGTCCAAGTCTATGCCCCAACCACTGGTGCTGAAGAGGCTGAAGTTGACCGGTTCTATGAAGGCCTACAACACCTGCTAGAATTAACTCCAAAAAATGATGTCCTTATCATCATGGGGGATTGGAATGCTAAAGTAGGAAACCAAAAGATAACCAGAATAACAGGCAAGTTTGGCCTTGGAGTACAAAATGAAGCAGGACACAGGCTGGTAGAATTTTGTCAAGGGAATACGATGGTCATAACAAACACTCTTTTCCAACAACCCAAGAGACGTCTCTACACATGGACATCACCAGACGGTCAACACAGAAATCAGATTGACTATGTGCTCTGCAGCCAAAGATGGAGAAGTTCTATACAGTCAGTAAAAACTAGACCAGGAGCTGACTGTGGCTCAGATCATGAGCTTCTGGTGGCAAAATTTAGGCTTAAGTTGAAGAAAGTAGGGAAAAGCACTAGGCCACTCAGGTATGACCTAAATCATATCCCTGATGAATATACAGTAGAGGTGACAAATAGATTTAAGGAATTAGATCTGATAGACAGAGTGCCTGAAGAACTCTGGACGGAGGTTCGCAACATTGTACAAGAGGCAGCAACTAAAACCATCCCAAAGAAAAAGAAATGCAAGAAAGCAAAATGGCTGTCTGAGGAAGCTTTACAAATAGCTGAGGAAAGAAGGGAAGCAAAAGGCAAGGGAGAAAGAGAAAGATACAAACAATTGAATGCAGAATTCCAGAGAACAGCTAGAAGAGATAAGAATGCCTTCCTAAATGAACAGTGCAAAGAAATAGAAGAAAACAATAGAATAGGGAGGACCAGAGATCTCTTCAAGAAAATTGGAGATATGAAGGGAACATTTCATGCAAAGATGGGCATAATAAAGGACCAAAATGGCAGGGACCTAACAGAGGCAGAAGAGATTAAGAAGAGGTGGCAAGATTACACAGAAGAACTATACAAGAAAGAGCTTAACATCCCTGATAACCACGATGGGGTGGTCACTGACCTCGAGCCAGACATCCTGGAATGTGAAGTGAAATGGGCCTTAGGAAGTCTGAGCAACAACAAAGCTAGTGGAGGTGACAGCATTCCAGCTGAGCTATTCAAAATCCTGAAAGATGATGCAGTTAAAGTGCTACACTCAATATGCCAGCAAATTTGGAAAACTCAACAGTGGCCACAGAATTGGAAAAGGTCAGTTTACATTCCGATCCCCAAGAAGGGCAATGCCAAAGAATGTTCAAACTACCGCACCATTGCACTCATTTCACATGCTAGCAAAGTGATGCTCAAAATCCTACAAGCTAGGCTCCAGCAGTATGTGGACCGAGAACTACCAGAAGTACAGGCAGGATTTCGAAGAGGGAGAGGAACTAGAGATCAAATTGCCAACATACGCTGGATCATGGAGAAAGCCAGGGAGTTCCAGAAAAAGATCTACTTCTGCTTCATTGACTACGCTAAAGCCTTTGATTGTGTGGATCACAACAAATTGTGGCAAGTTCTTAAAGAGATGGGAGTACCAGACCATCTTATTTGTCTCTTGAGAAACCTATATGCAGGTCAAGAAGCAACAGTGAGAACTGGACACGGAACCACTGATTGGTTCAAAATTGAGAAAGGAGTTCGGCAAGGCTGTATACTGTCACCCTGCCTATTTAACTTATATGCAGAGCACATCATGAGAAAGGCAGGGCTAGATGAATCACCAGTTGGAATCAAGATTGCTGGGAGAAATATCAACAACCTCAGATATGCAGATGATACCACTCTCATGGCAGAAAGTGAAGAGGAACTAAAGAGCCTCTTGATGCGGGTGAAGGGGGAGAGCGCAAAAGTTGGCTTGAAACTCAACATTAAGAAAACTAAGATCATGGCATCTGGTCCTCTCACTTCCTGGCAAATAGATGGGGAAGAAATGGAGGTAGTGACAGATTTTATTTTCCTGGGCTCCAAGATCACCGCAGACGGGGACTGCAGCCAAGAAATTAAAAGACGCTTGCTTCTGGGGAGGAAAGCTATGGCAAATCTAGATAGCATACTAAAAAGCAGAGACATCACTCTGCCAACAAAAGTGCGTATAGTCAAGGCTATGGTTTTCCCAGTTGCAATGTATGGCTGTGAAAGCTGGACAATAAGGAAGACTGAGCGCAAAAGGATTGAGGCCTTTGAGTTGTGGTGCTGGAGGAGACTCCTGCGAGTCCCTTTGACTGCAAGGCGATCAAACCGGTCAGTCCTAGAGGAGATCAACCCTGACTGCTCTTTAGAAGGCCAGATAGTGAAGATGAAACTCAAATACTTTGGCCACCTAATGAGAAGGAAGGACTCCCTAGAGAAGAGTCTAATGCTGGGAACAATAGATGGCAAAAGAAGAAGGGGACGGCAGAGGATGAGGTGGCTGGATGGAGTCACTGAAGCAGTTGGTGTGAGCTTGGGTGGACTCCGGGGGATGGTGGAGGACAGGAGAGCCTGGAGGAATGTTGTCCATGGGGTTGTGATGGGTCGGACTCGACTTCGCGACTAACAACAACAACAATGTTTTCCTTTATCTGACTCTTTGGCCTTTTCCTTAACACGTTTTTTCCTTTTCACTGGCCTCGGCTCAAAGGAAAAGCCCTCCTTTCCATAGGCATGCTTTCTCCAACAAATGCAATACCTAGTAAGTGACACCAACATGGCCTTGTTAAATGCAGCAATTACATGGCCTCTCACTCACACACATACATACACAATTTTCCTCTTCCTGAGAGTTTATGGTGAAAATGTGAGACAAAGAAAAAGCTTCCAGAGTGACTTGGTGAATGTTTGGCTTGAGAAAGACATCACCAAACAACCATTCGGAAGTGACAAGCCGGCTTGTCCCTCGTTATTGGATGAATTTCAGTTTTTGCGGCCCGATGATGTGGACAAGGTGCTTGGATCGGTACGCTCAACCACCTGTTTACTGGACCCGTGCCCATCTTGGCTATTAAAGACCGCCAAAGACGGGATTGAACCCTGGATCTTGGAGGTGGTCAACACCTCTTTGAGAGATGGCCGGGTGCCGGCCCCCTTAAAGGAGGCGGTAGTCCGGCCAGTCCTAAAGAAGGCTTCCCTGGATCCAGAGGTGGTCGCCAATTATAGACCGGTGGCCAACATCCCATTTCTGGGTAAGGTGCTGGAGCGGGTGGTGGCAGGACAACTCCAGGCACTCTTGGAGGAAACTGATTATCTGGACCCATTTCAGTCCGGCTTCAGACCCGGCTTTGGCACTGAATCCGCCTTGGTCACCCTGTACGATGACCTATGCAGGGAGAGGGACAGGGGGAGTGCGTCCCTGTTAGTCCTCCTTGACATCTCAGCGGCTTTTGATACCATCGACCATGGTATCCTTCTGGAGAGGCTGGCGGGATTGGGGGTTGGAGGCACTGCTTTGCAGTGGTTCTACTCCTATCTCAATGGCGGATACCAGAAGGTGGTGCTGGGGGACTATGGCTCTGCGCCATGGCAGCTATGCCATGGGGTTCCGCAGGGTTCCATTCTGTCCCCCTTGCTTTTTAACATCTACATGAAACAGCTGGGGGAGGTCATCAGGAGGTGTGGGCTGCGGAATCATCAGTATGCGGATGATACCCAGCTCTACCTCTCGTTTTCCACCGATCCAGGTGAGGCGGTGGCTGTGCTGAACCGGTGCCTGGCCAAGGTAATGGGCTGGATGAGGGCCAATAAACTGAGGCTCAATCCAGACAAGACGGAGCTCCTGTTGGTAGGTGGGTTGGGCTACAGTGTAGGGGACCTGACCCTAGTCTTGAATGGGGTTGCACTCCCTCTGAAAGACAGGGTCCGCAGCTTGGGAGTGCTCCTCGATCCAGAGCTGACCTTGACTGCTCAAGTGTCAGCAGTGGCGAGGAGCGCCTTCCAACAGCTTCGACTGATACATCAGCTGCGTCCCTTCCTGGAACTCGATTGCCTGACGACGGTGACACATGCGTTGGATTATTGTAACGCGCTCTACGTGGGGCTTCCCTTGAAGACGGTCCGGATACTTCAACTGGTGCAAAATAGAGCTGCCAGGGTACTGACGGGGACTGGGAGTGGTTCTCACATCACCCCAGTTCTCCGTCAGCTCCACTGGCTTCCCATTGAAGTCCGGGCCCAATTCAAGGTGTTGGTCCTTACCTATAAGGCCCTAAACGGCTTGGGCCCTGGCTACCTAAAGGAGCGCCTGCGACCATATATGCCCTCCCGCCCCTTACGATCAGCGGCAGAGGCTCTCCTCCGGGAACCCTCCGTGCGTGAGGTTAGGAGGGTGAGTACCCGGAGGAGGGCCTTCTCGGCGGTGGCGCCCCATCTATGGAATGCGCTCCCCAGAGAGGCTCGCCTGGCGCCGTCGTTATTTGCTTTTCGGCGCCAGGCAAAGACCTTTTTATTTAGACAATATTTTAATAGTTAATGTTAGGTTTAATTTATGTTTAATTTATGTATTAATTTAAATTTCTTATTTATACTTTGTTGTATGTTTTTATATGATAACCTGAGATGGGACAGTTTTTAAATATGGTATATGTTTTTAATAATATATTTGTTTAATATTGTGAGCCGCCCCGAGGCTGCTGCAAGGGGCGGCATAAAAATATTTAAATAAATAAATAAATAAATAAATAAAGCATGATGGGGACAGGTGTAACTAGAGCGTTACTTGCAATCAACATTTCTATCCCCATCCACTTGGCTTAACTTATGTCATATTTAAAAACAACAACAACCGCCCTATTTTTGTTCCATGTAAAATCTAGTTGCACCATGTCACCCCCATGAGGGTTTGACTATTCACCATCCTGAGACTTGGTAAAGGATGGGGTAGAAATTCTTTTAATAAATAAATAAAAATAAACTTGGTGTCCAAAACTGGACACTGTTCTGGGCACCAAGGTTTAAGAGAGATGCAGGTAAATTAGAAAGGGTCCAGCAAAGGGCAACAAAAATGATCCAGGGTTTGGGAACACGGCCCTGTGAGAAGAGACTGGGAGAACTGGGCATGTTCAGACCTGAGAAGACTGAAGGGGGGACATGATATCCCTCTATAAGTACCTCAAAGGCTGTCACAAAGAGGAAGATCTTTTCCTGCTGATGCCAGAGTGTAGGACATGGGATAATCAAGTCAAGATTCAGGCTGGACATCAGGAAGAGCTTTCTCCCTGTCAGAGCAATACAACAGTGGAACCAGCTGCCTAGAGAGGTGGTGGGCTCTCCCACACATTAAAAAGGAAACAGGACAGCCATCTGAGTGGAATGGTATGACTTGATGCCCTGCAACAGCAGGGGGTTGGACTCAACAGCCTTCATGGCCCCTTCCAACTCTACGATTCTATGAAATATTCAGAATGGCCCCAGGGTAAGGCAACTTCAGTGTGAAAAGACACAATGGTTAAATTCTCACTGGTAAAGTCCAGATGGAATTTAAAGCCCTGGTTCCATCTTGACCTGATTTTATATAGAATTGTTGTGTTGCTTTGGTAGTGGGCACATCCTCCAATAGTTTTATGTGCATGACATTTGTAACAGATAATTGTCCTTATGGTTTTATTTTGTTTCTATGTTTGATTGTCAGCAGCTCTGGGCACTACTGTGACAACCAACATGGTATATAGATGTTGCAAATACACACATAAATAAAGCAAATACCTACATTTATAGATCTGTGTCTCATTGATTCTAGTAGTAAAAACAAAGAGTAAATGGAGAAAGAGCTCGGTGGATTTGATCACAGTTGGATTTTTCCCCTGCAGGGGAAAAAATGACTTGAGCTTATAATATCCAGGAGCATTTAAATTCAGACCTTGGAAGATTCATGGAGAAATAAAGCTACCATAAAAATCATTAAAAATGAAAATACTAGAAACAAAATAAAAATGAAATGTTAGACTGAGTGGCTGATAAAGCATCTGAAATGAAATGCCGAAACATTTATCTTGCATGTGACAGCGTGATTTCATTTCTACTTTTTGCTGCGTCCTGAAATTGCAGTTTGTGGATCCTTCAGGACCCCACGAGCAACTTCTGGAGAGGAACAACAGGCCTATCCATCACAAATCTTGTTTTTGGGCAAGGTGCTGGAGCGGGTGGTGGCGGGACAACTCCAGGCACTCTTGGATGAAACTGATTATCTGGACCCATTTCAGTCCGGTTTCAGACCCGGTTTTGGCACTGAATCTGCCTTGGTCGCCCTGTATGATGACCTATGCAGGGAGAGGGACAGGGGGAGTGCGTCCCTGTTGGTTCTCCTGGACCTCTCAGCGGCTTTCGATACCATCGACCATGGTATCCTTCTGGAGAGGCTGGCGGGATTGGGAGTTGGAGGCACTGCTTTGCAGTGGTTCCGCTCCTATCTCAACGGCCGATTCCAGAAGGTGGTGCTAGGGGACTATGGCTCTGCGCCATGGCAGCTCTGCCATTGAGCTCCGCAGGGATCCATTTTGTCCCCTATGCTGTTCAACATCTACATGAAACCGCTGGGAGAGGTCATTAGGAGGCGTGGGCTGCGGCATCATCAGTATGCTGATGATACCCAGCTCTACCTCTCGTTTTCCACTGATCCAGGTGAGGCGGTGGCTGTGCTGAACCGGTGCCTGGCTGAGGTAATGGGCTGGATGGGGGCCAATAAACTGAAGCTCAATCCTGACAAGATGGAGGTCCTGTTGGTAGGTGGTTCGGGCTTCGGAGTGGGGGACCTGACCCTAGTCTTGAATGGGGTTGCACTCCCTCTGAAGGACAGGGTCCGCAGCTTGGGGGTTCTCCTCGACCCGGAGCTGACCTTGACAGCCCAAGTGTCAGCAGTGGCGAGGAGTGCCTTCCATCAGCTTCGGCTGATCCATCAGCTGCATCCCTTCCTGGAGTTCGACTGCTTGGCGACGGTGACTCATGCGTTGGTGACTTCCCGGCTAGACTACTGTAATGCGCTCTACGTGGGGCTACCCTTGAAGACGGTCCGGATACTTCAATTGGTGCAGAATAGAGCTGCCAGGGTGCTGACGGGGACTGGGCGTGGTTCTCATATCACCCCAGTTCTCCGCCAGCTTCACTGGCTCCCCATTGAATCCGGGCCCAATGCAAGGTGTTGGTTCTCACCTACAAAGCCCTTAACGGCTTGGGTCCTGGTTACCTAAAGGAGCGCCTACGACCATATATACCCTCCCACCCCTTACGATCTGCTGCTGATGCTCTCCTCCGGGAACCCTCCGTGAAAGATATAAGGAGGGTGAGCACCCGGAGGAGGGCTTTCTCTGCGGTGGCACCCCACTTATGGAATGCGCTCCCCAGAGAGGCTCGCCTGGCGCCGAAAAGCAAATAAAGACCTTTTTATTTAAGCAATATTTTAAATGTTAATTTATTTTATGTATTATATTGTATTTGTTTTAATTCGGACCTGGAGATGGGCCAGTTTTAATGTTTTAGAGTTCATGGTTTTGGATGTTGTGAGCCGCCCCGAGGCTTGTGGCAAGGGGCGGCCTATAAATTTCTAAATAAATAAATAAATAAATAAATCAGGAAGGAAGGGGTGTTGGGGAGTATTTTTTTCAAATCCTTTGCAGCCATGCAAAGTTAAGCTTCTCCAATATGAAACGTCCAGTTTGCCCTGTTGCAGAAGAGCCTTGATCCTTGCCAACATGAGACAATTCTTACAGAACACTTTTGCATTGGGCAGGTCTCTGAGCATCTTCCCAAGAATTAGCTGGGCGTCCCAGGTCTGGGAAGAGGCAGCAGCTGCATTAAGCCAGGTATGGACACATGGCTTTGGAAGGGCAGTACAGTCCTACATTCTGTGTGAGAGAAAATGCTTGATTTTCCCCCCATAACAAAAAATCGAACCCCTTTCTTGGGATCTTCAAAGAACTGTCACTGTGTTATCCCATTGCTTATGTTGAGCAAGTATGTATTTTTCTTGCTTCTATGTCCTGGACACTCAATATTATCTGTCTCAATGCTTCCCACCCATAGTTTGACCCCCATTTTCGGAAAGCTCGGATACATGGACCACAACACAATACTATCATCTGAGTGAATATTGAAAGCTATAGTTATCATATCATCTCTTTTGTTCATCTTGTGTTTGATTAATCTGAGAATTTATTTCCCTGAAGAAATATTTCATCGCAATTGAATTTAATATGCAATGTTTTGTTTCCAAATGAACATCATATTTCAACCATGCGTAATTAGTAGTGAACCATGCATTTTTCCATGAATATTTTTGGGAAAAATGGATTTCTGATGGGCTGAAAAATTTCTCCAAAGACCTCAAAAGCTAATTTGTTCTACCTATCACTTTCAGCACCATTTCAAAAAGTCATGACAACTTTTTATGTTGGTTTTGCAATTTGTCTTTTAAGTGCTATTACATAGTCAAGTAGATCTATCCACATGACTACAACACAGACAGAAAATTAACTTTCCACTGATGGGTGGGTCAACATTAACACATTCCAACAGCGCTGGAAAAAAAAAATCCTAAAATGTTTGCACTGCAGATTTGCAGATTGAAACTAATGTCCTGATTAGAGGAGTCCAGATAATCGGTAGCAACTGATTCTTTTTCCAGGAAGGAGGGAATTAAGCATACTTGAGGGAATCAAATCAACCAAACAACCAAGCAATTGTTCATGTTCCTAGTTCACAAATCTGGATGTTTTTAGTTTCCAGCAAATTTAACAATTCTTAGTTATTTACCAACGATGTGATTTCCTTTTCTTTGGAGCCCTAGTGTCAGACAACAAATCTAATCCTTGCCACCATTCCTATTTAGAGTGAGGCAACAAGGTGGCAAAGACACTTGGAACCAAATGGTCGCCACATACACTCCCAAAAGCTTGATCTACTTGTTCATTCTCAATATTTGTATGGTGCCCCAGGGAATTTTCCTGCATGTGTCTCAAAACTTTAATGTCACAAGAAATGCCTGTGTTGTTGGGAGGGTTAACTATGCACAATAGTGCATAAGTTCCTTCTTCCTCATATTGATCAAGCCCTGGATTGAGTCTAGAGACACAGACAACTTTCCTGAGAAATCCAGCAAAGCCACCTCCAGTCATAGGTCTGACAGGCCCGTCCCTGCCCCAGATGACAGTCAAAAAAAGGACACAGGTCTTTGTATTCCCCTGCATGTATATGCTCATGCTGCTCCATTTTATCCCCACAATGGCAACCCTGCAAAATGGATGAGGTTGTGAGGAAACAGCTGGTCCAAAGTCTCCCAGGAAGCATTGTAGCTAGGTGTGGACCAGAGATGGAATGCTTAAGTCTCTACCCCACCGCTCTGTCTCATGGCTGTGGTGCCAAATTTGATTGTTTTGAAGGTGCTATCTCTGTTATTAGGAAAAGGACTGATGAATTGGTGGTGGCGAAGCTTTGGTCCTCGTGGCTGCAGAAGAAGTCCAAATGACACCACGGCTGCATGCCAGGAAGAAAACACATTGAGAGCAACACTTGGCTGTAGGCCCAGACTGAGCGTGTGCAAAAGGAGCGGATCCTTTCTCTTTGCAAAGCAACCTCTGACTGTTCATTGACCCACCACCCTCCAATTGTAAGGAGAACAGTTTCACAGCCAGTGCGGCTCATTTTGGCTTAGCCCTCTCTGTAAGTATTTGGGCTATTCTCCAGCCAGATGGGTTCTTTGTACACCACCACTGCAGTTAGAAACCTTATCTCCAAGCATTCACCTTAATTTAAGCAAAATTATTTTGTGCTCCCTTCAACATATTAATATTAACAAGCTATTGCAGCTCTTGGTTCTTTGCTAGTAAAATAATTGCATTAATATTACTGTCAGAAAGCTCATCAACAATCAGCTAGTTTCAATTAATTTTTCATGATTTTTAATTACTTCGAACAATCTGGTAGACATGCAGACTGGGAAAAAATGAAGCTAACTGTGCATTATCTTCTAGTTCACGTAATGGTATGCAGAAAGAAAATGGAAATGTGCAAACGGCAGAGAGTAGCACAGCTCTTATTCTAATAGGTCAAAGCCACTGAACAAATATCCAGAGTCAGCCATTAAATTCCTTGATTGAACTTGCATTTGGAGGATATATTAAGTCTTTTAACATTATCTGGAGACTTGAGCTGGTCCTCTCCATAGCTAGATTTTCTCGTCATGTGGGATACCCACATTTCTAGGTGTGGGGCATTTTCTAGGGGAAATGCAGAGCAGTGTCCAGTGTCTCTTGCCACTCATGGATGGAAGTGTTCTTCAAGTATGAATGGACTTTAATCTGCTGAATTGTCCTATGCTATTTTGGGAGAGATCCCCAGAAATACCAGAAGCAAAAGCTCACCTTTGCAGCTACAGTCCTCTATTGCTTGTTTTCTGATTCTGCATGAACTGAACTACTTTGGAAATGATGATGAGCTTGACTTGATGCTGGATTGGATATTTCAGTTTAGAGTCAACTCATAAAACAAAGTTGACCATGCTACAGGTAGGGGTGTTTTGAGTGTGGGAATTAGTGGGAAGTGAAGCTCAGGGAACCAAGGTTCAATATGGATGCCAGGAAGTACTTCCTGAAGTTAGGACCCTGAGGGTATGGAATGGGCTTCCACAGGAAGTGGTTGAGTCCCATCAGTGAGGGTGCTGAAGGATAGGCTGGACATGCACATGGTGGGCATGTCATGAGCGGAGCTGGCTGGAGCTGGGGGTCAGACTAGATGGCCAAGGAGACCCTTTCTGATTCACTTTGTTTCTCTGTTTCCCTGAACTTGGCTTTCTGGATGGTGGCCCATTTTCTCACAGCTGTGAGGGCAACTTCATCATAAGCTTGGCCAGTGTTCACACCATACAATCCAGGAATTCAGACTGGGCAAGAGGGGTCCCTCTTCCACGTCATGTGCAGTAGCCCTCCCCCCCAGCCGCCATTTTGTGCTGCATTCAACATGGCAAAAAGTTGCCCATGTGCAACCAGACTTCCATGACCATGTGCAGACCTCCTCTCGGGACCTAAGATGGACCTCAGTAGTCATTCAGCAGGAGCTTCTGCTGAGGGAAGTCGGCTGCATAGCCTCTAGGAAGTGGTCCTTTCCTCCAGGAACACCAGGTGCAGAATTAACTTCCCAGAAAGGTTCCCAGGAATTTTAGTTCCAGACTGTTTTAAATCCTGTACTGTATTTGTTGTACTGCTCTGCTTTTTATTTCTAGTTTATAGTGCAGTTTTAACCATTTAAATTTTATACAGTATTTCATGTTTTTAAGCTATTTTAAATTGTTGTGAACAGCCTAAAGGGATTTGGTATTGGCCAGAAAAAAGGTAATAAATAATAAACCAATGGGCTTTTAAAAAACAAATTGTTTATTTGACTTTTCTGCCTATAAACCGCCAAGAAGACCTAATGCTGAGCCACATGTTCTGTATTAAAAGCTTGAGAGAGAGAGAGAGAGAAAGAGAGAGAGAGAGAGAGAGAAATTAAATCAACAGAACCCCAAACTAGAAATCCTTGTGAATGACAGATGCTTTTATGGTTCTGTTTCAAGAACATTTTAATAAGAGCCTGAGATTGTGTGGGCACAGAAACTGCATGACATGAAGAGATGAAAAGTTGGCATTTTATCTAATCTTTCTTCTAGACAAATCCATGTCTTGTGATACCATTAGCCATATTTTTCTTTCTTTCCTACAAATGCTGAGCATAATCTGTCTTTTAAGATGTGGCCTTGCAAAACTTAATGGCTTGAACTTTTATCCCTGAAATATCGTTATCTTTGCTTCCCTCGAGATTGAAAATATTTATGTACCAGATGTAAAGGCCTTTGAGGAGAAATGGAAAAATCCTTAAATTAAAGGTTCCTAAACTTTTCTACAGTTCACATATCTGAAGAATTCCACATGTTATCTGGTCAGTTTGAGTTTGTCACCTCATGCACATCCAACAAGGATGTCTAGGAATTTGTCAAGAGCTTTCTAACTCCAATTATAAGCAAAGCTACTAAAGTTGCTATTAAAGGTTGATGTTTCTATAGAGTTAGTGGCTTGCTGAGATGATAAGCAATGTAGTGGGAAATATACATCAAGCAGAAACCTCTTAAAGAACACATTATAGGTTTCCCAAATATTGTGTCACGGAGAAGACACAGATGCATTTCACAAACTGGGCCACTTTGCACAACATAACAGTCCATCCTGAGTTAATGTAAGGGTTGTGCAAAGGTTGTTTAGCCACTGCCCACTGCCTGGGTTTGGACAATACATTAACCCCAGACTGGAGCCTACATATTCATACTGGTGGCTGAAATATGCTGCAGGTCCTCCAGGGTAAATTAAAGCTTGATAACTTTTTGTGTTGTGGGTACCAGGTCATTATAGAGAACAAAGTCCTGATTTTCCACTGAGTCTATAGGAAGCAAATGTCCCTGTTGAAAGGCTTTTGTATTTCCTTTGACCTCTTTGTCTCGCTTCACACATTGCAGCTACTCTTAGTAGGCACTTGAAAAGAAAAAAACATGCCAAAGTTGTATGCCTAGGTGGGGACCAGAAATTGTGACTCCAAAATTGCATGTGCGCATCATTGGGCAGGTTGCCTCCCAGTGACTATTTGTGGGGAACAAACAAAATGGAAGGTGAATATCAATTAATGAAAGCAAGTAATCAACAACCTTGGTGCACATTTTCAAGTGGTTTTTGCTAAGCCTCCTCATTACCCTCTTTCCCAAGCCATGAAAACCTTGACTTGGTGACCGGGGGCTGGAAGCAGGGGGCACTGGCAAGCAGCAGAGGGCTCCTTCAGACCTGGAAAAGCTCGACAAGACAAGATAGCAAGGTCAAAGGGGCAAGATCAGTGGCAGTCCGAACTTTCAAGCCAGAGAGAGGTTGCTGCTGCTGCTGCTGCTCCTTCTCCTTCTTCGTTTGCCCCAGCAGTGTGATGATCATCATGTAATGTCCTGAGAAGAACAGACAAGCCCTGAATGGTAAGCAATACTTAGGGCAGATAGATCAGCCCTGTGTCATTTGATCATATGTTCAGTCAGAGGTCTTCCCCATCTCACATTCTACAATCAAAAGAAGGTAAGAAAATTTGCATTTAAATTGTACCCCCCCTAAAAGATGTGATTGTACTCTTTTTTTCCAAAATATATACATATTGTATACAATTGGAAAGATATTCAGATCCATTTGGGAAATGCAAATTAGGTGGGGACGCTTAAACATGTGCACCGAATGAAATTGTCCAACATTCCTAACAACAATAAAACACAGTTTGAGAATTGTTGATATATATATATATATATATATATATATATATATGACATGGCACTATTTTGCAAGAATTCAGACATTGGTTTCAGTTGTGAAGTAAGAAATGTCTTTTGTTGGGCTACAAATCTTGAAGCCCACGTTTAAGCACTTTAACGAAAGGGCTGAATTAGCATGCTAAACTGGGGGTTTTCATGTCATATCTAGGTATGATGGATTCATGATTAGATTTTGGGACTTTGATTGTTATTTGTTGCTTGGTTTTTTACCTGAATGTAGACGCTGGAGAGGGTAGCAAATTGAATTAGGACCACGGTACCAGTAGAGTGGATTGCAATTCATCCATTCCCTACCCTAACATTTTCCATGTGGAATTTGTCACCCTTCTTCATAGCTGCTACTAACCACAGGTAACACAGGCCTGTATTAGCTCTGAATTCTGTGAGAAGTTGAAAAAATGCATCAAGTTTTCCACTCAAGTTTTCCCAACCCAGTCTCTGCCTGCCTGCCTGCCTAAGGAATTACTTCTTTCTCCACTCACCCAGCCTCTTTCAGAAACACACTTCACTTTGATCATTCGTGCAGTCAAATATGTGATGGCCAACATGAGTGGACAAGCAGGCTCCTATGCCTATAGACAAGTCCTTTTATTTTTCTCCCACAGGAAGACAACAGGCCTCCTATTCCAAGCTGGCCTAGCCCCGTCCATGAGGATATATTGCAACAACATGGTTGCCGGTCCCACATACTTCCTCTAGCTGCAAACTTGGGTGGTTGGATGCCAGGGGACCTAACCTCACCTGTTTTGCTGCATCCCCCACTTGTTCTTTTAGCAGTCCTGTTGCATGCAATGTTGAAGGGCCACCGGGGGCAAGGAGTGGTTCTACCCTCAGCTTCAGGGGTCAACTCTTTTGTAACCATGTCAGCCACCTTGGAGTGGGGCATCCTCTCCTGGCAGAGCCTTGATGTGAGCTGGCCATTCGCCCTTGTGAAGAGAACTGTGTGGTTGAAACTTCCATCAAGGTTGTGTGATTGGCAGCAGAATGCTCCACCTTCTTGCTCTTGTACGCAGTGTTTATTATCTGTGGTGCAATTTATATGCTGATGACAAGAGGCACTGGGGAAGGTCCCAGAGTTTTCAATACCCCTTCAGACTTGATAGGCCTTTAATCTCACCCTGACACCAAGCATAATACTTGTATTTTGGTGCAATGTTTAAACTGGCGAAATCTAAAGTTGCTCATGTAGGAGAAAACTTTCCTTTGCTGCATACAGAAGGCTAATTAGGAAGTCATTATGAGTATTCCTTTTGATCAGGATACAAAATTAAATACAGGTTATATGGTACATTAGTGTGACTGTCAAAGACAGTGACTTGAGCTAAGCAATTAAAAAAAGGGCAAAATATTTTAAATGAATTTTTAAATAGGTTCTTCCAGTCATTAAGCAGAATTATCACATCCATATTTTGTAAATGTAAAATGTACGCTCTCAGAAGTCTACTCTCCACAGTCGTTTTTATTGATGACCCATCTAAGCTTCATTTCCGAACTGAAAAACCTTGTCGGTCAATTTATTCCAACATAACGCTATGTGGTTGGGTAGTTATTAATCCTGTAATTGCTCATGGCATGCCAGGAATAATTCTACTAATTATTACAATATGTCTTACTTTGCAGAGTATCTATATGTCAATATGCCCTTTGCATGCAATGGGGGGAGATTCAAATTTCTCCTTTGAACTGAAGATATGGGAACTGATTATTAAACCACAACAATTATACAGAATAACGGAGGCATTTTTGTCTCTTCTACAAACTAGAGTGAGTGTCTTTTTTGTATATTTATGCTTGACAAATAACATGTTCCTGACTTTAAGAGATTCATTATCATTACCTTGCTGCAAAACCTTGCTCTAAGTGAACATTAGTTTCAATTATGGCACAACTATAATAAACCACCCTGGGTCACAAAAGCACAGAAATTCATTTTTCCAAATCCACTGTAGGTAAAAGGAGCTGATGGCTGTACTGCTGGAAAAGGTTGTGGGATTAAATGGCACACATTTAGCAGATAAATGAAGAAATAAAAGAGAGAGAGAGAGATAGCTCCATATCAGATTTCTCAGATTATCTCTTAATGAGCCAAAATCAAACATTTTGAAGTTTCCTCCACCATCTGAAAAACCTTTTTTTCTAAACCAGATTCCGGTTGGACATTGGGAAAAACGTCCTAACGATTCATGCAGTACAGCAATGGAACTGATGGCTGAGGGAGGTTGTAGGCTCCTCACACTGGAGGTGTTCAAGGGGCAACTGGGCAGCCATCTGAGAGGGGTGGTTTCACTGGAAGTCCTACACTGAGCAGGGGGTGGACTCCATGGCCCTGTAGGCCTCTTCCAACTCTGTGCTCTTCTGTGATTTTGCAAGACGATAACGTCTGGTTGAGAGTAAGAGTGGGATGCCCAAGCAAAACAAAGAAAGCAAAACAACAACAACAAAGTGAAGTGAGGGGGGGAAAGCAAAGCGAAGCGAGGCAAGGAGAGGTGAAGCAAAACAAAAAGCGAAGTGAAGCAAAACAAAAAGCAAAGCAAAGCAAAGCAAGAAGTGAAGCAAAGTGAAGTGAGGTGTAGCGAGGCATAGCAAGGCAAGGCAAGGCAAAGAGCAGAGCAGAGCAAAGCAAAGCATGGTGAGGCAAAGCAAAGTGAAACAGAAAAATGAAGTGAGGCAAGACAAAAAAGCAGAGTGAAGCGAAGCAAAGCAAAGGAAAGCAAAAGAGCAAAGCAAGGCGAGGCGAAGCAACACAAAAAGCGAAGCGAAGGAAAGCAAAAGAGCGAAGCAAGACGAGGCAAAGCAACACAAAAAGCGAAGCAAAGCGAAGGAAAGCAAAAGAGCGAAGGAAGGCGAGGCGAAGCAACACAAAAAGTGAAGCGAAGTGAAGCAAAGCAAAGCAAAAGAGCAAAGCAAGGCGAGGCGAAGCAACACACAAAGCGAAGCGAAGCGAAGCAACATGGGACAAAGGTTCGGTGTGGGGGGAAGGCATTCCTCCACCGCTGAATGTGATAGGGAAATCTCCCAGTGTGCACTGGGAAAGCACCTGTTTCATTTACACACCAAACACTCCTGTTGTCCAATTGCACTCTAGATCAGAGCACTGCAGAGCCCCTTCCCCATTTGCCTTGCCCTCCAAGCACCCAAAGGAGGCGGGTTGCTCAGCACCCGGATCGGGTTAAAGTGAGGAAATGGCCGATGGGGAAGCCGTTCTTCTCTGCCGGTATGATTGGCACCTTATCTCCAGACTTTTCAAAAGCTGGCAGGTCTGATGCCATCAGGGACTACTAGACTTCCTGAGCATTGCATGCTTTTGGACACAGAACTCTGGACGCAGGCATCCATGTCAGTTCAAAGAACATTTCAGAGCAAGATAGGCAGACTTATTAATCTAAGATTTCAAGTTCCCGGAAATTCCAAAGGTGTTTTTCTCCTCTTACATGGACAGTCGTTACTGATCATCTTGACATCAGGCAAGAACGGCCTGCTGAATCAGGCACACCTTTCCAAGCAATATTTACCTGGTCCCAATTGTGCATTCTTTGATGTGCCTGGTTGCAAATTCATATTTGCCTGGTCATTTTAATTTGTTTAACAGTGTGCTCTGGTTTTATCTGTTTGACAAGCTGGTGTTTTTATTTCCTTTTGGGGTGTGGGATGGGTGTTTTACTGCATTTTATCATTTTTGCTGGGGTGTAGTCTTGGCTCGCTGCTCTGCATTCCATGTACAAACAGTGGCATAAAATATTTTTTTAAAACAAATGGTATCATTTCCCTCCATAACAAACTGTAATGCATGCAAAATGGGAAAAAGTTTAGTAATGAGGAAGGACTGTTCCTCCATTTTATTGATTCATTTTTTAAATAATGCAATTCCTCTCTAACATCCCAGCAAGAGACTGGAAAAAAGGAGAGGGAAACCTTACAGTTTTCAGCAACTTGTAGTCAGCCACTGGGCTGGCATGGTCCCCAGTTGAGCATGTACTTCCCTCCCCTTTCCTTTCTTAGGGTTGCCCTCTGCACTGGGAAGTTGCTTCCCCATCTGCCATGGCTGTTCCCTTTCTTGGGCTGCTGGGCAAGATCTCCATGGAGAGAAGCAAGGTCAGAACTGCCGTGTTCAAAAGGAAGACGGGAAGCGGCAGGGCAGGTAGAACTGGTGAGGGATCATTCACTGCACCCTCGATTGGTCACCCTTCCCGCCAGAAGCTTCCTCTGCAGTTTTGCTTGCCTGTAGCTCTGGCACCGAGCTACTGTTCCATCCTTTACAAAAAGATGTCCTGCAGGCTCAGAAGAAGGCACAATAGATACCTTGCCTTGGAGCACACTAGTTATTGTGTTAAATGGCCCTCCCTGTTATCTTTTCTGAATCTATTGTCAAGAGATGCCATTAAGTGATGCTGAGAGATGAGATTTAATATATATCAGCAAAGTCAAGCTTGCCAATTCTTCAGCTTCCACCTCAAAACTTCTTACTGTTTCTGTGTCACGACAGAATAAAATGGGGCTTCATGGTATGAAAATTCATGCATATTTTCATGTGTTCATTAGATGCATACATTTCTGAAATATATGCATTTCTGCCATTGATTAAAGAGCATTTTGTGCAAATTTTCCAAAAGTACGCATTTTTCATGCTTATTATGCAAATGCAGCTGCTGAATACATTTCTTTTGTTCTGTCTGTGAATCAAGGTTTGGACTTGATCAGAGATCTCTGTCTATTTTCAGGATGTGTGAACCGGGTAAATTCAGGTCAAAACCGATTTGAAATTAATTTCTCAAATATTCCTGATTTTTATCAATTCCTTTCTCAATGAAACTTAATCACATGTTCCCCATGCATTTTTACAGTCAATTCATCAAATGCTTTAAACTTTTCCTTATTATTCTTTATTAGATTAATTTTGATCCTTGTTCTTGTGCTTTTCTACCATTGTGAGATGAGGTTATTGTTATCCTCCCTCCCTCCTATTCAGCCTATGAGATAAGACCATCTCTAACTTGTTTAGCACCATCCTTATCATGTTTACTGGCGGGCAGGTCAGTGGGGCTCCCTTAAGTAGAGGTTTATCGATGTTTATGGGGCTGCCATTGTAAGGTGATGATGCACTGGACACAAATTGATCCTGCTGCCATAAGTCAGCCTTGATTGCTAACGCTTTTCTGGTGGAGGGAAGGAGAGCAGAACAGGCATTTGCATATAAACTGTAGCCTCTCCCACCTGAATGGATGCAATGACTTGCTTAATCCGAAGCGCGCAGCCCCGGCAATTATGCATGCAGATCGCCAAGACAGTGCGCGGCAATTGCACTGCCTTTCAGCTTGCTCTCGAAAGGGACGAGGAGAGCGAGAGGACTTGTGCGTGGCCAGGCCTTGCAATCATTTCTTTAGGCAAAGCCAAGAGTTGGATATTATTAGAGCTTTATGCTGCCTCTGATCTCTCGGGCAGCTCCATCTCAAATGCAGCTGACTTTACGACATGTTGTGGCAAGCAGTGGAATTTGCTTCCTAAAATTTTGTTTAAAATCGTGGAGAGGGTGTATTTTTTTGTATTAAGAGATTCCAGGACTCCTGATAATTCGGTAAATGTGTACCTTCTTCAGATTTAGATTATATTTGCGTGCGTGTGTCGTCTTGCTCTCTCCCCCCTCCCCCTCGCCTTCACTCAGTTCCTAGCTGTCATGCCCAGCCCTTCTGCCCCCTTCCTGCCTTCTTGCCCTCGCCTGCTGCCCCAAACAGCCCTCCCCTCCCCACAACAGTGGCAGTAAAGCGGCCTAGTGCTGAGCTCTCCGAGGGAATCTCCTTCGCAAAGCATTTCTGGAGCCCCACAGTGGAACATGCTGGGCTTTCAACGTCCTCCCCAGCAGCCTCACTTCTTGGACTACTCAGAGAAGAAGCCATGGCAAACGGGGGGGGGGGGACGCTGAACAGAGTCGGGTGGAGTGAGTGGAGCTCCATGAGTGAAGCTGGTGTCCTACGAGTCACCAAAGGCGGCTGGCAGCTTCCCTGTGACCCAAGCAGCAGGTGCAACTGATCAGGGTGTCTGCTCTGTCTCTTGATCCGTCTCAGGCAGTGACCTGCTGCTCGACATCCTGAAGACATGTCGGATCAAGCCCAGAACTTTGAACTTGCAAAGCACGATCCGATTCCCCTCAGGCAGACCATCTCCAGCAGCTGAGTGCAAACAGAACTTTCCCGGGGATCTTCTCACCCTCTCAAATCCCATCCCTAATTGCAGATACAGCAAATCTGTACCGTAAAACTTCCCAACACGGTGAAAATTATCATTCCGCATGCAGTGTTGCCATTGCCACAGTCTGTCTCCGATCTGATTGCTTTGCATTTTCCAGGCATGCGAAAGTTTTGTTTACGATATTTTCACTGAAGGTTGCATAAAATAGGATAAACTTTCTCTCCTAACAGGTTTTTATGCTTGCCAAAACAGATTGTTAAAAGCATAAAGGTAAATAGAGATTGTTCAGTACTGTCTTAAAGGCAGGGCACTAAGAAATTAGGTCCATTTCTGTCATTTTTCTGGGAGATTCCTCTCATCTGTCACAACACAGCAGTTATGAAAAATGGAACTATAAATTCAATTTAGAGGGCAATTTACAGCTAATCTTTGGAGTAATTCCAGTGTGAATAATGCAGCAATTTGGATGCATGGCCAGTCAATTCAACCCCTGATTTATTAGGATTTAAGAAAATTTCCTTTCATTAATGATAATTGCCCAACATGAGAAATAATTTCTCAGAGAATAATCTACCTTCATATCTATGGCATTAATTTTCAGAAAGGCTGCCGTGTTGGTTAAACTTATTATTTTAAGGGGGGTGGAGTGAAAGCTTTTTTAACAAAAGATATATGAGGTATTTAAATTCTGAGCTGTATCTCCTTAGCGCACATGTGTGAACTGATTGGTATTGCTTTATGCCTCACATTTTAGACAACCCCCATTAGAAATAACATTTTGAATATCTTGGCATAAGGATAGTGGGATTCACTATCGATTTTCCACACTTGATGATTGCATTAAATCTGACTACAGGAAGAACAGTCTTATTTGTTCCTTCCTAAAAGTCAAGCCTGCGAGCTAAAAGTCTCTCCAGATATTGCATTCTCGGATTTGAACATTATTTAATGCACCCAAAAGAATATCCATCCAAGTTGCAATGGTTGTCTGAGTAAGCCCGCTGTGGACTCCAAAGGTTAACTGTGGGAGTGAGGAACTCAGACTCCCCACCAGCCTTAGAAGAATGCTTGCTAGCATTTGTGGGTTCGATCTGCAAACTTGCACTAGCAAAGGAAAGACGAAGTTGGGTTTGTTTACTTGTCAACAGGGTCATCACAAATCATGATGTTATACAGGCATTGTGGAAAACCTGGCTGGTGTGAATATTTAGAACAGCAAATGACACAACAAAGTGAGAGAAAACTCAATTTTAGGGTATTGTGTTACGTGTGATTGTCACCAGTCAGAGAGCCAACAGTATGAACAGTACACATTTTTTAAAAAAGTAAATAAACCCAGGAGCTGAGAAATTGAGGGGGGGGGGACCCCTAAGCATTCAAGGCATGCTGGGAGTTGAAGGCCTTTTCCTTCCTAAACATCCCTAGGATCATGTCCTTGGTCTCTGTCCTGCTTGGTGGGGAGGCATGAAGGAAACTTCCTTTAGCTGGCCTCCTGGCTTGGCTACTAGTTACTCTTCAGGTCATCAACCCAACAGACAGTCATTTTTGGAGCAACTCCATTCTTTACCATAGGAAGCCAGCATAACAACATGTGTGGAGTTATTGTCCACCACTGATAGTTTTTGATTCCTCTCTAGTGCATGTTCCTGGTGCCCTACTCATGGCTTCCTCCTCCTCCGGAGCCTCTCCTGTCCTGTCCAGCTTTCTCTTTGTCCCAGTTTACTTTTTGTTTTGGTTGTTTTGATAAAGGAAAGTCTGGTATTATCTGGAAATGGTGAAATGAAACTCCTGTGCAGTTGCAGAATTGCATCAATTTGTGGTTCGGGTGATGGTTGTGTACTGGCACATAAAGAAGGGAAGGGAACCCCCCTCCTGGGAGGGAGGCAAACACACAAAAAAACATATGTAAGAAGCCAAAATAGGTAAAGAATCCAGAATCAGCAGTTTAAAAGCATCATGTTGAAAAACCCATAGGGCCTGTTTCTTAAATATGTCGCCCTGGAGATCTATGGAGAAGATGCTTGCTTCTCGCATCCCTTCGATTTTGCTTACTGGAGTTATTTATATTTTAATTTTCTGCTACTCAGCCCTTCTCCCATGGGAGCAGAACTTTTCCTTGGCATTTAGTGTTCGAAGGGCTGACTTGGAAAACATACAGAGAAGGGCAACAGAAATGACTGGGGATGGGAGCAACCCATCCATGAGGAGGGACTGTTTAACTTAGAAACAGGTCCAAGAGGAAACATGAGAGGAGTGTTCAAAATAATGCAGTGTGGAGAAAGTGGAAAGGGAGGGATCTCTCTCTCTCTCCTGTAACTCTTGAACCCATGAAGCTGATGGGTTGGAGATTCAGGACAGCTAAAAGTCCATCACATAATGAATGGCTCTAAAAGGGGATTGGACAGATTCTTGAGGCTGAAGTGGTCGGTGGCTACTAGCCCTGCTGGCTACATGCTTTGGTCCTGTCCAAAGCAGTGCAAAATGTTTCCCTGCCCTTTCTCAACACAGTTTATTTCAGCTGTCTTGCTACCAAGCTAATACGCTGCAAAAATAACCAGTGGAGATCCTTTCAATAGAACTGGATGTTTTCTTTCTTGGGAATAGAAGCTGTTGCCATGCAGCCAGTCACAATTTCGGAATATTTATACAGAGCCTTGTTCCAGTTAATACAGAGGGAGATGAACACCATCAAGAAGATACTATGCTTATTGTGACTGCTTTTTTGGGTAAACATCCTGGAATCTGCTTTGTATGTTGAAAAAGTCTGCATATGAAAAATGAGGGACATTGCTTGCTATTTCCTTCAAAGTGAAATTTAGAGTGCTTGCAGATGAACAGGTCTTAACGCTTCCAATCCAAAGGCTTTGTCCTGCTTTTCCAACTTTCCCTTCTTAACAAATCTTACTCTGGTAAGAAAAAAGATGGGGAAAGCAGTGAGAAAACAAAGGATGGTTACCTGTTGAAGGTCCTGCTATAAAATTCCATGAATAAAGCAGGGCAATTGGACTTCCCTGCAATCCTGTATCATCTGGAATCATCTTTATTTTAGCATTCGGTTGGGTTTTTTTTTTAACTGTAAGCATAACTGACATTAAAAGAGATTTGCTACAGCTCTCTTTATATTTATAACATGTGTTTGCCTCTTGCATTTTGCAACTAGCAGAGGCGATCCAGATAATAACTGAAAGATGAATGATTTCTCTCCCAGATTTATCCTGTAAAGAAACTGTTAGACTTTTAAAACAGGACTGTGTGACAGTGAATGAAATGATTTGGCAAAGGTTTGATGAACATTGCAGAAAATTAGTGGCACTTGCTGGATTCTCAGCAGGGACAGGGGCAAACCTCACCTGTGCTGTTGCTGGAATGCGGTACTTGGGGGGCACTGGAGGAGGGGAGAGAGAGGACGCGGCAAGGCCATTTCTGCCCCTAAGCCTAAGCGTTAGGTGATTGTTGTGGCAAAGCTGGAAGGGTGGAATTCTGCAACTTCTGTTGTTGTTCAATTGCAAAGTTGTGCCTGACTCTACTAAACATGTTTTTATTATACATTAAGAGATTGGCTATATGACTATTAATCATGCTACTAAATCCTAATAAACAGCTTTTTTGCAGAATTTTGCATGAGAGTCAGTGTGGTGTAGTGGTGAAGAGCATGAGACTGGGACTCAGGCAATCTGGGTTCTAGTCCCCACTCAGCCATGGAGCCAACTGGGTGACTTTGGGCCAGTCACAGACTCTCAGCCCCACCTACCTCACAGCGTTGTTGTGGGGATAGGATGGAGGAGGAGAATGATGTAAGCTGCCTTGAGCCCTTTGTAGGAAAAAGGCAGGGTATAAATCAATCAATCAATCAATCTTTAAAACTTTTTAAAAAATTTATCAGATCCAAACTAAATTTGCCAATCCTTTGCAATCATTTATTTCAGTATCTAGACCCTTGCCTTTTCATTCATGCCCTCAATAGTATGCGACAATTTTCAACCCATCTTCTCTTGCATTTTTGCATTCTTAATTGAGCTTTGGTCTTAATTCCAATCCCTAACATTTGCAGCAACAATGTGGAATAGCTCGCAAGATCAATGCTGTGTGGGCGAGTTAAAAGGCAGAAAACACATGGAAGGTGGGGGAAAGGATGTCCGCATACCACTGCTTGCCCAATTCAGTGTTCCAAGTTTGGCTGCTCACTCAAACCTTTTCAAGAAAACAGGTAGCCAGAGAGAGGAGAGGGGAGGAGAGGAGAGGAGAGGAGAGGAGAGGAGAGGAGAGGAGAGGAGAGGAGAGGAGAGGAGAGGGTCATGGACAGTGTTGTTCCTACTGTCTCACTGGTCCTTACTTCTGAGTAAACATGAAGGATTGCATGGTTCTGGTTTCACTCATGCAACATGCTGTCTGAAGAACATTGTATAATTCTATATCTGTACATTGTTTTAGTTTTTTATTTGAATTATAGATGAGGCATTCTATATTTTCATTCTTGTAACCTGCCTTGCAATCAATTTGATGAAGAATGGTGTAAAAATTATGTATATATGAATTGGCAAATTTTTAGTGTTTTCTTAAGCACAAAAATACTTCTTTCAATTTATGCCTAGAATGACAACACTTTTCACCTGAACAGATTGCTAGAGATATTGGTTGAACTTGTCTTGCTATGCACTCCTTTTTCGTTTCCCAACAGGATAAACCAAAGTGTCCTGCAGCAGCTTTTTCTTCTTGGAGTCCTAGTTTCCCTTCCACAAAGGTGCCCACTAGAGAATTCCATGCCCATATGACTAACTCATAATTGCATCCTGTGTGTAATTTCATGCACACCATGGCTCCATCTCAGGCCAATGGTGCTTCTGTGGAAATCACATATTTTTGTAAACAAATCTCAGCTTGACTTCCTTTCTCAAGCCACTGTTAAAATAACTGGCAGGATGGGTGTAACTCAAGGGTGTCAATATTAATTTGATACGATAGGTCTGCAGTTATATTTATTTACCAAGCAGTGAACATGTTGAGTTTACTGATAAACGAATAATGACCCAATTATCCATTCTTGCTCTAGGTATGGGGGACATTAATTCAAAGCATTCTGAAGTGAGTCTAGAGTAGTACTTCCCCATCTTTTGTTTCCTTGGAGAAAAGCTGTTTCCCTCATTTTCATCTTTCTTCTACCATTCAGATGCCTCCTAGGCTTCATGTCTCTTGATTTCCACTCAGAATGGTGGGTTCTAAGCTATCAGGTCTGACTTACCTTTCTGTATTGCAAAAAAGGTGGATTTGTTTCCCCATTTTCTTAAATAATGGTTGTGTCACAGCTCTGGCCATGGTATTATCTGGATTTCCTGCTCTGAAGGCAGACAAAGTTCTCTGCCCTGTTCCAGCCCTCGATCCCTGCTCCAAATCCCAGTGGGAACAACTGACTTCACGGATGACCAAGCTCTAACATCAAGAAAAGAAAATGGAAAAGGGCAATGGAACCCTGTACACAATGGGGGAGAAATTGCTCTTGAAGGAACCCTGGCATGAACATTAAAAACAACAAACACCTCTTTTCCACCCCGTCGGGTTCACAGCAGGACTTTGGAGACACAAATGGTGAAGGTCTTTGCAGCAGCAGGTTGCTTTGCCCGGCCCACATTCCTGCAAGAGCACAGCTGTGATGTTATGAGAAAGAAACCGTAAAATATATATCTAAATCTGATGCACTGGCAATTTTACTATGAAAGTGAGGCACAAAGGGTGTCCATCTTCCTGTTTGCAATCATGCAACAATCACAGCTAAGTGCACCGGCCCGTTCCTCTCCCAATTTTAAACGTTTTAGAACTCACACCCTCAGGAAGATGTTTTGATTTAAATCAACATCCAGTACTGTGTTGGTACATAAATGCAATCCTGCAACTCCAGAGTTACACAATTACATTCCTGCATAACTGTTGTAACTTGCCACGCAAGGACTGTTTCCCCATTATGATATTCATTTTAATCTCCTGATGCAATTTGAAACAGATTTCCCGGGATCTCGGTATTCTGTATTTATTGGCTCCACTTCTTTGGTCCTTCCCAGACCTGCCAAGACCTACTCATTTATCACAAGAATCTTCTAGATTCCATCCCACTAGGTTCATTGTGTGTCTGTGTGTGTGTCTCTCTGTGTGTGTGTGTGTGTGTGATGTGGTGAAGGGCTTGTATTGATCTTCATAGTACCACAAGCAGAAGTCTTATGGAAGCAACGTATAGACCGAGCTGCCGCCATGTTGGTAGATGATTATAAATCTAAGGAAACTCAGCTGTAGAAGCTGCAGCAGGGCAAGCTTTTTCTTTCACTGATTCCCACACTGAGAACGCTTTGCAGGCCGGGCCTTGTGCAGACTCCATCAAGAAGCAGCATAAATGCAACACAGTTCCAAGGCCGGCCCACCCCCTGGGCGGTTTCCTCTCACTATAACCCTTTGTTTTGATGAAGGATATATTAAGACGGGAGAGAGCTTGGTATCTTGAAAGGAGAGAAGTGCAGCAGTTTGATCTTGAGAGAGGTCACCTTGAGTTGTGCTTCACATAGCAATGAAGGTGGGATGACTTTTGGTTCTGCAGGCCGGGCTGGTGGCGAAGGAAAGGGAAAAATTAGGCATACAGGCACACCGAGGCCACAACTTGTCTGGCTTTAACTTGTTAGACTCGGTGATGGTATAAAGTCACCCAGTGGGCTCCAGGGCTAAGCCGGGACTAGAACCCAGATCACTTGAGTGCCAGTCCTGTGCTTGCAGTCACACTGACTCTCTAACAGTTCTGTTACGTTCAGTTGCAAAGTCGTGCAACTCTTTGCCTGACTCTTCGTGACCCCACAGACAGCATTCCTCCAGGCTCTCCTGTCCTCCACCAGCCCCCAGAGGCTGCCCAAGCCCACACCCACCGCCCCAGGGACCCCATCCTGCCACCTCACCCTCTGCCGCCCCTGCCTCCTCTTGCCTTCAGTCATCCCGGCATCAGGATGTTCTGTGGCTAGGAAAGCACAGACGCATGCTGAGTGAAAGAACAGCCCAGCCCTTGGCGCAAGCCCCGGTGCTTCTCGAGCGAGCATCCAGAGGGCAAACTGCATGGTCCTGCCTGCACTGACCCCAGATTCAGAAGAGGCAGCCAGGAAGGCACCTCGCAGCCCGCCAGTGCGCTCCAGCAGGGACAGACCTTTCGCCTAGCTGATCTTCTCTGCCTCCCGGCACCACAGTCCACGTCCAAGCAGCCGAGCACTGGTGGGAGCAAAGGGACTCCAGCATGTATAGGGTTGCACTGTGTGTTTTCCGTGGTGGCACTCGCCCTCCGGTCCCAACTGAAGTGTGATGCTACACGGGGGAGCCCTTCGTACGTGGATCCGCATGCGTATGTCCTGGGACAGGCTTGGGGACACAGGGCAGTGTGTCCTGCCTCCAAGACCCAGTACGTCATAAAGCAACTGGAAATGGGCTGGAACAGCTGCTTCTGCAATGAATCCAGTCACTAAAAGGAGCAGAGGAGAGTTCTGCTGCCCAAGACCACCCCTGAAATGAGCGTTTGGGCTTGTTAGTGGGGCTGCTCACTAGCCAAAGGAAATCTGCACTTCCTGTTGTACTGACACAAAAAGCAATGCTCCGTAAGAGCCCTGAACATAACCTCCAGAGTGGAGGTCCCTCCAACCCTCACACTGCAAGACCAGGTAAGGTAAGGTGGCTCACACCTTGGGAACACTCATCACCTGGCTTCTCTTTAAAATTGGGCCAGAGGCTGGTTTCTAGAAGGATCATCAGCCCTTTCAACTTTGCTCTTTCACCAAGAGAATGGTGCCTTTTAAATGCCCATCCTCACATGTTTCCCAAGAGGTTACTCTCCCTTGTTTTCTTTGAAGATGTCTGCCTTGGATTCCAAAAAAACCCAAACAAACGAAAACAAAACCAAAAAACCAACCCCCCCCACACACCATTATGGGCTGATATGGCTATTCTGACAGGGGTGCGCTCTGCTTTATATTCTGCTGCCATTTTTCATTTGGTCTCAGCAAAAGGTCAGGCCTATTAACTATTTTTCCCTGTGAAGCTGTTGGAGCAGCGAGCTTTTCTGAAGTGGAGCCACATTGTACGTCTCCATAAGAAACTCGGCTTTTCTGTTTGCACATTCTATTGTGAAATGTATAGGAACTCTCTGCATTTTGCCCACCTAGTTTCTGATAAGGCAGCATTCAGTTTTTTCTTGGTTCTTCAAAACACATTCTTTGAAACAGGCATAATAGAAATATAAGTAGGGTATTGACTATCGCCCGGCTCAGTAATTTGTTAGACAAGCCTTACTCAGCCATTCGTCTGTAAGTGGCTCTCCATTCTCTTCAGTGGAGGGGACTTGCTATGCATAAGTGATCCTTCCATAGAAGTAAATGGGCATGTTCCCTCCATGGAAGGCTGTGCAAATAACTGAGTAGAAGGAGTTCTCAGGGGATGTTTACAATCACTGCAGAACCAGGGCAAGCAATGTGCGGCTTTCCAGGTATTTTGTCTTGCATCTCCTGTTGGACCTTGCTGGTGGTCCCTGCAGCCAAAACATCTGGAAGACCAAAAGTTGCAGACCCCAAAACAAGAGTAGGGTTGATTGATGGAAAGATTATGGGACTTAATAATGACTTCAATTTTGGAAAGAGTGACCCGAAGTGCTTTATTCCAGCTAAAGGAAGCAGTTCACCAGTGAATTCACATGTCATGTATTTATCCTTGCATCAGTCTAGTGTGCACAATATTCTAGTATGTAATGATAAGCACATGAATTTGCAATTAGTTAGGCAGAGTTTTTCTGAGCAACCTTAGTGTTATAATTGCAACTGTGCTTCTAAGACAAACTTTGCATTGGCCTACAACTCCCATGATTCCCAGTTAGTACACCATTGGCTGGTAATCCTGGGAGTTATAGTCCATCCTATTTGGAAAGCATGATGTTGGGAAAGGCTGCTGTACACATGAGTGCACTTGATTCCACTTTCTGGATTTTTACATCATTAGTGTCTTCGGTGAATATGGGCTTGCCAGGCATCCTATTGCTTTGCATGACCCACATTTCTATCTCTTCTTTAACACTGAGTAGAAGAAAGATATTCCAGGATGATGTCTCTGCTCCAGTCCATTGGTCGCAGCTGCTTCTGGCGGCAGGAACAAGTAGGATACAGCAAACACTTGATGTGTTAATTCTTGCCCTGGACCATGGGGTGCCAAAAGTGGTAAATTTCTGATTAAGATATCTGCAACAGAATAGGTTTCTTAAAGTATTATATAGCACATGTTGATTCCCTCAGGAAGACTCTTGCCTTTGGTGTGAGGAGGCCTTCTCCTTCCACCTCAATCCCAGCTTATGGGGCAGCTCCACCACCTTGGATCTCCCAAGCTTAAGCAAGGATGTGATGGCACATGAGAAGAACACAAACACACAACACCACAGCTGCAATGTAAGTGAGCAGAAGAAGCTTGAAAAGGGAGGCTGTATCTTGCAATGTTGTTCTTGCAGCTGGACCAGGACATGAGATTAGTGACCTGCTCCAGCGCTGGGGAGATGGTGGGCCAGGACATGTTGGTGGTTCTTTGGGTGATCTCCAGTAGAATTGGCAGGGATAGACAAGTTGTTTAACAGCAGCAACAACAAAATGACTTCTATCTAAACTGGACTGCTGAAATCAAGAGAATTTGGGGAAGTCTAGAGAGGTGGTGGGTTCCCCCACACTACAGACATTCCAAAAGAAACTGGACAGCCCTCTGAGTGGGATGGTGTAACTTGGTGTCCTGCAACAGCAGGGGTTGGACCCGATGGCCTTCATGGCCCCCTCCATCTCTGCTCTTGTATGATTCTATGAAGTCCAAAGAGGGCAGTGAATTCAACTCTGTTCTGGTTCCGAAGACACAGTCTTAGGCTCAGAGTGCACTCAGAGGCATCTTGTCATTCCAGATTTATGTACTTTGCTTATGACTTGGAGTGGTTGATGTTGGGATACCAGTAAAAAGCTAACCCTGAAATCTGCCCATTCCAAGACTACTGCAATAGATGAATTAGCCTGCACAAGGAGTTGAAGCTCCTGTAGAAACAGTAGAATATCAGTACTCGTTCATACCCAATTCTCCACCCACTTCATTGAGGCCATTATTTTGTTTTGTGGCCCAACATACAAATCAATTCTTTAGGGTTTGACTGAATCTGTCAATGAGCAGGGCTAACACACACAATCTCCAAGTTGCAATGCCACAGAAGAAGCTCTAACCCGCTTAGTTATTGTGTTGGTACAGGGACAGTTCTATGTGGTCACAGTTAGAAGCATCCTACATTTTACATGGTTTCCCTTAACTGTCTGTTTCAGTGCAGGCAAGTTGCTGCTAACATGGCTCTAAGAGGCAACAAGGGACAGAGAAGTCATTAGAAGTTGCTTGACTGAAGTTCAGCAGGTTTTTTTGCAGCATGGAATTCTGCTGTTGGCAAGGGAGAAGCTGTGAACCTCTCTCTCCACTCCTACAACTCTGCTTTGCACAAAGGGAGAACTCCTGGCTGGTTTAGTTTTACATACATCTATTCAGCCTTTCACACATTGAGCAGAATAAATTAGTGGCAACTCCCATGCTAGACTGCAAGCCTTAAAAAGGAATGGAGAGAGCAATGTTTCAGAAAATAAGACAGAAGCAAAGCTGTGGAATGGATGTTTACATTCTGGGGGAAAGAAAAATCTCTCTTACAGGTGGGAATAGTTAAAGCACAACACTTTTTGGGTACAAGCAAAGCACATGTGTTTGCGGGAACAAGTGGTGCCTTCTGTATGCAAAGACCTTCCAAGAATAATGTTTCAGCGATGCTCTCTGTACTGGCAAGCCTCTTCTTTTGTAAGATGTCACCTGAACTTCACTGCAACTCAAACCAATTCAGTGGTTTGTGAAGGTTTCTCCCAGGAGTATTTGAATGTTCACTTTTAATCTCAGTTTAAACGTCCCCAGCCTTTGGAGATTATGGGTGCATTTCAAAATCTGAATAACACTTTTAGGAACCAGCACAAAATGGTTACCCAATGAACCTGGCTAGTTACAAAGAAAAGTAGATGGTATGGCACAACCGAAAGGTGCTTTTCGGGTGGACATGCTCCTTGCTGCCTTTGGTAGGGACTCTGGGGTAGGGACCTCAGAAGAATTCCAAAGTGCCCTCTGCATCAAGAAACGTTCCCTAAACATCCTAACAAAAGTCGCAGTCCAATGAGCATTCACACCTATTTATTTGAAAATGGCAATAAGCAGGAAACAGGGGTTTTACTGAAATCTGGAGCAAACCTTCAGTAACATGATGAGTTTGAAGGGAAAGACTGAGTGCCATTAATATTTTAAATCTAAGCGTTTTAATTTCAAGCAGAGTCAGTTGGTGGATGAAGGCATAAAAGAGAGCCACAACAATCAATGGCTTATTTTTCATGGCATTGATTCCAGGGTAACTCTAAGCAGTTATATTTTTTAAGAAGAAAGGAAGAGGAGGAGGTAGCAAAAGCAGCAATAAAGAGTCAGCCATGTTAAAAGTCCTGTTTCATGCTTTAAGATTATAGTGAGATAATAATGCTGGGGAACAGAATGCTCTCTGTTGCTCCAAATCTCCCAAATTTATATTTCTTTGAGTTTTTAAGAACTCAGTTTCTTAATGAATAAGAAGGTCAGCTGAGCGATGGATGATTTCTTCCATTTCAGCTGAGATACACCCTAAGATGTATTATTAATCTTCAAAGTAGCACAGTAACTATTTAAAACTTTAGTGTTGCACATTATTAAAGCTGATATTCTGTGTCATTGCCTGGGAGTATATGGAAAGCCAATTGTTTTGGCTGCTTTCAAGTAACTGTCATTCTCTCTGAGACTTTATTTTTATGTTATTTCTTTATTCTGCAGAAACACGGGGTATACCATTAATCTAGTTAGCAAACAAAACAACCATATTCTGCCTGTGATAACAAAGACATTGCGCTTCAATGTTTGCAACATTTTAGAAGCCAAGGGCTCATTTCTGCCTCTCATCTATATGACCCATGATTCCACTTTCTCCATCATTTTCTTCAATGTTTTAAAATTGGGGATAACTGGTTGGTCTAATGTCTCTTTCCAGACATACTCCTGTGGAAGTGGCAAAGAAAGATCAAGCTATACCTATTGTCTACAAAGCACTTTAGCTCTTCAGATTGTCCATGCAGGGTATTTATTTTGGAATCTATGGGCACTTGATGGTAGAAAGAGGGTAGAAGTTGTTTAAATAAATAAATAAATAATAGATAGATAGATAGATAGATAGATAGAAAATGGAATAATCCATGAAAATTTTGAGCAATCAGGGAATGGGGCTACTAGGAGCTACGCAACTATCCGTACCTTTGCATGATTGTCTGGCAATCTTAGGTTCCTGTACCCCTTAACTACATCTGAAGAACACCATTTTATACACAATACATTCTGCAAACACTCAAACATTGCTTTTATTTTAAGAGAGTTTGGAAAGAACCACACCAGATTAGAGATGATAGTGAAGCATGCTGGATGTAGATTGGCGTATTAGCTTTGGGAACTCAAAAAAAAAAAAAAAAAGTGAGCTTCATGAGCTGCAAAATTCTTCTTTATGCTGGAGAATTATCTCACGTCTACATGAATGCAGAGGGCATGAGAGACCGCATGTTCAGCTCCTGAACTGAAATAGGTCCAAGACACAAGAGTTAAAATGGGTCATTTAAGTCAAGACCTTTTCAGGCTGGTCCAAGGGAAAATAGATATCTGAAGGAATGCCCCCTTCGCTATGTGCCTGCCAGCTCCCTAAGATCAGGGGCAGAGGTCCTTCTTCAGGAGCCCTCCTTGAAGGAAATTAGGAGGGTGGCTACCCAGAGAAGAGCCTTCTCGGCAGTGGCACCTCAGTTATGGAATATGCTCCCCAGAGAGGTTTGCCTGGCACCGGCACTTTATTCTTTCTATTTTCTCAGTATTTTAAAGTTTGATTGTGATTTTAACACGGGGCTTTGTTATATAGAAAACCTATTTGACTGCTATGCTTCACTCTGTTTTATTGTAAGACCATCCCAAGATCTTGGTAGCAGATGGTATGTAAAAGCTTTAAATAAATAAAACGACTCAGTCCTATAAAAGATATAGGTGTTCTGCATGCAAAGAAATGTTTTAAAGCGTATGTGTATACCTGAGTATGCCAACAAAGGTGAATGACCTGCAGAAGGTATTACTTGTGCTTGGACAGAATGGAAGAAGTTTTTGTCGAAAGGAAAGACGATCTGTTATTTCGGTAACTCAGAATCTGTGAATAACAGATGTGCATCCAAACCTCACATTGCAGAAATCACATAGTGAGTTCCTGAGGAGCGTTTCCTCCTTCTAGTGCGAGTGGATCAGTCCCATGGCACACTGAGAGCTTAAACCTTCTCTCTGTCTGCTTCCCAAGACTACTCTCTGCAAGTTCGGGAGAAAAGAAAAGCCTGCAGTGATGTCAATTTCAGGAAGCAAATGCTTGAAGAGGGATGTAATCATCCATTCCTCACACTCTGTGGTACTGATCCAAAACAGAACTGTGTGCACTTCCATTAGAGTGGATACAGAGCTAACCCTCAGCTCCATTCTGACCAACACCCATTCATTGGCGTGTCCGTGTATGACTGGGACCTTCAACAAATGTCCTAATTAACCTGTTCTAATGGGGTCAAGATCAGAGCTGTGCCTGTTCCTCACAAGCGTCCATTATTCACTGATTGAAAATGACTTGAGAGAATGTGTTGCAAAGGTCCATTTCTGAGTATATTCATAGGTCATTGTCAAAATACTGGGCAAAAGCCTTCTTCGCAAAGAATTTTTTCCAAAGCAAAGATTCATCCTTCCTTTTTAAAAAAGCAAGAGGTTCTGCACCTTCCACAGGCATACCTAGTAGGTAAGTCCATTTAATCCTTTGTAAAATAGCCATCCAATATTTAATTCATTAAAAAGATACCCATCCACTGTTCAGAACCAGGGAGTTACTGATAAAGTGCTCCTCAGAGCTCCACAAATATAGATCACCTATATTTGGAAGCAGTATGTATTTGTTGTGCTTAGTCATTTATATCCCACTTTCATTGCTGGAATAACCAAAATGTCATACAATAAAAATATTAAAAACCACAATTAAAAGTGTGCATATATGTCATAGAGGTGGGGCGGGGGGGGGGAGAGAGAGAGAGAGAGAGAGAGAGAGAGAGAGAGAGAGAGAGAGAATGACTTCGCCCTTAATGGGTTAAAGTACTGAAAGCTATCAATAGTTTTCAAACGTTTACTAACAGTAAATGATTAGGGGCTCACAGGAATCTTTCAGACATGCAGCGTTTGGACACAGACAAAAAGAGAGATGGGTTCTTCCTTGATGCAATCTCACTCATGTGTGACAGCCTCATAGCTGTGAATTTGAGACAGGAATCCTGCAGAGCCGTGCGAGGTTTCTGGCCACTTGTCTTTTGTTAGTAGGCATTGAATTATTCAATTAAATTGTGAGGTTCTCCTGGCTTTGTTGGTTATTGGCTCCACTCCTATTGCGGTGGATGCTTTGATGCAGGGCTGTGATGCTAACTTCTCTTGAGTCACTTGTATGCTGGGGTTATTTTGTCCTCTGGGAAGTGTTCTCAGTTGTTTTGATTGATTTTCTTTCTTTTTATTAGTAAGAGATTTCCAGAGGAAGAGAAACCGTCATTAAAGTGTATAAAAAATGGAAGACGTGTCCTTTATCTAAGGCCTGTTTCTACCTCCTGTGTTGCGAAAGAAACCAACCAGCCAACCCTTTACAATTCAGACACTGGGGTCAATTTGAGATGGGGGCATTCACACTCCATGCCAAGCCACCTGAGACTAAGACATGGTCCCGTGGCTCTTCTCTGAACAACCCACGACATAGCTGACAGATAATTGGGCTTTCCATGGGTCGTTTTCCTTCTTTCCCCACTGCATTGTCCATCAGTCTCCAGCCCATTACCCAGTCTGCTTTGCTCCAGAACCCATTTTGTCTCCGTCTCCCTACTCCAATCACTACCCTTCTCATTCAGTGGGAACTTTTGAGAGGGCTTCATAGAATCATAGAACAGTAGAGCTGGAAGGGGCCATGAAGGCCGTCAAGTCCAGCCCCCAGCTGTTGCAGGACACCAAATCACACCATCCCCCTCAGAAGGTTGCCCAGTTTCCCCTTGAATGTCCCCAGTGTGGGAGAGCCCCCCACCTCTCCAGGCAGCTGGTCCCACTGTCCCATTGCTCTGGCAGTGAGGAAGCTGTTCCTGATGTCCACCTGGATCTGGGTTGTTGCAGCTTGAATTGATTATTCCATATCCTACACTCTGGTATCAGCAAGACAAGATCCTGACCTTCCTCTTCATGGCAGCCATTTTGGAAGTCCATTCTCTTCATCTCCATTCATGGATGGGGCCTAAATTGGGCCAATTTGCCTAATGGTTCTCGCAGCCCAACTGCCCTTCCAGTCAAACATGATGCTGAAGAGCCATCTCTCTCCCTGTAGATTCAAATTCAGGGAACCCAGATATAATCCTGTTAGTTCTTCTTGTAATGATTTCTGCCAGGAAAGAAAACCCAATTAATAACACCAATATGGGTTGGAGTGACACATTGATTTGCATATTCTTCAAAAACTGGAGGGGCGGGGGAAGCATGATGTAGACCGTGTGCTCTGAATATTTCAGTGATTGGAACTGACAGTTAAATAAAATCTGGAGGGGATTGATCAATGTCACTCCAAAGTCAGAGTAATCCTTAAGCAACAACTCACGTAACTATAAGTTGCATAATTCAAAGCTGTCCTGAGGCATCTTTAAAGATGCATAGATTTTGTTTTCTTGAGTTTCCCTCCACCCTTCTTTCTTTCTTTCTAAAGAGAAGAGAAAAAGTTACTTGGAAGTTTAAGATGGAAGAAGTTCATGAAATATAGAGAGGGTGACTAGTAAACAAGCTTCATTTCTGAGTCAATGCATGAAAAATCCCGGTCTTGAGCCAAAAACTTTAAAGACTACAAATCAATTATGGAAAGCTCATTGTTTGCCCTAAATGCGTGTCATATGTTGTTGCTCTGTTTCGAACCCATTCTTTGTGTTATGTTACTTTGGAACTTGTACTGACAGGCAGTGGATGGGTAACTGGAAGTCATGTGCTCCAGAACTGGGATGCTTTTTTTAGAGCCTGCCAGAACTTCAAGCATCAACTGCTCCAAATCTGTTCACAAAATCCAGCTTGTTCAGAACTCAAATTCTGACTCACCCTCCAGAAAATATAAGCACCCCAAATATGTCTGTGTTTGTGTGGGTAATCATGAATTAAACAAAAACAGATGTATAAGATAAAATTAATGAGAAGGAGACTTTACCCAGAAGCCTTTTCAGGAGCAAATATTAGAATTTGTGCCCTGGGGTTCATCTTACAGCGATGCGACAACAAGCAGACGTTGCTTTCAAGCTATTTTTCTCCCCCTCGTTCTTTACTTTCGTGTAGACACTGGGGTCCCCACTTGGATCCCAAAGGCCGCCCCCTAGTTCCCCACGAGGACCCTTCCCCTTGCAAACCCGAAGAGCCCCTTGTGCAAGGGCAGGCCTTCTGGTGTTCAGTTGTGAAAGAGATGCAAACATCACTGTGCAGCCTGAGAGGCTTTGATGTTTGCTAAACTCCGCCCCATAAGCTGCATTGTTAAGGACCAGATGGCATGAAGCAGAAAATGCAGGGAAGGGAAAAATTGCCATGATGGTGTTATTTGCTCAGGACATTTGAGTTATAAAACCAACAAATTAAGACAACATAATTAGCTAAAATATATTATATTTGTTTAGGCTGAGGAATGGGTTTCATTATATGATCACCTACAGGTTAAGTTTAATTATGCAGCTTTTGAGGCTGGGGCAGACATTTTAATTGAGTCCCTCTCAAATTGAAGTCAGGGTTTAACAAGTTGATATTTACTAAAGATGAGTTTTTAATCTAATTTAATTTTCATTGAGAGTATGGTCCCTTCCCATCCAAATGGAGCGGTTATTTCTGCTTCTCTGGGAGCTCTCTTTGCCAGCCAGTAGGTGGCACAGCTGACTCATGTTTGCCTGCAAAGTTTCTGGAGAACCGAATCCACTGGAGAAGAGGATGTGTGTGTCTCTCTCTCTGTGTGAGTGCTTAGTCATTCTGCAGCCAATGCAATGCGAAATGTGGGAATGGGTATATGAAATCTCCGACATGCGTGGTGAGGATTATGCTGGTAAGGACTGCCTTCCAGGGAGTGTGTTCTCCACTGCCAGGACCCCACTTGGTTTGCTTTTACTTCCGACACTCTGCAGAGAAGCAAAGCAAAAGCAACAGGAGGGGGTGGTGGCTGGAACGTCATGCTCTGCCCTGCATGTTCAAGACTCTGGGGTTAAGTGATTGGGGTGGTCTTACACCCATTTCCTCCACCCTGGGATCAGCAGAGCCATACGCAATGAATGGGAAGCCTGCCATGGCTTCACTTGTCTGAGAGTTGGAGCCTTTGGGCCATGAGGGAAACTGAGGCAGAAACAGCAGAAAAATAAAAGCAAAGCCAACTGGGCACAATTCTGCGTGCGATGAATGGGAGTGGTATAAAAGAAGTGCTCCATCTTACACACCTGGCTCTGAATGTGCAAATAAGACCACGGCAGCTTTCTGGTGCTGATGACCTCCAACCTGGCCTGCATCACACCCCTTTCTTAGCATATAGGATGGGTTGTAGTCCCACATCAGCCATGAAGTTTGCTGGGTGACTTTGGGCCAGTCACTCACTCAGCCTAAACTACCTACTGGGGCTGTGAGGATACAATAGAGTGGAGGAGGACTGTGTAACCCCCTGGGTTCCTTGTGGAAGAAGGAAAGGAGGGATAGAAATATAATGTCACCTCATAATCATAATAATAAACTTCTGTTTACACATCAGTCAGGTGAGACAGCAAAAAGGAGGAAGGAGTGCCTGGAATTAGCCTGAATGGAGGCCGCTAACTGAAGTTCTGTCCTGGCGAGACAAAGCTGGGTGATCCATCTGCTCAAGAGGAAAGTGCCCACCTGATGGGCCAGGGTTTTGCATGGGTGCTTGTAGGTGAACTTGAGTCATCCTACAAAAAGTGTCACATGGAGCATCTTCCGCAGGCTGAGTATGGGCACTGACTGCAGCTTTCTCCAAATGCAGCTTTGCCATTGCAATCCACCTTCTGTTAACATCGCCTTTGAAGACTGCCAGGAAACTACTGTTACTCTAGAATCTGGATGCTGGGCTTTTAGCTGACACTGGTCCTTGGGCATATGCCTTGTGCTTGAAGCACTCCACTGGCCCATTTCAGAGCATGGCCCAAAGCGTCGGTGTTCATCTTAAAGTCCCATGTAGCTTGTGTGACTCAGGGATTTGAAGGAGCTGCCTAGGAAATGCTGCTGAATAGAAATTGCTCTAAATAAATCAATAGGGCAGCAAGATGGACATTTGATGGAATCGTTCAATCAAAGCTACTGCTGTGTCCTTGTGCAGCTCTTGCTCATTGCGATGGCCACTTGTTGGAAGACCTTCTGCTGTTCATTGGCGCTCCAGAAAAAATGCATATGGGAGGAAGGCTCTTTGAAATATACCAGAATGTACCTTCTAGCCTACCTGCCCACACTCATCACCTTGCCAAGGTGCAGTTGAAGTGGTGGTCCATATCCCTGGAATCTCCAGGTAGGGGAAGGGAAGAACACCTGCATGCAACTGGGAAGCGTCTCTGCTGGCTGGTGTAGATAATGCTGGGATGGAGGGGTCAGTGGACCAAGACTAAACCAGATAGACCGGCCTAAGGCAGCTTCCTATGCTAGGGATGGAAGAATGTTCTAGAATCCACTCCATGTATGGTCCATGGCTTGTAAGGTAGCCCTTATTCCATCGTTCTCTCATGGGTGGGATTTGTTTTTGTGAAATTTTGTTTGCAGACATTTTGTACAAAATTTGCGATCCCCTGAAAATGAATATTCTTGTGTTTTAGCTTATGGAGAAAATGAGGAGTTTTGTTGGAGGCAGGAATTTTCTTTTGCATTCTTTCACTAAATTTATGTAAAATTACTTGAGCTAAAAGAAAAACCAAAAACTATCTGCAATGCATTGAATCCAATAATAATATTATTAACAATTATAATTGAACTTCTATACTTCCCTATAGACAAAGTTCTTTGGGTGGTTTACAAGTATGCAGAAAACAAGACAATAGCACAAGAGAAAGATCTTAGCATCAAAGAAACATTTGGAAGGATGGCCTTCTGGGTTAGGTCACAGGCTGCATTGGGTTCCTGAGGCAATTTTATATGCCCCTAGATGGTCCTACCTATTTTTAATCAAGTTGAAATGTGTGCAACACTTCAGAATAAGAACACAGTTCTCACAATGCCCTTGCTATGGTCAGAAGCAAAGCATACTGCAGATCACTTTAAGACTGAGTGTCCACTCCTGTGAAGCTTGGATATTCCCTTGAAGTGAACAGGATCGGCTTAATGCAGAAGAAAAGCAGAGTGACCCAGTGTTCCATAGCTGAGTACAGGATTTAGCTAACTTACTTTTCCAAGCAGAGCTAGCTTGTGCACTGCCAAACAGATCAATATATTTATTTAGTACCTCTATATGGATCATTTACTAATCATTGAATTAGTTAGTCTCTGAGCAGCTGCTGGTTGATTCCAAGAAAGCCACAGAGAACAACGGGACAGCAATTCCCTCAGTGGCAAATCTTTCCTAAAGAGGTACAGGATCTCCCCAGTGCATTGGTGGATTGACACAATCCAGTTCACAGTGAGGGGTACCTCTGGTTCAGCAGCAATATTCCTTCGAACAGAGAACACACTCATACTAAACACCACCTCTGAGAGCATTCATATCCTCATTCCAAGAGTGCCAGCTTATTTAATGGCTCTAAAAAGAGAAATGCTATCTATCTATCATTGCAGTCCCCTTCAGCAATCTCATGAAAAGAAATGTACACCAGGGAGGTTATGGCAAAGATCTAAACATGGAAGCAATAAATATGCAAACTGGCCCATCTGAATATCAGACATCAACAATTAATTCGTCAGCGGTGAGGCCGTATTCATTGAACAAATGAGGTGCACGGGTGGAGCCTGCTTCTGCAAGAGGAGGAAAAGGAAATTGTAGGCAAGCACAATCGTCATGTTATGTCCGCTACAGAACCTTTCTCTTTCCAGGTAAAAACAACAGCCACAAGCTGTCTCTCACGCAACACTGCAACTGTGGAAAAGGCAAAAATCACAGTTGGAACACCGGCATTTTTACATGGCTATTTAACTTATTTATGCATGTTTTACTCTGTGCTACTCAGGTTCCCCTTCCGAGAGCTCAACAAGTACAACATCTGGCATAGAATGCGGCATCTCCCAGGATTTTTAAGTATTCAATCCCCTTTATCAGTGTTAAAAGAACAACGTTCTGAAGTACATCAGCATACTTGACACCTGTGTGTTGCCGTAAGCTTTGTGTTTCATTGGGTTTCATTCTGCTTATTTCGCTGTGTGCTTCGGGTGCTGTGCAGGAGGAAACTTTGACTTTGCCTCATTGGCAAGCTCATGAGGAAAAGACCACATTGTGGTTGTAGGAGCTTTGAAGCTGCTGCCATATGATTTATAGACATACACATTATTTTTCAGCAAGCAGGGCTGTGTGAGGAATGTTGTCCTTGTTTCAAGATGGCTTTATTACATCTAAAAGGAGCGATGCCAACCTGAAACACCTTTCCCTGAATCCACAGGTGGACTGCAAATAATTCATTTTGTTTGGTTTTCTTTCCAAATTTGATTTTATTGATACAAAACAGAGCAGCTGGCAAAGGTCAGGATGGGAAGACCATTGGGGAGGAAAACAAAGGTCCAGGACAGAGGAAGATGTCAACTAAGAACTGGCTCACAGACATCACTCCAGCTTCCTAAGACTAGCTGGGAGGTCTCTAAGCCTGAGCCATGCCCAGGGCACACCTGCAGCAGCCCATCTGAGATGCTGAGGGTTAGGGGTTAGTGTTTGCAAGATCAGGGTGTTGCTCTTGACAATCTCTTTGCTCATGCATAGTCTTTGCTCCTCAGGCAATCATTCTGGTGGTCCACCAAGCCTGCACCTGGAAGTGCTGATACTTCCTGGGACTAGATGCCTGCTTCATGACTTGCTCCAGTTCAGAGAGTATTTATTTATTTTTTATTTATTTAAATATTTATATGCCGCCCCTTGCAGCAGCCTCGGGGCGGCTCACAATGCATGAGTAGGACTATCCAGGTCTTGACTAAAATTATCCTGGCCTCATGGTCTTGGTCCCTCAGCTGCAATTTGGCATAATAAACAAACACAGAAAAGCCATATGATCGGGGCCACAACTAAGTTTGGGCCAGAGGGAAATTAATAACAACACATGAGAAATTTGCTCTGTTAAGTTTATTTTTCTATTATTATGATTAATATTCTTGTTATTGCTATTAGGATTTATGTAATTCACATATCCTGGACCTGGAGCTGACAGTTTAGACTTGGAAATCCAAACACTTCTGAATGTATCATTTGTTTCACAAATCAAACAAAAAAGAGTTTGACAGATATGTTTAGATTTCCAAAATGTGTACCAATACCTTTTAACCAATGACTGCAGTAATGCATAATTCTAAGAACATGTGCCAAAAATGCATACATTACAAAAATGCATATGAGTTTCTATAGAAGGAGTTTGTTAAACATGGCAAGCTAGTGTGGAGGTGTGTAGGAATGGGATGGAATGCAACAATTTAGTCCCTGGAATTTAAACCTTTGCTTTGCAGGAAGCTCCCACAGTGCCTTGCATTTGGTAAAGCATGACTGTGCCTTTAAAAATGCTCTTTGTACTTTTTGCACCAATGCTACTTGTGCACCTGAAAGAACCTCATTCAGCTCATTACTGGATACCTGGAGGCAAAGCGAATTCTACTGCAGGTCTCCCAGCTGCAGCAAAGGAAATGAAGAACAGCCAGAAGAACAGAATCTCTCCCTCTCTCCTTCTCCCTCCACCCATCCCTTTCTAATTCCCAATGCAATATTGCCCATAGAATGCAAGCCCTACATCTATTCTGAACTCTGTTCCCCATCTTCCATGACAACCAGGTTCCCTGGCAAGGCAGCTCAGAAGCTTTTCCATCTCCATGTGCAATAACAGATCGTATCACTTGCAATTTATTAATGCTGTGACTACAAACTGATTTGATTTATATTTTTGCTGGCAGCAATGGACTAATTATTCTCATATTACTGTGTGTGGTCCTAATGATAATTGTCCTCAATTTACACACTGACTAAACATCTGCTTTCACAGATCTAGAGATTGTGAGATTACTGATGAGACCAAAGAAAAATCTGTAGAGGTTGAATATAATTAGTGATAAAGGGAGATTCCAGCAAGAATCACACTCCTCCTCCTCCAATAATTTAGGGAACCCTGTTTTTGTACATCTCAGCAATGTCTAGGCACATCTGTTCAGAAGATTTCAATATTGCGTATGCACATGGGGAAATGTATGTTCTCTCTCCAGTTGTGGTGTAGCAGCTCAAACATGGACTTTGCTCAGTCCTCACCAACTCCTGCATTTGCTGTAGGGCAACAGTTTGCCCCCCAAATTCAACAATGAATTGCAACAGTGGTGTACAAAGCCACCGTTAGCTCAAGTTAGATCAAGTTCAAACACTTCTACGTTTATGCTTTATTCCACAAAGCAAACACATGTTGGATGGTATAAATCAGAGACTTGCAACAGCAGGGAGTTGGCCCTGACAGCCTTCTTGGCCCCTTCCCACTCCACTGATCTATGATTCCATGATTCTGTGTTGCTTGTGGAACAAATCAAACGTGGAAGTGTTTGATGCTGTGAGGAGGAAGAGGAGAGAGATGAATGCATGGTGTCCTGAAGTTCTTCAGAGGTGGACAGGATGCAAATCTAATAATAAGCAAAACTGCTTGCAGGCACAATATTTATTTATTTATTTATTTATTTATAGTATTTTTACCCCGTCTTAACAGATGTCTCAGGATGGCTTACAACATAGTAAAACATAGCAATGAGTGTGGAAGTTGGATCATCCAGGTGTGCCAGTTCCCTGGAATGCAAGGGTGTGTCTGATATACTGGGGCCCACTGGTGTCTGCCATTGCTGGAGAAAGAAGGGCATCTCATGGGTTCCTGGGCAACATTCCACGCTTCACTTGGAAGGAGAGTGAAAGCTCAGCACTTGACAATTGGCAGGGCTCCGTCGGAGTTGTTGATGGAGGGGGCTGAAGACCCCAAGGAAAGGCCAGGAAGGGTTGCTGAGCTGGAGGAAAAAACAACCTGAGCTTCCAGAGCAGCAGGAAAGTTGCAATGCCATGTCATGAAGCGGGGAAAGGAAGGAGCCTTTGAAGCAGTGACATGTGTCTCAGCTGTTGGATGAGAATCCTGCAAACTTGCAGTAAGACTTACCCGAAGCAGCCTGTTCAGAGTCTGGATCTTTCTGAGCAGAGGTGGGGAGATGGAGACTGACCTTACGGACTCTTGGAGCAGTGAAATAACAAGAAGAGGCAGTGTGGGAAAGGGTGTGTGTACCTTATGTGATGAAAGTTACCTATCAGTCATGAATGCAGCAGCATCGTTAGAGGCAGATAGCGGAAGTGCTCGCATGCTGGTATTTCAGGTCCCCTGAAGTTAATAGCAAATTGCCCCGGGATCCAGGATGTCCCCCGGAGTGATGGAAATCAGCCCATTTGATGGAGAGCTGTCCCAGAGTGGCTGCCGCTTATCAGTCTGTGCGTTTCACTTATTTCTCCTGAATTCTACAAGTAAAATCAGCCTATGAAGTCATAGGTTGTTGCCATGGCGACATCTGTGAGATCACCACCGCAGCAGCAGACTCATTCACAGCTGTGAACAGAAAGGGAAGCTTCAGTTAAAACATAAATAGCTGCCGTAATTAAACTCATAATCTGACAGGTTATAACCTTTCTACCTAATTTTCATTCCACCTGATGCATCAGTAAGAATGAGTTATTAATACTCCTGTTCTAAATGCCAGTTAGGTCGAGTGTAATCAGAGAACTGTATTCTTTCAGAGCACAAAGAAGCCCCCTAGTGTGAATGCATAATTACCATGCTAAAGGGTTTCCTTCTACCCAAGGGCTGGAGGAAATTTGCTGCGTTAATAAACAAGAACAACGGGCTCACCCCCACTCGACATGATCAAAGAATACATGAGTTCGGAGGCAAACATAATTTTGGGAAGCAAAGAGACCTTGTTTAGCATAAATTGATATCACAGGAATGATGTTAGATGTAGGAGTATTTGCACATGAATAATTTCCAAAGAAGCTGCGAACACATCATGGTTAAGCTGGCTGGTAAATTTGGATAGAAAGAAGAAGCCACTGCAAGGATAAGGTGATTTCGACAGGTAGTCCGTTGCAGAAGGGAGCATAGAGATTGGAAGACTTCCCCAGGTCCAGACAAACTGCAGCAGGAATCCAGTGGGACAAGGGTTCCAACCAAACCTTGCTTCGTCATCTTGTTGCCAAAATCAACCCTCACCTCGCTCTCCCTTGTCCTCACTGCAGCCATGTTGAAACACACCAGGGCCACATTGGACTTCCTGTTCTGAAAGGGAGGGGGAGCAAGAGCAGAATGCACTCTGTAAAATCCACAGCTTGCAAGATACAATGGCCTCGAATTAATGTTCAAAGAACTAGCAAAAGCTGGTTAATGCTGCTTTGGAAGTTGCAATATTTCTCACTAATCGTAGGGAGTAAACTATGCCAGGCTGGTGTGGATGACACGGAGATAAGCGGTGGACATGGGAGATGAATAGACCTTGGGAGAAGAAAGGAACCTTTGAAAGAGGTAGAGGAAAGATGCATCAGATGTGCATTAGATAACCTGATTGCTTACCTATGTATATCATGGATGTTTTGGTTATGTACTTTCCAAGCACAGGCCAAGTTGGAGAAGAAGTCCATCAGTGGCTTCCATGGGTTTGGTTCCAGACCTGATCCCAGTGTTGATGACACTAGCAATGGCTTTCTGGGATTACCATGGCTCTTTCGTACCTGGAGACGGTGGAGATGTAACTTGAGCCCTTCTGCCATCAAGAAGGTGCTCTTTCATGCGCTACAGCCCTCTAACCTGCGTCTCAGAAGACACATGCGGATTGCACGGTGGGTGTCAGTGCACATTGCCAAATTCATCCCTGTGAGTGGTGCATGTGAGTGCATGGATCTACTCAGTGCAGTGAAGTAATTGGGAATTATGCACACGATTGTGTACAAGACAATAGGATCAATAAATGATTCAACTACTAACTCAGAATTGGGTTGACAACCACTTTTCTATTCATAGAAATGGAATGGTGGAAAGGATTCCTGAGAATAGATTGTTGGAATGTCTATTTTAGATACACCTGACTTGCCAGCTATTATACTGGGTATTTTTGTATCCGCTTGTAAACACTTTTGCACACTAAACACTCCTCACATGGAAGCAACTGTCAAAACAATTCTCTGGTACTCCAAATCATGTTAAAATATGTGAGATTGCAGTTTAGAGTGTAAAAACATACTGCCGTCTGGTATGCTGCACTTTGGAAATTTTGCTTTAAAGTATTGTGGAGTTTCAAAAGAATAATTTTTAAAAATTGAACTCTTCCAAATCAGAAACACCATCCAAAGTAGGCCTGAATAACTTGAGACTCTCAAAGCCGACGGCTTGTTTTTGCTGTTCAAAGCAGTCAGCACAACCAGTAATATTTCAGCACTGGGAAGCATGTATTTTGTTTGGCAAGCTGTGGAATGCCCAGCTCTGGTCTTTCACCTGCATTCCAGATATTGCTCAATGTTATAGCCACGGCATATTGTTCCACTTGTGGAAATTTGAGAGAGGAGCAAAAAGAAACAGTCTAGCCCCCCCGTCAGCTGTGACCGACTTCCCCTTGGCTCCTGCTTCCCCAGAACTCTTGGCTGTGACTGAAATAAGGATCAAGGCTGTTCTACCAGCTTGATTTAGACCACCTGCAATCTGTTTCTTCGTTTCCTTGACTGCTCTCCTCAGGGGCCACTGAACGTCATTGAGTACTGCCTTGCTTTTCTTTTCTGTCCTCACACAAACAGGGAAAGCAGTTCATGGACTCGCAAGCATCTCAACTCCACTTTCGAGATCCCATTTGCACAGTGACCTGTTTTGCTTTTCATTTGACTTCAAATAAGAAAACTAATTTTTGCCACACACATTTCAAAATGCTTCTTAAAACAACAGCAGCAGCAGCAACTTTTTCCAAACACGACTGCAAATTCAGGAATATGTGAACTTGTTCTGAAAAATATATTTTCATTCAGGATAGTGAATGCAGAATATTCAGATGATTTTTGAACTAAATTGAAATTTAAACACATCCATGACTGTACACATGTTTTAAAAATCTTTGTATTGTGCCTATGAAATTTCATGTGCATTAATGGTTTTAGTACAAAATTATTTAAATAACAATTAAGACATACCAGATTGGAAACGCCTTCAGAATCCCCACCCCTCTCTCTCATTTTTATACTTTCTAATAGCTGAAGCTGTCTGGGCAGTTCTTAACTTGACATATTTACAAGTGCATTTGTCTGTTTTCTCATTACTTGAGTATTTTCACGTCTGTGAATTGATTAAACTAAGATACATTGTTTTTCAGTCCACTGTGGTGACATGGATGTTTCATCCATGCTTATTAATCTGCAATAGCTCATTTATGCATGCAGCTTATCACTTCATTCTTCTGTTGTTACTCTGTATAGACATGCATGTAAGAGCTGGCTCTAAAAAGAAAAGCGTATGCAGCAAGCAAACTCCAAAAGCTGATGGAAGCCAGCTGTGCCTCACGGTGCATGGTCCCATGGGGTACTTCCAATCAGATGCAGAAGAAAATTTCTCCTCACCATCTGCTATGGTGGACCATTGACGACGTAGTCTAGATCCTTCCACTATGGCTTGATCAAGTTTTGTGGTGGCTCATAATGTTTCTCAGGGGTCCACAGATCACAACCTTCACTGCAGCACAAGATACTTTGCGGCCCGAGAAGAAGCCGCTGATGTTGTCTCCACCTCTCCTGGCCATCTTACCCTAGGGCCTAGGGCAGCCATGCTACCTTGGCACGCAAGGCCAAAATGCACACCCCCCTCTCCCTGGAAGGAGAAACGACCAAAAATAAATTAAATAATTATTTGTTGTCCCTTGACAGTCAGAAGCTGCTGCTTAAGGCATCTGCCTCACTCTCCCTCATGGTAGTTCTAGCCATGCTCCCATGGGTGTATCTCTAGGGCTGGAGTGAGCTGGTTGATTTCTGAACCAGACTGTGCTTCACGGAGGCAGAGCTTTCTCTTTTCCCAGTTCTCCGTCTGGTTTAGCTTGAAAAGAGCTGTGTGGTTTTGACAGAATCTGTCAAAGACCCAGAAGTAAATGCTACCTCTGGTCCCTTTCCTAAGTGTCAACCATCCCCTTTCACTTACTGATGCAAAGTGTTGTCTGGTCTGTGAGGTTTGTACAGCATTCTTCACTAAATTGACTGTGAACACACATTTCTCCTCATTCCCATAGCACCTCCTGCATGATTTTTCTCAGCGTGCAATTCTTGACTTTGTAGCAAACTGATCCTAATGGTCCAGAAGGCTTGCTTGCAATATTACACTATTACCATGCAGTTCATCACATTACAAGGTTGCTTGTGATCAATGCCTCTTTTAAAAATGAGGTCTTGAACTGAGTTAGGGTTTGATCTCCTAATGGATAATTAAATTGTAGATATCTGACTGAAGTCTGACTGGGGTTTCTCAGTGATTAAAGAAGATGAGGTGCTGTGTGCCATATATTTTCTGTCTTTCTTTAAAATGAATACAAGTGTGTCAAGATGGTGTTCAAACCTACAGCTCTTTTTCCAGTGCCTCAGACTTTCTGGCAGAGAATGGGCTTGTGTATGGGAGGGGCTGGATGGCTAGTAGACAAACACTGGTACACACACACAGCCACCAAAAGACTTGGGCACCATGTCAGTAAATGACATAATAATTTGGATAATCTGCAATTCTCACTTTGGCAGATGCCTATTCTGCAAGACCCTGTGCATGTGAGTGCCCAGGACTAAGCCAACCTCAGGCCAGTCCAGCCATGAATTGTGCAGCAGGAAATCTCCACAAAGACACCCATAAGTGAGGACTGTGGGGAAAGCCAGCTGATTCAGCCTCGGTGTGTTCCTAGTTTGTCCTCTCTTATTTTGTGCATGTTTCCACACTTCGCTCCATTCTTGCCAATTGCCCTGTGAAACGTGGCCATTCAGATTTTTCATGTGTCATGTGTCCCCTCTATTACGTATGTAAGAAGGAATCTGATAAGTGTTTCCAGGTCTGTGTTAAGCCCCTTGCTGGGTTCTGGTTGTACCCACTGAAGAAGAAGCAATGTCCCGTGTGATGGAAGTGATAGAAAAGGTTTCAGGAGAAAGGGATGGGAGAGAAGGACCGGAGCCCAGATTCCCAGCTCCAGAGTTGCAGGTGTGCTTCTTACCTTGGATCTGGAAATCCAAATTATGATGTGGTATAAAGACTGGGGATCATAGGACTGCTCTTCCAATCGGTGTAAGTGTAGGGTTGATCTCCCTGGCTCTGAAGAGCTTTGGGGTTGCACCCAGCTCTGATCTCACACCTGAGCTTGCAGTGGTGGGTTAAGACGCTCAGGATCCAGACATGTTGCTGTTTCTAGAAATAGGGCTGAAATAATCTTCATTTGCATTTTAAGATAAATCAGCCTGACTTGCACTTGTGGGAACATGACCATTCTTTTGCTTTTGCACTTCTAATTTTGTGATGCAGTCCCGAAGTTTAAACAGTGCATACCAAAATGTGGATGCTACGGAAGATAAGAACACTAACTGGTATGGGAAAGTGCTAACAAAAGCTAATCCCTTAGTGGAAATTGCCCGTATAAATGCATTAGTGTGCATTAGAATTTTTGTGTTGACTTAAAAAATGTGCTTTGTGATGCAGAAAGAGGATGGCACAAACTTATGCATGAAAAAGGTGAGTGTGAATCAGACTGAGAGCATGCAGTCATAATTGCTGCTGACTCAACCTGGTTTCACAGTCCCAGATTTGTTTTACTATTTCTTTCAGAAATTTTGCAAACAAATTTAAGTATCTGCCATCTTCTTGCTTTGGAACACACAATGCACAGTTAACTAACTCAGCACAACATTGAAAGCGTTCAATTCATCAATAATGAATTGCCAGTTGCAAATAACTAAGTGAAAACAAGGCATTCTGAACAGAAAGTAATGAATCCTGAATAACAGTGGCGAATTACAAATTCAGAAATAACGAACAGCAAATTGTAAGTCTTGGAAGAAGGAAATCTGCCAGCACCTCCATCCCTTTAAAGGCAGAATTTGCAAAACAGATGAAAGATTCAGAACATGTGCATCAGAGGTTCAGCAGATCCAGAGACACTGGCCTTTCCCTTGACTTCTTTGTTCAAATTGCTGAATGCAACACCACACTGATTCCTTGGCAACTTGAATACCTTGGTGATCCTTCCCAGCAACAGAATAGGTGACTAGAATTTCTAGATAATTTCCCACTCTGCAAGTAAACAGAGGCAGTCGCTTTTCTCTTCACTAGATAACACCAGAGACCAGTCAAGTTTAACCAAACAGGTTCGATGTTTTCTTTTCTTGCTTTTTTTTCCCTGCTCAGGGCATGGGGGAAAATTGCATTTGTGAAAATCATCAGCATGCTGCAACAGAATTTCTGAGGCTTCAGACATTTCCTCACAAGCAGTTCTCCCTAAGATCTACAGCAGCTTCCCTGTATATTGGGAGCTACATACTCACCATTCATGAATAAATTCCATGTTGGGTACTGATTATGCTAAGTCTGCAGACAACAGTGTAATATATTTTCCTCCAAAAGTAAAGTACCTTCTAGAAAGTAAAAATGAACAACCTGAGTTCAATAATATGAAAGCAAAATTGCAAACAGATTCCTCATGTGCCATTGAGCACAATCTTTGATTAGCAGAACTCGATATGAAAGTATAAAAAAGATGAAAGAAGGGAGGAGAGAGATGAGGGAGAAAGGAGGAAGGAGATGGATGCAATGGGAGAAAAAAAAGTGAGGATCAGAGTTCTGAGTGACCTTCATCGAAGGCCTTGGACAAGATTCAGTGCCATTACTGCTCCTCTGCTTCACCAGCGGAGTAGTAAAAAGAGAAATGGCAAAGACAAGGGAAATAAATAATTTGGGGGACGCCACTGACATGTATGGCTCATGTGCTGAGAACTCACTACTTCCATGGTGTCCTGTGATGGCAATGATTCCTCTGCGATCATCATTGGCAACCATTCAGGGAAGTGTGGAAGGAAGGAAAGCGGGTGGGGACAAAGCTCGTTCCTTGCCCTGATTGCTCCAGTGTGCTTTCCAGCTTTCGGTCTGCCCAGAATGTAGACCAGAATGAGGTGGAGGTCTGCAAATGGCTTACATTCTGCACCCATCTGTGTTGTGCGTGGAACAAGAATATTCCGGAGGAAGCTCAAACAAACATCAGCTACTTCATGATTCCATGTGAATATAAAACATTCTTCATCTGATTTCAGTAGGGGGATGACTTAATAAGAGGGCTGTTCTACAAAAGCAGTCTAAATGTTCAAGAGGTCAATGAAGCACGAAGTTCCAGGGAGAGAGATGTCTTACAAATTGTAGAATCATGGAAAAGTAGAGTTGTAAGGGGTCATGAAGGCCATCTTACATTCCAGGGTCCTATGCAGTAGTGTTCTTTACAGCATCGGACTTTCCTTTCACCACCAGATACATCTGTAACTGAGTGTCCTTTCGGCTTTGACCCAGTCGCTTCATTCTTTCTGGCACTACTAGTACTAGCCCTCTGCTCTTCCCCAGGAGCATATTGGACACCTTGCGACCTGAGGGGCTCATCTTCCGGCGTCATATCTTTTTACCTTTTGGTACTGTCCATGGGGTTTTCATGGGGCAGTGGGTGTGAGCTTGGGTGGACTCCGAGCCTGGAGGAATGTTGTTCATGGGATCGTGATGAGTCAGGGATAACTTTGCGACCAACAACAACAACAAATGAAGGCCACCAGGTCCAACCCCCTGCTGTTCCGGTTTCCAATAGAAACTCACAAGAGTAATTCCAGTTACGCATCCCTTTTCAGAGCTTCTTGTGTACCTAAAATATGCCACCAACTTCTAAACTTAGAACCATTAAAACTTGAGCTCCATACTTATTCCCACAAAAAAGTTGCCAATAATGTTGACAATGCAGTGTTTAAGTTATTAAAAACAGGGAGAACTAAAGGGCACAGAGGAAGCTGCACACGTAAACTATTACGGATCCAAAGCTGCAAAGCTTTACCCAAGTGCCTGAAAGTAAGCAACATTGACCTCAAAAGGGGATTACTTATGAGTAGGAATTAACCCTGGTGGGAGAGTTGCCACAGAATTTTGGCAAAAGCAGAATTTGCAGCAAAATTGACTTGGATACTAGAGTAGTAAAGTGCTTTTCACAAGCCTAGGATGGTTTTGAGTCCGAATAAGTCATGGGCTGACAATATGGCACAATCTTTGAACACTAGAAGCTGCAGCCTGAGGACTACAATGCTCATGGATTGACATCCTGCTAGCATGGCCAGGTTCTTTCTGACAAGAATATAGAGGAATGCTCCCCCCTGCCCACCCACAAGTTCATCTTTGCTGTCAAAAAAAGAGCATCAGCTGTTCTTTTCCCAAGTAGTGCCAATATTTCTGACAAAGAACAGAAAATGTTCTTTTACAAAAATTAGAAGTGAAAGAACTCAGTCTAAATAAAGTACCCTTCCCCCAGCCCCGGTTCATAGCTCACAGCAGGCAGACAATAATAAATTGAAGACTTACAGCAAGGAATGTTACTAGCTAAAGAGAAAAACAGAAGGATCCGTGCCATTAAAAAGAAGAGCAAAGACATGGTTGTGTGATATTTGTATCTATTACTATTCATTTCTGAATTTAATTCTATTTTTATCCAGGGGGTATTTAGTAGCTGGACTGCAATAAGCATTCTCCCCTTTGATTGGCAGGTTAAAATGGGCTATTTCAATTGCATAGATTTTTTCCCCCAGGAAAATCCTCAGATTGTGATCATATCGTACACCCTTCTCCAACTTGCCCTCAGTCTTTCCTGTCAGTACTGCAATTTCAACACCCAAGCAGTTGCTGCACTTCTTTTCTTTCCTGGAATATTCCGTATGTTTCCTGGACTTTCCTTTCCAACTTGGGAATTCTGTATGAACAGAATTCCAAAAGGCAATACAGCCAGTCTGGCTAGGTTGCCTCTGGAGCTTTCCTGGCACTGAGGTGCAAGTCCCAGTAAGACTCTTTTAAGAAAAGTGATTCCATCGATGAGTCACAAGCCTCCTTCAGTCACAGGAAAGATGTACGGAGAACAAATTGCAATGAAGAATCAGTGCCTGAGCATCACAGCCAAAGCGTCAATCACCACATGCAGAATCAGTAAAAGTAAACTCACAGTCTTGGTGAACTTACTTGGATTTAGAGTTCTTTTTTTAAATAAGATTTTATTAAAATTTTAAACTACAAATTAAAAACATCAATCATCAAATACATCAGACAAGCTGGGTCAGCCCCCTATAACATATCTTTTAGCATTCTATGATCATAATCAAATAGAAACATAGAAACAGAGTGAGTCAGAAGGGGCCTCCTGGGCCATCTAGTCTGACCTCCAGCACCAGCCGGCTCCGCTCACGACATGCCCACCATGTGCATGTCCAGCCTATCCTTGAACACCCACACCGATGGGGCCTCAACAACCTTCCGTGGAAGTCCATTTCACTTCCTCGGGGTCCTGACTGTCAGGAAGTGCTTCCTGGCATCCAAATGGAACCTGGGTTCCCTGAGCTTTGATCCATTGGAGTGTGTCCTGCCTTCCTCTGCAGGGGAGAACAGGTCTCTACCTATCTGCATGTGACATAAAATCAATTTATAAAAGTTTAAAGACATCTTTAAATCTAAGCCAAGTCCCGTTTCTCTAGCCAGTCATAAAAAAAATCCCAGGTTTGGTAAAAGTCAGTGTCTTCCTTCTCCTTCAGTGTCAGTCTATCCATTTCTGCACAATCCAGAATCTTTTTCAAAATCAGTTCCTCAGTGGGTAGTTCCTCACTCTTCCAGTATTGAGCAAGTGCAATCCTTGCCGCTGTGATTAAATGTAGTATCAAATACATTTCTTATTTACTAATATTTTCCGGTACAATGCCTAACAAAAAAACTTCAGGTTTAAAGGCTAAAGATTTTTGTAGCATTTCCTCAAGCCATTTATGTATTTTAATCCAATACTTTTTCACATATTCACAGGTCCACCACATATGATAAAATGTACCCACACCGTGTTTACATTTCCAGCATCTGTTTGACATATTTGGAAACATCTTAGCTAATCGATTTGGTGACAAATACCATCTATAGAACATTTTATATAAATTTTCTTTATACGAGGTTGCTAAAGTTACCTTAATATTTCTCTCCCACAGCTTTTGCCACTTTTCTAATTCAATATTATATCCAAAGTTTTGTGCCCATGTTATCATAGTGTCCTTGGCCTGTTCCCCTTCCATTTTTCTGTCAAGCAAAAACTCATAGATTCTTTTAATCATTTTCTCATCTGCTTTTAACATCACTTGATCAAAGGCTGTTAGATCTTTATAAAACCCCCATATTTTGCAGTCTTCGACATATCTTGATTGCATCTGCACCTTATACCACCACAATATATTAAGTCCCTGTTCTTGTATTTCTTGCTCCAGTTTTAGGCCTCCATCCTTATGCAAAATATCATTGGATTTAGGTTCCTGCTGTCCAGGAAGCACTGCTGCCTGAGAATCCGGAACTTCCATCAATTCAGGACTCCTGGCAAAATAGAGTTCCCAGAAGTGTGGATTCCCATGGGATGGATGGAGTCCACAGCTCCCCGCTCTCACTCAGGCTGTTTCAGGGTGCAGCTCCCCAAAACTGGAGCAAAGTCTCATGGTGATGCCAACCTGTGGGTAACTGAAGAAAATCCAAAGTGAAGGCATCTTAAATCTAGGCACTTGGAGTGCCCTTTATCACATTTTGATAAGGAGCAACCCAAAAGATAATCATGTGAGGGCACCATTTTCCTGTGCATGAAGACACTGAGAGGCTTCACAGCTTGATGGTCCATGTGGTGTAGTGGTTATAGTAATGGACTGCTCTTTCTCTTTTTCTATGTTTCTATGTTTCAAATATCTGGGTTCCTGTATCCCATTCATCATGAAGTTCACTCGGGAAGTTTGGGCCAGCTACTGACTCAGCCTCCCCTATCTTACAAGGTTGTTCTGAGGATACATTGGAGAGAAAGAGAATGCATTATACTTTTTTCCCCAGTAGTACTGTCTTCTGAAACAAACAAACAAACAAACACATCCTCTGTTCAGCCAGACTATTGAATTGTTTCTGCCTCCAGAAGAAATAAATGTGAGCAGGAATGAGAAAGATCTTGACACAAAAGGGAAGTGACCGTAGGACGCGACTTCTTGGTGTTCTAGCTCTTGAGAGCACAGAACCTGCCTTTCAATGAAAACACACAGCAGTGCCAGAAATATCAAATCAGAGGATTCTGATATATGAACAGAAGTATTCAGCTGTATTCTGTCAATTACTGTAATGTCACAGAATCTGATTCCTTCAGCAGCCCACAGACTTTAATTTCTAGCAGACATGCTTGAGATATCATGCTCAACAAGAGAGAATCAGTGTTGCAAAACCTGCCGACAAAAGCTGAAATGGCACTGTTTCAAACGTGATGTATGGATTCATCCGATGTGTCTGCATCCCTTTCATTCTCACCTTGTTAGCCTGCATTATCTACACTCATGGGCAAAAGCATTTGCTGCCTTCTCAGTCCACTTCATACATCTGATGAAGTAAGCACTTGGTTACAGACACTCATGCCATGCTGAGTCATGAATTTCTAAGGAGCAAGAGTGTGTTTGACTTTCAGTTCGGGAACGATAACATGGATCAACAAACCCTGCTTACGAGACAGGGAATCACAGGTTCACTGTCCAATTCATTCTCTAATATTTGCATTTTTGTAGTGCACGTTGAACTGCTTGCACTGGTCTCTGTGCTCCAGAAGACTGTCCTTCTGGCTTCACGGCACCTTTAGGAGATAGGTGCATGCAGATTCACCATCATCTGGACGGCCCAAGATACCTGAGAGCATGTCTGAGCTGTGGACTGAGCACAGCTGGAGGCGGGATTCTCCAGAGGAGAAAGGCAGGTCTAGGACCAGACCAGGCAGCTTGGATGGCACCTGGACAGGGAGCAGGGAAGCGAGACCTGGGACCCTGAACCAAGGCAGCAGCTTCTGCCTTCTATGTGCCTTTGGTGAGGCAAACTGAAGCCTCAGGTGGTCACCCTCTGATCTTCTCAGCCAGCCCTGTTCCCCTCACCTGTCAAAAGGATCTGACACTTAAGGAACAGGGGAGGAAAATATCTGTGCTGTGTATTTTCTATTTTTAAAAATAAAATTACAATTTATTTACTTGCTTTAGTTTCAGGCCAACTGAACATTGTGAGTATGGCAGAGACCACATGATTTTAGCAAGATGAAATTAGATGGCCGACCATTTTTCGCCCCCTGAGCTTGGAAGCAGGCATCTTTTGCCCTAGTCATGCTGTCATAATCAGTCTTTCACCCTTAGTTTTCTTCCCTTCTTTTAGAAGGTCTCAACCCATCCTGTGGCACAAGTAGAATTTAAAGCACATTACGGATGGCTGCACACCTCTTATCGCATGCGGAAAATTGATCTGGCCCATGGAGCAATCAAAGCTGCTTCATTGTGCAATGGGCTGCGATGTACCTTGAATGCAGAATGTGCTTAGGACAGATTCAGGGTCATGCAAATTGCTTGTGAGCCCACAAGTCTGCCAGTGAACCAGTCACTCAGGTAGTTTTTCATTCCAGGGTGTTTAGCAGTAAAAGCCAAGTCAGAAGAGGCACCAGTGACACAAGGTCTTTGACTCTGAATATTCAAAGAGGGGCAAGAGACCCTGACCTGTGACCCTGGGTGCCGTTCTCTGGTCACTGTATGGCCAAGAGAAGGGAAGACGTGCAGGAAACTAAGGAGAAGGGTGATCAAGCATCGTTTTCGTGGTGTCCATTATGAGGAAAACTTCATGAAAGGCTCTTCTGCCCCAGCGAAGCGCCAGCAGGAGCCCTGGGCTGGTGACATTTCAAAAAGACATAAAACACAGTTGTACCTTCCTTAAAAAATTAGCCCTTTAAATCATCTGTGCATAGCTGTGAGTTGAGGAGGAGTCTGGCCTTCCCCAATGCGCTCTTTTCACTCAGTCAGCCAAGTACGTAATGACTGTCCAAAGGAACAAAGCTGGCATATAGCTGAAGCCAAACGGATTCCCTGCTCTATAGAGTAAGAGTTAACAGCACCTGCTTGGTATGTGTTACAGCAGGCAGACCTTCCTTCTTTCATTTTTCTTAAGGAAGAGTTAGAAGACTCAAATCTCTTGTCCTTGTAAATCCATATTCCTTTCAGAACTGGCATTCACTCTGTACATGTTGGATTTTTGTGCATCTTCAACAGCTGTATCCTTTAAATTCTGTCCTGAATTAATTTCCTCCTCCCCTCCCCTCCCCTCCCCTCCCCTCCCCTCCCCTCCCCTCACCATGCAAACTGGGATCCATACAATAATGGGAAATGATAAGATCATACAGCTCCCATCTCATTAGAACAGTTCTTCTCCAGAGGAGCTTGAGTGTGGAGCTGACTCCCAAATGTGACATCTTTCATTCAGGTTCTGCTGTCCATTGGTAAGCTCGAGAGCATTGAGAAGTGAATGCAGAAGTAGTTCTGATTTTTTATTCTTGAAGCAAAAGGCAAATATTCCCTGTTGCAGGTAAGCATCTCATACAACAAAATTGAAAGGGAAAAAATCCTTGAAGCCTGAGAGAAAGAACATGGGAAAATAGCTTATTTTGGTGTCTATAGACTGCATAGTAAAATAAATAAACAAAAAACATGCATGGCAGCACAAAAAGTATTTTCAGTCATGGATCCTCATGGAGCTTCGTATCAGATGCCAACAAAGCCACCATCAAATTAGAACATATCTGAAGACACAAAGGTTATTTATGTAATTATTAGATAATTATAATATTGAATGGAAGCTGCATGTTAACATCATGCTCTCTGGTTGGCCAAAAGTCAGTGCCTGCCTAAGCCTGTAGGCAGCACCCCATCAGGCCCTGGTGATCAAGAAGAATGTTCTGCTGGTTGGAAAAGCAGGTCTTTGATTAAGGCAGCTGTTGAAGACTGGGAATTGGGGGGCTGAGTATCCTAAGGATGCACAGTGGGACATTAATGACCTCAGCCAATTGTCAAGATAGTGAGGAGGCCAATGTCCTTCCCCAGGATTTCTTACCCTCCACATAGGCATGGATGATGGCTTGGCGATAAGCTAGTTGAGATGACAACAGCTCCTAGAATGAGATCATAAGACACACCATGTTGGCAACATAAGAAAAGCCATGCAGTATTACACCAACAAGTCTGTTCAGTTCATCCTTAGCACCACCTAAGCCAGTGGTATTCAGTATATCTTGAGGCCATTAATGCCTCACTGTGGGAGCCATTCAACCTTGAGTCTAGTTCTTTCCTTAGGATATTTTCTGGCACTGCAATGAATAGATGGATATCCGTCAATTTCCCTTGCTTCACCTATGCATTTCCATTATTTAGAGAAGGGCTGCAGAAAGTGAGAGTGAGGTAACCTGTTGTAATCCTTTCCCCCAGCCATACACACAGAATAAATGTTCATGCATTCAAAATTCAATAGATTTCTTAAATAGACAAAGATCCAAACCCAAAAGCATATTGCTGGTTTGGAGTTTCATTATGTATGATGGAGGGGGGTAGGGGAGAGAGAGAAAGACATGGACGGACAATTACAAATAATTCATTCCTGATCAAAATACTTTTAAAGCTATACAACGTTAAACGTTTTTCCATGATAAATGTTTGTTTAGAATACAAAGTAAATTGTACTAATACAGCTCTTGACTGAAAATGCATTATAACGTAGGTCATGCCAAAGGGGAATTCTCTTATGTGTATTTGTCACATGGACAGCTGCCATCTGTGGCCAATGTACACTATCTTCGATTGGAGAACTAAAACTGATTTGGAAACAAGGACTTTGAGTGGGAGGTGAAGGACGGTCTTTTGTGAACACAGTGCACTGTTACTGCTTTGTTATACAATTTGCCTTGAGAAAGAAGTGCAGAGCATGAGTGGAAGAGAACTCCTGGCACGTATACATGTGTATGGATGAGAGTACTGGTCAAAGTCAGAATGAATGATTGCCTTGAACTTTAAGAAGGTATGAGTAAAATGCTTGAATGAAAAGAGAGGAGAAAATAAAAGCAAGTATTTTGGGCACATCATTTCAAAATAGCCAGCCCTGGCCTATGTAGCTACTGGGAGCCAAGTCAGGTGTGATGTGTACATCACATTTCCGCTTGACCCATGCATTAAGGAATTAAGCAGGGCCTGTGTGCATGTATGTGTAGACCTTAGCTTTCTTTGAACCATATTCCTCTTGGTATCTGGGTTGTTCTGGGACTCATTTGATGGCCAGAACTGGAAAACCCAACTCAGTATTTGCGGGGTTGCTCCCAGATCATCTTGATGCATGCCAGCTAGAAGCCCTGGGAGATGCACCATACAACAGTGCACACTTCCCTCCAAAACTGGCCCCAGCAATGCAGTCTCCCTGTTTGCTGTACTGCCTGCCCCTTGCCATGTTGCCTCAGCAGCACAGGTCTTCCTGCATCATGTCTGACCTTTGCTGCCTTGCCATGCTTCCTTAATGGCACAGGTTTTCCTGCTTTCTTTATTGCCAGTACCTGCTATAAGGGCTGGGACATGGGCAGCAGCTGGGACAGGTGGAACGCTGGGACCAGGGTGCTGGGGTGAAGCCAGGTCTTACAGCTTAGCAGGGCTAGAGGCTGGTGGCCTGATCACCAGTCCAGGGTCAGGGCCAAGGTAGCAGGCAGTCCAATATTATACAGGCAAATGAGAGAGAGCAGGGTCCAGAAACAGTCCAGGGGTCTGATGCCAGGGAAGCAGTCACATAAAGGTGGTCCACACAAGAGGGGGCTGGAGCAGGGCAGGAACAACTGGAGCAAGCAAGAACACACAGAAGCAGGGCTGGAGCAGACTGGAGCAAGGCAGGAGCAGACTGGAGCAGGGCTGGAACAAGGCAGGAGAAAACCTGAGCAGGGCTCAGAAATGCAAGGGTTCAAGCACAAGGAGTCACAGCTTGTATTGCTGTGGCCAAGAACAGCAGTGCCCAAAAGCCTTCTATGCTGCTCTCCAGGACCTTCAGGCTGCACTGCATAATTGCTCCTCAATTGCTCCCTGCAAAAGCCTGCAAAGGTGCTCCTGCTTCTGCAGGCACTTGCAGGGTCACTCAGGCCCTGATCCTGGCACCTGCCTCACTGCATCAGCTGAGGAATGCAGGCCTAGCTGCGGTTCTGCTCCTGTGTCTTGCCCAAACTTTGCCATGTATCCTATCCAGTTATCCTAACTCAAGGAACCTGCACTTCTGCCTATCTTTCTGGTGCTCGACACTTGGCTTGTCCATGACTACAGCATTGTCCTGCCCTTATCTGCACTTCTAAGTCCTGGCTCTGGTCAGTCTTGTGACTATGACTGGACTTGCTATGGATCCGTGCTATTGGACTTTGGCCCCCGTCTTGCCTGAAGTTCTGTTCTGTGGATTTCTAGGAAATCCTTCTTGTAAAACGTTCCAAGAACCTCTGGTTGATCAAATATATAAAAATGGTATATATAAATTTATAAAATAAATAAAATTTACATTTTATAAAATTTGGTATATAAAAGCTTTTATAGATAAACTATAAATCTAAAGTGCTCAGATGCAGGCCAGAGGAGGTGAATGAGTACAGCTCTCCATTTCCACTGCAGCTCTTGGTTTGAATTCTCCCCATGTTGTTCTATGATAGTGAACTCATTATTTGTTCAGGACCATGGACAGCTCTTATGAAGCTCAAAATAAAAGCTGGAATGGATGAAGAATCCCACTCAGGTTTACCACCTCAGTGAGAAGTAGGTTTATGGCTAGTGGTGCAGAGCTTTTCATTTTAGTCCAAAATTTACCAAAATTTACCCAGTTCACCACTCTACAACTCAAATCTGAATGGATGGCTGCATCAGGGATGTGTTTCATGGACTAAAGAAAAATTCATTTCAAAGTCGTACTTCTGCAAAATGTCCACAAGGAAATTTTCGTCAATGAAAAACATGCCCCCTGCTAAGAAATTGACACATAACATTTGGAAATTCACAGCCTGACACGCACTAATGTTTCAGTGAGCTTCAAGGTGGAACTGGAGAATCTGGTTTTGATGATTTGCACATTCCTAGTTCTAACCCATATTCCAAATAAGATTTGAATCAGCCAGTGCAATTGGGTGGCCAGTGCATTCATTGTCTGACCAGACCAAACCTGGAAAAGAAACTCAACTGAACTGAGCCAAAACAGTTCAAGAAGATGCTCTCCAGAGTGGCGATGGTTTGTCAGAAGTGTTTCAAATATAGATACACTGCTTGAAAATGAAAAATACCCTAATTGTTTCCCTACCGAATCCTGCAGCTTCTTCTGAGGCAGGCAATGATCCAGAGCCCGCCATAAGTTCATTTTGCAAGCTACATGACACACACAGTGTCTGGATCTTCCAGCTCAAGTGCATAATATTGCAACACATATTGCTATTTATCCAGATTTGGAAAGTGTCCTAATTATCTGCTGTTCAAAACATTGATTGGACAAAATAAATTGCTTTGGTAGGAAAGTCTATGCCAGCCCATTACTTCATCCAGCATACATAACATTCTGCAATTTCTAATATGGTTCTGAAAATAGAAAGCCATCTCATTAGTTGTGTTTGACCTGTATTCTGCATGCTAAATAAAACTGTCCCAAATAATCCATACTGGAATAATCTTTCAGACAATTAGGTTGGACCCCACATTTTCAGGCCAGACAAGTTGGCTGCAAACTCTTCCGCACTCGAAAGGCAATCAGTAGGATATCTGCTAAGAAAATTACTAGTATTCTTCGTGTTTTCTGCTACTGGAAAAATTATAGTGAGATTTACAGAGACAAAGATTGATTCTAGCCCTGGGATATATTGACCAGTGATGATACTATGCATACACCTTTTCTTGTGCATAGGTAGATAAACAGCGCACTGGATGCATAGTTAAACCAGAGCAGAGAGACACAAGTTGTGCTGAAATTCATACTGGACAGAGTCTTTCAATTGCTATTGGAATGTGGCTGGACAGAGTACTCTATTTACAGTGGCCATTACATGCTCACCCTGGGAGTGATCCTGTCTATAGAACTGGATGCAAAAAACACATCCTAGTCAATTTGTCAGATCCCAAGTGCCTCTGAAGATAGAGTACTTAGTGATTGGGGTGAATGCCTGTCAGCTCCTTGCTAGCCCCAAAGGTATGCTTATCTTCCTGCAAAGAATTGGCACGTCACTTGCTGGCTAAGTCTGTAGGGCAGCAGTGGCCAATACAGGATAACCATTCGGTTCTTTCAAAATATTCTGATCCAGGGGCTGAATATTCAAGATGAAAACCAGATCTGGTTTTGGAGATAACCAATGCAGACCACAACAGAGATGTGTGATTGGCACAAAGAGTTTTAGACAATCAGTGTTGTGTAGAGCACATGGGGGAAGCGGCCTTGCATTAACAAGGATTTTTCTTTTCATACACGTCTTTCCCTCTCTCTGAGTGTCTCTCCAGTAGACCTGGAGTAGGTGAATACTCATCCTGCATGTTCTACTTTCTTAAGCACTAGAAGTCCTGTGGTCCATCAAGGTGTTGTGCCAAGTGAGCCTACACATAAGTAGGTCTAATTCTGCTTGGGTATGCAACCTCATATTAAGAAATCAATGCAGCATGCTCAAGATCTCTTTATGGCTGAGATGTAATTAAACTGTTACGTGATCCAGAGCCTGCGATTCTAAGAAATATAGAAAATGGTTAGGTAATACTGAAGGGGAGGAGTTTTCCTTTTCCCCCCCATCCTTGTGCTGTAAGAACATGAATCAAGCAATATAAAGTAGTCAAAGTATTCCCGGATTCAACCACTTTATTAAACCAAGCAAAGCAAACAGCATATTTAGTGAATGGGCAAACATTAATTCCTTTACTGCATCCACTTATAAATGTGCACAAAACACTTACACCAATTTATACATTGCAAACAAATGTGTACAAAGTTCTGCACTGGTTTTTTTTTTTTTTTTAAATTACAAGCTTATACAGAAATGGGATTGAACAAGCTTGACCTAAAATACCCTTTAGGTCTCTTGGTGTCTATCCTTCACTAGATCTTTTCTCCTTTACAAATAGTTCTGGCATACCCAAGGAAGTTGTACAACGGAGGAAGAATTCAGCGATGCAGCTATTGAAGGCATACAGTCTGGGAAAAGCTAGACCGCATGCTGAGTTGTTCTTTGTTTTGCTAGGTGAGAACGGTCAAGGATAAAGTTGAAGAGCTTCATGGGAACATGCTTCGTAGTACTTGCAAATGGCCTCTCCAAATTATCTGTTCTATTTATGGCCAGAATAACTGGGGAGACAATTTCACTGAATTTTTCCAGGAGGACGAGATATTCACAACAGTTTCAATGGAGAAACCATTGGCATTCTAGCAGTTTCTCTCTTATTTTAGGAAGGCTTTTTTGCTTGCTTGCTGCAATGATAAACTGCCTTGGCTGTCTGGACTCCATTTTATGTCCCCCATAATGTCCCTGCGCAGCTTACAAAACCCCCCAAAACAAAGCGACCATATACAACAAACCACACACAGCACACTGCATCCGATAAATGATGATTAAAAACAAGGATAAAACCCATTAACTGTTAAAATATTGGGAAAATAAAAAGGTCTTTCCTATCCAAGTAAAACAGAATGACCCAAGAACATGTGGAAGAAAAAAATGGTGCAGCACTAACATTTCAGAGTTACTGTTTCTCTTGAAGCGTCTTTCCCAATATGGCATAGCGCCTCTCAAAAAAGAAGCAAGTTGATTTTTGCTTCTTTTCAAGAGCTCATTGACCTCACAACTCAGAGAGGAGAACTGGTCTGAGTATAAACATCAGCAATCCCTTTCTGACTTTCCCTCTTGAACAATTTTATTCATTTATATCATGCTGTGTTTATAACGGATGCTGCGACATTAATGAGGACAATCAATGATAGAAGAAACAAGTTGGAACAGGGAATGATTGGGTCCAATAACCCTTTTATCAAATAGAGAACGACATTAAAACTGTGAATTAAGACTAGCATCTCACAAATTGAATCTCTTTGATTTACTGGAAACAGAGGGCTAAGTGCCTCTTTCTCTGCTCCGTTTGATAAAATACCGCCTAAGAAAGCAACGATCCCTCTTGAACCGATAGTGGTAAGCAATGAAAACAACCCAGCAGATTCATTCATTTTCAGGGCTTATGCAGACTTTACTCTAGAAAGTGTTACCTGAGTTTTGATCTCCTGGACACATCTGTCTTCTGGAATAAGATGGAAGAGATCTTCTCTGTACATGTAGGATGACCCAGGCAGCCCAGTTCTGGGCCAACGTGGCCTTTGAGTTTGCAGTCAGGGCTTGGCAAAGTCATGCTTCCTAGGCACTGGTGGCACTTCTGGGGTGGCAACTGCAATGGGAGACTTCGCTGGGAAATCCTTGTCTGCTTCTGGATGATCATGTTGCCCATGCGCTCTCCCAAAGAGGGAATGCTGATGTTTCATGGACCCCTCTTGTGAACTCCGATTTGCAAGGAGCAGCAAATACATTCAGCCATTTCTCGTGATGACAGTGGTGACACATTCCTCTCCCACCCATCCCCTCTTGAGGGGAACCCAAGGCAGCGTGTGTGATCTTCCTCCACTTCATGTTATCCTCACAACAACAGCTCAGGGAAGCAGGTTGGGCTGAGAGCCTGTGACTGGACCAGAGTCACCCAGTCTTCATGGCGAAGAGTTAGGACGGGAAGCTGGGCTTCCCAGGTCGCCAGTCCAGCACTCCAGCTGCCTCACCACACTGGCTAATGACTCATTCTGTTCCCTCCTGCGGCATCCAAGTCATGTTTGGTACATTGCTTGGAGATGTGCTGCACAGTTACAAATAGGCACACCTACATAATTTAATTTGAATTTAATGGCCATGCTCCCCCTTCTTCAGATGCTACTGTACTGTGTATTTCTTCCAGACTTGATGGTGTTAGGTGGCGGGTTCTTTGGATGGCAATGTGTATTACTCCATTCTTCTCAAAGTATTGCGGGCCAGCTTAGAGCTGTCATGGAACTCAGGAAAATCTGTCCTTCTTGCGTTCATAGATTTCCTCTTGCACTTGCCCTGGCCTTGAAGAGAGAGCCGAGCAGAGAAGAAGTCTGTGGACACTCACAGAATGGAGGCCACACAACTGGCAACCTTCTGTCATGTGTAGGCAACAGAACGGAGGCGATGCAACTGGCAACCTTCTCACAAACAAAGCCTGCCATACATGACATGAAAAAGCGATATTGCTTGTGCAGGGTTTGATTTCTGGCAAGTGTTGCATGGATGATGGACAGACTCACCAGGATTCAGGGCTGTGATGAAGCAAACTGGAGTATGGGGAACCAAGCCTGGGGAAACCTGATCAATTCTCACCTCCAAACCAGAGCTGGAGGGCTCTGCCCCTTCTGTTCTCTTGGCTGAGTGGTCTCTGACCCCTGGCTCTGAGCCCTGCAGTGAATGCACCATCATTTATGAATGCTGCGTGCCAAAAGCAGCAGCTGCAGCTGCAACTGCAGAACTGTAAGTGTGCGATCCTACACAAGTTTGGGCAGGATACAGGCCTACAGCTTCCATCACCCCAGCCAGGAGGTGCGGGTCTTCTTCTGTATAAACATGTATAGGACTGCATGGTATGTTTTGTTCACCACAATACAGAAGATTTGAATGGCTTGCAAAGACAGCAATATCGCATGCACATTTTGCCTCCCTGTACAGCCAACACACTTTCAGTGTTTTCCCTGCAGCCAGTGCTTATTTGTGTCATATTTAATTGCACAGATAGCTAGAAGGGCAGGAAAAAACATATGCTGGAACGAGGACATGTTTTTATCTGTGGCTGAATTTATTTTAATCAAGTTACAAATAGTCCTCCATTTTTATTGGAGTGTGACATGAATAAAATGTAGCACAATCCCTTGTATCCTAGGACTCAAATAATTAACATCATTGGAAGGGGATAGTTGTAATTTGATCTTAATTGGAACTGTCCCTACATAAATCAGGGCATGGCATAGTGGTAAATGTGGAAATATTGATCTACATGTCTCAGTTCTGGAAATACTTCTGTGTTTCCAGCTCTATATTTAATAACAGAAGATAACGGTCATGTTTCTAACATAGCAACCATGTTTCTTCCTGTATACCCAGAAACTGGGCACATCTTAAATCTTTAGCTTTTACAAAGCAATCCTGTAGCACACACAACCTTACAAGGGATCTCTCTAGACCTGAAGGTATTAGTCTCAAAAGGTATTGTCCACATGAGGCATCTATTGTGCATTTATCACTCCTTCCAGTTAATTCCTGTTTCTTGGTTCAAGATCCTCCTACCCTTCAGTCTCATTTCTGGTTTTGGAGTGTACATCTACCCCTGCTTTCCCCGCTCTTTTCTCTTTTTGTTTTCTTAAGAGCAGGCAAAACGGGGGTGGCATTTGTGAAAATGAAAGCAATCCTATTTTCTTACGGGTGTAATTGCTTTATGAAGGTCACCACCTAGAGGTCATCTACTGCAAAAGGAGGAAGGGGAAATGTGTTTGTGTTGAGCTCTGCTCTTAACTCTGAGATGAAACTGAGAGTCGATAAAGGAGAGGAAGAGCCTTGTATAGGAAAGCTTTTACTCTGGTTCCCTCTCCATTGTAAGAGGCATCTTTCACAGTGAATAGTGCCTATTGGCCTACTGAAAAGTAAGACAGTTTGGCCTCCAGCTGAGCTTTGATTTTGTGAAATCTTTGCTTATTTTGTAAACCACCTTTTTCCCATTGTTCAAAGGCTGTGCTAAAGAAGAGAGTTCTCTTGACATATTGTAGGGAGGAGATAAGTAGGCAGGCAAATAGGTTTCTTCCTTCCTTCCTTCCTTCCTTCCTTCCTTCCTTCCTTTCTTCTTTGTGACATGATGAATCTTCCACACAAGCTTAGTAGTACAAGTTTTGTGAGATTATTTCAGTTCCACAGCTACTGTGGTGAACTTTCCCAATGTCCAGGAGCCAAGATAGTTTCTTACAGTCATGCCAAGCCTTTATGGCCTTTAGCTTCTTAGGAAGAATGTCGGAGATAATTGCTCTGAAGCTGTTTTCCCTAATTATTCTGAAGATAAGGGCTGCTTTTCCTATGGACAGAGCAGTATGCTTTCCTGAAGCAGATTCACACTTCACCAAGAAGGGGGGTTTTTAGAGCCTCTGAAAGAGTGAGGGAGAAACTTCAGAGAATGCATGGCAAGAAGCAACGTTATTTCTTCTCAGTATAGGGTGACATGTTTCTCACGCAGATATCTTTGGAAGTCCATGGAGCATCCTCTGGTCTATGCATCCCCTGGCTGATATAGCCACAAAGGGGAGCCCAATCTTTCTTTGGCTCTTTAATTTTCTGCACTCTTAATTCATCAATCTCCTTCATGGATCACTGCCTTGTCGTGGCGAAGGGGCTTGCATAGCTCAATGAAGCTATGAGCTATGCCATGCAGGGTCACCCAAGACGGACAGGTCATAGCAGAGAGCTCTGACAAAACGTGATCCACTGGAGAAGGAAATGGCAACCCACTCCAGTATCTTTGCCATGAAAACCCCATGGACAGTACCAAAAGGCAAAACGATATGACACCGGAAGATGAGCCCCTCAGGTCGGAAGGTGTCCAATATGCTACTAGGGAAGAGCGGAGGGCTAGTACTAGTAGCGCCAGAAAGAATGAAGCCACTGGGTCAAAGCTGAAAGGACACTCAGTTGCTGATGTATCTGGAGGTGAAAGGAAAGTCCGATGCTGCAAAGATCTTTACTCCATAGGAACCTGGAATGTCAGATCCATGAATCAAGGCAAGCTGGATGTGGTCAAACAAGAGATGACAAGACTGAACATCAACATCTTAGGAATCAGTGAACTAAAATGGACAGGCATGGGTGAATTTAGTTCAGATGACCATCAGGTATACTACTGCGGGCAAGAATCCCTCAGAAGAAATGCAGTAGCCTTCATAGTCAATAAAAGAGTAGGGAAAGCAGTACTGGGATACAATCTCCAAAATGACAGAATGATCTCAGTTCGAATCCAAGGCAAACCATTCAACATCACAATAGTCCAAGTCTATGCCCCAACCACTGGTGCTGAAGAGGCTGAAGTTGACCAGTTCTATGAAGGCCTACAACACCTTCTAGAATTAACTCCAAAAAATGATGTCCTTATCATCATGGGGGATTGGAATGCTAAAGTAGGAAGCCAAAAGATAACTAGACTAACAGGCAAGTTTGGCCTTGGAGTACAAAATGAAGCAGGGCACAAGCCGGTAGAATTTTGTCAAGAGAATACGATGGTCATAGCAAACACTCTTTTCCAACAACCCAAGAGACGACTCTACACATGGACATCACCAGATGGTCAACACAGAAATCAGATTGACTATGTGCTCTGCAGCCAAAGATGGAGAAGTTCTATACAGTCAGTAAAAACTAGACCAGGAGCTGACTGTGGCTCAGATCATGAGCTTTTGGTGGCAAAATTTAGGCTTAAGTTGAAGAAAGTAGGGAAAAGCACTAGGCCACTCAGGTATGACATAAATCATATCCCTGAGGAATATACAGTAGAGGTGACAAATAGATTTAAGGAATTAGATCTGATAGACAGAGTGCCTGAAGAACTATGGACGGAGGTTCGCAACATTGTACAAGAGGCAACAACTAAAACCATCCCAAAGAAAAAGAAATACAAGAAAGCAAAATGGCTGTCTGAGGAAGCTTTACAAATAGCTGAGGAAAGAAGGGAAGCAAAAGGCAAGGGAGAAAGAGAAAGATACAAACACTTGAATGCAGAATTCCAGAGAACAGCTAGAAGAGATAAGAATGCCTTCTGAAATGAACAGTGCAAAGAAATAGAAGAAAACAATAGAATAGGGAGGACCAGAGATCTCTTCAAGAAAATTGGAGATATGAAGGGAACATTTCATGCAAAGATGGGCATAATAAAGGACCAAAATGGCAGGGACCTAACAGAGGCAGAAGAGATTAAGAAGAGGTGGCAAGATCACATAGAAGAACTATACAAGAAAGAACTTAACATCCCTGATAAACATGATGGGGTGGTCACTGACCTCGAGCCAGACATCCTGGAATGTGAAGTCAAATGGGCCTTAGGAAGTCTGAGCAACAACAAAGCTAGTGGAGGTGACAGTATTCCAGCTGAGCTATTCAAAATCCTGAAAGATGATGCAGTTAAAGTGCTACACTCAATATGCCAGCAAATTTGGAAAACTCAACAGTGGCCACAGGATTGGAAAAGGTCAGTTTACATTCCGATCCCCAAGAAGGACAATGCCAAAGAATGTTCAAACTACTGCACCATTGCACTCATTTCACATGCTAGCAAAGTGATGCTCAAAATCCTACAAGCTAGGCTCCAGCAGTATGTGGACCGAGAACTACCAGAAGTACAGGCAGGATTTCGAAGAGGGAGCGGGACTAGAGATCAAATTGCCAACATACGCTGGATCATGGAGAAAGCTAGGGAGTTCCAGGAAAACATCTACTTCTGCTTCATTGACTATGCTAAAGCCTTTGATTGTGTGGATCACAACAAATTGTGGAAAGTTCTTAAAGAGATGGGAGTACCAGACCATCTTATTTGTCTCTTGAGAAACCTATATGAGGGTCAAGAAGCAACAGTGAGAACTGGACACGGAACCACTGATTGGTTCAAAATTGAGAAAGGAGTTCGGCAAGGCTGTATATTGTCCTGCCTATTTAACTTATATGCAGAGCACATCATGAGAAAGGCAGGGCTAGATGAATCACCAGTTGGAATCAAGATTGCTGGGAGAAATATCAACAACCTCAGATATGCAGATGATACCAGTCTCATGGCAGAAAGTGAAGAGGAACTAAAGAGCCTCTTGATGCAGGTGAAGGAGGAGAGCACATAAGTTGGCCTGAAACTCAACATTAAGAAAACTAAGATCATGGCATCCAGTCCTCTCACTTCCTGGCAAATAGATGGGGAAGAAATGGAGGTAGTGACAGATTTTATTTTCCTGGGCTCCAAGATCACCGCAGACGGGGACTGCAGCCAAGAAATTAAAAGACGCTTGCTCCTGGGGAGGAAAGCTATGGCAAATCTAGACAGCATACTAAAAAGCAGAGATATCACCCTGCCAACAAAAGTGCGTATAGTCAAGGCTGTAGTTTTCCCAGTTGCAATGTATGGCTGTGAAAGCTGGACCATAAGGAAGGCCAAGAGCAAAAGGATTGAGGCCTTTGAGTTGTGGTGCTGGAGAAGACTCCTGCGAGTCCCTTGGACCGCAAGGCGATCAAACTGGTCAGTCCTAGAGGAGATCAACCCTGACTGCTCTTTAGAAGGCCAGATAGTGAAGATGAAACTCAAATACTTTGGCCACCTAATGAGAAGGAAGGACTCCCTGGAGAAGAGTCTAATGTTGGGAACAATAGATGGCAAAAGAAGGGGACGGCAGAGCATGAAGTGGCTGGATGGAGTCACTGAGGCAGTTGGTGTGAGCTTGAGTGGACTCCGGGGGATGGTGGAGGACAGGAGGGCCTGGAGGAATGTTGTCCATGGGGTCGCGATGGGTCGGACATGACTTTGCGACTAACAACAACAATTCATCATTATATCAACACACTGGCTCATTGTTGACACATATGCTTTGTTTCTGCCTAAATATCCTTGAACCTAATGTGAGGGCCCTTGGCTAGACCACGTGCCTACCTTAAAACCAAGGCTATCCCAAGTTCTTATATGGGCTTATGAGCCATACAGGGCCATGGTCCTGTGCAGTGTGGTTAACCCAATGGCACTTCTGCAACAGGGAGAGGGGAAACCAATTTTCATGGTCTTGAAAGGACATGGTCTACAAATCATAGGCTGTAGCTGACCATGTGAGTTCTGCTTGAATCAGGCACTAAAGGAAGTACACAGAGTCCCTCTCATGTCAGGTATGCTTTTAGTAAGTCCCCAGAACAAATAATTCTCTGATGTTTTTCCCCTCCAGATACTGTGTTGCACCAAGTTGTACCAAGAAGCAAAAGAAGAACAAACCACATGATCCCACAAAAGACTTTCAATTACCAGGTTCTTGGTCTGGATCTTCCTGACCACTTCTTTCATCAAGAAACAGATCTCTTATCCAAACAATGATCTAGGGAAAATTGGCCTTCTGCCTTCTCTTCTTGGTAGAACACAGGGGAAAATTGGGGCTGCTGGGAACCCAGAGCGATAGGGGCTGGATTTGTCCATGGGGATAACCCTAACCCTAACCCCTCCCCATAGAATACACACTTTGCAAACAGATTTTTTAATATAGCTCTTCCTATACTGCATTTTGGGTCTCGTGGATGAAATTAGACACTGCGTTTCATTATTCTCCTTGGAAATTATTTTCCATAATTTGTGCTTGCTTATGATGAATGGAAAATGTATATTGCAAAATCTCTACTTTAAAATACATAATAAAAGATTATCAAAGGATTCGATATATTTCCTTTCCATGTGGAATGCAGTTGAACAAAATAACTGGGGTTTTATTTAAACCCTGTTGAGGAGTGAGCTGATACCACACACACAAAGATCCACATAGCCTGAAAACATCATTATGTTATTGCTCTTTAAAAAAGCAAAGGGAATGTTCGCAATTACTAGGTATAGAAAGTAAACAAGATCTTGTCCTCTGTGCCAACGCTAATATTCATCAAATTAATTTTTTGTACAGTCACCCCCCCAAAAAAAAAAAGATCTTGGTGAATAAACAGATGCCTCTTGGCTATTTTTCATTACCAAGACAACACAGTATGAAGTCAATTGATTCATGAGAGTGCACTGACCATGTAACCTGTGAGTATTTACTGAGAAATGGAGTCGCATGCCAAAGAATTCAAGCCAGTCGGCAACTGATCTGTGCCTTCCCTGAATATGACTTATCATTAGAAAATCATTGGGCTTTTGGCTTGAGGCAAGACTCAAGTAATTCTAGCCTACTTCATCATCTGAAAGGAAGCTATAGGAATATTTCTCATTCTGTGCTAGCTAGTTGTTCTACTTTTTGATAGCAAAAAAGCCAGGAGATCAGCACTCCATGAAACCATGAAACATGTTCCTCAGAGGGTGGGGCAGGAGAAATTATTTATTTTTCCTAAGGAAGGAAGAAGGATGAATCTCAAGATATGTTGGGCTCATCCAGAGAGAACAGGTGTGCCTTCTTTTGTCCTTCCCTTCTGAGATTCCTTGTTCTTCATGGTTTTCCCTTTCTTTGCCTTTTATAGTAGGCTCTCCAGCCATCCCTGTTTCTGGTTCTTCTGCTTCATAGATGTAGGCCCATATTTGAGCAGGATGTTGCCCCATGGACAGGTCATAACTCTTGTGAAAGGCCCACCCCAGACCAAGTTTCCTCTTCTGGGAGGGTGGTCTGATTGTGAAGAAAGGGGAAAGAACCCCCTGCCTTTTGGTAATAAGAGTGTTGTGTCCCCCATGACTCCCTTCCTTGCTTGGTCCTCCATCTTCTTTCTCTTCTGTCTTGGATCCTGCTTCTTAATCTGGGGGCTTCCAAAGGGATAGGATGCACCTTAGAACCCCTCAAAACCCCCAAATGCATTAATATTCAACAGAACTGACTGGTCAACCACTCCTCAATCAACTTACTCAATTACGGCTGATGAAGGTAATTTCTACAGTAGCACTGGGATTATTATTTTTCTAATTCTATTTAAAAATTATTTTAGGACACTTTTCAAGATGGAACTGACAAATATTGTTTCGATGGTTGCAACTAAATAATAGTGTTGGTGCAAGCAAGCAACCTGAGCAAAGAACTTGCCATCAAATTGTGCACTTGCATTAATAAGCAGGCATAACTTAGAAACTATAGCAGGGTCAATGGTCTGGAACACCAACCTTGGTCCTGAAATTCTGTCCAACCTTCAAGTGGCGCCTGAACAGGGACCAGACTCATCAACGCCTGGCATAGGCCCCTTGAGTGCACTCCGTCCCCCTCGGTGACCCCTTCATTGGTGAGTATGGGAGGACAATTCTCGCAAGCCCAACGGCAGCATGTGGATGAACTAAAATTTCTCATTAACAAGTCCGGCGGGTCCATTACTTCAGGGTGCTTAAAGGCGCTTATTCAAGAAATCCACAAGCAATGTCCCTGGTACCCAGAACAGGGACCACTAAAGTCCAGGGACTGGGAAAGAATAGGCAAGACTCTCCATTCTGAACCCCAGGCCAGTGTGGAATTATTACACGCATGGCACCAATGTTGTCATGCGGTGGAGAAATTTAAGCCAGTATCTCACGCTGGCCATTTAACAAAGGATCGTCCACCTAATTATTCTGAGGTTCAATTGGCCCCTCTGGCACTGGTACCTCCTGATCCCATGACCCATCCGTCAGCTCCTCCGGGACCTGCCCAGCCTGGGAAAATGGTTCGGGACGTCCTAGAAAAAGAATTGGCACAAGCTAAATTGGAGGATTTGGGTGAATTGGCTGATATGTTGGCTATCTGTCCAGTCCATGATACTGGTCAAGGGTCGTCACATCGTTGAATATCGGCCTCTCCCTTATAAAATCTTAACCGAATTACAGATGGCTATTTGAGATATGGGTCTTCAAAGTTCATATGTCCAGGGGATGTTAGAAGCCACCATGAGAAACACTTTAGTCCTCGAAGATTGGAAAACGACTATTAGAATGCTCCTCACCCCAGCACAATTTGTTGTGTGGGATAGTGAATTTCGACAGCAGTGTGTCATAAGAAGCCAAGAGTCAGGAGGTGCTTACACTCCTGAACAACTTTACGGGGCTCGGGACTTTGCACTCCCAGAGCAGCAGGTTGTCTTACCAGTGGCAACGTTGCAGGTGTCCTCTGAATGTGCATTTCGGGCCTTTCAGAGGGTGCCAGTTATGGGTAAGCCCCTCCAGACCTTTTCAAGTGTTCGCCAAAAGGCGAGCGAGCCCTATACTGACTTCATCAACAGATTACAGGAGGCCCTTAAACGGCAGATTGATAACCCTGAGGCACAGACAGAGTTACTCTTGAAATTAGCTAAGGAAAACACGACAGCTGAATGTCGCCAGGCTATTACTGGGCTAGGCAGAAACCCTGAGTTGGCTGACATGATACGTGCATGTCAGGATATAGGTACCCCAACGCATCAGGCATCTCTTCTGGCGGCTGCCCTATGGCAAGGCAATCGTCCCATGGGGAACTGCTTCAATTGCGGGAAACCAGGACATTTCAGGGCTGAGTGTCGGGCCCCCCGGGGGGGGGGTAGTAACAAACCAAGAGCAAAATCAGGGGGAGCACCCAGGAATAAGGCCTGACCTTGATCAAAATGTCCTAAGTGTGGAAAGGGGTTTCACTGGGCTAATGAATGCCAGTCAGGAAACTCCCGAACGGGTCCATCTCTGGCCCCAGTCCAAACAGAGACCTCGGAAGCCATGACCGAGTAAAATCTTCCTCTGCACAAGCCACGATTTATAACACTCCCAGTGCCACTTCAGGGAATGCTGGGATCTTGATCTTGTTCTCCAACAGGAGGTTATTTTCCAATTTCCAGCTGAGGTCCAGGTAATTCCCTCTCAGATGTCAGGTCCCCTGGCTCCAGGCACCGTTGGCCTTGTCTTGCCCCGCTCCTCCAGTGGCAAGAAAGGGATCTTCGTGGTCCCTGGGGTCATCGATGCAGACTATCAAGGCGTGATTTACGTCCATTTATGGACTAATCTCCCACAGACCCTGCCAAAAGGTTCCACCCCGGCACAACTGATTATTGTGCCTTATGTATTTTATTTATTTATTTATTTTTCAATTTATATCCTGCCTTTTTCCTCAAAGGGCTCAAGGCAGCTTACATCATTCTCCTCCTCCATCTTATCCCCACAACAACAACCCTGTGAGGTAGGTTGGGCTGAGAGTCTGTGACTGGCCCAAAGTCACCCAGTTGGCTCCATGGCCGAGCGGGGACTAGAACCCAGATCGTATGAGTCCCAGTCCCATGCTCTTAACCACTACACCACACTGGCTCTGTCTGCAGGGGGAACAGAATGGGACAGGGACACTGACGGCTTTGGCTCCACTGACAGGACATCGCTGGTAGGGCTGACCACATCTATCACTCAGAGCCGTCCGGCTCAGATTGTTTCTATACAAGGCTGTCCCTTCTCAGGTATTATAGACACTGGGGCAGATGTCACAGTCATTGGCCGTTCCCATTGGCCCCCTGAATGGCCCATCGAGCAGTGTCCTAGTGTGTGGGGGGTAGGAGGTAAACAAGGTGCACTGCAGAGTGCCTCTTTTCTAACGGCGGAACTTCCAGGGTCCGACCGTCAAGTCTATTTTAGACCTTATGTCCTTGATATTCATATTAACTTGTGGGGCCAAGATTTGTTGAGCCAATTTGGGACTACAATCAAGATAGCTAAGTGACCTGTTATCTTTATGGCTCTAACAGCTCTGCATGGTTGAGTGAGACCCTGTGTGGATAGATCAGTGGCCTCTATCTGCTGATAAGCTTGCGGCTTTGCAAAGCCTTGTAAATGAACAATTACGGGCTGGGCATATTGAGCCCTTGGAATATGCCAGTGTTTGTGATCCGAAAAAAAAGTGGTAAATGGCGCATGTTACATGATCTCAGGGCAGTTAACGATTGCATTCAACCTATGGGACCGCTGCAATGTGGAACACCAAATCCAAATTTAATTCCTAATGATTTCCAGCTTTTTATTGTTGATCTAAAGGATTGCTTCTTTTACCATCCCTCTATGGAAGCTGATCGACCTCGTTTCGCCTTTACCGTGCCTGTCCTTAATCATCAGGCCTCTCCTCAACGCGCAGAGCTGGCAGCGGTGATCCTGGCTTTCCGCCTGTTTCCAGATCGCCCTCTTAATCTAATTGCAGATTCTCACTATGTCTGTTACCTGATCTCCAGCCTCCCTGGGGCCTATGTGGCCCCACGCATTGACTCCAATCCATTGGCATTATTCCTTACTTTACAGACGCTATTGGAGCGACGTGTCCATGAGTATTATAGCCACACCTCTTTGCCCGGTTCCCTCGCTGAGGGCAATCAGCGTGCTGATCATGCTGTCCACCCCCTCTTCTCCGATCCTCTAGCTAGTCATCAGTCTTTCCACCAAAATGCCAAAGGGCCGGCCAAGGCTTTTGGCAGTCCTCCCTCCCGCGCACAAGCTATTGTCACCAACTGCCCCCACTGTTCCGGGTTCTCTCATATTCCAGAACCGGGTGTGAACCCTCGTGGTCTTGGCCCGGGTGAGCTCTGGCAGATGGATGTGACACAGGTGCCATCCTTGGCCCCCTGGAAGTTTCTCCACGTCGTGGTGGACACTTATTCTGGGGCAATTTGGGCGACCCCCCAAAGGGGGGAATCTGTCTCTCATGTTATTTCCACTTGCTCACCTCCATGGCCGTGTTGGGCCGCCCATGTAAACTGAAGACTTATAATGGGCCTGCATATCGCTCCTCTGACTTCCATGACTTCTGTACTCAGCGGGATATTGGCCTCTCCCATGGGATCCCCTACAAACTCCACCGGGCAGGCCATCGTGGAACGCGCCAATCGTACACTCAAAACAGCCCTTCAAAAACAACTAAAACGGGGAACTCTGGACCCCTAATCTGGCGTCCATCATGCAGCAGATTCATAAAGTATTATTTACTATAAATCAATTAAATTTCTTTAGCCTTCCAGAGTCGGGATATTCGGAAGCGGTCTCCCCATATGACAGACATTTCAGTAGTCGACCCAAGCTTCCCCAGCCGTTGGTGTATTACCGGGCGTTACCAGACCTCACACGGCTGGAACCAGTGCCGCTGATCAGCTGGGGTTGAGGGTTTGTTTCTGTTCTTGCCCCTACAGGTCCTCTATGGGTGCTGGCTAAGTGCGTACGTCCAGCTCATGGCGTGGCATCAGGCAGTAACGAACCCAGTACCCGAGATGGAAAGAGTCAGTATGGAGCAGGCTCAGCGACCCTTCTGGCCCCTTCCCAAGGGTCTGTGGATGCCGAGGGCCCCATTGGTGACCTGGGGCACAGTCAAAAGGACGACGAGCAAAGCGCAGCAGCTGCTCCAGGCCAACAACCAGCCGGAGACACCGGAGAACTTATGTGCTGCCATCTTTGTGGTTATCACTGCCAATTCACTTCTCATTCTATTCTCGCTTCTCTGTTCTCCTCCAGTGGGGGAGGCGGCCTCCTTGCATGGCCGGCTGCACCAGTGGCTATGACTGTACAGGGATGCAGGCGACAGCCGAACAACTATGCACTCCAGACATGACAGGTCCGGACTCTTGCACAGCAACTTCACAATTATGCTTCTGATGATTATTCAGAAAGTGAACAGGAATGTTTGTTTGATTAGCCTTGTCATTAATGGCCTTTAGAAAAAAGAGAAGAGTGGGATGTCGCAGGGTCAACGGTCTGGCACACCAACCTTGGTCCTGCACGTCCTGCACGCTCAGCTTTATCAGTATAGTAGGCGGCAACTGATAGCAAGGTCAGAATGGTCTGGCTAAACAAACATGCAGTCCGAGCAAATGCCACGTAAATAAGTGACCCAAGACAATACCTGTTTTCCTGTTTGTTAAGTAACGTGACTGTATAAAATAAAGGGGCTGACTCATAAGAGGAGGGCTTTTTGTGCAGAACGCATCCCTGTGTCATGTAATTCTGTACAACCTTCAAGAAACATAGAAACAGAGTGGGTCAGAAGGGTCTCTTGGGCCATCTAGTCTGACCCTCAGGTCCAGCCGGCTCCGCTCATGACACACTACCATGTGCATGTTTTTGAGAATAACTTGAGAGTTCTTTATATTTTAAGATCATTTTCTTTCATTATTATTATAGTCATCATCATTATCATGTCTTTCCACAGAGAAGAAAGATGTAAGCACAGTAATCAACAATTATGCAATAGAAGAAATTTTCTTTAGACCCACAGTCTAGAATTAAGTGAATTCTTTATATGTCGTCTGCTTGATCTGTGGTTCACTTTGGCTGGTTTCATGCCGGGTGGTGTGATCGCTGAGATGGTTGTTGACAACTTCTCCCTCTTCCTCTAGTATTCCTTCTACTAAAAAATATCGGCCGTTCACAATGTAGGACTCAGGCTGAATTAGCTCCTCTGCCTCAGATAGAAAAATAGAAACATAGAAACAGAGCGAGTCAGAAGGGGCCTCCTGGGCCATCTAGTCTGACCTCCGGCACCAGCCGGCTCCGCTCATGACATGCCCACCATGTGCATGTCCAGCCTATCTTTGAACACCCTCACCGATGGGGCCTCAACGACCTCCCGTGGAAGCCCATTCCACGCCCTCGGGGTCCTAACTGTCAGGAAGTGCTTCCTGGCATCCAAATTGAACCTTGGCTCCCTGAGCTTTGCTCCATTGGAGCGCGTCCTGCCTTCCTCTGCAGGGGAGAACAGGCCTCTCCCCATCTCCATGTGACACCCCCTCACATACCTGTATGTTGCCAACATATCCCCTCTGAGTCTCCTCTTCTCCAGGCTGAAGAGACCCAGTTCCCTCAGTCTTGCCTCATACGGCATCCCCTGCAAACCAGCTACCATCCTTGTGGCCCTACGCTGCACTGACTCCAACCTGGCTATATCCTTTCTGTAATGAGGGGCCCAAAACTGAACACAATACTCCAGTTGCGGGCGCACCAGAGTCCTGTAGAGTGGTAGTAATACCTCTCTCGATCTAGAAGCCACACTTCTGGCTATGCAACCAAGGGTGGCATTCGCCCTCTTGACCACCGCATCACACTGCTGACTCATGTTTAGCCTGCGGTCAACCAGTACCCCGAGGTCCCTTTCACAAGTGCTGCTCTCCAGCCACTTGTCCCCTAACCTGTACTTATGACAGCTATTCCTATGCCCCAAGTGCAAGACCTTGCACTTCTCCACATTGAACGCCATCCTGTTGTCTCCTGCCCACTTCCATAGTCTGTCCAGATCCTTTTGGATCTGGTGTATCTGCTCCTCAGTTGTGGCCACTGCTCCAGTTTTAGTGTTGTCTGCGAATTTGATCAGCAGACTGTTCACCCCTTCTTCCATGTCGTTAATGAAAAGATTAAACAGGATCGGCCCCAGGACAGAGCCCTGGGGGACCCCGCTTGTCACTGGCTGCCATCCTGACGATTCCCCGCTAATGGTTACCTTCTGCTTTCGTTCAGTCAGCCATGCCCTAATCCACCGGACAGTGCTTTGGTGTATCCCAAAACTCCTCAGTTTCTCCACCAGGATATCATGGGGCACTTTGTCAAAGGCCTTGCTGAAATCCAGGTATACCACATCCACTGCATCCCAAATGGAGATGACGCTCCTCCATTTGATAGCCTAGCATGTGAGCCCTGGCCAGAAGGTGACAGTGCGGATGGGACGGTCCAGAGAAACCCCAGTGGGATTGAAGCATTCCACCTAAATCTCACAATACCTTTGGATGAAGTGCAATATTTCTTCATTGCGATCTTTCAAACCATTCTGATGCATCAGTCTAATTGGGGTCCTTGAATCCAAATTAGCACTTTTTGGTCCTTCTTAAACAAAAGGCTCAAAACAAAGCTTTGGAATCACATGCGGCCTTTTTTTTTCTTTTGCTGTGGCACATCTTAGCTAGCACAAATGGAAAGCAGGATTAGTTAGGTTATAGATTGGAGACTGTGCTTGTCTCCTGCCATATGGTATGCTTTTTTTTATTTGGCTTTATTTTTTGTACTTGTCTTCATCTTTGGAACAAAGAGTTAGCGCTTTGCTCATTTTCTTTTATGCTAATCTCCATTCTTCACAAGCTATAAATGGCTGCCTTGATTCCCACAACCTTCATGACTTTTTTCCTCCCCTGTTCCCCACCCCGCCTTTCCCAACATTCACATCTCCAATGCTGTCTAGAATGCCCCATTTGTAATTATGTTTAACCTTTGTAAAACCTCTGGGTAACGTCTACTCATTAATCTTTAACCTGACAAGCCTTTAGGGGCTGTAGAATTGCAAAGGCACACAGAACACCAAGGAGAAGTACAAAACGGGGTAATTAAGCAAAGGTGTTAGCCAGAATAGAACAAAGCTGGAGGGGTGTGATTATATTATAGTTCATATCAGACAGCAGAGCAGTCAATGAATGGCAAAAGATGGCAGGCAGAGTCCCAGATACAAACCTGGCTTTTCATTACGGGAACAAAACCAGTTTAATCAAAGCCCCTCATTGTATGCAACTTAGAAATACAATATAGCTGTACGTGAAACATTGCATGGATGGTTTACTCTGCAAAGATAACTCTATTGGATTTTCTAATTTAAGATGTCATCTCCATACAGAAATGCCTTATTGTGTTGCAAAAAGAAGCAAGCAAGGAAGCCTTGAGACTGATTGGCAACTATCCGCTTGCTTTCACTGTACGGAATCCTGAGGAAGAGCTCAGCACATCACATGTCAGGATCAGGGCATCAGGTCGCTATGTCATCTATGGGTACCAGTACGCTGCCTAAGGCCAAGAGCCAGATGGAGAAACATTGCCAGGATTACTTAGTGATCCGTCAGTGCTAGCTATAAAGGGACAATATCCCAGCACTTTTTGAACCTGTGGGGACATCTGGGAATTTGAGAAAGGGTTGAGAGACCCGTTACAAAATGTTTCCCACAGGGCTATTCACAGGAGGTGGAATTGGTGGCAGAGGAATGGTGAGGGGGAATGGAAGGAGTTGTCCTCTGCCCACTCAGATTTCACCACTTTGCTCTCTCTCCCTTTTCCATTCTTAGTTTCCACCATTCTGCCAACCTCACTTGTTCTTCCCCTACTTCTTTGCTTTGCAGTTTCTGAAGTTAATGACTGGGAAATGGGAGTCAAAGGGCAATTTGGCATGATCGAAATAGCCCCCAGCATGGCTTGAGGTGTGGTGGGCATGAGTTCCATAATCGTGTCTTGCCATCCAAACCTACAACTACCCATGGATTATTGGAAGGCTGTTTCCCTTTCCAACAAGCTGTGATGTCCAGACTTGGACAATATGAAAAGCTGAGCCCATGTGGTGATTATAGACATCACTCTCCATGCACTGTGACATAAATAACCAACCATCACTTATGCTGATCAGGTGCACCAGGTGCACTGTGGAATCTCACCTATCCACCCAAACATGTAAGGATAGGATTGCTTGGAATATCCACTCTGGAAATGCAGAAGTTATGAGATAAGTGTATTAATGTACATGGACACATTGCTTGGGGTTGACGGTTTGTAAAGCATGGATTATTACATAATGGCACTATGCTCTGCAGACATTAAATGTTATGTTTAATTCGAAGGAATACTGCAATGTGATTCACATAAAGCACAGTTTATGTAAATGTGGTGGTCACATATCCCATGGTATGAGCTGTTGATTAAAATGAAGAAGTTAATATAAGATATTTCATTACACTGGATTCTGGGATTAGTTTATTGGCATACTTAAACAATTTTGCTACAAGAAAGGGGAATGAATTAATTATTAGTTTATTGGCAAAATTGTGGTTTAATTTTCGAGGCAGATGCTGGCCTCTTCTCATCATCTTTGGCTGAGAAAGTGAAGGGATGCCGAACCAACCATTTTTCTCAAAGTCAGGGCTGCAGCTCTAGTAGGAAAACTCTCCCCCATGTCTCCTTAAAGGGAAAAAAATAGCAGGAAATATTAGCAGCCTGACAAAAGGAACTTTCCAATTTTCAGCTCAGGAATGGGTGAGAAGCACACGCAAGCAAAGTGGTAACATTTGCACATAGTATTCTGTGTGCTCAGAAATTCAACAGCTTCCATCTGGGGAAAAATGCTAAAAAGAAAATTTAAAACTTTTGCTATGTGGAGGGGGAGGCTTTCTTTTCCTAACAAAAAGCTGGGTTTGATCAAGCCAGCTCCAAGGGATCAGCATGAGGCCTACAGAACTCAAGTTGTTGCCCTGGTACACGAGGCATGGGCAGGCAATCTGTGATTGACAGCTGCCATGATCGACACCTTCATGGACGTTGATCGACACAGTCTAACCTATTGCACAGGGCTCTTCTGGCACAAGTGGGCTTCCATTTTGTCTGACGATTAATGTATGTTATCTTTCCTATTTTAAGGGGATACATCTATTTTGAGTTTGCACATGCGCATGCACACACACGCACACACACACACAGATTTAATATAAAAGATTACCCTGAATACTTGCAGCACTTTTTATCTTATGGGTAGCAAATACGTTTTCAGTGCCTAATGCTCCATACTGCTATTTTGGGCCTCCACTATAACTGAAAGTACTATACAAATGGATTTATATGCTATTAAAGCAATTTGAAGGCACAGGGAATAAGGCAGTGTCTTTTGCATTATCAGAGTAAATAAGAATATAACTTGCCATATTCCCACTTTGCCAATTATGCTCGCAATTTTTATCCCTTAATGAGATGCAGTCCAAGGGTAAGCTGTGGAGAGTGTTGGTGCGTCCTTTGCTTACTCCGAGTGCAGCCCTCAGGGCAACTCTGCTCCCAGGAGGCTATGAATCCAATCTAATAAACGTATCCTTATGAAATTTAACAAATATGAGTAGGAGAGACTGAAATTGAAATAATGGAGGCAAGCAATATAGGAGTTCGCGAGACAGCTGTAAGACAATTAGGGGGAAAGGGGAATGGTAAATGGGGGAAGGGAGTGGGGTTTCTATTCTGCAGTGATCCGCTGTCTCTGGGAGACATTTTATATCTTCTTTAATCATCACCGCAGATGGGCAAGTTGTGCCACATCGCTTTGTGTTAGACTGACAATTTCCCCTGCTTAATGATATCAAATACAGTCTTTGCATATGCATGTTCATTCTCTTCAGCCCCTAAGGGTACATGTCTTCCATTCGTGAAGAAATACAGTCCCTCCAAAAATATTATGTTATTTGGAGTGGATTTAACAAATAAGGAGTCTGTGCGGTAGATCTGCTGCTAGAATACATTAATGTTACACCAGCCAGCTCTCAGACCCGTGTGGCTCAGCTGGAGCCTTGTTGGAAGTCTGCGGTATCATTCCTTGCTTTAAACGAGACTCAATGGGCTTTGCAAGTTTAATCTTCAAACCAACACACGACTCAGTTTCATGGTGAGGATGAATGAAAGCACCTTGTCAAGCGGTCATGTCCGGGGTGCAAACAAGAGCAGAAAAGAGGTTTCAGCCGAAACTGATGTTCAGCTTTTGACCCAGTTCAGCTCAGATCTCAAATGCTGGACATAAATATACCCAAAGGATTTTCATCCCCTGATTCTGCTAACAAACCTTATGCATGCAGAGCCAGGCTGCCATGTGTGATCTCCTCGCTGGGAAGGAAATGGCGTATTTGAATGTGAGCGGCATGTCTGCTCCCCATGCCAGTCTCATTATCCCTTCCCAGACGGACCAGGCAGGCTCCATGGGCATAAGAACCAGGGGCAGCAACTTGGGTTAGTTCCTGAAAATCACACAGTTGACCCTTTAGAGGCTTTAGATGGGAAACTCGCCTTCTTAGGCTCAAGGGGTGCTTCAAGTTCCCATTGTTTTGACCAGTACCAGGGGATTGTGACATTTATTTATTTATTTACAGTATTTCTATCCCATCCCTAACAGCGTCTCAGGATGGCTTGCAACATAAGCTGGTTTCCTGGTGTGCGTTGATTTCGCTACAAAGTGATGTGAGTTAAAATGTTTTCACATACGTCGTGTGGGTGAACCAAAATGGGAGACATTCTCCTTTTCATATCCAAAGTGGCACGGGAACAATTAAGGGTTGGGCACCCCTGTTTCTGGTCTGTGCCACTTTCCCATGTGTTCACATAGCTTACTCCTTCTGGTTCGCATAGAAGTCTTAAATCTGCGTTGGCCCAAATATTGAGATGGAAGATGAAAATTAGGCGAGCTTCATGGAAACAAAGTGGATTTTTCTTTCCTCTCTAATCAGAATGACATGATGAAATGAATCAGGTATAACAAATAACCACAAAGTGGTTAATCCTATCATACTGTTTTCATATAGAAGGGAATGAATACTATTATGCAGAACTAAGTCAAAATGATGAAGAAACATGGTTACTGGCCTGAAAAGACTCCTACTATTTTGTGCTTTTTTATCTTTTGGAAATGGCTGTGAAAGTGTTCACAAAAGGGATAAGAAGGGATGCCCCCCACCTTGAAAGAAATATGGTGTATGGTCCCTTCTCCAGTTCAGCTATGCTGAAAAAAATCTCCTTTTTTTCAAGTATCCTCGCTGAATTTGATAGAAATTACGCAAATGGAGATTAAAATGTTATTCAAATTCTTGTGGCAGGAGGATGGTGTACTTAACCTTAGTTAAAAGCAAGCTGTGAGATTGTCCTGTTCTTGTAATGTGCAGTCATCTCCTCAGAGCTCTGGAAGAGTCCAGCCTTTCAGTACTTCAATTAAAGTCTGCGTGAAGATGGCAAGGAGTGATTCCTCGCATGGGACTTTTGGGGTTGCAAAGCCTGCACAGCTGGGGAAGGCGGAGGGTTAGGGGGAGAGCTGTGATAAAAAAAGTGGGCAGAACCTTTGGCCCTCTTGCAATGATGAGCAAAGTTCAAAAACCTAACTAAGATATTTGCACAAGAATTTCTAAAAAACTCTGAGAATGATCTGGAAAAATGGAAGCCTCTTCCATGAGAGACGAAAATTAAGGGATAGCTTTTTCGCTGCCCATGCAATAGTTTCCCAGCAGGGACCGAATGCAGTTCGACACTCATGTATGAATGTCTGCAGTGTGGAATCCAGTTTGGAGGTGGAAAGTCATTGCACTTCCTCATCTTAGCTCTCAAGACTCTGGCCCGCTTTCTCTCCTCCCTAAAAAGTAAAAAGTACTGCAGCATGAAAAGCAATCTGCATATCCATATGTGGACAGAAATGCCAGATAGATGTATCATTTTGCTTCTTGCACCCTGAGTAGAACAGAATGGAAAAAGCTGCTTTTCCAGCAAAGAAAGGATAATGCCTGGACTGCCTGTTGGAGAAAGAAGCAGATTGTTCCTTGTTTGCCTTAAGCCTGTGGTCCTCATACCTGGGCAAACACTTGCCCCATGTGGGCAGCTGTCCTGCCTATGACAGAAGAAAGAAGGGCTAAGTGGAGGAAACTTTGAAACAAGCAAATTAAAAGAGAGTTGGAATACACCCAATTAACTAAATTACTATTGATATCTGCCATTACAAAGTTCCTACGGCTGTTTAATCCCCAAACACACAACTAAGCAAGTAAGGAACATATATTCCTACAAGCCCCAGTGGAGAAACTGAGATTATACATGCTCTCTCTAATTTAAAGAAGGACTTGCACAGTGGGATGTATCGGGGAAAAATGAGAACATTTAAATAAAAAGCAATTTGCTCTTCCTGTAATTGTATTCCCCTTGCTATTCCTACTAATTATTGAAGATAGTCAAGCTTGAACTGAACTCTCTTTTAAAAACAGCTTGGGTGTTTAGCTTCATCCTTCCAGGCATCTTGTTGAAACCACTATGCCAGACTTGGACTCTAGCGGTGTTACACCAATGCATACGGAGCCCTCGTAAATGAGCAAGCTTAATCCTTCGCTTGCTCCACACTAACAATACAGGGCTTGCCCAAGTAAAGTTCCCCAAGAGACAGGCTGAGAATCAGTGAAGACACAAGCGATCCAATCAACAGGGAGTCTGACGTTTTATGAGATCGGCTGCCTTCGGGAATTGCTAGTTACTCCAAAGATTTAGGGCATGGGCGCATAAGACAGCTCCCAGAATAATGAGGTATGTTGACATTTTTCAGGAGGTTAAAAAATCTGAAGCTTCCCCATCTGTTTTTCATTAAACAACAAACAGAAATAGTCAACACATCTTTACTTGCATTTGCATATAATTTGTGGTTGGCCTCAAAGGAATGTTCAAATGCAAAGGGAATAATAATTGAATGTTCGGCTGTACTATGTTCTTGCACATGGTTTGTGCAAAATAGAAGATCTGGGACGATGAGCAAGACAATGAACGTGGAGTTGCCAGGTAGGAAAGAAAGAAACTTCAGCCAGACAACAAGGGCAAGAGGGCTTCTATTCTTAGAAGCATGGTCCAAGAAGGAATCGCTGCAGGTGCATTAGAAAAGATGCATGTTCCAGAATTTTCTCTTCCATGCAATGGTTCAGCCTACACGATCTCTGTGACTTCCTTTGTATGCCATCCTGAGATCTTGTATAATAGGATGGCATACAAAAACTTTTAATTAATAAATAAAGTTGAATAGGGGAGAGAGAAAGGGGTGTGCACAGGCAAAATGGAAAGCTGAATATAGAACCTATAGGATAGTGAGGTGTGACAAGAGGCTGTGTGTGACCTTAGCTGTCCTGTAACTACTCCATGGGGTGCCAAGAGCCTCTAACATATTGTTGCTGTGTTGGGGATCTGATTGAATTGCAGCTGTTCAAGCATGTTTCAAACCTGGGAAGACAGACAATTGCTTTGAATCTTTATGGATTGTGCCTGGTCAGGCAATTGTCTTTTCCTCAGGTAGGAAGCATCTCTTGGGTGTGGAGCAATGTGATCGCCAATGCAAGAGAAAGGTGAGCCGGTGTGCTGGCTGGAAAATGGTAGAGATATTTTACGACCATTGGGAGGCAAAGTGTGCCATGGAGCTGCAAGGGAGGGGGGCAATAACATTAGTGGGAGGGACATCCAGGCCACTTCACCCCTTCCTTCCAGAAGCTCAGTGAGCTTGAAGGCTTACCTGCGGTCTCCCCAAATGTGCAGGCATTCTTAATGAATGCCAGTTTGGTTGCACCATATTAGCTTTTCCATGAGGTGAATGGATGGACCAGATGAAGATTTATTATTTATTTTATTTATTTATTTGGCACATTTCTAACCCGTCCAATCACTACATGTCTCTGGATGGCTTACAACAATGGTTCAATAAATACAACAATATAAAATAAATACAACAATATAATGTATCATATTAATGGCCCAAGCAATAACAATATTAATAACACTAATAACCCACAACTGGCATAAAAACATAATTATTTTTAAACAAACTTTAAAATACTGGATGAATAAAAAGGTCTTGACCTGGCACCAGAAAGCATATAATGACGGTGCCAGGTGGACCTCTCTAGGGAGTGCATTCTATAGTCGGAGCGCTACCGCAGAAAAAGCTCTCCTCCGAGTACTCTGTCTCCTGATCTCTTTCAAAGAGCGTTCCCAGAGGAGGGCTTCTGTTGCCGATCTTAGAGGGCAGGAGGGCATGTAAGGAAAAAGGCGTTCCTTTAGGTATCCTGGTCCCAAGCCGTTTAGGGCTTTATAGGTCATAACCAGCACCTTAAATTGGGCCCAGACTTCAATGGGAAGCCAGTGAAGCTGATGGAGTCATGTCATCATACAAGAAGGAGATGCCCAAGATGATGAGATGACCAAGCTTCTGCTTCTGCCATGTTCAAAGCAGAAGACAAAGACATGGCAGAGAGCAGGGGGCTGGATTCAACCCTTGTCTTTGTGTCTCACTGCTTTTGCTGGACCCGAAGTTGTGCAGGAGAATGTCAGCTTGCTGGGATGCCCTGACAGCTTTGTGGCCATGGCTGGGGACCCTTTTGAGGTGTGACTGGTGAGGTTCTTCTGCAGAGCTCCATCGCAATTCAGAGGAGCGCAAGACAACATTGCTCTGGTCATTTCAGCACCTTCATGCTGGAAAAGGTTTGCTGGTCACATTTTCAGCTGCTGTCAGCAAGATCCAGAGAAAACGCACATTTAAATTCAGCCTTGAGCGTGGCCTGTTGCTTCACAGTGTTGCTTCGGCTTTTAGGATCCTTACCTGCAGAGTTGAAACTCGACAAAATTCAGAACCATATGGGCTGTCAAAGCGGCAGCTGCGCCAGGCACACACTTCACAGAACATGGAAAGTGTCCATCGGTACCTCCCCAGGTGCAGGAATGGAAGGAGGACATATTCAATCGGGCAAATAAAGAAACCACTGCTTTTGTTTGCCGAGATGCTTGGCCTCCATCCCGAGGAAAAGCACCCCATTCTCACATTGCAGGTTTTGTTTGCCTGAAAAATAATGTTTATCTTTCCACATAGTCCATCTCTCAGTCTCTCTAAATAACCATCAGCAGATGTATACGTAAGAAAATGCGCATGTGGAAGTGTGGATGTCATTGTGGACGACTTAAAGCCAAGTTACACAGTCCACCCGTCACACAGTGCAACGAGGAGACCTGGCTTACTCTTCATACTCTTACAGATTCAATGCCATGATGCTTCGAGATGTTTGATCTCCCACCCTCTCCCAAGTAGCCTTTCCAAACGTCACTTCTGCCCCATAGGAGGTGTTTAAAGGGGGGTGGGGGATATTTCCACTGAAGTTCCTCAGGAATCTTTGGGAAAGAATGGGTTGTGGAGGAAACGTAAGCCCTAGCTTTCCAGAGCAGCATGCAATGCCAAATGAAGTCTGACTCATAGCTGGGTCATCATCGCACCTGCCTGGAAGTGTCCAAACAGTTCAGTGGGAAGGGCTAGTTTATAACTTTGCAAAAATAAGTGCATGCATCGGACTTGGCATGCTTTCTCCCCATTTCTTTGCCCTGGACTTAAGTGGAAACATTCCTGTCTCCTCTTGCCCAAGCAAGAAAGAGAAGCATCGCTTTGCCGCTGTATCCGAAAAGCACCTCTGCAGCGCTCCCTCGAAGAGCTGTTTGCTATTCCAGTCTAATTTTTTTCTTCATTTCAGGCTGTGGATTGCACCTGCCTTTAGCCCTTCCACCTGACAGCTGCAGACTGATAATGGATTGTTAGTCAAGGGCTGACAGGTTCAACCGGCCCAGCCAAAGAGGAGAAAATGCAATTGCCTCCAGAGTCATCAATATTACAATTTATTAGTGAATGGTTCATTCTCATCACTTGATCTTGCCTTTATGAAATCACACTGGTAATCATTTTCAAAGAGGAGATGGCATTTTTATTAAATTTGAGCCAGAATCATTGCAATCAAGCAAAGTTAATGATCTACCATGTACTTGACGCAAGCATTTCCAAATCCCTCACTGTCTCTCCCTCCTCCTCCTTTCTCTTTCCTTTTATTTTCATCGATTGCCCAGGATGTTTGCTGACAGACCAATGTGCCTTCAGTTGAAATTGACTAGAACTAGAGCAGTAATCAGGAACTGTAGATGAAGACAGGGTTTGTCATATGGATGAGCTTTTGACCTCAGCAAATCTATATTATGTACTTGCTTTCTATTTTCCCAATTAAAGGCGGTATAAGCATTAATGGCTATTTTTAAACACTGCATTTACAAGTGTGCCTTCTCAGCTCAAGGATGGCTGGGCGGCTCAATATGAAACTTAACAAAACAGAATGCCTTGCTACAATCCTCTCCAACAAGGACAAAAAATTACAGGCACTGCCACTGTACACCATGGAGTTCTGGAACGCAGTAGAAGATGACCATGGCTACGGATGGCCCATGTTCAGTCCCAATCCTCTCATCATGGAGAAAATTCAGGTAAATTTTCCAACCTAGTATTTATTGTTTATTAAAGGTTTTTATGTACCATTCTCAGAACAGTTTAGTACCCTGCATGTATGTTGTGCCTCAACTCCCATCACCCCCAGCTATGATGACTGATGGAAAGCCTACTTTATTTTTTACATCACACTTACTTTCCACTTGCAAGCAACCCAGCTGGCTCGTATAAGCCTCCTCTCTATTGTATACTCACAAGAACCCTGTGAGTAGGTTGCCAGCAGGGACTGGAGCCTGGGTCGCTAGCATCACACTTTGAGCTGCCCAGAAAGAAATTCCTGCAGCTCTCCCTCCACAATTTCCCACTTTTTCAAAGGAAATGTACACATACAAATTCTAGCTACTATGTGTCCAACAATTGCCCCTCACTGCACTTTGCTTAGCGTTGGGTGGAACCCACCTTCCTAGCATGCATGAGCTTTCTCTCATGCTCAGCCTGATCTTTGAAAGCGATCCAGGAAGAGCAGAAGTCCGCTAATGCTTCTGGAATGAAGGTTGTGCAACCATCAGACTTCCTCTGTCTCAGGCGCAGAAGAGGGACATTGTTTGTGTGGCATGTGGGCCCCATGAACACTGGGCACACTCTCTGGAACTCGGACTCATGGACTGGAGTCTGGGGAGTGGAGCCTAGGGAAGCCGATGGATTCCTGCTCCCAAAACAGAGTCTTCACACATCCCTACCTCTTCTTCTCGTTCGAGGCTGGGCACTTTCCAAGGATGTGACCCACTTGTTCTATGGAGGGAACTACCCAGGCTTCCATGAATCTCATTCATGGGAAACGGCTGACTGGGCATTTCCACCCTGACCTCCTTTGCTGATGCTGGGCCCCTGGAGGTACCCTGGAAATCCTTTCTCCTCCTGCTGAAGGATGAACCACATCCCTCATTGATACGCAAACACATCTGGCAAGGCCAGCTGGAAAGGATTTCCCTTAGACACATTTCATGCCTCTCCCCTCCCTTGTTTACCAGCCAGCCAGAACTCTGACTAGTCACAGCTGGGCTGGACCCTACGCCTCCTCCTCTGAGCCCACATCCATATCTGAAACCCCACGTGGGGCAAAGTCCTACCTGCTGCTCTAGATTGCAAATTCCTAGAAGACTTTCATGTCTGGGTTGCCATGCCAATATTACTTGCAAGTATAATTCAGGTTTGGAAATTGTACCAGCCCTATTGATGGAGTTATATGGTGAAGAGCAAGGAAATATTACATTTTCAGGGAATGGGGTGATGCTGATATATCAATTTCATTGCATTGTATTAGAAAAAACTGGATCAAACTGCATAGCCAACACCTTGATCATGCAAAATTTGCAGAACAAAAGCCACCATTCCCCATAGCCGTTTATCAGCTCAATGCTAGCCGGAGTCTTTCTGGGAATACCCGGCGATGTGATCCTGTGCCTTCCCCGTAAAATTTTTATGCATTTCAATGCAATATGCAAAAGTGCACTGAGCAGCTGCTCTAATAATTTGGCCACTTTGAAGAGAGTGAGGGATTCGCACAACGTTACTAATGGCTTGATTCAAAATTCATTTGTGGAAATTTAAGTCTTGGGAAATATTAGAATGCATATTAAATTTGGGTTGGTTCAGAAAATGAAGCTTCTATAGGATTAGAGTAGGCAGTCTGAGGCATTCCATATCTTTTGGATTGCAACTCCCACCAACCTCAGCCAGCCTGGCCAGTGACCTGGGGTTATGAGATCTGGAGAGTGCCAAGTTGCCTACCTTTGGTGGAGAGGGCAGGTTTGAAGTCTGGAGTTGCATCCTTCATGGATTGCAGGCAGCAATTAATCCTAGCACTGCAGAGTAGAGAAAGCAGCGGACTATTCCTGAAAAAGTCAGGCTTCTTTCAATCCTTCGCACAAAGCTACCGGGTGACCTCAGGATCCTCATGTTCTCCTTGCCCTTTTTTAATGTAAGGTTAGAGCAAGGATAAACATCCATCTCTGATGGGTGAAGGTCCAACGTGTGATTCAGTGTGGCTTCTCTCCTTCCCAGCGGGATGGGGAGCTCCACTTGAAGTGCATGCTTTGCCTACCAAATCCCCAGGTTTTCTCTTCAACAGTTTTAGTTGAGGAGAAAGAGGGGAAATACTCTCTGGTAGTCAGACTCAGAAGGACCTTGAAAGTTTGCACAAGTTGGAGTATTCTAAGCTAAATGGAATAACGGTCTGACTCAGTAGAAGTCATTTTGGTATCTTCATCACAGCCAATGTTGGCTTCTTCTCCAAACCCCAATTAGATGGGAAGAACACAAAAATTGGATGGATTGGGAGCATGAAAGGATGTGCTGCTGTCCAGGCTGCAACGTACTTCTCATATCCAGTTGTGGAACCGATGATCAAAAGTCCTAGTCTGTGCTGCACCTCTTTGAAGGCTATTTAATGATTCCGCAATCACCTAGAGAAGTCATGTTAGGATGCTAGATGCATGTTTTTAAGACTCATCAGTCTTAAAAAGTACAGGTATCACTGCTTGGCTAATGAAATATTTTTCATTTTCCCCCCTTATCTGCAGCAAGTATGTATCACTGGATAAAAAAAGTTTTTTGAACAGTTTATAAGAATTTTTAAACATAAAATGCAACATGAAAATAAATGAAGAATAGAATAAAACAAGAAAAGAAGCAGCAGAATTTCCATAAAACCATGAGAAGTTGAAAAGAAAAGTTGAAACAGGATGTAGTAAGAAGTGCCACAGTGTTTGCACGATCACTCTTGGGGAATGGGCATATAATGCATCTTCCCCTTGTAGAGGTCAGGCTGTGCTTATTCCATAGTTCTAACTCAGGCTGGTTTTCCCTTTTCTAGTTTTCTCTCATTTGGTTGGACATTTTTACCTGCTACTTTTCCTTAATGGCACCTGGCAAATAAATAATAAATCTATAAAGACATAAAGCCTAGCACTCATGAGAAATGTGTGAGTGAACTAATACCATTTCCTGTTGTGCTTGGAAGGAGCCCATTCCCTCCCTCCCTCCCTCCCTCCCTCCCTCCCTCCCTCCCTCCGAACAGCCGGATGTCTCGGCATTTCAGCAAATAAAGGAATAAAAAAGGCACGCTCTGTCACGTAGGGTGGGGGCAGAAACTGTGCACTGAGTTTTATATTGCAGTTCATTCCACGAGCCGAAATTCTAGCCATCCAGCTGAGTCAAAGATTGAAAATAAAATGCAATGTAATTGAGGTTTTGTTTTGCTTTGTTTTAGTTACTGAAAAGCACATCTTTCTTGTGTTTATATACTCCAAGAGAAGGAAAAAGCTGTGAGTAATATAGGTAGCATATACTTAAAGTGCTGCATATTCAACGATTGAACAAACCTGCTGATTCAAGACTTGAACGGAGGCAATCTCAGGTAGGCTTAAATGCTGCAAGACCAAGAAATTGGAAGTGAAGGCTGATGTCTTAAGAGGCAGGAGATGATGGGGCACAGTTGTGCTTGCTTAGTACTTAGCTTTCATGAACTTTTCCTCAGGCCTAGATCCAGGTCAGGCAGATGAAGTGCCTGGGAACTGCAGAGGCCCTGCCTTCCCTCACCTTATGAAGCATTCAGTTACCTTTCTGTATTGCTAGAGGAATCATCCCTGGGAAAAGAACATGGAATGGAACCTGCAGTGCTGCTCATCAGGCAAGCACCCAAAATACTCCTGAATGCTTTGATCTTGATAAGGATGGGGAGAAGCTGAATGGATCTGCTTTTTATAAGGAGTCACTCTAAGTGGCCCTCATGGGCTAATATGCAGATCGGAACGATCATTACATCTCAGATTCTCCAAATGTTGCAATGCAGTCCTTGGCTCAGAAACTGTGACAAATAAATGAGTGCATTAGGGAAAATTGTGTACAAATAAGTGTGCATCAAATAGTTTCTCCTGACATATCCATTCCCTATACTGAGTGCAAAAAGAAGTGCTGATTTTCCTGTGCTTTAAAGAATTCTTGCAAACCAATACAGAAATTAAATGGAATGGACTTTAAATGGAATACATGTGAAACTGACACAGATCAGGAATGGACTGATTCACTATAGCTGTGTCTGAGATGAAAATCAAAGGCCTTTTACAAATGTGTGAAAATGATAGGCAATTTTGAAGATTTCATACAGCCTATACTGAGTGCAAATAACACAGAAGAGAATATTATATAAACATGCAGTCAATATTACAAAATGACAATGCAGGCACATAACTGATATAGTAGTATCTTTGATTCAAATAATGGTTTAACACATACCTGGAAAAAATCAATTTTGTTAGGTCTTTGTCAGAAACTGCAAACAAGAATTCTAATCATAGGTTCTGTATATAGTCTGATTAATAGCCAATTTCACTAATATATGCACAAATATAAAATTAAATGAAGTTTATAATCAGATGAAATTTGGATCTGTCTCCATGATGCATGGGTCATGTATGAGTAGGATGTCCTTAATATAGGGATATTTTATCATGAATAAATAATCAAAATAGATTGTTGTTGGCTGCGTATGAAATTACTATTTTTTATCAGTGGACAAAAATGGTAATTGGCTTATTGTATCTTTTAGATTTTCACTGTTGAGTGCAAGACTCCTACTACTTCTTTGGTGTGTGTGCTTGTTTGAGGCCACCCAGAAATGCTGGTGTTTATGCTTCTGGACTTAACTGTGGAGCCAGAAGTTCCTTGCTATTTTTCCATTCTTCTTTAGAAGACACAAAAAGGGCATAATCCCTGCACCCTCGTGGAAGATGGAGTGCATTGGAGTGACCCAAGACAGAAGTGCATTTTGCCTAGCATCTCACAGTAGGAGTACATTTTCTTTACTCCCTCTAGATGGGGCTTTGGGCATCTAAGTTTTGTGCCTGGGGGAGATGGAAGGAGGCTGGGGCACTATAGATGGCGGCCTTTGGACTTCTTCCTGGCCTAGGATTGCCCCGTTGCAATCTTGGGGAAGGGCAGCCAGAACAGGATGAGAGGGGACAAGGTGAGGTGGCAGATTGGCTTTCCTAAGGTCTTGGAGGAATCCCACACCCTTGCAGACAATGATGGAATGTCCTAGGATTGTGCCTTCAAGCTCTGGGCTGACTTCCTACTCTTGTGAATTTGTCACTGATGATTCCTTGCCTGTTTCTGGATAGGTTGGGATATGAAGGCTTTGTACTGGGACTAGGTATTTCCCTGTGAAATGAGTCGTTCCTGGCATTAGAGTCTTTTCGTTTATCACTTTGTTCCAGTACCAGGCTCTGGTTTCTCAGCCCTGAAAAATGCTCACTTTGAGTGGGATTCAACCAGTGGTGGAACACAGGCTGGGCAGCCTGCAAAACCAGAAAACTCAGAAGTCACCCCGACAGAAGCTGTTGGTCAACTGAGAGGTATCAGGGCAAGTTACCAGCAGCTGTGAAAGCTGAGCAAAGATCTGGGAATAAGGAGCTGCAATAGAAAGTGAGAACAGATACCCCAAACCAGAAGCAAATATTTTGCCATTCTCCTTAATTATAACTTTGCAGTCACTGTCCTCCTGCTCCTCCTTGTCCTGCTCTTCCTCCTCTTCCTTTCACCACACTTTTCTGCAGTATTGGTAACCTGTGGATTTCTGTGATTTGCTTCCTGGTGTCTAATGAGTGGAAAAAGTTTTTAATTTTGAACATGTCATACAGCTGAAATCTCCCAGGGCTCCTTACTGAATGGAGTGAAACAAATGCAAATAGATGAGCTCATTTACAGTGTAGTAACCAAGTATATTGAGCGCTGTGTGAGTTAATGTCCTTGAAAACTGTGTTAGAAGGACAATGGAATGGAACTACCCTTTTGCTTTTCCTAACTGTGAGACTGGTAGAGCAGCCCTAGAATTTTGGGGGATGACAAGAAGCTCCAGATAGGCAAATGGATTAACTCACTTTTAAGGTTAAGCATATGAGATGCAAGAGTTGCATGGTCACATCTCCCGAGGCTGCAGTTTGTTAAAATGTGGAAGGAGCCACAATGGACTCTAATTTGATTAGAGCAGCAGAGGAAGTGTTTAATCTGTTTCTGGATATAAATTGATCCAGGTTGTTTCAGGGGTGGGTGTATGGAATGCAGGCTTACATGATTCAGCTGTCCATCTTCTTCCCAGTGTGGTCAACTAGCAGTTCTGAAGGGAGGGAATCTATATAACGAAAGCGGTTTGTGTGAGGAAAAGGTTTGCTGGTCCCTAGTGCCATTGCTCTAATTAAATTTGTGGCTCATCTAAAAGTAAGCTTCGTCAGTATTTGAACAGTTATATCCTAGCTCTTTTCTGTTGGTCTCCAATCCTCGCTAATGCAGGAAGTCCACTGTTGCAGCATCTCTGATGGGTGGCATTGGGTCTGTGCTAGAAACCTCCAAGAAAGGTGAGTTCCCCAACTTTTGAGGCTATTTATTCCACTTCGGAATAGCCTGGTGCATCAGGAAATGATGCTGCTAATGTTTAGATATCCTCTTCCTTGTAATATGAACATATGGGTTTGGAACCTACCCCTACGAGCAACAGAAAACAAATTGGCACCATCATTTATGTGGTAGCTCTTGCAGTATTAGGAGCTAGTTATGCTGCCTCTGTGTAATCTCTTCCCTGCACGGAACTGACTCAATTGCTTCCATATTTCTTTGGAGGACTTGGTCTTCAAGCCCTTCACCTTCTTTATTGCCCTCTTCTGGGCATGGTTCATTGTGCTGGTGTCCTTAATCCATACTGTCCAAGACTTCTCTGCAGGCTGACAAGAAGTTGCTGATAGCCACTCTCTGGGTATAGTACATCAACCAGCTGAAAATCTACCTAAAAGTATTATCCTTGAGCCCACATTTTATCAGTTTGCCAATAAGAATATCAGGGAGAGCCAGGCTAAAAATGCTTGCTTGAACATACTATATTCCCAGCAATTCTCTGATCTACCTGGCTATTGAGAGAGGTGATAATGTGGGTCTGCATGGCTTATTCTTGAGGAACTGATACTGGTTCTTCACACTCTTTTTGAAATGGCTGTGGCCTGGTTGCTCAGTGACCTTTCAAGATGTCATCCTCAAACTGAATTCTTGGTAGTTCTTGGTCTTGATCTTCTTTCCCCTTCCCCCATGTTTGAAGAAATGGACAACACTCACAGCAACCATGATAAAATTAGGAAGTTCCCAAGAGTTGGGCTCCCTTCCAGATAAGGCATGGAAGGTTGTGGTAGGTAGAAGATATCAAGCAAAATTTGGGTGGGTGAACTTTGTAAGAAAAAGCACTTTTTTGGTGAAAGCCAGCTCACCATGGGAAACAAACCATAATATCTGAGTTAGCATCAGACAACTACTCTGGATGGCTGATTCACACACCGATTCACCTTTGCTTGATGGTAGAGCCATCAAATAGGAAGTCAACAAACTTAGGGTGAAAAGGTTGCATAAGAAGAGGGCAAAGTCAAAGGAAATTCCCAAATGACCTTCAGTTCAGTGGCAGTTCAATATCCTTCAGGAAAACTAGATGGATTTCCTGAAGGAGGTCAGACTAGATGGCCCGGGAGACCCCTTCTGACTCACTCTGTTTCTATGTTTCTAAAACAGCCTTGTTTGAATATATTAAATAAAACTATTATACATTCAAGAAAAGCAATTCTTTTCCAGTGTGGGTACATTTTATCATATGTGGTGGACCTGTGAATATGTGAAAAAGTATTGGATTAAAATACATAAATGGCTTGAGGAAATGCTACAAAAATCTTTAGCCTTTAAACCTGAAGTTTTCTTGCTAGGCATTGTACCGGAAAATATTAGTAAACAAGAAATGTATTTGATACTACATTTAATCACAGTGGCGAGGATCGTGCTTGCTCAATACTGGAAGAGTGAGGAACTACCCACTGAGGAACTGATTTTGAAAAAGATTCTGGATTGTGCAGAAATGGATAGACTGACTCTATCACTGAAGGAGAAGGAAGACACTGACTTTTACCAAAGCTGGGGCTTCTTTTACGACTGGCTAGAGAAACGGGACTTGGCTTAGATTTAAAGATGTCTTTAAACTTTTATAAATTGATTTGATTATGATCATAGAATGCTAAAAGATATGTTATAGGGGGCTGACCCAGCTTGTCTGATGTATTTGATGATAGATGCTTTTAATTTGTAGTTTAAAATTTTAATAAAATATTATTAAAAAAAGAAAAGAAAAGCAATTCTTTTCATCACAGTTTGGGGTATTTTGCAGCCTGCCTTAGTAAAAACATGCATTTACCAAAGGAAATGTGTGTTTACGTGTCCTCAGTAGTTACTGAAGCTATTTAGGATGTCTTTCATCTGCTAATGAAAGGACAATATGGTTGTTTCCATCAGTTGTCCTGCACCAGGCTTAATGTGGCAGAGTTCTGTTAGTCCTGGTAGACCAAGCAAAACAGGCCTTCAACTGTGAAGAAAAACAACACCAACACAATTGTCTTTCTTCAGCCTGAAATGATGCAAGGCACCCCTTTTAGACACACTTGATGTGATGGCAATGTGAAATGCAGTCATGATTTAATGTTGGGCTTAATTACTACTGAGAATAATAATCCTGAAACTCTAAAGTGGAATGCAGAGGGAAGCTGGAAACAAACAGCAGCAAATGCACCAATAACCTTTCTGCTTAGCAATGTTGAAGTTTGCTTTAATTTCATTTTGTATTCTTCATCTCAGCTTCATTACAGAAGTGTTTAGTGCTTGCCAATACTTATCTTTAGTCTTTAATTGATTCTTCCAGTTACTTCCTACAATGTGGGCATTCTAATCAATTAAGACTCTTCGTTGAACTGTGGCTTTCTGTTTTATGTCTGCTCATTTCTTTTCATAAACCCTATTCCGTGTGACAACTGCCTGCCTGCATTCTTATGCTTACTCAGTATTTGGATGTGTACCTGAGTCTTGGTCTTTGGAATGGTTCTCAGGCAGGGGCTGTTCATGTGGAGAAGCCTATTGGCACTTGCCAGCCTTACTGGCTATGTGCTACTTCAGGGGCGATATCCTTGCTTGCGTTGCAGCACTTGTGCCCCCATCTCCTGCTGCAGGGATCCCTGCGGGAAGCTGGTTTGCACCATGCGCAGCGAGTGTTCGACTGGATGGACCTTGGGTCGGATCCAGCAGGGCTTTTATGCTCAGGCAGCCAAATGAAGCACCAGATTTGGAGATTGCAAATGGCTGGGGGGAGGTGACATTTTGGAGCGCTATCCTTATAGAAAACTCACTGGTATTGGGTGAACCAGAAAATTGGGAATAAAGTTCTTGCATTCCTGGTCCATGATGCTCTAGCTTTTTACCTGTAGAAAGGTTTATTTGAAACGTCAGAGAACATTTAACAATAGTCTCCTCCACCTGCCATCATAAGCCAGGGTAAGAAGCACTTGGCCGTCCAGAGATGCCTTGACCTTCAGTTCTCATGAATCCTCACCATTGTCCATCTTCGCTAGGGATGATGGGAGTTGTACCCAAACATTTGGAGTGCTACAGGTTGTCTACCCTGTTCCTAAAACTACCAGTGTGTGATTCCCACACCTGGAGGCGGGGGGCGACCCAGACTTGGCTCCCACTGAGCCATGGAGCTCAGTTATTCTTAGGGCCAGTTATTCTTTCTCATTCCAGCCTACCTCACAGTGTTGTTCTGGGGATAACATAGGGCTCAGAGAGAACCATGTATACCCCATTGCTTTAGACATGGAATTAAAGCGTGCTATAAAGCGAATGCAGGGAGAGCCCTGAGTAAAACCAGCCTAGAGCAGTGCTCCTTGGACACCACCTTCCATAGATCCACTTTTTTCCTCCTAGCCACAACACTGTGAAGTAGGTTGAGATGAGACACCGTGGCCAGCCCAAAGCCACACAGTCAGCTCCATGGCTTAGTGGGGAGCCCTAATGGCATTTGGTGAATAGGCTGCTGCAAACCATGCCTGTATAAGAAGTATTCTCTTCTCAGTCAGAATTCATCTCCAGGGTCCTGTATTATGTAAGCAGGCTCATCCATTTTTCATCCCTCAAATGGCAGCTGAATGTGTGAATGGGCTCCACTGAGAAGGCTTGTCTTCTAGCAGAAGTTGTCCAGATGTAGCTTATTTCAGAGTTAAAATTCTGAATCAACAAACTTTGTTTGCAGATAAAAGCATTAACTGGGATCACCATCAGGTCACTCTGACTACTAGCAATGAATTCTGAACCTTAGTTTAATCTGAATACAAAAATGATGGCAATGTATCACATATTCATGAATGCCCAAATGTGAGATGATTCAAACAAGGACCTTTGATTACCTAAGGACACCTTCTCTTGATGCAGCCTTCAGTGTAAGTAATTAAACACGAAGGAGACTTATGGCCCCTTAATGATGAACACATTCGTTATGGCATCAGCTTTGCGGCCCAGAGCCCTCTTAAATGCATAGAATTCTTACATTTGCAAAATAGGTTCTATAACAAGTTAGAGGTAGACCTGCCACAGAATGGTGAGCCATGTGCTCCTGAGTTTTAGCACTGACCCTGGGTAAACAAAGTCCATTCTTGCTTATTTATTTTTCAGGGATTGGAGGGGATGCTTCTCCAACATTCTTAATGGGAACCGGTTGACATGTTAAACTGTTGCTTGCAACATTACAGGACAATTCTGTTTTTCTAGACCTTTTTTAAGCACCAAAAGATTAATGGATTCCATTAGATTACTGGAACAAGGATACTTTAGAATAAGTGTGTGTGTGTGTGCGTGTGCGCATGTGTGCAAAGTGATCCACAAACCTTAAACTTGTAGACATGAAATCAATGCAAGGTATTCCTGTTTTTATCCATGAAATACTAGCTGATATATGATTTATGTACATAACTAGTTGCTTGTGTCCTGGACTTCCTCCGGCTACCTTAATATGGAAAGGGCTAATATTCAGAAATAATGAACTAAATCACTTTTCTAGTTACTCCTTCTGGTACTGATGGTGTTAAAAGCTTCCTTCTGGGTATCTGTAACAATGTGAAAATGTATCTTGTGAAGCCTTTTCTTTCCTTCCCTTATAATTACTAAGCTGGCCTACCATAATTCTTTGCTACCCCTGTGTGTGCTTTTCCCCCTCAGCTGCTCTTTGTCATGAAGTTATGGTGCCTCTGTGGAAACACAGAGAAAGCCAATAAGTCTTAAATTACCTGAATGGAAAATGTGCAGCAGTAATTTGATATGCCTTGGTTTTAAAAGGGCATTAACAAAACTCGGCACAGATTCTGTTTGTGCAAAGATGCCTCTTTTTGGTCAATAAAACCAAACCTAGAACTACTGCTCCATTCTGCTTGAATAGAGGACTAATCTAAAAGGGATATTAAATATGCCTCTGCTTTTATTGTGTGGTTTTGAATGCAAATTTCATCTGCTATGGGGCCTATAATTGTTGGGATCACAGAAGCCATGGGGGGAAATTTAACCCTTCCCTTCATTGCCACTCCATTCCCCCATCCCCACTGGGTCCAAACGGTGTTGATTTAAACCTGAACTCTTTCCTTCCATTCCTCACACTTCAGGAAAAAAGAAAAGAAAAAGAGGGAGCCCCAGGGAATAAAAAAACAAAACAAAACAAAACAGGAATAATGCTTTATCAGTGCCAAAGCACTGACTTGATGCTACTGGTCAGCCTTAGCTTCCACCCTGTTTTCTTAATTTATTTTGATTGTTCATTTCAACAAAACAAAATGAAACTATAAAAATGGAGAAGAAGGATTACATAAAAATATGGCCAGCAATTTGGAAATATTAGTTATACACAGGCTGCAAAAATGCAGACCTAATATTCATATATTTATCCATTGGAGAACAAGTTCTTATATGCCATCTGAATGTTGAAAGCTCTGTTCAGTCCTTAATCCGTTGTACTACAGGAGGTGAGCTTTTATATTTCCCATGTGTAATAGTGTTTTAGCTATTAAAAGGGGAAAAAAAATTTACATTGACCAGATATTCACTTCTAAGGAGCAGGTAGTTAATTTAAAAGAATGTATGCATCAGTAAATATCAAAAATTCCAATGCAAAGTTTACCTGTATTATAAACTCCTCTCTGAAGACATTGCTGAAGTACATGATTAGAAGTATTAGAATTACAGCAGATGTTTTGGACAAAATCTTATTAAAAATATTGTGGCATCCAATGGACATGAAACAAAAAAAATTGCTAATTAAGATGTAACCCGACATCCACTGTAGATGCAAATGCTAAAGCGGCGATGTATTAATTAGACAGACTAGCACAATTCAATTTTCTATTCCATTCCTGCTTACCATGCTGTATTTCCTAATTATTATATGATAATAAGCATTTATAAACACAGATCATTGTTGCAAGTTTTACCATTCAGCCATAACAGGCAAATCGTATTTCCATGCAAATCCAAAAACTCCAGTGTCTATTGAAGAGAGAATATGGGAGATTAGATGCTGAAGATAAGGAGTGGTTGGTCAATGTTCCCCCAAGGCCTGCCAAACAAATGCCACAAGTCCTCCTCCCTGGCAAGGTGGATGGAACTACTTCTGCATAATTCTGTCCCCGAAGTGCCACAGCTGTTGGGTTTCCCATCCTGACCACCGGGAGGAGTATGTGGTATTTGCTCCTACGCCACATGCAACCACGTGGTGTATGGCCAGGGAGAAGCCACTACCTTATGACTGTGTCTATGTGAAGGGTTTGTGTTGCCAGTTGTGTTTCCTGTGTAGGTTGTTGTTTAAAGCAGCAGGTCCAACTGGAAGTCCAGGCACAGCAAGTCCATCACACACTGCTAAAGTTCTTAAGATAGCAACTGTCTTCATTGTTTCTTTCCATCACCATTTCCTGCATGGTGCTCAGGGCTTGGATTATCTGGACCCATTTCAGTCCGGCATCAGACCCGGGTACGACACTGAATCTGCCTTGGTCGCCCTGTACGATGACCTGTGCAGGGAGAGGGACAGGGGGAGTGCATCCCTGTCGGTCCTCCTGGATCTCTCAGCAGCTTTCAATACCATCGACCATGGTATCCTTCTGGACAGGCTGGTGGGGTTGGGAGTTGGAGGCACTGCTTTGCAGTGGTTCCGCTCCTATCTCAACGGCCGATTCCAGAAGGTGGTGCAGGGGGACTATGGCTCTGCACCATGGCAGCTATGCCATGGAGTTCCGCAGGGATCCATTTTGTCCCCTTTGCTGTTTAACATCTACATGAAACCACTGGGAGAGGTCATCAGGAGGTGTGGGCTGCGGAATCATCAGTACGCTGATGATACCCAGCTCTACCTCTTGTTTTCTACCGATCCAGGTGAGGCGGTGGCTGTGCTGAACCGGTGCCTGGCTGAGATAATGGGCTGGATGAGGGCCAATAAACTGAAGCTCAATCCAGACAAGACGGAGGTCCTGCTGGTGGGCGGTTCGAGTCCTGGAGTGGGGGATTTGGGCCTGGTCCTGGATGGGGTTGCACTCCCTCTAAAAGACAAGGTCCGCAGCTTGGGGGTACTCCTCAACCCGGAGCTGTCATTACAGGCCCAGGTAACGGCGGCAGCGAGGAGTGCCTTCCTACAGCTTCGATTGGTATATCAGCTGCGCCCCTTTCTGGACAATGACTGCCTGGCGACAGTGACGCACGCATTGGTGACTTCTCGTCTAGACTTCTGCAACGCCCTCTACGTGGGGCTGCCCTTGAAGATGGTCCGGATACTTCAGTTGGTGCAGAATAGAGCTGCCAGGGTGCTGACGGGGACTGGGCGTTATTCTTATATAACCCCAGTCCTCCGTCAGCTCCACTGGCTCCCAATTGAAGTCCGGGCCCAATTCAAGCTTTTGGTATTGACCTACAAAGCCCTAAACGGCTTGGGACCTGGATACCTAATGGACCGCTTACACCCTTACATGCCCTCCCGCCCTTTAAGATCTGCAACATCGGCTCTCCTCCAGGAACCCACTGTGAGGGAAATTAAGTGGGTAAGCACCTGGAGGAGGGCTTTCTCTGCGGTGGCGCCCCAATTATGGAATGCGCTCCCTGGAGAGGTTCGCCTGGCACCGTTGTTATCTGTTTTTCGGCACCAGGCGAAGACCTTTTTATTCAAGTCATATTTTAATTGTTAGGTTTGTTTATAAGTTTGCTATGTATTTATGTATTTATGTTGTAGATTTTTTTGTTGTTGCCAAGATGCACCGAGGGGGGGAGGGATATATTGTTTATAGTTATAGTTTTATAGTTTTACTGTATTTTATTTATTGTATTTTAAATTGTTGTAAGCCGCCCCGAGGCTTTGGTGTGATGGGGCGGCCTATAAATGTTTTAATAAATATACATACATACATACATACATACATACATACATACATACTGTGCCCTGCTGTGGGTCTTGCTTCCATGCCTAAGCACTAATCCACATCTGCTGGAGGTCTAAGCACTAAGCTGTGCCTTCCCCTTTATATACCTCTTCAGAGCTGTGATAGGATTAGTGCATTGATATCACAGGACAGATCATTGCTAGTGTGTATCAGTGCAGTGAATCTTCACACTCAGAGGTATGAAAAGTAAAGAAGTCACTTGATGCATTTCAAATTCTGTCTTCCGAATGACTTAATTAACAACCTATGAGAAATAGGCACTTGAGATCTGACTGGGTTATAGATGTCACCCTTGCTCAATAAAAACGCTTTGCTACTAGAAAGGCTTAATTTTAAAGAGATTAGTCAGCATTTGCACCAAACTATTTCCCACTTCTAATGGCCTGGTGTTAATAGCTAGGAAGGACAAAAGGTGTCCTCCATTGAGCTATTAAGAATATCACAAAGTTTATTTGTTATTGATTCGTAAGGTGCCATGAACTTCTTTTGCCAAGGTGCAGCGCCTGATGCGGCAGATGGCAGTTATAATTCCTCGCAGTCTTTTAAGTTAATTGAACTCTAATTCTTTAGCACTCGCATTTATCTCCCCTTCCCTTCCAATTAAACACAAGTGACACATTTTTATGGTTACTAAGCCCCTGTAAATTATCCCTAACTAGGGACACAACTGGGTAATCTCTAGTTGGGGTTGCTGTAATATTTCTACTGGATGCAGGAAGAGAGAAATTGTATTCAGTGTGGTTAAACACTTGAGGATTTATTCTGGACATTGCTGGCCCCAGAGGTCCCCCCCGCCACCCTGACCCGCAGTGTAAGCGGGTCTCTCCCCTGTCATGCACAAGTGCATCACCTCCATGTTTGTTTGTCAAAAGAGTGCTCTCCACTGATGCAATCTCAGATGTATCCTCAGAACAGGGGTGGGTGATGATCATGATGATATTACATTTCTGTACTGCCCATAGCCAAAGCTATCTGGGTGGTTCACAACATTTAAGTCACTCATCCAGGGTTCGGCCAGGCCTGACTCTCCTTAGCTTCCAAGATTAGGCAGGATCAGGCACTTAGGAAGGTCACTTGTGCTAGACCGGGACTTGAGAAATTCAGGCCTGGGGGCCGCATTCAGCCTTCCAAGGGTCCCAGTCCAGCTCTCTGGGGTTTCCAATATGGTTATTCCTTTTGTCCCAACCAGTAATTCTTTGGGGTTTCCCCAGATTTCTATATTCCTTTTTTCCATTCCAAAGCATTGAGATGCCTCCCTAAGGTGTAGTAAATGCCTGTAAGAGTTTATTTATTTATTTATTTGGAAATTTATAGGCCGCCCCTTGCCACAAGCCTCGGGGCGGCTCACAACAATAAAACAACAAAATCTAATACATTAAAATTTCCAAATATTAAAATTCACAAACATTAAAAACTGGCCCATCTCCAGGTCTGAATTAAAACCACCACAATATAAATAAATTAACATTTAAAATATTGTTTAAATAAAAAGGTCTTCGCCTGGCGCCGAAAAGCAAATAAAGACGGCGCCAGGCGAGCCTCTCTGGGGAGCGCATTCCATAAATGGGGCGCCACCGCAGAGAAAGCCCTCCTCCGGGTACTCACCCTCCTAATATCTTTCACAGAGGGTTCCCGGAGGAGGGCATCAGCAGCAGATCGTAAGGGGCGGGAGGGTGTATATGGTTTAACATAACATATCTTGCTATTTTTGGCATTTTTGGCCCTTCTCCTTTTCCTTTAGCTTTGCCTCACCTTAATCTCCAAGAGCTTCTTTGCAATGGAGTTCAAACCTGAGACTGAATGAAGTTCAACACTCTTGTGTCTGACTATTGTCATGGAGTAAATCAGAAGAGGGTGAGACTGATGGATCCATGAGAACAAGAGTCAGGTCAGCCATGCTCTTATTGATGATTCCTTTCCTGCCCCAGAGCAATCAACTGGGTGTTGGCAGCCAGGGAGAACTGCTACACTTTGGGTGCTACAGTTGCCTTGATCTTCTTTCTCCTAACCAGCAACTTGACAAGACTCGCACACAACATTGCATAGCCTCCTGTGGAATGACATTCTCTACTAAGCTACCCTTGAAGGGCTAGCAGTAATCTTTGCAGGTGCATAAATTTGGACTCCTGAAATCTGCCCTGCAGGAAAGATAGCTGCTAGGAACATGGGAAGTGATGGCCCTCTCTGCCACGTCTATGGACACTCCTACTGCCTTGCGGGTGGAATGTGAGATGGATTTGTTCCCACCACAGCTGTTCGGAGAGCCTGATGTCAGAAAAGCTACGGAAGGGGGGAAAGAAGCAGGTGAGAATGTGGGGAGAGGAGAGGAGAGGAGAGGAGAGGAGAGAGAGGAGGAGAGGAGAGGAGAGGAGAGGGCAGCATCTGCAGGATATTAAAGTCTCTCTGCCTAGCTGAAAATGTTCAGAAAAGGATGAATGGGAGGCATTTTGCCTTAGTCCTTGTCTTGCCCTTTGTCTATCAAGCAGCAACCCCTTGGGAGTGCGCTGTTCTTTGTCTATCAAGCAGCAACCCCTTGGGAGTGCGCTGTAAGAGGAAGGTGATCAGTCAGCTGGATTCATGAATGCAGTTCCTTCATTCGGCAGGACTGGACTGTAGTTGCAGGGTGAAGCAGTATCTGCCCATGTGGAAGCTCAGCTCATAAGAGTTCTCTGCCCCTTTTTGGAAGGAGGAATGCCACTAACTGTGCATGCAATCATTCAGCTTACAGGGCAGCTCATGTGCTGTATGGAACAATTTATATAAAAGTTATAAGAGGCAGGACTTCGCCGCACTCCATAGTTCAATGAAGAAATTCATTTCCATCAGATCCAGTGAGGGCCACTAATTTGGATGGCTTCAGGAGGGAACTGGAGAAATTCATGGAGGATAAGCCCAGCTGTGGCTGTTAGCTGTGTTGCCTGCATGCCAGTGAGTCCTGCTTGTGGTTTTCCCAAGGGCAGCTGCCTTGCCACGGTGTGAGCAGAAGGCTGGACTCATTGGGCACCTGCCATTCTGCATGGCACTTCCGACATTTGTCCATGTCCATTTGTCAGCGATGCACCTTCTCAGGGCTGCCTGGCTGACCTGACCCTCCAGCTGCCCGGTTTTGCTCCAAAAGAACAAGCCGCTTCAGTCACCCTCTCCGCGGACCAAGAGTACCAGTGAATAAACATTTCAGTTGGGGTGTCAGAGTAAGTCCGGAGTTTGAGCTTAAAGTCCTTGCAGTCTTTTAATACTTTCTGCTTAGTTGGAAGCCTTCACTTCAGCAACCAAAATAGATGAACACATGCAAAGTTATGGAAACCTTACTCTGCTCCCCATCCGCTCGTGAAAAATCACAGCTTACTCAAGGTCACGGGGAGTCAGATGGATAGTGAAGTCTACTGCTCCAATTCCCCACGCTGCTTCTGTTTGACAGCACTCCATCATTAAACTGTATTGGGTAGTCTGCAGATAACTGACAGCTGCTTATTGTTCCTTCACCATTTTGTCCTTATTGAAATCTTGGAGACAGTTTCAATTCCCTCTTGAGTGCAGGGAAGAATGGCTAAGAGCCATACAAACACTATTAAGAAACAGAAGTGTGCTGAATATTTTCTAGTTTCACTACTGAAATTAGCATATCGTCAGAAAGTATCAACAGCCGCAGAAAAACTTGCCTTGGCAAATACTCATTTTGCTTCGCTGCTATTTATTATTCTTTGGTTCTCCTGCCTGTGTCTTCTTCTCACGACTGCTTTCCTTCTTTTCCCTTATGGTCTTTACTCATCTTTGTTTTCTCTGGATAATTATTTAATCCAATTAATTTAATAAGACAATCAATTTATTAAATTAATCTAATCTAATGAATGTGTTAATCTAATAAATTTACTCTTTAAGCTAATTAAGTAATTTATTGTCTAGGGAACCCCCACTTGATATCATTATGAACAGACATTGACCTGGTTCTTATGTATTAACAGCAAAAAGGATGGTTTGAAAATGGGTTACTGAATCCTGGGCTGGCATTACATGCAAACCCAGAACTATGGATTAACTCTGGAATGTTAATGCCGAACAACAAAGGAAGAGAGTCCCTTTTTCCCTTGGGCTGTGAAATCTGGATTGTTTTAATTCTGGCTTGTCATTATATGTGAATGCAAAAGCATGGGTTGCTCATGGGTTGATCTGCAAAGCTGCAGAAGTGGTGGGCAAGAGTGATAAAGACTCACCTTGGCAGTGCTGCAGTGCTGCACAGGTGCTTGGGATACAGAATGCAAGCAGTCAGTAGGCTGGAGTGATGCAACTTGGGGACTGAAAAGAACAACCTGAAATGTGTGTGATTGTCTGTCAGACAGATAATGGGTAAACTCTGTGGAAGGCAACAATTCATACTCTGGGCTGTGTGTGAACCAGGTAATGTCACCATGTCCAAGTATAGTGTTATGACATCAGCTGAGAAAATTATGTGGGTCTTCACCACAGGTGATCAGAGGACATGGTGGAGATGCCAAGAGTGCATTCAACAAATGATTCTGAGAACAATGATTCTGAGAAATACGGAGAGAATATGGACATGTTTGCAACAACTCTCTTGAATACAACATGCATTTCAATTTTCATGAAAGTGAAACTTTGTAAATACTGGGTCATTTCCATATTATTAATATTTCTGTATAACTATTTCTTAGAAATGAAAGAACGAATCAGCTCTATGAACCCATGTATTAGTCCAATCCTTTATATTTTTCTCCTATTTATATATCGGATAAGTAATGTTTTCAATAAACCAATTCATTGTAAAGATAGACATGTTCTGGAAAATTTTGCTCGGCTCTTTTGAATGAAGAGCTGAACGTGGTTTTGCTTGGAAAAATAGCAAGCAACAGGAAGAAGGCAAGGCTGCCCATGTCTTACATTAATGTGCTTAGTCATACAGGAAAACTTTTGTGCTTCTAATGCTTACATTAGTATGCCTCTCTCCATTGCATTGCAGTGGCCAGTCTTCTTCAATGTCGCTTGCTATTTTTCATGCATTCATGGTGTGATGCCAATTCAGTCCCTTGCATATTTGTGAGCAGAATGAGCTCCAAGTCACCTCCTATGTCAACAGCAAGGGGTGTCTGTTTTCTTCTGCAGGGAATGTCACATGAAAAGTCTCCATCGTTAATGTTGGTAGGGAGAGAAATTGGCTTGTCTCGGCAGTACAAGAGGTAGGAAGGGGTGTCACTTTTTCTAATACGGTTTCTAAAGAATGACAGGTCAAAGGCTTGGTTTTCAAAGTACATATGCAAAGTGTCAATCATCCCCTCATTGCTGGTTCAAAATGCACAACCTTCCAGGTATACCTTTAAGGGTTATTCATGACTTTTCATCAAAAATTCTCTCCTTCTCCCATCTATTAGGGTCTCCCACTAATGATGCTAATTTAAAACCAGAACATTGACAGATTTGAAAGTCAGGCTATTCTATTTTTTTTATTCAAAAGCCATTACTGTTCTACTATAATTGGTTTCTCTTTTGCCCTTACTTTTTAAAACCAAGCTTTCACCAACTGACTAGTTCGACTTTTGCCTGTGTAGTGGCAGGCACTGCAGGAAGAGACGCCTCCCAAGAAGAATCGCTGGTGGATGTAGCTTATGGTCCCATGAGCTGGACCCACCTGCAGCCGATGAGTGTACTCAGAACCCTCTCGCATGGCCGTCACTTTAGCATCTCCAACACAAGCATTGCAACATCGGCATAGAAGCGGCTTGACTCACATGTAGGTGAAATCAGTATCGCCATGCCTTTAAGATGCTTGGTTCGGACAAAAAGGTGGGTTTGGTTAATCTGTATCAGAGTCTTTTCTTTCACTAAAGCAAGCACAGGACCCCCAATCTGGATGGGACCCCACTGTGTGGGACACTAATCTTTGCAACTCAAAGTAGTTCCAGTCTGGATCCTTCCTCACCACGCCTGTAAATGAACTGGAAAAGGGGGTTGGCAAAAGGAACGCTAAGGGTCAAAATGGCATTCCAGGGCAGGGTGAAGTTGGCCGTGGAGGTGGCTTTGTTTCTTTAACTGTATGTATCTCTGTTGGGGGATTATAGCTATTTCTTATTATTATTGATATTATTCATCGTATTATGCATTATATTGTTTTATGTATTGCATTCTGTATTCTGTTATTGTATTAAGGTTGTTTTGATTTTGCATCACTTATAGTTAAACATTGTATTGCTCTAATGAATTATTGTTTTTTTATGGAATTTGTTTTGTTCTATTGTAATACAAATGTAATAAATGAAATGAAATGCTGAATCTCAAATCTCCATATTCCCCAAAAGGGGCCCAAACTGGTCTTGGAACTGGCATTCCATGTTCCCCAGAGAGTGTGGGGGAAAACGTTCTTCTGGGTCTACCAAATATAAACTGAATGGGCAAGATATTATTCATGATGGAATGGGAGTTCTTTCAAAGTGGAACACTGCACAGGTCGGAGCGATAACAGAATTCAAATGTCAGGACACCCTCAAATTTGTGTTTTCAGCCCATGGTCTGTGCTCCAAGCTAGTTTATGGGACCCTGGGAGAGCGGCAGAGGAAGAGGTTCTTATTTCAGTTCTGCATATAAGATTTGTTTACTTCTGTAAGCACATGGTTCTGAATTCTCACAGCACCCCTTGTAAGAATCCAGAGGTTTCCAGGCCTCCTCTGTTTTGGATTGAATTCACAGTATGTTGTGAGAAATAATTCTGCTGTGGGAATCTAATCAGTCCCAATGTTAACTGCCATAATGACTGGGTCTTCTATTACCACACACAACCTGATGTTTTGGTTGAGTGTTTTTCCTTTTTTAGATTTTTTAACAGCAAATTACCACTAACAAATCTTTTGTGCTGAAAATAGCCTTGTCACCTCTTTTAAGGCAACGTGCAATTATTAGACAACCAAGCAACCACCTGCAAACACCCTTTCCCGATTAGAACAACAGATAAGTGCCTCCTGCTTTTGTTTTCACAGAGAGTGTTTTATATGGGCAGTATTTATAAGAAGATTGGAGAATTATAGTCCAAATTAGGCGTTAGTGATTTGTCTCCCTTTTATTGCATTGTGTTTAATCGATACTGTTTATGTCAGAGGGTGATGGCGATGCTGCGCTTTAAGCGGCTTCGGAAGGTCCATCTTGAGAGATTCTTTCCTTCAGTTGTTTTAGCTGATGGACCAAGAAATACTGGGGGAAGCGAGCAAGCCAGTGGGAAACCAGCAACATGGCAGTGGGTTGGGGTTTTCTTTTGCAAGTGGGCGCAAGAAAGGGACCAACCAGTAGCCACTGCCCACCCGATTCTCACTCTTCCCACATGCACGTGAAAAGATCGATAGGAAATTGGTGCCATTGGGCTATGCCCGCCTGTTGATTCTCAGGCCCATCTCACAGGTGAGAGGGATTCTGCTGTGGTGCACAAGGGAGGGACAGCGGGGGAACCAACTGGCAGTGGGGAACTTTAGGGAGGCCCCCATTGGACACACCTGCCTGGCTGATTCTCACCCATCCCACTTGTAAGCGTACTGGACTTTGCTCTGTCGCTGGCTTGCTGTCCTAACCTCTCCCAGGGCTGAGGGACTCAGACCCCAAGCAGGCACTGACCTCCCCAATTCCACCAGGGGGATTCCACTCCTGGATGTGAGGGTTGCCACAGGGGCATGGACTGAGCATGTTGGCCTCTTCCTCCGCTCTGCCCCTGGGTGTGGATCAGTGCAACAGTCCCCTCTGGAGAAGGAGAGGAGGTGACCCAACCATTTCTCTACAGAGACGTAGAATGAGCTGTATCTGTAGAATCAGCCTGATCGTCTCTCACCTGGTTAGCACAAACTGTGTAACCATGCAGGCTTGCTTGTCGTAATGTGTGAACCCAGCCACTGACGAAATGGATTAAGGAGACAGTGAGAGGGTATCAGAACACAGGACACTGTTACCTGCCCAGATTGGACACTGTTGGCACCGCCTGGGAACGGGTCTCCAGCTCTGTCCCTCCAGCTCTGTCGGGAGACCTTTTATACGCATAACATGAGCACTGACACCGAGCTATGGTTCTTTCCTACCAAACACTGCTCCATAGTACATTCTCAGTTCTCACTTTTCTCAGTTCAGAAGCACAGATATCTATGATATATATGCAGGTCTGAAGATTACACACCCAAAGTTATCTACCACACTAACAATCGGCTTAATTATGCTATATCTTCTGTACCGTCTCGTGGCTTTCCTCCCCATATTTCTAATGATAATAAATGCACAGACACGTTCAAATAGAGGGTATTTATCTACCATTTTGAATATGCCCTCTGATCTGTTTTCCCCTGATAATGTTTCCTCTAAATTCTTGTTTAGCCATGCATTGAATGGATCACATTTCTTCGAGTGCAAATTGAGTACATTTTAGCCATATCATACTAAAATGGAAACAGCTTTCGCTTTTCTAAGGGTAACAGTGAATCCTGCAGAAGGATGAACTCAAAGGACATGATCATGGCCAAAGTCAACCACCAATCAGGTTTCATGTGCTTATCTATGAATAAATTACTCAAGTATGGAACCAGCTCTGTTTACTCCACACATAACCCAATGTATATTTTCTTCCAAATAGATTTCTAACCCCATTTGTAGCTGTTTACAAGATAGTTTGTATTCAGCACAGTGTGTCAAATATACTGTTTGGTTTGTCATTGTGTTATTTAAGGAGACCTCCTGACTTTGAATTTTTCCCTTAGCTTTCAGTTCATGCCTGCTAGTTATTATTTGATAAAACTCCAAAAGTCAAGTCCTAGAGTTTTCCTTCCTTGGTTTTTCTTCAGAACTTTGCATAAGTTAATGAGGTTGGCTGTTACCTTCTCCACTCAGAATACATATAGCAGTAGTTTATAAGTTGCAATCTGCTGAGAATTTCTCCTGAACGAATTTCCATAAAAATGAATAGAAGCTGTGGTAGTGCATTCATTTCAAATGAGTCTTTGGTGGTCTGTTTCCTTCTGGATTACGACCCAGCTGCTTTAGCCGGACACTGTCGCCATGACCTTTTGGTTCAACATTTTTATTTCAGCCCTGAGTGCTGTTGATCTCTTTCTCCATTATTGTGTTCTGTTGGATTCTTCCTAGTTGTTGCAGACTTTGATCTGATGAAATATGCATGCCTATTTTTTATTTATCTTCCCAGCGCAATTATGCATATTAAAGGACCCATGGTTCAACTACCGTCTTTGTAAGTACTTCTTTCACTCATTAATCTCCAGGATAAGCAAAATAATTATGCTCAAACACAAATGCACATTGTAGAACTTGGTGGGGAAGCAGCTCAGTTTGCAGCCTTGTTAAGATGGAGTACCTGGATTCATGCCATTTTGCAACCGAGATGCACACACAGAAGCCATAGACACCTGTTTTTAGAAGTCTCACAGTCAAACTGCAAAAGAACAAGCTCACATCTAGATCCAAATCGTGGATGTTTACGTTTTCTCATAACTGCAAATATTTTTGCCTTCAAAGATTCCATGCAAGAAATGTAAATACATTTTTATGTAGTGATTTCCATTCCACTTGTGTTTGTGCATCTTCCAGCCATTCCCCCACCCTCCTACTGGCCCAATTTTGCCTTTCACCTTTTACCTAACTGACCTCTCCACCTTCTACCTGGCTTCTTTAGTCAGTGCGGAGACCAGGAGAACTTCTGAACTGAATGCCTGGTAGGAATACCAGACTTTTATTTCTTGAGGTCAAACACATTCTGTTCCTTTTCCAGAAAGCCTGCATTTAGAAAATTCACTGACATTTTGTAATATATGCATTACTGTATGGATTTTTGTGTGCATTTTAGATGTACTATATGTTCTAAGTATTTTACATGGCTGAAATGTTGCTACAATTTCATCAAATGTATTATTTTGGAAGAGTTCTTTCTTTAATTTAAAAATGTGAACTGATGCAGAAATGAGGTGGAGAAAACTTGTATTTCACAAAGTTCAAAAGGTGTAGATACCAAAACAAACTTCCATCTCTGTTACAAATGGCCACTTCTGACAAAGTCTCAGTTAAGATTAACATTATCTTTTAACATCGCAACTGAACCTACAAATTCTCAAATAGTCAGGTGTGTGTTGAAAACAAAATTAGAGTATGGTTTACGGCATTGTTTATTGATCCCAGCTGTGTATTTGCTATACAGACCTAGCAGAGAAGAGGTGATTTTTAAATAAAATCACAGATGTTTAAAAAAGTGAACCTATGTTTGGCTAACTGGAAACTCAAGAATGTGAGTCAAACCGGAAGAATCTTCTAGGGGAGAGAATACAGAATATCCTTCTATTAATTCAGTTGATTATTTGCAAGTTCAATTTTGCCTAGTAATTAAGGATAACGCTAAATTGGATTAGCAAGTTGAATGCCGTTCACCTGCAACATCGTTTGGTTCCCAGGGCTTTGATGACACCTTTGTTTTTGCTACCCCAGGTGGGTGGATTCCAATGAATGCCAAGGCTAGTGTTGTATAAGCGTGGCATAAATATATTTTTAAAAACCTTTCCTTTCCAAAGCCCCGAAGTTTAAAGCAAGCCATTACCTTGGGAAGGGGAAACATCTATGCACAAGAGAGGAGGACATAACTGAAACTTTGCACAGCTTTGAAGGAGACATTTCCCAGAGATTAGAGAGAATTAAAAGGAAATATGAATGAAAGGAAAGCCATGACATTAAATAGTGATTTCAGACTGCCAACTGGAAGTCCCATGCTGCATTAGTGGATATCTACATGATGCCTTGCTGAACACTGGGATGTCACACACCGTACTCATTTAAGACCTCCTCACTGAAGATATGCCTTCCCCAACCTCATGTCTTCCAGGCACGTTTGGACTGCAACACCCAGAATTCCCAGTCAATGGCCCCACTGGATGGGAATTCTGGGAATTTTAGTCCAAATGCCTCTGAAGGCCTTCAGGTGGGGGACGGCTGGTCTAAAAGATCTCTTGACACTACAGAATAGATTGGTATTCAGTTTTATTTCCAGAGGTCAGTGTAAAAGATCATTTTTGTAAGCAGTCTGATTGAAAGGTCTTCGAATATCCACCGTCTCATGAATTTTCCCTTGCTTGTCAGCATCAAACACATTGACCTTTTGTGAATGAGTCTAAGAATTCTAATTGATGAAGTTCTCCACTGAGAAACTGAAAGGTTTTCCTTCAGTGAAGGCCTTCTGGATGTGGAGGTTAATGCTTTGCTTAGTCTTTTATTTCTGCTCTCCTCCTGTCTAAGGCTCAGATGTCCAAACTGTACAGGATAATCCCAATCCACAATTACTAGTACTGTGAAGGAACCCAAAATAGCGGCATTGACTTAGGATATCTTGGGATATGTTATTTTCCGAATGCCACACATCTTTGCTTTATCTGTGAGATTTTCTTTTCAGTTTTGGCACCCTTGTGAGATTAAGTGGGCTGATAGCATGGATTACCTCCATGCCCACTTAAGCCCTTTTCTTAGCCCAAATGTTTCCCTGAGGGCTACCATGGACAGCTACTTCAGGATATTTTAGTGAAGTTTTATTATCTTTATTATGTGAATGCTTGAAGTTATTATTTGTCTTTAAACCACTTCAGGACTTTTAAAACACAAATGCTATATAGACTTTCCTGAAACACATAGTAATACAACTCAAAACTGTTTTTTTTAATTTTTGGGACTCAGTCACATTCAGGACTGGACTTAGGAAGGCAAACTATGTTATTCAACATTGGGAATGTTGCTTGGTTTATTTAAGTCTGTTTCTGAGACAAACTGTACATGGATATGTTCCCCGTGATACTACCAGAATCCTGCCTTATGATGAGTCTTTGGCTCTGTAGTCACACCTTACTAAGTTCTGTCTATCCACTCTTTTGCATGGCATGCTTGACCAGAAATCTTGGTAAAATGGAGAAAAAGAGAGAGGTCACCCTCTTTCCCTTGCAGATGGTACCTGGCTACATAGAGAGGCTGCTGCAATGAGAAAACAAAATTTCTTCGGTGCTCTTGAGTGTCAGCCCTTGCTTGTCAGACGTTTGGGTGGGGAGGAGGCAAAGCTCCACCCCCTTCTCCTTTCCACTGCCACCAGAGCAGCAGGAAAGGTACATGGGATGGTGGCTGGCAGGTGGGAAGGCAGTTCTTCTGAAACTCATATTTTAACCTGAGCTACAGGAGAACTCTTCAGATCACAATAACCACCTTGTCTTTAAGGCAAGCATGATGGGCTACATTTCACGTTGCTGAGCTTGGAAATGCAAAACTACCCTGACACTGCTTTAAAAAGAGAGAACGCATGTGCACAAGAAATGTATTTAATTTTAATTGCATTGTGTCTGTCACTGAAATTTACCGTATTTTTCGCTCTATAAGATGCACCTGACCATAAAACGCACCCAGTTTTTAGAGGAGGAAAACAAGAAAAAAATATTCTGAATCAAATGGGCACATCATCACAGGCACATTCCCCATCACTTCCCCATGGGCTGCACATCTGACAGACTTACTGCACACACACATTCGCTCTATAAGACGCACAGACATTTCCCCTTACTTTTGAGGGGGGAAAAAGTGAGTCTTATAGAGCAAAAAATACGGTAACTGGTTAATGACTAAACTGATTTATCAAAATATTAAATCCATGAAATTAAGATTTTCAGAAGAATGAACTGGAAGTCAAAATGTAAGTGTAGTGATGACAAATATAAATCCTAATACCATCATAATTCAGAGTTATCTGGAATCATATTACATTTTCTCCAATCGTCTAATATAATAAATATGAGAACTGTCAGCTTACATAAGATTGTGAAACCAAAACCTCAGGTGAGAGACGATTCAGAATCACTGGAACTGTGAGTAAAAGCCAAGTAGATTGAGTAACATTTCTTACCCCTCTAAAAGCTTTCAGATGAGATTTTCCCTGATTTGAGCAACAAATGGACTCCTGTGATTTAGAAGAAGTGTTAGCCTCAAAGTAGACCTGAACAATGCAGAACCCATTCAGCTGAAAGCTTCCCCAAAGAACTGTTATGAGAGCATACCAAAAGCTGGGAAACATTACATTTTTCCTGCCTACCAAATTCTAAAAGGAAAAGAACTTTGCTGGCCATGGTAAACAACTCATGGACTACACCTGTCTTTGTGGTTTATAGGTTGTACAGGTCTCCTTTTATCTCACTTTCTTTAACAGAAGCATATAATTGTAGTATATTAGAGTTGGAAGGAGCCAGATGGCCATTGGTCCAACTCCATGCTCAGAGCAGAACTCCAAGTCAAAGCATCCCTCTCAGATGGCTGTACAGCTGTATCTGGAATGCTCCCAGTGTGGGAAGGACCACCACTTCCCTAGGTAACTGGTCCCATTGCTGAATTGCTGTAACAGTCAGGAAGCTCTTCCTGATGTCCAGCTGGAATCTGGCTTCCTGTACTTTGAATCTGTTATTCCATGTATTACGTGGTCATGTGTAGGGCTAGATCCCTTAAGATAAAAATTCTGGGAGAAAGGCCCCCAAATAATTAATTAGATTAGACTTTAAAGGTTAAGGCAGAATTGCCCATCTGAGTTAGCCAAAACTCCTTGCATGGTAAGCAAACATGAATGGTGCTTGCATCTCTTGAACATTTCCGAAGAGCTTGATTCAGTCATCACTTCAAAGGGAGAGTGCAATCAAGAAATTCAAAGAAGAGCAGGAAGGGCAGCAATGAAAGAACTAAAGCAAATAATCCCAGGAACAGACAAAGAAGAGGACAGCCAAATATGTGATGGAATTATTCCTTTAAAAACCCACAGTCTTGAATTTACAAGAGTTGAGTGGGGCTGTCAAGGACACATTTTGGAAGGCATGTATTCATAGAATTGCCATAAGTTGGAGATGACTTCATAGCATGTAACAATAACATGTATTGGTCCCTGTTGCAATGCAAAATATTTTGAGCTGCCTTGGTCTTGGTGAACCCAGTAGATTGGCAGAGGATCAGTTCTGGAGTCCCCGCAGTGGAGCATTCCTGGAATTGGTTTGATGATGCCGATCAGCAAAGCTGCCTGCAATTTTGCAGTCCCCCTTGGGAATGGGTGTGGAGATCCACACTTCAAAAGCTATCTCTACATCACTGTCTTTCTTCAGTTGAAGAAAAAGTTGCCCAACCCACTTTTGCTTTTAAGCAGTCTGAAGCAGATCTAGGCAGCCCTCTTCACTCAGTGACAATGCATCAAACCTGCTGTTGTGTGGAACGTTTATGTGTGAGAGCAAATATGGCAAATAGGCAGTTTTCAGCATAGGATGGGAGACTATCGATCAGTGCAGAATCTCTGCTGAAGACCATGTCAGCATTTCTTGACTTTTGTGGCTTTTACAGGACTCATGGCAAAGTGCTCCCAAATAGAGGGTTTTCTCTCACTCTCTTGAGAGAAAGAAAATACATTTCAAATGATATATTTAAAACTAAATATATGTAAAAAAATAGACATATCAGCCTTCTCGAGTAAAGAAAGGACAGAAAGTGACATTCATGAATATTTCAGAAAGGAAGTATCTTTGACCAGCTAATTAAAAGTTAAATGGTTCGTGGTTTTGCTTTCTCTGCAATTTGTAGAGTTGACTTTAGCATTGCCCCTGGTGGACCACGGAACATTGCCTGACAGCTGATGTCAGAAGAGCAGGAAGGCATTGAAGCCGTCAACTCTCTCAGCACAAAAAAATGTAGAGTTATGCCAAGGAAAAAAAGAGCATCCGTGGAAATGCATAACTGAGGGATGGGATAAAAAAATTAAAAGGAAATAAATAAATTCTTGTGTGGTGCAAGGTGTCATGAGTATACATTTATTATATTGTGCACCATGCAGATATAGATGGCATTGTAATCCCTTGTAGGCTTTCTGGATGAACCCTGCTGAGTTCCCCCTCAGCTTCCTCAGAAATCTTGGTAAGAGGACTGTTTGCTGCAAACTTGGTGTAGGATCCCACATTAATTTGGGTTAATTAATTTAACTTGGGTTAAACCATCTGGTAGCCAAAAAAAGAAGCAGGTTTTTCTGGTCCTAATCAAGTCATTATGTATCCTTGCATAACAGAGTTAATCTCTCTCACACACCTGAGAGCTGGTGTGGTGTAATGCTTGAATGCGTGGGAATGGAGCTCAGGAGACCTGGGTTCTAGCCTCTGCTCAGCCATGGGGCCAGGTGGGTGACAGTCATGGGCACTCAGCCCAGCCTCCCTCACAGGTTGCTGTTGTGGGGATGAGGTTTGGGGGAGAAAGTCTGGGATTGGAGGGAGCTGGAGATGCTCCTCCCAATGAAAATTTCCCAAAATGCACAGAAGTGAGCAGTCCTGTTCCCACAGGCAAATGATGGGGACCTTCCAGATATGTTTTGAAAAAGCATCCGTTGTTATGCATGGAGGAACAAAGGTGTTGACATACACACACACACACACTCCTTTATTTCTTGCATGATGGTTTGTATTTATTGCTAGGTCTGCTTCCAGTATGGATCCAGACATCATCTGGTAAACCATAGGGTTTCTCAGAGTCTGGGTGCCAAGGTCCTTCAAGCTGGTGGGAAAAGAACTTACTGGTTCCTTTACTTTCAAGGTGGCAGCTTGGCTTGGAAGGGGATGAGGCAGGGGCCAAAGGGTCTCCCCAAACTTTTCCCTTCCACCTCCTTTGCCTCAATTCTTGATGGCCAAGAATTCTTGATGGCCAAGATGTCTAGATAAAATGCGGAGCGTAAGACATGGCAGAGGATGCTGCTGCCCACCTGGACCTTGCATCAGATGCGAATACCTGCATAATACGTTATGAGCATCTGCCCTTAGGGCAATGGGATGGCACCCCAGTCGTTGAAAACACTGGTCAGGCAGTGAAAATACCGGCCACTTTCATTTGGATGGCTCCTGTTGTTGCGAGACAGCCAACCTGGTGTATGCGCATTTAGGAAGCTCAGGGTATTATTGACTATTACAGAATATATTTTGGATGTGGTTATTCAAGGTAACTAGGCTGAGGTATATGAACTTTGATGGGACTATTTGCTTTGCCCCGCCTCACTGGTCTAAACTCTTTGAGCACCCAATTAAGGATGATCTATTGATTCTTAGCGAAGCACGGCGCAGGTGGAGAATTGTGTACCGAGAAGCACAGAGTGGCTGGTTAGAATGGATGTAAATGATTTCTGCATTTCTGTTTTCCAGGCTTGATTATCTGGAGGCAAATCCTTAACTGCTTCAGTATTCTTTTCAAATTCATCTCCAGAGTTAACCATCCGTGTTTAATCATTGCACATAATGAGATTGGTATACTTTAAAAAATCCTTTAACTTAAACATCAGGAATAAGTCTGAACATAAAACCAAGAGACAGAGAAAATCATATGCTATGCATCAAACAGGTGTTAGAATATCCTGTGTTGTTGAGAATTGATAAAAATTTCTGGGTGTCCCAGGGATAAGTAGCAGTTAAAACACTGGACAGCAGAGGATTCTGGGGAGGCACAGGGCATCAATGCACTCCAGGTTTGATGAGAAGTGGATTAAGAGCACATCAGCTAACAAGTGGGTGGAACGGATGTCCTTTTTGACCACCTATAACAAATAAGAAACATATTCAGCTGATCAGAGAGAGAGAGAGAGATTTATGAAAACCAATTCTTTTTAGGTTAGAATTACTAGCATGTTGCATTCAACATTATTTCTACCCTGCCTTTTAATTTCAACAATTACAAGGCAGCTTAGAAAACATTAACAACCTATTAAGCTTAGTAAATTTCTCCCCTAGGAGGGTGGGCAAGGGAGAATAATGGTGAAATTCTGTGGGAAGTTGACCTGGGAATGGGGTAATTGCATTTTTATCAAGAGAGTCAGACCTGGTTTGCACAACATGGCAATCTGCCAAGGATTGTCAGAGTGACTTGCCATGATCCAGGGCAATTTTCTCAGTGTGGTTTATTAAGAACCCATAGCCGAGACTAAACCTACAATACACTCCTAGAGTGGCTTATTTGTAGAGGGGCTTGTGGTGATGTCTGATCCTAGGTTTACAGTGATAAGAATTGGGCAGGGCTGGAGGGAATTACCACTTCTGGATTCCATCCTGCCTTTTCTGCCATAACCTGCCCCTCCCCAACCGATACATCTCTGCTTCCCTAGATCAGCAATACTTTTTGCCCCCAGCCTTTGAAGAAATTTGAGCATATTTAAATTTCTCACTTCCAGGAAGAATTGCCAACATTTAATATTATTTCTGCTTTTATTGAAATTTGGCCTACAAGGACACCTGTTTTAGGCCTTCATCTTTGAACTAGAATTTGAAAGGGAAGCCCTTCAGATGACAATGCCTCCAAATACAGGACAGTCCTTTGTAAAACAGGACATGCGACCACTTGAGCACCTGTCAATACAGTGGTTGTAATTGTTTACATAGACTAGTTTCTCAATAGTCTGTCAACTCATGCCCAGTGAGTTTCAGGCATTGACTCTGGGTGTTTCCAGAGCATTTTTAGAACTGTCAGGCCTGATGCATGGTATCTTGCCACCTGTGGCAGCCTCCCCCCTCTTCTCCTTACCTCTGTTACTTTGGATTTATGGGGAACATGAGGCTGGAATAAGCAGCTGCAGGTCTCCTGCAAGAGCTTGTGCAGGTGATGCAAGATGTTGCAGGTTCTCGTGGGAGTTCTCATGGATCTTGTGGGACTTGGGTAAGAACTTGGAAGAGCTTGGTCCTTCATGAAGGAATGAAGGGGCACTGGAGAACCTTCCTGGCTGCTCCAGGGGAGAGAGGGACCAGCAGGGGTTTCTAAAGCACATGCCAGAGGCTACAGTGGCAGGCTCTCCCAGCAGTGGTAGGGTGGCCATGGAGTGGTACAATTCTCTGCCTTCCTCATCCAGCATTGGAAGCACCTGCCTCACTCTGCTTCATGGGTGGGATGGCGCTCATCACCAGAGTCTTTCTCTCTGGAAATGGCTGCAACTGGAACCCCAGCCTCAGGTCATGCCAGCCTTGAAAAGTGCTTCAAGCCAACCATGTCATCTGGATATCTAAAAGGAAGAATGCATCTGAATATGTTTGCTCTCTGTTATTTTATATACTTTACCAGTCATTCCAATCCATTTTTGAATTAATCAGAGTGCAACATTCAGAGATACATTAATTTTGGGGGACAGCACATTTCCAGCCTACACATTTCAACTTCTCGAAGATTTCAAGCTTTCCAATGTTCCTGGCCAGAATTCCTCATGCAGATGTGTGAAGGTATATTAAAAATGTAAAAGATAGAAGTTTTTGTGGATGCATTTGAAAGCTTTGTTTGTTTGTTTATTCATTGCATTTGTATGCTGCCCCAAAGCCAAAGGTTCTCTCATCAACCTTTTTCTGGGGAAGTAAGTATAAACTTCTACAAGGCCAGTTCTCAGTGGTTCAAACTTTGTTCCATTTAATGGCACTTGGTGATAAATGTTGAGCATTACATTATTTTAGTAGACTAGTAAACACGTTCATCTGTTTGTGTCTAGCATTAGAGTCAAAAGGTTTAGCAAGGTTCATACTATAATTAGCTACACCTAAATGACAAATCGTATATTCTAAAACTATGTCTGAAGATATTAATCAGTTTCACTACTAGGATGAGGAATAAATGCATCAACAGCAGACTAAAATGTGCTTGTTGAATTGACTGGTGCATTTAGATTTATTGCCAAACACATCTTTTATCCTAATTAATTGAGAGAACTTGATTATTTCTAAATAACTCAAACATAATCTCAGTTGCTTTAAGGGATTTTCTCTCCCAAGCACCCCCTGTGGACAAGCTGCTCCTTCCTTGGGCAACCAGCATAGGGTTTCCTGGTTCTAGTAAATGCTTGCATTTCACACCAAAGAAACTTCCTGCTACTATGATTCCAGCTTCCCATGTTGAACCTTTTCTACTGTCCACTGGGTCCTGACTGTTATTGCAACTGTACCAGTGGTGTTTTGAACTTGTTTTCCCTAATTCTTGACACATTTATGACAGCTGCAGGACCAGAGTTCCAGGAAATTCTGTAATGCGTATGTCTGAGATTTATTCCATTGCATTGCTATAACACCTGAAGCTCTCCAGGTTTTCTGTAAAGAAGGCTGTCTTCCAAGACAGCTCTTCTGCCTTATACCCAACAGCTCACATGGTTCAGTGAAAATAATTTTGGTTGAAAATCCTTGCTATACATCTTGTCTAGGCTCCAGTGCCAAAACTCTTTGCTTCTGCTCCTTTTTTGAAAAAAAATCTCCTAGTTCTCATAATTTGTCCCATCACCATGTTAAGAAAAGCGTCTATAGAACATTCCATCAATACATTTGGAAAGGCTTCATTTGTACATTCTGAAACCAGACAATAAACTTTTACAAAACCAGAAAAAGTAAATACTTCCCAACCAGTCTCATCAGCCAGAAAACATTTCTGTTTAATGTTAATCTTCTAAAATACAAATATGGGAGAAAATCAAGATCTGAATGCATTTTAAAATGTTGTTGTTTAAATAAGCCAGAACCCAATCTGAAAGCACACTCAAGCTGTTATAAGTCAAAGTGTTAACTAGCTGACCTAAAAGCGCAGCATATTTGACTACGCTGCAATGCGTCCCTGACCAAACTCGGCGGAACTGTGTGTTTAGCACCTTCGTGGAACAGCAGGCCCATATGCCACACTGCAGATGGATGTGGAGGGATTCATCTAGCAGGGGCGTCGAATCACAGCCGCTATATTTAACAAGCAGTTTTCTCAAACAGCACAGCACAGAGATGCACAGGACTGGGTCAAGCCCAGGGCGACCTTGGCTGGTCCAAAATGACATTTGTCTTAAAACCTGGTTGTTTCAAATGGATCATTTTGGGAGGAAAGAGGAGAACATGCATGTGAGCTCCTGGCTGAGTGCTCACTCTTACCTCCCCGGAACAGCCCTCTATCAAAGATCCAGGCAGGAACAAAATAAGAGATTGATAATTCTTTTCTCCTCTTTAAACCATTTCCTTTGACTAATCGCCTGCAAACCTTCTCAGTTTATGGCATATTTATTCCCTTTCCCCTTCTTTTCTTTAGAAGGCAAAGTTTATTGTGCCACCATGCCTCAAATGCCCTCTTTCTTTTATTCTCCATTCAAAAGTTAACATAATTGCCATGTTTGCTCTATTTTCTCGATAAAAGCAGTGGTTCTTAGAAAATTTCCCATCATGTCTCGGCTGCTGCCTCAGGGATTTGACATGGGCACTCATCCACTGTGCAATGTGGTTCTTCTTGTTCCAGGGTGTCTCCATTGCATTTGGGAGCATAAAACTTGAAAGTGGGGTTGGATCAGGCAATAAGCTTGTGTGGTCCAGCAGACGGGGTGGGAAGCCCTCAAGTGCCTTGGCACCATCCTCAGCACCACCGGCATGCAGAAGGAAGCTGTTTCCTGATAAAGGAGGCATTATATGCCCACTGTGACCTTGAGCTGCTGACCGGCTTATCTGCCATGGCTCTTGCCTAATCCACTTTTACAACCAGCAGTGTTTCTGGCTTGGGTGAGTGAATTCCATGCTGTATGGAGATTGCTTACCATGCAACTTCAAGGGATGATTCCAGGCTCCAGCACTGAGGGTGAGAAGGATGGAAGGAAGGCATGGAAGAAACCCCTGCTTCTTTCCATTTTGTTCCAGAGTGTGCATCATTTTATGCAGCTCTGTAACATCTCCCCCACCCCATCCCACCGCCCCTTCATGGATCACTGTCTTGCTGTGGCCACCTAATGAGAAGGAAGGACTCCCTGGAGAAGAGCCTAATGCTGGGAATGATTGATGGCAAAAGGAGAAGGGGACGGCAGAGGTTGAGGTGGGGCTTGGGTGGACTCTGGGGGATGGTGGAGGACAGGAGAGCCTGGAGGAATGTTGTTGATGGGGTTGTGTTGGGTCAAGCATAACTTTGTGACTAAACAGAACAGAACATCTTCCCAAACTCCTTTTTTCCTAAGCTCATTTTAGTGTTCAAACAACACCAACCACTTTCCTAGATTTTCTTCATAGGAAACTGCCATCAGACAATCTTGGCTTTCTTGGCTTCCTTATTTTGCACTGAAAAATCCTTTTAGAACTGCATCCGGCATTCCAAATGTGGTTCATTGCAGGACTGTACAAGGGCATATTGGCAGTTCTGCTTTCAATTCTTTTTCTAATTATACCTAGCAAGGAATTTGCCTGCTTCACATTAGCCACACGCTGACTTACCATGTCTGTTGTGATAAGACTGAGGAAATCACCCATGGTCATTATACGATGCCAGTGGCCCATGACGGGCCCTCCTGGATCACCAGACCTCCAAACAAGCAGGAAGATGGATGGTAAGTTCCTTCATTCTGGAATTGCTTGCTGTAGTGTAGCTTCCTGGTGGTCTAGCCATGTAGCAAACAAGTAGCCATGACAAGAGCTCCAAAGCACTGATCAAAACCTTGCATGGAACTCTGCTCATTCACATGGATGCATCCTTACAGCATCCGGAGATTTAGGAGATATGTCTAAAGAAAAATTCCTCACCACCAAAGCCATTAAGAACCAAGCTATGTGAAATTTAAAGGTGAAAATAGCAGCCCCTTTTTTCTAACAGTTGGAGGCTGGAGTATATCTATTTTTTATGACATTCCTTATGCATAGACGAGAGATTTGGCCGGGATGGAGTTTTTGATCTCCTGTCAGCTTACACCTCATAATAATACATTAGAGGTGAGATTACTGGTAAAATTAAAGGTGGGAAGGGAAGTGTTAAACTTGTTCCCTCTGTGCTGAGAGGTCCCTTCCAAAATTGGACCACAATAAAATCTGTTCAAAACAAACAAGGGAATGAAGAAGAAAAAGTAGCTGCCATCAGTGTAAAGTACAGCTTGACTCTCAAATAACTCAACAGTTTAAGTGGAAACTTTTTTCAAATAATCATAAATACACAGATGTTGAGTTATGATTTGGGCATCATATACTTGGAGTTTTGCTGTTAACAAAGTTTTAACTGTATTGAATTTCCATTAGTGAAAGCAGACAAACAATGATGTGGCATTGTGCCTAGAATCTGCGGGAAATCTGCGGGGACCTCTGTATTGTTTCTCACTATTGTTGTACTTGGTATTTGCATCATAGAAAGCCATAATTAAATTGAGCCTGTATCACTGGAATCCACAGATGTCAGTGTAAAAAACAATGCTTAGGGGAAAACAGACAAGACAAAAACAAATATTCAAGAAAAAAAAAAACAGGAAGACAATTACAAAACACAAATAGGAGGCAGGGGAAATATACTAGTAAACAAATCTCTATTATCAAATATATCTACTATTCAGAAATAGTATCTGTCCAGATATTTTCTTCTCCCCTCCTGCTGCATACTTATAAAATCAGTTGGATCTCTGAAATACCTAACAAAACCCTGAATCAGGATACTTTTAGGATGCATTCTGAATAGTGGAAATGGGATTTAGGTAGGCATGAGTTGGGTTCGAGTACAATCCTTTATGAGTTTCACAGACTTTACTCCCAAAGAAGTGAGCAAAGGATTTCACTGTGAGAGTCATTTGGAAAAGCAAGAAGTCTGGCCATCCTCTGCCTTCCACAGTGGTTGACCAGATAAGTTTTGGGCATGGGCTTGGAGGCAGCAGTTCACCCTGAATTTAGAATCATACTGAACTTCAGCAGACTTGAAATAATAGACAATGATATGTCTTTTCAGCAACACATTTGTTGAAGCCTGTTTTAAGCTGGATGTCACAATGACATCTTGGACTGGAGAGTCCAAGGTGAGTGGATAGCTCTGAGAAATTAAATCAAGCTGAGACTTGTATTTGCTTGTTGCCTCAGAAAGTGTAATAGGAAAAGAGCATGTGGAGCTCACGGTGGCAGAAGCAAAGAACTTGGGGACACAGCATTTTCCAAGCAAGCACCCAGTGCTGCATCCCACAAACTCCCCACATCTTATTTAATATTCCTGATGCTTGGGAAGGCAACATGCAAACAATACTGGACAAAGGATTAGCCCCACAAAGAGTACTTCAACATCCTCCCTGAAGCACTGGGATTGAAAAGCCCAGGAAAAACCATTCAATGTGGGTAGAAGTTTGACTTTCCAATCACAAGTGGCAACTTTCTTCTCCCTGCCCCTCTGGTGCTTCCCCTATACAGTGAGCTTGGAAAGAAATGCATTGTGTTTTGGAGGCACATAATCCTGGGCCTCCAATCCCAAAAGCCCATGAGTGGTAAGATTCAGATTCATCCTGCTTCAGAGGAGCCCGGCTTGGTCTTGGATGTCTCCCAGTTCTCAGGAATCTTAAACATGGAATGTAAACTCCATGGCTGGTTTGGAGAAACTCGGGATGGGTTGGAGAATGTGCTGGGTTGGGGAACGAGTATGATCCATTCTGAAAGTCTGTCAATTTACAGCAGGAACAGGCAAACTGCAACCTAATTCCATGCAGAAAGGGGCAGCCGAGACCACGGGAGGGAGAAAGAAAAAGGCTAAAACCGATGGAGATGGATGGGAAGTGACAAAGGAAGAAAGAGACGGGGAGAGAGATTAGGAGGTGGCAAAGACAGAGAAGGGACTGATTCCGCCACTGCTTGCTGGTGACCTTGGAAAAAATCTTCCTCCCCCCTTATCTACAGCATTCAAACAATATCAACCCCAAGTGCGAAAGAGCTTGTAAATGCTTCCGCGGTCCATTCATACCGAGCGTGCATATAGGAAGGAGGAACTAGAATTAGTAGATAGATTTCTCTTCACAAAGAACATTTTCATTTCACAGAGGCCTGCCTTCATGTAATTTAAAAGTTGCACATCCCAATTTTAGAATACACTCCCATGGTTTTTGAGCAGCCGCAAATTTAGCTGCGACAGGTGGTGGTGTATTTGCAGGAAGCATCGGCTGTTTGGGGCCTGGCATTCGGCTCTTCATTTCTCCCACTCTTCCTTTGACACAGATGGTGTTTTATTTTGCCCCTTAAAGCTTTTTCCTCTAAAAGTGTATTTTTATTTATTTTTGACAAACATACCTTCAGGCAACAACAGCAGGGAGGTGAGGTGGGCAAACCCTTTAATTTCCACTGTCAAAACTGACCTGCTATGAGAAATTCTTTCCTGTCCTTTTGACAGATCGCTTGACAGGTCTGTTCTGGCAGTAGACTCTAATGTGGACTCTGGAAATGAGTTGGTTGAAGAGGCAACACCTCCATGAGTGAATGGAAGAAGATGGAAAATGGCTGTGTCCCAATTCCAGAGCTGTGATAACCAGAGAGCTTTTTGGCTACTGGGCAGTACAAAAATGAAATTAATAAATAAAAACCAGTTAGCCATTTCAATTAGGCTTATTTCAATGGAAAGCAGAAACAACATGTGATGATCACTGCAGCTGATTGGTTTATTAGTGAGAAGAGAGAACATAAATTAGTTTCTTAGATGCAAACTTTGAGATGTCATTTGATTCTCTCTGGAAGACAAGGAAAAGAAAAGCAAAGACTTAGGTTGTTGGAAGCATATCAACTATCTGATTTAGCTGCTCAGACAGAGACAAATGAAATTTATTTGAAAATACCTTTCTTGCAAAGGAAAGAGAAAACATTTTAAGTTTTAAATGACCTGCAAAATTAAAGTTGGGGCTTGGTAACCCAAAATGGAACTTACATTTTTGTAATCTGGGATGCAAAGATGATGGATCTCCTCCCCCTTGTACTTCCTGTGTACTTAAATCCACAGCATTGCTAAATCCTACCTCTGTGTTGAAGCTGACAAGAAAATTTGTCCCTTTCATCATTTTGGAGAACTGAAAAGTGTTACTCCAGTTTGTAGTCCTGAGTGATTAAAATTTCAAGGATGGCACCTCAGGCTTTCTTCTGATGAGAGGACACAAGAGATTCATGGCCTGTTGGGCACTTAAAAGAAAAATACACATTTGCAAGCATAACACAGCAGATGCAAGCAGAGAAGGGCATGCACCGGTTATGAGTGGGAGCAGGGCAACCTTCCTTCTGGCCTCCATCCCTGTGCCAGGTTGGTGTTTCTCCCAGGAAATGCTTGAGGACTGGGCGGCTTGTGGTTTCTCAAAACCAGGCATGCCCTGGCAACCTGGATGACACTCTCTGTGAAAGAACATTAACATTGTTTTGTCTGTTCCTTGACTACCCATTGACAAACTATTGATGGGTAATATCCATTTCTAAGCAATCAGTTTAACAAGGGTGGCTACTGCTGTGAGCTGGGGTTTTTCTCCCTTCGCTCATTCAAGACAACAGACTGTTCTTCTGCAAAGAACTCTTTAGTCACCCATGTATGCCTCGTAAGTTCAGTCACCACAGAATGAACCTCTAAGCATGCACAGAGCAGTTTGTTGAACCCAATCTAGACAGCTATTTCTGGAAACCCTCCTTCTGAGTATGTCTGGGCCTGATCTAGAAACATAGAAACATAAAAACAGAGCGAGTCAGAAGGGGTCTCCCGGGCCATCTAGTCTGACCCCCGGCACCAGCCGGCTCCGCTCATGACATGCCCACCATGTGCATGTCCAGCCTGTCTTTGAACACCCTCACCGATGGGGCCTCAACGACCTCCCGTGGAAGCCCATTCCATGCCCTCGGGATCCTAACTGTCAGGAAGTGCTTCCTGGCATCCAAATTGAACCTTGGCTCCCTGAGCTTTGCTCCATTGGAGTGCGTCCTGCCTTCCTCTGCAGGGGAGAACAGGCCTCTCCCCATCTCCATGTGACACCCCCTCACATACCTGTATGTTGCCAACATATCCCCTCTGAGTCTCCTCTTCTCCAAGCTGAAGAGACCCAGTTCCCTCAGTCTTGCCTCATACGGCATCCCCTGCAAACCAGCCACCATCCTTGTGGCCCTACGCTGCACTGACTCCAACCTGGCTATATCCTTTCTGTAATGAGGGGCCCAAAACTGAACACAATACTCCAGTTGCGGGCGCACCAGAGTCGTGTAGAGTGGTAGTAATACCTCTCTTGATCTAGAAGCCATACTTCTGGCTATGCAACCAAGGGTGGCATTCGCCCTCTTGACCACCGCATCACACTGCTGACTCATGTTCAGCCTGCGGTCAACCAGTACCCCGAGGTCCCTTTCACAAGTGCTGCTCTCCAGCCACTTGTCACCTAACCTGTACTTATGACACCTATTCCTATGCCCCAAGTGCAAGACCTTGCACTTATCCACATTGAACGCCATCCTGTTGTCTCCTGCCCACTTCCATAGTCTGTCCAGATGCTTTTGGATCTGGTGTATCTGCTCCTCAGTTGTGGCCACTGCTCCAGTTTTAGTGTCGTCTGCAAATTTGTTCAGCAGACTGTTCACCCCTTCTTCCATGTCGTTAATGAAAAGATTAAACAGGATCGGCCCCAGGACAGAGCCCTGGGGGACCCCGCTTGTCACTGGCTGCCATCCCGACGATTCCCCGCTAATGGTTACCTTCTGCTTTCGGTCAGTCAACCATGCCCTAATCCACCGGACAGTGCTTTGGTCTATCCCAAAACTCCTCAGTTTCTCCACCAGGATATCATGGGGCACTTTGTCAAAGGCCTTGCTGAAATCCAGGTATACCACATCCACTGCATCCCCTCCATCTAGCCATCTTGAAACCTTGTCATAGAATTCTACAAGGTTTGTCTGGCAGGACCTGTTTTTGCGGAAGCCGTGTTGTGTGACTGTCAGCCTCCCTTCCCTATCTAGCATCACTAGATCTCTCTCTATTATGAGCCTTTCCATTGTTTTTCCTACAATGGACGTAAGGCTAACCGGTCTATAATTCCCCATGTCCTTCCTATTACCCTTTTTGAAAATTGAGACCACCGATGCCACCCTCCAGTCCTCTGGAACTTCACCCGTTCTCCACGAGGCCTCAAAAATGGAGGCCAGCGGGCGTGAGAGAACCCCTGCCAACTCTCTAAGTACTCTCGGGTGTAACCCGTCAGGGCCTGGCGCCTTTGTAATGTCCAATGCCCTGAGGAGCCCCTCGACTTCAAGGGGGGTGACTCTAATCTCTGCCCCTAAGTCCCCAGCCTCATCCAATCTCCTATACGGATATCCCCCGTCCTGCTTTGGGGAGAACACAGAGGCAAAATAGTCATTTAGCATCTGTGCCTGTTCCCTCATGTCAGTCACTGGATCTCCTTCCTCCTTATTTAGCGGTCCCACCACTTGTCTCCCCTTCCTTTTCCTATTTACATGCTGAAAGAAGCCCTTTTTGTTGCTCTTGATATTCTTGGCAAGTCTCAGCTCATAATCAGCCTTAGCCTTGCGAAGAATCCTTCTGCAACGGGCCTCCTCCTCCCGGTATACCCTTTTGTCTATTTCCCCCAGTACCCATTTCCTACGGAGGCTCCTCTTTCATCTAATCCCTCTAACCACCTCCTTTTGCATCCATGGCGGCACTCTCCTCCACCTCCCCACCTTACTGACTAGAGGTATTGTCAAGGCTTGCACCTCCAAAACCTTCCTTTTGAGTGCCATTCACCCCTCCTCAACTTGCTTACCTTCCAGTAACCCATCCCAGGAGACTTTCCCCAGTCTGGCCTTCAGTTGGCCAAAGCTGGCCCTCTTGAAGTCCCAGCTTCTAGTGCTCACCCTGCTGCATGGCCCCAGTCCCCTGATCTCAAAGCAAAGGATGGAGTGATCACTCGCATCCAGAGCTCCCCTAATCTGTACTTCATCTATTAGCTCCTCCCTATTGGTCAAGACCAAGTCCAGGATGTTTCCCCCCCTCGTCGCCTCTCGGACCCCCTGTGTGAAAAACCCACCCTCTAGAGCTTCTAGGAAGCGACGTGACCTGGCTGTCACCGCCGAGTGAGTCTCCCAAGTAATATCTGGGAGATTGAAATCCCCCATAATTACTGTGTCTCTCCCCCGAGATATCCTTAGAATCTGGCCTGTCAGGACATCATCCAGGGTCTCAAGTTGACCTGGAGGGCGATAACATACCCCCACTGTCAGGTCTCTTTCCCTGTCAAAACCCCTAAGTTTCACCCAGACTGCCTCTACCGAATCCCCATCTGTGCTGCATTCTATCTCACTGCATCCTATCCCTTCCCTGATGTATAAAGCCACACCCCCACCTCTCTTTCCCTTCCTGTCCTTTCTAAAAAGGTGATACCCTTCTATGTTTACATTCCAGACTTGCCTTTCATCCCACCAAGTTTCTGTGATTCCCACCAGATCGTATCCTCCTATTCCCAGGAGAGCTTCAAGCTCTTCCTGCTTATTACCCATGCTCCTAGCATTGGTGTACATGCACCTCAACTCCTTCCCACCGCTTCCTGTCTTTGGAGTGCCCAGCATCCTCCTTCCTCCCATCCTCCCTGGTACCTGGCCCCTCTCCGTAGAAGTCCTGCCAGTCCCTGCAGTATCTCTAAAGCCCTGCTCCCAGAGCCCCGATCCTCCCCGCACACTTGTCCAGTGCAGACATGTTACTGGGGGGCCTGAACCCACCCACCACTGGCTCAGTTTAAAGTCTTCCAGATGAAGCTCGCTAGAGCATCTCCAAAGGACCTTTTCCCCATCCTCGTGAGGTGTAACCCATCCCTTGCCAGAAGTCCATTGGCAAGAAAACGAGTGCCGTGGTTGAGGAACCTGAAGCGTTCCTTCTGGCACCACACCCTAAGCCAGTCTGTTTAAGAAGGCCTGCTTGGAAGCATGTCCTTTCTCTGTTCACCAACCTTCTACTTGGCTGGCTATCTTCTCCCAAAACTACATTGTGGGTCGCAGGTCTGTTCCTCTCCCATGCCCTCAGTGGACACCTTGCTTATTCTCAGAGCCTGCCTGAGCAGTTGGGAAGAGTGAGCTTGAGATAAGCACCTCTGCATCTTTCTCAAACATCTGGAGGCCCCCTTTTCCAGGCCCTCTCTGCCTCCTTTTCTTCATTCTTGATTTAGAGCATGGGTCCGTGGGAACTGGGAATGTGTGCCTGGAACAACTGCCCCTCTCATTCCTAACATCCACCTGGGATGATGCACAAACGCACTGTAAAACTAAATCATGACCTATTCCTGTATTGGCTACCTGTTCATTTCTGGATCCTGCACTAAGCACAAGGGTTCACTAAATGACCTCTAAGATTCCTTCCAGCTGTGTGATCCCATGATATGCTGAGGAATGGATGTGAGATCTTGGGCACATTAAGCACATTCTCTGATTGGACCCTTTCTGGAGTGAGCCAGGTGCTTTGCAGGAAGTGACTGGCCATGGCCTAAACATTCAAGATATCAAAACAATAGAGATATTCAACAACCCATGGGTTTGGCTGGCCATGCGCATGGATGGTATAAATATTAATGATGAAACAAGTTCTAAATTATAAATGCTGTGAACACGGGTGTAATAATAGTGTCAACCTGAGTTTAATTTCTGGAGGGTGGTTTGAACAACACTAGGATGCTTAAGAAGCCACTGTGGGTTGTTAAACATCCTATGCATGGTGTCCACACACTGGTCCAATCTGAATAAGCACCGTTGCTGGGGGCACCTTTTCACGTCATCTGAAGCCAGAGAGAGTGGCTCATAGATGAAATTACCAAACTAGTTAGAGAACTGTCCATGGGGTTTTCATGGCAAAGATACTGGAGTGGGTTGCCATTTCCTTCTGTAATGGAAAATCAAATACTTTGGCCACCTAATGAGAAGGAAGGACTCCCTGGAGAAGAGTCTAATGCTGCGAACAATTGAAGGCAAAAGAAGAAGGGGATGGCAGAGGATGAGGTGGCTGGATGGAGTCACTGAAGCAGTCAGTGTGAGCTTAGGTGGACTCTGGGCGATGGTGGACGACAGGAGGGCCTGGAGGAGTGTTGTCCATGGGGTCGCGATGGATCGGACACGACTTTGCGACTAACAACAACAACAAGTTAGAGAACATCTCCAACCAACCACACTTGCCCTGTTTCGATGACTCTGACAATGCCATTCTAATTCGTTGTTATTTGGAAGAAAGTCTCATAGTGTTGCATGGAGTTTGCTCCTAGTGAAAAGCATCCAAGATGGCAGTGTCAAGTCTGATAAATAAGAAACCAATTTTATGCTGGGATTCAAATACACCTGCAAATCTTCTGATTTTCCATCTCGCAGCATCTTCTCAGCAGGAAAAACTTGGGCTGATAATGCTGTTGATTAATTTTTAATTATTGCTCACTTAGCTAGGGAAGCCACAGGCATTGTCTGAAAGTAGTAGACAAGAACAGACATACCATGACTTTGGCATTTACCACTGGCAATAGACATAGATTTTAACCACTCTAGTATGTGGTTTTGCATCCAGTTTTGTTTAAACCAGAGAACTCCATTGCAAAATTTGGAAAGCTGAAAATTTCTAAAGAACGGTTTTGGTTCACATATTGGCTCAAACATGGGCAAAACTAAGAAAATCTGCATTCAGATGTGAACCAATTTCTCCCCATTCCCAAGAGAAGTCCATGGCTTCTTCGCTAACCTCCTTGCAATCTGGCTGTGCCCCAGATACATCAGTTGTTTTCCACACACACGCAACAACTCGTCTTTGCCAGTACATCGGATGGGTTGTCCTCCAATGACAGCATTTGGAAGATGCTAGGCGGTAGCTATCAGAGCTCTTCCAAGGAAAGAGAAGCTTCTATAAGGGATGCAGGAATAGGTTGCTGTTTGACTAGCTGCCTAATAAGAGTCTGGTTTAAAATCACTAAGCCTACATCTAATTAAAATCCATGAAACTGAGATAGCCAATCAGAATCAGTAAAGCAATTCCCTTTTGCTTGCAAAAGTGTTGTAAAGATGGAGCTAGCCATGTGTGTGGCAAAATAAATATGGAAACTTCAGTTACCACCAAGTAAATATAGGAAAGCAGCATGCAGGTTTGGATGATTAAGCCCTCTCTGGGAAGAAACCCAAGTAACTAAAGGTATCTAACAGTCCAGTTATATCCAGGTCTACTCTGAAGTAAGTCTTACCGTTTGCAGAGGAGCTTAGTCCCACATCAGTATTTATAGGATTGCAGTTTAAAAGGGACTTCCACCTTGGGGGCACCAGTTCCGGAGAACAATGCCCTACATGACTCTTAACAACCTCCAAACTATCTTCCAAATGAAGGATCTTGCTCTGCATTCATATTCATGATCGGCCTAATATGTCGATCTTTTTTTCTGGATCAATTCCTTAAAGGCAAGATAATGAAGTCTCTTGAAGCTGTTTTGCCTCCAGGGAGTTGATCGGGCAAAATGCTAATCTGGCGATGCCTCACTAGGTGATTAAAGCTTCTTTATGTGGCCAACCTTTGGAACAATGTGTTCCCTTTTCCTCCCAAGCCCATTATCCAGTGATATCATTAAATTTAATTTGACAAAGTCTTGTTTGGATGAAACAAGTGCAAGAGTATAAGCAGGAGGATTGTTAATTGAAATAATTCCAAAATGGAATTATTACTGAAGAAAATGCATGCAACCAATTCTGCATTTCAGAATCCTGATGACATTCAACACTGCCAACCTGGTTAGTGTGCTTCCTGAAGGAAAATGAAGAGGAAATATGTTTTCATAGTCCACACGCAAACTTAATCTACACCTTTATATTAAATTTGATCAGACTTCCTTTAGACAGGTATAACCTAATTGTTTTTATTAAAGATACGTGCATGTTAAATGATTGAAATATGTATGAATAATTTAGATAATAGCTTTTAGTAGCGACCAAGTCTGATAAATGTCTAATGGATACTCAGATGGAATATCCACCCCCTTCTTCCACTGGAAGATTTCCCCTTTAAATTCATGCAATGCTGAGTCAATTTGCATAATGGTGCCGCCGTCATAGAAGGTTACAGGTGATGACTTGGAGCCTTACACTACTTAAAGCATAATGGTCCTTCCCCTGCTCCAGCGTATTGCCTGTGGCTAATGGGAATGTTGAATCTCCAAATGTTTTACAATTAGGAAGGTTTCTCACTTTTTTAGCTTTTGAAATATGAGTCAATGCTCCTTGTTCTATGCATTCTTCATTGAAAACAGAAATAATGGTGTGAGTCAGAGTGGAGTGCCAGCCTCACCAGGTCCACAGTGCTTAAAAGACTTGCAAAATAATACCTTTCCCTTTATGCCTTTCCATATGAATAAGAAATTATTGGTTAGCTCTTTTTTTCTCTTGTTGCTCATTCATAAGTCCCAGTTATTTCTGAGCTGAAATATGGAGCAGTTTCATGAGAATACCACCCAGTGCAAGAAAGCACCTCCATACTGAAAGGATTCTCCATTCTCTTAGTTCTTTCTTCTATTTTTTAAAAACAATGGCAGGGAAACTGCTCAGTTCTCAGAGTAATTGCTGCATTGCCAGTGATAGTGGTACAGGAACCATTCCAAGTTTTAATGGGGTGAATCTGTTCTTTGCATGGATATCCCCCTAAATACAATGTGCGATCCATGACCAGCTGGGATCATTTGAGAAGAAATTAAGCAGAATGGATGATAAGAGAATCAGAGTGGTTAAGGGCATGGGCCTTGGACTTGGGTGATCCTTGGCGCCAAGTGGATGACTCTGAGCCAGGCACAGATACTTAGCCCAACCTACAGCACAGATGTATTGTTGTGGGGATAAGACTGAGAGCAGGAGGAAAAGAATGATGCAAGCCAGCTTGAGTTCATTGTAACACACAGTGGGATATAAATCTAATAAATAATAGTATGCCATTGCATTTATATCCTGCTTTGTTTCTTTGTATGAGTAGACTGCACCCTCTCCTAGCAAATGCTGCAGATTTCAAAGAATGCCGCTGACCAGCCCATTTCAGCCAGTTTTGGGACCATGACCTGTGTGCAGGTGGGCATTGCGGGCCGATTTAAGGGCCTTCCCCACAACCTCACTTCCAGTGCACTGTCGAAAGTGCCAACACACCATGGGTCTTGAGTGCCCTCCCCTAGCAGCCAACAGGCTTCTCAGCTGGATTGGCTGAGAGGGGATGACATGCCCAGGGTCACCTCTGGGTTTCATGGTTGAGCAGGGACTGGAACCCAGGTCTCCCAATTCCCCAGTCCAGAACTCCAGTTGCCACACTGCACTGGCTCTCAACAAAGGAGGAGTCAACAGGGAAAGTGATAACTGTGAACATTTGCAACAGCCACAAAAATTTAGGATTGCAGGATATTTTTTCTAAAGGATTCGCATTTCCCAGCCATTAATTCCAAAGCAAAAAACAGACTCTGATCACAGCTTTGGAGACAAGTGACAGGAGCTCTCAGGTTAGCAAGCAGGACCCAGGTGCTTTTAGGGTTGCAGTCCTGAACTTAATAGCAGTGAGGAAAGTAAGGTGTTGTGCTCTGTTACCTGGAAGAGATCTGCATCACAAACTCATAAGAAGGACAAGAGCAGGCGAGACGGGTTGCAGCAAACCAGCCTATGGTAGGGCCAGCTTAACCCTACCTTCTACTCCTCCTTCTACTCCTGGCAAGTTTAGCATCCCAAGACCTGCATGCTTACAAAAGGAGTGAACTCTCCTGCAGTAGAGAGTGAAAATGAGCAGGCTGGGACTCACCTGGATGCCACCTCACTTTGCAGAATGGTACGCAGTGTCAGATGATAGGGAGAGGCAGAAAATGGACGGTTCCAGGAGTGCTTTGCCCTGCCAGCCACACTTGGAAGACTGACCATAGCCATGGATCAATGTTTAGGTGCTTCCATTACCCCACTTGGTTCCTCCTCAGCCCCTTAGTTTTTGGATTGTGAAATGGCAAACACCCCTTTTGGTATCATGTCAATGTGCAGAATGTCTAAGGGTGTCCCATGTTTGGAGGCCTGTGATTTGTCTTCCCACTTTCGTGATCAGCATAGCAAGCACCAGCATGCCTGGCCCACATACTCCAAATCCCAAGAAAAGCAGATTAAATTCAGCAGTGGCATCCTCAGCCCAGCAGGTACCATCCAGGGAGGGAGAAAAGATTCACACATTTGGTTCATTTAGTACAGAGCTGTATGGGATATGCAGAGCCTCTATCAGTTTGGCCATGCAGCTGCCCAGTGGTGGCAAATTAAGAGAGAAAGAGACGTTGGAATATGGAATAAAGGAGAAAGAGACGTTGGAATATGGTCGCTTGACTGACTTTAGAAAAACAGAGGACTGCTCCTAGCCAGTTTTGGTTAACAGTGTTTTCTGCAGCTACACACATTCGATCGCACTGAGTGCCACAAGCTCCAACTGTTGCGTGCAACAAAGAACAGCTGAGCTGAAGGGTCTGTGAGAGAAGACAACTGGGATGCAGCCAGCATGCTGGCGAAGGATAAAAAGCAGGGTTGGAAAGGCAAAGCTGAGCTCAGTTCCCAGAAGAAACTGATCAATGTGGTCAAGAAAGCAGCAGAGATAATTTTCAGAGAATGAATAGCAGTAAACCTCAGCAGCAGCCCTTCTCCCCCATTCTCAGATGGGCTGATGAGATTAAGCAAGGGCAGGCAAGATAAGAGGAGAAATTCTCCCAGATCTTAAGCTGTCAAAGGGTTGTATGCAAGGTTGGGTCTACTGAGAGTAGACCCATTGAAATGACATTGTTGTTGTTAGTTGTGAAGTCGTGTCCAACCCATCGCGACCCCATGGACAACATTCCTCCAGGCCTTCCTGTCCTCGACCATCCCCCGGAGTCCACTCAAGCTCACACCAACCGCCTCAGTGACTCCATCTGGCCACCTCATCCTCTGCTGTCCCCTTCTTCTTTGGCCATCTATTGTTCCCAGCATTAGACTCTTCTCCAGGGAGTCCTTCCTTCTCATTAGGTGGCCAAAGTATTTGAGTTTCATCTTCAGGATCTGGCCTTCTAAAGAGCAGTCAGGGTTGATCTCCTCTAGGACTGACCGGTTTGATCGCCTTGAGGTCCAAGGGACTCACAGGAATCTCCTCCAGCACCACAACTCAAAGGCCTCAATCCTTCGGCGCTCAGCCTTCCTTATGGTCCAGCTTTCACAGCCATACATTGCAACTGGGAAAACCATAGCCTTGACTATACGCACTTTTGTTGGCAGGGTGATGTCTCTGCTTTTTAGTATGCTGTCTAGATTTGCCATAGCTTTGCTCCCCAGGAGCAAGCGTCTTTTAATTTCTTGGCTGCAGTCCCCATCTGTGGTGATCTTGGAGCCCAGAAAAATAAAATCTGTCATTACCTCCATTTCTTCCCCATCTATTTGCCAGGAAGTGAGAGGACTAGATGCCATGATCTTAGTTTTCTTAATGTTGAGTTTCAAGCCAACTTTTGCACTCTCCTCCTTCACCCGCATCAAGAGGCTCTTTAGTTCCTCTTCACTTTCTGCCATGAGAGTGGTATCATCTGTATATCTGAGGTTGTTGATATTTCTCCCAGCAATCTTTATTCCAACTGGTGATTCATCTAGCCCCGCCTTTTTCATGATGTGCTCTGCATATAAGTTAAATAGGCAGGGTGACAGTATACAGCCTCGCCAAACTCCTTTCTCAATTTTGAACCAATCGGTGGTTCCGTGTCCAGTTCTCACTGTTGCTTCTTGACTCACATATAGGTTTCTCAAGAGACAAATAAGTTGGTCAGGTATTCCCATCTCTTTAAGAACTTGTCACAATTTGTTGTGATCCACACAATCAAAGGCTTTAGCGTAGTCAATGAAGCAGAAGTAGAGGTTTTTCTGGAACTCCCTAGCTTTCTCCATGATCCAGTGTATGTTGGCAATTTGATCTCAAGTTCCTCTCCCTCTTCAAAATCCTGTCTGTACTTCTGGTAGTTCTCAGTCCACATACTGCTGGAGCCTAGCTTGTAGGATTTTGAGCATCACTTTGCTAGCATGTGAAATGAGTGCAATGGTGCGGTAGTTTGAACATTCTTTGGCATTGTCCTTCTTTGGGATTGGAATGGAAACTGACCTTTTCCAATCCTGTGGCCACTGCTGAGTTTTTCAAATTTGCTGGCATATTGAGTGTAGCACTTTAACTGCATCGTCTTTCAGGATTTTGAATAGCTCAGCTGGAATGCTGTCACCTCCACTAGCTTTGTTCTTGCTCAGACTTCCTAAGGCCCATTTGACTTCACATTCCAGGATGTCTGGCTCAAGCTCAGTGACCACCCCATCGTGGTTATCAGGGACCTTAAGCTCTTCCTTGTATAGTTCTTCTGGGTAATCTTGCCACCTCTTCTTAATCTCTTCTGCCTCTGTTAGGTCCCTGCCATTTTGGTCCTTTATTATGCCCATCTTTGCATGAAATGTTCCCTTCATATCTCCAATTTTCTTGAAGAGATCTCTGGTCCTCCCTATTCTATTGTTTTCTTCTATTTCTTTGCACTGTTCATTTAGGAAGGCATTCTTATCTCTTCTAGCTGTTCTCTGGAATTCTGCATTCAATTGCGTGTATCTTTCTCTTTCTCCCTTTCCTTTCGCTTCCCTTCTTTCCTCAGCTATTTGTAAAGCTTCATCAGTGAGCCATTTTGCTTTCTTGCATGTCTTTTTCTTTGGGATGGTTTTAGTTGCTACCTCTTGTACAATATTGCGAACCTCTGTCCATAGTTCTTCAGGCACTCTGTCTATCAGATCTAACGCCTTAAATCTATTTGTCACCTATACTGTATATTCATCAGGGATATGATTTAGGTCATACCTGAGTGGCCTAGTGCTTTTCCCTACTTTCTTCAATTTAAGCCTAAATGTTGCAACCAGAAGCTCATGATCTGAGCCACAGTCAGCTCCTGGTCTAGTTTTTACTGACTGTATAGAACTTCTCCCTCTTTGGCTGCAGAGCACGTAGTCAATCTGATTTCTGTGTTGACCATCTGGTGATGTCCATTCTTTCTGGTGCTACTAGTACTAGCCCTCTGCTTTTCTCCAGTAGCATATTGGACACCTTCTGACCTGAAGGGCTCATCTTCTGGTGTCATATCTTTTTGCTTTTTGGTCCTGTCCATGGGGTTTTCATGGCAAAGATACTGGAGTGGGTTGCCATTTCCTTCTCCAGTGGATCACGTTTTGTCAGAGCTCTCTGCTATGACCTGTCCGTCTTGGGTGACCCTGCACGGCAGAGCTCATAGCTTCATCGAGCTACACAAGCCCCTTCGCCATGACAAGGCAGTGATCCATGAAGGAGGAAATGGCATTATCATACCATAAACCACATTTGATGTGTCTGCTCTCAGAGGGTGAGCATTGGGTATAACAGAAAGGGCAACTTCTCACTGAAGTGGTAAAACTCTGCCTGGGCTATACCATTCCGGGCTCCAGGTAGAGGCTTTCATGACCGAACTCTCCTGTGTATATTAACCCAACGTAGAAAACTAGTTGTGAGGGAAATGAATCTAGCTTGGTTCTTCTATTTCCTTGCATGGAGGGACATTCTCTTATGCAAATCTGAAGAGTTGCATCCCACACACACAGAGAGAAAAACAGGCCAAAGAGTCCAGGGCTAAAGTTTTCACACAATGCTTGCTTGTGGATTCACTTTAAGCATTTATTTCAAAGATTAAGTTGTAGGGATGGCCAATCCAATCACATACCTTTTGAATGTATTATTTGGCTCTAAAAATGCCAACACAAACAGTGAGAGACTTATGAACCGCATGACTCCTAGCTGCAGCTCAGTCCAGGTTGCTGCGCAGTGAACAAGTCCTACTTCACTTTGGCTCTGTGGTGAAAAAGGAAGAAAGAGCAACTGCACCCGGGACATCAAGACACTATTTGGAGAATCCAGAAGGGATTCCAAAGAGGATCAGGCTGAAGTGGCCGATGAGTGAATGGGTTAGGCTTGGCAGTCACCATGATGATGAGAAGAGCGGAGCCCAGGGCAGGATGGCATCTGAGGGAGATTGGCGGTAGCTGTGGCCAATTCCACCCAATGCTCATGCAAGTGTTCTTTCATTTGCTCCACCAAAGGAGCGGCAGCTCTTCTCTTGACACGGTCAAATTAGCTTCTGAACATCAATTGCACTGCTCTCCTTCTCTGTGAAGAGCACCGTTCCGTTGTCATTTCCTGCTGCCAGTCTGCTCGTCATACACTTTTGCGGCTGATCTTTCACTGCAGAAGCGATTGTTCCACCCTGGGCGTGCTTTCAGTCTAGCTGGCAAGCTGTCATTTTGCTCTTCAGATGGCCGACCCACGGCTCACTTTGGATACTGCCATTTAATCTCACTGCTGCTTTAGGGACTGTAACTCTGCTGCGGACGTCTCATACCCCTCCCACCTCCATGGTGTTTGCTCATTCTCCATAGAGGGTTTCATAATCAAGCCAATGCTGTTAAGGATCAAAGCTTCCTGCTAATCCTTCCCAGCAGTTTAGTGGATCAGGAGGTTGCATATGTGTGTAGCTAAAGATGCATTGACATGCAAGGAACCCCAAAGCATTTTTCCAGGGGGAAATTGCTTTGTGAACAGCTGCTTTAGAGAAGAGATGTCGCTTGTCATTAGTGTGTCCTAAACTCCCCTCCACTCCAGCTGCTATCTATGTATTATTTATTTATTATACCCCACTTTTTTCTTCAAGATAGCCAAAGCACTCTACATATTCTCTTCCTGTCCATTTTATCATTTTCCTACTATAGAGTTTAAAATGTATATTTCCAAGAATGAGTTTGGATCACCATAGGAGGAGATGGGAGAGAGAATATAGGAGTCCCTTTTCTCTCTTTCAGGTCTTCATTTCTGAAAAATTATCTTTCTCAGACTCTCTCTTCATTTATCACTTATACCCCAGTGAAAACCTGCTTGATTGTTTAAGCAAAACTGGCTGTTCTGTTTGGTTTTTCAATAGCTTTGGTTATATCAGAACAGAAAGTTTGAGACAAGGAAGAATCACTGATTTTAAAAAAGGTGAAGACCAGTAATCAGGTAGCAATTGAGCATCAAGGAAGCAAAGAAAGGAAATATGTAGGCAACTTACTCTACTCAGTACAAAGTCAGTTGGGCAGTATGGAAATATAGAAAATAAAAAGAATATATACAAATTCATAAAAATAATATGCCAGAGTATTGTTCGGAGTAGAAAGTCAGTTTGAGACCCAGTCCAGCTGAAGTTTGTGGTTAATTAACTGAACCTCAATGGTTTTTGGAGCTCATCATTTGGTTCTCAATCCCTTTGTAATGTGGGCTTGCATTTTGAACCATAATCTACACAGAAACCCTAATTTTTAGCAGAAGAGGGCCTTGCCAGTTAATTTAATCAGGAAGCAGCCGTTTCAGCTCTGTAATCCATCAGTATTTGAGCAGTGTGATATTCGAAGCTCTGTTCTTTTTCACAATGGCAGAGGGTTCATTCTATTACTGTTATCTCAACCTCTGTAATGGCAAATACTAATGTAGTGTTAAAAGGGATAGGAGAAATATTTTTAAGATTCATAAAACATTTTTAAATACCCAGAGATACTATGACAGTCAGTGTTTTGATGCCCCATGTGAATTATATCTCCCAAAGAGAATTTCATATTTATTGTTCGGTAAATTAAGATAAGAGTTCATTAAGGATGTTTTGAAGGAATTCAATTAGCTTGCATTTAATACTCCCTCTATTCACTTAGAAATGACACACTATTCCACTGAAGCACTGTGGAGAATGTTCTAAGTGGGGGATGGTAGGAAACACCTCACACTGGAATATGAGGACTGCTTGCTATATTGATTTCATGACTTGGCCGTGTTGAATGAAACTGTCATTTTGTAAAAAGTGGAACATAACTGTTTCACCTTGGCTAGTGTAGAATACATTAAAATATATTAGGAACCATGCTTGTGGAACTGTATTACACTGATGACAAAGAAAGAAAAATTATGCTTTGTAGAACATCTATTGTGTTTTATTGATTTCTGTGAAGATGAAAACAGCCAACAGGTGATATAGCTGAAACTATAGCTTGCCACTGACTCTGTGCCAGAATGTGAGAGAAATGCTAAGCCAAGACAGCTCCATTTGTTGCTTCTGGATTTGGCGAACTCCATGGCCTGCACATGGAATTCCTCCATAAAGCTGTGCTTGCTTCCAAAATTCTTGCCCCGTGCCGAGCTGCCTGCGAAGTGTCACGACTTCCCAGGGGCCACATAACTGTCCACTCCCGTTATCAGCAGTACTGCTTTCGCAACTGCTCTAAGGGTTTCCCATCCATCTTTTTCTGGGCATGGCATGTTTGTTTATTTATTTTTTGATTTCTATCCTGCCTTTTTTCTACAAAGGGCTCAAGGCAGCTTTCTGAGATTAAGATTGTGCTCTTATGGTAAATATGAATTGAAGGGAGGACGGGGAGAACAGATTTGTCCTTCCTCGGATTTGGTTCTGGGAAGCGGTACTACCAGCCACCCTGCAGCCAATAGTGTGTTGCCACCTGTCCCAGTTCAAATGAACCCAGTTTTCCTCATTTCCCTTCTCCATTTTTCTATTCTCCCTCCCCAGTTCTCTGTGCTCTTGCTTCCTCCTTCACACACAGAGGGAGATAAGCTGTGCATGGTTCTAAGAAAAACAAGGACATATTTAGAACAAAATATATATCAGACAGGAAAACATTCTGCATTGCTGTACTGGGAATGTTTCCTTGTTCCTGCTTAGTTTTACCCTGATGCTTGGGCTGCTTCACTGCTCCATCCAAAGTCAAACAACTCATAGGTAGTTTGTACGGCAGATGGCGGAGCTACAGTGAGTTGCCTGCAATGGGTTGTGCACAGATGCCAGGACGTGTGTTCTCAGCAGCTGCCAAGCTTTTAAGGGGGATCCCCCACAGCTTAAATGGAGGGGAAAAATCAGTGCTACACTCCATAGGACTTTCATCGAGCCCGGCTTCCTTTTTTGCTCTGTGCTTTTGCTCATCTTCCCATTTGTCACATCGCAGGTGTCAGTGTTGCCATTGTGCTTTGGCTTCTGGAAAAAGTCCTGTCCAAAGATCTGACCTCGTACTTCACATTGGCGGCGTCACTGTGGTCACAGAGCATAAACTGGCCATAAAAGTATGAAGACTAACCTTCATCTTCAGATTTTCATATGTAGGTTGGTTTGCAAGTTGCATTGGGCCATAAAAAACAAGTGCCAACATATCAGACTCTTTGTAAAGTGGCAATCATGGCATGATCAAATAAGAAGAAAAAAAATCATGATCTCTCTTGATGAATAAGTTAAAACAATTAGACTCTAAACCTTATTTTAGGAATCCTTAGATGGTGCATCATGAAATATGGTAGTTTAGAAAGTGAGCTGCTTTAACTCTTATTTCTAGGCATACAATTAGACCATTGAACCTTAATGGTAAGGTTGATGCAATTCAGTAGATTCAGGACAGACAGAGAAAAACAAAATGAATATATAAAGTTTGAAGCTGGAAGATGTGGGATTATTACTAAATTTAGAAAGCGATCAGACAAATATGGGTGGAATAAACAAACGTTGTTGATCAAGGTCCCTACTCCATTTGTGAGAAGAAGGATGGTGGGGCTGAGACTTTGCTGAATATTCTCAGGGAGTAGAAAACAATTTAGGGTAATTCTGAGGCATTTTGTCTTGGTTGTTTCTGAATTCATTCATAGTGGAGGGTGAAGAAAATGAGCTAATCCCCACACATGCTTGGGTGCTTGTGTGTGTGTGTGTGTGTGTCTGTGTCTTTCCTCACACATATCCTTACTTGTGAGTAGGAAAAAGAGGGAGTCACCTTTCTTTTACATGGGTACTGCATTTGTGTAGTTGTGTAGATCTTTTCATTCCTTATTTTTTGCCTCTGACAACATGAAAATCACAGCAAGCCATTTTCAGCTCTCTGAAGTGCTTTACTTCAATTGAATCACACCCAAAAGATTCTTATTTAAGTGGTATGACCAACATGGAATGCCACATGGTAGGTTTGTTCCGTAGCCAAATGTACTAGGTTCAAGAAACTAGGTGTAAGATTCAGTATATTTTGAGATCATTTACTGCCATGATGACTTCTAGTATACATATTTGTTTGTGTACGCATGTCAAACTGCACAAAACATACACTCCTATGCAACTTTGGATGAAGAAAATGATTATAACTCTCAGCGTGACTCATCCAGTCATTAGTTGTAGGCCCCTTTCTGCTGAAGCATGCACAGGATGGGTGCGGTAAAAGTTCATGCTGTCCTTGATTATCTTGGATAGAAAGTTATCTTTCTATTCAACTTTCTCAGACATGCCTGTCTCTTAAAAATTCATCTCAAAGGTAGAAAAGATAACTTGGTTAAAAATGAATGAATATGGAGGCAATATATAGGTGAAATGAACAAGCCAGTTAATAAAAACTGACAGTGCGGCTTAGATATGTGTGTGTGTGTGTGTGTGTATGTGCGTGTGCATGCATGTGAATGTATGTGCATGTTCACACACAAATTCAAAGCGCATATCTTATCAAAATGTACCACTTTTGAACTTACTCACTTTATATTAAGTCAAGGGAAATTCAGAAAAGCAACTCGAAACATTCTTGGACAGTTTTACCCTTTGAAAGACATAGCAATGGGAACAATTTGATCATGTTGGATGCAGCAAGTTTTGAAGCCTGCAGAAAAGGATGCCATATTGTGAAACATTCCCCTTCCCAAAATGCAAAATGTGACTTTTCTTCCTGTTTTTAAAGTCTGAGGGTTGAATCTGTAATTTAACCCTCACTCTCTCCAGAGTGTTAATTAATTACATTGTATAATACAGTACATTAATTAATTACTTTTATATAATTACACATTATATTGTTGATCTTTTCGCTCTACTGAAAATGGGTGGGTTATAGAACTGCAGCATACCAGGATGAAAAGGAAGGAAGGAAGGAAGAAGAAACACACCTCGCCACATAATTTGCTTCCCCAAATATTCCTTGGGGGTTTATAAAGGAGTGGAAGATCAAAGGAGGGTTTCTTTCCTCTTTCTCTTTTGAGGAGGAGTAATTTTGGGAAGCAAGCTGTGGTCTGTACTATGCATACAAGAGCAGTCCAGCCACATGTTGCTTAAGTTATGCAATATATAATTTGATTAACATGTGTGAATGCAACATTTGATAGAAACCCGAATTGGCCCTGCGACTTTAATGAGAGAGCTCCTAGAGACTCCCTCATTATTATAAGTATTACAGCTGAACTGATACATTCACTCACTATCCAGGCTTATAAATATTTATTATTGGTGGATAAATAGGACACAGAGAGTCTTAAGGAAGAGAAAATTGGACTGTCCTAAAATACTCAATCAGCGGATCACTATCTTAGCATTCACTGAAGAATTACCCATATTCAACAAAAATGTTAATTTTGTTTATAGTGGATTCCACAGTGTGTTTTAAAGGGTTTATGTAAGTCAGCTAATTCTTGAAGGAGCAACACTGTTCTCACTCATGTTTTGGTTGTGATCAATAGCTGCCTCTGTTTTGGAAGGAGATTATAACATGGATAAATTTCGTGCTAGAGAGCTCTTTAATATTTTCTGATGAACAAACTTTCTTCACCTATCTAATTGTTACTTGGAACTTAATGCAAAGCCAATGTAAATGGATTTTTTGTTCCCTTTTGACAGTGAAAAGTATGATAGGACAAAAATTGAAGGATAAGTTGTTACCTCCAATAACACAATAGAATGATAATTTAATGACACTTTCACTCACACACCCACTTTTCAACAGTAGGGCCAATTTTGAGTGTCTGGGAACTTCTACTTTTAAAGTCCAAGTAATCTCAGTGAAAACTGCTATCCAGAATTTTCTTATCACATTCCCACCACATGTGCTGGTAAGCACCAACAAAAGGAGCTAATTTCCCAGCTTTTCTTTGCTGCTAGTAATAGTGTCGTATTGGAAGAATTTTACACAAACCAATTTGAATTAATGGTATAAATTGGTATGGAAGGCAGCAATAATGGAAAAATTGTCATACAAATGACATGTTACAAGAGGCCAAACAAAAGTTTGGTTTGTTTAAGGCTGTTATGAGAATTATTGCCTTGGGACCTGCTTGCCAAACACCACCACCAGCAAAATGTGTACAATAATGTGTGTATTAAAATAAAACAATGTCTAACAGTAGAATACCAAAAACAAGGCGGAGACAGCAGTAAAATCCATCAAGCCACAAATGAAAGGTTTAAGAGTAAGTCTTAATTTGGCATCTAAGTGTGTTCAGGAGAGGCACTGGGCACATCTCCCTGGGAAGGACCTCACAGACTGGGGAGGACCATTGGAGAGGAAGCTCTTTTCCCAGGTGGCCACCCATCACTACCTGGAGAAGATCCCACCAATCAGCAGCTCCTCTGGCTGGTAGGAGAGGAGAAGATTTTCCTCCCTTCCATAGAACTACAGCACATCTGAGAGGTCTAGTTCTCGCAAGGGCTGCCATAGTTGCAAACAATATGACTGGAGTGCCCACAGCCCAACCATTGCAAATGTATTCTGAAGACCTCTTTAGGGGTGCCAAACTCAGAGAGGTTAAAGCCATGAAGACAGGGAGTGCTCCAGTCCAGCAAGCTTGCATTGTGCTTCTTTACCTTCTACCTACTAGAAGGCCCTAGTCTGGAGCAGAGAGACTTCTTCATCCAGCGGGGCCACCAGCCAATCTGGAATGTTGGACAATCATTGCTCTGGATAGCATGGAAAGCCCCACAGAAAGAGTGGCTAGCGGGTGGTGAAATACACCAAGGAGAGGGGCAGGGATAGACTGCTCCTTCCTCGATTTAGCCCGCTTGGGTTTAGCATGCCTGTTGTCCTGAGCAATTACACTTGGATGTCAGATATACAATTCTGCACATTTAATTTGGAAAATGAGGGCTGTGTTTTTCCCAGCAAGATGAGAGAAAAATAGAGGAAATGGAGCTCATTTCAGCCCACAAATTGTGTTTTGCGTTGTCAGTTCTTGTTCCGTTTGTCATCAGGCAAACGCACGCTTCAGACAGTAAGCCATTTGAGCTCTGTATTCTTCCATCCCCAAGAGAGGCTTTGAAAAGAGGTGAATTGATTTTTGCCCTCAGAGCATGAGGCAGGCATGCAAATAGAGTGAGCATGATGATTCCCTATATTTTATTCTCTGTGGTGCACAGCAAAGCAAGTTGTTTGCCAAACTTCTTCAGGAACAGATTTGAGAGGAAATTAATGTTTTTAACCCCTGCCTTAAAAACAGATAATGGGGAGAGAGACAGGTAAGATTTCAGCTCCCTGGGGAAGATTCCCTGGATGGAAATGTATCATTTTGCAGATGACTGTTGTTAATATCAAACCATTTGCAACATGCTGCTATGCATTATGGAACTGATTAAAGAATAAGCGGACGAGCACTTTTTGGATATTTGTGATGAGAGCGAGTGAGCGGGGGGGGGGGGAGGATTTTAACTATTAGAAACCAAGTTTGTATATATCAGTCTCAGGGAATTGAAAAAGCGAATACACATCTCTCATAATTTTCTTTCTAAGGATAAAATTAGATCTGTTTTCTACCCTTAGGTGACTAGAACTACTTAGACTTACAAATCCATTTTGTAGGTTCATTACTTCAGCAAACATTTAATCTGCTATTTTCCCCCCATCCTAAATGATTTCTCTTTTTCAAAACAATATTCCAATTTAGACTTGTTAAAAAGATAAGCTAAAATCACCTCCTCCTTTAGTTCCTCACCCTGTTTTAGTTCAAGGCTCTCAGAACACCCACAGTCTTCCAGGCTTCCCTCACATGGTCTGGGTCACACCAGACTTCCAGAGCACATGTCTGCAAGCAAAGGCTTTTCATGGTAGGTATCCATGCCTAATTCCATGGATCACTGCCTTGCCACGGCAAAGGGGCTTGCGTAGTGCAATGAAGCTATGATCTATGCTGTGCAGGGGCACCCAAGACAGACACATCATAGCAGAGAGCTCTGACAAAAGGTGATCCATTGGAGAAGGAAGACCGAGCACCAAAGAATTGAGGCGTTTGAATTGTGGTGTTGGAGAAGACTCCTGAGAGTCCCTTGGACTGCAAAGAGATCAAATAAGTAGATCCTAAAGGAAACCAAACCTGACTGCTCTTTAGAAGGGCAGGTACTAAAGCTGAAGCTCAAATACTTTGTCCACCTAATAAGAAGGAAGGACTCATTGGGAAAGACCCTGGTGCTGCGAACAATGAAAGGCAAAAGGAGAAGGGGACAGCAGAGGTTGAAGTGGCTGGATGGGGTCAGTGGAGAGGCAGGTGTGGGGTTGGGTAGACTCTGAGGGAGGGTGGAGGACAGGAGAACCTGGAGGAATGTTGTCCATGGGATCGTGGAGATTCGGGCACAACTTTGCAACTGAACAACAACAATCCATGACTAATGCAAAGGGCCTGAGCTGAGACAGGAATTCACTTTTCATAAATCTCATAATGCTCCTCTCAAAAAAGCCAGGGAATCTTAGCAATAACTGCATGGAGCCAGTGTGGTTTGGCTGCAAGAGTGGTGGGCTGTAGGTCCTGTCTCCACTCCCCACTTGCCACGAAGTTCCCTGGTGACAGGGAAGGCTGCAGTGAAGCTGTGTGGCATTGCCGCTCTAGCATTTGCGGACTTCCTCTCACGCTTGCCACGGTCTTGGAGAGTGGGCCAAGAGGTGCTTGGTGAGCATTTGTGGAGTGACGGTCGCATTGCCAGCAACTTTCTCCAGGGTCATGAGCAGAACAAATGAAGGCTGCTGCACATGACACGAAAGCGGGATATCGCTGACATGGTGCTCACCATGAAATAAGGTTCACGAAGAACACGTGGCCAGAGCATCATTGGGCAGCATGGGGAGCCTGGTCCTGTGTTGTCATGGCAAGTGGGAAGAGGCTTTACGGGTTAGCTCCTGGTCCCATGTGGAAGCCAGCTAGTGTCAGGGCACCTGGGCCAACGCTCTTCCGCCTCTCTTGCCGTGCTCCCGTGCGAGGCAAGCTGGGTTGGTGCAAACGGACACAGGCCTTTTCCTAGCTTTCTCACCCACCTCAAAACCATTTCTTTGGTTTCAGCTACAGTTTGTAGATGAAGCAGATTCTATTCGGAGGACAGGGCCAGGTCCCATTTTGTTTTCCGTAGGGAGCTTTATCTGGAGATGCTCTTTGAATGTTGGACAATTCAGAGAGGCTACTCCCATACAAAAGGGTTTTGCCCCCTTTGGTAATCACTGGGGCCCACCCGGATTTACAACTTGATAGCCCATTTAGAACCATACACATTTTTACAGAGTGGGTGCATCGTTCCTTTTAAGCCCTAAAAGAAGCAGGGTTCTTAAAAATATAAGGTTGCATCATCCCTATTCTGTGCAACCTTGTTCCATGAAAAAGTAGTAAAACCCTTTTTTCCATTTGAATGTCTTTCTTCTTTTCCTTTGAATAAAAAAATGTGTGCTGCAAACATCTATAATGTTTTTGTTCAGAAGTGAACCCAATGCCCTGGTCAAGCTTGTTTCCCCTTGGGAGAGGGAGAAAGGGGAAGGGAACCAAGATTAATGGATCAGCTTTATATATGTCCAAATAGAAGAGGTCTTATTGAATTCAGTACATACACAGTGAGGAGTCTAAGTTGAGTTTTTCAAAGACCCCTCTCACTCATTTCTCAGTTCTATTTTCAGAGCTTCCTCACAGGCATTGGACTATATGGAATGAGCCAGTCTGGGCTTCCTAACACACACACACACAATTAGTATGTCAGGGGAAAGGCTGATTTAAAGCAATTCTCCCTGAGTTGGTTAAGTATGAGTGAGACAGCTTATTTCCAAGAGGAAAGGTTCTCTTCTCTTCCATCAGTCCAAGAACTTTGCTGGCCTGGCATAGTTCGATCCATTCACTCCAAGGTGCATTTCAGAATAAAGGTGGTAATTCACCTGTCTGATTGCACTTGAAGTTACACTGATGTGGGTATACTCAGTGCGAGCATGAGACATTTGAATATCTGAAAAGGAAGATCCAGGATTAGAAAAACATCGTATTATTGTCAGTTTGGTATCCAGGGACAGCAATGGAGATTTTTTGGGTAGGGTGTATGTTTATGTTGATGGCTTATGGAAGACTCATGAAGCCAACAGGGCTGGGATTTTTACAGTGCACAAGTAAAATTATGTGAAGGAGCTTAATTGAGAGTCCTGATGCTACTGGGCCTCTGAGGATCCTTGCATGAAGAACATGGCAACTCTTCTCTTGATCCCTATGAAGTACTCAGAGGAATCAGGAGAAGGAGAGGACAATCTATTTATTCAGCACCAACTATACATTTAAGGTGCTGGTAATGACCTTGGGTGCTGGGTACCTGAAGGAGTGCCTTCTTCCCTATGTGCCGGCTGCCCCTTGAGATCTGAGGCAGAGGTCCCTCTCTGGGAGCCCTCTTCGGAGGAAATTCGCTAGCTACCTGGAGAAGGTGTGGCACCCCAACTGTGGAACATGCTGCTTTATTCTTTTTGGCATCAGGTGAAGACCTTTTTATTTTCCCAACATTTTAACATTTAAATGGTTTTATCTTTTATCATTGATTTATCTTTTATCGTTGATCATCAATGATTTTATCATTAATGGTTGGATGCAGTGTGTCGCCTGTTGGTATGTTGTTGTTGTTGTTTGCAAGCTGTCCAGAGACTCCATTGTACGGCATATAAAAACTGTAACTAACTAACTAAATAAATGAATAAAGATATATGGCCAGTACAAAGAAGGAGCACAGCCATTTCCCACTTTGAGAAGCTTGCCATCTGAAGCACTCAGTGGGAAACAACAGGAAAAGTGGAATGGAGGCAAGGATAATCAGGGAAGTTTATGCAAGTCTTTCAATGGCATATACTTGGTCTTGCTTCCAGGGCAGCCCAGGGCCTAAGAGTAGGGATCAAAAGGCTTCCTGGGAAAGAGGAGAGATGAGTTCATGCTAATTTATCTGGATGACGCATCTTTGTGCAGACTTTGGACCTGCGTACTTTGGTCTCGCTGCTCCCCAGGAACTCTTGATGGATAAATGCGAGGATAAACTCTTCCTACTTAGGATTCTCTAAGCCAGACTCGGACAGCTCTAGAAACAGGGCTATGGATTTTTTTTTAAAATGGTAATGGACAAATACATTTACTTATGTCTTTTGCTGATAATACACTAATCTGTTTAACATAATTAGTATGCTGTTTTCTTTTGTTAATTTAATTAAATGTTTAATTGCAGATATTTTACGAAATCTGCTTCTGAAATCTGAAATCTGAAATACTATGGGAGAGTGCTTAGACTACTGGAATCTTTTGTGATGATGTGTTCAAATCTGATAATTTAGAATTCTATTAAAGCCAGTGATTATGTTCATGTCGTCTTCACTTGGGGTCAGAGAACTACCCCCTGCTCTTATAGAACTATCCTCCAAGCTTATAGTTTTTACACAGTGCAGCTGTTTACAGCTGCCAAGAAGAGGAATTAAAAACCAGGTCAAAGGAAAATTCAGGCCCATTGCAATAGAATACAAAACTTTGTTTGCAATGGCTAGTGATCACAGATAATGTATTTGCAGTGTTTTGAAATGAAACTACTTAGCTCAGCTAGCAAAACTAGCTCAATTATCTCTTTTCTTTGCCCTCATCCATCTCCATGTGACCCCATGTAAGGTGTAGCAGTGATCAGGAGTGAAAGAAAATTTGGACTCATGGATTACATTATAAATCTGCCCACCACCACTTCCTCCAAGGGATTTCAGCTTCATTGCTCTAACAATTGAATCACTTCACCAAAGTGCATTTGAACTTAAGAAAAGTGATGTTTAAGTTGTTCTGGACTTAAATCATTTCAGCCAAAGCATTAATGCATCGATCAATACAACGCAATGGATTTCAGACATAAAAACATGCCTTTTAATTCAGATCGTGACCGAAAATGTTCCATGAGAGACCTAGTGTGGATGGAACAGAAAGAAATGTAAAAGTGGAAGGTAGCACTGATCGAAATAAAACAGGGCAGTACCAAGGCATTTTGCTGCCTAAGACAATGGACAAAATGTTATCCCCGGACTAGCAGTCAGTTCTTGCTTCAGCACTGGAGATGGCATTACGTCCTAATGCTAGCTTTAGCTGGTGAAGCATAAACATCTCTGTCCTCCAGAAGAAGAGAGCAGCCGGAAAGTTCATGAGAAGGAACCAGGAGAATCCCACCACTGCCTCCAGTGTCTGTTGCCTAAGACAGCCATCACTCTTTGCTTAATGGTGAAGCTGGCCCCGAGAACGAGAGTGAGAACACAGCAGTAACTGTTGAAAGGGAGTTTACTAAAATTAGACGTCAGCAAGATTTTTGTTCTTGCTGACAGCATGTTTTTTATTTATTTATTTATTTAAATATTTATATGCCGCCCCTTGCGACAGCCTCGGGGCGGCTCACAATACAAAAAATCCCTTTTTGTCCAGGGATTGGTGGTGTCCATTTCAGACTGATAGAATTGACTCTCAGGCCAAACATGGCCCCCCAACCATGCACTGAAGCTTTCCAGATACTTCCCCTGCCCCCAATTTGTACAATCCCACTCTGGCTGCAATGACAACACATTTAGCACTTTTCTGCACAGGATATTATCATTCAACCTTCTCAGTTGGTACTTTAGACATCATGGTGCTGACAATGATAATGACGTGTGTGTGATGACCTCCCTGCCTCCCTCCCTATAAGTATCTTGCAAAGTTCTCTTGCAAAGAATCCATTTTATCATCACAACAACAACCCGTTTAGGCTGAAAATCTGTGACTGGCCCAAAGTCACCAAGTGGACTTTGTGGCATTGTGCAGCCTAGAACCTCAATCTCCTGAGTTCCAGTCCAGTTGTAGTGGTGCTCTTAACCACTGCCACACACTGGCTCTCACTCCAGTTTTGCTTCTATGTTCAACACCTTTGGACAGGTACTTCACCCAAACTTCCATATCTGGAAAATGTGAGTGAAAGAAGGTGCCATTTAATTGTGAGTGAAAGAAGGTGCCATTCTGTCTTGTGCACATGAGCTATTCTGCTACACCATGTAGAGGTAATGTAGAGAAAAGCAGGATAGGAAATCACATGATGCCCAGCTCTCAATTCTGTGCTGGTTGAAAGGATGAAGAATTAACAGTTTTGAACAGAATAGCTCCTTCTGAGTTCCTGATGAGTCACCATAATTGATGCACGGACTACGTTTGACTTGGTGGGCCATGAATTCTGATAGTAGACCTCCAACATACCGTAACTAAACAGTGCTTTGCAGATGCAAAAGCTTTCCCAGGGAAGAGGCAAACACCTCTGCAAATGTGTAGGTGCCTCCTTTGTTTGCCTGGACATTTGATGGAATTTGTCTGAGCCCCAAGTTCTACCTCGGTGTTCTATCCACTGGGACACCCACATTCTTCTCTGATTCTTTTTCTAACTAACCAGGCATTACTAATAGGAAGCTCCTGAAAGCTGTGATGAATTGAATCAAGGGATCTGGCCAGTCTGATGCACATTTTTCAGGAGGTGCCTGTTGTATTGATTGAGCCGATCTTACGGAAAATGCTATAATGGTTCTTGTGCAGCATCCACCTGGAATCAATTAGACTTGACTGCATTGCTTGTGTGATATTCTTGATGGAACAGATCGATCTGTTTTGCACAAGCTAAGTAGTTACAATTAAGATTTGATTTGGTCGTGCTACTAGCAGTAAAATAAGCTAGAGAAAAAGTGTGAGGAAGACTGCTTACACTTTCTTTTAAAGGCTTAAACCTGTGTCAGACCTCCTCAGCTTATAAAAAAGTTGGGAAAGTGATAGGAAGTCTGAGACTTGAAAAGTTCCTTGCTGTTAGAAGAGAAGGAGAAGCCATTATTATTATTATAACATCAATATTGGTTCCATTTCTCCAACTCCTGGAATTCCCACCCAAGTTGACTTGTAGTCCAATCCACTGGAGGTGTCTAGTTGGCTTTTGTGTTCCCTGAATATGGATCACCATGCTTCTCCTGGGTGTGGAACATGTAGGACCTATAATCACAGCACATATTTTCAACTGGCGTAGTATCTGTAGGTGCTATCAAAACTAAATCCATTCAACTCCTACAGTTTTGATTTTGTGTCCATCTTTGGCCAGTTCTACCATAATCCTCCGTTGATATCCCAATAGCTCCAAAAAAAGTATACTGTGGTCCATCGCTCCATGTTCCAGGCATTCCCAGACTTTCAGTTCAAAATTTGCAGAGCATTTTGCAACTCGTGTAGGCAGAAGGCTTTAAAAACATCCCTGCTGGAGCTGGCTGGCCTTCATACAGGAAGCACCATGCAATTCCTGGTTCTCAGTCAAATCTGCCTCCCTAAGATGGTGATCTGAACTTCATCAGCAAATGAAGAGCAGGATAATAATGGAATGAATAAATTAACAGTATTTTGGTACCCATCCCAATCTGACCTGCTGAAGAATTTGTTCACCACAGTCTTTGAAGATGAGATGCAATCTGTAGATGACACAGGGCTCTTATCTTCTGAATTCAAATGCATGGACTTCTTACCTGCTGTGCATTCAGAATGAAGATACACTTCCCATTAGAAATGTAATCAAAGTTCAATATTCAAGGATGGATTAATTGTTAAAGGTTTTCCTTTCCCCATCATATCCTGCTTATAATGTTGAAGAGGAATGTGTTTACTTTGGGACTTGTTATTATCTAGAAGTCCACAATGTGTTGTGGTGAAGAAAACATTTTTGACCACAGGTTTTGTGCTTTCCTGTAATCCTTTAGTGACAGTCTAATTACTGTTTAGTTAATAAGCTTATGTTCCAATGATGAGTGCTGTTTTATGCCTGGCATTTTGATTATAATATGTGGGAAAGATATAATACTGGAGAAAAGACAACCCTAAAAATAGAAATGTCTTAATGCAAGAGCGGTCATTATGTAACTGGTACATGCGCTTCCCCACTGCTTCCAAGCGCTCACAATGGCATTGTGGGTATGGTTATTTGTTATCAGGATACCTCGATACTGTTGGGTGAAAATAATAGCTTAATTTGATTCGTGGCAGATGCTGGCAACAAAAACCAACTCGCCACCTGTGGTGAGGTGGATTTACTAATCCCAGTGTGATTAAGGAGATGTGAGCTCACAGCTCTGCAATTAGAATGGGTTGTTTACCTTTTCCATTAAATCTATAATTAATCATCCAAGGCTTGATCTATCTGATACCAAGTAGATTTAGCATCTGCATTATTTAAAGCAGTATGGGCATTCAACAATGCCTATTATTTCCTGATAAGACACACTCCTGTGTTTGAAGCTTTCCTGCTTCCCAATCTCCAACTACTGTACTCCTTAATCAGAATGTGGGTGACTTGTGACTGGAATGTGGGAAGAAAGAGTCACTCCTTACCAGCTTGGGTGAAATAACAATACTCCTTTCTACTCATAACAAATGGTGCAAAGGAATAATGTTCCATTTTTGGATTAAAAGAATCCCAACCATGAACTGTATTCCTTTCTATTTTTTACAGGACTTTAGCGTTCTTTTGTTGCTTCACATGCATTGTCCTGCAGTGATCACTACAACAACCCTGTAAAAAAGGCACTTATTATAATTGCAGTTTCAAGGTTCATATTGAGAAAGAGAGAGAGAGAGAGATAATTACTTTGCTGTGACCACCTAGCATGGCAGAGGTACTTGAACTCAAGATAGAACCATCCACCTGAATAGTTAGCAGGGAGGTGGTCAGCAAATGATAAAAGGATCATACTATACCTTCATGTCGCACTTATTTCACATAAAACAATAACCAAACATAGCTTAGTAGGATTCAGTTACCAGGAAGTTTAACCTGTCTTATACTACAACCCAGTTGGATCACTCTAAAGTGAGTCCCAGTGGATTAAATGGAGTTTATACCTTAGTAGTAATCTTTGGGATTGTAGCCCTCATTAAGAAGTCAGGTAAACAAGGAATGTGGGATTTTCCTTGGGCTAGAGGTAAATAAAGTATGTTCTGCTTGCAAGGCATTATAGCAAAGTAGACACACAATTCACTCTTTCCAACCTGGGGATTCACTTATTTGTTGCTGTTGTTAGTTGTGAAGTCATGTCCGACCCATTGTGACCCCATGGACAACACTCCTCCAGGCCTTCCTGTCCTCTACCATCCCCAGAGTCCACCTAAGCTCACATCAGCTGCTTCAGTGACTCCATCCAGCCACCTCATCCTCTGCCGTCCCCTTCTTCTTTTGCCATCAATTGTTCCCAGCATCAGGCTCTTCTCCAGGGAGTCCTTCCTTCTCATTAGGTGGCCAAAGTATTTGAGTCTCATCTTCAGGATCTGGCCTTCTAAAGAGCAGTCAGGGTTGATCTCCTCTAGGACTGACCGGTTTGATCGCCTTGCGGTCCAAGGGACTCGCAGGAGTCTCCTCCAGCACCATAATTCAAAGGCCTCAGTCCTTCGTTACTCAGCCTTCCTTATGGTCCAGCTTTCACAGCCATACATTGCAACTGGGAAAACCATAGCCTTGACTATACGCACTTTTGTTGGCAGGGTGATGTCTCTGCTTTTTAGTATGCTATCTAGATTTCCCATAGCTTTCATATTAGCTAATCCAAGTGATGCCAGTTTCTGGTGCAATATGGTATGGGTTTATAACTGAATGATTTAAGGTTTTTCTTAGATTGGCTAGACTCTGCTGATTGAAACAAAAATAGTCCAGGACAATGGGATGTGTCTAGAAAGGGTCAGTTTTCCACTAATTCTAATATAGGTCATGGCCAAATGCCAGTCAACACCAGAGGCCTTTGCCAGCTAATAGATCTGAGGAGAGGCAATCTTGACATTGTATGGGTCACTGCTTTGATGGTGATCCTCACTTGAACTTATAGATTTTCAAGTTCCAGATGAATGGTGTTGTTTTTGAAGGATGCACAGTCATGCAGAAACGTTCCGCAAATCCATCCTTTCGGATCCATTCTGGTCTGCCAGTTGCACAAAATAACTGCACCCTTCAATGAAATGCTACCTGCTTCTTTCCTGTCTTCCGTCCCAGCTCTTTCTTACCTCAGTATTTTTGTGACAATGCAACAATCTTTTGTGAGGTACATTTAAAGTCCAGCACGGAAATGTTGTATAGACAATTCATACTGGAGCACACTTGGCATCAAAGCTGCAACAAGGCAAACTGAATACTAGCAGGATCTTATTACCCAAGTACTGAGAGGACCATCACTGTGGCCTTTTTTCAGGTGATTCAGGGTTTCATTGGCAATATAAGGCACCCTACAAAGCTTATTGAGATGAGTTGGCCAAGCACGTGGAAGTTGAAATCACTCATAGGTTCTGCAACCCTGGTGCTCCAATGAAGTCACATCAGCCCAGGAATGTGTCCAGAACCTGGGTTACCAGGCCTACATTGATGAGAAAATTCCAGTTGTTGAGGCCTGGGAAGACAGGTAAGATGCTTGGGAAAGGACAACGTTGCACTTACGTACTTGGTCCTTGGGTCACTTTCCTTTTTGCATGAAACATGGAATGAGTCGTGCCAATTAAGTATCTCCTTGAGAGAGGAAGTCGCTCAAGCTACCTGAAAGGTGGTGATGATATGACCACTGTGATGAACTCTACCTTAGACCTTGACCATCTGAATAACTATTGGTATTAGTTATTAATGTTACTTAGTTATTAGTTATTAATGTTAGAAAGTTATTAATGTTACTTTCATGGGCAAAGAGCTCAAACCTGTCGTAGCAACTCCAGGTAGGGTGGCCAGTGACATATCACCAGTAAAAGAAGAAAATCATTGCAAAACACACACACACACACACACACAGAGGACAGCAATCCATGCTGGTGTAAGGACAATTACATATGCTAATTAATATGCATAGATGCAACTTCAGTAATAATAAGTATAATTCAAATTGAAATACAGAACTTATCAACTGTTCAGTCTGCTGTTTCGGATACCAACTTTCTGCAGTGGTAATATCCTGTTTACCACATGTGAAATCGCCAGATCAGCTTTTATCCTCCCCTGTTAAAAAGGCAATTACACAGTCATGTTATCAACCAAGTTTATGATATCATGAAACAGATATAAAATCAAACACTGATTGAATCCTCAAGAGAAGATGTGCTTCAGTTAAACTGTGCCTCTGTACATATCTAAAGCATTTAATTCACTTGGGTGTTACTACTTTGGTGGCTGGAGGTATAGAAATTAAATAATTATTCATTACAGGCCACAGCTGAATTAAGAATTTAGAAACATGTATACATATTCTATTCCCTATCCATCTGCTTCTATCTTAACTCTTACTTTTATGCATGCTGAAAGTCATGCATTTTGGCATTGCATTTAATCCTGAAAAACTAAAGGTTCACACATCCAACCCAGATAATCTACTAGTGTTTGCTTTTGTAAACTGAAACTGAGATTTATATCTGCTATATATTGATGCAATTTCTACTTGCAGCTGAGGCTAACAAAGATTGTGTTTTGAAGCTGCATAATTTAGTTTCCACTTTACCTCTAATTCATGTCATATTAACACATGCAAGGTACTGCTTGTGCTTATGCCATCTAAGTGATCGTATTTTCCAAGCTGCCACCACGATCACAGAAATTGCCACACCTGTCTCTGTGCCGCAACTGTGTGCAAAAAGAAAAAAAATGCAACTAGATATTAATCAGTCTAGGCAATCTCAGTCAGGTAGGCCAGTGGGCCTTATCAAAAGCACAAGAGATGACATTGTTCTGCCAACCATTTCTAGCCACTAAGAGAAGGCCTAGCACAACCCGTGCAAACTTGCAAAATGTGCCCAGTGAAGTTACAAATGGCTTGTGGAAGGACTTGTGCAATGCCTTTCTTAAGGAGTTGGAATTGACACATGTGCAAGGATGCAAACAGGGTTTCCATAAGTGGTCAAAATTTACACTAGCAACAGATAGAACCCTGTGGGGATTTGGGCTCATTTAGTTGCAATGAGAGTGACAAAGGTGAGGTTCATCCTCGGGGGTCCAGGCAAAAGGAGTCCCTTACATAAATCAGAGCTTGAATGGAAGAGAAAAGGGAGGGCTATATATTTAGCAGTGATAGGCGAGGGAGCTTGGCACCAGGCGTATCCACAGCTTGTTTGTATGCGAATAGCAAATCCATGTAAAATATATATAAAGTATCAAAATACTCCTTCTTGATAGTAAAACATGCTGTTCATCCCAGCCCAAGAAGGATCCAATGTATAAAGGTCCATCAACCAACAAAAAGGGTCATGAAATGGAAATGCTGTAGTTTGAGGGAGTGAGTGAGGATCTAAAGGTTGTGAGCTGCCTAGAGGTGCTAGGGCAGAATGGGCAGCATATAAATGTTTTAGGGGAAAAGTGCCTTGGGAAAGTGAGACGAAACATGGAACATTGATTGTATGCTATTGCTTTTATACAAGGGTATGAAAAAGTTTCAAGAAGTTTCTGCACTTTTATATTTTATAAATATATTTTATATATTTTTTGCTGAAGGCATTAAAAAGTGGGTACAATGCTGGGAAAAAAGCATCACAAAGGAAGGTGACTATGTAGAAAAGTGATGTAAACTGTTTTTGAAACTCTTAATAAATAGAGTTAAAAAATTGCGGAAACCTTTTGAAGAACCCTCGTATATGGCTTTGGCGTGCAGTCACTCCAGTGAAGCCCATGTGGCTGAGTTCCCACTAACTGCCTGTTAGACAGATTGGACTCCCTATGACCAACACAAATACGGTTGCATGAGAAATATGTTTTGCTGGTGGGAATCCACTGGATCCCCAGGCTTCACTCTCTCGCCTCCAGCCTGCATTCTTGAGCTGCACGTCCAACTTGCTGGCCTGTGTACCAAGGACTCACGCTGCACCCACCAGGATTCCAGGCCCTGCACAACCAGCTTCCCTCTTCCCCACACCTGAGTGGCGGCCTCTGGCTACCTCCAGGTGTCATGGCTTTGAGCTGAGCAGCATTCCAGTGACTTCCCCTACGCTGATCTTGACTTTCTTTCTAAGACAAGAATGAGAATGTGAGGAGGCCCGTGAACTAAAGAGAGACAGCTTCTAGTTTAGATCATCACAAGTCTACATATATGCCCACTTTTGAGGAAGGAAGAGTGAGAAATGCTTCCTGTTGAGGTGCTCTGGTTAGTTGGGGTTCTTCTTTTTGATGGATTCACCCAATTCGCCTGTTGGGAGGCTTTCAGCCAGCCGAGGAAGAGCTGCTCTCCATAGCTGACATTTTTGTGATCCCCGCAGGAGGTAATAGAAACATAGAAACATAGAAACAGAGCGAGTCAGAAGGGGTCTCCTGGGCCATCTAGTCTGACCTCCGGCACCAGCCGGCTCCGCTCATGACATGCCCACCATGTGCATGTCCAGCCTATCTTTGAACACCCTCACCGATGGGGCCTCAACGACCTCCCGTGGAAGCCCATTCCACGCCCTCGGGGTCCTAACTGTCAGGAAGTGCTTCCTGGCATCCAAATTGAACCTTGGCTCCCTGAGCTTTGCTCCATTGGAGCGCGTCCTGCCTTCCTCTGCAGGGGAGAACAGGCCTCTCCCCATCTCCATGTGACACCCCCTCACATACCTGTATGTTGCCAACATATCCCCTCTGAGTCTCCTCTTCTCCAGGCTGAAGAGACCCAGTTCCCTCAGTCTCGCCTCATACCCCATCCCCTGCAAACCAGCCACCATCCTTGTGGCCCTACGCTGCACTGACTCCAACCTGGCTATATCCTTTCTGTAATGAGGGGCCCAAAACTGAACACAATACTCCAGTTGCGGGCGCACCAGAGTCATGTAGAGTGGAAGTAATACCTCCCTTGATCTAGAAGCCACACTTCTGGCTATGCAACCAAGGGTGGCATTTGCCCTCTTGACCACCGCATCACACGGCTGACTCATGTTCAGCCTGCGGTCAACCAGTACCCCGAGGTCCCTTTCACAAGTGCTGCTCTCCAGCCACTTGTCCCCTAACCTGTACTTATGACAGCTATTCCTATGCCCCAAGTGCAAGACCTTGCACTTCTCCACATTGAACGCCATCCTGTTGTCTCCTGCCCACTTCCATAGTCTGTCCAGATCCTTTTGGATCTGGAGTACCTGCTTCTCAGTTGTGGCCACTGCTCCAGTTTTAGTGTCGTCTGCGAATTTGATCAGCAGACTGTTCACCCCTTCTTCCATGTCGTTAATGAAAAGATTAAACAGGATCGGCCCCAGGACAGAGCCCTGGGGGACCCCGCTTGTCACTGGCTGCCATCCCGACGATTCCCCGCTAATGGTTACCTTCTGCTTTCGGTCAGTCAGCCATGCCCTAATCCACCGGAGAGTGCTTTGGTGTATCCCAAAACTCCTCAGTTTCTCCACCAGGATATCATGGGGCACTTTGTCAAAGGCCTTGCTGAAATCCAGGTATACCACATCCACTGCATCCCCTCCATCTAGCCATCTTGAAACCTTGTCATAGAATTCCACAAGGTTTGTCTGGCAGGACCTGTTTCTGCGGAAGCCGTGTTGTGTGGCTGTCAGCCTCCCTTCCCTATCTAGCATCACTAGATCTCTCTCTATTATGAGCCTTTCCATTGTTTTTCCTACAATGGACGTAAGGCTAACCGGTCTATAATTCCCCATGTCCTTCCTACTACCCTTTTTGAAAATTGGGACCACCGATGCCACCCTCCAGTCCTCTGGAACTTCACCCGTTCTCCACGAGGCCTCAAAAATGGAGGCCAGCGGGCGTGAGAGAACCCCTGCCAACTCTCTAAGTACTCTTGGGTGTAACCCGTCAGGGCCTGGCGCCTTTGTAATGTCCAATGCCCTGAGGAGCCCCTCGACTTCAAGGGGGGTGACTCTAATCTCTGCCCCTAAGTCTCCAGCCTCATCCAATCTCCTATACGGATATCCCCCGTCCTGCTTTGGGGAGAACACAGAGGCAAAATAGTCATTTAGCATCTGTGCCTGTTCCCTCATGTCAGTCACTGGATCTCCTTCCTCCTTATTTAGTGGTCCCACCACTTGTCTCCCCTTCCTTTTCCCATTTACATGCTGGAAGAAGCCCTTTTTGTTGCTCTTGATATTCTTGGCAAGTCTCAGCTCATAATCAGCCTTAGCCTTGCGAAGAATCCTTCTGCAACGGGCCTCATCCTCCCGGTATACCCTTTTGTCTATTTCCCCCAGTACCCATTTCCTACGGAGGCTCCTCTTTCGTCTAATCCCCCTAACCACCTCCTTTCGCATCCATGGCGGCACTCTCCTCCGCCTCCCCACCTTACTGACTAGAGGTATTGTCAGGGCTTGCGCCTGCAAAACCTCCCTTTTGAGTGCCATCCACCCCTCCTCAACTCGCTTACCTTCCAGTAACCTATCCCAGGAGACTTTCCCCAGCCTGGCCTTCAGTTGGCCAAAGTTGGCCCTCTTGAAGTCCCAGCTTCTAGTGCTCGCCCTGCTGCACGGCCCCAGTCCTCTGATCTCAAAGCAAAGGATGGAGTGATCACTCGCATCCAGAGCTCCCCTAATCTGTACTTCATCTATCAGCTCCTCCCTATTGGTCAAGACCAAGTCCAGGATGTTTCCCCCCCTCGTCGCCTCTCGGACCCTCTGTGTGAAAAACCCACCCTCTAGAGCTTCTAGGAAGCGACGTGCCCTGGCTGTCACCACCGAGTGAGTCTCCCAAGTAATATCCGGGAGATTGAAATCTCCCATAATTACTGTGTCTCTCCCCCGAGATATCCTTAGAATCTGGCCTGTCAGGACATCATCCAGGGTCTCAAGTTGACCTGGAGGGCGATAACATACCCCCACTGTCAGGTCTCTTTCCCTGTCAAAACCCCTAAGTTTCACCCAGACTGCCTCTACCGAATCCCCATCTGTGCTGCACTCTATCTCACTGCATCCTATCCCTTCCCTGACATATAAAGCCACACCCCCACCTCTCTTTCCCTTCCTGTCCTTTCTAAAAAGGTGATACCCTTCTATGTTCACATTCCAGACTTGCCTTTCATCCCACCAAGTTTCTGTGATTCCCACCAGATCGTATCCTCCTATTCCCAGGAGAGCTTCAAGCTCTTCCTGCTTATTACCCATGCTCCTAGCATTGGTGTACATGCACCTCAACTCCTTCCCACTGCTTCCCAATGTGCATCTCTGAGTGCACAAAACAGCATTTCCGCAATGCACAGTACGTGGGCGGGGGTGGGGGACACACGAATTCACATAGAATCAATGGGACACTTCCTCGTCTTGACTTAACTCAGCGCCCATTGAAACGGATGCAACTTGCATGCAGCTAACACAGTGGTCTGGTTCTACGCATTTGTTGATCTCTGGATAAAACTGTGCCTAGCGGAATCTTTCTCTTTGCTCTAGGTAAAATATTGTTAATGATCAGATCGAAGCAGTTCTGCTGCTGATACATCAGAATTCTCCATTTTCATAGGACTGCCAATAAGGAATACACAGAATATAAAAGGGAAAACATATAGACTGTGATACAATTTGAATTAAGTTATCAGGATGCAACAGATTTAATAACTTTATTGGATCTGTAGGTTGGATATCTATTTTTATAAATAACTTCAATAAAGCCAGAGAGACTGGAATAATTCATTTGAGGAGCCAAGCATTATTATCTCTGCTCTTGTGTTTGTATTTTTTTAAATGGCTTTCTGCTCAAATGGAGGAGGGGGCGGGGGAAGAACTTGCTTTGCATTTTTATCTGTCTGTGTTGCCTGTCATGGTGGGCAAAGACAGTGGGAAGAAAAGTGCGTGTTCTGAACACTGTGGGAAGCGGGTAGTCAAAGTCGGCATTTATATTAGCATTAATGGGGTTGGCTAATATGAGTCTCTCTGTACTTTGAAACAGAATGATCTTTGTGAGGCAGAGAGAGAGAGAGAGAGAGATTTTTCACTCTTTGCTGTACTCAATCCACAAACAAGTTTTGTTTTTCCAGATCAGGAAAAGGGTAAAAAAGAGTGGAACCGCAGCCAACTTCATACCCTCCAGTTGTGGTGGAGCATCACAATACTAATGTTTGGGCTTAATCAACAGGTTAAGCAAATATTGATGGGATGGACATCTCCCAGAATGCATGGAGGGAATGTATGGAGGGGCAGGGCCCACAGGCAGGTACTCAGCTCCCTCTCATCCACACATGGGGACCCTTTTACGAGGATGACATGGAATGCAGTACTCTTAGATGAAGGCTGGACAACCGCATCCACATGTTCAGCAGAACACGGGAGAATGTCCCCGCATTCTAAACCATGCTGGGACAGCAAGTTCTCCCCCAGCCCTGAAATACACACACTGCAGAAGTGGCAACATGTGGTGAGCAATGGGTTCAGGTTGCAACAATGGGATGGAGACAGGTAGATCCTAAGAAGTGCACACCTTGGGCGTGACTCTAATTACCTGAGTAGGACTGTAGTAAAGAACAGGAAAGGGAAAGAGAAAGGTATGCAGGAAAACAACTGGAAAGTTCTAGGTTTGGGTTCAGAAAAAGCAAAGTGTGGGCCCATAGGAAAAGATCCAAAATCTGAATAGTGTAATACCTTCATTAGGATAAACCAAAAATAACCCCAAAGTAAATAAATTCCAAACACAAGACAGATCATGAACTTTGTTTAGTTGCAACAGGCTGTTCCAATATTTCTAAATTGCCTTCTTTCCTTCGAAACCAGTTACCAGTGCAATTTGATAAAAGGATTTTCAAGAGATAACAATCAATCACTCCCAAATGACCGAGAATATTGATAACTCTGGAGGCAGTAGCAATCCCACTTACCCCAAATTCCCTGGGCCAGACGCACCTGTCAGCCCTTGACTAACAATCTATTATCATTCTGCACCTGTCAGTTGAAATGCTAAAGGCAGGTGCAATCCGCAGGCTGTAACGGAGAAGAAAAAATTAGACTGGAATAGTAAATAGTTTGTGGGAAGTCTGCAAGCTGCAATTCGGAGGCAATGACACACCTGCATTCATACTGGCTGATTATGGTGCAGGGAAACTCAAAGGATCTTCTTTAAATACAGGGCAAAGCTGCAGAGGAAGAAATGGGTCCAGGTGAGACGGATCGTGTTTTTCCTGGCTCACATCAGGAGCGTTAGAAAGGACACCTGTTCATCTGAGCCCTGCTATGGGTCAGCAATGTCCTCCTGAGCTAGTTCGCCTTTTCTGTGTGCCACTTCCTTCTTTTTCTTATTTTAAAATGGGTATTGTTGGAGTAGGATGGGGTGGGGCATCCCATCAGCCATGTGCATGTTGAAAGGTGATTATTTAACCATCTGTACTGCAATTTTCTTTACAAAATTTGCCAGCAACTCCAGATCTTTAAAAAAAAATGTTCCAGAACAGTGGGCAAGAAAGGAAGAAAGGAATCAAATTGAAATATAGATGAATTAAAATATTTAAAATCCAGGCACACCAATACAACCATTGCTTTTGTTCAGGAGAAGCTTGTCTGAATAGAAATGTTCTTAGTGGATGATGAAAATGTTGAGAACACATTGTACTTTTCTGAAGCAAAAGAATGATCATTCTCAAGTAAAGCATCAAGGTAGCAGAAGCAGTCAGGACTATATTTTTGGATTCAGGGTAGTGTTATGAATGAGAGAACATATACTTAAAGTTTTTGTTTTTATCAGGGTTGGTAAAGGTGTTGTTTTGGCTCTATCAGATGATGAATATAGAATAAATTGGGGGAAAAATGGGTGCCTGTGTTTTTTTGCATGTGGGTGTGCAAGGGAAGGGGAGATAGACTTTGAAAGAGGGACACCATAAGCAACCCTAGCTGAAGATTTTGGGAGGCCCTGGCCTAGCTTCTCGCTATCATTGTCATGGACATCTGCAGCTTTTATGCTCTTTCTCATCATGGCCACTATTCAAGTCGGGAAAGCAACACTGCAGTTTGCTGCTCCTCGTAGAAGGAGGTGCAGAGTGAGAGGCAATGAAAGACCATGTTGCAGCTCTGAGCAGGTCTTGGAACGGAATGGTTAAACATTGCAGTACTTGGTGGGAATAGAACTGGATTGGAATGGGGCATTTTCAGTCAAAGCATTTTACTCTGGAACTGACAGAACTCAGAAGGAATGGAGTGGCTTCAGTACTGAGGAAAGATGGAATGCAGGCAGTAAGAGGCCACAATGAAAACTCTGAATAATATCAGGCAGAATATGGGGAAAACCTATTGATATAACTATCATTTGAATCCCCGCTTCAGCTGCAGATGCCTAAGAAGAAGATTTTTATGTAAGTGTCCAAGAGGAAATAGATAACACACAAAAACAAGAAATGCTGCTGGTCATAGGTATAGGGACATATAACTAGCAAACAAAAGAAGATGAAATATTGTGGGAGAACAGAAAAGAATTTTCCCTAGAATCAGAAACACAGCAGTGGAGCGACACAAAGAATTATGTGAAACCAAAGCTAGAGACCTGAATTGATTCAAATCCTAACAAGATTGTGCCAATAAATATGGAAAACAAAATAATGACCGCCCGATCTCCTAAAAAAGGAGATGCTAAGGAGATGCTAATGGTTCTCCCCATGATATCCTGGTGAAGAAACTGAGGGGTTTTGGGATACACCAAAGCACTGTCCGGTGGATTAGGGCATGGTTGACTGACCGAAAGCAGAAGGTAACCATTAGCGGGGAATCATCGGGATGGTGGCCAGTGACAAGCGGGGTCCCCCAGGGCTCTGTCCTGGGCTGATCCTGTTTAATCTTTTCATTAACGACATGGAAGAAGGGGTGAACAGTCTGCTGATCAAATTTGCAGACGACACTAAAACTGGAGCAGTGGCCACAACTGAGGAGCAGGTACTCCAGATCCAAAAGGATCTGCACAGACTATGGAAGTGGGCAGGAGACAACAGGATGGTGTTCAATGTGGATAAGTGCAAGGTCTTGCACTTGGGGCATAGGAATAGCTGTCATAAGTACAGGTTAGGTGATAAGTGGCTGGAGAGCAGCACTTGTGAAAGGGGCCTCTGGATACTGGTTGACTGCAGGTTAAGCATGAGTCAGCAGTGTGATGCGGTGGCCAAGAGGGCGAATGCCACCCTTGGTTGCAAAGCCAGAAGTGTGGCTTCTAGATCAAGAGAGGTATTACTGCCACTGTACATGACTCTGGTGCGCCCGCAACTGGAGTATTGTGTTCAGTTTTGGGCCCCTCATTACAGGAAGGATATAGCCAGGTTAGAGTCAGTGCAGCGTAGGGCCACAAGGATGGTGGCTGGTTTGCAGGGGATGCCGTATGAGGCGAGACTGAGGGAACTGGGTCTCTTCAGCTTGGAGAAGAGGAGACTCAGGGGGAATATGTTGGCAACATACAGGTATGTGAGGGGATGTCACACGGAGGTGGGTAGAGACCTGTTCTCCCCTGCAGAGGAAGGCAGGACGTGCTCCCATGGAGCAAAGCTCATGGAACCCAGGTTCCATTTGGATGCCAGGAAGCACTTCCTGACAGTCGGGACCCCGAGGGTGTGGAATGGGCTTCCATGGGAGGTGGTTGAGGCCCCATTGGTGAGGGTGTTCAAGGATAGGCTGGACATGCACATGGTGGGCATGTCGTGAGCGGAGCCGGCTGGTGCCGGAGGTCAGACTAGATGGCCTGGGAGGCCCCTTCTGACTCGCTCTGTTTCTATGTTTCTATGTTCAATGGAAGCATTGTACTACTTTGCAAGTGCAAATGTGAAGCTAAATGATGCTAAAGGTTTGCAATGGAGTACTTTCCCTATATGGGATGAGCAATTGCCAAATGTTCAAGCTGGATTTTGAAAAGAAACAAGCACCTGAGAACATATCACAAATATATATTGGGGTGCATGAAACAATTCCAGAAGCATATCAGTCTATGCTGTATAGACTGCACCAAAGCTTTTGACTATGTGGATCATGAGAAGTCATGAATGGTTCTGAAATAAATGCAATAATCTTATTAATAATCTTATTATTGTTATAGTAATAATATTAATAATAAACCTGATGCAGAACCTGTACTCTGGACAAGAAGCTACTGTTAGAACTTGAATGTCAACAATGAAGAAATTGAAATTGTGAAGAAAAAAAATCATGCTTTCAAAAGGAGACATCTGCCCAGAAACTAGAAGAAAAATGAGACTTGGAAGGGTAGAAATCAAGAAACTGAAAATATGATCAAGTAGTGGATCATATTTTGGTGGAATGTAAGACCAAAAAGCTGATGGCATTCTGACGAAAGCTGACAGGAAGAAAATGGATGCATTCAGGCCATGGCATTCTGGACAATAGAAAGATGGACAAGTGGGTCCTACATCAAATCAATGCAGAACGTTCCCTGGAAGCCAAAACGACAAAGCTGAAGGCTTCCATAGTTCAAGTTCATCACAAGAAGGCAGTACATGCTGGAGAAGCTGGTTGTGCTAGAGAGAGTTGAAGGCAGAAAAAGAGAAGGAAGGCCAACTTGGAGGCGGTCCAATTTATAAAGGAAGCCTCAGCCTGGTGTTTGCAAGAGCTGAGCTGGGCTGTGAAGGAAAGATACTCTGCAGGGCGTTCCTTCACAGGATCACCATGAATCATAGATGACTCTCCAACATGTGACAACAACAAAGTCGTATTTCTTAATCCTGTAGGAGCTCCAAAAGAGTTGGGGATGTACAAATGCATTCTTCACTGACTTTCATTCATTTCCATCAATCGTATGAAGGCAATCTTCTTTCTAGATCAAGAAATGTGTGTTTTTAAAGCTACTGTATATCCTGCAGAACACAACTCCAGTTTGTGAATGATTCTCTCGCTCCACATACATAAACACTGTATTTTTTTAATAGCAAGATAAAATATAAACATCCTTTCAATTAACTCTTCCAGAAGGCTCTATATTTAACAAGATAAAATGTGTCAAAGTTTAGCTATAACAGGGAAGCAGAATTATTCACTAAGTCCTCATTTTTTCTTTCTTTTCTGTCCATCATTTTCCTGTGAAATGAGTTCACAAGTTGACATGCACTTGTGAAGAGATAAAGAGTCACCTCTGGATTGATCATCAGCAGATCGACCAAGTATTAGAGTGAAAAGCAAAGCAACAATGAGCGAAAACATAGGACCAGACATGACATAAACCATGATGTAAATCAGTAATAGTTTTCTAGCTTTTCTAGTGTGTACATATAAATATATATATGGAAAAGGGGAGAGGGAAAGGAAAGAGATCGATCCTTTGGGATTGGACAGCAGAGGACATTTTGATAGGAAGAAAAGAGCAGTGGGAAAGCATGATTCATGTTCGGCATCTCAAATGGAGGACAGAGCGCAAGGGCTGAATAATGAAACAAAGCCAAGATATTCAGCATGCCAGGAAGGTTTCTGTTAGAGACATGTTGGAATTATTTAAAAAGGTTAGTCTATGAATAAACATGCTTCATCAAGGTCTCTTACACTTGCAACAAGAGATGCTAATGAATAATAAAGGCATAATGGGGACTGGAGAAGAAATTAATGTTAATCTTATCCAAAGCAGATACAAATTAATATTGGAGCAACATTTTTGTAATCACTTCTTGAGGCAAAAATTCAATTAATGTGACTAAATCAATATTTCAGATCTCAGTCCCTTGAAAGTATCCCCCCTCACCTCCCTCCTTGCTCTCTCTTCACATCTGAGCATTCTCTAGCACGATCAGCTCCTCCTCATCAAATCAATACTCAGGGAGACTGCTTAATGTGGTCAGTTTTTCAGAAACACAGTCCATTTCTATAAAGAGCAGTGCTGTGTATTCCATGCTTGCTGGGGAGCAGAATCCCCAGGGAAAATTTGCTTGAAGCAGGATAATTACCAAGGAGATATAGATATATGTGTATTTGCAACAGTTTTGCCCTGGGCTACAGAGTTTGGTGTTTGCTTTTGCTTTTCTTTTTCTCCAAAGTAGCCACCTCATTTTGTGCAGGTGTATTTCTGCTTCTGATTGTTATATCTGTGTCCCCTTCTGTGCAGTTCTCATCCTAATATTAAACCTAAGTATATATAACTCTTGCTCCACACTGCCCTTCTTCTGTTGTCCTCTGCTCCCCACTGTTGCCCAGAGACCCACACAGATAGTCTGTTCAACGGGTTTGCATTTTACATGCATGCTTTCAAGTAAATGCAAAGAGGAGCTAAGGGGTCTAGATAATTGCTAGGATTACAGAATGCAGGGAATGAGTCTGTCAAAAACGGCTTGTCTAAATGCTTTGCATTAGAGAAAACAGGAACAAAAACTCTCCATTAAATGGTGCAGACCCTGGAGTCTTTTGTTGCTCCTAAAGTATGGGAACAGTTAATAGCGCTGCATGACAAGCAAGGGTGGGATCTCAATATTTGATTTTCAGATGTATTGAGCTTTGGAAAAGCATGATCGAAATCAGTAGGGAGCAAAAGAAATAGTCAGAATTAAATAAAATATTTAAACCATTGATACTGGACGGGGAGATAATAGGAAGTCAACACAAACCTTGGTTTTGAACAGCCTGGCACATCTCAATAACATTCTGTCTCATTCTTCTAGTGTTCTGTTACTCCAAAGACAGAGTGTGGGTTGGTCGCATCCTGGTAGGAATCCGTGTGGTGCACAGTGGCCCCCATTCAGTTCAGTTCAGTTCAGTTTGGAATAGGCAAGATTATGGGAGGGATAAGTCCTGCTTAGCTTAGAAATTTGAGTCCACAAAGACAAGGTGAGTTTCAGCTTTAACCCCAGGAGCATGCCCATCATGGCTCTGTATTAACTCCAGCCCAAGTAAAGGATGCTACTTTGGGGTGCACAAAAAATAAAATTGGAAAAAGGAAGAAAAAAAACCCCTGTGCCTGGTACTACATAGCACATCTTCCACTAAGACAGAGCTCCCAAGAATACATGGAATGACTCAAGCAAGCTGCACCCCAGGCCTGTGGTCAGACTAAAAGTTGTAGGAGAGGTCCAAAAAGAAAGGGGCAGCATTTCCCTTATTGGCAGGCCTTTTAAATAAATAAGGAAGCAAACTGTTCTTTGACTAGTTGCAAAAAGAGGGGCAGGGAAAATTTAGGAGGCAGAGACGGCGGCCACACCTGGCTGCAGTTTATGGACCTGCATTTCCTTCTCTCCTCAACAAAGATGGACATCTTTGCTAATTTGGTGTAACTGTCCTAAAGTAAGACTGGGAAAGTCCTCCCCCTCACCCCCCATGTTTTGTGGTAGGACTTTACATAAAGCACTATGGGTCCTTGGAAAATAAGTGAGTACTTGTCAGAAGTTTAGTTGGACAGAACTAAAAAGTTCATCTCCCAGATCATGCTAAACAGTATTTCCAGCAAGCTGTCATTTCAGCCACTCCTTTCTTCATTGGCAGATAAAATATATAAGGTTGTTTTGTGTAGCCAATAAGTGATTTTTCTTGTAAAGAATACAATATAAATGCCTGTCATATTTTTTCAGGCAGTTGACAGGCAGTTGGTGGAGGGTTGGCTTGGGCTTGTTTTTTTAAATGAAACTAAATGGACCCTTCCAATAACTGTGTTGCAGCTTGGACAGCTTGTGTTGTTTTCCTGTCGTAATGCTTTGACAGGTTTATACAAGAAAAGGTGCTAAAACTGCTGCGAGATGATAGGTGGGGATGGTGTGAAACATGGTGCAGTCAGCAGAGAAACTGGCTCAGTCCTGCTTTCAGCAGCCAGTGGCAAATGACTAGCCACATCCTATGCAGATAGAAGCACCCACACCGCCTCAACTTTGGTACCTCCTTTTAAGCAGGCGGCAGAAGGTCGTTTGCATAATGAAAGGGATGTCAGGTGGTTTATTGCTGATTGACCTCCCTAAAGATTCCAGGATTCCTCCTAGAATATAGAGTCACTTCATCACTTCCACATGTGGTTTATCCTTGCTCATCTCTGCTTTGTATTTGCAAAGAGAAATAACTTTCAACATCTTTACTACATCACTGCCTTGTTGTGGCGAAGCGGCTTGCGTAGCTCAATGAAGCTATGAGCTATGCCGTGCAGGGTCACCCAAGATGGACAGGTCATAGCAGAGAGCTCTGACAAAACGTGATCCACTGGAGAAGGAAATGGCAACCCACTCCAGTATCTTTGCCATGAAAACCCCATGGACAGTACCAAAAGGCAAAACGATATGACACCAGAAGATGAGCCCCTCAGGTCGGAAGGTGTCCAATATGCTACTGGGGAAGAGCAGAGGGCTAGTACTAGTAGCGCCAGAAAGAATGAAGCGACTGGGTCAAAGCCGAAAGGACACTCAGTTGCCGATGTATCTGGAGGTGAAAGGAAAGTCCGATGCTGCAAACATCTATACTCCATAGGAACCTGGAATGTAAGATCCATGAATCAAGGCAAGCTGGATGTGGTCAAACAAGAGATGACAAGACTGAACATCAACATCTTAGGAATCAGTGAACTAAAATGGACAGGCATGGGGGGATTTAGTTCAGATGACCATCAGGTATACTACTGCGGGCAAGAATCCCTCAGAAGAAATGGAGTAGCCTTCATAGTCAATAAAAGAGTAGGAAAAGCAGTACTGGGATACAATCTCCAAAATGACCGAATGATCTCAGTTCGAATCCAAGGCAAACCATTCAACATCACAATAGTCCAAGTCTATGTCCCAACCACTGGTGCTGAAGAGGCTGAAGTTGACCAGTTCCATGAAGGCCTACTACACCTTCTAGAATTAACTCCAAAAAATGATGTCCTTATCATCATGGGGGATTGGAATGCTAAAGTAGGAAGCCAAAAGATAACCGGAATAACAGGCAAGTTTGGCCTTGGAGTACAAAATGAAGCAGGGCACAAGCTGGTAGAATTTTGTCAAGAGAATACGAAGGTCAAAGCAAACACTCTTTTCCAACAACCCAAGAGATGACTCTACACATGGACATCACCAGACGGTCAACACAGAAATCAGATTGACTATGTGCTCTGCAGCCAAAGATGGAGAAGTTCTATACAGTCAGTAAAAACTAGACCAGGAGCTGACTGTGGCTCAGATCATGAGCTTCTGGTGGCAAAATTTAGGCTTAAGTTGAAGAAAGTAGGGAAAAGCACTAGGCCACTCAGGTATGACATAAATCATATCCCTGAGGAATATACAGTAGAGGTGACAAATAGATTTAAGGAATTAGATCTGATAGACAGAGTGCCTGAAGAACTATGGACGGAGGTTCACAACATTGTACAAGAGGCAGCAACTAAAACCATCCGAAAGAAAAAGAAATGCAAGAAAGCAAAATGGCTGTCTGAGGAAGCTTTACAAATAGCTGAGGAAAGAAGGGAAGCGAAAGGCAAGGGAGAAAGAGAAAGATACAAACAATTGAATGCAGAATTCCAGAGAACAGCTAGAAGAGATAAGAATGCCTTCCTAAATGAACAGTGCAAAGAAATAGAAGAAAACAATAGAATAGGGAGGACCAGAGATCTCTTCAAGAAAATTGGAGATATGAAGGGAACATTTCATGCAAAGATGGGCATAATAAAGGACCAAAATGGCAGGGACCTAACAGATGCAGAAGAGACTAAGAAGAGGTGGCAAGATTACACAGAAGAACTATACAAGAGCTTGACATCCCTGATAACCATGATGGGGTGGTCACTGACCTCGAGCCAGACATCCTGGAATGTGAAGTCAAATGGACCTTAGGAAGTCTGAGCAAGAACAAAGCTAGTGGAGGTGACAGCATTCCAGCTGAGCTATTCAAAATCCTGAAAGACGATGCAGTTAAAGTGCTACACTCAATATGCCAGCAAATTTGAAAAACTCAACAGTGGCCACAGGATTGGAAAAGGTCAGTTTACATTCCAGTCCCAAAAAAGGGCAATGCCAAAGAATGTTCAAACTACTGCACCATTGCACTCATTTCACATGCTAGCAAAGTGATGCTCAAAATCCTACAAGCTAGGCTCCAGCAGTATGTGGACCGAGAACTACCAGAAGTACAGGCAAGATTTCGAAGATGGAGAGGAACTAGAGATCAAATTGCCAACATACGCTGGATCATGGAGAAAGCTAGGGAGTTCCAGAAAAACATCTACTTCTGCTTCATTGACTATGCTAAAGCCTTTGATTGTGTGGATCACAACAAATTGTGGCAAGTTCTTAAAGAGATGGGGAGCTTATTTAAAAGAGACCATCTTATTTGTCTCTTGAGAAACCTATATGCAGGTCAAGAAGCAACAGTGAGAACTGGACACGGAGCCACTGATTGGTTCAAAATTGAGAAAGGAGTTCGGCAAGTCTGTATACTGTCACCCTGCCTATTTAACTTATATGCAGAGCACATCATGAGAAAGGTGGGCCTGGATGAATCGCCAGTTGGAATCAAGATTGCTGGGAGAAATATCAACAACATCTGATATGCAGATGATACCACTCTCATGGCAGAAAGTGAAGAGGAACTAAAGAGCCTCTTGATGCGGGTGAAGGAGGAGAGCGCAAAAGTTGGCTTGAAACTCAACATTAAGAAAACTAAGATCATGGCATCTGGTCCTCTCACTTCCTGGCAAATAGATGGGGAAGAACTGGAGGTAGTGACAGATTTTATTTTCCTGGGCTCCAAGATCACCGCAGACGGGGACTGCAGCCAAGAAATTAAAAGACGCTTGCTCCTGGGGAGCAAAGCTATGGCAAAGCTAGACAGCATACTAAAAAGCAGAGACATCACCCTGCCAACAAAAGTGCGTATAGTCAAGGCTATGGTTTTCCCAGTTGCAATGTATGGCTGTGAAAGTTGGACCATAAGGAAGGCTGAGCGCAAAAGGATTGAGGCCTTTGAGTTGTGGTGCTGGAGAAGACTCCTGAGAGTCCCTTGGACCGCAAGGCGATCAAACCGGTCAGTCCTAGAGGAGATCAACCCTGACTGCTCTTTAGAAGGCCAGATCCTGAAGATGAACCTCAAATACTTTGGCCACCTAATGAGAAGGAAGGACTCCCTGGAGAAGAGCCTAATGCTGGGAACAATAGATGGCAAAAGAAGGGGACGGTAGAGGATGAGGTGGCTGAATGGAGTCACTGAGGCGGTTGGTGTGAGCTTGAGTGGACTCCGGGGGATGGTGGAAGTCAGGAGGGCCTGGAGGAATGTTGTCCATGGCGTCACGATGGGTTGGACACCACTTCACGACTAACAACAACACATGGCTAAACCCACCCCATGAATGGAGGGCAGGAAGCAGGAAAGAGTACAAAGTACAAGAAGAATAAGAATGGTGCATCTACAGACACTACGCATATCCAGCCAGCCAGCCAGCCAGCCATCCATCTAGTCCTTTACACATGCATCCTTAGTATGAATGCTTCCTCAATATTATGGGCACCACATAGCAAATTCATTAAACTCATATGGATTGAATTTCCCTTTTAGAAATACCTCTTGGTCAGGTTAAGTCACCAGCTAGGTCAACACTTCAGCACTCAAAAATAAGGAAGTAATGTGCATTTTATCTCAGCCTAAGAAATCATAGCCTTTTCCATGTAAAGGGAAATGTACTTCATTTCAATAGCAATGGCGTCACAGCCATGTTTGGAAATAGCTTTCTGAACCCAAGGAAAGGCTCATGTCTGCATGGGGGCGCTGCTGAATTCTGCTAAGGATCCTGGTTTTCTGGCATCCTGGATGGATGCAGGAGGTGTTCCTCTTTTTGCAGGTGGGGAGAGCAGCAGAAAGGTGTGAGAAGGAGCCCGGACTCACACGCTCCCCTTCCTTACAGCTGATGCACGGATCAGGACCAAGACCAACACACCGTACTTGCTTAGTGGAAAAACTGCCCATACAATAAATAGAAAAGTTTGACTCATACGGGCTCATGGAGAGTGGCAGGGAGGGCATTGGCTGAATGGCATAATCAAAGCATAATCAGATATAATGACTGACATTTCCAAAAAAATCAAGCTGAGTTTAGTTTCCTTTTGATGAGACACGTATGGAGGCTAATGCTATAACATATCCAAAGGATTCACTGAATTTCCCATGGGTAACGAGGCACGAGGTTCTGAGCCTTGAGCGGAGAAGAGAAAAGCTATGCAGCAGTCCTGGAACATGGTTTCTACTTTTCTAGTTTCCTGTCAAAATTAATGGGACTCAAAAATTCCTGATGTTGACTTTGCTGTGTCTTCAGCACCTTAAATAGTTTGACTAAGTTGCAGTCGACAAGTCCTTCTTTCTAGTGGGGCAACAGAATGAGCGTCTGTCTTCTTTTTCCACTTGAAAGGGAGTACAAAGCCTTCCATTTTGCAGTGTCCCATGGAAAGCAAAAGGCATGGGAGGGAATGGATGAATCCCCCCTTCCTTCCAGGTCAGGTGTGTAGGGCTTGGGTGCAGAGGAAAAGGTAAAAGCCACCAAGCCCTCAATGGCGTAGGACCAGAGCACCTGATGGAATGTCCTCTCCCAACTCTTACCTACCACAGCGGATAGATGACTGGGGCAGATTACTGCACCAACACTGTGGTCCAGCTTGGGGACCTTTGTCCAATTGCCACTTCCAAGGGAGGCTTGGTTGGTGGCAACAAAGAGAAGGGCCTTTTCAGTGTTGGCCCCTCACTTGTGGAATGAGCTCCCTACCAAGGCTTGCCTGGCACTAACTTTACTGTGTTTTGGTGCCAGGTAAAGACTGTCCTCTATTGCAGAGCATTTAATTAGTTACTGAGAGCTGCTGGTCTTAGACAGGTCTAACCGGGTCTTTTTAAAGTGTGTGCGTGTATGGTTTACTTTGTTTTTAGATTTTGTATTGCCAAATTGTTATGATGTTGGTCAGCATAGAAATTAAGCAAATAAGTAAAAATAAAATAAATAAGCCTTACAAGGTGACCCAAATTAGGCAACGGGGAAATACTGTTTGCAGGTACACTCGAGATGGCAACCCATCACAGCCGATGATCAGGTTTGCCGAAAGCTAGGGTTCTTCCTTTTACAGTCTTGCGAAATGCTCTTTATTGACCAAAGTATTTCCAGATACACAATCACCTGTGAATCTCTGCATGCACAGAGCAGGTTGTTGAATCCAATCTAGTATTCACTTCCAGAAACTCTCTTTATGAGCATGCTTGGGTTCCATCCCCTTGGGAGGGGCCTTCTGAGCATGGACATGCCTCCTCTCCTTGTGCTGACCCTCTAAGTGGACTGTCCTCCTCAGTTGATGGCATGTCATGGGGACAAGAGCTGTGCCCACCTCACCTTTGTCTGAGACACAATCCAAGTTCCCTTCCACCAAAGGTACATCATGGTTATTCCCAGAGGCTCCACGCCCACCGGGAGAGTTTGGCCTTGAAAGAAGCATCTCTGTTTCTCTCATCTCAATGTTGGGGAGAGTTCACATTCCCAGGCCTCCTTTCACACTTCTCCTTCTTCCAAAGGCTAGAGAAGGATTTTGGAACATTGACCAACGTCATAGAATCATAGAACAGCAGAGTTGGAAGGGGCCATGAAGGCCATCAGGTCCAACCTCCTGCTGGTGCAGGACAGCAAGTCACACCATCCCACTCAGATGGCTGTCCTGTTTCTTACTGTCTGTCTCCAGTGTGGGAAAGCCCACCACTTCTCCAGGCAGCTGGTTCCACTGTCACATTGCTCTGACAGTGAAGAAGGTTTTCTTGATATCTAACCTGAATCTGAGTTTTTGCATCTTGTATTGATTATTGAGTGTCCTGCACTCTGGCATCAGCCAGAAGAGATCTTGACAGTCTTTCAGTACTTATAAAGGGATATCATGTCCCCCCTCAGTCTTCTCCTCTCAAGGCTGAACATGCCCAGTTCTTTCAGTCTCTTCTCACAGGGCAGTGTTTTCAAACCTGGCATCATTTTTGCTGCCCTCCTCTGGACCTTTCTAATTTTTCTGTACCTTTCCTAAATCTTGGTGCTGCACACAGTATTCCAGATGGGGTCCGACTAGTGAGGAGTATAGGGGAACTACTACTACTTCTCATTAAAAACCATCCTTGGTCATTAAAAACCACCAACTTATTAACCTGCCCAGTGATAAAACTCTGCATTCCCACACATGTGCACAAAAGCCTCATGGGAAGCAAATGTAGTTCAGAGGGTCACCTGGGGAAGTCATTTTTGAATTTGAAAGGACCTTTTGTGTTGGACAAATATGGGAGTGGAAATTGCTGACTAAAATAGACAGCAGGGCTTAATACTTCTTTTATTCTTAGAGTTTATTAAGGAATAAATTCTTTATTTGAAATAGGTAAAGTCCACCATCTGTGACATGTGCATATTTGTTGGCTCATATACTCATTCATTATTTCATTGTGTTCATAGCAGCAGAAAAGAAGAGAAGAGAAGAGAAGAGAAGAGAAGAGAAGAGAAGAGAAGAGAAGAGGAGGAGGAGGAGAGGAGAGGAGCCGAGCCTTTAGGGTACCTTCAAGTGCTTGCTACCAAATTTCAGTTACCTAAATCTGCGGGTGTCCTTGCAACGCTGTTCTGTTGATAAGTGTAGGACAGCTCCATCCTACACAGGACTTCTCAGATGAAATCCTGCACATGGTTTCTCAGGGTTTCCCCCTGTGGGGCTCACAACTGAGTGCAGGATCATAGCTTGAGCTAACGGAACCACAGGATTTGTTTGTTGGCGTCTGTATGCTTGTGAACATTCCCTCCTTCTCCTTTCATTTAGTCTCTAATGAATGCCAGATTGGGATACAGGCAGGAGTTTCAGGTATCTGCTTTTATAAAGGAAATCAGTTAATTTCATTATAGTCCTAACAAGATGAAGCAACAGTGGAAAAAATCCCTCGAGCAAATATTTATTATTTATTCAACACATCTCATTTTTATACCGCCCAATAGGCTCTCTGGGCAGTAAACAAATGGGGGCGGGGTTCATAATCACACTTCAGCCGCATGTTTTGTAAAATCAAGAATAGTTCAGCAGAAAAGACAGCTAAGGAACAGCCAGCTGTCCTATGAATTTTGTATATCCTGCATAAAACTTTCTGAGCAGACATCACATTTCACAGATTTAATAAGAGTCCTAAATTTGGTTCCCAGTTATACCTTGCTATTCATTTCCAGGTTTCGAATAATGAATTACGCGGCTTTGATGTAAACAAATTAATGATTGATGAAGTTTGTGGCATTGGTGATATTCCATTTGGATATACCACACAGACTGCACTGCATGAGTTCACAAGAATCCAAGGCAGGAGGTATCACACAGAACAAGACATCACAAGTTCTGATGCCGCTTGGATTGGTATCTATACACAAAGCAAGATCTCTACTGGCGCTCCCAAACTGCTTGTCTTCAGGATGTGATGGAAGCCAAAGAAGATGTTTTGGTGGGCCCACCCACACTCCTATTTCCAATGACTGAGTTCCTATAAGGCAAAATACCCATTCCTGATTTCCATTAGATCATAGAGTTCTTTGGGTAGAATGTTTGTTACTGCCAACCAAAAGCACTTCCTGTGATTCCTCCTGAGTTGCTCACACTGGCATTTTCCCCAGCTCTGCCCTTCCACTGAGTGCAAGGAAGATTTTAAAGGGCCAAGCCAGTGCTGGCTCCAAACTTCCAGAGGGCTTTGGGCAAGATGCTCCCAGTGGAGGCCTTGTCTCCATCAGCCTTCCTCCTGCAGATGCTGCGGCCAGTGGCAGGTGGACCGATAAGCCACTGATAACTCTTCCAACCAGAACTTTTGTCTGAGAAAGACTGAGAAGCAGATAAAGAAGCAGACAGCCATGATGAAGAGGAAGAGCAAGCCAAGGAGCTTTCGACAGGGGGCTCCTGAGACCATGTGGGGATCTTAGCAATGACAAAAAATGTCCACTCTTGATATGGGCCCTGGGATGCACCTCTTTTGGCCATGAAGTTAAAGGATGTCTAGATTATTTCCTTCCACCCAATGTGTTTTCTTTTTTCTTTCAGGAATTTTCTTCCACACCATAGAAACATAGAAACATAGAAAATAGAGCGAGTCAGAAGGGGCCTCCCGGGCCATCTAGTCTGACCTCCGGCAACAGCCGGCTCCGCTCATGACATGCCCACCATGTGCATGTCCAGCCTGTCTTTGAACATCCTCACCGATGGGGCCTCAACGACCTCCCGTGGAAGCCCATTCCACACCCTCGGAGTCCTAACTGTCAGGAAGTGCTTCCTGGCATCCAAATTGAACCTTGGCTCCCTGAGCTTTGCTCCATTGGAGCGCATCCTGCCTTCCTCTGCAGGGGAGAACAGGCCTCTCCCCATCTCCATGTGACACCCCCTCACATTCCTGTATGTTGCCAACATATCCCCTCTGAGTCTCCTCTTCTCCAAGCTGAAGAGACCCAGTTCCCTCAGTCCTGCCTCATACGGCATCCCCTGCAAACCAGCCACCATCCTTGTGGCCCTACGCTGCACTGACTCCAACCTGGCTATATTCTTTCTGTAATGAAGGGCCCAAAACTGAACACAATACTCCAGTTGCGGGCGCACCAGAGTCGTGTAGAGTGGTAGTAATACCTCTCTTGATCTAGAAGCCACACTTCTGGCTATGCAACCCAGGGTGGCATTCGCCCTCTTGGCCACCGCATCACACTGCTGACTCATGTTTAGCCTGCGGTCAACCAGTACCCCGAGGTCCCTTTCACAAGTGCTGTTCTCCAGCCACTTGTCACCTAACCTGTACTTATGACAGCTATTCCTATGCCCCAAGTGCAAGACCTTGCACTTATCCACATTGAACACCATCCTGTTGTCTCCTGCCCACTTCCATAGTCTGTGCAGATCCTTTTGGATCTGGAGTACCTGCTCCTCAGTTGTGGCCACTGTTCCAGTTTTAGTGTTGTCTGCGAATTTGATCAGCAGACTGTTCACCCCTTCTTCCATGTCGTTAATGAAAAGATAAAACAGGATCAGCCCCAGGACAGAGCCCTGGGGGACCCCGCTTGTCACTGGCTGCCATCCCGACAATTTCCCGCTAATGGTTACCTTCTGCTTTCGGTCAGTCAACCATGCCCTAATCCACAGGACAGTGCTTTGGTCTATCCCAAAACTCCTCAGTTTCTCCACCACGATATCATGGGGCACTTTGTCAAAGGCCTTGCTGAAATCCAGGTATACCACATCCACTGCATCCCCTCCATCTAGCAATCTTGAAACCTTGTCATAGAATTCCACAAGGTTTGTCTGGCAGGACCTGTTTTTGCAGAAGCCGTGTTGTGTGGCTGTCAGCCTCCCTTCCCTATCTAGCATCACTAGATCTCTCTCTGTTATTTATTTATTTATTTATTTAATTTTTATTAATTAATTAATTTATTTATTAACAGATTTATATGCCGCCCCTTGCCACAAGCCTTGGGGCGGCTCACAACCTCAAGAACATTAAAAGCCTACACATTATGAGCCTTTCCATTCCCCATGTCCTTCCTACTACCCTTTTTGAAAATTGGGACCACCGATGCCACCCTCCAGTCCTCTGGAACTTCACCCGTTCTCCACGAGGCCAGCGGGCGTGAGAGAACCGCTGCCGAGGCTTGTGGCAAGGGGCGGCCTATAAATTTCCAAATAAATAAATAAATAAATAAACTCTCTAAGTACCCTTGGGTGTAACCCGTCAGTGCCTGGCGCCTTTGTAATGTCCAATGCCCTGAGGAGCCCCTCGACTTCAAGGGGGGTGACTCTAATCTCTGCCCCTAAGTCTCCAGCCTCATCTAATCTCCTATACGGATATCCCCCATCCTGCTTTGGGGAGAACACAGAGGCAAAATAGTCATTTAGCATCTGTGCCTGTTCCCTCATGTCAGTCACTGGATCACCTTCTTCCTTATTTAGTGGTCCCACCACTTGTCTCCCCTTCCTTTTCCTATTTACATGCTGAAAGAAGCCCTTTTTGTTGCTCTTGATATTCTTGGCAAGTCTCAGCTCATAATCAGCCTTAGCCTTGCGAAGAATCCTTCTGCAACGGGCCTCCTCCTCCCGGTATACCCTTTTGTCCATTTCCCCCAGTACCCATTTCCTATGGAGGCTCCTCTTTCGTCTAATCCCCCTAACCACCTCCTTTCGCATCCATGGCGGCACTCTCCTCCGCCTCCCCACCTTACTGACTAGAGGTATCGTCAAGGCTTGCGCCTGCAAAACCTTCCTTTTGAGTGCCATCCACCCCTCCTCAACTCGCTTACCTTCCAGTAACCTATCCCAGGAGACTTTCCCCAGTCTGGCTTTCAGTTGGCCAAAGTTGGCCCTCTTGAAGTCCCAGCTTCTAGTGCTCGCCCTGCTGCACGGCCCCAGTCCCCTGATCTCAAAGCAAAGGATGGAGTGATCACTCGCATCCAGAGCTCCCCTAATCTGTACTTCATCTATCAGCTCCTCCCTATCGGTCAAGACCAAGTCCAGGATGTTTCCCCCCCTCGTCGCCTCTCGGACCCTCTGTGTGAAAAACCCACCCTCTAGAGCTTCTAGGAAGCGACGTGACCTGGCTGTCACCGCCGAGTGAGTCTCCCAACTAATATCCGGGAGATTGAAATCCCCCATAATTACTGTGTCTCTCCCCCAAGATATCCTTAGAATCTGGCCTGTCAGGACATCATCCAGGGTCTCAAGTTGACCTGGAGGGCGATAACATACCCCCACTGTCAGGTGTCTTTCCCTGTCAAAACCCCTAAGTTTCACCCAGACTGCCTCTACCGAATCCCCATCTGTGCTGCACTCTATCTCACTGCATCCTATCCCTTCCCTGACGTATAAAGCCATGCCCCCACCTCTCTTTCCCTTCCTGTCCTTTCTAAACAGGTGATGCCCTTCTATGTTCACATTTCAGACTTGTCTTTCATCCCACCAAGTTTCTGTGATTCCCACCAGATCGTATCCTCCTATTCCCAGGAGAGCTTCAAGCTCTTCCTGCTTATTACCCATGCTCCTAGCATTGGTGTACATGCACCTCAACTCCTTCCCACCGCTTCCTGTCTTTGGAGTGCCCAGCATCCTCCTTCCCCCCATCCTCCCTGGTACCTGGCCCCTCTCTGTAGAAGTCCTGCCAGTCCCTGCAGTATCTCTAAAGCCCTGCTCCCAGAGCCCCGATCCTCCCCGCACACTTGTCCAGTGCAGACATGTTACTGGGGGGCCTGAACCCACCCCCCACTGGCTCAGTTTAAAGTCTTCCGGATGAAGCTCGCTAGAGCATCTCCAAAGGATCTTTTCCCCATCCTCGTGAGGTATAACCCATCCCTTGCCAGAAGTCCATTGGCAAGAAAACGAGTGCCGTGGTCGAGGAACACGAAGCGTTCCTTCTGGCGCCACACCCTAAACCAGTCGTTCACCTCAGAGGCCCTCCTGTCCCTTCCTGACCCAAACCCCCGGACAGGTAAGATTGACGAGAAGGCCACTTGGGCCTTCAGCTCCCTGAGTTTCTTCCCCAAGGCCGAAAAGTCCCTGGTGATCCCGACCACCCCCTGCCTGGCCACGTCGTTTGTGCCCACATGGATCACCAGGAGTGGCTGGTGACCCCCGGAGCGAACAAGACGCTCCACTCTGTCGTTCACGTGCCAGATGCGTGCGCCTGGCAGGCAGCAAACCTCCCTTGTCTCCAGGCTGGGGCGGCACACTGCTGCCTCAGTGCCCCTCAGCAGGGAGTCCCCAACAACAATCACCCACCGCCGTACCTTCTCGGTGCTGGTGGGCAGCCGTGCCCTGGTCCTCGCCTCTCCTGCAGTGGCTCCCTTGCCTCCTGATGTCCCAGGCTGGGGGTCCTGCTGGTCCCCTGAGGCCTCATCAGCCCCAGCCTCCCCAAGTGGAGAGAACCTGTTTCCCAGCTCCAGATCGGTGCCAGGAGAAGGAGGAGGCCGTGCTGGCCTCCTCCTCCTGTGGGTGACATACCTCCATGTCTCTGCAGCTGCTCCTCCCGTGGTGTCTCCCTCAGCCCTCTGTCCAGAGGGGGGCTGCTCCAGGGGGGGGCGGAGAGCTCTCTCGGCCCTCAGGCACCTCACCTCCTCCTCTAGCAGGGTCACCATCTTGCACCGAGGGCAAGTGTATCCCTGCCTCTCCTGGGGGAGAAGGGCGAACATGTCGCAGCTCTCGCAGCGGACAGCAACACCCGTGACTCCCGCCAAGGCCATCTCCTGGTCTGCCATCTGTAACCCTTCCGAGACCTTGCCTTGGTCCCCTGCCTTGTTAGTCCTGCAGTTCCTCTCACTCGCCCTGTTCTCCCAGACAAAAACCCCACTTGCACACACACACACAAGGAGAAAATAAACTGAAATTTAAATTGGAAGAAAAAACAAAGCACAACAAAGCAAAGCACAAACAAAACAAAACAAAACAAAAACACACAAACAAAACAAAAAACAAACAAACAACCCTCTGTGTCTCTGGGAAGGGAGTCCCTGGACCGTCCGGACCGCAGCTCAGGGACGCAGACAAGGGATGACGCCCTTAACACGTCGCACCCGAGCTGGGCCTCCTCAGTCCCTCAGGCCAGTGGCCCCCCCCTGCTTCCTCCTGGCTGCTCTAGCCTCTCTGGCCCTGCCCCCTCCCTCTCTGCTGCTCCTGAACCTCTGCTCCCACCTGCCCAGCTCCTACCTTGCCTTCGCCCGTCCCCTGGGCACTCAGCGCTCGCTCCCAGCCTGTGCCTCTGCTGCTCTGCCGCTCTGCCAAGAGGCCAGGGCCAAAAGCAAAATCAGTGTATAGAGATCCTTTGGTCTGTCAATTCTTGGAGACAGTTCTAACATAACTTTTATTATTATTTTTTATTTATTTAGGAACATAGTAACATAGAAACTGAGCAAGTCAGAATGGGTCTCCCGAGCCATCTAGTCTGATCCCCGGCTCCAGTTTGTCTCTGCTCATGACATGCCCACCATGTACACGTCCAGCCTATGCTGCCCCATAACCAGAGACTCCCTGGGTGGATTACAGCACAACACACCCATACACACACAAAGAGAGAGAGAGCCAAAAATGTATACATATTTTAAGAAAGGAAGAAAACTGTATTAAAATTGCAATACTCAATATATACCAATAACAAAAGATGAATACAAGTCAGGCTTGACTTCTGTGATTGCAAGAGGTGCTCAGACTGGTACAGACACTTCTGATTACAGCGAACTACTGTTCGAGCGACGTTGAGCGACGTTGACCAAGGTGTCCACTTTTTTCTTTTTCTTCCTGAAGTATCGCCATCTTTTGAGTGCAAATCATAGTACACTTGCTATCACAATTCAATTCAACTTCAAAAATAATATATAGTTAACATCTCTTAAAATGCATTTACAGTTTGGCACCAACAGTACATTCACCCCCCCCCACACACACACAAATAACAATAACAAGAAAACTATAAAACATAATAAAATTAAAATACAATATAAATAGGAACAGGAGGGAAATAAACACAATATAACCAATAATGACAACCAATAAAACAATAAACCAGCAGCAAACCAATGATCCAACCTAAACACAAATGCTAAATTTGTGTTGCTTTTGGTGCCTGGTTAAGACTCTTTGTGTGCCAGTCACATCTCCCACAGAAGGGAATTCCAAAGAGAATGACTGACTTGTCTCTAGTTCTTTGTTCTTGGAACCGTATTGATGAGGACCATCTATCAGGTGAGAAGGGCGGTTCCCCAGATTTTGCTTTAAGGCTATTTAAATTCTTCCCCCATTCTCGATTGCAGTCTGATCAATGCGAAAGGTTGTAGGAAGTGCATTGCTTGATACCTGGAATGTTACATGAACTATCCACCCATTGCCTGTAACATTAGCAGCAGCCAGGTGTTAATTAAACTAGCACAGTCCACACGCAAGAGGTGCTGTGCAACACGGCACCATCCTGTTGTCGTTGTTATTAGTCACGAAGTCGCGTCCGACCCGTCGCGACCTCCATGGACAACATTCCTCCAGGCCTTCCTGTCCTCCACCATCCCCTGGAGTCCACTTAAACTCATACCCACTGCCCCAGTGACTCCATCCAGCCACCTCATCCTCTGCTGTCCCCTTCTCCTTTTGCCTTCAATTGTTCCCGGCATCAGGCTCTTCTCCAGGGAGTCCTTCCTTCTTATTAGGTGGCCAAAGTATTTGAGTTTCATCTTCACTATCTGGCCTTCTAAAGAGCAGTCAGGGTTGATCTCCTCTAGGACTGACTGGTTTGATCGCCTTGTGGGACTCGCAGGAGTCTTCTCCAGCACCACAATTCAAAGGCTTCAATTCTTGGGTGCTCAGCCTTCCTTAATTAAGAGCTCATGAATATGATGGCAGGGCCAGGCATCAGTGTATAGAGTGCCAACTGCTTGAGTACATGTGTACTCTTCTATGCACATTTTTCTCTCCGCCAGCCTCCAGAAATTCCATCTGCACAGATATGCCAGGGAGACCAGGTTTACCTGACACAGCCCCATTCACAGGTGGAGGTAAGCAAATTTATTCAGGCAGGATGTTCATACAGGAATATTCCAGAGGGGAGTTGCAGTAAAACCCTGCAATAGAAGCTTTCCTGGAGGGAAGATGGCTCAATATGGACATTTTCCCCATCAACCAAACATCTAGAAGGAATGCAATTCCTTCTTTCTGAGAATCTGGGTTACTCTTCACAAGAGTTTAAATTAGGTCACAAATCTTAGACATCTTGTTAAAAAGGCAAGCTATATTATTTGTTAAGATTTAAAAATCCTGTGAGCTGCTTTCCTCTGGTTAATTAAGGCCTCAAAGAAATATCTTAATTCTAACACTGAACTTTAATTATAAAATCATAATGAAGGACATATCAGTTATTTACTGTGGGAGCAATTTCTGTCCAATGTAGGAGAAATGAACTTTCAGAGTGGTTTGACCAAGTAATATTTTATTTTGCTAACAGGAATATCTCAATTCCATTTGAAGAACTAGAAATGAACAACATCATTCTTTCTCCGTTAAAATTACAAAATCTGTATAATTGTATCAAGTCCCTGAGAATGAATGAATGAATGAATATATATATATATATTTCAATTCTGTATGAATTATAGAGCTGAATCATGTTGCTTAAAGCCCAGGAACAGGTTTTAGGAAAATCATAGATTTCTAATTAGAGGTACATGTATTTTCATTTAAGAAAATTGAACTGGGGTGATATGCATAATTAACTGCTGATTCCTACAAAATTGTTATTACCAATGCTAATTTACTAGCTAATAGCCTAGGGATAGAGTCACTGATAGTTAATGGCATATTTATGATAGATTTTTGTAATTTTTGCAACCAAGTACTTTTATTGCAGGGGCTGTAACCACTGAAATTGATCCCGCAGAATAGACTGGAACTGCACGAGGAACAGCATCAAATTCACAGAGGAGACAAATAGATCATCCGCCGAGTGCAGTGCAGGCAGATCATGGCAGGGCCCTGTGGATCCTGGGTTGTCTTCCTCGGAGAAGATGCCAACCAACAGCCCAAAGGGTGGGGAAGTGGGCCTCCTTGGGTGTTTGGACCACCACACCTGCTCACTCTTCCATCACTGGTGCTCTAGGCAAGATCTGGCCTGTTCATAGGCCACAGTTCATTGGTGTGCCGAGATACAGAGGGGCCTCTGCACTGCTGAGTCCACTGCATTTTTCTGCTTCTTGGGGAGGCTACAACCTTGGATCGACCACCAGTGGTTCCCCACAGCTTTCAAAACGCCTTCAATCTCCTGGAGCAGAGCATCCAGATAGGTTTTCCCACCCCTGAAGGGGGCAAAAAATGCCATGAGCTCAAGTCTCACCAGTAAATGGTGTGACCATGACAGCTGGTTTAATGGGCCTTCCTGCCCTTTTCCAGTTTGCAGAACATTCCTCTCTCAGCTCACAGTAAAGACTGAAGGGAGGCTGTGCCACACTGCCAGTGCTGGGTCCATGCATGTTATGCAAGCCATGAAATCCCAAGGCAGAGTTCCAGGGACAACCTCTTCACCAAAGCCATCTAGAACCTCTGTCCTGGGTTTCTCCAGCACCACACACAAAATGTGTATTGGCTTGGTCAGGGAGTCTAGTGGGAAGTAGTCAGGCTTGAAGTGTTGCTATTGGCGTATAAAGCACTAAACAAGCATCTATAGCCCTAACGCATTAGGACCTGGCCACCTAAAGGACTGCTTTCTTCCATATATATCTACCCACCTGTCAAGACTGGGAAGAAGGCCCTTTTAAAAGAGCCATCACTCAAGGAGGTGTGAGGGATGGCAAATCAAACAAGAACCTCTTTGATGGCTTCCCTACTGCCAGGCTGTCCAGAAAAATTCACCTGGCACCAACATTGTTCTCTTTTGGTGTCAGGTGAAAACATTTCTCCAGGTATTTTTAAAATGGATTTTAAATTACTTTCAATATGTTCTTGAATATGGTTGTTCCCTCAATGGATACAGTTTTAAATGACCATTGTTGAATTTATTTATTTATTTAAATATTTATATGCTGCCCCCAAATTTTTGTTGTTTTATTTAGCATTGGTTTTATTGTTTTAATGCTTGTAAATTTAATTTCCTGTTGTAAGCTGTTTTAAAGGGTATTAATACTACTACTATTTACCTTTGATTATTCAATATTCAGATACTGTACTGACATATAAATTATATAAGTTAAGTTAAGTAAACATGCTCATAACTCTTAAGCTAAATTCTCACTTTCTACCTCTTCAGTTCATGGCCAGGAACCATTTATAAACTAGTGACTAATAAGCTACTGCACAGACTTGAAAAAAGCCCTAAAAAATGAAATAAAAGTTGATTTAAGCCAGCATAAGTAAAACCGAACTGAATCGAATAGAACGAAACTGAACAAACCAAGCCACAAAATTATTGAACTATGCAACTCTAAAATTTTATCTTTTATCTCCATATCCAACTTTTGTATTGAAACCAGTTATCATTTTTACAAACCCTGGATTCTGTGAAGCTTTCCAATTCCCTGGGGTTCTCTGAAAAGAAGGTGGTTATACCTGTAGATGCAACTGAACTGTGAGTTGCCTAGAAACAGGTTTTTGAGTTAGAACAATAATTTATGTATTTGTACGACGTGGATGTTGCACTGGCATTTGTATTCTTCTTAAACATTCAAACAGCACAGTTATTGTGACAGAATTTCTGTAACAATTTACAGCACATGTAAATATTCTTTGCTTATTAAAGAAAATGTATAGTAGAAATCATGAAAACTTGATTAAAATACTTGTGGGTTTTACCATGGAATACTTGTCCTTGTTCCTGCACAAGACAGACACATCTACTGCACACGAAGCCTAATATTTCCTCTCCTTCCTTGCTGAAGATGCTCAGTTGGACCCAGAGATTTCTGTGGAACTGTCCCAGGCAGGTGTCTGTGCCATTCCCAGCCAAGGGAGATGCTCCACTGGATCAAATACCTCCTGTTGACGGCTCATGTCACCAGGAGGCATCTCCATGGCCAACCTACACCAAGTCTGGATGACAGCACCTTGTATGTAGATATGGATGTTGGCTAATTAGAGACCATGGACAGAGGGAACGATCTTTTTAGAAAGATTTCTGTGCGTATCTTTCCTGCCAGACACATGAAGGTGCCTAAATGATAGCAAGACTGGCAAGAAACCTGAGCGATTCTCAGCAGGACGCTTTTATTGAGCGCTTGTGATTCTTTATTCACATATATTTGTGGATGCTTTCCTCAGCGTTCCAATGGGAACCGTCTCCTCTTGTTCTTTCCCTGCTAGGTGGTGGTGAATACCCTATGGATATATGCAAGAGATAATACTTTCAGCCTGGCTTTCTCTTTCTTTCTGTGGAGAGCTTCTTAAAGGGACAGGTCCTCTTAAAGAGAGGGAAAGAGAGGAAGACTGGCACCTTCCAACACAAGGTCCTACTAGTTTGAAGAAAATGGGCAACAGGAGAATACAGAAAAATTGCAGGTTTTTCTTGATTCACCTTAGAGGTACCCTCACAAAACATACTCAGAATGATGACATCATAGCTCTTCAGATTTAACTCTGTGGTGGCATCCCCAAGAGCAAAGGAAGCACATTAAAAGCAAGGAAAATGTTTGCCATACTGGCAACATGGCCAATCAAACAATCTGCCCATGGCAATCTTTATGTAATCAGGAATCATTCAAAGAATTGCTTTCAGAGCTTTTCACAGAGATTCCCTCAAAAATCACTGAAAAATGGGGAGTCCTCTTCTGGTTCTGGTGAAGCTTTTCTTGAAACTGCCTTCACCCAATTGATCTTGATACTACTTTGCAGTACATTTTGCTCCAGCTCCTGGTGTGAAGTAGCCCTTGTTAAAACTAATTGGAGCTGGATTCATTTCTGGGCAAAGGTCTTCCATCATTTTATGTAGTTTTTCACGTCTTACTTTTTGCAAAAGAGATAAAAGTGACACAGATTCAACGCTAGTTAGTCTCACCCCTGCTAACAATACAATAATAACTGAGTAATAGGAAGACATTTGCAACAGGGCATTGTAATAAATCAAAAATCTGTTGAACAAGGACTCAAATAATCAAATGGAATGTGATGGATAATTCTAAGCTGGTCAAATAATAAAGAACCAAAACCTTCTCTCCAGTCCATTCTCCTTCTAAAGCTGTGGTGACTTCTGAAAATCTTGAGTTAATGGTTCATTATTTCCTACCACCACTCCAATGCACAAATGGAAGCCTTTTTTCCTTTGCAAACTTCTTTGTATTACAATTTGGGACTGGATGCTAAACCACAGAAGGGTAATCTGTGTGATAGTCTAGTGCAGTCTGAAACAGCAAAGCCTTTTCAGCCAAGTCCTCTCTCATTTTTAAACTGATTTAGGAATATGCAGTATTTCAGATTTCCTTGATCACACCTGCAAAGTTTCTGATTCATCAAGTGAAGTTCTCCCCAGCCAAATAACTGCCTCCTAGGAATGTGCAGTCCCTGTTCAAAACTGGAAACCACTATGAACCAGCATTCGTTCTTGTTATTGTTATTTGCCACAAAATGTCAAAGGCACAAATGATTCCCACACAAGAAGCTATGCATTTGGCACCACTGTGTGACTTTTTAAGTTTCCCAGCATCCAGTGAATTTCCTAGGCCTGATGGAAGATACTTAGCTCTGCTCCATCGCCAATTCACCTTTAGGCAGAAGTAGATACAACTCTCAAGCACATAGCTGCACCTTTGACTGGTGGCATGTAAGTTACGTCTGAAGTTTCTTTGACGTGGTTGTTAGCACTGGACATCAAAAGGTTTCTCCTGCCTATAATCTGGCTTTTCTGGTTCATTATTCTATCCTTCCTTGAATGCATGACACCAGGAAAATGGCTGAGAGATGCTAGAAATCCATTGGGATGGAATAATTTCACACAGATGAGCAATCTGAGAAATATCTAGGTGGAACCTCTATATTCAGAGACAATAAGGTTCAGCATTTGTCCACAACTGTACTGTTAATTCAGAAATCTATCCCAGCCCTTTCTGGAGACTCCAAGAATGGAACTTTGGTCCTGCAGGAAAAATATATACTCCACTAATGAGCTGCAGGACTGCAGGTGGCGCAGTGGTTTAAACTGCTGTGCTGCTGGGCTGGTTGATCGAAAGGTCACCGTTTTGAATCTGCACAACGGGGTGAGTTCCCGTTGCTCCATCCCAGCTCCTTCCAGCCTTGCAGTTCGAAAGCATGCAAATGCAAGTAGATGAAAAGGTACCACTTTGGTGGGCAGGTAACAGCGTTCCGTGCACTTCGGTGTTTAGTCATGCCGGCCACATGACCATGGAGACTGTCTGCGGACAAACTCTGGCTCCCTTGGCTAGGAAATGGAGATGAGCACTACCCCCTAGAGTCAGGCATGACTGGACTTAATGTCAAGGGGAAACCTTTACTTTTTATGAGCTGCACCTTTCCTAACTTGGATGCCAACTGCTCAAATACAGCAAGAATGTCAGATGCTCCACTTGCCAGCTTCCCAGAGCTATGGGCTCAGCCACTGCTCTTGAATCACTCTGGAGTCTGGATGCATTAACTCAATTCACCTTTGGTCTGATCTGAGAGGGCCCCTTCATTATCCGAGCAGAACCTGGTGAGGTCTGTCATCTGACATACCTGAAGTCTTCTGTGTTAGAGACACTAAGAAGTAACTCAAAACATTCTGCTTCTGGGGCTCAAGACAAGACACCACCATGCATGCTTGCGAACATCAAGGTCTGCTGCAATGCGCCCGATGGGCAGGGAACATGTAGCTCAGACCTGCTGGCGCTTCCAACAGGCACCTGAATGAATTCTGCCAGGCTGTGAGATCCTGTGCATCCGGAACCGTGTTCATGTGCCAAAGCGCATGGCTGTGCTGTGTGCGTGCCTTGGGCTTGCAGTGTAAGAAACTGGAAGGGCCTCACATGGTAGTCACAGGGACTTATAAAGAGTCACTAAAAAAAAATCAAAATAATTATTTGGTGATGCAGTAGAACAAAAGGCTATTTACTAGTAAATGGGAAGGATGCCCCAGAGAAGGGAAGGAGGTGAGATCTAATACAATTTCAGTCAGGAAAAAAGGAAGTTGTAACTTTGCTCTCTATACACAGGGAGGAGGTGAGGGTTTTTGGGGGTTTTTTGGCAGGATACATCTGAGAAGAAGACAAAATAGCAGATTTTTCTGTTCTTCAGAAAGGCTTGATTGGACACAGTCCATGGGAAGTAGAAGCACAGAAAAGGATTCGAGGCCTATTTACACTTAGTAGTCCTGTGATTACTCACCGTTCCAGAGTGGGGATTCCATTAGGAATTTAAAAAGTCAGCCAGACTTTACCCAGCAAAGGATAAACAAATGTGCCCAGAAGAAAGTCCCAGTGAATTTACTGAGTTTACTCATAGATAATTGTGTCTGGTTTGCAGTCCAATATCATTACAGAACCAAGGGTGGGGCGCAGAATGGCAGTTCCCAGTTCACGAAAGAATAGTCTTTCTCCTCGACTTAAAATACAGATTTATTGCACATGGGGGGTGGGGGTGGGGGCAGTGGCTGGTTCTGGGGATTGGACTGTGTTTGAAGTGCTGGTTAAAGGCTCTCAAAATCACAGGGCTCTCCAGAGCCAATTGATTAACAGACAGCACTGCTTTGATTAGGGAGCAGAGGAAGAGTGTTCACTGAGGATGACAGGAAGTAGAGAACATTGAGAGCAGAAATGCTGCCTGATCCATTTCAGCAGCGGGTCTCAGTGCAGAACTGCGGGTGCGTTTTGCCCTAGCAGCTGGGTCTCTCCGGTCTTTCCTTCCGGACAAAGTGGGGATGCTCTGAGTCAAGAGGAAATGCAAAATAGCATTGCCAGAATGTTTCCTGGCAACGGCACATGATTGGAGATGTACCTCGGCTTTGATCCTCTTCGTCAGCATCAGCATCCCATGCTGCTTTTCAGGTGAACTGGGCAGAAAAGGGACAAAATTACATGCTCCGTGATATGTTGCAGCACTCCTGCAGAGTGTGAGAAAAAAAGTGTATTAGTTCAGAACCAGTGTGAATGAGACCTTTTCTTTTTTGGGGACTGAGAAAGAAGATAACATTTCTGATGCTTGAAATGAATGGAAACACTTTGCATTTTTTCTCCCTCGGAACGGTTGACCCTTTTCCAGTGTAGATTCTGTTGGGGACAGTTTCTATCTCCTCTCTATGGGATGGTGGAATAGAGTATCAAAATGGAGGAGGGAAGCTTACATCCAGTCCCAGAACAAAACAGGGCTGACTTTAGTTACAGTTAATGGAAATCCCATTGATTTAATTGGGTTTCCCCTATGTCTAGATCCAACCCATAGTATTTTGAGTTAATTTCCAACTTTTGTTGCAGGTGTGGCTAGTGTCTATCAAACAAGAAGTATAAGTAGGGGAGGAGACTAGGTTCCATTCTCTCACATCCCAGCAAAGTCAAGAACAAGTGAAGGGTAGACCAGTTTTTTGTGCCATGTGAACAGATGCCTCAGATGCAGGCACAGAGAAACAGGGGATGCATGTCCATGTCCCAGGTTATTTGGGATGGGGGAGGGAATGAACTCATGAGGAACAGAATTTTAGGAATGCTGTGTTCCGAGACATATTTCTGCATTAGATTTGTTCCGGCTTTCATCAAGCTCTGGCCATGCATGCCTTTTTTGGTGGCTGGATTCTCTTTTCTTGAGAGGAAGCAGGGCAGATGGATGCCACCACCCTGGACTGCCAGCCTCCACAAGCAGAGAGTAGGAATATCTACCCCAACATTGACCCGATTCTCCTTATATTCCTATACAGAATGAAAACAAGGAGAAGAGATTGATTAGTTGAATAAAGCGCCACACATGCCATAGTTCCCAAATGGTAGGGATAACATCAGGGCTGAATGTTTGAATGTTCTCAAAAGTTTTTCACTGAAAAAAGAGGGGGCAGCTGGGTGTGAGGAAACACCAGTGAAGACCTTGAACCTCTTTTTGGCTGGTGACCACCATTTTTATTTTCCCATAATGCCCTGGAAGTGCCCTGGTTTCTCTTCGGATCGTATAAAACTTTCTCCTTTTTACACAGCTCTTCATAAAACATACATATGCAAAATACTATCCAACAAGTTAGAATTCTTGGAATGCCATAATGCTTGAACCGATGCTGTATTTGAATATGCTGAAGAGAAAGTATACAGCAGTACTCCATCAATGTTTTATAGGACATTCAAAATTTTTGTATTTTTGTTTTCTTTGCTCTGAGAAATGCAACTGACCATTTTACTGGGCTTTTCCATCAGGGTTTTAATTTAATTCTTAAAATGGGAGGAAATTGAATTGGTAAGTACTGTGTTGTCCCTCAGAATCACTCTCTCATTCTCGCATTCTCATTATCTGCATTCACACACAAACACACCACATGCACACACACACCACATGCACACACACACACACATTGAATGCAGCTCACCTGGGTACGTGCCTTATTTTTCAGTGTCCGCATAGCATTTTAATGACCTATGGCACAGAGGTAGTGGAGAGATCACCAAGGCTCTGGAGGACTGGGCAGTTAATACAGAAGCCAGTCATTCCTCATGCATAAAAAGCAAATAGGTGCATTAAACATATGTTGCCTGTCAGAACATAACTTATCACTTGCCTGAGGCAACTGTTATGCACCTGGCTTTTTCCACTCAATAATGCATTTTTCAAATAGCAGTAAATAGCAGAACTAAACCAATATTGAAAGTCTGCTTCTTAGGCAGAAGCAAGAAGCTCTTCCTTTTCAATGTGCAATATGGTTTTATTATATCAAATTATAGACTAAATTAGATTAAATCACATTGTTTCTCCTTTGCTCATTCATTTTGCCAGTTAGAAATCAGTTAACGATATACAAATATCACTAACGGCAGCAAGATCAACAATAAAGAATTCCTTATGCATTTCAGGAGTGGGGAACTAGCAGAAGAGATGGTTGAACCACTGCACAATAACAGAATTAAAGATGCACCGAAGGAGGATAAGGAGATTGCAGAGAGGAAGAATGAATTCATCATCACTTTTTACCAAAGAAGACTTAGGGGACAGATTGATGCCTGAACAAAAAGGGAGTCTGAGGAACAGAGGCAAATATTAATGACAAAAATGTTCTTAACATTATTGACATAAGTCACTAGGACCAGATGGTACTCATCTTAAAATTGTCAACGGACTCATATGTGAAGTCACTGATCTTCAAACAAAAATATCCAAAATTTCCCTAGGAAGAGCCTCTGTACTGGATGACTGGAGAATGACAAAAGGTACAACCTTTTAAAATTGCTTCAAGGGGGACCAGGGAGTTACAGGCCAGTCAGCTTGTCTCTTCTAGATACATTATATATTGGAAATGGCCATGATTTTTTTTTTAATTTCCTACACAAAGTTTGAGGAGCTGCAGGATGTCACCAATCCCTCCCTGGAACATTCTTGAGCTCATTTCCAAGACATGCCGCCATTGGTGTGCTTTCTTCCCACTTTGACCAGTCAGGAGCTGTTTTAAAAAGGCAAAGAAGTAAAAAGAGAGCACTCTGGGTGCACTGTGATGCATTTTAAAGTACCATTTAAGCAAACATGTTTTAAAGGGTTTAATGTATTTTCCATTTTAAAAATACTGCATCTAGATGGGATGGCATGACCTTTAAATTGGCCAGATACACAATTGACACAGAGCAAACTCAGGCTTTTCATGACTTAGTTAATTAAGCCAACACTTTCCACTGTACATTGAATTAAAGGCACTATTTTAAGGCTCGGTTTCTTGGATCTTCCAAGTAGAAGAGCCCTACGGCCTCAATTGCAGGAGGGAAGAAGTTTTTTCTCAAGCTGCAGGAGGAAATCGGGCATTGCAATGGAGTGCTTACATGTGTATCCCTTCACACGGCTGTGGGGATGGTGTTTCACCAGTGGTGAGACTGATTCATGACTTAAGGCATGGTCTGTAGGGACCACTCCGAAAGCCATTTATGCCCAAGTCTTGTGTCATGGCTTGAGTTGCAGACAAAGTTCAATTGGTTTGCAAATATGCACAGAATCAGTGTATGCTCAGAAGCATAAAGAGCAAGACTCTTGATTAAAACGAATGTAAAGCAATGCAAAAGATTTCCTAAAGTACAGACAAGTGAGAATTTTGTAGTCTGGTAATATCTGTTTCCCTTTTGTATCTGCCAAAGCATACCACTTGCACACTGACTTAAGAGACAATGACACAAGAGACAATGCAGCTAGGATGAAACTAATCGTAAGATCTTCTTGGACCTCCCAGGAATACTTTGCGTTGATTCTCAAGTGGAACTCTGAAGCACATATGCGGAGCAGCCATGGCTTAGAATTCTGAAGAAGAAATAATCCGAGTGTTGAAAAGCTGTTAATCTCTCATGTCATGATTGCCACATGCTGGTCTCCTATAAATAAAGATGATACTAAGCATCTGTAGAAATTTTTCACCATTTCCGAAACAAGGAGCAAGCCTGTCCCTAGAATTATTCATGTGCAGTTCACAAGATAATGAAGTTGTTAGACTGTGACTTATAGGGTGAGTTGCTAAATTGAGAACATTAGTATAAACTCTATGGGTTGGAAGTTGAGAGAATGAACACATGTTGAGTAATGAGGATGATAAATGAGTGCCTATACAATAACTCACTTGAATTCAGCTGGAATGCTTTCCTGAAGAACATTTTTTAACAGTAACATCCTTAAAGACAACAAAAAATGAAATGCCATTGTAAAATAAATTAGACGTTGGTCTAGATATCAACTTATTGCTGCAAATGGGCCTTGTGAATTGGTTCTCTCTCAACTCTGGGTTAGATCCAGACTTAGTCATTCTTTGAGCTGACCCATTGAGTCCTCCAAATATCAGTGGGTTTGCAAGCATGGATGCTACCCAATGGTTCCAAGATGTCTTGGGGTCCTGCACTTCCACAAACACAATATGATGGAAGGTGCTTCCTCTATCAAACAACTATTGGAGTTGGGCACACATGTGTGTCTCTTCCAGTGCAATTCGTTGGTCATGCCAACTGCTTCCTTATGCATACAATGGCTCTCCAGTGCAGATTTGGAGATTTTATCCAAGCAGCTACAGATATATTTCCTTTTTTTAGCTTTCTGGACATATGAATACAGCTATAAACCATGGAGAGAAAAATCAAAGAACGAGCAAAGCATGATTTATTGAAAAGTCCTGGCACATTTCTACAAAAAAGCTCTTTAGAGAATAATTGTCCAAACAATCTGTTGCCTCTAAGGCAACAACTGTACGCCTCTTTACCTGTGCGGAAGTCCCATTTTTGAGTAGCAAAATATATCTTTTGTTCTTTTCGGTAGTTATTCCCAGGAAGAGTACTTGCTCAGAATGCACCACGACTTTGCAATAAGTATTGTTTGGCATCACTTCATATTTTTCCTCTTGCATCTCTTGCACTAGTTTTACTGCTGTTGTTCAGTGTTGATGGACCTCTCAGGATACCCAGCTATTGTTAAAATTGAAAGGAAAAACACATGCAAAGGCCAAAGGTACAAACGGTTCATTGGAAGAGGAACTTTGCTTTGTTTAAAACTAGCCTTGTGAAACTGGTGTGAAATCCTGTTTTCATGGCCATAAGTGGGGATGAAGATAACAATGATAGAAAGCAAACTAATGAAACAGGCAAGTTGTCCAGAAAAACAAGCATACTGTCTTTGCTGTGATTGTTCAGCATGACCTATTGGCAGATTTAGATCTTGATGATATTTCAGAGATGGAAGACAGCTTGAAGACAAATCTAGTGTTTTGACTCTCACGCCCCATCTATGCTGAGTGTCAAATAAAGCCCACAATGCAACTTCTGTTCCCATGTTTCAGCAAAGCAACTCACAGAACAACAGCAGCCGCACTTGAAAGTGTTGAGTGTTACATGATGTCATTAGCCAACTGGAAGGGCCTTTAAAACAAGTCTTAAGGGCTAACTAACCCCCTCCTCCCACCCATGCTTTTTACTCACTAGATTGGTTTATTCATCTTGCAGGAAACCCAGTATTAGAAGCAAAGACCTTTCAGGTTGACAGTTAATTCCACCGAGAGAGAGAAAATCAATGAGAAATGTGCATCATCATTGAAGGTTGCTAGGTTGCATCCAAGACACAGAAACTAAATAGCTCTTTAGAGTCCAGGTGCTGATCTTGAAAATTTCCAGCAGATTCTCCCTGCAGCTTGCTTGTGTTCGCAAACCACACTCAAGGACTAGCATCCAGAGCCATTGTTAAGTGGCATATCTGCCACACAGTGGAAATGCAACATTGATTTTTAGGAAAAATCGATTCTTGGTTTACAAGATCAAAGGCAGCAGATAGCAAAAGAGAGCCTAGACTTAATTATATAATGATAATCATTATGCTATATGGATTCCCCAAAGAGTTGCATGGCAAAGAAAAACATTGTATTGATTTACTAGTAATAAACCCTTCCTGCACTGGTTCTTACTGAGATGGTGGTATTGGTAGATAGAACAATATTGATCAGAAACAGTGAGTGTGTCTTATCTGTAAATAAAGTGCATTGCTCCATTTCTCAGTACTTAGCAACTGCCAAAATACAGCAAATGCTGGAAGAGTCCAGAAATTCTTACACCACCCTCTTGCTGGGCTTTCCAACATGTGATTTCAAAACTCTGGGTACCTGGGCAGTCCTCAGAAAGGACCAGAGCCAAAGAGACAAAACCCAATGGCCTGTGGCAACTCAGAAGCAGAGTTTGTATGCAGAGCTGTCTCTTCTCTGCTGGGGATGCTGGTGGCAAGGGGCAACTGTCCCCCTTGATCTTATGTGCTAGCATGAGCTGAATGATCTGGCCAGTTGGAGCCATGGATAAGTGGAGAAGTTAAAATCTCTTCGGATGAAGGCAATGCTTCCTGGAAGGGCTACTTTGCAATCTCTTTGTATTCTTGCCATGTTATACAGTTTAGTTATCTATTGCTTAGATCCTGACATATTTTTCCTAAATATCCTGACTTATTTTCTCTTAAAGAACTCAGAGCAGTTGTGCCTGTCTCTATTAAATGGATCTGATGGAGAATGGATGCAAAGGAGTTGAACATGTACATGCAATGGATTCACCTGTAGGAGCATCTGAAACTGTGCACTGTGGCCTGAATTCATGAAGATGCACAATGCTAGGTTGCCCAGTGTTTCTGGATGAATCCCAGGAGTGATTCTACCCAATCAGGGGTCACACAACTGACAGGATTACATGGTAATAATCATAAATGGCCAATCACTGAGGGTGAAATAAATAAATAAATAAAATCTACTGTGAGCTTCCTGGAATGGTCAGATGGCTGATCAATAGTTCTTTCATGACCAGCATGATGTCGTGATACTGCAGAGCCATTATGCCTTGGCCACCCAAGGAGATGAAAAAAGGGGCAGTTGAAGCAGTTCAGGAAAAGGTTAATACTGCCTGGAAACATGCATGCTATCCAAGAACATAGCGAAGGAACAATGTGGTTCTCAGTGTGACCAAGTTATTAATGGAAATAGAAATCAACGAACATTTTTGGCATCCCTAATTATATTCCTGTCAGAGAATTTGTGAATTTGGTGGTCTGTTCCATTTAGAGGCCACTGAATGCAGAGCTTCTTCTAGACGAGGCTTTTTCGGTTGCTTCCCGGTACTTTCAATGAAGTTCTCATCCTTCCATTTTCATCCTGCCTTTTCCAAGTACTTCTGGGGGATTTTATGGGGTGGAGAAAGTGTTTCTTTGTTTGAGAAAACCAAAGAAGGGGCAACTCTACACCAGAGTCTTTGCATTGTTGTTTTGCTTCCACGATGCTACCCAGCATCAGAAAGGCAGAAAAGGGATGGGAAACAAACTTTTTTTTAGAGATCCAATCTAATCCTGAAACTAATCCAGAAGCAGATGCAACAGATTAGCAGCCTCATCTAGTAACAGTGCACATGTACGCTAACTTACACCGGTGCCTACCTGTTTTGATCTAGTCAAGAGGTAAGCAGCCTTCATGAGCATACCTGGAAATGAGCATACCTTCATGAGCACTCCAGGCATATCTGGAAAACTGAGCAGGAGGAGAGGGACTTTCACATTGCTTAACCTGCATGCCTACGATTGAAAAAATTGGAGGAATGTGAGTAGAATAAAATGAGGCAGTGGTGTATCAGAAACTGAACATTTAGATTTCTCCGCTTCTGGGTATCTCCTGGACTGAAGCTTCCTTACATCGTTGAGTACAATCACTTTCCAAACGGGCAAATCCTCTCATCACCAGCAAAGTCTGAAGTGTTTTAATATGGTCTGATTTTCTTTCTCTTAATCTAGTGGATATTAGGCATCCAAGAAGCTTGCAGTATGAATGAGACATTCCTTGGTCCTGGAGCTGGCATTCAGTCATGGGTGCAGAGGAAGGCAAGGAATGTGCATAATGGGGGATTCCATGGCTTCTACATGTACACGAAAGAATGAAAAGAAACCCATGTTGGGTGAGTACATGAAGTCAAGAAATCACACATTAGAATAAACATTCTTAGGAATAAGAGAGGCCCAGTGCTGACCAATTATATGTTATCACCTCTCTACGATCCCACATCCACAATCCATTCCTTTCCAAAACTTTTTAAAAACGTCCACCGTTGGCAATAACTATTAAAATTCAAGAAATTAATATCTGGAGTACAGACATGCATTCATCATATGTTATTAATGTGCACAAAGCATTGGTGTTAATTGTGGTCTTTAATAGCTGTTTTCGTTTCCTTAATGGTTGGTAAATATTAAGGCTGTGATCTTTAATTGGGAGTTTCGTGAATAAGGTCAGTCCTAGCTACCGTAGTTGATAGTTTTGGACTTCAGCTGGGAAATCCAGGTGTAAGTGCCCACTTAGCTATGATACCCATTGAGCGTTTCAGTCTATTGTATGAGAAGGTTGTTGTGAGGACAAAATACTGGTGGGCAGACCAGACTAAATTCCTTGAAGGATGTAATTATGTAATTATCACATAAAAATGTAATGAGTGCCCAAAGAAATAAACATCCATGATGCAAATAGGTTTCAAATACATGCAGGTAACCTAGTTTGTTTTCGCTGCTGGAAGTTGGCTTACACTGACACATGGGACAGGAAAGAACAATTCTTCCCAAATGTTAAGTTAGTGCCTTTTCTATGGCATCTAGAAAATAATCAATGATATGTTTGAACTTGTCTCAGCAGGGAGAATCATGGGAGCCTGGAAATAGCAGGAAGGAAAACTAATTGGATTCTTCTTTGAAACTTCAACTATCAGGAAAAAGCAGTGAAGAGCAATAGGTAGCTTATATATAACCTACTACAGAGCCTGTTGTGTGGAGGACTTAAATATGCCCCAAACAAATACCATACATTTCTGACTTTGCTTTATCATCCTTTAATTTTTTTTCAGTACCTGAACTCCCTAACCTGGAGATAAATCATAGGAGAGGAGAATAATCAGAGATGGTATAGTCAAGCTGGTAATAATCCTATTTATTCTTAAAGGCAATATGATTATTATGGTTTATATTGAGCTATGGTTTATATAATTTTGAGTGTACAGATAATGCTTTTCTGTTTGGATGGAGCAACTTAAAGGACATAAAAAGGAAGAAAGACGTCTGAGAAGTGTTGGTTGATTGTGAAAGCAAGACGCGAATCACAGCAATATCCCCGTAAGCATTTCCCATTGCTATTGCTTGACATGAGCTGCTCTTATTCTATCAGAACGGGTAGTAATTAGTTAAAAACCAGAGAGTGTACGCAGATGTTCCCCCTCACACGGATGCTGCTGTCAGCTCTTGCAACAAATAAGACGGAGCCAGCACGCTCTGCAGTTGTCTCTCTCCAAGGGATGCTCACAGAGAGAGCCAGGGGGGCATCCACTTGGTGGTCTTCCTGCCCTGTTCTGCAGCTGAGCTTCCACTTCGACCCCTGGCTTTGCTTTTTAAGCATGGCACCCTTGCAAGGAGTGGGTTGGTAGAAGCACACCGGAAGGGAAGCTGGCTGGCAGGGGAGCAGAGCTGTAAACTGGATAAAGTTTAGAGTAACTGAAGGGACTATAACATTGGCAACAGATCTTCATGATTTCATCACCATCAGCCTTTCTTTTGAACCATGTTGCATGGCTGATTCCAATTTGCTAAATTCTGCTGAATGGTATGCAAATTTGCAAAGCACTATAAAAAACAATACAGATGCAGTGGGGAAGGAACAGAACTATCCTTCATTTTTGCACATAGTTTAGTTTTAGGAGATCTTGGAGTTAAATCCATGTGTGTCCATGCATATTTGTGATTGTGTTTAGTTTCAGTCAAAAGATTAATGCTTTGGAGGTCAGACTTTACTTAGAATGCAGAGGTCGAAGTGAGAGTGTATGACAACAGAAAATCAGGGGAAGAAGAAAAAAGTTCTCATTTAGAAAATATAAAGACAATTTTGCAGAAATAAACAAGAAAATATTTTGATTGGTTGGAGCTGGGGAGAGCAGAAAGTAATTTTAGAAGAGTTAGAAAATATTTTGAGAAGGCAGAAAGGAGCAGAGAGTAGAAGGAGGAGAGGGACTCTCTCGCAAAAGAAAGAGGTAAAAGTGGATGAGGAAGGGAAGGATGGAAGAAGAGAAGGCAAGTCAAAAAGCGCTGATACTGGAGAATGGTTGGGAAAGCTGGATGTGAAATGCTACTTGACTAAGAGATCTAGATCAGACAGGGCCACTGTCTAGTGATGTTAGCTGTCTCTTTAGTTATCCTGTGGATTCATATGCTTTTGAGTCTTTCTTGGGTGGGAGGGGTATATCCATTTAGATTTTAAGATGGTCCTATTAATGCTTTTCTTCACTATTTCCCCCCTTTGCTATATGAAACATTTTGCTTCACTTTTCTTTGTGGACTACCCACTCCTTGCCTAATAGCCAATTTCTACCTTCTTAAAGTAGATACTTCCATCTATTTAAAGTAGACACTGGAGATGAGGCGAGATTTAAGACTGGCTTGGTGGATGTAAAGAGAGAGAGAGAGAGAGAGAGAGAGAGAGAGCGAGAGCTTTTCCATCTGATCATGACAGAAAAGACTTTAGGAAAAGCAAAGCAAACTGAAATAAGACCACTCTTATTATCTTCCTGTTTTTCTTCCTGCATTACTCAGGGCGTTGCCAGTGCATGACGACAGCCGGTTGTGCTGACTACTGGAAGTTCAGCACCTGCATTGCCTACACACATGCAAGCAAATCTTCAAAGTCTAGAAACCTGCTCTTGCATAACACCAGCCACAACCAGAATCCCGGCATTCTTCAGAACCTGAATTCCACATTCCCCCATGTGAATTGCAACTTGCACACAGCTGAGGCAGCAATGATATTTTCATTAGGGCCATTTCACAAACGAGAGAAATGATGGCTGGCAATATTCCTGTTGGGTCAGAAATGATGTAGTCACTTTTATTTCGGGAGCAGTAAACAGTATATACAACTTTGGTAATACTCAGTAAGACCAGCAACAAAATTCCTGCCACTGAGGCAGTAAAGCTCAATGAACATATATGGTCAAGAGCTGTTTGGAGACTTTAAAGCAGAAAGGGATTCCAGTTTTAGTTACACCACTTCAAATGGAAACAGACTTCCCTTATGTCAGTGGAGTTCTGGGTCAAACAAGATCAGAATCTGGCGTTGGTATTTATTGCTGATTTGCGACATTAAATTAATGCTGCTTTCCATGCCTTTAACTTGGAGATTTTTTAAAAATTAGGAATGCATGCTACTGTGGGAAAGGGTGTCTCTCTGTGTTCCCCCATTGACAGGTTACCAAAGTGTCCCAGCAAGAACCTTAATCTTACTGGTGAACCTTGCCATTAAGAAGAAGTAACTTCTTACTTTATCATTAGTTGCTACCCATGGTGGGTTATCATGTCATGTGAACCTGAACTTATTCCCACAGGGTGGCTTGTTTGAGGGTAGGAAGTCACCCTGATAACCCATGGATTGTAGCAGAGGTTATTGTACCCACAATGGGTTGTCATGTCACTGTGGATACAGGGAATCAGGTAGCAACTCAGTTGGCAAGAATGGCAAGACCCCCTTGCTGTCTTGTTAAGTTTTTACCGGCACCTGCCAGGTCCACTGTCCCAAAGTGCCCAGGCCTTCCCTGGAGGCAACTGGAAATAAATTCCCCCTTCCCTCCCATGCCACAGTTGCAAACCATTTCTTGTTCAGCATGGCTTTTACATTGAAACATCTTTCTTTCCCCCTGGAGATTTCAAAAGCCAGAAATCCTTAACTGACAATGACAGTCATCCTTCTGACTGTCCTCAGAAGTAGGAGAGGCTGTGCTTGTCTGCCAGAAATCTTTTATAACCCCTTCCCCACAATTTTCACACACATTTCCAAAACCACACACATCCCAAACTTGTGCAAATGCAGACATCTGGAGTTGAATATGTGTTGGAGCCTCAGGTGGGCAATGTCAAGCTGTCGCCTGCTGGCAAAGTCCAGCAGGTACCTACCCTAGGCATTACCCCACAAAAGCTACACATCCATTTTGCTTTGGCTACATTTGACAGCTGTCAGAAAGTGAGCTGTCAAAGGTAGCCAAAGGGATTAGTGATCTTAGCTCACAAAGTGGGACGACAACTTATTCACCCCTCCACTTGAGGATCTGCATCTTATAAGGTGTGTGGAGTGTGTGTGGACTTATGTGTCCTAAGCAAAAGTCTCTCTCTCACTCTTGTTCATAGACTCTGCCTCTCAGGCATGTGTCAAGGTGAGGGTCATGCTTAATCAATTAATTGCTAAATTCCTGTTTAGCTGGTGAGGTTGTTGTCCAGAATTCCAGGCCCATCCTGTGCTCTTCCTTACTGAAGGACTCTGTTTTCATATCTGGGGTGCACCTTTGTTCTATAGCCTAACCCTCTAGTTTTAAATTTGTGCCTGAATTCTGTTTTTAGCATTACAATTTCATACAATGTATTAAGGTTCACCTTTGTTTTGTGAGCCATTCAAAGAACTTGTATCAGAAGGTGGCTGCAGAAATTAGTGTGTGAGTAACTAACCCTATAACTTAGCCAACACTTTCCAAAGCCAAGTTCTTCCAGTACCAGATGGCGTTGAAAAAGTCCACCTATGTATAACTCGTATGTGCATCTGTAGATTAGGTTATCACAGAAGCAGTGTGTGATCTCATTATCCTGCAACAAGCTGGTTGCACATGACAGTGTGACAAAACCCTTGAAGAGAGAGGCAGAATGTGGGGGACTGCCTTAGATAGACAATCGATGGACGGACGGACGGATGGATGAGGTGATTTCCACCCTGGCTTTCATGTTGCAAATGACTTAATGCATCTCCGAAGAGCTACGAGGAAGTTCTGTTGATGAAAATGCAACACGACTGGGCAGATGGTCCCTGGGCCAGGCAGCCTGAGTAACGGGCTGCAGCACTGCCAATCGATGATCAAATGAGCGTGCTGATAGTCTTGCTCCATTAGAAGCCTTCTGTTTTCGATGGGTTTATGGGTTGTTTGTTCACAGACAGTGCCTGGATGTTGGATAGCCTCAACACAACACTCAGCAAGAATTAAACAGAGTTCTGCACCAGGGAAGTTTCCTCTCTGTCTAGTTCCCAGGAGACCCTTGCATTAGTGAGAAAGTTCTGCTAAGATTGTGGATTACAGCTATTCCCCCTATCCCCGCTCCTTCTGCAATGCTGCGGATGTTCCCCTGATCCTAGAATGGACTAAACTACTCAAACTCAAAGTGCAAGGGCTAACTCATCCATTCAGAAGACTAAAATGGTGCAACTTCATATTTACTGCTGCGGTTTCTTTAATCAGGCAAAAGCAGAAGGGTCTAAGTTATCATACTATGGATCACCCAGTGATTTTGTATCCCCTGCCCTTTATGGGATCTTTTCCCTTCTCTGTGATTTTTATTTAAATCAATTTCTCACCTGCTTCCCATTGAATCAATCCTGAAATGGTTTACCAAGAAATATAACAAACCAAGCCCAGCCCAACCTACCTGCAGGGAGCTTGCAAGGTCTTGGATGAGTGGGGGCTCGTGTCAAGAGAGTCAACTGCTCTCTCATTAGGGCAAATACCATGGGTGGGAAGGGAGGTCTCAAAGGCATCCAATGACAGTTGCCCTGGTGGGGCAGGGGTGGAGTGGACCCAGCTGGGTCTGCCAAATGAGTCTCTGCAGCAGGTGGGCCATGGTGTTACATTCCAGGTTGGCTCAAAGAGAACTCAGAGCTGGGGAAAGAACAACCTTCCCAGCAAGCATGCCAGCAACACACATTCACAAAATGCTGTGATGCCATGGCCGAGAACTTGAGGCTGCTCGTAATGCTGGAGCTTGCCAGAGAAAGACTACACATTACTCTGAAGATGTTGCTAGAGATAGGATATTTCTATTTCACTCTAAATCAAGAGCAGCAAGGTTTGGGCCTTTCTATCTAACCCAACAGATCTCTCTCTCTTTTTTTTTTTTTGGCAATCTGGATTGGGGGCACAGTGGGCTGCCTAGATCTCTCCACAGTGCCCAGTCTAAATTGGTTTCTCCCACAAACACCTGTAATTCCCATTGCCAATGGAAGGAGAGGCAAGGTGGCAAAGCTGACATCTGTGTGTCCTTTGGGAGAAGTAAGAGTAGGGTTCTGATGATACTCCTGCTCTCTTCCACTCATCAGACTTCTTGCTTGTGCTCCATCCTGGCTTAGGAAACAAGCTGAGCTGAAATGAAATCTTCAAACACTCCACAGGTGCTAACTGAACGCCTCTTGTGCAGTCCAGCAACTTCTCTCTGCAGAAGGTGCGGCATGTACAAATCCCACAAGTAATTTGCATGGAAAAGGGCCTCTGGCTCTGCAGTATTCAGACAGTTTCAGTTCCTGGTGGATGCTGGAGAGAATGCTCAGGGCCAAGGAGGACTCAGGGCCACAAGCAGGCAGCTTGAAGTTCAGGGAGATGAGCTGGAGGAATCCTACAGATTCCTACCCCAAAGTGGATTCTTCTCACTCACTCTCCCAAAGAGAGAGCTCCTTTGGCACCCTTGGGAAAAAAGGCAGCTACTGCAATTGCTGCACCCATGGAAGGAGGAAGCTCCTTGTAGCTGTGCTCTAGGTAGAACAGATCTTACAACGTCCATCCATTCCCACTGTCCAGTGCCCCACCAAACCTGGCACCCATTCTGGATGAGAGAGCCTGAATTTTTGAAGTTTTCAGATGTGGAAGAGGCCTGTATGGTTCACAGGATGTGATCTGCTGGTTCAAGGTCTTCAACTAAGGTGCTCTTGGTTTGCTTGTCTGAGAAAGGCCCTGCGTCTTCAATAGCAATAACAGAAGGACATGCGGTGTACGCATTTCCCCCTGTATGGTCATTCAGTCATGGGGAAAGCATTTTGTGGAACCACTGCTCCTTGCTCAGAAGAAGTCAACACAGACAACCTGCCCGGAACTGAGGGGTGGACTTCACACAATCAAAGACAACATCAACTGCAGCTTTCCCAAACTTGGCTTCCTCCAAATGTGTTGGCCTGCAGCCTCATCACCACTGACCACTGGCTCGAGCTGGCTGGGATGATGGGCTCTCAGTGTGAACCATCTGGAGGCAGAAGACCGGGAAGGCCGAGCTGCGCTCTCCAGCTCATAAATGGTGCACCCTGGGAATGATGGGCAGGATCATTGAAAGCTCGGAATGAGACAGCAGTTTTGGTGGACATGATATGCCCATCTTGGGAAAGTTTTTCATCCATTGGCTGGAGGTCCCAAAAACAGAAGCTTGGGGCAGTGTGTATTTGTGAACAGATGGTCTCTGATGAAAAGGTGAAGTCAAAGACTGTGTTCAAGTGCGTTCTGGCAGGAATTCAATACAGCGTCATCCCAGAGCCTTGTAATGAACTGCAAGTTGAGCTTCCTGCTGAAGGAAGGTCTCCCTGCTTGGCCTTTTAAGAAGCAAGGCAGCCACAATCCTGGATTGGGTATTAGGATCAAAACAACCCAACATTGGCCCCAATTAAATGTTGGCATGCAAAGCAAAAAAGCATACCAAAATTAGCTAGCGTGAATTTGTATACCAAAAATATGTGCAGCATGCAAAAGGCAAGCTATGTAAATTAAGCGCAAAGCCCACCACTGTGCAGATAATTGTTGGAAATATAATGGGCGGGTGTATGTTTGGAGATGTTTTGGATTTAGTTGGGTAGACTGCCTCGAGGGGCACATTAAGGCGAATGCTGACATATGGCTTCATGTTCAATTTACAAACACAGACAGTGTAAACAACATCTTAAAACAGTAACTGGGATTGAGCGCCGCAGGTTTAGTTGACGATCAAATGCGAGACTTCCGTAATCTTCTGTGGTGTTAATCTGCAGAACAAGTGGAGGCACAAAGGATGTGGCACATGACCCAGTTTTTGGAAGGATCTCTGAGCACCTGGTTTTGGAGAGAGTCGTTGAGGGATGGTGGGTTGGGGTGAGGGTTGCAAAGGGCAAAGATTGCAAAGGTCTTCCAGTCACAATGCAAAGCTAGCAGGGATTTCCTTAGAGAAGCAATTGCCATCTTCACAGCCATCCAACCACAGTTAAGCACTCCTAAGTACTTGTCTCAATGTGGGTATGAGCACAGAATGAGTCACTTTCTCACTGAAATAAATGGGATTTTAACTGTAGCTGAATCATGTCTTTAGTACAGCCATGTATTTGCATGCATAAAACTCTTTGCCTACAGGATCTTAGTAATCCATACTGGCACTGGAGATGTGTCATTCTATCCTTGAGGGGAATCACTATCCATATTGCAGAAGGAAGGGACTGAGCTGATGGTGATGGTTGGCCACCTTGCAAGACCATTGGGCAAGATGTGAGCACAGACCATTCTGGTCCCTATTGCAGTACTGGGACTAGTATGGTAATGTAACCTAACAGGAGCAGGAACCTCATGGGGTGGGAGGCATCCTTGTGGGGTGGGCATAGGAAGAAACTGCAAGAAAGACTGCTCATCCGGACTTGAAAAATGTTAGACACATTCCACATTCATTGGCATGTCGTGGCTAAATCCAAGCATTGCATGCAATGTGCAGCGAGGACATGGGTTGACAATGTGTGGCCATCCCGGTGTTTGGGCCCAAGCTCAGGTTTGCTGGCTGGGGCTGATAAGAGCTGTAAGGCAAGACACCCGGAGAGCCACAGGTTGCCCACACGCAACCCAGGGGCATGAATAGAAGGATGTTTGTTGAAATTTCAGAACACCTTGAACCAAGGAGGACGATAGAGGCATTTGGCTGCTGTGGATACGCAACATTCCACCATTCTGTAATGAACCTGAGGGAGGCATCTGGTACTCCCATTCGAATTCTGTGTGGCAAAACATACCGGCAACTTGATTGCTTCAGAGCTGCATTTAACATTGGAGTGCACAGACATGACCAGCGGTGGAGACATTACTGGTGTACTTCTCCGTTTTACTTGTCCTTAGGATGGACAATTGCTTTTAAATTGCATTTTTAAAATACATGTATTTTTATATGTTGTTAGCTGCTCCAAGGCTTATTTGCAAGGGGGCGGCATACAAATTTTATTTATTTATTTATTTATTTATTTTTGGATTTATATCCTGCCTTTTTCCTACAAAGGGCTCAAGGCAGCTTACATCATTCTCCTCCTCCATCTTATCCCCACAACAACAACCCTGTGAGGTAGGTTGGGCTGAGAGTCTGTGACTGGCCCAAAGTCACCCAGTTGGCTCCATGGCCGAGCGGGGACTACTCGAACCCAGGTCGTCTGAGTCCCAGTCCCACGCTCTTAACCACTACGCCACACTGGCTCACTGGCTTTATAATTTGTTAAATAAATAAATAATTGGGTGGGGCAAAGAATCCTAGATTGCACAGCAGTAGACTTTGGAGAAGCCTGAGGGCCCCCACCCTGCTCAGGGGGGTGGGGGATCTCTCTCCCAGATGTCCATCTGAGACATGTTTGGAGGAAGGACTGAAAGCAGAAATGGATAACCTAAGGCCTTCTAGGCGTTGGATTCAACTTCCATTGGTCCCATGCAGCATGGCAAATGCTCAAGGAAGATGACAGATAAAATCTAACACTATCTGGACCCTACAGCCCTGATTTATACTACGCAGAGATGCTAAAGGGCACATTCTGCAGCAGTTGCTTTATGAGCCAAAGTAGATATCACATTAAAAGCATATTTTCAGTTAGAGCACACAATTTTAAAAAATGCACAGAGCAGTGGTTGGGGAAAATAAGGGATTTCTAGCCCTTTCTTCTGCTCTTGCCCTGAAGACATTGTGCATTAGAAGCTCTATATACATAGAGAGGAAATCCCATGTTGGCATTATTAAACACTATGGTTAACTTGGCCCTAAGTGCAGCTTTTCAGTTCCTCCCAAAGGAGGGAATGGCAGCCATTAATCAATGGGAGAGCGCAAAAGAAAGATTTCTAAATGAGAGAGCAGAGAGAAACTCAGCTCATTGTCCTAGCTAAAGCCAGTGTCTGGGCTTAGGGCCAATTTCATTCCCCCTTTGACTCTGTCTTAGCTTGCAGTATGTTCTCTTTGTCCATGGTGTTCAGAGGAAGCCACTAAAAATGGCCAGCACCTGTCTTTACAGTGTAGCACTTCATCCACAGAGTTGCTAACAAGGTGTTCACTTGCAGTGTTAACTGTGAAATACACCATGCACACCCGACCCCTAGAATTTCTACTTCATGCTGGAAGGTTGTCAGGGCAAGGCTGCAGGGTCAGCAAAGTCCAGGCAGCTGACATTTGCACTCACTGGCCTCCCTGCTAATCTAACCATCAGGAAGGAAACCTGATGGTATGCAAAACACACAAGCCACAGATCTTCATGGAAGTCATAGAGATCATAGAAAAGTGGAGTTGGAAGGGGCCATGAAGGCCTTCGGGGCAACCTCCTGCTGTTGCTGGACCCAAGTCACACCATCCCACTCAGAGGGCTCTCCAGTTTCTTTTTGAATGTCTCTAGTGTGGGAGAGGCCACCACCTCTCCAGGCAGCTGGTGCCCCTGTCGTATTGCTCTGACAGAAAGGAAACTTTTCCTGATGTCCAGCCTGAACCTGGGTTGCCACAACTCAACTTGTTTATTCCGTGTCCTAGACTCTGGCACTGGCAGGAAGAGATCTTGACCGTCCTCTTTGTGACAGTCTTCACAGTACTTATAGAGGGATAAGCATCGTCTTGCTGATGCTTCTCTGTTTGCCAAGTCATAGCTGCATACACATTGCCCAAGATAAATTCTAAACTGGGCAATCCGGAGCCTTGGCAAAATGAAGTAAAACAAAATGCAATAAAGTAAAATTTTGATTCCTAGCCCATGTCCATGGTACTCTAACCTCCTCACTGGTTTGAGTAAGAATTAACCCGAATCGTCACCTCACTGGTCTGATAATTCAGCACCTGAGATTTTCTTTTCTTCCCTTCGTTTCAGGAGCAGCCTCTCCAGCAGGTTTTCTTTCTGTGAAAATAGTTACTTAGCTAAGCCTGCCAGGCTGTAGTTAGCACCATTCTCTCCCCTCCTGCCCTCTTTCTTCAGTTCCCCTTTTCCACCTCTGCATTTGTTGCTGCAAGACTCTTATTTTAGACAAGAACCTTATAAAATGTGTGACTCCATGCTTTATTTCCACATCTGCTAGTACGAAGCCTTCGGACACGCACGGGTTTGTGTTTCCCTCTTTGAGGACTGCCAATTTCCTTTTGTATGAGAGATGCTGGCATCTTCTCCCAGAACTGGGGTGGGTGGGTACAACAGAGGTTGGAGATGTTTACAAATTACATGCTTATGAGTGCATCCCTGGCTCAGAATTGCCAGAAGGATGCAGCTCAAGTGGCACAGCCCTCCAGCCTTGCTCCAGAGGGTATGACCTGGTTCACACATAACACTAACCCATGGCTTATTGAACCCATGGGCTGTTGAATTCTGGGTTATTCATTTAGTTGTTGGTCTAATTTCTATACTCCCTGATAGCTGAAGTTCTTGGGACAGTTCAAAATAGTTAGTCAAAATACAAAAATATATACAGTATAAAGAATACAAATACAAACTCCAACATACAAATTTAAACAGCTTAAAAATGCAAATATACAAACATATGAAACAGTTTAATGTCTAAAGCATTATCAATGAACTAGACCGCATTAAAACCACTAACATAACCCATTATATGCCATAAAATGCCTGGGAAGAGGGGACCGCTTTAAACCATGGGCTGCCATTACATGTAAATCCAGAACTGTGGATTGTTCATGAGTTGTTTTACTGGACTACAGAGGCAACCACACTGTCAGGAGCAAAGATTCTATGAGACTACAAGGAGCACACTAATGGGTAGAGGTTATAGATTTTGTTATGCAGGAGCAAATTAACACATCACAATTGCCCAAGGATTCTGTCAAACCCCCATAATGGCCTTTGACATGCAAGACTTTGTACTGAGACTCCACTTGGAGACTGTCTTGCAAATGCATAAATGCTATTTTGCTCAGATTACCTTCACCCCATCCTGCACATAGGCCAGTGAGTCTGACGATGTTTGACAGTGAGTCAGCATCGATAACTCCATCCGAGCTACTCAGGATAACCCGGAGTGCCGGCTGGTGTCTTGGCCGGGGAAGGAATGATGTCATAGGTTCTGGTCAGACTGTCTCATATCAGGATCATGGCAATGCCCACTGATGCAACTTGATCTGTGCAGGGCTTCACCCTCTTTTAAGAAATAGAAACACAGAAACAGAGCAAGTCAGAAGGGGTCTCCCGGGCCATCTAGTCTGACCCCCAGATCCAGCCAGCTCTGCTCACAACATGCCCACCATGTGCATGTGACTTCAGGAAATTAACTCCTTGTGTCTCCAGAAGTACTGGGCTGAGGCTGGGTTTTGCTGTTTGAATGGAAACAGGATCACACTCTCTGGGCTTCAAAAGCGTATAGGAGAATTAAAGAACAATGTAGAAATGGGTCGTGAGAAATTTACCAATTGCTGATTTATGTCTTTGCACTGTGAGAGTGAGGGAGGGTTTTGTGGCATGCTGGGAAGCCATGCATTGGTGTGGGTTAAACAAAACCAAATTGGAATCAATATTCATTGGTATTGCCTGGAGAACTCCAATAAGATAAATGCGGCACTGAAAAAATATCCCTGTCAAAGATATAAATTTGAATTAATTCATTACAATATTATCTGTGCATATTCTTGATGCAATGAACTGAATGCTGATCATTGCAAAATGGCTTTTCTTATGTTCTTGTGATCAGTGCTAATGGCAATGTACATAGCCAAGAGAAATTTCCACCAAAGTATGTCAGCATATGTTAAAAATATCATAATAACATACACTTTGGAAGGAAAGATTTACTATACTACTGTTCCAGTGCTGGGTTCAGTGATGCCGTTAGTGGAAACGCAAGACTTTGAGTCTCAAAAGATGCCACAAAATGCATTGATTGCTCTAGATATAGTCCACTAATAAATGAAGAGATGAAGATATTCCTTGATTTGAAATTTGCTTATCAGTACTTTGACACATGCATAAACTGTGATGTTAAATTACCAGAAAATGGTAAGAAATTTTTTAAAATGAAAGTTGGGCTCTGCATAAAAGTTATATCAGGTTTAAACACAACATGCATGTCAATCAATTTAATTTGTCTAATTGTTGTTGTTGTTAGTTAGTTAGTTGCGAAGTCGTGTCCGACCCGTCGCGACTCCATGGACAACACTCCTCCAGGCCTTCCTGTCCTCCACCAAGCTCTGCTCAAGCTCATGCTGAGTGCTTCAGTGACTCCATTCAGCCACCCCAACCTCTGCCACCCCCTTCTTTTGCCATCAATCATTCCCAGCATCAGGGCCTTCTCCAGTGAGTCATTCCTTTTCATTAGGTGGCCAAAGTATTTGAGTTTCACATGACGGTACAAGACTGTAAAGGAGAATGAGCTGCATTGAGTTTTGTGTTATCTGACCCATCATGACTCCATGGGCAACCCTCCTCCAGGCCTTCCTGTCCTCCACCATCCCCAGAGTCCACCTAAGCTCACAGCGATTGCTTCAGTGACCCCATCCAGACACCTCATCCTCTCCCATCCCCTCCTTCTTTTGCCATCTATTGTGCCCAGCATTAGACTCTTCTCCAGGGAGTCCTTCCTTATCATTAGGTGACCAAAGTATTTGTCTAAGAAAGAGTAACAATAAGAAGGTGGAACATTAGCTTTAGATTCAGTGTGAAGTTTGCAGTATAGTAATGTATACTACAGTATAGGTTTATAGTTTTATGAGTCAATTTTTATTTATTGAATATATTAGTTGTTGTAGTATATGTGATAGTCAAAGTGGCATTACTGACTCTGCATATCTTTGTTGTTAGTCACAAAGTCGTGGCCGACCCATCGCGACCCCATGGACAACATTCCTCCAGGCCTTCCTGTCTTCCACCATTCCCCGGAGTCCACTCAAGCTCACACCAACCGCCTCAGTGACTCCATCCAGCCACCTCATCCTCTGCCATCCCCTTCTTCTTTTGTCATCTATTGTTCCCAGCATTAGACTCTTCTTCCTTCTCATTAGGTGGCCAAAGTATTTGAGTTTCATCTTCACTATCTGGCCTTCTAAAGAGCAGTCAGGGTTGATCTATACCCTGTTTGATCGCCTTGCAGTCCAAGGGACTCGCAGGAGTCTTCTCCAGCACCACAATTCAAAGGCTTCAATTCTTTTGTGCTCGGCCTTCCTTATGGTCCAGCTTTCACAGCCATACATTGCAACTGGGAAAACCATAGCCTTGACTATATGCACTTTTGTTGGCAGGGCGATGTCTCTGCTTTTTAGTATGCTGTCTAGATTTGCCATAGCTTTCCTCCCCAGGAGCAAGCGTCTTTTAATTTCTTGGCTGCAGTACCCGTCTGGGGTGATCTTGGAGCCCAGGAAAATGAAATCTGTCACTACCTCCATTTCTTCCCCATCTATTTGCCAGGAAGTGAGAGGACCGGATGCCATGATCTTAGTTCTCTTAATGTTGAGTTTCAAGCCAACTTTTGCGCTCTCCTCCTTCACCCGCATCAAAAGGCTCTTTAGTTCCTCTTCACTTTCTGCCATGAGAGTGGTATCATCTGCATATCTGAGGTTGTTGATATTTCTCCCAGCAATCTTGATTCCAACTGATGATTCCTCTAGCCCTGCCTTTCTCATGATGTGCTCTGCATATAAGTTAAATAGGCAGGGTGACAGTATACAGCCTTGCCAAACTCTTTTCTCAATTTTGAATCAATCAGTGCTTCCGTGTCCAGTTCTCACTGTTGCTTCATGACTCGCATATAGGTTTCTCAAGAGACAAATAAGATGGTCTGGTACTCCCATCTCTTTAAGAACTTGCCACAGTTTGTTGTGATCCACACAATCAGAGGCTTTAGCATAGTCAATGAAGCAGAAGTAGATGTTTTTCTGGAACTCCCTAGCTTTCTCCATGATCCAGTGTATGTTGGCAATTTGATCACTAGTTCCTCTCCCTCTTCGAAATCCTGCCTGTACTTCTGGTAGTTCTCGGTCCACATACTGCTGGAGCCTAGCTTGTAGGATTTTGAGCATCACTTTGCTAGCATGTGAAATGAGTGCAATGGTGCGGTACTTTGAACATTCTTTGGCATTGCCCTTCTTTGGGATGGGAATGTAAACTGACCTTTTCCAATTCTGTAGCCACTGTTGAGTTTTCCAAATTTGCTGGCATATTGAGTGTAGCACTTTAACTGCATCGTCTTTCAGGATTTTGAACAGCTCAGCTGGAATGCTGTCACCTCCACTAGCTTTGTTGTTGCTCAGACTTCCTAAGGCCCATTTGAGTTCACATTCCAGGATGTCTGGCTCGAGGTCAGTGACCACCCCATTGTGGTTATCAGGGATGTTAAGCTCTTTCTTGTATAGTTCTTCTGTGTAATCTTGCCACCACTTCTTAATCTCTTCTGCCTCTGTTAGGTCCCTGCCATTTTGGTCCTTTATTATGCCCATCTTTGCATGAAATGTTCCCTTCATATCTCCAATTTTCTTGAAGAGATCTCTGGTCCTCCCTATTCTATTGTTTTCTTCTATTTCTTTGCACTGTTCATTTAAGAAGGCATTCTTATCTCTTCTAGCTGTTCTCTGGAATTCTGCATTCAATTGTTTCTATCTTTCTTTTTCTGCCTTGCCTTTCACTTCCCTTCTTTCCTCAGCTATTTGTAAAGCTTCCTCAGACAGCCATTTTGCTTTCTTGCATTTCTTTTTCTTTGGGATGGTTTTAGTTGCTGCCTCTTCTACAATGTTGCGAACCTCCGTCCATAGTTCTTCAGGCACTCTGTCATTTGGATCTAATTCTTTAAATCTATTTGTCACCTCTACTGTATATTCATCCGGGATATGATTTATGTCATACCTGAGTGGCCTAGTGCTTTTCCCTACTTTCTTCAACTTAAGCCTAAATTTTGCCACCAGAAACTCATGATCTGAGCCACAGTCAGCCCCTGGTCTAGTTTTTACTGACTGTATAGAGCTTCTCCATCTTTGGCTGCACAGCACATAGTCAATCTGATTTCTGTGTTGACCGTCTGGTGATGTCCATGTGTAGAGTCGTCTCTTGGATTGTTGGAAAAGAGTGTTTACTGTGACCATTGTATTTGCTTGACAAAATTCTATCAGCTTGTGCTTTGCTTCATTTTGTACTCCAAGGCCAAACTTGCCTGTTATTCCGGTTATCTTTTGGCTTCCTACTTTAGCATTTCAATCCCCCATGATGATAAGGACATCATTTTTTGGAGTTAATTCTAGAAAGTGTTGTAGGCCTTCATAGAACTGGTCAACTTCAGCCTCTTCAGCAGCAGTGGTTGGGGCATAGACTTGGACTATTGTGATGTTGAATGGTTTGCCTTGGATTCGATCTGAGATCATTCTGTCATTTTGGAGATTGTATCCCAGTACTGCTTTTCCTACTCTTTTATTGACTATGAAAGCTACTCCATTTCTTCTGAGGGATTCTTGCCTGCAGTAGTATACCTGATGGTCATCTGAACTAAATCCCCCCATGCCTGTCCATTTTAGTTCACTGATTCCTAAGATGTCGATGTTCAGTCTTGTCATCTCTTGTTTGACCACATCCAGCTTGCCTTGATTCTTGGATCTTACATTCCAGGTTCCTATGGAGTATAGATGTTTGCAGCATCGGACTCTCCTTTCACCACCAGATACATTGGCAATCGAGTGTCCTTTTGGCTTTGACCCAGTCACTTCATTCTTTCTGGCACTACTAGTACTAGCCCTGTGTTCTTCCCCAGTAGCATTTTGGACACATTCCGACCTGAGGGGCTCATCTTCTGGTGTCATATCTTTTTGCCTTTTGGTACTGTCCATGGGGTTTTCATGGCAAAGATACTGGAGTGGGTTGCCATTTCCTTCTCCAGTGGATCACGTTTTGTCAGAGCTCTCTGTTATGACCTGTCCGTCTTGGGTGGCCCTGCACGGCATAGCTCATAGCTTCATTGAGCTATGCAAGCCCCTTCGCCACGACAAGCCAGTGATCCATGAAGGAGTTGCATATCTTACATTTTAAATAAACTGTTTACAAGGAGGAGTTTCCAGGACTTCCCATTAAAGCGCTTCCTGAGCCCTAACTTGACCTCAGACATGGACAATCTTTGAAACTGACAACACTCCAAGTCTGCCACTTCCTCTCAATTAACTCTACCTTGTGTCCTTATATTTTCCATCACATATGGGTCTCAAGCATTTCCTGCCAGTTCCCTCTTGTCCTTCGCAGTCCCTTACTGGACTATCAGAACTTCCCGGCCTCCCCTGTCCCGTTTCTACAATCCATGCATGTGGCAGCTGTCCATCCAGGATTAATTATGCTAATATGCTCAACTTCACCATTCTGTATCCAAGGCATTCATATTTAGAAATAAATGCACATAAGCATTTCATAATTTCATACGTTCTATAATAAAAGCTATTCTTTCAAGACTCCATCTGTGTTACATACATCAAGGCTAATATACCCTTGATGTATGTAAAGTACATCCTTCCCATGGTGCATCTCATCAGGAGACCTATTATCACTACTGACACGTGTTAGCTGATGACCTTTTCACACATGTGTGTTGGAGAACACGTGTGATCAGGGCCCCACGATGGCATGCTCCTTTCTGTGGAGATGGACATGGATCTCAATTTTGGAAGGTCCTTGTGCAATGTGTTCTTGTGACAACAGCTGATTTGCACCATCATTGAAACCACCATCCATACATTTGACCAGAGACTTGTCCGGTGAGTGAGGAACAGAGCAGGTGACCATGGTAGCCATGATCATAAGCCACCTTTGGCCGAGGGAAAGGTGGTGGTAACCAGTGGTCCTGTGGCTTCTATTCTTTCCATCATTCATCCAGTGGATGGAGAAGCATTGGGTTTCAGAAGGCATGAGTCATCCCTTGCAGCAAAGCATTGTGGTGCAGAGTGCTTCTCCTGTTTACCTTTTATACAGCAATGTGCTACCTCCTCCTTTTCCAGGTAGTTCCATTTCTCCTCCCACCTAAGTCCACTGCCCAAGGTTTTCAACATAAGTGTGTCATAAAAGAGCAAATAAGAAACACTCCATGCCATTGGGTTTGTAAGGGGCTGAACTGGAGTTAGGTCCCATTAGGTCCCCCTGATTAATGATCCTTAATGATCTATTAAGCATCTGTTATCCTAGGATGGACCTTGGAACTACTGATCAATATCTTGCGCAGTTCTCTCTCTGAATGCAGGAATGTGGGAAGACTTGAGCTGACAGCAGCAAGGTTGGGGAGAGATGTTAGAGGGTCCCCAACATTTCCCCAGCCCTTTGACACCAGACCTCTGAAGAATCTTTGCTCTCTTAAGGGGATAACTAAGGGAGGGGACATTGGAAATTTTATCAGTGTATATGATAGGGGAAGCATTCCAGGCATTATTTCTCGCTGTGTTTGGATCTGAATTTCAATGCAAAAAGAAACAGATCAAATTGTATTTTAATCCTGTTGTAAGCCGCCCCGAGGCTTCAGTGCGATGGGGCGGCCTATAAATGTTTTAATAAAATAAATAAAATAAAATAAAAAATGAAATCATTGCCTGGTTTTCTTTGAGCAGAAACAGTGAACTGGAATATATATTTATTTTTGCAGTGGAATGGCTTTGAGATAGAAACATAGAAACACAGCGAGTCAGAAGGGGCCTCCTGGGCCACCAGCCAGCTCCACTCATGACGTGCCCACCATGTGCATGTCCAGCCTATCCTTGAACACCCGCACTGATGGGGCCTCAACTACCTCCTGTGGAAGCCCATTCCACACCCTCGGGGTCCTGACTGTCAGGAAGTGCTTCCTGGCATCTAAATGGAACCTCGGCTCCCTGAACTTTGCTCCGTTGGAGTGCATCCTCCCTTCCTCTACAGGGAAGAACAGGTCTCTATCCACCTCCGTGTGACATCCCCTCACATACCTGTATGTTGCTAACAGATCCCCTCTGAGTCTCCTCTTCTCCAGGCTGAAGAGACCCAGTTCCCTCAGTCTCACCTCATACGGCATCCCTGCAAACCAGCCACCATCCTTGTGGCCCTATGCTGCACTGACTCCAACCTGGCTATATCCTTTCTGTAATGAGGGGCTCAGAACTGAGCACAATACTCCAGTTGTGGGCACACCTGAGTCATATAGAGTGGTAGTAATACTTCTCTCGATCTAGAAGCCACACTTCTAGAAGAGTAACCCTGCCTCTCCTGGAGAAGAAGGGCAAACATGTCACAGCTGTCGCAGCGGACAGCAACACCCATGACTCCAGCCAAGGCCCTCTCCTGGTCTGCCAGTGGGATCCCTTTCGAGACTTTACCTTAGTCCCCGCCTTGTCTGTCCTGCAGTACCCCTCACTCGCCCAGTTCTCCCAGACAAAAACTCACACACACACAAAAGGATAAAATAAAATTTAAATTGGAGGAAAAACAAAGCAAAGCACAGTGCAACACCAAAAAACAAAAACAAAAAAACAAAAACAAAGAAAGAAAGAAAGACAACAAAGAAAGAAAACAAAGAAAGACAACAGAGAGAGAAAGAAAAACAAAGCAATAATAAAAAAACCCCCTTGGCGTCCCAGGGAAGGGAGTCCCTGGGCAGCCCTGGCCACAACTAAGGGACACAGACAAGGGACGATGCCCTTCCTCTCTGCTGCTCCTGGCCCTCTGCTCCTACCTGCCCAGCTCCTACCTGGCCTTCGCCAGGCCCCTGGCCACTCAGCGCTCTCTCCCAGCCTGTGCCTCTGCTGCTCTGCTGCTCTGCCAAGAGGCCAGAGCCAAAAAAAAAAAGAGAGAGAGAGAGAGAGATGGATAATACCACTTAAAAATGTGCGTGGAGGTGAGCACTCCCTGCCTTGTACCCTCCACAAGATGCTCACATCCTGAAGAAACATAAAACATGAAAGATGAAGTCTAAGAAGAAACCAGCCGTTTCATTCGCAGGGGCTTAACCTGCTCCATGTTTGCATACAAGTCCCTCTGTTGCAAGCAGGGATGTTCATTTCTAATCGCCATCTGACAGCAACGACTCAGGTTTCTATTTTAAAGTGACAGCAACTGGGCCCCCAAACATCTGAAACTCCTGTGTGTTAGTGGTGTTTTATCACGCAGCATATATCATTTATACACAGGATTAAAACTTGTATTCAAACTGAAATGGTGTCTTAATAGCGGTTGCTGTGTGAATTCTGCTTTGCATTTGTGCAATCGATTTTCACATCATTTTCATGCTCTCGCTGTAGGTCTGCCGTGCTTGAAATGTGTGGATTCATGCTGAGGACAGAATCGGGTCTCCAGGCCCGAGACAGGCCAGCAGAGAGATCTGTGGGCACCATGGCATTTTGAAATCACGTGTCTTGTGTGGGGTCATATGTGAAGGTGTTTTCAAAAAGTGCAGCCTTTACTGCTTTGAGTGTGGATTAAGATGGGGGAAGGCTGAAGAAGGACTAATAAAGGGGGTTTGCAAGGAAGTGGCTTCCATGGACCCAGCGATCTAGTCACGTCGATCCAAAGTGAATGCTGCTTCAGCTGTGATCCTAGACAGGCTTGTAAGGGAACACACTCTGCATGGAGCTCTGCTGGACTTCTGAGGAAACATGTGAAAGACCAAAACATGGGTAGCTACAGGAAGAATAGAGAGGTGCTTTTCCCCTGCCCTAGACCTTCAGGGTTAATGCATAGAGGAAGGGGAAGGAAGAGGGTCACTTCTGGCCTCTGATGCCTGCAGCTCTCAGCTCCCTAGCAGCATATGCATCATTGCATGCTCTGCTCCCATTGGCCAAGTGCTATGGCCATCTCTTGCTTTGCTTTTGGAAAGAGGGAGACAGTGTTGAAATACATGGAGGAGGAAATTGTGGCAAAACTGCTTACTTCCCTCTAATGCACATCCCTGTAGTGTGTTGAGCAGCTGGGACGTATCATAGACAAGCAGGAACACATGGGAGGGGAAGGGGAAGGGGAAGGGGAAGGGGAAGGGGAAGGGGGAACTCACCGCAGGAATGCCTTGGATCAGGCAGAAGAAGACTGCTGGGGTTAGGGAGTGGATGGGAATTTTACTCAAGGAGGCTGCCGGGACACATGTTGAGAGTGGAAGGAAAGAGGGGGCACTGCAGCTGCATGGTTATCTGACCGGTAAGTTCAGGCAACGATCTGCGTACCATGGAAACAGCGCGGGGTTCTCTGCCTCTGCTGTGCAAGCAGTGCAGCTGTGCAGGGTGGTTTTCCTCATCCTCACATAAGCACGGTTAGTCTCAGTTTGGAGAAAAACAGATGCCTTGGGAGGTGAATGAAGCCTGCCCTGGGCCATTCGCTCCCAAATGTCACCTCCCCCGGGGGATCAAAAGAGGACAGCGTCTCTATGAGTGCAGAGGCATTTTGAACCCCTTCTCCAGCGTGTGGGGCTAAGGCCTATCCCTCTTTCCAGGACGGGTCCCTCTAGCTCTGCAGCTCTTCTCCTCAATATCCCTTTAACTCTTGGGGTAACTTTTCCGGGAGCATGGGAGAGCATTTGTTTGCCAAGCATGCAGCTCATCCATCACTCAAGGAGCGTTCTGTGAGTCTGGCCTGCCCAAAATCATTTCTCCCCATGCATTGGGATGCTGCACTTGTCACAGGGCCTTGGAAGTCGTCAGTTTTCATCAACAGGCCCTGACAACACAGGAGAAAAAATGAGTCACCTGGAGGGAGCAGAGGGCACTGCATTTCAAGAGTGATCTCGGAAGACTGATTATGTCTCGTCCTTGACACCCTGCCAAGGGCTCGATACAAAGAGCATTTGGGATGTAATGGAGCCTACAAATCATGGGTTGCCTCGAGTCCCACTTAGACCACCAGAGGGTGGCTGGCATGACTTTCGCTCGGTTTTTATTGCATGCTGTAAACTTCTGACTCTTCTGATATGCATCGTCATTGACTGGCCTCTGACAGGGTTGTCCAAACTGATCGCAGTCAAAGCTGCTCCACAGAAGCTCCCTGGAATGAATTAGAAGGGGACCTGCCGGCTGGAAGTGCCACACAATCACTCAGTCCGGTGTCGCCCAGTCTAGTGTGGAGACGCTGGGCAAGCCCCAGCAGAATGGCACCGCCAAAGGGGTCTCTCAGAAATGCACGCTGCACGTTATGAAATTCGCACCGGAGCGGAGGGGAAAAGATGATTCCCACGACTCCCTGCTTGGAATGTAATTATGTTTGTAGCAACCAATTTAAATAATATTGTGGCACAGGGAAGAAATTAACAGAAGTCTAGCCATCGGAGTCGGGATAAGCTCTGCCTTTGTTGTATGACTATTGTCGTCGTTCCCTTGAAGCATTTCTTAAATTAGTTGTTTGTATTCCCATTTTTAAATAGTTTTCTTCCTATACAAAAGCAGGCCTCCTGTTTCTCTCACGCACACATATGGAGAGGGCTGGAGGGAAGAGCCCTTCAGCAACTGAGATGGTCAGGCACTTGGGGGGCTTGAGTGAACATGCAAAGTCCTTCACACCGTATTTTATTTTTAAAAACTTTTATATCCCCCCTTCTTTTTCTCCTTCCAAGGAACACAAGGTGGTTTGTATAATTCTACTCCTCTATCCTGTCTTAACTTCACAACAACAACCCTGTGAGGCAGGTTAGGCCAAGAGACCGTGACAGGTCCAAAGTTGCCCAGTGCACATCAGTGCTGACTAGGGAGGGACTAGCACCTACATGTCCTGCACCCTCAGCCCAATGCTCTAATCACTGCACCACACTGCCTGCTGATATGGTAATATGTCAAACTAAAAGGTTTTTTGTTTGTTGCATCATATGAACAGCAGCATCTTCTGGCTGTTTACTTGGAAAACTGTCCTTGAGAGATTTAGCTAAAGCAGCTAGATCTCTTTCTGGGTTGTTCTGTTTCAGACTATTGAACGGCATGTCTGTGCGCTTGCTTTTCCATGGAACCAGCAAACACGTGATTTGGATTACAGAGGTGCTCTCTCTGTGGTTCTCACTTGTCACCTCCACTCCATCTGTCTATTTCAGGGCATGATTCAAAGAACTGGTTATGAGCCTTAATGCTGTACAGAACTTCACACCAGGACGACTGTTTTCTCCCAGCTGGTTTGTGTCCAGCTGACGAAAGGTGTGTGTTTGATGTGGACACCAGAAGAGCCTTCTCCGTGGCTGCACCAGGTTCCAGAGCATCCTGCAGAGAGAAGCTGCTTCCCTTTCCTGGCAGACAAATACTAATTTTTCTTACATCCAGGCAGGCATTGCTCCTATAGACTGGACTGTCGCTAAAGAAGTTTTACTTGGTCAGTGCTTTACCTTTCATTGCTGTTTGTAATGCAAGTGTGCTATTTTTAAAATAAAGCATTTGTTTGAAGCTGCGTTGCATTGTTAGCCACCTCGAGGGCCAGTCCTGGTGTGAAGGTGGGCTCTGAATGAAATGAATGACAGAAAACATCTCTCTCCAGGTGGCCGGGGAAGGATGTGTGGCCAAAAACTATGTGTGATCCACATGTACCTGGAGGGATATTCGGCCCTGTGTGCCCTCCAAGATGCATGCAAACACTACCTGTAGCCTGAAGGAATGCAGGCCAAGCACATTTACTAGCTCTGTGCGAATTAAGCTGTCATTCCCCAGCCAAATAAGCAGGCTCAAAAGACACAGGCACTGCTGCGATTCACAAAGCCTTCTAAATTCAGCCCTGGGAATTGGTGGGATACAAACGCAGTGGGGATTTAGATTAATGTTTCCTGCTATATATTTAAAGTTAAAATACTCCTCCCTACCCCACAGCTTGTCACCAGCTTAAAATTAGTATTGGCCATGCAACTTTCTTTATTCCGTGCCTTTGATGGCAAAGCAAAAGTACTTTCCGCCGTTTCCATAACCCTTGCAACATCAGTGCTATTAAGGAAAACTACCATTTAGGAGCAAGCAGCATGTTATTTATCTAAATAATGTTTACAAATCTTTGCAAACAGCCCAGTATTTAGAGCTTTTTTACTGAACATGGACAAGTATTTCATTCTCCTACATTGGAAGGGAAGTAATATTTCACTGATTAAATACAACCTTTTGAAAACTCTGATTTTTCCGGATGTTTTCTAAAGCAGCTGATATCTTTTTTGTCAGTTGTTGATGCATGTTGCTTCCCTCCCTCTACACCCTGAAGTACAAAGGCACAAAAGCCAAATAATTGTCAGACTGCAGCGGAAGGAATAAATGAAAGATGGGGCACTACTGTACACTCTCGACATTCATTCCAGAGACATGCATTCATAATAAATAGATCCCCCTGCTTAAAAACAGAGGGAGGCAGCTTGTACCATGCCAGACCAGGCATCCATCCAGTCCAGTCCAGTACTGCCAGCACTGACTGGCAGCACTCAGATCCCCAGACATGTGTTTCCTGAGCCCTGCTTGGAGGAGCTGGGACTGAACCCAGAGCAAAGCATGCAGTCTGGAGCTCCTGGGGAAGGTCATAGTTGGCTGGTGCCTTCAGCTTCAGGAGTCACATGGGGAACTGCTGTGAGTGTCTTAAAGCAGCAGCAGTTGGAGTTCCTTTATGCATAAGAACCCAGGAAACATGGTGTGAGGTCCATTCAGCCCCTCTCCTAATATGTAATCTGGCTTTGCTGTGTGCCTGGATTTAATAGGAGAAGCAACAGGATGGGGGGAAAAGGTGCCAAACTATTTCTCTATAAGATGGCTTTCCTTAAAATTCAATTTAAAAACCCAGAATGGCAGTCTTGCCCCAGTTGCTCTCCCACCCACGGGATGCGGGGCAGAGATGCTGAGTTCAGCACAGGCGGCCTTGTTTCCTTTGCATCTGAGCATCGTATTTCTCCCTGCTTGAAAACCTAGTGCTAGTATGAATTTAGAAATACACCTTCCCCTCTCACCCCTCTCCCTGCCACCTGTTGGATTCCTATGGTAACTGGCTAATCCATATGGACTGTTGATGCTAAACAGAGTTGCATTTTCAAGCTCCTTGCTGCTGCATCTCACTCTGTAGGTTGTCTGGAGTAGCAGGAACTTTTATAATTAAATCACAAGGACAATAAACATTTCTAGCATTAGCAGTTGCTTCTCTTTTGTTAAAAAAGTCCAATCATATCGCATGCTCGGATTGAAAAAAAGAAGGCAAATGAGATTAAAACAGTACATTGTTTCTTATTGCTAGGAATGTTGTTCTACAAAATGCAATCCTATTATCCATGTAAAATGTCAATACTTTTCAGTTCACAGCTATCACAGTGCCATTGAAATTGCTTTATTGTTTATTTCCAATCATAGGTTAGGCACGGAGTCAGTGGTTGGCCCCAAATTCCTCAATAGCTGGAATACCCTAACCCTAACCCTAATCCCCAAGTCCCTGGAAGATTCATGCCTCAGAGGTGGTACATTTTTCCATCCTTTAAAGGATGGTATCCTCTACACTGGATAACTCTCTTCTTCAGTTTACCTTGATGATGTTTCATGAAATGGGATGGGACTGCACAACACTTATTTTAAAGAACGTTTTTATGGGTCTTTGGGAAGCTTAAAATACATAGAAACATAGAAACAGAGCGAGTCAGAAGGGGCCTCCCGGGCCATCTAGTCTGACCCCCGGCACCAGCCGGCTCCGCTCAGGACATGCCCACCATGTGCATGTCCAGCCTGTCCTTGAACACCCTCACCGATGGGGCCTGTGTAATGCAGGCAGGTGCAGTGACATGAAGTCCACGAGGTGTCTTGGCTGCCTGCATGCTTGCTAGCAGTTTCAGGATGATTTTAAGCACATCAGACACCAAACCCAGCAATCTCTCTGAGCAAACTTTTGACCACAGTTCTAGGAACTTGAGCAAGCCCTGGGAAAAGTTGGAATCTGGAGATCATCCCGGGAAAGGTAATGCAGCTGACCAAACACCATGGCTGGAACATTCAGGCTGGAACAGCTTTTATATTTTTGCAAATGATTCTTCTGCTATTTTGTAGGAGAATTCTCCTAAATCTCTTTGTAAGCTGCCTTTGCGTCCTCCCAAGAGGACAAAAAAGGTGGGGTATGAATGCAATGTAGTAATAATAATATAAAAACATAGTAATGCATAAAAATCAGACTGATTATACAATATATCTACCAAATTCACTTCTTCACCCGCTCACTAAAATCTGAAGTGGTGCCCTGAGATGGTTTGGGGACAAAGGGAACAAATAGCATTGTACGATTCATCCACCTAGGCCAATAGTACCTGCTCTGACTGGCAGCCCTTCTCTGGGATCACAGGCTCTCCCATCACCTTTTAACTGAAGAAGCTGCCAAGAATCAGACCCAGGCCATTCTGCAGACAAGCAGGTCCCCTGGGAAGGTGTTTCTTCATTCAATAGAGTTTTAAGATATAGGGAGCGGTGGCAAGAATGAGGGCCCTTTGACATGTTTGGTAGGCTGAGCAAGATGTGGGAAGTGTCACGATAGAACCAGCTCCATTTTTAATAATGCTTTAATGTCTATCCCTGTTCTTCTTTGTCATCAGACATTTCCCAGGGCATTCTGTATTTCTCAGAGTCGATAGCATCACATCAGGACTGGAAGTTCTAATCTTATGATTGGTACTGGGGAGGGGGTCTTGGGAACATCCCCCGCCTTTGGATTGCTTTGCTGAGCATGCCTGTTGGGTTTTGCCATCAACAAGCTGCCTCAAAATTATATTTTCTTTGCTTGGAAAAGTTACCCATTGCCGAGATCAGGTCTGTGACTGAAGCCTGGAGCACTGGAGCAGCAAGAATCGCTGTGAAGCGATCGCAGATAAAGGCAGGGCAGATTTGTAAACAGGATGTTTGTCCCCTGCTTTTCATTCACCTGTGGTGAGAGAATGTCTTCCAAGGAAAGCCCCGAGGATAAATCAACTGGACATGAGCATACCAGGTTCTAATGAATCTTCCAAAATGTAATTGTTATACATCTGTGCTTAAAAAGAGAAGCGCTTCTGTTCATTCTCCACCCACAGCACATCCACCCCATCAGCATCTTGCAGGGGAAAGCGTGTGATCTGCAAACTCAAATGGTTCGAGCTGCAATGCACTGATTTTTTTCTATGGAGCAAGGAGTTGCACAAGCATAATGCAGAATGGCTTGCACAAATGTAACTTGGGTCAGATTGTCCTCTAGCAACTGAGTTTCTGCTGCAGTGACACCATTTATGCTGAATGGTGGGTGGGTACTGATAGATTTCCCAATAAATTAGCAATTGTTTAATTGTATTTAAAATTGGAATACTGTGCAAACATATACACTGGCTTTGTTCACATAAAAAGGCAAGCAATTCTGTGTGATGTGACCGTGGTTCATCTGTGTGATCTACTAGATATACTGTCAGGTGCTTCTACTTGTGATTTCCATCCTCCCTCCTCTGTCCTCCCACCAGTGATATGTATCCGTTCAGCTACCACACCTGAAATTCAACCCCAAGGTCCATCACTCCTTGCCTATGTTGCCTGGCTCTTCCTTGTTAGTCCACACATAGAGACTGGATGGCTAGAATGACTCCTGCAGTTGCCACTCTTGCCAAAGGATTCTGTGGTAACTTTCAAGCCCATGGAAACCATGATGATGGGGTTAGACACACAACAAGCCACAGTGGCATGGAAAAACCATAGAACAAACCATTGTTCCTTATCATGCTTTCTAAAGACCAGACTTACCATGGTGAAATGCCATGACTGGGTGCAGACACAACAATGGTAAAAAAGCACCATGGTTTGTCATGTTGTTTGACACTTACCATGAACTAGTGAAATGTCTGAATGCAGAATTCCAGAGAACAGCTAGAAGAGATAAGAATGCCTTCTTAAATGAACAGTGCAAAAAATAGAAGAAAACAATAGAATAGGGAGGACCAGAGATCTCTTCAAGAAAATTGGAGATATGAAGGGAACATTTCATGCAAAGATGGGCATAATAAAGGACCAAAATGGCAGGGACCTAACAGAGGCAGAAGAGATTAAGAAGTGGTGGCAAGATTACACAGAAGAACTATACAAGAAAGAGCTTAACATCCCTGATAATCACGATGGGGTGGTCACTGACCTCGAGCTAGACATCCTGGAATGTGAAGTCAAATGGACCTTAGGAAGTCTGAGCAACAACAAAGCTAGTGGAGGTGACAGCATTCCAGCTGAGCTATTCAAAATCATAGAAACATAGAAACATAGAAACAGAGCGAGTCAGAAGGGGCCTCCTGGGCCATCTAGTCTGACCTCCGGCACCAGCCGGCTCCGCTCATGACATGCCCACCATGTGCACGTCCAGCCTATCTTTGAACACCCTCACCGATGGGGCCTCAACGACCTCCTGTGGAAGCCCATTCCACGCCCTCGGGGTCCTAACTGTCAGGAAGTGCTTCCTGGCATCCAAATTGAACCTTGGCTCCCTGAGCTTTGCTCCATTGGAGCGCGTCCTGCCTGCCTCTGCAGGGGAGAACAGGCCTCTCCCCATCTCCATGTGACACCCCCTCACATACCTGTATGTTGCCAACATATCCCCTCTGAGTCTCCTCTTCTCCAGGCTGAAGAGACCCAGTTCCCTCAGTCTCGCCTCATACCCCATCCCCTGCAAACCAGCCACCATCCTTGTGGCCCTACGCTGCACTGACTCCAACCTGGCTATATCCTTTCTGTAATGAGGGGCCCAAAACTGAACACAATACTCCAGTTGCGGGCGCACCAGAGTCATGTAGAGTGGTAGTAATACCTCTCTTGATCTAGAAGCCATACTTCTGGCTATGCAACCAAGGGTGGCATTCGCCCTCTTAACCACCGCATCACACGGCTGACTCATGTTTAGCCTGTGGTCAACCAGTACCCCGAGGTCCCTTTCACAAGTGCTGCTCTCCAGCCACTTGTCCCCTAACCTGTACTTATGACAGCTATTCCTATGCCCCAAGTGCAAGACCTTGCACTTCTCCACATTGAACGCCATCCTGTTGTCTCCTGCCCACTTCCATAGTCTGTCCAAATCCTTTTGGATCTGGTGTATCTGCTCCTCAGTTGTGGCCACTGCTCCAGTTTTAGTGTCGTCTGCGAATTTGATCAGCAGACTGTTCACCCCTTCTTCCATGTCGTTAATGAAAAGATTAAACAGGATCGGCCCCAGGACAGAGCCCTGGGGGACCCCGCTTGTCACTGGCTGCCATCCCGACGATTCCCCGCTAATGGTTACCTTCTGCTTTCGGTCAGTCAGCCATGCCCTAATCCACCGGAGAGTGCTTTGGTGTATCCCAAAACTCCTCAGTTTCTCCACCAGGATATCATGGGGCACTTTGTCAAAGGCCTTGCTGAAATCCAGGTATACCACATCCACTGCATCCCCTCCATCTAGCCATCTTGAAACCTTGTCATAGAATTCCACAAGGTTTGTCTGGCAGGACCTGTTTCTGCGGAAGCCGTGTTGTGTGGCTGTCAGCCTCCCTTCCCTATCTAGCATCACTAGATCTCTCTCTATTATGAGCCTTTCCATTGTTTTTCCTACAATGGACGTAAGGCTAACCGGTCTATAATTCCCCATGTCCTTCCTACTACCCTTTTTGAAAATTGGGACCACCGATGCCACCCTCCAGTCCTCTGGAACTTCACCCGTTCTCCATGAGGCCTCAAAAATGGAGGCCAGCGGGCGTGAGAGAACCCCTGCCAACTCTCTAAGTACTCTCGGGTGTAACCCGTCAGGGCCTGGCACCTTTGTAATGTCCAATGCCCTGAGGAGCCCCTCGACTTCAAGGGGGGTGACTCTAATCTCTGCCCCTAAGTCCCCAGCCTCATCCAATCTCCTATACGGATATCCCCCGTCCTGCTTTGGGGAGAACACAGAGGCAAAATAGTCATTTAGCATCTGTGCCTGTTCCCTCATGTCAGTCACTGGATCTCCTTCCTCCTTATTTAGTGGTCCCACCACTTGTCTCCCCTTCCTTTTCCTATTTACATGCTGGAAGAAGCCCTTTTTGTTGCTCTTGATATTCTTGGCAAGTCTCAGCTCATAATCAGCCTTAGCCTTGCGAAGAATCCTTCTGCAACGGGCCTCCTCCTCCCGGTATACCCTTTTGTCTATTTCCCCCAGTACCCATTTCCTATGGAGGTTCCTCTTTCGTCTAATCCCCCTAACCACCTCCTTTCGCATCCATGGCAGCACTCTCCTCCGCCTCCCCACCTTACTGACTAGAGGTATTGTCAGGGCTTGCGCCTGCAAAACCTCCCTTTTGAGTGCCATCCACCCCTCCTCAACTTGCTTACCTTCCAGTAACCTATCCCAGGAGACTTTCCCCAGCCTGGCCTTCAGTTGGCCAAAGTTGGCCCTCTTGAAGTCCCAGCTTCTAGTGCTCGCCCTGCTGCACGGCCCCAGTCCTCTGATCTCAAAGCAAAGGATGGAGTGATCACTTGCATCCAGAGCTCCCCTAATCTGTACTTCATCTATCAGCTCCTCCATATTGGTCAAGACCAAGTCCAGGATGTTTCCCCCCCTCGTCACCTCTCGGACCCTCTGTGTGAAAAACCCACCCTCTAGAGCTTCTAGGAAGCAACGTGCCCTGGCTGTCACCGCCGAGTGAGTCTCCCAAGTAATATCCGGGAGATTGAAATCTCCCATAATTACTGTGTCTCTCCCCCGAGATTTCCTTAGAATCTGGCCTGTCAGGACATCATCCAGGGTCTCAAGTTGACCTGGAGGGCGATAACATACCCCCACTGTCAGGTCTCTTTCTCTGTCAAAACCCCTAAGTTTCACCCAGACTGCCTCTACCGAATCCCCATCTGTGCTGCACTCTATCTCACTGCATCCTATCCCTTCCCTGACATATAAAGCCACACCCCCACCTCTCTTTCCCTTCCTGTCCTTTCTAAAAAGGTGATACCCTTCTATGTTCACATTCCAGACTTGCCTTTCATCCCACCAAGTTTCTGTGATTCCCACCAGATCGTATCCTCCTATTCCCAGGAGAGCTTCAAGCTCTTCCTGCTTATTACCCATGCTCCTAGCATTGGTGTACATGCACCTCAACTCCTTCCCACTGCTTCCTTTCCTTGGAGTGCCCAGCATCCTCCTTCCTCCCATCCTCCCTGGTACCTGGCCCGTCTCTGTAGAAGTCCTGTCAGTCCCAAAGGTTACTCCAAGCACCGTCCTTGGGTGGGCTCGAACCACCATCCTCCTGGTTAACAGCCAGGCACGCTGACTGATTGCGCCACAGAGACCAGGCCGAATCCTGAAAGACGATGCAGTTAAAGTGCTACACTCAATATGCCAGCAAATTTGGAAAACTCAACAGTGGCCACAGGATTGGAAAAGGTCAGTTTACATTCCGATCCCAAAGAAGGGCAATGCCAAAGAATGTTTGAACTACCACACCATTGCACTCATTTCACATGCTAGCAAAATGATGCTCAAAATCCTACAAGCTAGGCTCCAGCAGTGTGTGGACCAAGAAGTACCAGAAGTACAGGCAGGGTTTCGAAGAGGGAGAGGAACTAGAGATCAAATTGCCAACATACGCTGGATCATGGAGAAAGCTAGGGAGTTCCAGAAAAACATCTACTTCTGCTTCATTGACTATGCTAAAGCCTTTGATTGTGTGGATCACAACAAATTGTGGCAAGTTCTTAAAGAGATGGGAGTACCAGACCATCTTATTTGTCTCTTGAGAAACCTATATGCAGGTCAAGAAGCAATAGTGAGAACTGGACACGGAAGCACTGATTGGTTCAAAATTGAGAAAGGAGTTCGGCAAGGCTGTATACTGTCGCCCTGCCTATTTAACTTATATGCAGAGCACATCATGAGAAAGGCAGGGCTAGATGAATCACCAGTTGGAATCAGGATTGCTGGGAGAAATATCAACAACCTCAGATATGCAGATGATACCAGTCTCATGGCAGAAAGTGAAGAGGAACTAAAGAGCCTCTTGATGCGGGTGAAGGAGGAGAGCACAAACGTTGGCTTGAAACTCAACATTAAGAAAACTAAGATCATGGCATCCGGTCCTCTCACTTCCTGGCAAATAGATGGGGAAGAAATGGAGGTAGTGACAGATTTCATTTTCCTGGGCTCCAAGATCACCCCAGACGGGTACTGCAGCCAAGAAATTAAAAGACGCTTGCTCCTGGGGAGGAAAGCTATGGCAAATCTAGACAGCATACTAAAAAGCAGAGACATCGCCCTGCCAACAAAAGTGCGTATAGTCAAGGCTATGGTTTTCCCAGTTGCAATGTATGGCTGTGAAAGCTGGATCTTAAGGAAGGCCAAGCGCAAAAGGATTGAGGCCTTTGAGTTGTGGTGCTGGAGGAGACTCCTGCGAGTCCCTTGGACCGCAAGGCGATCAAACCAGTCAGTCCTAGAGGAGATCAACCCTGACTGCTCTTTAGAAGGCCAGATAGTGAAGATGAAACTCAAATACTTTGGCCACCTAATGAGAAGGAAGGACTCCCTGGGGAAGAGTCTAATGCTGGGAACAATAGATGGCAAAAGAAGAAGGGGACGGCAGAGAATGAGGTGGCTGGATGGAGTCACTGAGGCAGTTTGAGCTTGAGTAGACTCCGGGGGATGGTGGAGGACAGGAAGGCCTGGAGGAATGTTGTCCATGGGGTCGCGATGGGTCAGATACGACTTCGCGACTAACAACAACAGTGAAATGTCTGCCATTTTGATAGTTATGGGCCTGTGGATATTACTCATATTTGGCAGGAAGAATTGCAAAGTCAACCTGAGTAGCCTCATGTAGAGATTTACTTCCTTCTGTTGGGAATGGAAGAGGCGGTTGTTCCAGGTGTGCATTCCAAGTTCTGGCAGATTCAGATTCAGCAGATGGGAAGAAGCTGCATTTCTCTGGAAATCCTGGCAAATTATACTCGAACTAAACACTTCTTCAAGCAGAGGACTGATTTTGCCAGTGTGCCAAAACAAAGCACTGTCCTCCATAGAGTGCAGTACTGGGCTTCCTCATGACACCAAGAATTTAATGACACTCTTGAGAAAAGGACCAAATCTGATTGTAAAGGTGTATCTCAAGCTGTGCATCCTCACTGTGTGTAGTTTGTTGGTGCAAACATACCAACATACAAATGCAACACATACAAATGCAACACTGGATGAAAATTCCTTTTCATCTTGACAGAGTTTGATTTATTTCTGACCTGGCAGCCAAAAGTTGGCTGAGTTGTTGTGAAATTGCTCAATATGTTTGTGCAAATTTGGAGCTTAGAACCCCATGAGCCTATTGCAATTTGGACACTGCACGAATTAGGGCTAATTTGTTATATTCAAGTCACTGTTGTTGCTCATATTGTTCTGGATGTAGTATTTAACATGAGATACATGGGGACATTTCTCACTGCATGGACACACATTCTACCTGGACCACCTTGAATTTTTTGACAATTAATTTAGGAATACTGTAACCTTTGGTCCTCTGCTCTGCAATTAACTCCACTTGCACAAGATGGAAGCCCAATTTTGGCAAATTTCTCCAACTACTTTTTAAATGCATAAATTGCTGCCCATTTTAGCAAGTGCACAAGAATGAACTCTGCATGGCTGAGTTGTGAAAATCTATTAGATCTTCAGCCCTGCTCAGTTTCCTCACAGTGCTTGTGGTTTTCATGGCAAGGCAAAGAGAAAATATCAGGAATGGGCTATTTTGAACACACACCACACCCCTCTTTGGTAGATTAAATACTAGCTAGCAGGCAAGGGGGTGCCATCAAACCCATCTAGCAGGTAAGCTAGAATTTATTAAAATCATAGAATCCCTGTATAAGAACATCTCAGCAAAACAATGAGCATAACCAGTGTCTCACAATTCAATAGAGAAATATTAATTGATGAATAACTAATAGGAAATAATTGAAAATCAAAAGCCAATTTTTTATAAGATTTTTATTAAAATTTTTAAACTACAAATTAAAAACATCAATCATCAAGTACATCGGACAAGCTGGGTCAGCCCCCTATAACATATCTTTTAGCAGTCTATGATCATAATCAAATCAATTTATAAAAGTTTAAAAACATCTTTAACTCTACACCAAGTCCCGTTTCTCTAGCCAATCGTAAAAAAAGTTCCAGGTTTGGTAAAAGTTAGTGTCTTCCTTCTCCTTCAGTGATAGAGTCAATCTTTTCATTTCTGCACAATCCAGAATCTTTTTCAAAATCAGTTCCTCAGTGGGTAGTTCCTCACTCTTCCAGTATTGAGCAAGTGCAATCCTCGCCGCTGTGATTAAATGTAGTATCAAATACATTTCTTGTTTACTAATATTTTCCGGTACAATGCCTAACAAAAAAACTTCAGGTTTAAAGGCTAAAGATTTCTGTAGCATTTCCTCAAGCCATTTATGTATTTTAATCCAATACTTTTTCACATATTCACAGGTTCACCACATATGATAAAATGTACCCACACCGTGTTTACATTTCCAGCATCTGTTAGACATATTTGGAAACATCTTAGCCAATCGATTTGGTGACAAATACCATCTATAAAACATTTTATATAAATTTTCTTTATACGAGGTTGCTAAAGTTACCTTAACATTTCTCTTCCACAGCTTTTGCCACTTTTCTAATTCAATATTATATCCAAAGTTTTGTGCCCATGTTATCATAGTGTCCTTAACCTGTTCCCCTTCCATTTTTCTGTCAAGCAAAAACTCATAGATTCTTTTAATCATTTTCTCATCTGCTTTTAACATCACTTGATTAAAGTCTGTTAGATCTTTATAAAACCCCCATATTTTGCAGTCTTTGGCATATCTTGATTGCATCTGCACCTTATACCACCACGATATATTAAGTCCCTGTTCTTGTATTTCTTGCTCCAGTTTTAAGCCCCCATCCTTATCCAAAAATATCATCATATCTTACAATCCCTTCAAAATTTAATACATTTGGATAAACAAAGGCTTCCATAGGTGAAAGCCATCTTGGTAGCTTATTATACAATTTTAGTTTTAGCTTTTCCCATACTGACATTAATGATCTTCTAATGAAATGATTTAGAAACGTCCCCTGTGACTTGACCTTCTCATACCACATATAAGCATGCCAACCCATTTGCAAATCATGACCCTCAAGGTACAAAATTCTCTTACTTCGCAAGATTATCCATTCTCTTAGCCAAGTACAAATAGACGCTTGATAATACAACACCCAGTCCGGTAAACCAAAACCCTCATTCATTTTAGTTTCTTGAAGCATTTTTAGTTTAATCCTTGCCTTCCTTTTTTTATAAATCTCGAAACTTGAAGGTTTAAGTCCTCAAAAAACTTTTTATCAATTTTTACAGGGATCATTTGGAATAGAAACAAAAATTTTGGTAAAATATTCATTTTAACCAGTGCTATTCTTCCCATCAAGGACAATTGTAGATTGGCCCATCTCTCCAGATCACTTTTAATATCTTTCAGTAATTTATCATAGTTATCTTCTTTCAAAGTTGTACATTTAGCTGTAAGATAAATTCCCAGGTATTTTACTCTTTTAACAATCTGTAAGTCCACTTGCTCTTGGAGTTCTTTCTTCTGCTTCTGTGTAAGATTTTTAACTAAAAGCTTCGTCTTTTCTTTATTTATTTTCATCCCCGTGACCTCACCATATTCTTCAATCCTTTGTAAAAGTTTAGGAATAGTTACAAATGGTTCCTCTATTATGAAAACCAAATCATCTGCAAATGCTTGCAATTTATATTTTTCATCCCTAATTTTAGTGCCTTTGATGTCTTTGTCATCTCGAATGTTTCTATTCAGGACCTCTAAAGTCAAAATGAACAATAGGGGTGACAATGGGCATCCCTGCCTTGTACCCTTTTATATCTCTATAGCCCTTGTGCATTCTCCATTGATTAAAATCCTGGCTGACTGTCTTTGATAAATGCTTGAGATCGCATTCATAAATTTTTCTCCAAACTCCATTTGCTCCATCTGATACATCATAAATTGCCAATTGACATTATCAAAAGCTTTCTGAGCATCCAAAAACAATAAAGCCATTGGCTTTTCCATATGTATCTCATAGTATTCTAAAATACCCAAGATGGTCCTCAGATTATTCTTCATTTGTCTTTTAGGCAGGAAACCATTTTGGTCTGGATGTATAAAGTCTATTAAGAACTTCTTCAACCTTTCTGCCAATATTGAGGCAAAAATTTTATAATCCACATTTAATAGCGATATAGGTCTATAGTTTTGAATCTCAGTTAAGTCCGTGTCTTCTTTAGGTATTTGCCTCCATCCAAGTATCTGGTATTTTGGCATTTATTAGTGCTTCATTACATATGTCTTTAAAAAAAGTAACAAAAACTCCCTCAAACGATTTGTAAAATTCCGCTGGCAAACCATCCGGACCTGGGGTTTTATCATTCTTCTGTCATGTAATTGCCTCTGTTATTTCCATAGTTGTTACTTCCTGGTTCAGCATTTTTTGAAACTTTTCTGGTAGCTTTTTCTGGCAAATCTCCCTTTTGTATATATTCTTTCACCTTCTCAATCGAGAACTCCTCCTTCCGGTATAATCTTGCAAAAAAGTCTTCAGCTATTTTCTTAATTTGTATATTTTGTACCTGCAGTCGTCCTTCTCCATCTCTCAGCTTTGAAATCACTCTCTTCTCTCTTTCCTTTCTAACTTTATATGCTAACCATCTCCCCGGCTTATTAGTGAAAATCAAAAGCCAAATTGACAAACTTCCTTGTCAAACTGCAAACAAAAATGGAGACATGAAAATTTCTATGAAAACTTTCCCACCACAATCTAAATATCCTGGAAGATATATATTTTATGGAAAATCGGGATAAATGGAGAAGAGACCCATTTAAAAGAATGAGACTTAAGATAGCCATAATGCAATGATTTCATGATTCACAAATTTATTGTTTCGTCAATAATTGCAACAAAATAAAAGTGTGCCCATTTAATCTATTTGTAATATTTATACTAAAGTATGGGACACCTTATATTCCACATTCCCTTTGAGCACCATCAATGCATTTTAGTCATATTTTGTTGGCTGCTTCAAGACTGAAAGGGGTTTGCAATCCCATCATACAATAAAAACATCACCAAGGGTTAAATAGTTATCCTGCATCTTCATATGAAATAAAGGAAGCTCAGCATTTTTCTGGAAACCCACTAGCCTCTCTCAGTGAGAGTATACAAGTTTTTGAGCATTGCAGACTTATTTGTTGGACAGTCTAAGCAAGTTAAAAATGTAGCTCTGAATTTATGCATAGGAAAACTTTTGAAAACTTCCCTCTCCTTTGCAGGTAAGCTTTTCTGACACAGGTCAGCATGATAAAGTCGTCATCTGATTTATTTGTGTATGTCGAGACATCACAAAATTAGCTCCAGGCCTCTTATTCAACCTGAAGCTGCTCTGTGCTTACTCAGTGTCATGTGAATTCACCTGGTCCTTGTGAAACAGGAGATGGCCTCAGGCACAGTCTTTCGATGACTTAGCCAAACGCTTCCTTCCTAGAAGCAACGCAAAACCATGGATTAAAGACCACGCCTAGCACTTCCCCTCTCAAATCCTCTTAAAGACACACGCAGAAACAGCTGGTAAAACTCTGATACAATAATAATCACTTCCTACAAGCTCCTTGACTCCCCATCAACTTTCGGGTTTGCTGCCAAATGTTCATACCGGAGGTTGAAATAATGAGCTGCTCTGTTAGGCATAACAAATTTTATTCTCCAAGGATCCTCTTTAGAGTAGCTAGTTCCTCCCTAAAACTGTCCTGATGTTTGTCTCAAAGCGGGAGGCCTTTGGACAGAAATGGGTCCCTTCCCTTCTGCAGTGATATAACTCTTCCTTCTTCTTCTTTAAAGACAAGGAAGCTAGCAATTTCCCACCACTCCAGTTGGCCCTTGGTCGTCTCACTTGGTTTTTTCGAGGGAGCAGACTGCCACTGTGCTGATTTGCTGTATTTGCAGGAGCTCCTGCGCATGTGTCCACAATGTCCTTTCGCGTGGCTTCATGAGATCCCATTTTCACTGCCAACGTTCTGCTTCTGAATCATGTGTGAAAAAGTTCATTATAAGAAAATCCCCACTCGCCACTCCTTTGCCACTTTCCCTACCTGTTAATAGCATTATCCCTCCAGTTTGCTGCTGCTTGGGGGTGGGACCGGGGTCTCGGATGAAGAGAAGCCTTTTGATTGCTGCACAATGGCTCTGACACTCCCTTGCACTTGGGCAGAGCGCTTGATGGAGCGAAAGCAGCAGGAAAGAGTGACATTCACTGCCAGATGAGCAGTCAGGTGCCCACAGCAATGTGAGGAAGCGATGGCCTGGATGCTCCAGCAACAGAGATGTGCTGCCCTGCACTTGACCCCCTCTGAACAGTTTATATTCTTTTGCAGAGGAATGCGAAAAGTGCTGAGGAGGAAAGTTTCTTTGCCTGGAGGAAGAATATCCACGAAACATGGGTCCCGTTTGGTCTCTCCACTCTTTTTTTTCATTTAAAGTGACATAAAGGTGCTTTTCCATGTTTGCATGGGACCGCAGGTTATGTCTAGACTTAGCAGCAACATTATTTTCACTAGCCGGCAAGGATGTAGTAAATGCACCTTCTGGTTTCCATCCGGAAAGTCCAGCCCCTGGTATTAAGGGGCAGGACTAATAACAGAGAGGTGCTGCTCCCCAGAAGGCTATTTTCCTGCAAGGCTCTTTCTGAAACTGGCATTGCTCCTGCTTTCCTGATGAGCCCTGAGAAGGTCCCTCTCCATCTCACAGGGCACCTTTCCATTGCAAAGTCTGGGGAAGCTCATTTCAGTCAGGAAAGCAAAATATGCACCAATGCCCTTCAGATTTAAAAATGGAAAATATAGCACAGTGTTCTTGCAGGTCACCATACCCCGAAATACTCAGAGGGGCAAGTTACTCTCAACTTTTATCAAGAGCCACATGCATGCACGGACCAGCCTTTTACTGCACAGTTTCATTATTTTGCAGTTGTATGACAAGAAATCCACCTTTTATGCTATAAATGCTACAAATGTTGCAGTAAATGGAAGCAACCCCACAGTAGTAGAGAGGGCTTCTTATTACAGGCCAGACCTGGCACTGCTTACAGAAGACTTACAGGATTGGATTCTGGGCTGAACCCTAATTAGATGTGAATATTGGGTGCAGCTTCTTGAGCATGGAAGGTAGGTAAGGACACCCAGGTTGTCTACTTTAAATAACACATTTAAAAATGATATCTTGTATAAATTAGAACTATTATTAGTAATTGACATGTTGAATACATGGCATCCAGCAGACAAAGTTACACCTTCTGCTTTCATGGTTCAGGAGTCCAATGCTACCTATCCATCCATCCATCCATCTTTCATCTGTCTGTCTATCATCCATCCATCCATCCATCCATCCATCTTTCGTCTGTCTGTCTGTCTGTCTGTCTGTCATCCATCCATCCATCCATCCATCAATCGTTCGTCTGTCTGTCTGTCTGTCTGTCTGTCTGTCTGTCTGTCATCCATCCATCCATCCATCCATCCATCTTTCATCTGTCTGTCTGTCTGTCTGTCTATCATCCATACATCCCTCCATCCCTCCATCCATCCTCTGCCTATCTTTCTATCTACTGACTGGCAGAAAACCATGTTGAAGCGTGTCTCCAATGTTGCTCACAGTGGTTTCTTCTTTGCATAGCAGATCTAAAGGCTACACTGGCACCAGGAAGTTTCTACATCACAAGGGTTTGCCTTGCCAGCCTGGTTCCAGACATCAGAAAAAGTTGTGAAGCTTTGGTCTTCGCCCAAAGAACTACAGGCTTCTGATGTTACTATGAGTATGTCAAGAGCCAGTCCATAACTTTGCCCAGAACCGAAGACTCCAATGTTTCACAGACAAGCCATTCTTCACTAAGATGTGTGGCTTGATAGCATTAATGGTGCTGTTTAAATAATAAAAAGTCACAAGGGTTTTGTCTTCTCCTGTAACATTTGTGTTTAAAGCAAGAATGGGAACTGTTGTCTCTCAGCTGGAAGGGGTGCAGAATGCCTGTTGGATGCTCATGAACCCTACCAAAGAAACCTGCCACCTGCCTTCTGCCATCAGTGCTTGCAGTGGGAAGCACTGGTCCCCAGCCGTTTTTGCATCCTTGTTCCCCTACCTGCGGCAGGAGCAGATGGTGCTGTAGTCTCAGGTTAATCACCATGCGAGAGACCTGGGCTGGGTGCCAGCCCCTCTTCACAGTCCACTGAGAGAACAAGAGAAGCTGAACCTTGCAGAAGACTCACAAACAGCCAGTGCCTCTGCATTTTAACCAGACATCTGTTAGGACATTGCGAATTTGCCTGTTATCAGGACTTGGACTAAGCTGCTCTCATGGCAACTTGCCATGTTTCTCTCCTCTGGTGGGCCTATCGGTTTCCACGGAATTTAAACTTGCATGAGAAGTATAGCGTCTCTCATTGTAAGGCAATTGTTCTAATCCTGTACCAAGTCTTCAGAGGAACTGACTGGTAGCTAATTCTTATTCTCCTTCCCTGCTCTGTTCCATTATCTTGGTAAGCATTCATCACAAGCCTTGGGTAATGCGATCGTAGATGTAACTTGTATCTTATCCCCCTCTACCTTGTAAAGCTGCTACATGGCCAAGGACGTGCGCACCGTCACATACAGCGCTTTGACTGCTTGCAAAAATTCTAAACACCTGAGAATAAAAGCGAGTGCAATCAAAACACAACAAATCCAAATTAGGGAGGTAAAAGAATCTCATTTTTGCTTGCAAAGCATGTGAGCATGCCTGTTGGTAGCCCAGTCAGATTGGTGAGTGCTAATCCACCCACAGGTTGCTGGACATATGCTCAGTTTGTGATGCTTTCCACACTAGCTTCGAATGTGTTTCCCTGTGGGCTGAATCAGCTCTGCTTCAGTCTATGGAGAAAAATAGTGCAAGTTAGGATGTTTCGCAGATCTGGAGAGATTTCTGCACATTTCTCATCTGAACAAATCAGAAGAGGAATCAGGCAAATGATGAGTGATAGGACAATGCGCAGAGGATCCAAGTGACTTCAAACATCGCTCCTTTACCCATTCCTATTCGGTATATACAGAAAAGTAACATCTTTGCCAAATCCACCTTCCATTTATGGTTTAATGAACACTCAACAAGCTCTATATAATTGAATTATCAGTTTGAATTTAATGTATTATTCTATGGAAAGGAAAATCATTCTTTGCTTTTCCTCAAAGAATAATTACAGATATTCCTGCTAAAGATAAGAGTTGCGAATTCCTGCAAATCACTACTTAGCAAAATGCCTCGGGTGGCAGATGAGGTAAAAATATAAGACATTAGCACCATTGTAAACCAAAGTGAAAGTTTTGCCAGTTTTGCTTAGCAAGAGAACATAAACCTTAAAATTATGATAGAGAAACACATCTTAGAACCGAACTTCCCTAGGACAGAATTCTACAGACCTTTCTGTGAGAGAAAATACTTTGCAAGACTAATTTTTCTGTCTCCACTTCTACTATTCCCTTCAAATCTCCTGGAGGTTTTTTTCTTGCACTTCATCACATTCAGGTTATTGCTAATGCATGGCCATGAAAGTACATCCAACTATCCATGATAGAGATTAGTATTCTGTTTTAAGGGGAAATATACAATCCTAGCCACTTTTGTGTAGTGAGAGAACTGTTGGGAGTGGAGTGCAGAAGCTTCCTAGATACCACGAATGGTCTCCAATATTGCCTGTAGACCACTATCCATGTGAGGGAACACTGGCAACTGGAATGAAGACAAACTCATTTCTGAAATGGGAGACACCCAGCACAGCTTACAGATGAGAGATTCCCCTAGCTGTCTCATTCTGGAACCAAACATCTGGTCCTGTTTCCAGGGTTCTAGGTCACAAGAACATTGGTACAATTGCAATGCACAATAATACTGGGTATTGTCCCTTATAACAAATTAATATCCCCTGCATACTATTTGGAAAGAACAGCATCTGGAAAGCACTCCAGATAACTTTCATTGGGTGCCTTACCTATTTATGAACGGAAAGATCAGGAAGGTAAAATTCTGTTATAGTTAGAATACAGGTAGGAAAGTGAAGAATCTACCTGATAAATTACATAAACTTTATCAAAATCCTCTTGACTTCAAAATGCCTCCAATGTTTTGACTGATAAAATAAATTTAGGTTTGCTTTGTATCTCTGTCACTTGTTCCTATACCTCCTGATTCAAAATACATATACTCATTTAAATGGAAGTTGCAATATAACAAAAATTGGTCCAGCTGCAGATGGACATCGCCTTCCAAACTGAGAGGCCAATGGCCAGAGCAAGGAGCAGCAAGGGTGATGGGGATTGCTACCACAACTGTCCCTCACCTTGTATTTTATCCTGGTAGCTTTTCTGAGCATGTAGAGAAAGCACCAGAAATGGGGAGAGAGGCTGGCATGCTGATGGGAGGGCTGGTCAACCCCTTCCAGCATCCATCTCTAGCAGGCTTCCTCTTGCACTCGGTCTTGTCCTGTAAAGTCCAACGGGGAGAGCAGCTGCTGGCTCCAAAACAGGGGTAGCCCAAGCTAGTTCACCAGGCACCATTCCCAGTGGCCAACTTCTTCCCCACTTGCTTCTGCTGTCAGTGGCAGCCCTGAGCATGGAAGATGGGCTTTGCTGGCACAGCATGTGGGGAGCTCCCCCCAGGCATTGGGCATTTGCGGGGGACTAGGACTCGGGGCGCTGCAAAGCAGGAGCTGAGCCAAACAGATTCCTTGCACATTCCTATTCATAGGAATAGGGGCAGGTATACACCACAGCCTCTTCCCCTCCCTTCCGTGCCCCCCTGGCATGCCCCTTCCTCTTTCCCTTAGCTGCTTCTCTGCTCTTGGAGAGGTGGCCAGTGCAGCTGTTTTGGAGGACTGCGTGGTAGGACTCCAAAAGAGCCTGTGACCCTCTCTCATGTTGAGAAGCCATGGAATCACACCTAAAGATTACAGGAAAGTGCACTATGAATATTTTTTCATTAGGATAACAGAAACACAATCAACACAAAAATGGCAACAACCGGTGTCCTTTAAGAATTCCACACAATTTTCTTAAAACTCTATATAGTTTTGGAACAAATGCAGTGATGAAAGATTGTGTGTCCATGACATAGAAGAAGGCCTCATGCTACCTTAAATGCTTTCCTGGCAAGGGAGCAAGCCTGATTTGTTTCACATTTCACTTTCGGGAACCTTTCATGCCTAGAGAGATGTGCAGACCTTCCTTTCACTAGTGTCACCCCACCTATTTTTGCTTCTCTGAAGTTCCTCAGATGGTTTTCTAGAGAAGGAACCTCCAAATTAACTTCAGTTCTTGGTTAAGGTGCAATTTTGTAGCAATTCCAGTTTCAGGTAATATGAAAAGGTCCTTCAAGCATAGCCATGAACAATCCATTGAATTACAGAACTTGCTATAACAATCCGTATTCTTTGCTTCTTTCCTGCCCTGCAAGCCATATCACCTAAAAGGGTTTCTATGCCATGAAGCTATGATCAAATTGGAGAACTAACCACGTAATGATTCACCAGAGCCCTGTCTTTTATTGCTAGTAGGAGAATGTGTACCATTACACCAGCTAATCACAACCCAATGTAGCTTCGCCTTTTCGTATTGGTTGTTATTGCGGGTACATATCACTATAACATAGTGCTTTCATTTAGAGTCCAAATGCCGCAAGCAGCATTTCGGCAAAATGTATAAAATTAAAGAAAATTCCTTAGAAGGCCTGCAGTTGCTTCCACTATGGCTTCAGCCTCAACATTTTTACTGCTCATTGTGTCAGTTTCATTGACCGGTGGCCTGTGGACTCTGAAAAGGGTTCTCTTTCTCTCATTTTTCCAGAATTTATTTTGTTCTCCTTTCGCCAGCAATTCTACTGAAAGAATTGACTACCCTATAGTTAAACTCTGTGGTCACTACTAGCCATTCTGTCATTGAATGCAGCAGAGATACAATTTTATCCCTTAGTGGTACTTAGGAAATGAGAAAGTGCTGGTGGGACGTGAAATAGATTTTGCTATGACGCTTCATAAGCAGGGATTCCTAATGGAAGACTGGGTAACTCAGACACCTCAGCCGTTCAAAACATTTCAATGTTGCTTTATTGTCTAGTTATTTCTTTTCTATGCATAAGTGCTCCTTTCTATGATTCTAAATGCTCCTTTTCTTCACGAAGCTGTTACATAGAGGAGTTCCGGATTCGCAGGCTTTCTGGAATTGCCCCGGCAGCTTGGCTTGGAAAGCGACTTTGTTCTGGAAGATGAAGCCTGACAATGTTGAGGGTCTGGTGCTGCTGAAGCACAAAGAAAGCAAAGAACATCACGTTTCCTCCTGATCAGATTGAAGGAGGCTGTTCCCTGCAGCTGGGAAAAATGTTCAAATATCTACCTGGCTGCAGTGCCAGTACCCAGCAGACAAATGCAGGCTAATCAAGGGCCTGGGAGAAGATGGTCCAGCTTTGGAGTGTCTCCAGCTCCCAGCCAGGGAACCTGGGCCAAATCACCCTTACAGCAACCTTCTTCTTTGCAGATTCGGATCTAGGGTTTGCGCCTTCCCCCCCACCCCCACCTGGTCTTCAGTGGTGACAGCCAAACCACTCTTCCCCACATTTCAACTCCTTTGAGGTCCACCCTCTTAATCATGGTGCTTTTTGTTTCCTTTCTTGCAAACTTTGATGCCTGTCCTTTGTGGGTGGAGATGCTTCTCGTTGAGGTGCTTCAGCTTTCAGAATGAACCCAGGTCCAATTCTTTTAGCATCATTCCTCATGGCTCCTTCTGCTAGCAAGCTTCTCCACTGCCTTTTGGGGTCTGCCTCATATTTCCAGAGTCAAAACTCTTTGCTGCTCTGTTTACCCCAAACTGAGCCCTTGGAAGTTCCCATGCAGAGAGAAAGAGCTGTGCTGTGGTTCAGTTCCTCACTGCGTCCAGGGTCCAGGTTCCTGCAGGGCTTCTGGTATCTAGTAGGAGGACTGTGACTGAAATATGAATTGTTGATTCTGAGTCTCAAGGTTCTAATTGGCCTGATGGGAAGCATGAAGCATGGGGAGCAGCTAGCAAACCGTTCTGAGCAGAACCCCAGATTCCTGAAACTTGAAGCATGAGCTTCATGGACAATTTTTTTTTCCCACCACAGCTGTCATGGCTCCCAATAAGGGCTTAGTTTTCATTCAGTGACCCCATCTGCACTTGACACCGTTTTGAGGTGCTGCAGCTACTGTGGTTCGCCATGTTTTAATAGAGGGTGTGGTTGGGCTATTCCCCATTTTTTAGTTAGAAACTACAGCTGAGAAACATAGTAGTCTGCACTTCTTGGCAACTAGCAGGGATAGAAGTCAGGGACTGACAGCTACTCTTGTTCAATTTCTATCCCTTTTCTCCTAGGTCTATCTATATCCAATCCCAGTGGTCCACCATTATCATTCCATTATCATTTTGGTCTTCCTATCTGCTGTCCCACCCTATTGCTAACTTCCCTTCCTGATTTGGTAAATGCTAAATTTCGCAAATGTTGCCTTTTTTCTGTCTTCTGTCTTTTAGGACTTGATCAATGTCTTTGTGCTGTGAGGTGAATACTGCCCAGAATTCTCTTCTGCAGGCTGTCACACATATGTGGACCACCAGTTGCACTTCCTCATTGTTTTGCTCACTTCCTTTTTTCTTTTATGTAGCTAACACAAAATGAAAGTCCCTGACAAAGCAACTTTCAAGTTAAATTACAGGAGGGAAAAAAATCTGATTTGCCTAATAGGATTTAAATTCTTTATCATCTTGGTGACTTTCTGTAAGTACTAATAGTTGAAAAGAAAGGCTTAGCTGGTGCTTTTTGCAAATACTTCCTGTACATTTATTTACAAGCTGTGCCGTATCAGTGCTACTCCTCGAAGTCAGAGGAACTGCAGAACGGCACCTGTGTAGGAAAGGTCTTGGCTTTGCTGGTGTCAAGTTGTGTCCATTGTCACACAGCGAAAGCTCCCGAAAGACATTTTTCTCTGTGAAAATCTGACATGAGAAGAAATCTTGGGGAAGGATAACTAGCGTGGTACAATTTAGTAGTTGGTTAGAAGTCTCTACACTTTTCCCAAATGTATTCATTGCAGGGACTGCAGGACATTTTGGGTGCTGTGCTGAGAGATCAATAGTGCCTTAAGATTTAAAGGTTTAAGATCTGATTGTTTTAAGATCTGCTTGTTTTAATTGGGATTTTATTGTTGGTTGGATTTTTTAGGATGCCGTGCTTTATTTTACATTGCTGTATTGTAAACCAGGGACTGCAGGTGGCGCAGTGGTTTAAACTGTTGTGCTGCTGGGCTGGTTGATCGAAAGGTCGCCGGTTCGAATCTGCACAACGGAGTGAGTTCCCATTGCTCTGCCCCAGCTCCTGCCAACCTTGCAGTTCGAAAGCATGCAAATACAAGTAGATAAAAAGGTACCACTTCGGTGGGCAGGTAACAGCATTCCGTGCATCTTGGTGTTTAGTCATGCCGGCCACATGACCATGGAGTCTGTCTGCAGACAAACGCTGGCTCCCTCAGCCAGGAGACAGAGATGAGCACCGCCCCCGAAAGTCAGGCATGACTGGATGTAACGTCAAGAGGAAACCTTTACCTTTACCTTTACCTTTTATTGTTAAACCATCCTGAGACCTTGGTAAGGGATGGTCTAGAAAAGTTTTAAATTAAATAAATAACTAAATAAGGGGGAGCTGTAAGAGAGACATCCTAAAAATAGGAATTGGAAATCCTATGAAAGATAATCTATTCCAACAGTGTAACATTGTGTTCCCCTTCTGTCCCCTTCTGTCACCTGGCAGGTAGAGAATTCCACAGGCTTGCCACTGACCAGAAAACACATCTCTGTCCCCAGGCCCAGACTGGCTGGGGAATATTCTGGGAAATGAGATTAAACTAGGCTACTGACCAAGCCTTAGTGCATTTCCCTTTTTCTGAGAGCTGACAGAGAAAGCATATGAGGTATATTTTTGAGGGCAAGCATGAATGATGGTTTTAACTGGAAGTGCCCCCAGTGGGAAAAAAAATCAAGCCATCGACTTACTTGCTAGCAAATAAATACCCCCATAATATCAAGGGTGAGGCAAAATGGCTTCTTCATTGGAAGAAGGATGTATGGTGTGACACCTTGACCTTCCCTTGCAGGAGGTCTTAGGGGTGTGTTGTGTTGGCCTCACAATGGACCAAAACTCTAACCTAGTTACCTCCTTCCCTGAAGTGTAGCTTTCTAATCCATAGAGAACCCTTAGTAAGCATTTGCAATCTGCCCATAGGCCCATTTCTTAGAGGGATCTTTTTGGTGTGTTCTTGAAGACCTAAGCTGTGAACCAGTGGATCCTCTCTTCAGCAGGCCTATTAATTAATTAATTAATTAATTAATTAAAACATTTCTATGCCGCCCCATCACAATAAAGCCTTGGGGCGGCTCACAACAGTCATTCCCACGGGGAAGACTGGCAATAAAAACAATGGACAACACTGCATGTTAGTACCTCTCTTGAACCTCTGAACAAACTGTGAAGATTAAACAGGTATAATTCAAGGGTACTGAAAGTTTATGGTTCCTGCAATAATATATGAAGTACTATAAAAATCACAGCAGAATAGAAATTCTGGCTACTACATTGTCCTTCATGCAATTTTGCGGATTCCCTTGTTCAAAAAATACGGAACTGTGGAAACTTATGGAAAATCAGGACTTTGAGAAGTCCGTAAAAATTCTTTATTCCACAGCATTGACATTTTAAGTTGCACAAGAACGTGTTTTACAGTCTCACATATTGTGCTCATGTAGAACTTGGTCTCCATCTTTCCACATTTTTAACCTTATGCCTCTTCCTCGGTGCATTTGGGTCAACTCCAAAGTGGTTATCATTGGTATATTGATCTTGCATAATTGCTCTGCTATTACCTTCTTAATTCTCATAATCAGATACTTGCAAAATTTATTTCATGGTGTAAACCTGTGCCTATTTACTCAGCTGTAAGGCACGCTGAGCTCAATGTGATTTACTTCTGAAAAAATGCATATAGAATTGCTTTCTAATGGTTTCATACAAATTGAACTCCCAGGATTTCTGGGTGGGGAATTTAAACTGGGACCAAGTAAAAGGAGGAGAGTAACACCTTGACACTTAAAGTCCTTAGCTCTGGCTCAACTTTGTTTCAAAAAGAACTTAAATCTAAGCTTCCCGTTCTGCATCCTGAAACTGCTCCCTGCCTTTTCTTTGTTTCCACAAAAATCGCAGTGTACGCAAAGCCTTGTTCTTCCAGTCACTTGGCCTGTTTCTGTATACCTTCCAGTGCAGACATGCTTGGACATTAAATCATAATGTAGGAAGTGGGTCTCGGCATCTCATCAAATGCACCTAGCAGACTTGTGCATGCTATAAACAACTACTCCAGTTTGATGCAGACTGGAAACAATTTTCAGTTTTTGGAGGTGTGTATACATTTTGCTCGTCTCATCTCTGAGGAACATGAATCGAAAGCAGCCACCATTTAATACTTTTAGAGGATGCTAATGAAATGGACTTGTCTGTGTCGTAAGGAGAAAGATTATGTAGAATTGCCACCCCTTTAATGAATTTTTGATGAAAACTGAATTAATCCCTGCCCATGTACCTCTCGTCTAAATCAAATGCCTCATGCAAAAGCAAATTCCCTCCCTTCCGGGTGGAGAGGATTTCATTTCCAGATGCCAGAAAGTGACAGAAATGAATGCAGCTTTCAGAATGATTACTTTGGAAGAGACACAGCCAGTTCATGAAATGCATGTAAAAGTTCTTATTCAAAGCCAAAGTAGTTGTACTAATGCTGCTCATCTGGTTCAGAAAGTACGTGAGGCGCAGGGAGATCTGTACCTCCCAAGCCTTTCATTTAGCAATCAGTCAATTGTAGCCTTCGTTCTGGGTAGCAGCTTATTAGGGTGGGGAGAGGAGGGTACCTGTGTTAGGGATAGCCAGGACAGAGCGGCAGAATGTGCATCCACATTCAAGCAATGTACAGGCAGTCTAATGCGCCTGAGTGCAAGTTTTCAGAACAGCCAGGTGGGTCATCAAGGGGTTGGAGCAAAGGTCTGAATTCAGTTTGGCAGTGCAGGTTTTGTGAGCCTGCAAGGTTCTACTGATCTTCATGGGACCACGAGCTGAACATGGCTCTCCGTTCAAGATGGCCAACTCTGGGGACACCAGGACCAGTGTGGCTGAAGGTAGAGGACAGGGGCCAGTAGGCAGAGTCCCATCCAGTACATGCTCACAGCCTTCTCCTGCTCACCTGAACAGGCCTCCCCTCATGCCACTGCCCCACATGCATTCATTTAGGTGTACATCAGTGCCTCAAAGGGAATAATGCCCAGGGGATGTTAAAGCTGGAACCAAACACTCCAGAATTGTGCAGAAGATGCCCTGGAACCTGGTGCAGATGCTTCAACACTTGCTGTGGATGCACCAATTAAAATTTGGGAGTGAGGTTTGTGGCAACTACATGGCAGCAATTTAATCTGAATGCTTGGGAGATGTTCGATTTGGCTTAGCTCTGCTCTAATGGCTCCAAAAACATTTGCATGAATTCAGCCTTCTGGACACTGGTGAGCATGCTTGACCTGTCCATTGACCTGAGCAGGGAGTTCTGGGCCAGGTGGGAGCAATCCTGCCATCTAGTTCTCATGAGATGCGCCAGAGCAGTTTCCCTGCAGACTGTTGGTTGGGGCTTGCAGGCACGAGTACCCCACAGAAGGTACCCCTTGATATAGAAAACCAGGCATCCGAGAGAAGGCTCCTTATCACACGACGGTCCGCTTATTTGTCTGCTTAGTGGAGAAGCATTCAGTCAGGTCAGTATTGGCATCAGGTCCATGGCATAGCCCAGAGCTTCATTTCCTTGTGGATGAGCAAGCTGGAAATACAGGGCTCCAAGAAGGGATCACCCGATGTTTTTCTCAAACGTAAAAGCAGCCATTTGGGAGGTGCCACTTTGGATCTGATCTCTGAGCTGATAGAGCAGATTTGGGCATTTTCTAAATCAGCTCCCTCTTCCCAGCTGCAATAGCCACTCAAGAAAAGAAGCAGGTACACTGTGGATATGCAGCTTTCTCTTGCCAGTGCTCTTAGCAAACCATGGCGAAGCAAGATTTATGAGGAAAATAGAAGAGGGAGAAGCGTCACACAGCTCCCACTGTTCCATCACCGCAACCTCCACATTTCAAGCATACTCACATCCTGGAGGCCTTGGGAGTTTGAAGAACACTGCTGGTTGAGAAGACAGTGTGATTGTATATGCCTGCATGTCCAGGATCAGGGCTGGTGTATTCTCAGCTCCTGGTAGGAGAGTGAAGCTCCTATCATGTGTGATGTAGCCTGAAGACATGCGATCTGATTACAGAACCTTGAAAACTAGGCCATTGTTTCTCAGGAGAAGTTTATTCAACGTTATACACAGTAAAAGCAAAGTTACAGGTATAATTAGGTGAAGAAACAATATGTGTGTGATAGAAAGGGAGACAGGGAGAATCAGTACATGGCTCTCAAAGGAAAAGTGAACTTATTTCAAAGGGCTCTAATATATATTATTTCCAAAGATACAGAACTTCAAAGAAATCACAAGAACATGCAGATAAATAGATTATGCTTCTGAAGCGATTCATCATTTCAACAATACATGCGAATTTTTGTGTGTGTGGACTTCCACCTGAAATTACTTGAATTCTGCCTTCTAAAGGAGATGTTCCTTTTATCTACACCATTTTTATCTTCTCAAAGAGGAGAAAAGAGTCTTCCTAATCACCTGCCTACAGTACATTGTTTGATGTCATCTCTAGACCACTCACCAAATACAGAAAGATTATTATGGTTTATAAAATCCTGATGATAGTCCCTACAGTGCTTTATCCCTATTTGGAAGACAAAAATGGGCAGCTGCATTAAAAGGGAAAGATTTGTTTCAACCCTGGAATAAAGGGTTCTTTGTATCAGTACTCCTGAAAGCCTCTTTCACTATAGCAAATAAATATGTAGGTGGATTTTGTGCAGGGATTATCCAAAGATGTGCAGGGCTACTTGGTCATCTGTATTAGTTTTTGAAACCTGTTTCTCATCCCATAAACACCTCTTGCTTGGTACATTTTGTTCCTTGCTGCTCTCACCGTGTGCAATCTGTCCTTTTCAGAAATTGAAAGGCAGGGCTCTTTGGGACTTGGCAAGGCTCCATTTTCAGTTTTAAAACTGAGAAGTGCCAATTTTTACTCGCCCGACGCCAGGGACCTGGACAATTAAGAGGCAGGAGGGGATGGAGGTGTTTGGCACCTATGTCGGATGTGCTGAGCACATTGCAGGACTTGTCTTGAGCTAGCTACATACCATCACTGGAACCATAGCTTTGCGACGTGTTCTACCTATCTCAAAAACACCCAGAAACCCTGAAGGACTGGATTCTGTCTTCCTTACTGACTTTGTGGCCAGGGATCAGACTGTGGGAAAATGGTTAGGGGAAGCTCTGAAGGCAATCCACGGGCCCTGATTTCTGACTTCCTCCAGGTACATTGCTTTCTCAAAAACATTGACTAAGAGGGCAGCTGGAAAACAATAACAACAACTTGTATTTCATATCTGGCCTTTAAGGACACAAACCTGCCAGGGTAGCTGAATGTAAAGTGCAATAATAAAAGTACAATAATAAAATCACAGTAGATTAACATTGTCAATCCAACCTATTCTGGCTTCTAGGGGAAAACAAGGCTAAGAAATGAAAAGGAACGAATGCATGACAGCATTATGAGATAATTTGTTAGTCTGGCATTTATTTCTTTACTAGGAACACATGAAACAATTGAGTCCCATCTGGTTCAGTTTTTCATCTGTTAGATGAATTAAATGCACCTTTCTTTTGTTGACTCTGTGTCAAACTTCCAGCCACTGCATCATCTGTTTGGCTGCTCAGGACTGGACCTTGACTTTCTGACATGTGGAAAGACCTCAATCTTGTAGTGATGCCATAGAGATTGCTTCAGTTTAATAGCCTTCGTCAACCTATTGCCCTGCACTTGTGCTGGACAGCAGTTCCGTCAACAGCAGCCAGCATGGGGATGATGGTCCAATGTATCCACACAGCACCAGGTTGGAGAAATCTGCTTGGCATGATCTGGGCCTTAATGTGGATTGAACAAAAACAGAAACATTTGGTATTTCAAGGAGCTCAGTGTGAAAAGAAATTACATCACAATGCATAATATACTTCACGTCTGTGTAGTACAGCTCTTCCTAGTAGGAATCTCATACCCCAAAGCCCATCCAGAAGGTGTTGCCAAGTAGCTGCCATTGTGAGCACTGGAGTCCTTTAAGAAAATGTCTGTGAAGGGCAGGAAAAGGTCGATGCTTGATATCTTGTTTCTTGGAAGAATTGGTGGCATTTCCTTTGGATGCATGACCAGGAATCTGCCTTCCTGGTCAGATGCAACAATCTGTATATTATTGCATCTGTATATTATATTATTGAATTTGATGCAACAATCTGTATATTATCAGCGTAGAAACATAGAAATAGATTGAGTCAGAAGGGGCTTTCTGGGCCATCTAGTCTGACCCCCAGCTACAGGCTGGCTCCACTCACGACATGCCCACCATAAGCAATCGCTCAGCACATGAACCTAAAAAAGCCTTTTTCTGGTCCCTAGCTTGATCAAGCATTCAGGATTGTTACTGTCTATTGGAGTAGGATAGTGAACATTTTACTCAGATGAAATGCCTCAACTGGTTTGCTACCTTCATCAGAGGATTGGCTTTCTAATGCAGACATTGGCTGGGTCAAATTCAGTTATGAAACCAGCTTCCCTGAGGTTGGATTGTGATCATGTCACCTGGAATCCAGTTCAAGGGGTTCCTCTCATGCTCAGCCTTGTCTTAGCAAGCAAGCCAAGCTGAGAAGTCCATGGATGCTTGTAGATCTCTTTGCACAACTGGCAACCTTCTTCCACAACTTGCACAGTGACAAAAGCTACTTGTCTACTCACAAGCAAGCAGGGAAAGCTATTCAGAGGGATGCGGAGCTGAAGGAAAGCTCTTCTCTCTAATCGGCAACTGATCATTTGTATTTATGGCTCTGAAATGCCCTGAGGGCATTTACTAGTTGGACATCATATAAATTTAATTAAAAATAAAATTTGGACTTTGTTTTATGGTGTTATAACCCAAAGACTTATTAGCAGAATAAACTTTCCAGATCATTCTGTTCTGAAAGTGTTTTGTGCGTTAACACAGGGAAGCTTGTAAAGCTCAAATGCTCCTTCCAAATCTATCCTTCGGTGCAGATATCCAGCTACAAGGCAATGTTCAAAGTTGGGATCAATGACCCCAGAAGATCTGATATGGCCTAGATGACACAGCTTTTAAGGGTCTAGCCCTTAACAGATGCAATTTCTTGGTATTTTGTAGCTTGAGTGAATTGCAAGAGCCTATTATTTGCTAAACCAAAACCTTCATTAGGGAAATACATATAATCAGCTGGTGTTCTGGCTGATATGCACCAGCTCACACAGGCCTGCAGGTTTCGATGCCAAGAAACAGGCAACATGTGGCAGCAATCGAAGCTTCAGAAAGGCTTTCTGTCACTCCTCTGCCCACCTTGTCCACCTTGGTCTCCCTGGTGGGGACTTTTCTGCTGTGACCCTGCAGAATTTCCTTCCAAGGTAGTGTCAACTGAAGTTCCCAGGAAGCTAGCAATGATGTGGATTTGGTAAGTCAGCCACTGGAGGGCCTGCTTTGACCATCATTCTACAATGATGCTTTTGGTTGGATCTGAAGAAGCCGGAATGGTGCTGTGTGCAGAGAAAGGTACTTTCTGTTTCTATCCTCCCTCTGGCATCCTTCCCAGTGCCACCTGAGCAGCAGATCTGGAGGGCCAAGGACCCCTCATGAGTGGCCTGGGACGTGGCTGCTGGGTGGAGACCTGCAGGTGGAGAGGGGAACTGGGACCACGAATGCCTCTTGCACAAAGTGCTGCATGGATTAGCAATAGATGTTGCCTCTATACCAACCTCTCTCTCTCTCTCTCTCTCTCTTCCAAAGAACTCGAGGGGGCTTCTCCTCCTCTCAGCTACTCTGTGAGTCCAACAGCCAGTCTAAGAGCCCCCTGAGTGGGAACTAAACCCCAGATCTCCTGAGCTCCAGTCCAGCCCTCAACCACTGCACCACCCACACAAACGATGCTGGCCTGTTGCCCTGGCTAGACCCCTTTGGACCAGCAGAATGCTGGAGGAGGGGTTTTGCTTTTTAATGAATGCCAGTGGTTGAATGTTTGCTGCTCTTGCTTTGCCCTGCTCTGCTGTGAAGCACCTTTGGGACCCATTTGTGGACTGAAGGACAGGTTAGCAATTTTGGAATAAATAAACAGAGGAACATTACAATACATCTTGTCTCCTCCACCCCATCCCAAAGCATCAGAAGCATGTGTGTGCAAGTGATGTTGTTGCGAATATTAGGGCAGCCTTGGACCGAAACACGCTCCTAACATCTGGCAGTGCTACCCCATGCGGACCTTCTCCAGCTGGGCACAGCAAAACGTGTAATGCTTTAGCCTTTGGAGTCCCCTGTTGCCCCTTTGCCCCTAACAGAGCCCCTAAATAACATGCTGCTTTTCAAATTGCACAGAAGGAGATTTATGGATGAATAATTTGTGTTACCTCCCCCCCTCCCTCTCTCTCAATCTCTCCTTCTCTCTTTCTCTCTTTCTCCTTCCTTCCTTCCTTCCTTCCTTCCTTCCTTCCTTCCTTCCTTCCTTCCTTCCTTCCTTCTCAAAATCAGAAATTAGGATAGGGTTATATACAAATGAACAGAAGCTAGTCTAATTCCTATAAACCAAACTACCAGACAACGCAAATGAGAATGCTAGCAGGTACAACTCTCATGTGGGCCTTCACAACATGTGTGTCCATCAAGGCATCCACAGGCCACCAGCCATCAATGGAGGCTCCTTGGGTGGTTCCTGTCTCCTACTCTGCTGCAGTACCGCTATGTTCTCAGCTTCCGCTAGTCCCCCAGTGACACATACGGTGCACTGCAGCTGTGGACAAGCCCCCATTCCTGTATTTCCAGACGCAGACCAGGACGTCACAAAACTGTTTCTTGGAATGCTCCAACCTCAACCAGGGGCAGAGCATGCCTTGTTGCTGGAGCAAGGAAAGACTGCAGAGGAAACACTCTGTGGCAGGCATTACTGCTTTTTCAAAATGTTTGGGAGAGTTCAAGTTCTTTGGAAGCTGAGAACCAGTGCTTTTTTTTTGTCACAGAACACACCAGAATGGAGTTCCGGCTCTTTTTTTCAACAGATTTTCCAAGTTTTAAAAGTAACTTCTGAAAATTTGATGTTTGGTCCACGAGGATTCGAATCACCCTGTCAGGTGTAGCACGTCAGCAGCAAAATCATTAAAACGGTGCATGCGGGCTGCTTGTGTGTCGAATCTGATGCCTGCATACTTCGTCTGCACTGGTTGTGATGGCGCTGCTCAGCTTGTGGCGCTGCTCGGCTTGTGATTGGTCATGTGGTCGCACACTGAGTGCTTTCTGTGGACGGTGACCGTTATGTTTGTTACACAACTGACGTGTGTGGGTGTGTGTACAGTGACTGACTACGTGCGAAAGGTAAATAATTTCATGAGTTCCGGCACCGTTTTTCTTACAAAAAAAGCACTGCTGAGAACCATTCACTTTGTCCATGGCAACTGCTGTAGTGATGGGTAGGATGAAAGGGAAGCCCTATTCCTTGTTGAAGATGTTGCTACGTATGGAAGCTGGGCATAAATGCCCTTCCTGGTTCCATTTCTAGAGCCAGTGCTAATCCAAATGAATGAAGGCTGAGATGTCAATGGGAAGGGCATTCCTGAAGCAGGAGCTGAAGCAAGGGTGGCTGTTTGGAGAGCAGAAGAAAGTTGGTGGGAGGGGGCAAGGCTGAAGGTCCCCATCTCAAAATATCTTTTACACAGAAGCCTCCTTGGGCCCTTGCCCAAGTGCTTGTATTTCATTAGCTCCAGTATAAATAACCAAACCTTTCCTGTTTTCTCTCTGCCTTCTCTCATGCGGTCACTGCTCCTGTATCTCCACACAGTGATTTCAGCACTGTGCAACTGCGGTCACTGAGAGAGGGCCCATCATCTCTGCCCACGACCGCATTTTCCTGCTTAAAATTCAAAACAGACCAGGAACTGGGATTGGGAGCTTTTGTCATACCCTGATCTCCCAATGTTAGCATTAGTGAAACATTTTCTTTCTTCATTATTACCTTCCCTACATCTTCATTAAGATGTTTGATAAATATAAGAACATACATCAATATTAGAGAATGCCAAAGAAATTTCAAAATTTGAATCAGAAAGGAACATCCCTATTCCTGGATGAAACAGACAGGAGCTGTGTCACTCAGCCTCACAGCACTGGATTATCATGCTGTTACGTGTGCGAGAAAGCCAAATGCAGTCATCCACAGGGTGCCTGCGTGAGGAGGGAAAACTCCAAAAGTGTTTTTGCATAGGATGGCTGGCTTCACGCAGGTCTCCGCCTGTCACCAGCTGGTAGTCAGCACTTGCCAAATGCAAAGCATTCCTCCTCTGTTGGAGCTGCAAATGCATAATCTTTTGCAAGTTTCATGACTTGGGCAATGGTAGCCTTAAAAATGCAATACATTATAGGAGGCTTCAGACATAATGTGGAATGGGAGTATAATTCATGTTTCTTGAATTACGTCACAGTGTCACCCAGTACAGTGACAAGCATGTCAGACTAGCAGTGGTGGGACCCAGGTTCAAATCCCCATTCGGTCAAGAAACTGTCAGGTGACTCTTGGGCTATGATCGTCTCTCGTCCCAATCTAGCTTACCGCATGAGGTTGTGGTGAAGATAAGGGATCCAAGTAGGATCAACCACAGTGATGAAGAAGTTCTTTGAAGAAGACCTTATTCTTCTTGTTCCCCATTTGAGGAAGCCCTTATACTTCTTGTGCCCCATTGCTACCACTGATCGATTCTCCTACTATACTACAGAGACCACACACACATAAGGACGTAAGAAGAGCCATGTTGGAAAAAGCAAAGGGTACATCTAGTAGAACTTTGTGTTCACACAGAGGCCAACCAACTGCCTAAGCAATGTGATATTCCCTGGGCTCAGTTTCCCAGACTCCACTCTGCTTTGCCTGGTCATGGGCCTGGTTTCCTGGCAAGCACCCACGGTGTTCCTGTGGCGCTCACCAGGAGCTGAGCCCTGGACTACCACTTTGCAACATAGTCTCTCTTCCTTGTCACGTGCAACATCCTTTGTCTGTACTGCCCATGTGGAAGAAGTTTGCCAGTCGCACAGCTTTCATTCTCTGAGCATTCACAGACTTTCTCTTAGCTTAGCTCACTTTCTCCACATGGACACTGGGGAAAGTCTTTGAATGCCAGAGGGTCAGATTCCATGGAGCTTTGCCACAACACTAGCCACCAGTACATCTTATGGAAGCAAATTCCATAATTCAGCAACATGCCAGGTGAAGGCATACTTCCTTTTATCTGTCCTGCTTCTCAATTAGCTTCCTGGGATGACTCCTTTGAGTTCTAGCATTATCAGAGCAGGAACAATGTATCCCTAGCCAACTGTCCCCACACCGTACATAATGTTTCACACCTGCATGAGGTACATCTACCCACCTTATGGGGAAGGGCATAATTATCTGGGTGCACATTGATTGGATACACAACTGAGGAGTCCTATTCAGCAGCAAAGCTAAGGGAAGCTGAAGAGGAGCCCTGGCAACCCCTTAAGAGACAATTCATTAGCCACGGTTGCATATAAACATCTGGTGAATGAGTCACACCAGCTGCATTGCTCCACAAAGAACTTCCTCTGAAGCGTGGAGTAGTAGAGTTTCTGTCAGGATGCTGGGTGGATCCACATGGCCACCAATCCACATACAGGGTGTCCTCTGCCATCCTATTCCATGATGCCATGAGAAGGCAAACACAAGGACAGAACTCTTACGGGATACTCAGAAAAAGCAATGTGTGAATGCAGGTCAAGGAGAGAGAGAAAAAATGATGCAGAAACCATTGCAATTATTCCCATTTTTGCTCTGCACAAATGGTGTTTTTAAATTCTCAGTCCACTGCAGGGGGAGGTGGATGATAAACTGAGGGGTGGAATTTTGCCAATTTCTTTCCCAAGGGAAGGAGACATTCTCATACCGTTCTCAGGTGGACTCCATCAACAGGCTCTTTCCTTTTGGCCCAGTGTGTGTGTGTGTGTGTGTGTGTGTTGTGCAGGCACTGCAACAACCAGCAACAGCAGCAGATACTCTGGCAGCCTCCTCTCCTGCTTCCCGTGTTCCAGGCCTGGGGTCATCCTGAGGCTTTGTGTATTGGTGGGGCAGCGCCGCCACAGAAATGGCAAAGAGCATCTGGGAGTGGCCAAGAATGCACTGTGTGTGTGAGCGCATGTGCATGCATGTGTGTGCATGTGTTTTCTTTCTCATACATACCTCTCTTTTGCTTTGTTGGCTACACTTCCCGATCTCCCCTCTCCCACCCCAGTTAAAGGATCTTCTTATAGGGGATTCTTATGGGTTTCAATCAAAGCATGAGAAGCTGGAGAAGCCAGAGAGAATGGTGTGCAATGGAAGACAAGAAGCTCTCATACTCTCCTCAAGCACCTCACGAGGAAGGCAAGCACAGCAACACTGAACCCAACCCCATGAGAATTCCTCCAAAATGCTCTTCTTTGAATTTCTTTTTGAAGTGATTTCTTTCCCAATTGAATTAAAATGGTAAAAAGAAGGACTTTTCCACACAACGCTAATTTAAATATCTAATATCCTGCCCTGCCATTAAAATGTCCAGGGCAGATTACAATCTGTGTGCAATAAACCACAGCAAGGGAACTTGGAATGTTTCATCTGCAGCAAACCATTTAGGATACCCCTGGCCCAGATCTCTTCCCAAAATAGTGATCAAGATCCTGGAAGTCTTCGATTTTTACAACCTGCTACATGCCTGGCAGCTTTTCTGTTTTTGAAGGCAATTTACTCTGAGTGGATTACAATCAATCAATCAAACACACTGATTACACTCCATCACCCCAAAACATGGAATCTCAAAGCAAGCAGAATTGATATATGAGCATAGTTGTACAGCATTCCAATAATCATAAAGGTGACCCTAAATATAATCTTCCCAGCATCAAAAGCAAGTTATGTGGTTATGAGTTATTTTCTTGTTCTTGCTGCCACAGGCATAAATTTAGCTATTTTCAGTGACACCACTAGAAGCCCATCTGCCATCAGATATGTGAGGTGAGATGGCGCTGACCTTCCTTCAACTTTGCTCAGAAGGACATGCTCTACTAATTGCACCTCTGAATTATTACAAGGGCATTGTCCTGAATACCTGCCCCAAAACATTTGGGATGGAAGAATGTTCAATCTAACCTGAGCAAAGCCCTACAACATCCAGAGTTAAGAAGCACGGAACTCACTAGAAAGGATCAGCATAGGAACAGACCCAAGAGCGAAGTTTAATGGGCTGCACATTTATGAAGGTTCTTGAAAGGTGATATCCCAAAGTCTTTGCTTTATGAAGACAGAGATTTACTGTATCCCATATGAAAGAGAAGATGCAGGGGACTCTATTTGGGGAAACACGCCCTGTCCAACTACAACAGTGAGTATCATCATAGTTGGCAGCTAAGTTCCTAATTTGAAAATAAAGATCTTCTTACCTTCTTCTCTTGCCAGGAGACTCAAAGACTGTCTTTTGGAGGAGACTAATTCAAAGTAGGAATTGAGCACTTCTGCCTTTTTGGTTTTGTTATGGGTATCTTTTTGCCCTCCACTATGAGTTCTGAGGGACTGCAGGTGGCACAGTGGTTTAAACCGCTGTGCTGCTGGGGTGGTTGATCGAAGGTTACCAGTTCGAATCTGCACAATGGGGTGAGTCGTGTTGCTCCGTCCCAGCTCCTGCCTACCTTGCAGTTCAAAAGCATGCAAATGTAAGTAGATGAAAAGGTACCACTTCGGTGGGAAGGTAACAGCGTTCTGTGCACCTTGGTGTTTAGTCCTGCCGGCCACATGACCACGGAGACTGTCTGTGGACAATCGCTGGCTCCCTCAGCCAGGAAAAGGAGATGAGCACCACCCTTGAGAGTGAGGCATGACTGGACTTAATGTCAAGGGGAAATCTTTACCTTTACCTTATGAGTTCTGAACTCCCCTCTCTTAAACTATGCATGCATCTGAAGAAGACTTGTTGCTTTTAGCATCCCTCATTAACCTCAGTTCATTTTCAGCTTTATTTTATTTTATTTTATTTTATTTTATTTTATTTAAGATATTTGTATGACGTCCTTTGCGAAAACCTCAGGACAGCTTACACAAATAAAATACCAATACAAAAAAGTATAACATAAATAAATTAACAACCTACTCTGGCTGCAATTAAAATATGGTAGTAAAATTCAATATTAAAACTTGTTAAAATATTGATTAAATAAAAAGGTCTTAACCTGGCACCAAAAAACATAATGATGGCGCCAGGTGGACCTCTCTGGGGAGCGCATTCCCTAGTCGGGGCGCCACCACAGAGAAGGCCCTCCTCCAGGTACTCTGTCTCCTAATATCTTTCACAGAGGGTTCCCGGAGGAGGGCTTCTGCTGCCGATCTCAGGAGGCAGAAGAGCAAATAGGCAAGAAGTCTTTCCTTTTGGTATCCATGTCCCAAGCCATTTAGGGCTTTATAGGTAATAACCAGCACCTTGAATTGAGTCCAGACTTCGATGGGAAGCCATTGGAGCTGATAGAGGACTGGGGTTATATGAGAGTAACGCCCAGTCCCTGACAGCATTCTGGCAGCTCTGTTTTGCAGCATCTGAAGTATCCGGACTGTCTTCAAGGGCAGCCCCACATAATGCGCATTACAGAAATCCAACCGGGAAGCAACCAATGCGTGTGTTACTGTTGCTAGACAATCTTCCTGCAGGTAGGGACACAGCAGATGGATTAGCTGAAGCTGAAGGAAAGCACTCCTCACCACCACTGTCACTTGAGCTTCCAAGGACAGCTCTGGGTCGAGGAGCACTCCCAAGCTGTGGACCCTGTCCTTTAGAGGGAGTGTAACCCTGTCCAGGGCAGGGCCCAAGTCACCTACCCAGGAGCTCGAATCACCCACCAACAGAACCTCTGTCTTATCTGGATTGAGTTTCAGTTTATTGGCCCTCATCCAGCCCATTACCTCAACCAGGCACCTGTTCAGTACAGCCACTGCCTCACCTGGGTTAGTTTGAAAAGAGAGGTAGAGCTGGGTGTCATCAGCATACTGATGACTCCACAGCCCAAACCTCCTGATGACCTCTCCCAGCGGTTTCATGTAGATGTTAAATAGCAAGGGGGACAAAATGGAATCCTGCAGTATTCCATGGCAAAGTTGCCATGGCGCAGAGCCATAGTCCCCCAGCACCACCTTCTGGAATCGGCCATTGAGATAGGAGTGGAACTACTGCAAAGCAGTGCCTCCAACCCCCAGTCTTGCTAGTCTATCCAGAAGGATACCATGGTCGATGGTATTGAAAACTGTTGAGAGGTCCAGGAGGACCAACAGGGACACACTCCCTCTGTCCCTCTCCCTGCACAGGTCATCATACAGGGAGACCAAGGTAGATTCAGTACCATACCTGGGTCTGAGGCCGGACTGAAATGGGTTCAGATAATAGCTGGATTTAGCTGCATTAGAGCTTTAGCTGCATTAGAGCTTCTCTCTCCACTGAATTTCACTCAGTGATGTTGGTCCAGATGCCACCTCTCAGCTTAGCCCTCTTCACATAGTAGCTGCAAAAAATAATTTTAAAAAATAGATAAATAAAAACATAGGCTCCATGCTCCTTTCTTTGAGAAAGGGCAAGTTGCCAGGGCTACAATGAATAAACAAATTTGATCTCTCAAATAATCTTCTGCAAACAGTTTTTAGTGCTAGTTCTCAACAAATACCTTTTTTATTTAATTTTGATTTTGTACATTTTTCCTGCATGTATGATTTAGCTTTTCTTGTTCTAAAAAAGAAAAGTGTAGAGATGTAAGTGGCTCTTACAGAAAATATTTGACAGGGAAGCACATGGTTAAGAACTTGGATGGAATTCAACGAAAGGCCATTCGGGATTTAACTGATAGGCCTTCAATATAACTCCATCTCATGTTTAGCAAACAACAGCAAAAATGTGTGACCAGATTAATAAGTGTGTGCACTGGGTGTGAGTGGGGCTATAAATATATTTTTCTAATGAATAGCCAACTTCCCTTGTGAAATCAACCTTTGAGTGCTCTTCATATCAGTGAGGTTGCTTGGATTCCTTGAACAAAAAGGCATTTTTAGGGGTTTTTTGCTATTGGTAAAGAAAATTAAAAAGAGGCAAAGAAAAGCAGAAAGAAGAGAATCTCAGCAATGCATGCTCTGGAAGGGATGGAGGGAGAAGAGTTTGGCTGTAGGGCATATGTGCAAAATTCCAGGTTCAGTGACTAGCATCTCTAGCTTAAAGTTGTGGGCAGGGTCCTCCCCTTGTTTTCCCCTGCCCTGGAAACTCCGTGGCTTCCAGGTGAATACCGAACCTGTGTCCTGACTACTCAACCTGCCCCTAGACACTCCATGGAGAAAGCCAACCTCCATTTCCAGCAAATCGCAACAGCAACAGTGAAACATGCGGCTGTGCAGGTCTACTGATAGAAGCAGGAAGACAGGAGAAGAGCAGGAGAAAAACAGTACCTCTGTTTGTCCATTTCTGTAATGGAAAGCTTTTCTATTTTTCTTTACAGGAAGGAAGGAAGGAAGGAAGGAAGGAAAGAGGGAAGGCTCTGTTTCTGAGGGCTTTTCTCATCAGGCACTACTCATTTTGTTGACTATTTTTTTAGATGATGCTGAGAAACTCCAGCATTGCTTCTGTGACTTCCGGCATATTTCTTTAGAGCAGGGAAAATGCAGCTTTTAATAGTGAAAGTGGAAGGAAGTGAGATGTCCTCACGTAGTATTGCCATTATTCTGTTATACCACAGTGCCACCTAGAGGTTATAGGGCAGAAAACCAGGAAAGGATTCTCCTAGTGTAGTGCTCAAATCTCTGTTCGGTAATCAGATGTAAAATAGATATAGAGAACTATCAACTGATTGAAAAGTCTCATGTAGAAACTCTCTGAATATGCTTGAACTAACATAAATGTGAGTGAGTTGTGTACACTTAAAGTTTCAAAAGTCAAGTGTGTGTGTATGAGTGTGTGAGAGAGGGTAATGCGACCACCAGGCAGTCTGATAGCATTTCTAATTCTAAATGGAAGGTAACTGTCTTTTTGCTTTGCTTGGCTTGGCTTGGCTTGGCTTGGCTTGGCTCGGCTCGCCTCGCCTCGCCTCGCCGCGCTTTCTGTTCAAGTGTTGGCTACTTTTTCCTTCCTTTTTTGCCTATTGTACAGTTTAAGTCGAACGTGTCTATATGTCAATGAGTAAGCCCTGTTGAACATGCCCTTTCCTGTCTGGGAGTGCCCCTCTGGAGACAGACAAGGCCCTCTTATCGCTTAGCCCTTCACTCTCGATGCCAGACCAGGAGGTCCAGAGTCAGACCAAGCCCTTCTGCTCCTCTCCCATGTCCGCTCCTGGCACTTCCCATCCCTGCTGGTTCCCAGGGCCTGCTTGTACACCTGGAGAAGGAAGCCTTGAGATGCATTCTCCCATCTCCCATCTTCGTGTCTCCTTCCCAGGCTTCACTGTCCTCATGTCCTGAGCGGAGCCGGCTGGTGCCGGAGGTCAGACTAGATGGCCCAGGAGACCCCTTCTGACTCGCTCTGTTTCTATGTTTCTATGTTTCTATCTGAAGAAGCAGCGTCGTCTTGGCCCTGGAATGCATGGCAAGATCAACTCCCTCCATCATTCCCAACTTCCACTGCTCCATGAAGGTCTCCAGTTAAAGCATCCCTAGCAGGAGGGTGTCCCATTGCCTCTTGGAGGCCTCCTGTATAGGAGAGTCACCACCTCCCTAGATCATTGTTTCCATGGTCCAGTTGCTGTAACAGGAGTTTTTTTCCTGACACCCGGAAATTTGGTTTACTGCAAGTAGATCTGAGCGAATCGCCTGTGTAGACTTCAGGACCTGCAGTGATACAGCGAGCTAGAATAACACAGGGTGGGTGGCAGTTAGACAGAGATTACCTTGGTCAGTAAACCCATAAAAACAAACAGACATGCTGTTCTGCAGCGTTTCCTCCCTAGCTATCAGAGCACAGCTAAAAAGAATGCTGTTTGATCAAAAAGAAATGGAAAAATCTAGCAGAAAATGGACTGAATCCTTTGCCTTCAATTGTCTCTATGTGGATGGTGAGTTAGGAGAATGCCATGGCACTGGCTCAAGCTGGAGACTCCCATTCCGAACTTACTGCATCTAATATTACTAGTTTGCTAACGGGGACCCTGGTGGCAAACTAATTATTCTGTGAACCTTTGCTCTGTGAATTAAGCTCTAGTATGGATTGAAATGGCTCATCTATATGTTCTCTGAAGTCCAAATTCTCCAAGGTCCTTATAAGTATGATATTTTAAATTAGGACTAGATAGTTCTGTCAAGATTAATCTCATGAAGGATCTAGTTTTTCCACCACCAAACTTGTTCTTGTTGCAGTTTTGCACATTTTCCAGTGAGCACGTTATAGCACTTGGGATGTGTGTGTGTCAGTCTTTTCATTTTGTACTTACATGTTACATTCCAGATTGAAATCTGAGTGCATGCATTATTGACAGCTTAATTGCAGTGCCTTGATCACATAAAGAAGTTTCTAGATGACAGACGGACCAGCACGCCAATGTGAGAAATAGCTCATCCAGCTCAACAAAGGAGCTGTGATTCGACGAGAACCTCTTTTGAGTGTTTCCAGAGGGATAACTGTGTGCGTTTGTTGCCTCAAAAACATCTACGAGTCTTGTGGCACTCAGAAGACTAACCGATTCATTCTGACATCAGCTTGCATGGACGCAGACCACTTCATCAGGAGTGGGGTGAATGGCAAACAGGGACAAGGGAAGTGAAGTGCAGGGACTCACCTGTGTCTTGTATCCAATGTTACCCTAACCTATGGCACATTCCTTTCAGTGGATCTACTCTCAGTAGGACTCACATTGGATCAAATCCAAAAAGCACAGGCAATGACAGTCAGTATTAGCAGTGGCCGTTCACAGAATAGAGGTTGGAAATTGCATAACCATCCCTTCATGGGTGAGCGAATTTACAACTACCTTGAGTGAAGAAACATTGATGCTGTTCAGCCATAGATCTGAATTTCCACACAGATTTCATTTCCATGTTGCATTTGGAGGTCCATTGATTCCTGTGTGGCCAGTGATATGGAGAGTGTGTCAGGTTCTCTGGAAATTTGGGGGATATCCCCTCAAGAGGTACAAGATTGGGCCTCTTAGTCCCACATGAGGGACTCCCAGTATCCATCCAATGCATTCCTATGACTATCAGTATTCGTTGGTCATTCAGAATAATGGTTGGAGGGACTCCTTTGGTGCACCCAAGTCCAGTGTAGGGCTGTTGCTGTTCCCAGTGCCTTTCAGTAGCAATTCAGAAGGACAGTTAGGTGGTAAGGATGGTCCAATGCAACCTGGGGAGCCCAACCCTCTACTGCAATTGGGAATAGTAGGTACCGCACAGAATGCCTCCTTGGTTTAACTCCTTCCATTCTGTGTCTGTTTAGAGATGAAACCCCCAAACTGCTATCATGGCAATAACTGGAGATGTTCCCCAAAGGCCATTCTGCAAGTGAGTCTTGGATTGGAAACGATCCCTGCGTACCACTGACATCTACCTCATAAAAGTATGCACATGTCCCGAGCTTCTTCCATTGATCTCCTGTGGTCATACGAAGTCACTGTGTGCCGGTGGCTTTGGGTGCTGTCCTTTTTCGTATGTGACTGCATATCCCTGAAGAGGCGTTGAGCTGTCTTCTCCGTCCAACTGGTTGGGCAAGTGCTCGCCTGTAGAAAAGTACTGTGTTCTCAACAGGTGTGGGCACTATGTGGGCACTTGAGCAATCTAGCCACCGGATCCAATTGTCATAACCAACTGGGAGGGTTGATGGGAGTTGTGGTTCTCTGGGGTTTTTTTCGTCCTACAACTTTCCTGCACCTTGCCAACTTGGAACCAGCTGGCAATATCATTGATTGATTGGATGAATGTGGATGTGTTTTGCTTGATGGAAATTGTGTGTGTGTATGTGTGTGTGTTGACAGCGACTTCACTTTGCCACTGAAATCAATGAGAACTAAATATGCAGAAGTTTAATTGGTTCACATTGAATTTATCTAAAATGCACAAGCAGGACGGTGAACAAGAAGTGGCACGAATGAAATGGGTTACGTGGATTCAAATTAGAAATAGGAAACTGGCCTTCTGTATGATTACTTGTCAGAGTTGCTAAATGAAGTGGAAGTTGTTCCTGTGTAAGTACGCAGCAATCCCAAGGATTAGAAATAAACCCACTGAAATCAGGAGGCTAATCTTTCAGCAAACACATTTAGGATTGGGTTGGAAAGCTGCCATTTTGAACACAGGCACTTGAAAATGGGACTTCCGCCTGAAAATCCAGGGATTTCCCACTTTGTTTGCCCTTCGTGCGTCGGCCCATCGCATTGCAAGCTCGTCTATTCCCCAGCTCGGGAGCAAAATGGCAGGAGGTCTGCAGTGAATCCTGCAGGACATGAACATTCATGAGAAGGAAGGAATCAGCCTCTGGCCGTCTGGGCTTCCATGACATGATACCTGGTGACACTAGGCTGGCCGCAGAAGCCGGGGATGCTGGGTCCGCTGTACATAATTACGGGGATGCTTTCCATATCGTGACTCCTGGCTCAGGTGTCCTAGTCCCCAGACATCAGTGATTTTTCAGCGGTGTGACAGCAAGTGCTGGATGGCAAAACGCGATAAAGGTAATGTCATCCTGATTAGGGGACGGCGCTTCCTACTCCAAGCAGCTCTCATTCTGTCACCACCCCGCATTCTCCTGTCGTTCTGAGGAGTGGGGGAACAGCAACACAGGAACAATACCAGAATAATTTTAAAATATCTTGGGATGGAATATTTGCACACAGCCCAATGTGGGACAGAACGTTCCCGTCTCAGGACTTGCATATTATAAGGTGACTTCTGTGTTTCGAAAGTGTGAACATACAGATGAGTTGAATTCAAAATGCAAGTGAGTCCGCATGAAAATATCACCCATGGAAGAGGCTGATGTGCAGAGAAAACTTAAACTATAGAGACTGCACACCCATATATAGGGTTATCAATGACTGACTGCCTCTGTGTGTTTGTTTATTTTTGATCCATTGATAAATGTAGAAGGATAGGCTATCGCATGTTTAAGGCAAACTAAGTGGCTTAACTGTTTAATCATAGTTAAAATGATCCATAATCAGCTTCTCCAACCCCTAAAGGGAATTGTCTCACTGGGCCTATAGGACTGCATTGTTTCTCCTTACTAGTAGTGAATTCCCTGGAACTCTGCTAGGAATGTACAGCACCCTTTTTAGAAACGCAGGCTTCCTTTGCCCTCTCAGAAGCATGTTCTGGACTTACAAAGGGGGCTTGTTTCAACTAAGCATAATTTGGATCAGTCCCAGCTGGGCTGAGTTCAGACGGCACAGAAAACCACATGCTGGGCAAGGGGTGATGCCTGAGCAGAGGCTCAGTCTCGTCGTGCCACACGGCAGTTGCCTTTGAACCCAGTGACTGGCTTTGCATTATTCTCCTCTGCAGTTTCAGTGTGTTTTACAGTATTTATTTATTTATTTATTTACTTACTTACTTATTTATTTTCCAATTTATATCCTGCCTTTTTCCTACAAAGGGCTCAAGGCAGATTACATCATTCTCTCCTCCATCTTATCCCCACAACAACCACCCTGTGAGGTAGGTTGGGTTGAGAGTCTGTGACTGGCCCAAAGTCACTCAGTTGGCTCCATGGCCGAGTGGGGACTAGAACCCAGATCGTCAGAGTCCCAGTCCCATGCTCTTCACCACTGCACCACACTGGCTCTCTATCTTCTGTGAACTGTCTTTCTGAGAGTGGGACATTGGGGGAGAAGTGTGTGTGTGAGCTGGTCAGGACTTCGTGGCATCAGGGAAACCAAGAGAGTATGAGCCGAGTAAATTAATTACTTCCAGGAATCAGTCAAGGGAACATCAAATGACGTTGCTTGGGGTGGGCTGGCTGAGGAGTGACATGGAAGTTCTGGAGATCACTTGCCAGGGACTGCCAGCAGATCAACTATTCCCTGACGGGGGGTGCAGATGGTAGGCCTGAGGGGCCACTCTGGCTCTGGAGCTCTCTAGACAGCTACAGTTCCTTCACACCCACATTGCGGGTTTCATGGCCCCCTGCCTTTGTGCAGTTTATTGCTTTCCAAGAGGTTGAAATGTCTCTTCCAAACTTAGTGAGTGTTCAATGTTCAACCATATGTTGAGATATGTTGGTATTTTTGATATTCCCTCTGGTGCTTTCACCTTTGGCCACATCCAACATTAGGATGTGGCCTCCAGGAGCTTGTCTGAATGAGAATTTGGACTTCAGCCTGCAAGAGTTTCAATACCTCTGCTCCGAGGTGTTCAGGCAGAAGGCAAAAATAGCGTTGCGATGAGGCTCCTTGGCATCCGTCTCTCTTCAGCTCAGGGAATTTCTGTCCTGCTTCACCTTGTCTTAGAGAGTGACCCAAGCTGTGGGGAAAGCCACACCTGGCTACACAACCTGCAACCTTCTTCCATATCCCATGCAGCAGAGTCAGAGACTGTCACGTGTGCAGGAGACTTCTTGCATGTGTGCATGTGGGACTCCGTTGCTGCTAAGTACCCCATGAAAGTGCAGTGTGCCTGGTTTGGACTCCTGGCCCAAAGAACGTGGCCCGAAGTCCAGGCAGATGAGCCTGGAGCATCTAGGCAGGTTGCCCCCGCAAAACGGATCCCTCCCACATCATCAGGCCCTTCCAACTGAGCTCCTTGGGATTTCAGTACTGCTCTCCATGCTGCTTCACGTATTCATCCCTGCCTCCCAAATCTCCATCCCATCGCCCTCCATCCAGAGCCAAAAGTCTGCCAGAGGATGAAATCAGCCTGATCGGAGTCAAGACATGACAAGAGTATCAGTCATGGACACGGAACATCTGCCAGCCGCTTTATATGCAAGTCATTCTGTGCAATATCAAAATGGGGAAATACTTGTAGCAGCATTTCTTGTAGAATTAATGCCCAGGTGAGTTCCTCTGAAAGACCACAGTTGTATCGCAGCAAAAACAAGAAGCAGCAAAGCGTCATACTCATTAGGACCCAATTTGCCATAGCATCAGCCAAGTGCTTCAGCTTACTCCCAGTGGCACTGGGGAAAGAGAACTTGGGAATAAAGAACCTTAAATTAAATTCAGAGCACCATGCACACTTGGAATTCAGTACTGACAGCTCTAATTATACACGTCTTTCCAACACACGTTCATTAAGTCAAAGCCGGGGAGGCCAGAAACACACGGGCAGAGAGAAAACTAGCGCAATACCCCACGGTGCCCGGCCTTCTCTCTCTTATTGCCAATAGGTTGCATGCTCCCCTCCCCTCCTTATGCGTAATTTAATAAAAGAAAAGCACAGGGGTTTTAATATGACCAAATGCACCTATCAGTGGTGGTGCCTTGTGAAGTGAGGGGGGAGGTGCAGAAGTCAGCTAATAAGATCTGCATTTGGCTTAATGAATGCCCATGGAAGTCTCTGTGGGCTGCACATCCCAAATACTTGGTTTCATTTCATCATTCATTTTCATTACTGAAGTCTTGACTCGTTTCATTTCTGATACACGAGAGCGGCACTTGCTTTACCATACAATTTTGCATCTCCCCCACTCCGTTTGTCTGAATTGCAATGGGGCAGTTGCAATGCCAGTAAGTGCACACTCTCAACTTCTGGAAAGTTCCCAGAGATCTTTGAATATAGGAAGTATAAAAGTGCCATTAACAACAGTAACAGCAACAACAGATTCTCCTCTCTGCGGCCCAAATGCACCGCTAGAACATAAAGGGAACATAGTGAAAGGAGTTCAGGAGAAGCCAAGCAGAATGGTTTCATATGTCCTGTTTCATCCCAAAAGACATGCAATATGCGCCTAATTCCAGCCAGACATTTCACATTGGTTATCGGCCTTGTCAGTCTCTTGTTCGTCAACAGATAAATGACTTTTGAACAATAAAGATTGCCCTGTTTGGGGTCAAATGATCCTTCCAAAGGGCCTTTGGATTCAATCTGAAAGGGCTCTAGTTCTAAGCCTTAGCTATTTTGTGTTGCTCCAACTTTTTGATAAACCAGCCAAGATTCTCTAATACAAAGACATGACCAAGTATTGTGTGTGTGTGTGCCCACATTATTGAAAATATTGTACAAATACCCCTCAGAAACCTAGCATACTTTAAAAAAAAATAAAATTAATTCCATTTTGTCTGTCCAGGTAGAGATATTTCTGTGAATTTTGACTAACATGCATTTACATAGTTGCAAGTTGTCTGTCATGAAGGAGATGAAAATAGAAGTCTGGACAATCTATTTTGACATGTAATTGGTGGATATGTTTTTTTATGTCCCTTGTCTGACTAGATGTATGTGACTGGCAAAGAAGTGAAAACAAAAAATAAAACAACAGCAACAGCAACAAGAAACAAGAAGAATTGCATAGAAAGAATCCACAGAGTAATGGAAGAGAAATACTGTTTCATATTTTACATTTAAAAAGTGCATTCTCCACTCAAAACATCAGAATAACTCAATAGATTGCCATTGGCATTCCTGAATAATAAAGCTCCAACAGAAAATCTGCTTTAAAATAAAGGTTGAAGTGAATGAGGACGAATAAATAGAGCTGGTGAGAATGGCGAGTGGAAAAGGTTTGGCGAGCAAGTGTAGGCAACCTAACACAACTTCTAACACAACTTCTTGCCCACTTGCACTAGATGCCTCAATGCTTCTGAGCCCAATAGAAGATGCTGGTTTTAGCCTAGAAAGTCCCACATGGCTTGCGACTACAATGCTTCTCCACAATCTTCTTGGGCACTCCAATGAGCACCTGAGGGCCTCCTAGGAGCACCACTCTGAGGGAAGCTCATCCCCAGTGAGACCCACGAGGCACCAGCTCTTCTGTCTTCTTAGGACAGGGTTAGAACGGTCTTCTCTGAGCCATTCACTGTTGTTTCAGGGCTCTTTGAAGTCAGCATGGTTGCATTGGAAAGGCTGTTTTATCCATGTCATCTGTTCTAAGTTGTATCTTTTAAATGTAGAGGAGAGATAGAAGGCACTGTTATAATTGCAATTGTCTGCTGATTTGGAATATTGACGTTTTGTTTTAGTTTAGGGATCCTTGGGACTTCTTGCTATACGCAGAATTGCATGAATGGATGCAAACTTGTGCTTTGCGCCAGAGCACCATTCCTCATTTCAGGATGAGGTTTGGTCATCCGGGGTGAGGAGTAACATCTGAATTAGCCCACTGCCCTGCTCACCTTTAGATGTGCTGCCACTTGCTATTTCAGCGCTGCTCTGTATCAGGACAAGTAATTGGATAATTACAGGCAGGTAGATGCACATTGATTCCCCCCCGCAGCTTATTTACTTGTGGTTTCCTGGGATTTTGACAACAATTTCCTGCCAGTTTGAAACCAAAGGACATAAAATTTGGCTTACAAAAGACTTAGTAGGAATTACCCATAATTATACTGGCAATGTGGCCAAACCTACTTTTGTTTTATGCTTAAAAGTTCCTTTTTCTTCGACTTCTGAGCATGCAGTTGTAATTACATCAATGCCATTTCCAGAAGCCTTTACCCCTTTTAAATATTCAAAGTTTCTCAGTGATTGGCAAATCCCTTTTACTAGGTTTGCAGCAGAATATTTTAATATTGCGCTATCTTGGCTAGCTAAGATGGGGAGATACGGATGTTTGTGAGCATTTATTCTAATACCTAGATTAGTGTGGTTAGAAATACTGTCAGTTTATGTCATTAATAGCATGGGCCTATGGCATTTATTTGGAAGAAAGACCCATTGGAAAGTTCCCAAGCCTGCCCACATTTCTGCAGGATAATGCTTATTTCCAGAATGAGGCAGAAGGATCCCGAAGGAAACATTTCCATTTCTTTGCATGGTTGCTTTTTGAACTGCTAGCTTTCTGTTGCACCTGAAGTTCAAAAAGCAACTCACTTGCACAACAGAATGAATGGGAATAAAGTGGCAAAATTGGATGCTGCCCATTGTGTTAAATGGGGCTACTCCCAGGTAGGGTTTGATAACTCTTTCAATTTTATTTAATCCCCCATTCATTGGCAAAGCCACCCACCCACCCATTGAGACAGAAAGACAGACAGACTGAAATCAAATTGTTTCCATCTGATCTATGCAGAAACATGTGGATTTGAGTAAGTTCTGATTTTTTAAAGATGAACTAAACAAAATTTCTTTCTTAAGCCCAGATTAGTCTACAAGCTTAAGACCCTGCTTGTTCATTTGTTGGGATTTATGATCTCATCTTATCTATGATGAGATGAGATCTTATCTATACTATAGATTCCTTTTTCTTTAAGACACCCACATAGCACATGTTTTTTCTCATATGCTGATTAAATGGCAAAGAAGCAGCACAGAACGTCAGTGTATTGAAATCTTACTTGCTGGTGCTGCGTTATATAAAAATGATACTTCCACAAATTTAATGAGAACAAGTTCCTCGGGAGCTGGATCTGCTAGTGCTGAAATCTCCTGCCATTTCACAGGTCTAACTCAAGACCAATGTATCTGAAGCAGGTTCTTTGGTGAGCATCTACCTGCATCTGACAGACCTTGGCAGGGTTTAGCATGATTGGGCACCTGTTGAGGGTCCACACCACAGTGGGGGTCGGTGGCAGGGCTTCTTCTCTTCACCACGGCAGCTGCTCTGGCCCAGACCATGGTGCCAGGATGAAGGCAGGGGGACCAGGATGCCACCACCAAGTGCTCCCCAACTCCCCACCTGCCAAGCAAGCACGTGGTGGGAGTGATGCCCATCATCCAAAGAGGAGGAACAGCAACAGCAGCTGCTGTCCATGACAGTTGGAGGCACTGAGGCAGGGGCCCTAGGAGTGTCTTGCCCCTGCCTCCCTGCAAACCAGGGCTAGCTTGGTCTATGATACCATTGCAGGGAGAACCTGCTTCTTTCCTGGCGGGGGCAGTTCCACCAAGAACCCCATCAGGGGTTCTGAACCCCATCAGGCTGGGCACCAACAGGATTCCACCTTGCCTGGTCTGAGTTCCATTGTTTAGATCCTCCTTCAGCCCATTAGAGGCTCGAATACTTTCCCAACACTTCTTCCAAAATTCCATTTCCTGCGATTGTAACTATTCATCAGCAGAGTTTGGGCACAGGACTAAACTGCACCAAGCATTACGTTGTCCCATCACTCTCTGGCCCAACTTGACATCATTCTGTGTTTTTATGTGCAACTCCATGCAGCAAATGTGGTGCGTTGATATGCCTTACTTCTGGCAAAGACTTGACCTCATCTTAACCCAAGTCCCTTCTCTCCACTGCATGAATTTGTCTTTGGATTGTGGCAGGGTATCAGGCACTCTCCCAGATACGGTTCTTATTGATCCATAGATCATCTGTCAAGGGGTGTAATATGAAGAGAACAAATCAAGCTCTTTGTTCCTCTTCCACTAGACCAAGGTCAACACCGCCACGATATTCCATCTCTCAGGGAGGGAGACCCTGCATTCTCCATCAGCTGTCCTCATGATTTGGCTTTCAAATCATTTGCGCTTGCAGAAAATTCTAATGCATTTTTAGGTAGGCTTTTCTCTGCTGTCTTTTATCAAACTGATTCAAGCTCCCTCAATCTATTTCTCATATTTATACTGGGCTGAGCATACTTTCCTCCATATCTGCAGTGCAAAATTTTTCAAACTCACTGTCTCTAAAGGTCAATTTGATAAGTTCATTATTAAAAAAACAAAGTGAAGCAACAAAACAAAAAAACAATGAAGCTACACCAATTTCAAACCGATGTTTTGATTCATTGAGAAGTAGGGTGTATTTGTTTGCATCATTTTGCTCAGGTTTTCCTCCCCCTCATTTAGCAAATGCTTTCGTAAACTAAATTGTGCATGATGTACCCCTTTCACAATAATATCCCCAGGTGCAAATTAAGATAAAGGTGGCTAATTAGGTATGTGCCTATTTTCATGAAAGTAATTAACCATCATTATGTGTTTTCCTAATAATAGCAAAATTAGTGCTTTCATGTGGCATTTACATAGAGCTTTATCACTGTAAAAATATTTCTGATGTACATTTTAAAAGAAAAAAATGAAATATATTAGAAAGTTGCTGTCAGACAAATGTAGCTGCAGGCTGCAGTTGGGAGGGGAAGTTGAAACAGCCTTTCGAAGTTCTTACACACCTGCTTACCATATATGTATGGTGTGTGCGTGTGTGTGTGTGTGTGTGTGAGAGAGAGAGAGAGAATGGTCTGGATGGTCTGAATGGTCTGGCCCCTTCCTGGGAGCCCACATTTTCAAGACTGGCAGGGATACCCAATACATTAGAATTAGGTGGTCCCTTTTTGAAAATTGGGACCACCGATGCCACCCTCCAGTCCTCTGGAACTTCACCCATTCTCCATGAGGTCTCAAAAATGGAGGCCAGCGGGCGTGAGAGAACCCCTGCCAACTCTCTAAGTACTCTCGGGTGTAACCCATCAGGGCCTGGCGCCTTTGTAATGTCCAATGCCCTGAGGAGCCCCTCGACTTCAAGGGGGGTGACTCTAATCTCTGCCCCTAAGTCCCCAGCCTCATCTAATCTCCTATACGGATATCCCCCGTCCTGCTTTGGGGAGAACACAGAGGCAAAATAGTCATTTAGCATCTGTGCCTGTTCCCTCATGTCAGTCACTGGATCTCCTTCCTCCTTATTTAGTGGTCCCACCACTTGTCTCCCCTTCCTTTTCCTATTTACATGCTGGAAGAAGCCCTTTTTGTTGCTCTTGATATTCTTGGCAAGTCTCAGCTCATAATCAGCCTTAGCCTTGCGAAGAATCCTTCTGCAATGGGCCTCCTCCTCCCGGTATACCCTTTTGTCTATTTCCCCCAGTACCCATTTCCTATGGAGGCTCCTCTTTCATCTAATCCCCCTAACCACCTCCTTTCGCATCCATGGCGGCACTCTCCTCCGCCTCCGCACCTTGCTGACTAGAGGTATCGTCAGGGCTTGCGCCTCCAAAACCTCCCTTTTGAGTGCCATCCACCCCTCCTCAACTCGCTTACCTTCCAGTAACCTATCCCAGGAGACTTTCCCCAGCCTGGCCTTCAGTTGGCCAAAGTTGGCCCTCTTGAAGTCCCAGCTTCTAGTGCTCACCCTGCTGCACGGCCCCAGTCCCCTGATCTCAAAGCAAAGGATGGAGTGATCACTCGCATCCAGAGCTCCCCTAATCTGTACTTCATCTATCAGCTCCTCCCTATCGGTCAAGACCAAGTCCAGGATGTTTCCCCCCCTCGTCGCCTCTCGGACCCTATGTGTGAAAAACCCACCCTCTAGAGCTTCTAGGAAGCGACGTGACCTGGCTGTCACCGCCGAGTGATTCTCCCAAGTAATATCCGGGAGATTGAAATCCCCCATAATTACTGTGTCTCTCCCCCGAGATATCCTTAGAATCTGGCCTGTCAGGACATCTTCTGAGGTACTGCTTCTGAAGACTGTCCAGGCTTGTAGAAAATGTGTAACCAGAAATTCTGAAGCTATCACACCAATTTTGGCCTGCTTGTCTTGGCTGCCTCTGTGCTTTGGAGCTCAGTGCAAGGGGCTGGCATGACCTCAACAGTTTGGGATTGCTATGCCTGAGGAAGAAAGCTTCAGTTAATGGGTGGTATAGAAAATAATGATGATGATGATGATGATGATGATGATGAACTTTACGTCTGCTACCCTAAAATCTAGAGGTGCTTCCAGATGGGGGGCTCTTAGCACTATCAATATTCTGACTTTTGTCTTTCTGATAGGCTTTCAGCTGAAAGGAAAGCAAAATAAAAATAAAAATAAACATGTTGGGTTGTGAGAGAAATTTATTTCATTTTTTTTACCAGAATTCATCCAGTCTGTACCTCCTGAACCCAAATTCAATCTATTGTTAGTCTTGGAATAGGATTCCTACAAGAAAATGTTTTAGGTAAGTGTAAACTTCTAAAATGTGCACAAAATGCTTGTAGTCAGTTGGATGAAATGTGTACATTTAGGAATATGTAAATATATGTGCATTTTCATGCAGAAAGGAAAAAATGCCATCTGATGAAGAACACAAGTCAGAAGAAGCTTCATGGGGCAGTTTGGAGAAGCTCAGTGTGTTCAAGTTTTGTTGATTTGCACATTCTAGGTGCTAGACTTAGTTTGCTCTGGTTTTGCATTTTCCATGACTTTTGACTTAAATCATCATCAGTTTTCTGGGTTATTTTTTCAATCATTATTAGTTGTGTGCTTGTATATCTAGTACAAACATAATATGAGTGTTTCCCTTTCTGGAGGGGGCAAATTTGTGTAGGGGGATTCTTAAAAGTACTATTTGCTCTGTACATGAAATCAAAGGAATACTTCCAAAATCGTAGCATTAGGCTGTGTGTGCGCGCACGCTTTAAGCATGTATCATGTAGTAAATAATCCATTGACAAACTTGTCCATAAACTAGTTAAGCTGAGCACTTGTATTTAACCAGATTTAATTCCTGTGCAGTCAATAGGACTTAAACTGGCTTACACGAAGGTATTCAAGATGAATTGATTTGTGGCTCCCACCCTTAATGAAACCGGCAATTCTAATCAGAAATGACTACGTTTTCCAAAGCAGCAGCTTCCTCCAAAAACTGAGGATACGCAGTTCTGCAAATGAAAACCCAGGATATCAATAAAGCCCCAATAACATCTGTGATTTCTTTGGGGATCATGTAAATCAGTTTCTTCTGACATGGTGCCAGGAGCTCAATTTTAATTGATCACTGCTGCTCCAAAATTAGCCAGCAGGGAGCATATTTCTTGCTTGGTGGTTCCGAGCTTTATACCTTCCCACACTCACTGGGGCATCCTGTGGTTGGCAGGTGCAGATTCTGGCTAAGGACAGTGCTTTTCACCGTGGAGGAGAGGGATGCCAATTCAAATTATTCAAATCCCCCAAGTGGCAGGATTCGGAGGCCCAAACAACTCCTAAAGAATATACTATGTTAATAATATTATATACAGAATAAGGATACTATACATGTAATAATATGCATATACATATTCACAGTGCTTTTTCTGTCATAGAACACATAGGAACAGAGTTACAGCACCTTTTTTCAACAGATTTTCCAAGTTTTAAAAGTAACTTTTGAAAATTTGATGTTTGGTCCACATGGATTTGAATCGCCCTGTCGAGTGCAGCAGGTTGGCGGCAAAATCATTAAAACAGTGCATGCAGGCTGCTTGTGTGTCGAGTCCGATGCATGCGTGCTTCGGCCACGCTGGTTGTGATGGCGCTGCTCGTCTTGTGGTGCTGCTCGGCTTGTGATTGGTTGTGTGGTCACGTGCTGAGTGCTTACTGTGGGCAGCGACCGTTGTGTTTCGTTACACAACTGACGTGTGTGGGTGTGTGTGCAGTGATTGACTATGTGCGAAAGGTAAATAATTTCATGAGTTCCAGCACCTTTTTCTTACAAAAAAAAAGCACTGCATGTTCACTTCCCGCTAGGAATATTCTTAATCAGATAATATGTATGTTCCCCAAATTCCACATCTTTCCGGGATGTGCTGTTTTGGAACTCGGGCTGATCTCAAATTACTGCTTGGTTATTACAAGCACTTTTAGAAAGGCTAGAGAATGCATTTGGACACTTCTGGACACTTCCAGTAAAACAGCCACTTATTCACCTACATTGCCCTTTCTTGTCTTTTCTTGGCCTCTGTGACATCGTCAGGAAACAGGATTAGCAAGTACTGCCTTACGATTGTCCTGGACAGGGTCAGGGAGAAAATGGTGCTGAAACAGTAGCCACCAGGGAAAGCAAGGGCATTCTTGGGAGAAGTTAAAATTGTGCAGTGCGTTTTTCTGGGGAATTTCCAGCTCTATCCAAATGGCAAGTGTATAGCAGATGCAGTCTCATTAAGAACATTTCATAAGATACTTCCAGATGCCCATTTAATTTTATATTAAAAATGCACTCCTTGCCTTTCAGTGTGTTTAATATGTTTCTGCATCCCTTTAAGTCCACCTATTTCAACATTCTCCTGATCTATGACAATAATAGCATGAATGGAAAGTGAGAAGAGAGGTCTGGTGAAAGGTCTGAGGTTCATGGCTATGGATCAATGAGCAATAATAAAGCAACCAACCCTGCAAAGGACTTTAGCTTCGATGAATCAGTCTTTAGCTTATTATAACAATTAAGCTATGGATGAAGCTCCAACTGAGCAAAAATATTTGGGATTCCTCTCTCTCTCTTTTTAAGACAAATGGAATTATGCTCTTTCTTAACAAAGCACATTCTATAACGGTCTTTCAAAGTAGAAGTGTGTTTGGGTGGAAAATAGTGAATGGCTGCAGCTACCAAGCAATGGTTGTGGGGAGAGGCAATTATGCCATTCTCTATACTGACTAAGCTCATAGAATCGTAGGATAGTAGAGCTGGAAGGGGCCATGAAAGCATTGAGTCCAACTCCCTGCTGTTGCTGGACCCAAGTCACAGCATCTCACTCAGGTGGCTGTGCACTTTTACCTTGCATGTCTCCAGTGTGGGAGAGCCACCACCTCTCCAGGCAGCTGCTTCCCCTGTCGTGTTGCTCTGACAGTGAGGAAGCTTTTCCTGATGTTGAGGGTCATTGACCAGAATATCTTCTAAATGGAAAGGACAACCCATCCTTGCTCTCGTTGAATAACCTCACCTTCACGCCTGCCAGTCAGAAAACTTGGTTGAATGTTGTACTGCTTTTAGCACCCACTGCTGTTTCAAAGCATCTTCCACTTTATGTGGACGAGAGATGCAAATTTAATTTTGCCAGTTTTAATTGTGTTTTGAGACAATTTTGAGGGATCTATAGCAGATGGGAAGAAATGTGTGGAGCTTGTGGCTGTCTAATTTGGGAAGAAGCAGAAAATAAATAAATATTTTAGCTCATTAGCTTGGAACACTGAGAATAATGAGTACTGCAGAGTCTTCAGAGTCCCATTTTGATATTCATTTGCTCCACTCATTGGACCTGATACAGATCCAGGAATACTTTGAGAAGCCCATTGAAATCAATGGGATACAAGTCAGACATGACTAAATTAACCCATTTATTTTGATGGCTCCCCTCCAACTAGAACTAAGTCTGGATCCAACTTGATTTTGATGCAGCTTGTGCTGGAGAACTCCCTAGGTAATTACACACTTGGTTGTTCTAAGCACTCATAGGCAAACAGAAGTGCAAAATAAATGGATAACTGAAATTTCTTACAAAGCATACGCAGAAATTCATTAGTTTTTTATTGAATTCATTCAACAAAGGCTCACATCTTTTCCATTCACCTTAAGTTTAGTTTTACTGTTTCTTACAGCAAGTTCCTGCTCTTTCCTCTTTCTCATACCTGCTATACATTCTCCCATCAGCATCTCAATTGACTTACCAGCAGGCATTGTGGAAAAAGGAAAGCCAGCTTTTTGCCAGATGTTTGGCTTTTCTCTAAGGCTGCGTCACTGTTTGAGCAAACACCTCTGTCTTGCGTGCCTGTGGACTCACGGCCGAAGTGGGTTGCTGCTGAGTGATCCCAGCCTTTGGTGTGTTTAATCTCTTTGTTTGTTTGCTTTTAGAAAATCAAAATGTGGATGCATTGTTGGCACAATCTTGATATTCTCTTCCCACAGTGAGAAAAAGGAAGCCTGTAAGCAGAGACATAGGAAAGAACTGTGTGAAGTGATCCAGAGAGTCCCTTGTTTTGAATGCCTCTGGCAAAAAACCTGACAAGTCCGTGGGACTCAGGCTTACCATCAGGTGTTTTAGTTTCCATCTGTGTGTGCTACCAAAACAAAATATATTGCTTTATCTTTGCTGATTTGTAGAGCTTTGCTTATCCCGTAAAGTCAGCTACGGAAATCTTGCCGGGGTGGGTTGCATGTCTGGAGTCGGACGGACTATGGTTACACAGCTTCTCAGAAGTAATTCTACCGCAGCATCTCATGCTTAAGGCTGCAGAACGACCACTGCGGCAAGGATCGCATTTGCCCAGCACTGGAGGAACGAGGAGCCACCTACTGAAGAGTTGATTTTAAAAAAGACCTTGGACTGTGCAGAGATGGACAGATTGACTTTGTATTCGAAGGAGAAGGAAGATCCATACTTCTACCAAACTTGGAATATTTTCTATCATTGCCTAGAGAAACGGGACTATGTGTAGAATTGAATATATATGCCGGAGGTCAGACTAGATGGCCCGGGAGGCCCCTTCTGACTTGCTCTTTTTCTATGTTTCTATGTTTCTATATTGTTGGATGTAAAAAAAAAAAAAAAAAGAGTGAGATGTCGACCCAGTATGTCTGATGTCCTGAATAATTATTGGTTTTAGTTTTGGATTTATAGAGAAAATAATAAAACTTGATTTTAAAAAAAGGCTGCAGAATGATTTGGAGTTCAGACCTTCAGCACTCCTTGCCACAACTCATTCTAGCTAGAGTTGATGGGTGTTGAGGTCCAAAACTGACGAAGGAGGAGGGAGTTACATGCCAAGATAGTTTGCCACCCCTTATTAATTTATTTCATTTTATCCCACCTTTTTTCCTCAAGAAGGCAAAGAAAGGCTCTCAAGTTAGCTTACAAACAGCATTCAAAATCTATCAAACCAGTAAAACACGTTAAAATAAAATGAAAATGTCACAAATTGCAGAATACAAATTGCTGATATAGCAATTGCAATTCAACAGACCCACTTTCAGCTGAATGAGAAGAAAAGGAAAAAGTGAGAGAGATATCAGGGTTAAGCAGAATGGCTAGATGATTTGGAGAAGTGCACTGGCATGGAGAAGGTTTTAGAAGATTCCCTAGATAAAGCGGCAAGGAGGATATATGAGAAGCTTCAATTCAATTAAAATAGGTTGCAGCACCATTGCATACATTAGGATCAAATGCACATGCTTGTGATTGGTTAAAGAGCAAGCACGCTATGTTTATAGCAGTATAAATTCTTTGTTCGAGTCTCTGCAGAATGATGGTAAATTTTGCTGCACATCACAAACAGTTAATTGCTTTATTGACCTCTGAGTCAATGCATCAGAGAAATGCTTGCAAAACCTAAAACCTTCTGGTTTTAGGAGAGAATGAGACTTTTATGATTTCTCCAACACAGGCCAGGGGCCTTCTTGAATAAGTCTGTCTTTGGTTATTGGAGGAAGGTCAGCAGGGCAGGAGCAAAGCTAGTCTTGCTTGGGAGGCTGTTCCACAAGCAGGGAGCAGTTCTGCACCAAAGTGCTTTGATGAAGGCAACCCAAAGAAAACCAAAATTACATAAGAACTTTAACCAAGGTGCAGGAAAAATGTGATGGGAAGATTCTAACTTGTATTTATTTCATTTGTTTCTATATCAGCCAGCAGCTGGATTCCTCTAGATGGAATGAGCTTCCACAGGAGGTGGTTGAGGCCCCATCGGTGAGGGTGTTCAAGGATAAGCTGGACATGCACATGGTGGGCATGTCATGAGTGGAGCTGGCTGGAGCTGGGGGGTCAGACTAGATGGCCCTGGAGACCCCCTCTAACTCACCCTGTTTCTATGTTTACAGCAGCACATAAGATACAGTAAAAATGCATCATAAAATACAAGAAGTGATGACAATCACATTTTCGCCGCAAAATGCCAAAGATGAGTTCAAAACCAAAGTTAAACAACTACAACAACTAGCACAAGTTAAGACAATATGGCCAATTAAGCCACTGACATAACACCCCGAGAGACTATTCAGAGTTGTTAAATGCCATGTCAAAGATGCAGCCTTAACCTGGTGTTGGAAGGACAATAGTGCTGGCACCTGGAGGGCCTCAATCCGGAGTTTTTCCTCAGTTGAGGGGCTGCCACTTAGAAGACCGTCCTGCCGGATGTCACCACTGTCCTTCCCTTGGAAGTGGCAGTCCGATATTGAACCTCAGATATACGTGGGTATCAGATATTGGATCTTATCAATTTGGGCAGGGAATGTATTGGCAGGAAAATGCACATGAACGCAAACTCACTTCTGTCCCGTTCTTTGCCATGCTTCCAGACACAAAAACAGAGGGCCATGTGTGAGAAAAGAGAGAGCGCGAAAATCCAGATTCTCATATTCAGTAGATTAAGGGTGTAGTTAAAAGGCTAAAATGAGCACTTCTCCGGATCAAACTCTTGTGACTTGATGCTTGGCCCAAGCTCAGTCAATGGAGCTCAGCGTGCCTGAACGGAACACACTCAGAGAGAAATAGCATCTCACTTGGAACAAAACCAACAGGGCAAAGAATCAGCCACTGCAGCTAAAGAGCGTGGATGTGGTCAGGATCCCCATCGCTGCCATAATTATAATGACACAGTAATGTTGCTGCTATTCACATTTCAGGTTTTCCGGGTCTCGTGATTTGCAGAGCACAAGAAGCTGGGTCTCTGCCCTAAGGGGCTTGCAAAAGTTTTTTTTTACAGCAGAATGGTTTAAGCCCCATCCTGGTATCCTCTATGAATGCAAAAGAGACAATAAAGGAGGTGGGCACAGGGGTGAGCAGAGGGCAAGGAGAGCTCGGATTCTAAGGCAAGGAAGTTCAGAGCTGAGGGCTGCTCTGCATGACTTGGGAGAGCTGATTGGACCAGCACAGCTGACGTCCTCTTCTGCTCTCGGCAGATGGACACATGTGGGCTGCATTTCCAAACCTGGCTGGTGGGCGGCCTGAAATCTATTTACTGTATTTTTCGCTCTATAAGACGCGCCTGACCATAAGATGAACCTAGTTTTTAGAGGAGAAAAACAAGAAAAAAATATTCTACATCAAATGGGAATAATCACAGGCACATTCCCCATCACTTCCCCATGGGCTGCACATCTGACAGACTTACTGCACACACGTATTCTCTCTATAAGATGCACAGACATTTCCCCTTACTTTTGAGATTGGGGCGGGGGGGGGAAGTGAGTCTTATAGAGCAAAAAATACAGTAATCTGCGGCCCAGGGGCAACATGGCACATGGGGCAATATATATTTATTATTTGATTCAGGCACATTAATTAATAGTATTTATATTTAATTCAGTGCTTATTGCAGATCCTTGTTAGCAAATAAATTTTACCAGCAATGCATATTTAGGCTTGTATCTTCCTGCGTTTGTAGCCATGATTATTCCAATATGCCAGGCAGTTGTTTGATTTGCAAAGGTCTTCAGGGGAAAAATACTTGGCATTCTGAATCTCATATTCCTCTTTTGTACGCTCTCCTCCTCTAATGCCTGGTATAACAAGCAAGCTCTTTCTTGCAGGAGCAGATGATGAGTGGAAAGCATACAAATCATGAGCCAAGAATTCCATCCTCATCTTCATCGTATATATGGAACAATGATTTTTCTCCAGACAGTTCAGCATCGTTCCATGTTTAAATTTCTTTTTACATTATTGCATATTTTGGATATGTTCTATCCCACAACTGCATGGAGGAGCTGTGCTTGGTACATGGGCATCGGCTTATTTTGGTTTCTCATGGTTGCTCACTTTTCCAGTGTTAAATTCACTCCATCCCGTTTGTGCCTGAGTTGGCATTTTTAAAAGACTGCGGGGAAAAAGCATTGAGCGTTCACAAAGATGTGAATACTGAACGTTACTGCACTTGGTTGCATGTGTTTTGACTCAGGGGCCGTTTTTTAAACTTTCCACATTTCATGTAAAATTAGTCCTGGAAAATATGAAAAAACAGCAATATGAATTAGAGCAGGCTGTGCATTTTGGGGGAAGTCCTGCACTTTTGGAAGTGTGAATCTCGGCACATGCATTTGCTCCATCAGTGAGAGGACGAGGGAATGAAAGGTGCCTGTTGCTCTGAGCAATGCAGACAGAATGGACTCAGAAAAAATCCATACATCCCTCGATCCTGATGAAATTGTCTGTTTGGACATAATGATTCTTGCATGAATCTAATTTCCTATAAATCTCCTGTGAATTTTCTTGTTGGTAATTGCTCTGTTCTTTACAGGGATTCTCATAAGGGTTACCATAAAGCACAAAAGAAATAAGCAAGTGGGACAGTCATAAAAACAAGCATGTCACTGTCTGATAGGCTGCATTGACCCTGCAAACAGAAGCACTCCCTTTTCCTTAATGTCACCCCTCATGTTCCCTTATTCTGTTAGGATTGTCAGCACTTAATACATTGTCACTGTTAGTCTTGCTTGAAGCACTTAATACATGCAGGTTAAAATGAATACCATAAAGAATAAAGTCAGATTTTCCACAGAGCAATATTTTTTGCCTCCAAATGTTCTTTTTACCAAGACAGGGCCTTTGTTTTTTGTCCAGCCTGGATAAAACTTTGGTTAAACTTTGCAGAACATTTGGATAAACACTTCAGTGCATTTTGACTAGAATTGGCCCATTTGACCCCTTCCAAAACCAAACATGGACCCTCACACTTCCTCCAGTTGGTCTGCCTGTTTCTAAGCTTGTGATGGAAACCACGGGGAGAAAAGAAAGCAGCAAAATGCGCACTTTTCAAAACTGCACATTAAAAAATGTGAATTTTTGAAGATGCATGCAAGCAATCTCTGACTGACAGGCAAAATATGTATATTTGAAAAATGTGCAAAACTGATGCTTACATTTGGGAAAAGGTGCATGAAAAATTGGATTTTTGTGCAAAGAGGAATAACGGCAATCTGAATCAGGCACAAGATGGTACAAGCTTTATGGTGAAATTGGGAAATCCTCAAGGAGCCCAGGTTTTAATTATTTCCTCATTCCTAAATATGTCTTTTTTAAAAACCTTGTGCCCAATCTGGAACTAACTTTGATAACATACATACTGGCTAGTTTATCTGTATTTCTGTTTACCAGGGAACTAAATAAAAATGGTTTGCTTTGAAGGAACAGCTGGTTTTTATATTGGTTGAAAGTGGGAAATTTAGCAGGGTGTGATTGATTCTTCTTGCTTTCAAATTTCTCGCTGGTCCAAGGTACATGATGAAACCTGACAGAGCCAACACCTTCCAGGAGTGCCTCTTGCTGATTTTAATGCTTGGATGTGCTATGTCACAAAGAGGAAGGTCAAGATCTCCTTGCTGATGCCAGAGTGTAGGACACGGAATAATCAGTTCAAGCTGCAGCGACCCAGATTCAGGCTGGGCATCAGGAAAAGCTTCCTCACTGTCAGAGCAACATGGCAGTGGGACCAGCTGCCTGGAGAGGTGGGGGGCTCTCCTGCCCTGGAAACATTCAAGGTGAAAGTGGACAGCCACCTGAGTGGGATGCTGTGACGTGGTGTCCTGCAACAGCAGAGGATTGGCCCTGATGGCCTTCATGGCCCCTCCCAACTCTTCTATGATTCTTTGTGGAGGAAGTTAGATGGTTTTGCATATTCAGTTGCAAGTCATGGCATTTCTCTCTTGCCTGTGACCATTCCATGCTTTGCATCGGCTCCATCTTTTCTTATATGTCCACATGTTTGCCAGCAGTGGCTTTAGTCCGAGTGGATGCCTTAGTATCACTTGGCTCAGCACTTTCATGAGTGACAGGATCTAACAGATACTCTGATTACTTTTCACCGGATGCTCTCGGCGTGGTTCTGGTCTTGGGCTCCTAAGCCAGCCTAACAGCCCCCCTTTCCCCTTCCCACTCATTGCCTTAAGTCTACAACCAAATTCAGGCTGCCTGGCCTGAAAATCAGCTTTTTTCTTCTTTCCCTTGCTTTGTTTACTATTCTGCCAGATGATAAGTTCTGAAGAACCTCAAAACAGGCATAATTTTTTGGTTCCTTTAAACAAAAGAAAGAAAATCACCATGTTTCAATGAATTTCAGCCTTTTTTGTTCTGTAATGTAGAGACTCGTTTTTTTTTGACATTGCTATGACTCTGATTCTTCTGCATGTACTGGGCAATTTCTATCAGTGTCATTTTATCCTTAACAAGGATAAAATCAGTGCATTAGAATCCAGGTCTTCAGCCCTAGCCCAATGCCAAGGATATCAGACAGGATCTACTAACAGTTTAAAAAATGTGTAACATAATAATTACACAAAAATAAAAGCCGATTTTCTTTTGGTATTCCTCCTTAGCTTGAGGTTAGATTACCAGTCTTTTGGAGTGGGGATCAGTCTCTTTTATTTCTTAATTTTTAAGATGCCTGACTTGGTGCTTTAAAAATAAATATTTCTCAGTCCTTTAGAAATTAGGGAAATCAACTTTCTAATACGATTTGTATCACTTTTTTTCTTTCAGTGACATGATATTTACAAGTTTCATAAATGCAAACACAATTACAATTAATGCATTTGAGAATTTAAAAGCAGAGCGATAAATACAAACTTGCCAATGCAGGAAAATATTCCAGCAATTCCCCGCTGGTTTTGCTTAACACTTTGGACAAGTTTCAACAATGGCCTACTCTTGGCTCTTCTTTATTTCATAGATCTGCATTTTGAATGAGCTGCCAGATTGGGAACGTTTGATCAGAGTTTAACACACATCCTTCTTATCTGAAATAATGTGAAAAATGTTATTTGGATTATAATCAAAGCTTTCATTTGTACAGCCCTCGGCTGTCTGTGTCATAAATATGCACACACCAGTGGCTCAGCAAGACTTTCCCAAGCACATTTCATGGTCTTTCTCATTCATAGGAACTGGATTTGATTTGTTTTAGGGCATAATATAAAATTCCTTGCTTGGATACAGGACTGGAAATCTGCTTTTAAGAAACCTGCTCTAGTTATGAGTCTGTTCTCATCTCACAAAGTCCCGAGTTTTATTAACTGTCTAAATAACCTGTTATTGTTATTGTTTATGTGCCGAGCAACCCAATGGGTCCTAGTGACTGTAACACCCTCCCCTCCCTCTGTCTCCCAGCTCATGCATTTGCCCTCAGTTACTATTGTGAATTTCTCCAGCAGATAATGACAGTGTTTCTCATTCATAGCCATGAGCCACGCCGCACACCACAGAATACAAATGCATGGGAGTTGCTGCTTTCATTATCTTAGGGTCAGTAGAATTTCAAGAGCTCTGAAATTACCTCTATCAGCGATGCAAGTGTCAACTTAGTTTTAATAAATCTTTCAAAACAGCCACAAGTTACTTCTAGGACATCTTCTTTCCAGAAATGCATCATTCTGCTGCCAAAATCCACTATCAGTTGGTAGCAAATAGAATTTCATCTATTAAATGCAAAGCCTACTTGGCTGAATGCACCGCCCCTCTCTGATCGCTTGAAGTGTGATTAACTCGGGTGTTTAGCTGATATCAATCCCAATGTATGCTATTTCACTTAAATTGGAGCAAGGTTTTGGAAAACTGGCCGTTTCACGGAATATGTAGAGAATACACTACATTTGCCACTCCTGTGATTAACTCTGGCATTTGAACTTTGGATGCCATTAATGTTATGAAAATAGTCTTGCGGTGGGTGGGCAGCAAGCATATTAACTTGCATGGGACCTTGGATGTGCAGTATTAACTAGTTCTGTGAGCCTCTCAAGCCAATCCTGGGTCTTGGTTTCTGGCACCCTGATCCCTGAACGCACATCCGGGCATTAATTCTATCAGGTTCAATAGCATCTAATTTCAAATAAATATGTGTACAAGAATGCAGATGAAGGATGACTTTGAGGAAGGCAGAATGCTGCTCAGTACTACTTCCCCAAGCTAGGGCATTCCAGAGCATTTGAGATGCAGAGTGACTTCTGGGAACAAGTCAGAGAAACCAGCATAGTCCACTTTACAGGGTGGAGCTGCCATTCCTACGGAACATGGAACTGCTGCTGAAAGCAACTGAGAGCTCACCTGCCCAGCTCAGGTCACCTTCCCTCCCACCAGGGCAACAAGTGCAATGCACCATGCTGTGCCCCCAAGAAATTCCAGCCAATGATGTAACATGGGGGTGACCCAATGTTAAGTGCCACGTTACTGTGGCATAAAGACCAAAAAGCTCCCAATTGAAATTTTCCATATCCACAAACATAGAAATCTGCACTCTTCAGATCTTGTCAATTAATTTAGCCTGAGAGAACCTCTCCCCCCCCCCACCCCTTCGCTCCGGCAAAAGTTAATAAAGCACTTGTGTTAGTGCAGAGTCTTCGCTCTCATAGCAACTCAACTTCGAGCTGATGTTTTCTCTCGATGAGGAATCATGAGTAAGTTTTACCGCTTCTGAACTGTTATTATGGATGTGTTTTTATTATTCCCAGTGAATCGTGCTTTTTCATATGCTTCCTTTTGCTTTGCCTGCTGTAACCAACAGCTGTAACAATGACATTTCTGCCCGTGCATTAAGTCAAGGTCCGCAGTCACGGGGATCAGAAAATGTTAGTGGACAAGCCTTCACAAGCTGGTGCAATCCTGCCTCTGGCACAGTGGCTGGGAAAAATGACTCACTTCAACCGATTCCGTGTAAGGAGGCTACTCTTGCTGAAAACTAGTGTGCATGTGTGTGTGTCCGGGGAAGACGATGGGGAGGATTAATTTTGCTGGAGGAACATTGAGAGCAGACATGGCCAATTATCACCCTTCCTACTGCATTCCAGGCACAGCTCCTGCAGCAACCTTCATTCCATTTGTGTCCACTCCTGCCAAGCCCATATCTGGAAATCCAGAGGCAAAGCAGTTGCAGCAAGAGAGTTGTGGGGACAGATAAAATAAAATGGGGGAAGGATTAAGCACTACTGCCCCCTCTCCTTTCTGTTGAAAAGCACCATATCCTGGTGCTGCTTTTCAGTCCCAGGGTTTCCTGAGTGACTGCGTGTGTGCACGTTGTTCTTCCCAAAGCTTGGATTAGATACACAGATATGTATTTGTATGTTGTACTTACATGCCTTCAAGTAATCTCTGATTTATGGTACTCCATGAAAGAACTTCTAAAATGTATTTTCCTTGATATCCTTGCTATTCTTCTAAACTCCAGGCAGTGGCTTCCTTTCAGGAGCCCATCCATCATCTCGTATTGGCTCTCCTCCTTCTCCTTCTCCTTTCCCTCCCCCTCCCCTTCATCATGGACATATTCCCAGTCAATGGTGCTGATGGATGGGAATTCTAGGAGTTGTGGTCCAAATGACTCTGAAGACCACCAGGTGAGGGGAGGCTGGTATAGAGAACTAGAACACCAGGGGGAAATCTCCAGTTTTGCCTTTTCTTGACCTGCTAGCTTTTTGTGTGCAGGATACACATTTCTAGTGTGAAGGGCAGAGCAATCAATTCTGGATGTGATCTGAATTGGACGAAGCCAAATATCGATTGGCCACCTCATCTCAGAACAGCCTTCCGAGGATGGTGCTAAATATTAAAGGAATTACATAGCAATCACCATAGGACATCACTCACCAAATGCTAGGGTTTTGGATTATGGTGCAACATTAATTAATATCTGTAGATCCCACAGATTTCCAGCTGGTTGAAAGCTTGAATGCTGTGTCATATGAGAATCCAAAGCTTAGTGTTGTGAAGTTCAAACAGATAATCAGTCAGGAGACTTGATCTAGCCATCTGTCAGCATGAAGCACAGCTTACTAGCAGGAATCACCACTAGGACATGGGAAATTGGGACTGGATACTTCACCCAGGAAACTAGCTGCCCCAGCACTTCCAAAGAGGACAGGTAAGTGGTTCTCCCTTCTACAAGCTATGCTGGTCTCCCGTTTTAGAATTGGTCCTTCCAGCTAGTTTCCAGTCCTGCCAGCCAGCTCTGGATTCTGTTGCTTCCAGCAATGCACCATCTTTGAATATTGCCCCGAGGAGTTCAAATTTTGTGCAAATTATTGAATCCCCCACTCCATGACATGTGCTGGTGTATTCTGCCTCCCTTTTTAAAAATCTGTAATGCATAAACAGCCAGTAGAATTCCTTCCCCTCCCCTCCCCCTGCTTTGCTTCCTCTCATTTGTTATTAAAGGCCAACACAGTTTCACAGGAAGTGATCATCAGGCTCATTTGCATTTATAATAGTTATTAGGACTGGGGAAAAGGTCACCCAAGATATCACTTTAAAATGTGTCTTCTTTAATCCAGAGACCTACTAGTAGAGCAGTGCTGTGCATGCAACATTGGAAGTAAACTTGGTGGAGCTGAAGGGACTTACTCCCAAGGAAATGAGCCTAGAGCTGCAGTGCTAAATCTGCAAATTAATGCTGAGTGCCTACCTTTGCAATGTGAGTGGCAGAAGGGTTGCTGGATCACTGTAATTCTTATGCACTACAGGAGGTCTGGTCTTATCCGAATCCCGACGGTACTTGACCGAATTGATGAAATGACCAGGAAAGCCTAATTAAAGCTGTTCAGCTCAAATGTATTGATGTATTACATCTATTATGGCTTGGTTCAATAGGTCCACCCTGCAACCGTTGCCACAGCCTGTGAAGCAAACTAAACAGGCTGCATAAATAATGCTGAACGGAGAAGAACTTCCCACGAAATCAAATGGACAGAACACAAAAATGCCACAGGGTGTCCTATGAACTTATTATCCACATAATCCAGTATAAGTAATTGCATTTATGTGTTGCTTTGTTGGGTAAAACAGACACAAATGCCAGGATTAACACACCGTGTCTCTTTTGTGAATGCCACACTTGAGAGGCTGCTCCCCCGTGTCGTCCCCGTGTGCGTGTTGTCACCCACGTCTGCACAGAACATTTTCCACCGATGCAGAGGAAAACGCATGCCACTTGACCCAGAGAACATCTTTTCTGAAAATGTCTCCAAGGCTGAAAAGGCATCCGAGCTCTTCTGCCTCAGGGAGGAAGATGGCAATTGGCTACCTGCACCATGGATAGTCTCAAGCACCAGAAGGCAAGTCACAGGGACCAACATTTTGAAGTATTCTGTTGTATTCACCTAGCAAGGAACTTACAAAATTATGTCTTTCCTGCAAGAGGCCATTTATGGAGAACAGGAGGTGACCTCCGCCTTCACACTGCTGCTATTGTTTTTTAAGAGCGTGTAACTTATTTCGCAAAACTCCATCTATGCCTATGGCTATTACAGGCTATGGAGAAGCAACTACCAGAAATACTTTTTGAATACAGTGATACTCTGCTCGTTAAGCGAGGCAATAGCAAAGTGTGGGCCTTTGGATGTAGTGCACATTTCCCTCCTTCCCCTGCTCAAATATCTTTGCCAGCTTCTGGAATTCTTGTCCTACTTATGGGAAATGCCTTCCCGGATGCCTGAATTGCCCATGGATGGAGTGGGGAGAGAGAGGCAAGGCAGCCTGATACAGTATGCAACAGAGCACAGTTTTTGTTGTCCAAAGGATGGGACTTATAGAACATGAATTGCCCATGGAGTACCTCCATCAGCCTTGTTGATTTCTTGTTGCTGGACCAAAAGGGTGTTCACATTAGCCTCTCCTCTCTGAGAAGGCACCAATGGTTCCTTTTGGCAGCCCTGGGAGGCCCAGCTTGCCGCAGCCACCAGCCCAAATTGCACCATAGCTGCTCCTTGTTTACATTACAAGAATGTTCTGAGAGTGACTTCAGCTACAGGACTCAGCATAAGCAAGGTGTGTGTGTGGGTGTGTGTGTGAGACAATTTAATCAATCCATATGAATTGATCTCTGTTACAAATACAGGTAATATTGTCTACAAAATGCAAGGAAGTCTCATGGATTATCCGTTCTACTGCATGGCAGAAAAAGAAAAGCAAGGGAAACGGCCCCCTTCATAAAGGAGTTCAGCAGTAAGACCCAGTTTATGCCCTACAGTGTGGCTAAGTGTTAGTTTAGATTTGACTTAACAACTGCATTAATTATCTGGCAACAGCCGTAAAAGCAAGTTAATAGGATAATGAAATGCACAGGTGTCATTACGTTTGAAGAGCTGTAAACATCAGTCAGGGGGGTCACAGCAGTAAAAAGAGATGAAGACACATGGAGGTCATTCTGAAATAGAAGATAATGCAGTCTGGACCAAAAGATAATAATGTCCACAAAACGGTAAAGACAGCAATAATTGGGTGTTGCAGGCCAGGTGTACATCTGCAATGCGATCTAGTGACTTCACTGAATATTGCCCTGAATCAAGCACTTCTGCAAACAGAAGATGAGACAGCAGTGGAAGCATGAGCGAAAATACTAATGGGAATATTTGAACATTTCCCATATGCCTCCTGGCACTATTTGAACTAGAGGAACTCCTGCCCTGTTCACCTGCAATGCAGTCCATTCTGTTATGTCAGTAGCCACCACCTCCTTCTGGGGCCTGTGAAAGCCCCAATTGACTAGTAACAGCGACAGATACACTTTAGAGCCATTGCTTTGGAGCTAGCAGTCTAAGAACCAGACAGTTGGAAAAGGTTCATGGATATTGAAGACCCCCATCCAAAAAGTAGGGTGCTGTTTTTCAAAAGTTTGCTTAAATCACAGGATATAGGGCTAGATAGATGAAATTACCAGTGACCCGTGTTGTGATGGGCAGACTTACCTCGTGTGAATGTGTTGTTTTCTCAGAAAGTAATAGATTTGATGGTGTGAGTTTAGACAAGAGTTCTACCAGCCTTGCATCGAGTTCTACCGATCCTTGGGGATCATAGGTATCTAGAAGAAAGAAGATGGATCCACAGAGTCCTTCTCCTTGCAGAGACAGAGTGTGACAGTGGAGGCAAGGATGGGAGGCATTGTTGGACATGCTACAGCATTCAAAGAGATGGATAAACACCCTGCTGTTTAGAGAAGGATTGCACTCACCTTTCCAAACTTTCCAAACTTTCTTTGTTTTGTTTTCCTTAAAAATAAGGTGGCATAGAAATGTAAATCGAGCATAAGAACAGCAAGGAGAGGGATAGCCACCCTCAAATTTCTTCTTGCCATTCTTGCCTGGTGAAATCCAGAATTGTCACTTGAGCCAGTGCAAGTGGGGCGCCTAACACTTATTTATTATTTATTAGAAAAATTTCTATGCCGCCCCTTGCCAACTAGCCTCGGGGTGGCTCACTAAAAATATAAAACAAAAACATAAACCAAACATACAAACAATACACAACAATCTAAAATTACACAATCTAAAATTGGCCCATCTCAAAGTCCCAATTTAAAACTATAAATAATATTGTAACAGTTAAAATTTACAATATAATTTAATTTACAATTTAATTTATAATTAAATTAATAAATTAATAATTTAACAATTAAAATATTTCTTAAATAAAAAGGTCTTCGCCTGGCGCCAAAAAGCAAATAATGATGGCGCCAGGCGAGCCTCTCTGGGGAGCACGTTCCATAAGTGGGGTGCCACTGCAGAGAAAGCCCTCCTCTGGGTGCTCACCCTCTTCACTTCCTTCACAGAGGGTTCCTGGAGGAGAGCATCTGCCACCGATCGTAAGGGGCGGGAGGGCATATATGGTCACAGGCGCTCCTTTAGGTAACCTTTTGACTTGGGTGTTGATACTCTGTATGGGCAAATGTGTCTGAGCCTGAATCCAGACTCAGCCATCCTACAAAGTCAGTGGAGATGTTCAAAATGTTGCCTGCTCTAATTTTTTGGTGGTGGGGAGGTCACAGGGAAGACTTAGTCAAGAAGGCTTAGTCAAGAAGAAATATTTGGGCACGCCGAAAATATCTGTGCCATCCCCTTTCGCTCTCTGGGTCAACCGGCTGCAGATGACTTCTACCGTTAGAGGCACGTGCTGGCGAAGGGGACCGTGTCATGATCGTGACTGGTTGATCACTCTGAGCAGAAAGTTGGACCAGATGGGCCCTCAGTCCTTCTCTCCCCCTGAAGAATGGCTCTCCTTATCTCCTTCCATCTAAACGCTGAGAGGATGCTGCAATAAGGAGTCGTAAGGAGGGAGGGAAGGAGAGGCAAGGGCTGAGGATCACTTCTCGCAACAACTACTGCAGCTCAGCGCCTTTCCTATTTCTGAGGGGAAAATGACAACGCCTGGGTGAGGGGGCAGAGGAACAGCTCACAGCGTCATTCCTCCTGTCCTCAAATGCTGCTCTGGGATCATATGCTCTGAGCCTTCACAGTGCAGGAATCCTGTGTTGATCAGATACCTTGTAAAGGGATGCCGCATAAAAAGAAGACAGCTGATTCTGCAAATCTACTTTTTATTGTTCATCAGTACTATGAGATTCCAATGCATTCTTCCATTCCAAACAGTAATATTACCCGAAGAAGGCATACTTTATGTTTATGGCCATACAAAACTGAATTTGCAACACGAGTCAACCTTGTTTTGACACTGGATTCTTTTGCATTTGCTTTATGGGTCAGCAGCTGAATGATAACTGTCAGTGTGTATCTAGTCACATCAGGGTAAACAATGATTGCCTCTTGTCAGACTTTGCTTGACAATAATGTCATCAAAGAAGTGCTGGCAGCAAATGACCCATTAACTGCTTCCACCCACACTGTTCTTGAATAATTATCCATCTCTCCGTTTCCCGGAGGGGAAAAACTCAATGACCATTTGTTATGTTTTGTATTGCAAGTTTCTTCTTGCGCTGGTTTAAGGTAGAAGGGGACGTTTCCTCTCTGGGTGAGGAGCAGGGTCCAGGCTGCTCACAGAGAAGTTTGTTTGCAGAGGTGGTTGGAGGGATGCTGGACTTCCTTGAAGGCTTTCTGGAACAAATAGCCTGCAATGTGCAGCATTATGGAGAGGGAGAAAAACCCAAAATTTTAGCCCTTGCCACCAGGTTGTATCCAAGAGCTCTCCTTCAAGGCTTGCTTCACACAGACAGCAGATTTGGGATATCAAAGCATATCCGAATAGAAAACTAGGATGCAGCAAGGGGTGCGGTTAGAAGTTATCCCCCTCCCACAAGGGCTAGCGGTTTCCTTTCTGTTCTGGGCTTCCACAGGAAGTGGTTGAGGCCCCATCGGTGAGGGTGTTCAAAGATAGCTGGACATGCACATGGTGGGCATGTCATGAGCGGAGCCGGCTGGAGTCAGGGGTCAGACTAGATGGCCCGGGAGACCCCTTCTGACTCACTCTGTTTCTATGTTTCTATGATCCTGTCAACAGGAAGCTCATTCATAGCTGCATAAGAAGAGCTCTCTGGGTCAGCCAAGGGCCCCCTCATCTAGCCCTCTGTTCATACATTGCCTGCCCCACAAGCTGCCCATGGCAAATGCGCAAGAAGTCAAGGAAGTGTAGCAGGACCATCCCACTATGTTCTTGAGCAACTGGTGTATACCTGATGCTAGAGGTAGCACAGAACCATTAGGCTTAATAGCCCTCTGCAGGTTGCCTTCCATGAAGTTGTCCAAGCTACTCTTCTAAAGCCACTCAAATCCCTCTCTTGTCATGTGTTATAGAATCATAGAATCATAGAATAGTAGAGTTGGAAGGAGCCATGAAGGCCATCAGGTCCAACCCCTTGCTGGTGCAGGACACCACGTCACCCCATCTCACTCAGATGGCTGCCCAGTTTCTTTTTGAATGTTTCTAGTGTAAGAGAGCCCACCACCTCTCTAGGCAGCTGGTCCCACTGCCCCATTGCTCTGACGGTAAGAAAGCTTTTCCTGATGTCCAGCCTAAATCTGGGTTGTCATCATTCTGGGACTTGCATAGCGTTTGCTCCAAGGTGATAAATTTGGCTGTGGGACTGCTTTCTGTGCTTACTTCACAGCAAACCTGTGTACAATTGTGTTGCTCTATATCTAGACCTTCTTCCACCCTATGTCCTGCAGAGGTTTTGGGCTGAAGCTCCCATCAGTGTCATTCAGGCTTGGCTAAGAATCCAAAATGCTGGGAGACACAGTCTGAAACTTGTGACGAGAACCAATTTGACAACGGCTGTTCTAGACATAGCAAGGCTGGCCAAATGCATCTTAAAATGCCTCTTCAAAAAAGTTTGATATTGACATAAACCTGCCTTTCCAATGGAGTACTCAGCTATTGTGCAGCACAAAACCCATAAGCCCCAGCCAACATGCCTTATCATCAAGGCATTTCTGTCCAGGACAATGGAAGTGTTCTGTGTTGGAGAAGGCTGATTTAAAGTCTGAAGCAAGTATCTGGTCCTACATTTACTTTTATGAAGATGTTGCTTGCTCGCTCATTTTTACCACAAGAAAATTTATGTTTGGTAATATTGTTACCCATCCGTCCCTCTCTGCTGGTGAAGGAGGGATGACCTGTCATTCACCTTATTTACCATGGTGTTAATGTCTTTCCAGGTTTGAGAAAGCGCTGCAGTGCGTTTGGTGGAGGAGCTCGGTTCATTACCAACACTGCGGGAACAAACCATAACAATTAACAAGGACAAAAGGAAATTGATACACATAGGAGAAAGGTGAAGCAAATGATGAAATGTGAACTGGTAAATATAAATGGTGCCGCAGCACCGTTAAGGAACTTTTGAAAGTGATCGTATATTGCAAAATCAGAGCTATTTACAGTCAGGTTGCATCAAGAATCAAACTACACATTACTCTGAGTTCTGTCATTTTATCCTCTAATTGATTTGGTTTTAAAGTCCAAAGCACCATGGTGAGCGCTGTGCCCAGGAAGAAGCAGAAGAGAGATTGTTTTCCATCCAAAATCATCCTCCTTAAGTTATTTCTTAACTCAAAAAGAAAGAAATGAGGAAGGTTTGAGCCTTGTTCAGATGTCTTCTCCTCCTGGCTACACACACACGATTGGAAGGAGGTATAGGGGACCATGAGTTGCACTGATTGACAGGAATGTGACCGGACTGGTGGAGCCCATGAATGCAATTCTGCCGTTCTCGTCGTCACCTGATTCTGACACACTGGGATGACCACCTGAAGAAGACAGTGGAAACCCATCCAGTTTCCTTCCACTGCATGTGAAAAATACTGCTTTGGAAAGATGGCTTGTAAAGGCTAAGCAGTCTTTCTCCAAACTCCTTTCTTCCACTCAGAATCACACCATACCTAGATTGATTTTGCTTTTTTTCGAATAAACAGAGGTAAGAAAGCTGGGAAAACATCGTGGAACTCAACCTAATGGAAATTCAATCATTCATTTGAGGACATTAGTCTTTCAGTCAAAAGAGCTGTTCTCTGAGATGCAGGCCACTGACACATTTGTTATAATTACATTATTTATATCATACATTTAGGCTTCTCAGAGTATAGACAAAAAATTAATGAACTATAACACAACATAGTTTGGCCTGTACTGTTTGTTGCCAAGGAAGTTGTTTAGGAGATAATCTCTAATAAGAAAAATCCCCCAACAACAACCAAGTGTGTATTCCTACTTCAGAAAGCCTCAGTTACACTCAGTAATTAGTGTGAGTGGCAGAAGGCCGCTGGCTTTCTTTGCCTGATCTTCTTTCTACAATGAATGGTCAGGAATGAATAGCCAGTACTTAGAGCTCTGTCCAGGGGCAGCGGCAGCAACAGCAAATTTGGCCTTCAGTGCAGTTCTGTTTTTACTGGCGGCTGCTAGTTTGGGTAGAATTCAGCTGTTGAACAAAACAAAGACCCTTGGCTTAGTTACAACAACAGTGTGGCTGGAAAGAAATCAGCTGACAGAAGGTGGAATCATCTGTCAAAATAATGAGGTCACATTCCAAGTTACTTCTGCATAATTACTTAGGAAAGGGAAGGAGGGGGGTCAATTTCTCCATGGGTCCTTTTGGCTTCCCTTCAATACTCTCTGGAGTCAATAGCAAATCACCCTCTGCTTATGGCTCTTTCTTTCCATAAAAATGCCAGCAGACATTTTATTTTTCTAATTAAACTTATTTTGAGAACCTGGCCCAGGTAAATCAGAGCACAAGGCCATCTTGTCCAACATTCTCCTTCCAGCGGTGGTCAGCCAGATCTTTCTGGGAAACTGAAGATCAAGACAAAAAGGCAACATCTTCATCCTTTGATATAATTCTTTGGCATCAAGTTCTCAGTTGTATTGATTTTCTTTTGGATTCATGGATATGCCCATTGTTAAATTATCCTGAGACAATGGCAAGAGATGGTCTAGAAAAGTTTTAAACAAACAAACAAGCAAGCAAGCAAGCAAATAAAATTCCATGGATGGATCAAGTTTCACCTATATTGATAGGTGTATCCTCTGTGAGTGAGGATGCACTTTATATATATACAAAGGTGTTTCAGCGAGTGACCATGAGTAATTTTTCCAGCAGTGTATCCTGGATGGCCATGCATCATTCCAGCTTTGAGCCAAAGGAAAATCAGTGAAAAAGAACTCATATCAGTGAATGCAGAGGAAAGAAACTTCCACTCTCTCCTGCTAGTTCTGTACGAAAGATAGGTGAATTTGTCAGCTTCGCTTTCTCCAAAATTTGAAGTTTCCAAATCACAAGTTCTTTCTGCCACTTTCATGAATAAATTTGTGTTGGTTGGCAAACTCTTATCAAACAATGAGCCAAGCTTAATTTCCACCCATCTGCGGCAACCAAATTCAATAGGTACACTTATTCTTAACATGGAGTTATATTAGCCTACCATGAGACTATTAAAGATGAGAAGCATGTCAGAAAAAGCACAGACAACCCTAATTAAGCATTGACTTAGTTGAATTCACAAAGATGAAGTGCGAGACTTTTTGGAGCTCAGCACTCAAAGGCTTCTACCAAGATGGATGGATCTGTCAGTTTCAATTTCTCCTACTTTTGAATCATTTTAATTTCCAATTCTTTCCATCCTATTTGTGGAAAAAGTTGCACATTTTGACTTTAAAAAGCACATAAACCAAACACAATTCCCACCAATCCTCACTACCTGAAATATACCTGAAATTCTGCATACCAAGTCAGGTCATCATCTCCTCCCTCCCTCCCTCCCTCCCTCCCTTATTGGGTTCCTTTCAAAATAGTCTTCAAGGCAGGTAACCAGGAATGACCACACCTGAACCAGGAGTCATGGCAGGGGCTGACCCAGAGTCTGCTCATCCAAGCAGGGAGCCCCTGAGTCCAAATCTCAGAGCCTGCTTCCCTGCCTCTTTTCACTGAGGACCATACACACTCCGTCCCAGCCCTTCAGTGCAGGCAATAAGCCAAGAACTGAGTATAGGACAGGTAAGCAGGAAAAATAATTGCAGTCCAGGCCTAGACTTCACTGTAGTACTACAGAAGCTCTCAAGAGGACTGCCTGGCTCCATTCGATCTCAGAGCCTTACTGGGAAGGTCAGCACTGAGCATTGCCTGCTATGTTTGGCACACTTCACAATCAAAGGACAAAGGTGAAGTGCCTGAGTAACTGGAAATGATTGTGGCCAACAAGATGCCCACAAATAAATCCTGCTTTCCACTTGCATTACAGGAGGGATCGGCCCAGATCAGATTTCAGAGATTAAGCTGACTGCCTCAGAGAGGCACTTCTTGGTTTAATCAGGACCTTGGACAGCACACCCAGCCAACAAGATCTTTGCTTGTGGGGAATCCCTAATGCCTTAAGAGGTCCGCCTGAATGATTAACCAGCCCGCATTCTTCAGTGCTAATCCATGAATCCCTGGGCAGCCTAGGACTGTGTGTGTGCTGAGATTTCCCTGTTCAGCTGTGTGATGAGCCATCACAGCTCCATGTGCATCAAGGGCTGGGCAGGATGCCCTTGTGCCCAAGCATTTGCACGACCTATCACTAGTGCAACAGAACTGTTCCATTTGGAAATATAACTGAATGAACCGAACCACTCACTTTTTGGAACCAGGGCTCCCACAAAGGATTAAGGTGCAAGCGTCTGTCTAATTTCTGGGATTATTTGTAGAAACAGCAAGGTCCTAATACACAAGTAGCAAGTCCCACAAATGCAGTAGAACCACCAGTGACAACATGGGCCCATGGAGTTCTGCCATGTAATTTTCCTGAATTCCTGCAGAAAATGAGCATCGCTGTATACAAGGAACTGCTAGATGAAAATAGTAACCTGCACATTTGAGACATGCTTCTGAGTTATGATTTATGGAAGCTTCCATTTAAAAAAGGGAAACTCTGTGAATGGGGACAGTGTTCTAAAATGGAGGAGTGAAGGATCAACTGTATGGGACTATTATTCCTATAAGAAGGTTTTGTTGTGTTTTTAAATCAGATGGTCACCTTTAAAACTATCTGAAAGACAAGTATAGTATGAGAGGTTTGGAAAGTGTTTGTTTTCTTTAACTCCCCCCCTCCCCCCGTTTGGGGGCATTTTATAACTCCTAATAAAGCAATCATCATGGGTTAGTCTGTAGAAATGTTATGCATTCATTTGAAATGTGTTTCTTACAAACTTCCTGGGGGAAAAAGCAAAAGATAAATGAGAAATTTTAGAGTCTTTGTCCTGGGCACTTCTCTTTTAAGCCTGAAAGAAATGGAAAAACTATATGAAAGAAAATAACTGATGTGTACACAAACAAATGGGTGGTTTGAAGGTTTTTGCACAGTATGTCTTCTTGCCCATATAAAGCAGCCAATTCGTTTAGGATATATTTTTCATTGTTTAATTGTAGCAGGAAAGGAAATGCAAGGAAGTTAATCTTGCTCCTGCCACTGTGGCTTCTTCTTCCTCTCCTCCTCCTCCTGCTTTTGGAAATGAATTAAGGGAACCTACCTCGCCTCAAGGAAAGTCAGATGACTGGCACAATATGTTTAATGAACTTCTTTTTTATTATGATTAGCATAGTTGTTTTGCATTCAGAAAAATATTCCTCAGGCAGTAAAAATGATAACCACCATAATGGATTCCTGGGCCATGATGCAAAGAATATGACCTATTTTCAACAGTCTCTAAAGGTAATACTTTAAAAAATGCTCCATAGCAGATTATGGATCTGTGAACCTGTCCCTTATTTCAGCAGAGTTTTCTGCTCTTCTGTTCTATGATCTTTGATAACTATTGAATGCAGAGTGCTTTGAATAGAATTGCTTTTAGCAACTTTTAGCAACTATGGCTACAAATTGGATGCCTCTTCACTGTGATTTGCATGTGGATGAGCATCCAAAGAGAAATTCTGCATGGGATATGTATCGACTCACCAAACTGGTACACATTCCAATACTTGACAGATGCCTATGCCCATTTTGAACCCCTGGCTAACTTGTCTAAACATTTGGAGATTAGGCTGTGATCTTTCTTTGCCATCACACAAAGAACATTGGATAAAATGAACCCAGTGAGGCTTGGAAAAACTGTCCATATCAGCAGAATGACTATATCTATTTTGGATTTCTATGCCATTCTCACAAATTGCAAATTGTATAAAAGAATCTCCTCACCTCTGAACTGCCTGCAGCTACTTTTTCTTGGATTGTCTATGTAGCCCTGACAGGCCTTGTAATCTTTACACACCCTGCATGGAAAAGCCTCTGAGACCTTTAAATGCTGACTGCCCTCGTAATCGCTGGCAACATGCACTGGTGAGTCCACGCAGGGCCTCAACGAATTTTATTTATGCCAGCACTGGCACATGTTTCCTAAGAAAGGACAAATAATCATTTAAATAATTCCATCAAATCATGATGTGAATTGCATTTTATTTCTTCAGCGCAGAGGGTACTTCTCTTGAGGCTCGCATTTAATTCACTAAAATCAATTGCAAATGTGCCATCAAATAAAGATTACATGGTATAATTAAAATATCTAATCAATAGTTACCTGAAACATTTATTGTATCCTACCTGTACACAACTCTTGTTTTGTTTGAGCTACTGATGAAACAAATAGCATTTTTCCAATCTGCAAATCAATGAAGTTCAGTATTACTTTTCTTGCAATTGATTCTCTATCAGCCGCTTGAGTCTTTTGATGAACTAGAAATGAGTGTCACCCATTTCTATCCCATCCGTCTCTTAAGGAGCTCAGGATTGCCTGCATGAGGCATCTCAGGCATGCTGGGTAAACTGTCAGGTTTGATTCTGAGAGAGCATCTTGTAGTCAAGACTATTATCCTAGATCCATTTCGCATCTGAATGTATTGATTTACTTTCCATAGAGAATTCTTTTTGGGAGGAGGTTGTTTTTCAAATCTAGGACTATTTGGGCAAACTAATGCAAGCTGCCTAGAGCTTTCAGAATGAGGACATTTACCCAGGTGTGCATCCTCTGCAAAAGGTACCTTCCACATGGAGAGCCACATCACAGGAAAACTAACAAGCAGCTTTCAGTTTTTTGTTTTTTTGGATAATGCGGCCCATTCGTTTTAAAGTTCTTCATTCCTAAGAAGAAGACATGTCAGGGAATAATCAAGGAAAGGGTTGGAAAAATGGAAAGCATTGAGGGACAGTGTTCACAAAACCTTGGGTGTCCTCTCACAGTTTAACCACACAATGATCCAGTGAGCCAGAGATGCTCAGGAAGTCTTGCCAAAGGCCATTCTAAGCTGTGTGGCTGGATGGCTGTTGAACCCACATTTCCTATTCCCAGCTTTAGTGCTCTAACCACCACACTTCAGTACTCACCAGCCAGACTCAGCAATGCCTTCCACCTTTCATGGACATGGGTTGTGTTAGTCAGATTCCAAGATAAGGCTTCACTGCGACCATTGAGTACTGAGGGACTCATTTACTCCTCGATAAATATACATGGGGCCATTCTTCATCAGGTCTATATTTCACTGTTGCGAAAGAATAGTGAAAGAGAACCAAGAAGATTACCCATCAGGTGCGTTTCGGGGTGACATTGACACGTTACACAGATTTAAGTTGCATCTCTGCCTGCAAAATAGAAATATGATTTATTAAAGTAGTGATGACAACAGCCCACATAAATATTGTAAAGAAAGCTATCTGTGCAAAATGTCCTAAAATATTATTTTGCCTTCCATTTAAAAAAATGCATGATCCTGTGGACTACTTGCTTGCTGAGTGTATGGCCAGGGCTGAACAGACCAGGAGTGCATGGCGGGTTGGTGAAGTCAGTGGGCTAACACAGCCATGCCTGCTGACCCAGCAGCAGATCGGATGCTCATGTGCCCCGCCTCTATCTCTGACACCATGGGCAGGAGAAGCTCCAGCATGTGTAGATATGGCTCACTCCAACCCATGGGTCCAGCACGGAAGTTGAGGTTTTGGGGGCATCTTCAGACAAACAGGTTGTGGTGTGCCCTGACTAGGGTGCTCATCTGGATTCTAGCCCCTGCTCAGCATTGGAACTCAACTGGGTGATTTGGGGCCAGCCACAGAGTCTCAACCCAACCCAACTCACATGGTTGTTGTTGTGAGGGCAAAATGGAAAGGAGAGCCTTGCAAGCTGCCTTGTGTACCTTGGAAGGGGGAAAAAAAGGACAGGGTAGAAATACAGGAAAGATGCAGATTGAGCTATGAAGAGCAACAGCAGGGTGGGTAGACTCGGTAACCTTCATGGCCCTTTCCAACTCTGTTCTTCTATGATTCTGTGATTCTAAGACAGATATAGCAACTACTGACTCTTGTCTTCTGAGCATTGATGACAAGTTATAGGAACAGTGCAGGGTTTGTGACTCTCCTGAGTTTTCTGAGTTGAAACAGGCACCATTCATGTACTTAAATAAAATGGGGGGGAGGGGATAGATAGTTAGGTTTTTAATATATTGTTTGTATTTTTAAATGTTGTAAGCCGCCCCGAGGCTTTGTTGCGATGGGACGGCATATAAGTGTTTAAATAAATAAATAAATACTTCTCCGGTGAGATTACAGCTCCTTTCCCCAGTGGGAGAATCATCAACAGCAGGGGTAAACTGCCTGTCGCATTGCAGTCAGCTCTTCATTCATCTTGGTTTCCTGGATCCCAAAAAATCCTGCAATGCACAGGCATGCCTCCATTCCGAAGCTTTGTGGTTACAGAGCTGTAAAAATTCATTTGCCCTTGTGAGAAGGGACATCCTGCTTGAAGACTGCAGTATTTAATGGAGTCCCTCTTATAGAGCAACAATTCTCAGAAGGACGTTGGGTTTGGGTATCAGGTCAGCAGTGCCGGAGTTCAAAAGGCCCTTCCGTTGATGAGGTCTCATCAACAGAGCTGGATATGCATGGAAACCTTACATAAACTCTCCAACACATGTTTGTCTGCAGTGCTTCCACGTAAGTCTCCTGCCAATTGGCTAGTATTCCCAAGCTGCCTGTCTTAATTTCATGCTTATGAAAGTCATTTCGCAAAGAAATGCCATGATGCAGCCAGGGTCACCTCTCCCATGGGGTGCACGCATGTGCATTTTTTCTACAAGAGGAGCTTCACAAAGACACAGGGTTTTATTTGCAGTGGCTTATTTGTTTGTTATTTTGATAAGGCTAGGATGTCTTCTGATTCTTTCGTATCCATGTAAGATGCCTAAGAGAGCAACCAAAACAAAATGACGAGGAGAGAGAAATTGCAGGGAAATTAGCAAATGAACTGCTAGCTACTGCATACTTCTCGTAAAGGCATGGAAAATGAGGATGGGTTCGAACATAGCTGCACAGTAAAATTTGCCTTTTAAGCAATAGGAAAAGAAAGGAGAGACATTTGCAATAGGAATATGCAAAGGCAGATGAAAACATGTGTGTGTGTGTGTGTGTGTGTGAGTGATTTGTGGTTGCATACCTGGGGCATTCAGGGCTTCTGTTCTTGGCTTTAACCTGCTGATGTGCACATCAAATGTCTCAGCAGAGATATGTGGCTTAGCTCCCACCTTCTTTCTTTACCCGCAGTCTCTCTACATCTCTTATTACCTCTTTTCTTCCTGCGCTGTCCTCACCTCCCTCTTCTCTTGTTTCATTGCAAGTTTTTCTAACCCTTTGTGTCTCACATTCTCTTCTCTAATTTCTTTACCCAAGTGCTTACCCTGAATGCCAGTGTCTCACTTCTTTCCCACCTCCTTCTCCTTTTTGTTCTTCTGCTCTTTCCATTTCTCACCTTTCTCACTACTTAGAAGAATGAACATTCAGTTTAGTTCAGTACTGAAAAGAACCGACTGAAATTCGCCAAGTTTAGTACAGAAAGAATGCTGTACATTTTTTAAATGCTGAAGAAACCTAACCTGATAGAAGCCCAAATTTCACCCATCCAGGCCGAGAGATTCAATTGCATGGCACTTAAAAGTCTGACCCAATTCTTTTAGTATCACACTCAAGCCTGTTAGCATTTGATTTGCCACCTCCTTTGTCTAACGTATAGCCATGTTTAACAGCTGTATGAGTGGAAGGAATGTCTTCATGTCATGAGTAGCCATACCTATTGAATTTGTTTCTATTCATTTTCAATAGGAATTACCAACTGTTGCAAATTCCTTTGCAAGAAGGAAAGAAGCAATTTGAGATTAAGCAAGAATGGATTGACATGAAACCAACACATTCACTCATCATGGAGCTCGTGTATTCTGGTATCAAAAAACATTCCGTTCTACCAGCAGTTCAAACTACTGGAAGAGTTTCTCATCAGGAGGCTGATCATCCTGGTTCATGGGATCCAAGGGAAGGTGTTGACTCTGCACCCGTCACAATCTAAGCACTATCTGTGGTGCTGAAATCAGTGTGAAATAAGTTCATCTTCAGGAAACAACACGAATATCTCAGATAAAGCTAGTGGATAAAGAGCTCCACTGGTATACTGGTCCAGCTTTCATGGAAAGGCAAGTGCCACTTTCACCATGCAAAGAATCACAGATGCAAGGTTGTTGGCATCCTTTCCTGATCCTTTGGTGGGCTCGGGTACATCTCACAAAACAAGGACTGCAAACTGGGGCTATTTGGGATTTCCCAACAAAGTAGAAGAGGGGGACCTTTGCCCCACAGCAGTCCAACACTCCTTATGCTGTAGCAGCTGGCCTTAAAGCAACCTTATTTTGGACTGAACAACTAGAAACACACATTTAAGCATTCACAAAATATAAATTTGCCAAATTCCCATGTTTTCAGTGCTTTGATGCTGAATGATTGACTTTGATGGTGAAATGAACCTACAACTCTGATGCTAAATTGCAACTTTACAAGATGTGGAACTGGAAGTGGCGGTATTTCCTATGCAGCTAATTAGAGACAAACTTCTGAAGCCCCTGCGCTTTTCTTTTTAAACAAAAGGATTGATCTGTTGGTATAAAATGAGAAAATTTAATGAATGTCCTAATGATTTTACAGTAGGAACATTCATCTGTGAGAACAAAATAGCTGTAAAGGGTACTTGCATATCAAAATGGAAGTAAGGTTCTCAATAATCAACATCAATCAATGTTCTGTAACTAAATTAGCTAGAAGCAGGATCAGTATCATAAAATCCACCCAAGTAAAGAACTGCTCTTTCACTGGACATGATTTGAAGAATCTTTTCATCTTGAATACTGCAAAAAATGGGTAACGCAAGGCATACTTAACCACACAGACTAATCCTTTTCCCCAGTGCTTCTGCCACTCTGCGAGGTAGAGTCCCTTGACAACAAATCGGGCAGATTGTCTTTCAACAGACAATGCGGCTGGTCGGAACACTAATGCTAAAGGTGATTCACTCTTCCATGGGCAGAGGATGAAATGCCCTCTTGGGGGAAAGATCAAAGGATGTTCGTTCAGGTGGGGGAAAGATGGGACCCCATAGCATGAAAGAAAAGAAATTTTGGGGACCTGGAGGACCAGTCATCTTTGCTCCACTTGCACTGTCCTATCAATGGCTATTTGGAAAAAGAACTGGATGGGAATAGGCAGGTTGGGCAAGGAGTGGAAGGGCTGTCAAGAGGCAGGAAGCATTTCATTTCGTTTTTGAAAAGGATCTACCAATAGTCACACACTTTTATATACTCAGGAAGAAAGAGACTGTAAGAAATCAAAATGGAGAGATTCATCCACTTGGACCCAGGGCTTTGAGCGCTTCATTTTTTGAAATCTGGGTTCAAATTTCTGTGTACTCGGCCATGGTTGGGGTGCTTACGCAGGTTGCCACCACTTTTTCCTTGCCTGGCTCCCTGTTTTTCACAATGCTGTGCAGGCAGTAAAGGCATCTTAGACTTTCTGCACTGAAAATGGCTGCTGTCAGGATTGGAACAGTCCTGTAGCTTCATCTGCTGGCCAAGACTAGGAGAATCACAGCAGCAGGTCCTGGACTGGGGACCTGCCCTTGCTCAAAAGCTTCCAGAGAAACACTAGTTGTGAGAACACGGGGAAGAGCTATGTCAGAAGAGGCTCTTCCCTCCAGGCTTTGCTCCTGGAATGAAGGTCCGTCTGTCTTGCTGCAGTGCATCATGGATCCTGCTTGCTACTTGGACTTAGCTGCCTGAATCAGCACCCCGCTTCTCGGGAGCCCCACCTGCCTGTCTGCCTGTCCAGGCTTCCCACCTTGCCTTGTCTGGCCCTGCTCTTCAGCCCTGGCTGCCTTCTCCTATCCAGGGGCCCATGCCTACCCAGACTTTCTCATAATCCTGCCCCTTCCAGGTCTTGTCTTCCTGCTATTTGTCTTTGCACTGCTCTTTGACTTCCTCTGTGCTCCTGGTCCCGTCGTGGACCTTGGGCAGCACACCTTGCCTCTGCCTCTTTCTGTTGAACTCCTCCTCGTCTTGGACCCTGTGTCTTGGGCCCTGTTCCCTTCCCTGGTTCCTGCACCTTTGCCCTTGACTCCGATAGCTGTGCATGTTACATCTGGCAGATGGTTAACATTGCAATTTAGTTCATCTGTAGAAAGATGCTATCAACATGCTCAAAGTTCATAGTATTCAGGGGAGAAAGAGTATGAGATTTGAAGAAAATTAACCTGACAGTGTTGCCCATCCTGACCCAGAAGAGAGCAAAGCTGCTGAGTTTTGCCTGCTTTTTTACCATCATTTCACACACAGTTCCTGGTTTTGCATTAAAATAGATCCCATCATGTGGGAAACTGCTCCACTTCAGATCACAAGTTGGAGTTTGTCTCTCGGTGGGAAGGTATCCATCCTTGGCTTCCCTCCAGGTCTCTGCATTGAAACCTTCAAATCAAATAAATGTAATCGTTCTCTTTTCAGTTTGGGCTGTTTGCTTAATTTGTACAAATAACTTGTGCCTCTAATTAGCTCACACATTGTGTCAAATAAAACAATTCTGACAGCTTTGTCAAAGAGAATTTTTCACTGGAAATGCACTGATCAAATGCAAGGATTTACTTACTGTTCTGAATAACATTCAGGGATGCTTATAGGAGCTTCACCAAGGTCTACTGGAACCAGCCAAAAAAGTCAACCAACAACCCTTTCCCTAGCTCTAGCACCACTCCCTCTAATGTACTCAGGAAGTCCAAACTAAATGGCCTAAAGCCAGTTGGAAGATAGTTGGAGGGTCAACCTTCTCTCGTCTTTGATGCCAGTAGGTAAACCAGAGGACCTGTTGCAAGACAATATGCCCAACTTTCCTGAGCAGAAATAAGAAACAGTCTATTACTACCCTCAATTGCTATACTAGCATTTAAAATGCTGGGAAAATAAAAAAAAGGTGTTGGCTTGGCACCGGAATGAAAAAAGTGTTGGTGCCAGGCACAACTTTCTGGGGAGCATATTCCAGAGTCGAGGTGCCACCACAGAGAAGGCCCTTTTCCAGGTAGCCTCTCTTCTGATCTCCTTTAAAGAGGGCTCCTGAAGAAGGACCTCCACTCCAGATCTTAGGTGCCAGGCAAGTATATATGGAAGGAGGCACTCCTTCAAATATCCAGGTCCAAAGCCATTTAGGGCTTTATAAGGCCCAGACTTATAAGGCCTCAAATTGGGCCCGGACTTCAATTGGAAGCCAGAGCAGATGGTGCAGGACTGGCATTGTGTGTCTATCTGCTGGTCTGGACTGTCAGAAGGAAAGTTTACCCTGTAGTGCTCATTCTTACCTTTGCCTTCCACCTAAGTTCTTGAACAAGAACGAGTGTTTTGTGATTGACCTCTCATGAATGAGCAAAGCCACTTCCCATGACAACCATTTTGTGAAAACACCCATGATATTCTTTCAATTCCACGTGAAAAGATCAGAGACCCTTCCCATAGATGATGTTCTGGCTCGTGCTTCCTACAAAATTTGTTTTACTCTACAAATCATCAGAATTTGCCCTGTTAAAAAAATGTGAACAGAACAAACTTGAAAAATCCTAAACTTGTGAGCACATAAAAATGCATTTGTATGCATACACATGCACACGCACCCCTTCGTTCTTTAGCCACCCTTTCTGGGAACTGCACCCTTTCATCATTTGAAATGTATGCTTTCACCACCTATTTGAAAAGAAAAGCAGGTTGCAAATGAAACAGGAGCTGGGCTGAGCTTTGATGTGAAGTTCAGGGAATTTAGCAGGCCCGGGCATCCCTTTCCCCCAACCTTTCCCTGGCATGGCATCAAAGAGTTCTACCCTGTGGCCACACACGCCATTCCCACCACCCAGAATGAAAAGCTGCAGATCCGGAACTTTGCAGTTGTGTGGTTGCTCCACCCGCAAGCACCAACAATGACTGTCCTGCAGGCTGTGATACAAAATGATAGCATATCCAGCCTTGTGGCTATCCCCCTTTGTCCCCACATTTCTAAGTGGTGAGAACTTCTTGACTCCAAATATGCTATCATCTCACTGAAACTTTGATTTATTGGGAACTGAAGATTTATTCCACAACCTTTGTCCTTATCATGGTCAGGAGCTGACTGCAAAGAGCTTGCAAATGTTAACTTATTTATTATTCAGTCTTTAAACTTTCAAATATAACTTCTAGGGAATAATATTTCATCTGTCGATTGACTGTGAGAAGTCCACTGTTAATCAGAATTCAAGACAGATGTAATATTGAGTTCATGCAGTGCATCTATTTCTTGCTAGCCAGACCCCTTTCAGTGGGTGCTCAGTCTGATGCAAAATATTTCTTAAATCAAGGCCCACAGTGTTGTCTGAGTGTGTATCTGAACCCCTGGGTCTTAGGCAGCATTGCTGTACCACTCTAGCCTTACCTTACCAGAACCCCTTTGCTTGTTTTGGCCAAGGTATGGAGTTTTCTGGCTTGTATCAGGTATCCATTTGAAAGCCAAGCATCTGAAAGAGGGAGAAGGATCCCACATTCTGATAATACTCAGTTTAATCACATCACTGGCAGTGTCTTGAGGCTTCTGAATCTCTTGCAACTCTTCCACTTGAGGCTTCTGAATCTCTTGCAACTCTTCCACTCTTCTACTGGGTGGTAACCTCCAAGACACCTCCAAGCCAGTAAGTAACCTAGATCAGAACTCAAACATTTTGAGATGTTCCCAAACATTTCTGGAAGCTGGAATGGGAGAAGTTGACTCAGCCCAAGAACTAGCCAATGTTCTTCAAGATGGCCCTATGCAAAGTATCATGCAACGCTCAAGAAGTATTTGGGATCGCTTTCAGAGCTGTAATGGAGAAGTAACTTAGATATTGGGATTAAGAATGCATGTTTGTTTGGGGGTTAGGGCTTAGGAGCCATCCTCTGGCCCTGAAGGACCCAAGGCTAGATGAGGAAATTCCATATGCCAGATGAGAACTCTGGGTAAGAGCTTTCCCACCCTTAATGTCAACTGACATGGATGGGCATCTTTGTGGGGGAATGGTGTTGGTTGACAACTGCCTTTTCTATCCTGCTTTGAATGAAAGAGCAATACATGAGTAGCATGAATTCCTACACCCTTTAAGGGTGCCACCCTTAGAGAAAATAAATGGATTATGTGGAGTCAGATGCACATTGAGATGTGGACGCACATTTGTGAGTGTCTATGCATCCCGTCTGTACACACTCAAGCATGCGGTGCACTGGGTTTCCTGCGTTAGAAATGTGGGGATTCCATGATGAGCTAGCATTGCATTTTCCAATGAAGATACTGCAAAGATGACCCTAGACCCATATCCTCCCTGATTCTGTCTTATTTATTTTCTGTTGGGGTTTAGGGGCAAGGAAGGGGAGGAAACTACAGAAGCAAGATTCAAAACTATGGTCCATGCAAGTGTGTTTGGGTGTAAGAAAGGAGATAATGGACATTGGATCCAATTGCATATTGGATCTCCGTAGCATTCCACTGATGGGCAAGACAGAATCTTATTTGGATGCATATTCTACTGGATTTCTTTTGTGGAAATATAACACAGGAGGAAGCGAAAACAGGAAAGCTCCATGGAAATAAAGAAGCAGGTTTCACGCCAAGAGTTTGTTTCACACCATTGTTTGGCAGCAGATGCCACATAATTAGTCAGGTGACCTGTTGGTGATGCTTGATTGTAACTGTGGGTGTATGAGAATTTATTTTCTGCACTCAGAAAGAACAAGCATGCCCTGTTTACTACCCTATGTGTTCTCAGAAAAGGTTCACAGAATCTTGAGAAGTACTTGAATTAGAAAAAGATGCAAATTTTGATGAGGAATCAAAAGTATTTATTTAAAAGTATGTCATTGCATGCTTCAGTCTATGGAAGAAGTGTGTGCAAATCTGATTTAAAAAAAAATATGCCGTGTAGCTTTCATGATCAATTGCATTTGTTTTGTATGATTTTCCCATGTGCATGAAACAAAGAGCAATCTCAAATGATCAAAGAGTCTTGGTGAACTCCAATATCATTTGCTTACTCATCCTTAGCTATAGACCAGTGCTGGTAGGAGAATTTCTGCAGCTGGAATATTAGTGTGAGCTAAAATGCAAAACAGTGTGAAAGATTCTTGAAGTAAATCCAATATTTGCTCGAGTGGTTGTTTGTTTTTTAAAAATGCTCTAGGAATGTTTACTTCATTCCAGTAAAGAATGTTTCTTTTGTAGCTGTTTAAGAAAATTATATTGCTGATGCAACCATTTGATGTGATTTAGGATGAGCTTATATTTTCTGCTCTGTATCTGTTATTCATAATCTGAAAAGAAATTGGCCTGTCTGGAGGGGCATGGCAGGAGAAATACAGCAGAAAATCAACAGCCAAGAAAGAAGAAGAAAAGCCAGCCTGTGGATTTTTCAAGAAACCAACTGAAACGTGAAGATTTCAAGTAGATGGGGTGAATTTTGCTTAGGCTTCATTGAACTGACTGAAAAAAGTCTATATGGGACCTCAGAGTGAAGTGCATACGAATATTTGCTCATTTTCAATTTTGGCTGGTGGAATTAGAATATCTGGGGAGTAGCAAGAACTCTGACGAATGCAAAGGGGAGACTGCGTTGCATGGATGTTTAAGGAAGGGCTGAGAAATGAATGCATTCGGAGGTATGCAAGGCCAGCTCAAGAGGCTTTTCATCCTGAGATTTTATTTATTTTATTTATTTATTTAAAGTTTTTATATAGTCCACTACAAGCCTCTTGGGACAGTTTTACAAAAATAGTAATACAAAATATAATAGAGCACCGCACCCAACTTCCAGTAAATAAAACCCACCTTAAAACCAATTAAACAATAAAATAATGGGAAAATAAAAAGGTTTTCACCTGGTGCCGAAAGGAATAAAACGACAGCACCAGGCAAACCTTTCTGAGATGGCAAATAAGTTTGTCTCCTCCCTTTCCATGTGCAAAAGCTGGCTGGAGGTAAGATGAATCTTCTTTCGGCTCCATTGGTAACCTCCTCAGTCATACGCCTTTTACTGTTCTAAGTGGTGGTGAAAAATTGCACCTTTTTGCTGTTGCAACACTACTGATGTACAACTCAGGCTTGAATTCTCTTTGGGCATAGACCTGACATAAAAGATCAGAAAATCCACAGGGATTTTTGCAAGGACTTGTTTTCATGGCAAAACTGTCCATTTGAGAGCGCGCAAACCATTGCAGGAGGGACCTCTACCTTCCATAGGTTTGCACATTTTTGTGGTCATCTTCACCCAACCTGCTGGTGGAGGGGACTCATTTATTATTATCTAAGTGTCTTGCATGACAGGGGCACACACATTCTCACGAGAGCGGAGAGGAGTGGAGTGGAACGGAACGGGAAAAGAATGAAAAGGAGCTGGATGACCCAAGTTCTTGTGACCATGTGCAATCTGTGCATTGACCATAAATGCCTCATGTATGCAAAACCAATACACATCAGGGGATAGTTGCAGGGTTTCACATTCCACAAGAATGTGTGAAACATCCTATGTAAGGGGACCTGCAGGGAGCCCTGCCCTTCCACAAAGGTATTTTGTTTCCATGAGCTGGACTGTGCCAGCAATATTGTTCCTTGGTGTATTTTTAGCCTGCCTTCAAATATGAATTCTGCTTCTCCACTCAGAAAAACATGGAGAGCTCTTGGTGGGGAAGAAGAAGGTGAGACGGGCCAGAAATGCATATTTTTGTCCTGTGCTTTGCAGCCTATATGCTCATTACCCTTCTTTCCAATGAATGTGGCATGGAGAACGGTGGGGAAGCTGAAGCCAGACACCTTAATTTAACTTTCCAAACTATATCGGAGTTATCTGTATCTAATCCTACACAAACAGCATTCTGCCTCACAATGGGGAGCTCTCCGAACGAGAGGAAATGCAGCGCCGTGTGGAAAAAAACCTGGAGAGAGAAATACAGATTGTTTAAAATACTCGATTAAGTGCCAGTGCTCAGCTAAGTCAATTTTACCACTACATTTTTCAAACTTCTGTAGTGAGTTAGCTTCCTGGATCTCCCACACAGAGCCAGAGTTCAATGACGCAGCCCGGTACTTTCAAGTTTCTGGCTTCTTGTGATTTTTTTTGAAGGCACAACTTGACTTCCACTAGTTGGAGTCTTTCTCAAGGCCTTTGATTTTTGGTGATTCCTCCTGCCCTGTCTCAAGAAGGCAGGAGGAATCATTTTCATGTGGGCCCGGATTCTCAGAACACCACTCAGAAGCTCAACCGGATTCATTTCATTTCCCATGTCCCAGGCCTTTTTTCCATCTTGTTTGAATGGAGACAGCACAGACTTTGCATGGTAAAAAATCACGTTTAAAATACCCCAAATAAATTGTGAAAATCTGCACATATCTATCTGAATCAGAATCTGAATGCTATACATAATCTATATCTAATCTATGGATATAGATATAGATAACACAAATTTATCATTTTCAGTTCTCACATTCTCCTCCTTGCATTCACATTCAAGAGAAACTCATCACAACATTTCTGCACATGCTATCTTTACACAATCTGGTGAGTGGATAATCAAGGCGATATGTAAACATTTTAAATACATAAATACACATCAAAGTTAATTGGAAGAAGCTGTTCTGATTAAACATCCAAAGAATTCCTAGAGATTCCAGTTGATCAGTGGATTGCCCACTTTACTTGTGGGGCCCAAAGATCTTTCCACTCTCCTTAGAGCTGTTTATGGAGATACTACAGCTCTTAAGTACATGCTGAGAAAATGGTTATTTAAAGAAAGCTCTGCCAAAATTATTCCCTTAGATGCTACCAAATTTCACCAAACTAAGGAAATCTGAATTGAAGCTGTTCTCAAATTTGCAACGATACATAGAAATTTACTCCTGCTATTTTTCTACGTACATAAATTGCTGCCCTTTCTTTGAGAGGGAGAATAATGTCTTTCCCGTCTTTTTGGTGATTTGTATATAGTCATCTAGTAAAAGTCACAACATTTTTTGTGAAGTTCTACACAGCCTTTGATACCATGGGCAGTGCAAAACTGACAACCTCTGAGATGGGCCTGAAATGGGTGGCACATGGCTGGATCGCCCAGTCTTGGGTCTTCCCCAGTGGGAGGGCCTGGGTACCAAAGAGGTTGCCAAGAGGAAACTTCTTGGTGTATCCACATGGCAATGCCCTTTGAGGCAGGTGCATCTAGGCAGGGTTCGTTCTCTGCCAGTCAGTCCTGGTCCACAGATAAAGTTAAGAAGCAGAAGACAGAGGTGGGACTGCAGCCGAATCAAGTCATAGTAGCACTGCATTTGCTTTGTTTTTAGTTGCTTATACCTGAGCTTGTTCTGTAAACTGCTCCTTTCCTGAGCTTGATATTCTGTCAAGTAATCACTTTTACCTTGCTCAGTCCTCATGTGTGACACTGATCTATATGGATGCGGCTCAACCTGAAATTTAGATTCACTTCATGCTTCCTATTATTTGTGACTCATCTGTTTTGCAGTGCCTGTTCTATTTCGGGCAATTTGCAGTCCTGGTGCTCTTTGTTTGTTTGTTTGTTTGTTTTCCCTTGCTCCTGAATTCCAACCATAAATGTGAACAAAGGACTCTCATTTATCATTTGAGGACTAATATTCAGTATTGATTAGGTGCACATAATAGTTGGATCCTTGGCTTCCTTTCCACATGACAGAAAGGAATGAGTGTTTCCAAAGGTGTCATTCTCATGCGGTGCTTTCATGCTGGAGTCATTGAAAATGTTCGTCGGGTGGCTTGCGTAGCGATGGTGCCACAGATGAGATGCTGAAATGGCAGGTGGTGCTCATTTGTTAAAGTGGACCATTTATTGTATTATTAAGACAAAGACAGGTATTTGTGCATTGCATACAAGGTAATTCTGGTTCATGGCTCCATTCTAATCCAGGAGCCTCTCAGTTTGGATTCAAACTCGCAGCATATGCCAGGTGACTTGAAATCTAAAGAGTGAAAAATGATGGAAGATAAAAGCATTTCAGCTTCATTAGGCAGGGTTATTTCACAGGAGCAATTGCTGGCAAGGTTTGGGGAGATCTTAACAATTGCTTGAGCCTTTTCCAGCAGTCAGAATTGCAGTTCGGACATGCCTAGGAGGTTCTGGCATTTGTTCTGGAGACAGCAGGGCCTGGCTGTTGCGGATCTGATAGCTCCATGTCTGGCATGCAGAGTGAGGTGGGAAGGACATCCGGTGTTTGGAATTGTGGGTGGCCGGAGCAAAGCTCCTGTGGGAACCGGGCAGGGCGCACTTAACTTGCACAGCACTGTGGTTCCTTGCATGTTCTTTGCACTCCCCGCTGGTGAAATCGCATCTCATGCAAACTAGATCATGTGGAAATATGAAAGCACCTTCTTGAATTCCTCCAGCCCTGCTAGTGGTCTGGAAGCTGCAGCTGGTGCAGATAAGGGCAGGTAGGAGAAGCACGGAATGCCTGTCCATGAAGAAATGTTGAAGCAACGGCCCTGGCTACCTGCCAGCTCCCAAGCCAAGTACTGTTAGCAGAGAAGGCCTTGTGCAGCTTGGGTTCAGGTTATCCATCAGGCTGCCTTCCCCAGTGCAGACTTCGGCCATCATTACGAACAGGCGAGAACGTCTGGTAGAGAACTCCTGGCTGGCCGCGTGCTGAGACCAGGAAGCCAGCCATCTCCGTGGGGTGTGTCGCCCTATCGTGCCTTTAGCATCAAGGAAAGACCCATTTGGTTGCTTGTGCTTTCTGTTAGTGAACACACTGACCAATCTGTTTGTAAGCATTGATTTAATGGATTTCAAAATCTTAGCAATATTATGTACTTAATTATATTTCCATGTATATTACAACTTGCTTTGTGAACTGCTGAGAGATGTTTTGGAATAAGTTCATCAGCGTATAAGTGTATTAATTAAATAAGGATAAATAAAGAAAGACAAGAGGAGAGAAGGAAATTCCTGAATTTCACGACACTGACAGCAACAAAACTGTCTTCATATGCAATAGTGGAAAATTATTCAGCCCTATAGATGAAGTGGTACTTGAAGAGTAACTCCCTGCAGCTTCAGGAGTAGCTGTCCCAGTGGATTCTGTGCCTACTCATTCTCCTTGCTTGCTTCCAAACATATCATCTGTTCGGGATCCACTGAGGGCTAAACTAAATGCTTGGCTAATCACACGTAATTGAGATATGCTTTATAGATTCCCATACCTACATGTAAGCATGTGTGACTTTGATTAAGATTGGACTATGGTGCTCCCAGATGGGTGGATGGGTGGACTGCACTATTCCATTCCTCCCCCTGCTCAAAAAGAGAGAGAAGAAACAAGCATTGGCTCTATTGGGGCCAATTAATGCTTTTGCGTCCTTAAAAGCCTCCTCCATGGGGGTAGGGGATGACTTTAGGAAACCAAATGGTGGTTTGGAATAATTAAACCAAATTGCTGGCATGCCTTTGCCTTGATCAAGATCAGGGTCACACATTATTACACAAAACTAAAGAGAGGTATCACACAAGCTATTAGTTTAGTTTGGCAGAATATGGAGCATTCAAAAATGGGAGCTGAACCTGTTCCATTTGCAGCTCAACAAGGAAAAATCAACCCACCACCCATGTATGGTGGCACACCAGGTGCGCGATAAACCTTCTTGTTTTGCGATCTGCCTGGAATGGGTTGCCATAAATGATTCTGGCCGCATTTATCTTGGTAGGGCATAAATTTGAAAGGCATGACTTGAGAAAACAATAGTTGCTTAAAAGCAACCAGCAACTTCTTGGGGGAGGAAAGGAGCGCTGACTCTTAGATACAACGTGCTACACCAGCTCAGAAGATTACAGCAGATGCATTTATTTATTTATTTATTTATTTAAACATTTATATGCCGCCCCATCGCAACAAAGCCTTGGGGCGGCTCACAACAGTTTTAAAATACAATAAAATCATAACGCATATTAATTTATCCCTCCCCCCTCGGTGCATCTCGGCAACTTAAATGCAGTTAACTTAAATACAAACGAACACTAAGTAAATTAAATAAATAAACACCATCCACCTCTAAACCCAAATACTAATACAACCCACATTTAAACAATACTCAAATACATAAATACATAATAACCTATAACCCAAATCAACAAACTAACAATTAAAATACACCTTGAATAAAAAGGTCTTCACCTGGCACCAAAAAACAAATAATGACGGTGCCAGGTGAACCTCTCCAGGGAGTGCATGTCACATAGAAACATAGAAACAGAGCTAGTCAGAAGGGGCCTCCCGGGCCATCTAGTCTAAGCTCCGGCACCAGCCGGCTCCGCTCACGACATGCCCACCATGTGCATGTCCAGCCTATCTTTGAACACCCGCACCGATGGGGCCTCAATGACCCCTCGTGGAAGCCCATTCCACACCCTCGGGGTCCTGACTGTCAGGAAGTGCTTCCTGGCATGTAAATGGAACCTGGATTCCTTGAGCTTTGCCCCATTGGAGTGCGTCCTGCCTTCCTCTGCAGGGGAGAACAGGCCTCTCCCCATCTCCATGTGACACCCCCTCACATACCTATATGTTGCCAACATATCCCCTCTGAGTCTCCTCTTCTCCAGGCTGAAGAGACCCAGTTCCCTCAGTCTCGCCTCATACGGCATCCCCTGCAAACCAGCCACCATCCTTGTGGCCCTACGCTGCACTGACTCCAACCTGGCTATATCCTTTCTGTAATGAGGGGCCCAAAACTGAACACAATACTCCAGTTGAGGGCGCACCAGAGTTGTGTAGAGTGGTACTAATACCTCTCTCGATCTTGAAGCCACACTTCTGGCTATGCAACCAAGGGTGGCATTCGCCCTCTTGACCACCGCATCACACTGCTGACTCATGTTTAGCCTGCGGTCAACCAGCACCCCGAGGTCCCTTTCACAAGTGCTGCTCTCCAGCCACTTGTCACCTAACCTGTACTTGTGACACCTATTCCTATGCCCCAAGTGCAAGACCTTGCACTTATCCACTTTGAACGCCATCCTGTTGTCTCCTGCCCACTTCCATAATCTGTCCAGATCCTTTTGAATCTGGAATACCTGCTCCTCAGTTGTGGCCGCTGCTCCAGTTTTAGTATTGTCTGCAAATTTGATCAGCAGACTGTTCACCCCTTCTTCCATGTCGTTAATGAAAAGATTTACAGGATCGGCCCCAGGACAGAGCCTTGGGGGACGCCGCTTGTCACTGGCCGCCATCCTGATGATTCTCCACTAATGGTTACCCTCTGCTTTCGGTCAGTCAGCCATGCCCTAATCCACCGGACAGTGCTTTGATGTATCCCAAAACTCCTCAGTTTCTCCACCAGGATATCATGGGGCACTTTGTCAAAGGCCTTGCTGAAATCCAGGTATACCACATCCACTGCATCCCCTCCATCTAGCCATCTCAAAACCTTGTCATAGAATTCCACAAGGTTTGTCTGGCAGGACCTGTTTTTGCGGATGCCGTGTTGTGTGGCTGTCAGCGTCCCTTCCCTATCTAGCATCACTAGATCTCTCTCTAGTATGAGCCTAGAGACTTTCCATTGTTTTTCCTACAATGGACATAAGGTTAACAGGTCTATAATTCCCCATGTCCTTCCTACTACCCTTTTTGAAAATTGGGACCACCGATGCCACCCTCCAGTCCTCTGGAACTTCACCCGTTCTCCACGAGGCCTCAAAAATGGAGGCCAGCGGGAGTGAGAGAACCCCTGCCAACTCTCTAAGTACTCTTGGGTGTAACCCATCAGGGCCTGGCGCCTTTGTAATGTCCAATGCCCTGAGGAGCCCCTCGACTTCAAGGGGGGTGACTCTAATCTGTGCCCCCAAGACCCTAGCCTCATCTACCCTCCTATTCCCAGGAGAGCTTCAAGCTCTTCCTGCTGATTACCCAAGCTCCTAGCATTGGTGTACATGCACCTCAACTCCTTCCCACCACATCCTTTCCTTGGAGGGCCCAGCATCCTCCTTCCTCCCATCCTCCCTGATACCTGGCCCCTCTCTGTAGGAGTCCTGTCAGTCCCTGCAGTACCTCTAAAACCCTGCTTCCAGAGCCCTGATCCTCTCCCCACACTTGTCCAGTACAGACACATTTCTGGGGGGCCTGAAACCCCCCCCCCCAGCTCAGTTTAAAGTCTTCCAAATGAAGCCTGCTAGAGCATCTCCAAAGGACCTTTTTCCCATCCTCGTGAGGTGCTACCTGTCCCTTGCCAGAAGTCCATTGGCAAGAAACTGGGTGCCGTGGTCAAGGAACCCAAAGCATTCCTTCTGGCACCGCACCCTAAGCCAGTCGTTCACCTCGGAGACCCTCCTGTCCCTTCCTGGCCAAATCCCTGGACAGGTAAGATCGACGAGAAGGCCACTTGGGCCTCTAGCTCCCTGAGTTTCTTCCCCATGCCCTCAGAGTCCCTGGCAATCACAAATCATTTTGGTCACAAATCATTTTATTTTCTCATCAGAAGACAACTGGGTGGGCTTCAACATCTGCAATGGGATTGTGTCCTCTGCTACTCCTGGGGAAGCCGACTAGTTCAGGGGGCCCAGGAGAGGTTGTGTGATCTAAATGCCTCTGTCGTCCATCGAAGAGAAAGAAGCAGGGAGTTCAGAATGAATAAGCGGAAGGTTGCCCCTGCTGTCCACCAGCATCTTCTCCTGAAGCAGTGGCCTCACTCTGCCCAATAAGCCCGGCATAGCGCAATATGCGAGTAAGGTGTCTTGGTAACAACATGGACACACACCAGCCAGTGTGGAAATGAGGGACACCTATAAAGCTTTACACCTCATGGAGCAGCTGCCATGTGGGGAAAATATACAGGGAACATGATACCGGGCCTAGAACTGAATTAGATGGTCTTGCAAAACTTGGAGCAGGGAAGCGAGAGTTTAGGCAGGCAATGATAAAGAATAATGCTTGCACAATGACACTGCAATGACACCCTAGCCAAGGTGGGCTGCGTATGCGGACCTGCCGAATCCAAAATTGCGAGTAACTGCATGAGTTTCCAACCTGGAGTATGTGGTCTTTCTCCAGTGTGAAGGTCCTGAGGTCAGTTGTAGAAGCAGGAAGATGGAACTGCTCTGTTGGAGAGGCAAGAACAAAAGCCCAGCCTATTGAAATAAGGCCTCCAACCAACTGGCCCAGAACCCCAATCCCCAGCTTCCAATTAGCAGGCTACAAAAAGGGACTATTTCTCGGACTGCAAGGGGTGGACAGCAAGTTTGTGGGGGAGCTATGAATGAGACTATGTGATAAAGGTGTGTCTTACTGTGATGCTGTGTCTTATTTATCTATGTTATAAACTGAGGGAACTGGGAGAAGAGGAGACTCAGAGGGGATATGTTGGCGACATACAGGTATGTGAGGGGGTGTCACATGGAGATGGGGAGAGGCCTGTTCTCCCCTGCAGAGGAAGGCAGGATGTGTTCCAATGGAGCAAAGCTCAGGGAGCCAAGGTTCAATTTGGATGCCAGGAAGCACTTCCTGACAGTCAGGACCCCGAGGGCGTGGAATGGGCTTCCACGGGAGGTTGTTGAGGCCCCATCAGTGAGGGTGTTCAAAGACAGGCTGGACGTGCACATGGTGGGCATGTCGTGAGCAGAGCCGGCTGGTGCCGGAGGTCAGACTAGATGGCCCGGGAGACCCCTTCTGACTCGCTCTGTTTCTCTGTTTCTATGTTATTGCCACCCTGAGACACTGTAAAGGGTGGGGTACAAAATTTTTAAATAAATAAATATTTTGCAGTGTTCTGGGATGGCCTCTGGGAGGACTGAGATGCCTGCAGCAGGGTTCTCCCACCCCTACTTTCAACTCAAAAATTATCAGGAGTTCAGCCCCCTTGGCTCAGTGTGCCTTCCCAATTTTGAATGGAAGTTATTTCACAAAATAAATTTTCTATCATCACATTTCCTGCCAAGCCTAGGAGCTGATGTTACCTCCTAAATAGACCAGATTAAATTTCTGGAGTCTGAGCACACTGAGTCCCAAGGATTTCACGCCACAAAGCTCCAGTGGGAACGAGGGAAAAGGTAGCATGTGAGAACTCAGCATTTGGGTCTCACATTAAGTGAAACGTGTGCCAGGGAAATGCTTGCAGAAGGCAGCTTCCTACTGACTTTGGCATTAAAGTGGTGCCAAATTCCTGAGTTCAGCTGCTGCTGAGGGAAATCAAGAGATGCCATTCTTGGGGCATCCCACAAAGCCTTATGCTGTTAGGTTGCACACGTGCTTCTCTTTTCTGGGTAGCTGGAGATATTTTCCATTCACCCAAACATGAAGATGAGAGAAAGCCATTCCAACGTCTGAATGGTGGGAGAGGGGTGGAATGTGATCCCAGTGATTCCAGATTTAGGTAATAAAGTCAGAGCCCCCATCTTTTATTTCTCCATAACGTCAAACTCAGAAAACCCCTTCCCTGTGGAAACCCGAAGCTGCTTTCATGTGGTCTGCTCAGCAAAGCTTGGATTTGCACACGTGTAAACAAGCTCAAATCAGAGGGAAATTGGTGCATGAGGCAAAGGAGACTAAAAATACAATCAGGCATGGCTGTGTGAAGTGGAAGCAATTTATTCTGTAGTAATTCAGTTTGGTAAGCAAGTGGAATGAACACATACTCCCTGCACGGAAAATGGCGGTTTAGTTCTACCGAAGGAAAATCTGGGCTCCAATTTTACTCCCACATTGTATGGTCAAGAATTTAAGTGGACTTCATGGACAAAGAAGTAGGTTGGATACTAGAGATGGATCCTTTTGCATCACTCATTGAATTATTGCTGTGTTGTTACATGCTGCTAAGTCATCTTCAAGCCACGCACCCCATCTCTTCCTTACAGCTCTGCTAGAGGTACAAAGTTAGCTTGTGCAGTCTCATCCCTGGAGCACCAGTCCACATGGTTTAGGGATGCTAATATGCTTCAGCCCTGGGGTGGGGTGAGGTATTGAGGATGCATTCATGCACAGATCTGGGGTTTGCTGTGCACCATTCATGGTGAGAGAGCTACCCAAGTGAATAATAGCAGTGTTGAAGCAGCCATCTTTCCCCCAAAGTCAACTGGCCCATGTAGGCAACTGGATGCCATTTCTGCAAACTGCATGGTCCATGCAATGACCAGTGGAAAGTTCTGCGTGGTTCACCCCTTCTTTGTTCTTCCAAACAGAACCAATGTAGGGTTTCACAAGGTAACAGTGGGGAGATGTTCAAAGAATCGCATCCTGATACTAATCCCATCCTGTCTCCACTCGGCAGCGATGGAACAAGAAGCACCACGTCACCGTACTGCTTTTGCACTAGGTAAATCAGGTTGGATTTGTTTTAGATTGCCAAGCTCTAAACTATTCTCTGTTTTCCAGTGTTTCTGAGTGTACTGCAGAAGATTAAGAGACACACACTAGAGAATGAATGGTACTTGAAATGTCACCGTGAATTTTCATTCCAATAAATGCACATATCATTCCCATCAGACTTATGAATCAAAGTATAATTATCTCTTTTAAATTAACTTCACTGATCACTCAAATTGGCAAAAAGTTGGCTGGTGAGATAAGAAGCCCAGTGGCTGATTATACACCCCAAATAATTTGGAATGGGAATGAAGAAATGCTGTATAAGTAATTGGGGTGGGGGAAAAGTAAAGTGTCATTTATCCTTGTTATCTATGTTCAGTCTTTTTCCAAAGCATACATGGTTGCTCTCCTGCAATTTATTCTCACAACAACCCCGTGAGTAGGAATAGACACAACCGTCTATTCACTTACTTTCCATTTCTCTTTTTTCTTCTCTTGTTCAGCTGCTCAGTCCAGTTTTCCTAAGTTCAGTTCAGAAATTTGCATGGAAATACATGAGCATTTATGCACGTATTTATTCTTGATCCATGCATTGTTGTCTACTTTACACTTTTTTGGCAAGCAGTGCTCCTAATGCACTTGATTTCTCAACATTATTTTTGTGTGCATTTTTAATTGACAAAAGCCATTGACAAATTCGGCACCAGATAACACAGGCGCAGTTTGTATAGTGGTCCAAAATGTAAGATTAGGTAGCTGTGTGATGTGTCATTTCCCTTTCCTCTCTCTTTCTCCCAAAAGATGTGGTAATAACCAGACTCAGCCAGTTCTCTCTATTCCTGGTCCAACACCAGTACACTATTAGGGTTCCCTTGCAGCATGTGGCCCAAGAGGCAAAACAGTGCTGTTCTCTACCATGGGTGGCATCCCATGCAGTCGCTTTCTGTACATGGGGAACATGGAAACACAGACACAGAGTGAGTCAGAGGGGGCCTCCCAGGCCATCTAGTCTGACATGAATCAGCTCTGAAGTGTCTGCCAAACTTGCAAAGAAATTGCGATGAATGCTACTCAGAAAGGGTCAGTGGCAGCCCCGGAGGGACACAGAAAACAAGTGGCAGTCTGGGACACTGTGATGTGAATTGAAATCTCTCCCTTGCAATTTGCACCTGCATATCATTCTTTTACTTTCTCCTTGTAGTTTTTTTTTAACCATCTTCCAGCCCGTGAGCAGATTTCCTTGCCCACACTTCTACCTTGCAGTTAAAAGTGCAGGGAGCTTCTGCATGGCTCCTGGCCATCCTAGGTCCCAGGTCCAATCATAGTTGGCTTGCCAATTCTCTTGTGGGCAGAGGTGCCTCATAGCAAGCTGTGAGGGAAACAGAGTCCACCGGCTGTGTATTGTGGCATACCTGGTTTTGCAGTCCTAGACAATGACAAAAGGCAAGACTGACACCTTTGTGGGCCACCATGCACCTCCACAGATGAGTTTGGCTTCAGGGGTCATCATATTTTGTGCAGGTCTATGTTAAAGATACTGGCATCCTTCCAGAAAGAAGACTGGCATTTTTAAGTTGGATTGTGAGAGTTATTTTTTAACTTTGGTGCAGCAATGACCAACTGTGGTCATTGTTCACCACCTTCTGTTCAGATCTCTTGTAAGAGTGATCTGTCTCTTCCTTAGCACTCTTTTGGGCAGGGAGGAAGAGTGAAAGAGAGAAATGGGGAGGAAAGACAGAGGGAGAGAAGAAGCAGGGCTGACCAAAGCACTATTGGTCTTCATGGCATTGCCCACTGCTGACTCATGCTCTGCCTACCAGGAGTGCAGAGTCCTTGACCAAGGACCCAAGTAAGATTGTAGCCCCCAGCTGGAATGAGGGAAAAGAGATTGTCCCCAAGACTGTGAGCAGCATGAGGTGGGCCATAAGAATCATGGGCATGTGGTAGAGCTTGAGCCAAGATGGTGAACACTCTCTCCCTTAGCTCTTCTGCCATAACACTGGCTTTGCAAAAGACAATGCTGCACAAGATCATAAAGAAACAAAGAAGGAGAAGCCATCATTTCTGGAAGGTTTAATATAGACCATTTTTAATTTCCCCCCAAAGGTTCTAGTAGTATAAGAAATGTATTCCTCTATATTGGCATTTAATTAATTTTTTAAATGAATATAGTCTGCTGATTTCTTTAACTAAGCATGGTGACCTTCATAACATAAATGGTCTCTCAGTGTGAACCTTCAACAGACTCTAATGCAGTCTTCTCATAATCATGAGCAATAAGAAGGGAAATAGAATTGAAAGTTCCTGGCAAAGGACTTCATTAGTGGAAAAATCTTCTTTCTCAAGAATGTTGTGAGAAACTTCGGAGACTGCTCTGGATCAAAGGGAGATTTTTTCATGGTCCAGCATGCAACCCGGTTTAATATTTTACTCCTGAGCTGAATAAAAATATCATTGTTCCCTCTTCCCGATGCTGAGGTTAGCATGTCATGACTTATGTAGCCACAAAGGACCACCATCCACAAACAAACAGGTGTCAGCAAGGTTTCAGCATAGCGGAGGAGGAAGGTAGAGGAGTGACCTTTACAAGGGCCAGGACAATTGCGGGGTGGTCCAGGCTGGAACCCCAAAACCATGACAAAAGAGCAGCGGGGATGCAGTGCCCCAGTTTGCTCCAAGATGAAACACTCTTTCCTGCAGATCCTTTGGAATCATCGTGGGAGCTGCTGCAGTGGGTGAGGAAAGTCCAAGGCTTCCGATTTAATTAAAACTGACAGCAAGGATGACTCTCATCCAAGGGGAGTTGGTTCCAAATTGAGTCTACTAATGCACGAACAATGGAGGCACCCAGACGAATGCTTGAAATCCGGTGTGTCCACATGACTGTGTAGGAAGGGCAGGCTGCTGCTTTGTACTGGAAGTCTTGGAGTGCTGGCTGTCTTGCAATGTTTCTCTTCTCTTTCCCAGCAATAGAATTCCACCCGTGGCTCACCCCAATGCAGCTACCAGCATCACTGTGTGCCTCGCCATTTTTTTACTTCTGCAGTTCACCCCTATCTAAACATCACCGCATCCCAGAGCTGGTCCTTGGCTGCAAGGGTGCTCTTCCTAGCATGGGCGGGGGGGGGGGGGGCGGGCAGGAGAGATGGGGAAAACAAGGCTGGCCAAAACTTTTTGCAGCCTTGAGTGAAACAGCACAAGACCCTCTCCTCTTTGCAAGGCAGCCAAATTGTTTTGGTACACGATGAGGCGGAAACCCCTCCAGCTCCTCTCTTGCCATAACATCATATTGTTTTTTTTATGCACTGCCAAGTCATCTCCAACTTACGGTGATCCCATGAATGGGAGCCCTCCAAAATGGCCTGTCCAGGACAGCCTTGCTCAACTCTTGTAAATTCCAGGCTGTTCCTAGTAAAATTACACTGCCCAGATATTAAATCACTAGCAATTTGCCCCCTCTTTTGGGACACTGAGAGCCTTCACTCAGCCTCACGGTAGGCCTGGCTGGGGAAGAGGAAGCTGGAACCCACTACAGGGGATCTCTTTACCCCACGGCACCTCCGAAGGTAGCAGCTGGCTGCTGGAGAATGCATTCAGCAGCTATCCTCTGGAGTAGTTTTCTGGGTTGGACTTTGCAAGCTGATGTGTAACCAAAGCATCTCCTGCTGAGCCCACATTAACAATGCGATTCCTGACTGTGCTAGAAGACTCTCTGGAGCAAGTCCTGAATGACATGGTTAAATATACAGAGCGCGGCTAGGCAACTCTCGTGGCTGGAGCGTGCACAAGACAAGGAGGGGGACGTCACTGGAGATCTCTCAAAGCCTATTTAGGAGATTTATTTTCGTGTTAGAATGAAATGGAAGAGAAAAGAGGAAAAGCTACAATGGGGAGCCATAACAAGAAGACTGGAACTACATTTACCCTTTATGCCAGTGAGGAGTGTGCATTGTTGTTGCTTGCTAAATTATCTAGTTTAGATAAGGAGAGTGCAGGTTTTCACAGCCGATTGCTTCTCTGGTTAGCGTTCTGATTCACCCAGATATAAGGATGTCTCGGGAATAAACCTGTGATTTGCTATTACGCTCGTGTCAATATGTGTCAATTATTTAGCACATGGTGAATCTCATCTTCCAACAGCCTTGAAATGCGGATTTCTTTTCACATCACCTTCAGAGATGTAACACTGAAATGCATAAGGCTGGGTGAATCAACACTGACCCACATCGCTGTGCACCATCAGAAAAGGATTGTGAAATGTTGCTGCTTTTGAAGAGGTGTCAGATTATGATCCCTCTTGACCCCTGGGCCTTCCCTGTCCTAATCATAACCCATATCGAAAGTGAAAATGAGTTTCGTGATCTTGAGCTAGCCACCTATTTTTCCCACCACTGGTCAATTTGACAGCCAGTGCCCAAGACTACGGAAAAGGTCACAGACCTGGTTGGAGAAGTGTTCATAGACCAATGGAGGTGCCTGGCGCTTCACTCACTGATGAAAATCTTGAGAACTGGGACTATCTTTGCTTTGATTTTCTGAACACATCCATATGAAGGCATATGGATTTTGTTGAGGGTGGAGGAAATTGGAGTAGACCTTTCTGATTTTACTATTCTCTGCAGACACCACCTCCTCTTGCTTTGTTTTAATAACAGCAGAACAAAAACACATTTAAAAAATGGTCCCTCTCAGCTTTCAGGGAGTTGATAGGCAGCAGGACAGGGAGCCATTGAGAGAAGAAGCCCTGGTTGTCTTCTAGGAGGCTTTGCAAGATGCTCAAGCTTCTTGGAAAGACAGAATGGGAATGAAGGATGGTAAAAGAAAGTCCACGCACAGACCATCCATGACATCCTCATACTAAAATAAGCCCTGAAGTTCAGCATCCTGAGAAATTTTTCTGAGATTTTTAACATCTTGAGAAAAGAGGCAGAAGAACAAGTCCTCTCGTGGGGAAATGAAGAGGGCTTGTAGGGTTTTGGCACAGGACTTTTTCTGACCATCCACAGGAGGGAACTGAAAGCAGCACCATGGAAAACGACCATGACTGGCAGTGGATGGAGGCCTCATGAACCCCACCCTCCACCTCGAGGAATGTGACTCCTCAAAGGTGAGGGCTTCTCTCTCTGTCTGTGGTGGTGGGCAGGTGCAAAGGAGCATGAAGAAGGAAACTTGGGTGCTGTGACGCCAGGCCTTGGACTAAGCATTAGAAAGATCCTGGGTCAGATTCAGCAGCCTTAAAACGTTGCAAGTCATGAATCGGGTCCAGTTCCTTGGCTGATGCAGTGTACCAGGTCAGGGCTTCTTTGGCCCATCCTTCTGAGAGTTTGAGTCAAGTCAGTGTTAACTAGTCAGACCCCCTCTGTTATGCATGGAGGTCTGTTCTGTTTCATATGCTGATTGGCAGTGATACAGACAACAGAGCAATTCCTTGCAATGTGAAAGTTCACCCATTTCTCCAAAGCAACCTCAAGGGACACCACAAAATTCCTTGAGGAAGTTATCAGCAACGTCGCAATTTTTAAATTCTTTGTTCTATTTCTGGAGGTTCAAGAGTTCGAGACCTGCTGTAAAACGGATAGTACATTTTACGTGCTCAATGGCACTGGGAGGGATGTGTTCCTCAAAGATACTATAATGGTAGAACAGCAGAGCTCAGGGGGATTCCAGTGGTGAAAACCAATTCATCATATTGTGTTATATTCCAGGCTTGCATAATTTTAATCTAGCAAGCCAAATACAGGCCACTCAGGCTTGAAACAGGTTTACCAAGTCCCTCATGGTCCACACAGGCAAGCATCACCCAGGAGTAAAGGTGTGTGCAGAAATAAACTCTATTCAAGTTTAGAGTCTGCGTTGAACTGAAGGGTGCTTCTACTTGGAATGATGAATAGGCAGATTGTGTTCCTTCAGATCTGAAGTAGATCCTTACTTCCATTCATTTTCTGAATGCCCTGCACTGACTATAATGGAAAAACCGGCATGTGGATATAGTCTTTATATGTTTTGGTAGCCTTAGCTGAAATTTGCAGTTATCCAATCCCTTTACAACTGGAAGCTGCTGACAAACCAGACACTCAGAGATGTGGTGGTAGCAACAGGGGGAGGGGGAGGGGGAGGGGGGGGAGGAGATTTACATGTGTGGAGCAAGGGTGTGGGCAGTCATTCAAACCAAAAGTAGCCACGGCATCCCCCAAACAGCCCGAAGTTGAAGATGGCTCATCCTCCATGGCTCTTTCCACCACCTGCAAACCTCACTCTTATTTCTTTTGTTTGCCGTACTGAAACACTTTTCTTCTCCCGCACCTACTATGCCACCGAGTATCCACCCTGAAGTGGACGTTGGAGACCCCTGGGGACCACTGGGCATTTGGGGAACACTTTTCACTCCCTCGACCAACCTACACACAGCGTTGCAGCAGCAAATTAATAAATAACTAAAAGATGTGTTTGCTCCTCAATATTGATGGCAAGCCGCATCGCAGTCCTAGAAAACATGGATCATATGCGAAGAAAGCAGCACTGTTTTCCCAGTGTAGTGCCATCTTCTGGTAGTGTGCTAAGGCTGAGCAGGAAGACAGAAAGACTCGCGTGGCCTGCAGGCCCTGTGTTGGGAAGCAGTGATCCGTGCAATCAAGAACAAACTTATTCTAGTTGTCAAAGGAGAGCCATCTTCTGGCAGTGCTAAGATAATCCGCTGACCATCAGTTCTCATTAGCTATCATTTCAAATAAAGCAAAGATGGTAATTTCTTCATACCATGCCCTCAAAATTTTCTAAAAGTGGGGAATGCAGAATATAACCAGGACTTCCAGGAAATAGAATTATGTAAACTGTTGTTTGTCAAAATCTCAATAAATCTACCATACTTCTCCTCTCTATTGCTTAGGATTCTTCCCCCTGCCCCTTTTTTCTTTTCTTAATAAGGGAAAACTCGCACAAGGAGGCAAGCTGATCAGAATTATAAAACAAAGCACCTTATGCCTTGGGATAAAGTTGCATTTCCAGAGAGCCAGAAGATTTGAAGCTTCGCGTGTTCTCCTTGGAGTGGTTTCAGAGCAGATGTTAAAAAAGTCTTCAGCTTGGAAACATTGGTTTCTGAAATATTTAATGCTATTTTTAAAATAGAAACACACACACACAACCAATCTGCAGCCTTGGATGGCCTTTGAAAGGCAGCACTGCAAACATTACTTTATGCCAAGGAGGAGCTCTTAGGCAGAACTTTCTTTCATGAACTCTGCAAAAATTTTAAACCTTCATAAGGGGGTGGAATATGTGACATTTCCCCAGTTTAAGGTGGGCAAAGTCAAGCTCTTCTAACTTTGCCATATAAAAGGAGTTAACTGATCTTCTATCAATTCCTGGGCTCCTCTTGAATATTAAACCAAGTCCTCTTCGTCTGCCCAGCTAGCCATACATTTTTCGGAGCCCAGCTCTCATGAAAAGTAGCTCTGCAAACGCTTTCCATCATGGAAGTTCTCCTCAAGGTCAAGAGACCATGAAGACAGCGCTCATCCAGACCTTTCCATGCTGAGTGTCAACCAAGGGTGATGGAGCAGGAACTCCCTGGGATGCAGGGAGCAGACAAGTACACTGGTGATATGTTTTCTTACCTGTTTAGGTTGGATACCTGATCAAGGTTAATGTGCAGGTAGAACAAGCTTCACAGGAAGCAGAGCAGCTCAGTGGAAGAGTCAATGTGTTGCGTGCCAAAGAGTCACTGACATCTTGAAAAAGTGGAAAGGATCCTGGCTGAAACCCTGGGGAGTCCCTGTCATTCACTGAGGACAAACATACAGAGGTTCTGACTTCATACAGGGCCATTCTTTAAGTTCCTAAACAATGCAAAGCACACAAAAATGTTATATGGGACATAAAAGAGTCCATCAGCAATTAGGTTGTATGCCAGACTTTCCAAACTTTATGAGTCAGAATGTTGTGTGCTGTGGTTACACGCAAAGAATGATCGCTATGATGGAGGGGCGGTCCATTTATTCAATGGCTGCCAGGATATGCATAGCCATCCACAAAACACTCATTTTCCAGAAGTCAAACTGCTGAAAGAAGAGAAAAAGTAACTTGTGGAAGAACTTATGTATACCAAGAGGCAGAGCTCCCAGGGGAAGTTGGGTCAGAGGTCTGAAGTACCAAACTGGTCTTTTAAACCAAAGCAACGATGCCACTGCATTATTGCTTTGGTTTAAAGAACTCTGCTTTGCAGCAAGTCAGCCCTGTCGCTTAAACATGAATTGGTTGGGGTTTTTTAAACCTCTGAAGAAATAATATAAAAATCAGGAGGAGTGGGGAACCTGGAAAATTCCAAGAGAGGCTTTTACAGGCATATTGGTACCCAGGGCACTGCCTTGGAGACCCCAGCCATGCTGAAAGCCCTTAAGTGTGGATTTTTCCATATTTTGAATTGTCAGTTTCTCCAAAGCAAAGCAAAGCAAAGCAAAGCAAAATTTTATTTTTCTTTAAAAAACAAAATTGATAATCACTTAATACATGTACTAATATAATGACATAAATCAATGTGCATGAATTATACATAAACCTCAACAAACTAATAATATATGAGAGCCAGTGTGGTGTAGTGGTTAAGAGCATGGGACTGGGACTCTGACAACCTGGGTTCTAGTCCCTGCTCAGCCATGGAGCCAGCTGGGTGACTTTGTGCCAGTCACAGACTCTCAGCCCAACCTACCTCACAGGGTTGTTGTTGTGGGGATAAGATGGAGGAGGAGAATGATGTAAGCTGCCTTGAGCCCTTTGTAGGAAAAAGGCAGGATATAAATCGAAAGATAAATAAATAAAATATATGAGTATCACCTATATCTCTTCCACTCAAATGGTGAAAGTGTAATTAGGCCTTCAATCCACTGTGTTATAAGAAGAAAACTTTTAACTTTTCAATGTGGAAGTAACTTTTAGCTGTCAAAAAGACATAAAAAATCCATCTGTGTTGACCATATGTTAACTACCGAGAAGCAGATAGATAATTCAAGAGTTAAGTGCATTGGAAAATGTCAAAGAGAGTTTCAGTACATTATTTATCTGTATTATAACTTTCCCTTATAAAGTGCCAGGATTAGACATTGCCAGACCATAGGATTAAAAGAAGCATGACCAATGTTACATCTCCAGCAGTTAGTCAACTTAGACAAAACCTTATTAACAAGATGCATCTACTAAACATGGAACATAATTCAACATAATTGTGTTGAATTAGACATAAGCTGAGGACCACTGAAACCTGCGCTATAAAGGCTAAAGAAGTAATCCACTGCTTGGAATGAATAGTACTTGATTACCTGCTCCAGTTTTGCTTTGGAATGCAACTACTGCATCATATTTATTCAGCAATACAATATTTTTATAAACATGGATCATGGATTGGTATACCTGGTCTGCTACAGTTAAATTTCTAGTAATGGAGGAGATTGAGAAGCTGTAGATGCTGCAGGACCAAACTTGTGTTTTAGTAAATGTTGAGTTGCAAACATTGCCACGGAGCTGTCACAAACACACAAATCAGAAAATGACAAGAACTCCCCTGGTTAATTGATACAAATGAAAAATCAGCTTGTCCATCCAAGTCCATGACAAGAACATTTTTCTCAGTGATCCCTTTCCATGGCTTTTGCCATAAAGTCAATTTAGTATGGGAGAATGGATCAAGCTCTAATTGGCACTCTATTGTCTGCCAGAGTAGGAGGAATCCTGCTCATTTTAATATGTTGTGATCCTAATACATCCACTTGAACAAAGGGTCTGCCAAAAGTGTTCCAAAATGAACAATGCTGGAAAATCTCATGCAAGTGGAAACGACCAGCATTAATTAATCTTGTGTTAACAAAATAACACAAGATCTGGAAATCTCAGATTGACATTGATTGGACTTTGACCCGTTATTGACTAACCAGACAGTTTATCAAAGGCATTATTCAGCTGCATCAATGTGGGAATGGACAGCCGGAGTTGCAAGATTAACAGCAACAAATCTTCTGCATAAAGGATCACACTGAATTCTAAACCATTACGAACAAATCCATAATTGCTGGTGTGTGGTTGAATAACACATGCCAGCAAGCTTCACGTATATGTTGAATAACAATGGAGAAAGTGGACATCCTTGCCTTGATTGGAAGTGGAAGTGGAAGAATGGCTGATAGCAGCCTCAGTGGGTGCATAAAGAATTTAACCCATGCAGAAAACATCATGAGACCCGAAAAATAAATTTCCAGTCATCAGATTGATGGTCTGACACATAGAGGACAAATTGTTAAATGGAGGTAGGGTCCTTTATTACTACATACTACAATGAGATTGATTCCTGGTGAGTAGACATCACCAATCATTGCTTATTGTTTTACGGAGTAACTTTTTACATGCTTGGTACTATTCATTGCAAGTGTGTGTTCCTCACATACTACACAGGCGTGAGTGTTGGGTGTGTAACCTGCACTTGTATTCTGATTAAAAGATTCATAGATGTGTGAGCATGCGATTTCACTATATTTAGTCCTGGGACCATTGATTAGTTTGATTAGTGAAGGTTAAACGAAAGTATAGCTAGGACTGATATCATCAGTTACATTAGGGCTTTGTCAAAGTATTAGCATTTTATACCAGTGAAGTCACCCTGGCTTTCCAACGGAAATGAATGGCTGAATGGAGCAAGTGCCGTGTCTCGAGCGCTTCATCAAATTGCATTTCTTGTTGACTGCTTATATTTCAGATGCCAGGCCACAGTTGCAATTGAAATGACTGTTTGCCCCTTTGCACAGTGCCTGTGATGAAACTGTCTTTGAAAGCAACAGGACTCACTCACTTCTAACTAGGACAAAATATTTTCATGTCTTCTGAACCACAATGGAATCTCCACATTTGGGAGAACGCTGTTATTTTCTGAAGCTGTGCTGTGGGCCAGGGTGAGCCTGCCTGGAATACGCCCCTCCGCTGTCCATCGGATTTATTCTTATGCTCAGCCCTTGCTCATGGGAATCCCACTGCAGAATCAGCAACCTTCTCCAGCAACTGAGCTGTGGGAATGCAGTCTGGAAGCTGAGGATCCGGAACCAGAGAATCTGACGCATCCCACTCACACTTCCCTAGCTGCTTCTACAGATACTTCTCTGGGGATACACATTGAACTGAATGGGGATTACTTCTGAGCAGGCATGGGATTCCCTGGATGTTTCGCACAGGATCTGCCGTTTGTCTGCATAGATGGGCATGCACAACAATTTCATGGGAAAGCAAGATATAGTGGCTGGGTCGTTTAAATGTTCTGCCGCAGTGTGGAACTGCTCATGGAGAGATGCAGAGTGCATCTAAAGGGCACCTACATGAAATTAGGACTGAAGAACACAGCTGAAGTCAACCTGACATCAATCTGGTAGCAACTGCAAACGGCAGATGGTGTCCCTGAAGAGTTCTACAAGAATGCAGCCCATAAATTTGGAAAGGACCTCTCCTCTGCTCTGAAATGCAACTTGTGAAATGATTTCAGAGATAACAATATTGCACCTATCGATACAAAGACTGGGCTCTGAATACATATAAGAAATATAGCTCCTTTCAGCGGCAAGCGCTGTCTGCTGGTACTGCTTGTTTAGCAACGTACATTTAGCTCGCTGTGCTACAATGATAAGAAGGAAACCAATTTCTTTCAGAAAGTCATTCTCGACCTGGTACAAAGCAACGATAGATACAGACATTTGTCATTGATTGATGTGATGAATGCATTCAGTTTTCTTTAGCATTTTGTATTATGGGTTCATCTTACCGGGGCGTCTTCCTTATTTTGCAAAGCTTGGCTATGGCTGATAGGATAAGATACCCTGGTGGGACAAGCGTTGGAGGGGTGCTAAATTTCTTCACCATTTGCATGATGGAAATTCCACCTTAGATTCCACTTGATGATGAGAGTAAATTCCTTCCAGAATGATGCTGAACCATTCAGAGAAGGTCACTATCTGGGATAACATGACACTAACAGATCATTGAGCAGAGTTTTGCTGTGGTTGCTTGCATTTTATGGAAGGGGTGAAGAGTAGAAGCTGCTGCCTTTTGTTCCTCCCTCTTGCTTCTGAAAATATCAAGAGTTTTCTTCATGTTCCCTAAAAATAACCAGTTTTTCTTTTCCCATTCCAATAAACCTGAATGAAAACCTTGCAACTCAGGTCTGGGAGCCAGATTACATGTTTGCTCATTGTGGCAAGGCAGCTTTTCTTTAGCAGGGTTGCCCACCTTTTGCCTCCAGAACTCTTTGCTTCTGGGGGCGGTGTCTTCCATTGGGGTGACTGGAAGCTTTCAACCCTTCCTTTCACAGACTTCCAGGGGATAATGCTATGTGGTTGTAGCAATGGGATCTAACTCTCCCCTCCCGTAGCCTGAGCTGGAATGAGCAAGAAGCGTGGAAACTGCTGGACAATGAAATTCTGATAGCTACGTTCATTCAGGAGGCACAGCTCAGCTCAGCTGATATTACAGTCTGAGATGAAATTCTTCAGGAGCCCCTACATGTGATCTCAAGACATTCCCATGATTACTCTCAAGGTGAACCAGCTGTGTTAGCATCAAGCACTGTAGACGAGTGTCTATTGTTGAATTTAGACAAGAACAATAGAATAGAGATAGCACCTCCTATATCACCAAGGCATGCTAGACTGTATGTCCTTCTCATTAAAAATAGCTCATGTATAATAATTGAACTGATTGTAATGGCACCAGGATTATTAAAGGGCAATATTTAATATCTGCTGATATTATTATCCTGATACTATGCACTCTTTATCACTGTAATTACTCATGCTGTACAGTGGAAAGCCTATCTTGAAATGTAAATGTCAGTTTCGTAACTCCTGGTTATTACAGACAGCTCTGCGTTTAACGCCTGTAATATCTTCAGTGATAATAATTGTATCTAGCAGAAACCAAAGGGCCCTGCTTGGAGGCAGACGTACAGGTGAACGCTGCTCTTCAGTGTATTTACTCTGGATTAATGGTGTGGCCTTTTTCAAAGGTTCAGGGTGGGTAAAACCAATTACATATGAAAATATGCTTCTTCATTTCCAAACAGTTCACAATTGAAGAAAGCCATGTTTGGAGGAATAAAGAAAACAAGAAGAAACCTCCCAAAAAAGCCTGAAATAAGAATGAATACACACACACACACACACCCCTCTGAATATGCGTGTGTGTGTGTATCCCACTACTCATCCAAGGATAGGGAAGAAATAAAGGGAAGAAGCCACTAAGGTGGTTGCTACATGTTGGGTTGGTGTGCATGACCGCCATGGCATGGACAAAACAATATTTGCTTTATTTATTACTGTCCCCCACCCTAGGCTGCTGCTTGTTGTGTCATATGGACCTCGGCAGCATGTCTTGACTGAGCAGCAATTCTCAAACAATCCTTCCACAGGCCAAGAGTTACCTGGGGGCTGTTTCCTTCTCCAACAGGCCTTGCTGCCCAGGCTCATATGACATGAGAAACAAAACAGCCAGCGCTGTGATTATGCAAATGGCACCTTGCGGTCTCACAACTTTTTTAAGCTGTGGCAATTGTGAAAACCAGGTGCCTGAGCAGGGGTCCGAGGACCACAGACATGCTCTGTAAGAAAGCTGCACTGAAGAGTCTTTGGCTGAAAGACCTACGTGGAAAAGCATTTTCTTGTGCAGGGACCATTCAGTAACAGACAACCTGATGAGGGGGAAGAAGTGGGTACTGCCCATCAAAGGAGTTTAGATCACCCCACCTAAGAAGCCCTGTGAAGATTAATAAAGGCCTGCTAACACATTTAGGCACAGTTTCTCCCATAAAATAAAGACAAGTGTTTCTGCAAGTATAGCCCAGGATAGGAGATAGAGAGAGTTGCCTAGATTTTGCATGTAATTGTATAGTTCGGACAGAAGATAGACACTCCCCAAATGCAAAAGCCCTATGGGTAGAGATGGCTGGTACCGGCCCACTTCTCACTGAGATAACAAACCATTTTGGACTGCGCAGGTGAGATGCTTACTGGGCACAGATTAAAAATTAAATCTCCATTTTCATGCAAGTTTATTCAGAGAAAAATACAAAGGAAGAAACAAAGAAATATAGACAAAGAAAAGATAACAAATACAATATGACAAAGATACAAAGTGCAAGGAGGATCCAAAGAAGATACAAAGAAAGAAAAAGATACGAAGAAGCTATAAGGATACTATGAGGATACTAAAAGGATACTACGAGGTCACTATGAGGATATCATGAGGATACTACAAAGAAACAAAGAAGATAAAGCAAAGAAAGAAACAAAAAGAAAAAAGATGACAAAGAGTACAATATGACAAAGAATACAAAATGCAAAGAAGATACAAGGAAAATGCAAGGGTAGAACAAGGACACTTCAAGTTCTGTGACTCTTCTGGGGACAAGATTGTTGTTGTCTTAATATTCAGCTGCAGTTCTGCTTTTGTACTTTCTTCTTCCACTTTCATCCTGAGTTCTTTCATGTCATTGCTGCTTTCTGCCGGTGATAGATCTTCTGCATGTCTTAAATTAGTGATGTTTCTTCTGTCAATTTTCACTCCTTTCTGATCCTAATCCAGCTTTCCTTATTTTATGTATTTATTATCTGTTAGTGTAAACCATTCAGAGAGCTAACAAGGCCAAGCAAACTGTATACAAAAGCTGTATTGTTGATCTACCTGCCTTTTTTTCAGATCTAGGATATTTCTGAAAGGGGCAAGTGTACTACAATATTTCAAAATAAGCAGTATCCTGTTACAGATTTAGTTATTTCGTTGGAAATAGTTAAGCTGTTTGGTCCAGAGAAACGATGCAACAAGATGCCCCAGGACTTCTTAAGGCATGGTAAATGTGGTTTTTGTTTTTAAAAGTTAAGTATACAAAATTTTGATTGATCACTTACACTCTGGAGGTTGCAACAGTAGCCTCTGGCCATTATTTCTCATCAGAACCAGAATCCTCCTAGCAAACTGTCAGTTTGCATTGCAGCCTTTAGCAACAACTTCAAAATAAAATAAAACATTGTTGAAGAACCTGACCACAAATTAACAGCGGCAAAAGAAACAAAAATATAAAAGCGCATCATGGGATTATGTTGATTTATGTTAGAAGATGCATAACTGTGATTACCTGAGGGGAAAGATTGTACCACTCAAGCAAAACAAACATCTCAAAACTCGGTTTCCTTAGTTGGTGCAGAAAAGTCATGCTCAGAAGGGTCATGAAACAAATTTAATGGGAATTAGCAATTTGCCAACTGCATGTTGAGTCATCTAATTGTTGTTTATCATTTAATTACTATGATAAAAGTAGTAAAAAGGATTAAAGCAGATTTTCAGAGGGGTTGAAAGATGCTCATATTAAATTAAGAAAAGATCACTAAATTCACTGTGATTGGCCATTAAGGTCTATTCTATGGCTCACTCGCTACCATAAAATATATTTTACTTAATGTGGGAAAGAAAATGCCCCCCCCCCGGCTTTCTTACACACAAATGTGCAGGTCCTAAAGGGGAAGGAATGGATCTCACTTTAATGGTGATGTCTGAATAATTTATTTTGATTATTTTTCTAATTTCAATTTTCAACCAGTGTTCAATAATTTAGGCTATGATCCTACACCCATGTTGCTGGAATTGAGGCCTATTAAACTCAGAGGGAAGTGCTTCTGCAATGACTTTGATAAGATTTTGTTTGCATTTTTAGTGCTTTAACTATGTGGTTAGCAGGAGTGGTCATCTCAGCTAGAACAAGGGATGGAAGAGGAATCCATTCGCAGGTGCAGGTGCCTCTGATTCCCTGGACTTGATTTGCTGCACTCCAGTCCACTTTGAACACCACATGTTCCTGGTGTACACACACAGCATTCATGCCACACACTGCATGTGAACTCTGGGTAAGCAGTGCCAGGCACACCATCTGTAGCAGACTTTGTGTGGTTGCACACAACAGGAGAGAAGGTTGCTGACTCCCTTTCAGCTTGTCACTTTCCAAGACAATGTTGCACACAAGAGGAAGTCCAAGGACTCCACGGAGCTTTGACAGATCCCTAGCTAGAACATCAGGATGGGGTGCTAGAGAGGAACAGAGATCTCGGCAGGATGCAAGGGGAGAGAGGCAAAACCAGGTCAGGTGACTTGTGAGGTAATGCAGGGCCAGTGACAAGGACAAGCTCAGATCCAGCAAAGCAAAGCAGGATCAGGGCCAAAGTCACCTTCTAGATGCAAGCTGAGGTCAGATATTAGCAGTCTCAAGCAAGGCAAAGTCACAGGGGACCAGGTGGGACTGAAAGCAAGGGCAGAGGCAGGATTTGGCAGGCCTGAGGCATGGCCAAGGACAAGGTAAGGTCAGAAGTCGAATCCAGAACGCAACACAAGCACCACAAAGGCCTGTTAGGCTGTGGCACAAGTGATTAGTACAGGGAAGCCTTTGAAGATCCTTCTAGTGCGTGGGATTCCACAGGCTCCGTTCGCTGAGAAGACCTCCTCATCTGTCCTGGTCCAACAGATGCGTTCCAGCCACAGTGTACTGCTAGTCAATGAGAGGAGCTGTGTCCGAATCCTGGCTCGTGCTTTAGAATTATTCTGCCAATTTGGGACAGAATGATGAAACATTGGGTGGCATCCTGTGTCTCGTTTATTAATGGCGGGAGCAGTCCGTTTTCATTTCCCCATTGTCAGTCTCAGAGACAAGTTGTCCCAAACTTACACACACATGCATGTGCACACTCAGGCACGCACGTACCAACATTCACAGGAATCTCCACACTCCATTTCTGTGCACAGTTCTCCTCATACCTGCAGTTTTATATGTAATTATGCCTAATATATGGACATTTGTGATGATTTGCTAAATATAATGCCTGTTGCTGCTATAATTTCCCTAATTTAATACATCAATAATGTGATTTTCCTTATGTAATGTAATTCTGAACACTATTTTCACAAATAGGTGCATTTTGCAAGAAGTAGAGAAATGCACTTTTTAAAGGAAAACTTTCAAAATTGTTTAAAAGCTGCAAAATATGCAGGTTATTGTTAAAATGTGAACTGAATGAATAATATCCGTGGATGCATTTTTGAAAGACAGCAATTCGGCAATAGAATTTTGTCTTTGTAATTTATTTATTTATTTATATTGTGATTTATATCCAGCCTTTTTCCTATAAAGGGCTCAAGGCAGCTTACATCATCTCTCTGCCTCCATCATATCCCCACAACAACAACCCTCTGAGGTAGGTTGGGCTGAGAGTCTGTGACTGGCCCAAAGTCACCCAACCTGTTGCCTTCAGACCCTTAACCCATAAGTCATCTCTTTCTGTTCCTTCCCTCCTAACAATATTTTAAATAACTTATAAATAATAACATGAATAGGGTCCAAAATAGTAAGAGGAAAAAAATAATATGCAGGCAGAGCAACAATGCAAACAAAGAAGAAACAAAACAAACGTGATGACACAAGTTCAAATAAATACCACAAGTAGCAAGTAATTTTCATTCGTTAAAATGCAGTCTCTGATGCATGCAACACTTCTTATTGCTTTCTAAAACAGACTGTATTGCATAATGAATGGCATATAAATGGATTTACAACTCATTATTATTATTAATAATAAATCTCTCAATTTTCCCATCTACAAAGAGCAAATCTAAGAGATGTATAAAATATACAAACATAAAAACAAAGATTAAAACACATTAACAAGTTGGAAGTGGCAGGGAACATTAAAAAACCCATCAAAACAGTCATTAAGAAATATTAAGCAACAGCAGAGTCTATTTGTTGTTTAAAAAGAAGTATCTCCACTTGCCAATCAAAGGCAGCTGAAAAGGAGGACAATTGCAATGCATCGGACTGCAGCGTTCACTGGCCCAGTTCACAAGATCAGGAAGGCCGTTTTGCCTTATCTACGCTATGGAGGTTGCCACCTATGCCGATACAGGGATACGGGCATTCTGAACACTCAGTCACCGTTTGGCCACAGTTTGTTGCATCATTTGAACCCAGGTGGTATGAGGGTTGTCCATCTTGAACATTCATGTGTGCCCCATGCAGTTGTGCAAACCGGCCCACTGAGCTCAAGGGGGCTTAATCCCATGTAAGTGTGCATACAATTTCTGCCATAACCACTCGGGAAAGGGAATTCCGCATACGGGGCACTCCCGTTGCCCCCAACCACTCCTTCGAATGCAACAGTTGATCTGAAAGGATGTGCCAGTTCTGGGTTTGTTCTTCAAGGCCTCATACTTCTACTGAGGACCCCCTGAGATTCAGAAGAGGGTTCCAGAGATGCAGAGAAAATAGTCAGGTGGAGGAGCAGCATATGGAGTCTCTTACACAAATGTTCCTTCTGCTCACAAAAGCACTGGAAACATTAGCACCATTTCAGAAGTAGAGGAAAAATTCAGGGTACAGATTACTCTCGACGGAGGGAGGAAATTGTCCCAAAAATGAATTTGCTTTACAAATTCCCACATCATAGCTTTTCTGGAGCTGTGTACAATACCACAGTGCAATCTCTGCATGCATTCTCTCCTTCCACTGGTGCAAAAGGTTTTGGATTAAATTTTATTGCATGCGCACCAGTCTGCAGCACAATGGTCTTTGCGAAAGGGGATGGTGTGATGTGATGGAGCAGGGGAGTCGATAGAGGAGGTGGGGTTCAGGAATCAAGATAGATACAAATACTAGATCTATCACAAAAGGCATCCAAAACTTCCAACAAAACCAGGTGTCGTCCTGATGGTGTCATTGCCCGATCCCTAGAGTAGGAGCGAGACGTTTGCTAAATCTGGGCAAAATGCTTAATTGCAGATACAACTCTGAATGGATCTGCCTGGGATGATTTGCTATATTTGCAAAATGAATCCTTGTATAAGATAATATTCATATATATCAACATTATCAGTTAATGTTATCACACAAAGTTATACTTTAAAATGTGATGCTTTTGCAGTTCTTAAATTACATGCATGGGACAAACGTGGATATTGATGTTATGTCTGTCCTTTATATTTAATTACAAATAAGGAAGAAAATAATTATGTAGCATAAATATCACTACCATCTGATGATCCATTTCCTTTGGGAAAATCAGAACCACTTAATTGCAAATGTAGCTTGTATGCACAAGTAGAACAAAAAGAGAGCCTCGATGTAAGACTGAAATGAACATGAAAGGAATGCAGTTGACAATATAAATACCCAAACTGATAGATCAAAGCACTTATAGGGACATAAAATCATGTTGAAAACATGATAATTATAGCTGGGTATTACAGACCGAAGAAATGGGTGCAGTAAAAGCAATCAGATGAGATGTATTAAAGGGGAATTTTCTGAGCCATGCATGATTGGCGCCACATGCTGCTTTTCCAAACTTCACTCAGCTGAACATGCGTGTGCTGCGGTTGGGAGTGCGTCCTTTTCCTGTAGCCTCACTTGCTTCCCTTTGTGAGACGCAATTAGAAGTTTTAATTATTACATGTTTTGTACTGCCTTATAGCCAAAGCTCTTATTAAATATAGAAGTTTAAGAGCAGTTTTGGATGCAACCTTTATACATGTGTATAGAGGAGCCCATGGGTGGGTTCACACAAGTCAACAAACAACCTTGCATGGTTGCCATGGCTCCCTTGTTTTAAAAGCCATGATCTATCTGACAAACAATCAAATGGTTTCTATGTCACCATAATTTCCATCCTGTCCATTCAGTCATTCTGGTGTTGGGTTAGGGTTAGGGTTAGGGTGCATTCCACCAGCCACTATGCCCCAAATTCAGTCCAAGATGCATCATTCCTTCCCTGTGTTGCCTACTTCTTCCTCATTGATCTGCACATTGAGGCTGGATGGCTGCAGTGGCTCTTGCATCTGCTGCTCTTTCCAGAATCCTGGAAACCATGATGCTGGGTTCAGACAACATGGCAAGCCATGGTGGTACAGAGAAACCATAGAACAAACCACGGTTTCCTATTGTGGTTGCGAAAGACCAAATGCACTGTGGTAAAATATTATGACAGGGTTTAGATGAAACCACTGTGCCTTGCTTTATTGTGCGAACCTTTTATTGTGTGAAATCCAGTCCCAAAGGAATAGAGAAATATGAGAGCTCTTGCCTTTTGAACAGTTAGATTTGGTAACAGCACATGAGAGGCGAGAGAGTTTAAAAAATGCATTCTGAACAATCCAGTCTACAATGACATTTGTGCCACCAGGTGCACATAGCACAGACTCCTTTTAGAATTATGTTTAGGTTGAACATGGATTTCAAGAGTAAGCTTCTCTATCCAATGCTTTAAAAATTAACATGCCATACCTGGACTGCTGCTCCAAATAAATACGAAAAGAAAGGGGGAATAATATATTACACCAAGATGAGGAAATTATAGGTCGTTCTCATTTTTAAGAGCGCTTTCTTATTTTTATCTCATTTCATATTTTTAGATTGCAGTTGTATGCTCAATTACATGGGTGTAACCCTGTTGAATTCAAAGGGGACTTCTCAGAAGGCATGCACAAGATTTCAATCTGGCCAAAGAAGTGGTTTTCCAGGAGCTTCCCCATGAATACCCCCAGATCTAAGTTTTTATAGCTCTCTTTCTCAGATCCCTTTCATGCATTTAAATAGCACTGCAAAGATGCGAGATTCTTTAAATTTAGATTCCAGGGTACATTGTGAATTGAACCTCCTTGGTGCAGGACTTGTACTGATCTGATCTGTGTGAACAGTTCAAGGTTTGCCTCATCATGGTTTGAGAGTACTTGGGAATAAAAGCTCAGAGTCTCAAAACAAATTGGTCGACATTATCATCAGATAGAGATGGGGGCGAGCAGAAAGGCAAGGAAGATTGGCAGCAGAATCTTTTCCTGCACGCTGAGAACATCTTTTGCTCTTGAAACAATGCTGACTGACTCATTGTCCATCAGGAGGTCCTAAATGATGCTGGAATTACATTTGCCAAATCACTGGTAAAATAGTTATTGTTACATCAACTGTGCCCCTCCCGCCAGCCAGGTCTATCTAAGCCAACTTTTCTGAAAAACCCAGAGAGAGAGAGAGAGAGAGAGAGAGAGAGAGAGAGAATGAGAGAGAGAGAACAAAAGAAAGAGACCGAAACAGAGACATAGACCATTTGTTGGGAGCTTTGATGTAACAGGTAAAGAAATATAAAATAGGACTAGACAAAATATAAAATAGACAGTTTGGAATGGCACGAGCAAATTAAGGCTGGAGGTTGGGCTTTTAAGAGCTCAGATGTGGTGATTCCAAGTTCAAACAAACTGCTGCTGAAGTTCAACAGAAGCTGTTGTTAAAAGAAAACCTTGCCAAGGAAATGGTGTCCAGCCAGACACCTGGCCAAAACTTTGGGAGCCATGCCACCCGGCTTTCTCTTCTGTCACTACAAGCAATTTGCAGGATCTCTGTGTGGTTTGTTGTGTTATGTTCAAGGGGACCACTCTTTGTGGCCTGTTGCTTTCACTTAAACCCTTGAGCGAGCTTTCTTTTTTCATCCATTTGAAAAGCATGTTATTAATCTAAATAATGAAACAAACATGCATCTTAAACTTTAATGATGCTGAATAAAGAATACACACTCTGCACAGAAAGTGTGATTCCCAGAATTTAAGACCAGCTGGTCACTCCACACAGGGGGGCAGGAAGCACCTTTCCAATAGACGATCTCCTCAGTTCCACTATAGCCCTTTCAATTGCCATGATAGCAAACGAAAATGCCAAATCAAAACATGGCATCTTGATGATCACCCTCTCTCTATGTATATACAATGTACCAAAAGCATGTTGGTCCAGGGGGAAAGGATAACTCACATCTGGCCACCACAGGATCACTGAAACCCCCTTTCCCCCATCTCTGAGGTTGCATTCCCAACTTCAGAAGAGTAGCAGGCACTGTTTTCCCCCACCAGATACTAGGGGAAGGAAGAAGCCCTGTCTCTGATCTGGATCTGGGAATTCAGAGTATCCCTGGCCCTTTGGACTCTGTTGAGGGCCTGTTGGATGCCTCCAAAAACTACTGATTGAAATCATACCAGTGATAAAATATAAATACACCTATTTATAAATATACCTATTTATTATATAAATAAATTATAAACACTAGACTATATACTCTACTTTTATATAACCCTAGTTTATAAATATTCTTATGGAGATACTATTTTGATTAACCAGACGAAGTACCAATTTACACATGACCTAAAGAGGCGGTCTCTCTGTAAAACAAACACAACATGCAGGTGTGCATCTACTCAGCACTGCTAATGATCCAAGATGCTGGTTATCAGGTCAGTGCGATGAATGATCACCTTTTGCAGGGACAGCAAAACAAGGGCAATATCTAGTCCAACATTCCCAGGACCCCAGTGCAGAATAGGATTTCCAGCTTGGCTTGTGGGATGGGTTACTGGAAGGCAAGCGAGTTGAGGAGGGTGGATGGCACTCAAAAGGGAGGTTTTGCAGGCGCAAGCCCTGACGATACCTCTAGTCAGTAAGGTGGGGAGGCGGAGAAGAGTGCCGCCATGGATGCGAATGGAGGTGGTTGGGGGGATTAGACGAAAGAGGAACCTCCAGAGGAAATGGGTACTGGGGGAAATAGACAAAAGGGTATACCGGGAGGAGGAGGCCCGTTGCAGAAGGATTCTTCGCAAGGCTAAGGCTGATTATGAGCTGAGACTTGCCAAGAATATCAAGAGCAACAAAAAGGGCTTCTTCCAGCATATAAATAGGAAAAGGAAGGGGAGACAAGTGGTGGGACCACTAAATAAGGAGGAAGGAGATCCAGTGACTGACATGAGGGAACAGGCACAGATGCTAAATGACTATTTTGCCTCTGTGTTCTCCCCAAAGCAGGGCAGGGGATATCCGTATAGGAGATTAGATGAGGCTGGGGATTTAGGGGCAGAGATTAGAGTCACCCCCCCTTGAAGTCGAGGGGCTCCTCAGGGCATTGGACATTACAAAGGCGCCAGGCCCTGATGGGTTACACCCAAGAGTACTAAGAGAGTTGGCAGGGGTTCTCTCACGCCCGCTGGCCTCCATTTTTGAGACCTCGTGGAGAACGGGTGAAGTTCCAGAGGACTGGAGAGTGGCATCGGTGGTCCCAATTTTCAAAAAGGGTAGTAGGAAGGACATGGGGAATTATAGACCAGTTAGCCTTACGTCCATTGCAGGAAAAACAATGGAAAGGCTCATAATAGAGAGAGATCTAGTGATGCTAGATAGGGAAGGGAGGCTGACAGCCACACAACATGGCTTCCGCAAAAACAGGTCCTGCCAGACAAACCTTGTGGAATTCTATGACAAGGTTTCGAGATGGCTAGATGGAGGGGATGCAGTGGATGTGCTATACCTGGATTTCAGCAAGGCCTTTGACAAAGTGCCCCATGATATCCTGGTGGAGAAACTGAGGAGTTTTGGGATACACCAAAGCACTGTCCGGTGGATTAGGGCATGGTTGACTGACCGAAAGCAGAAGGTAACCATTAGCGGGGAATTGTCGGGATGGCAGCCAGTGACAAGCGGGGTCCCCCAGGGCTCTGTCCTGGGGCCGATCCTGTTTAATCTTTTCATTAACGATATGGAAGAAGGGGTGAACAGTCTGCTGATCAAATTTGCAGATGACACTAAAACTGGAGCAGTGGCCACAACTGAGGAGCAGGTACTCCAGATCCAAAAGGATCTGGACAGACTATGGAAGTGGGCAGGAGACAACAGGATGGCGTTCAATGTGGAGAAGTGCAAGGTCTTGCACTTGGGGCATAAGAATAGCTGTCATAAGTACAGGTTAGGTGAGAAGTGGCTGGAGAGCAGCACTTGTGAAAGGGAACTTGGGGTACTGGTTGACCACAGGCTAAACTTGAGTCAGCAGTGTGATGCGGTTGTCAAGAGGGTGAATGCCACCCTTGGTTGCATAGCCAGAAGTGTGGCTTCAAGATCGAGAGAGGTATTACTACCACTCTACACAACTCTGGTGCGCCCGCAACTGGAGTACTCTGTTCAGTTTTGGGCCCCTCATTACAGAAAGGATATAGCCAGGTTGGAGTCAGTGCAGCGTAGGGCCACAAGGATGGTGGCTGGTTTGCAGGGGATGCCGTATGAGGCAAGACTGAGGGAACTGAGTCTCTTCAGCTTGGAGAAGAGGAGACTCAGAGGGGATATGTTGGCGACATACAGGTATGTGAGGGGGTGTCACACGGAGATGGTAGAGACCTGTTCTCCCCTGCAGAGGAAGGCAGGACGTGTTCCAATGGAGCAAAGCTCAGGGAGCCAAGGTTCCATTTGGATGCCAGGAAGCACTTCCTGACAGTCAGGACCCCGAGGGTGTGGAATGGGCTTCCATGAGAGGTCGTTGAGGCCCCATCGGTGAGGGTGTTCAAAGATAGGCTGGACATGCACATGGTGGGCATGTCGTGAGCGGAGCCGGCTGGTGCCGGAGGTCAGACTAGATGGCCCAGGAGGCCCCTTCTGACTTGCTGTGTTTCTACGTTTCTATGTTTCTCATCCCCCAATGCACCGAACAGCTGAATTCAGGGGAGGGAGAGACAGAAATGGCAGGGTACAAATGGGGGCATACAATAGGAACCAGTTCTGGCTGCTGCAGAGCCGGGACACCTGCAGAGGCATCTGCCAGTGAAACATGCACCTTTCGTCATATTTGGTAACAGGTTCCTATGTGGCCCTGCCCTGACAGGAGATGGATGTGTTGGAGAGGCCAGCGCAGCTCCAGAGTAAGAAAACTAGGTCTGAAGGGCTTTTGCACTGGCCCCGAAATCATCCAGGAGCCAGCCCAAAACAAGAGATTCAGACACAAGAAGGAAGCCATGGGGCTTGACAACCAAAACAAAAACAGTGGATTAGCCCAGGTCACACAGAAATATTTAATGCATTAATTTAATGCAATTAAACCATTAGAACCTTTTGGCTCTGGCCTCTTGGCAGAGCGGCAGAGCAGCAGAGGCACAGGCTGGGAGAGAGCGCTGAGTGGCCAGGGGACTGGCGAAGGCAAGGTAGGAGCTGGGCAGGTGGGAGCAGAGGTCCAGGAGCAGCAGAGAGGGAGGGGGTGGGCCAGAGAGCGAGAGCAGCCAGGGGGAAGCAGGGGGCAGGGCCACTGGCCTGAGGGACTGATAAGGCCAAGCTCAGCCACTGCAAGCCCTTTTGGCTCTGGCCTCTTGGCAGAGCGGCAGAGCAGCAGAGGCACAGGCTGGGAGAGAGCGCTGAGTGGCCAGGGGACTGGCACAGGCAAGGTAGGAGCTGGGCAGGTGGGAGCAGAGGTCCAGGAGCAGCAGAGAGGGAGGGGGTGGGCCAGAGAGCGAGAGCAGCCAGGGGGAAGCAGGGGGCAGGGCCGCTGGCCGGAGGGACTGATAAGGCCAAGCTCGGGCGTCGTCCCTCGTCTGCGTCCCTGAGCTGCAGTCCGGACGGTCCAGGGACTCCCTTCCCTGAGACACAGAGGTTGTTTGTTTGATTGTTTGTTTGTTTTTTGTTTGTGTGTTTTTGTTTTGTTTTGTTTTGTTTGCACTTTGCTTTGCTTTGTTGTGCTTTGTTTTTTTTTTTTTTCTTCCAATTTAAATTTAAGTTTATTTTCTCCTTGTGTGTGTGTGCAAGTGGGGTTTTTGCCTGGGAGAACTGGGAGAGTGAGAGGAACTGCAGGACTAACAAGACAGGGGACCAAGGTAAGGTCTCGGAAGGGTTACAGATGGCAGACCAGGAGATGGCCTTGGCGGGAGTCACGGGTGTTGCTGTCCGCTGCGAGAGCTGCGACATGTTCGCCCTTCTCCCCCAGGAGAGGCAGGGATACACTTGCCCTCGGTGCAAGATGGTGACCCTGCTAGAGGAGGAGGTGAGGTGCCTGAGGGCCGAGAGAGCTCTCCAGGCCCCCCCGCAGCAGCCCCCCTCTCGACAGAGGGCTGAGGGAGAGACCACGGGAGGAGCAGCTGCGGAGACATGGAGGTATGTCACCCACAGGAGGAGGCGGCCAGCACGGCCTCCTCCTTCTCCTGGCACCAATCTGGAGCTGGGAAACAGGTTCTCTCCACTTGGGGAGGCTGGGGCTGAGAAGGCCTCAGGGGACCAGCAGGACCCCCAGCCTGGGACATCAGGAGGCAAGGGAGCCACTGCAGGAGAGGCGAGGACCAGGGCACGGCTGCCCACCAGCACCGAGAAGGTACGGCGGCGGGTGATAGTTGTTGGGGACTCCCTGCTGAGGGGCACTGAGGCGGCGGTGTGCCGCCCCAGCCTGGAGACAAGGGAGGTTTGCTGCCTGCCGGGCGCACGCATCCGGCACGTGAAGGACAGAGTGGAGCGTCTTGTTCGCTCCGGGGGTCACCAGCCACTCCTGGTGATCCATGTGGGCAGAAACGACGTGGCCAGGCAGGGGGTGGTCGGGATCACCAGGGACTTTTCGGCCTTGGGGAAGAAACTCAGGGAGCTGAAGGCCCAAGTGGCCTTCTCGTCAATCTTACCTGTGCGGGGGTTTGGGCCAGGAAGGGACAGGAGGGCCTCTGAGGTGAACGACTGGCTTAGGGTGTGGTGCCAGAAGGAACGCTTCGGGTTCCTCGACCACGGCACTCGTTTTCTTGCCAATGGACTTCTGGCAAGGGATGGGTTACACCTCACGAGGATGGGGAAAAGGTCCTTTGGAGATGCTCTAGCGAGCTTCATCCGGAAGACTTTAAACTGAGCCAGTGGGGGGTGGGTTCAGGCCCCCCAGTAACATGTCTGCACTGGACAAGTGTGCAGGGAGGATCGGGGCTCTGGGAGCAGGGTTTAGAGATACTGCAGGGACTGACAGGACTTCTACAGAGAGGGGCCAGGTACCAGGGAGGATGGGAGGAAGGAGGATGCTGGGCACTCCAAGGAAAGGAAGCAGTGGGAAGGAGTTGAGGTGCATGTACACCAATGCTAGGAGCATGGGTAATAAGCAGGAAGAGCTTGAAGCTCTCCTGGGAATAGGAGGATACGATCTGGTGGGAATCACAGAAACTTGGTGGGATGAAAGGCAAGTCTGGAATGTGAACATAGAAGGGTATCACCTTTTTAGAAAGGACAGGAAGGGAAAGAGAGGTGGGGGTGTAGCTTTATATGTCAGGGAAGGGATAGGATGCAGTGAGATAGAGTGCAGCACAGATGGGGATTCGGTAGAGGCAGTCTGGGTGAAACTTAGGGGTTTTGACAGAGAAAGAGACCTGACAGTGGGGGTATGTTATCGCCCTCCAGGTCAACTTGAGACCCTGGATGATGTCCTGACAGGCCAGATTCTAAGGATATCTCGGGGGAGAGACACAGTAATTATGGGAGATTTCAATCTCCCGGATATTACTTGGGAGACTCACTCGGCGGTGACAGCCAGGTCACGTCGCTTCCTAGAAGCTCTAGAGGGTGGGTTTTTCACACAGAGGGTCCGAGAGGCGACGAGGGGGGGAAACATCCTGGACTTGGTCTTGACCAATAGGGAGGAGCTGATAGATGAAGTACAGATTAGGGGAGCTCTGGATGCGAGTGATCACTCCATCCTTTGCTTTGAGATCAGAGGACTGGGGCCGTGCAGCAGGGCGAGCACTAGAAGCTGGGACTTCAAGAGGGCCAACTTTGGCCAACTGAAGGCCAGACTGGGGAAAGTCTCCTGGGATAGGTTATTGGAAGGTAAGCGAGTTGAGGAGGGGTGGATGGCACTCAAAAGGGAGGTTTTGCAGGCGCAAGCCCTGACAATACCTCTAGTCAGTAAGGTGGGGAGGCGGAGGAGAGTGCCGCCATGGATGCAAAAGGAGGTGGTTAGGGGGATTAGACGAAAGAGGAACCTCCATAGGAAATGGGTACTGGGGGAAATAGACAAAAGGGTATACCGGGAGGAGGAGGCCCGTTGCAGAAGGATTCTTCGCAAGGCTAAGGCTGATTATGAGCTGAGACTTGCCAAGAATATCAAGAGCAACAAAAAGGGCTTCTTCCAGCATGTAAATGGGAAAAGGAAGGGGAGACAAGTGCTGGGACCACTACATAAGGAGGAAGGAGATCCAGTGACTGACATGAGGGAACAGGCACAGATGCTAAATGACTATTTTGCCTCTGTGTTCTCCCCAAAGCAGGACGGGGGATATCTGTATAGGAGATTGGATGAGGCTGGGGACATAGGGGCAGAGATTAGAGTCACCCCCCTTGAAGTCGAGGGGCTCCTCAGGGCATTGGACATTACAAAGGCGCCAGGCCCTGATGGGTTACACCCAAGAGTACTTAGAGAGTTGGCAGGGGTTCTCTCACGCCCGCTGGCCTCCATTTTTGAGGCCTCGTGGAGAACGGGTGAAGTTCCAGAGGACTGGAGGGTGGCATCGGTGGTCCCAATTTTCAAAAAGGGTAGTAGGAAGGACATGGGGAATTATAGACCGGTTAGCCTTACGTCCATTGTAGGAAAAACAATGGAAAGGCTCATAATAGAGAGAGATCTAGTGATGCTAGATAGGGAAGGGAGGCTGACAGCCACACAACACGGCTTCCGCAGAAACAGGTCCTGCCAGACAAACCTTGTGGAATTCTATGACAAGGTTTCAAGATGGCTAGATGGAGGGGATGCAGTGGATGTGGTATACCTGGATTTCAGCAAGGCCTTTGACAAAGTGCCCCATGATATCCTGGTGGAGAAACTGAGGAGTTTTGGGATACACCAAAGCACTGTCCGGTGGATTAGGGCATGGTTGACTGACCGAAAGCAGAAGGTAACCATTAGCGGGGAATCGTCGGGATGGCAGCCAGTGACAAGCGGGGTCCCCCAGGGCTCTGTCCTGGGGCCGATCCTGTTTAATCTTTTCATTAACGACATGGAAGAAGGGGTGAACAGTCTGCTGATCAAATTCGCAGACGACACTAAAACTGGTGCAGTGGCCACAACTGAGAAGCAGGTACTCCAGATCCAAAAGGATCTGGACAGACTATGGAAGTGGGCAGGAGACAACAGGATGGCGTTCAATGTGGATAAGTGCAAGGTCTTGCACTTGGGGCATAGGAATAGCTGTCATAAGTACAGGTTAGGGGACAAGTGGCTGGAGAGCAGCACTTGTGAAAGGGACCTCGGGGTACTGGTTGACCGCAGGCTAAACATGAGTCAGCAGTGTGATGCGGTGGTCAAGAGGGCGAATGCCACCCTTGGTTGCATAGCCAGAAGTGTGGCTTCTAGATCAAGAGAGGTATTACTTCCACTCTACATGACTCTGGTGCGCCCGCAACTGGAGTATTGTGTTCAGTTTTGGGCCCCTCATTACAGAAAGGATATAGCCAGGTTGGAGTCAGTGCAGCGTAGGGCCACAAGGATGGTGGCTGGTTTGCAGGGGATGGGGTATGAGGCGAGACTGAGGGAACTGGGTCTCTTCAGCCTGGAGAAGAGGAGACTCAGAGGGGATATGTTGGCAACATACAGGTATGTGAGGGGGTGTCACATGGAGATGGGGAGAGGCCTGTTCTCCCCTGCAGAGGAAGGCAGGACGCGGTCCAATGGAGCAAAGCTCAGGGAGCCAAGGTTCCATTTGGATGCCAGGAAGCACTTCCTGACAGTTAGGACCCCGAGGGCGTGGAATGGGCTTCCACGGGAGGTCGTTGAGGCCCCATCGGTGAGGGTGTTCAAAGATAGGCTGGACATGCACATGGTGGGCATGTCATGAGCGGAGCCGGCTGGTGCCGGAGGTCAGACTAGATGGCCCAGGAGGCCCCTTCTGACTCGCTCTGTTTCTATGTTTCTATGTTTCTAGATTTCAAGGTGTTGGTTATCACCTATAAAGCCCTTAACGGCTTGGGACCTGGTTATCTACAGGAATGTCTGCGCCCATATATGCCCTCCCGCCCCTTACGATCGGCAGCAGATGCCCTTCTCTGGGAACCCTCCATGAGGAAGATAAGGAGGGTGAGTACCCGGAGGAGGGCTTTCTCTGCGGTGGTGCCCCACCTATGGAATTCGCTCCCCAGAGAGGCTCGCCTGGCACTGTTGTTATTTGCTTTTCGGTGCCAGGCGAAGACCTTTTTATGTAAAAGTTATTTTAATTGTTAAGTTATAAATTATATTTATAGTATTTTAGCTTGTAATCCAAGATGGGCCAGTTTTAAATAGTTTTAAATGGTGAATGTTTTTGTGTTTTATGCCGTGAGCCGCCCTGAGGCTTTGCTGCAATGGGGGCGGCATTCAAATGTTTCAAATAAATAAATACCGTATTTTTCACTCTATAAGACGCACTTTTCCCCCCCTCAAAAGTAAGGGGAAATGTCTGTGCGTCTTATAGAGCGAATGTGCCCGACACCCGGGACGCTGCCCGCCCGCCGGCACCACCAGGCCGGCATGTGCTCGGCGTGTCCTGCTGCACCTCGCACTCTGGGAACTGATCACCCCCACCGGGAAGCTCCGTGCCGCTGTCGCCCCACCGCCCCGCGCTCGAGCACTGCCATCCCGCATTGTTGCCATCCCACGCCGATCCGCCCCCCTCCCCATGCCACTGCCGCAGCAGGCACAGCTTTAGAAGCACAATCCTTCTAAAGCCTCTGCCGCCCGCACTGCCATCCCGCATTGTTGCCATCCCACGCCGATCCAACCCCCCCCCCCATGCCACTGCCGAGGCAGGCACAGATGCACAATCCTTTTATTAAAGTTTAACAGGTTAAGAAACAGTATACATTGAAGCAGCGTTCTCTTTGAGATGTGAGAGAAGCAATTGACAATGTAAAGAGCTGGATCCAAACTTAAGCTTCCCCTCCTTCCATTCCTTTCAGAAAAAATTCAGCCCTGAAGGTGGCCCCTGCTGCGTGAGGGCTAGACAGCAGGAATGCTGGGCACTTCTGAATTGGTCCACTTGTTTAGCCTGTCATATCCTGTTGGTGCCAAGGACACCCCTTCCATCTCCTCCCCACCACTCTGAAATGCCTCCCTCCTTTTCCAAAGAGGGCTGGTTCTCTCTAGCCATGTACCAGCACTCTAGGACAATTTTTAAAAAGGGATCTGGAAAATTATATGCTGCTTTGCTTTCTGTTGGTTCTGCGTAAATTGGTTGAAAGTGTTATTCAGGATAGATTCAGTAAACATATAGAAGAACTAGCCCTGCTTTAAAAGAAGCAACATGGCTTCTGCAGGGGGAAGCCTGTCTTGCTAATCCAGTAGAATTCTTTGAGAGTTTCACTACTACACATGGACTGAGCAGTCAAATAGACATTGTTTCTTCCAAAAGCCTTTTGATAAAATCCATCAACAGACTCTTGAGAAAACCTGGCAGTGATGGAATAAGGGCTGTGTGTGCACACACATGTTGTCCTATGGATCAGTAACTGATTACAGAATTGAAAGCCAACATTGAGAATGCATGGTATTCTCACAAGATTCTGCATTAGGATCAGTGCTTTTCAACCTGTTCATAAATGATCTGGAATTAGAAGTGAGCAATAAAGTAGCCAAGTTTGCTGATGATACTAAAATAAAACATTTAAAAGGGATTGTGAGGAATTCCAGTGGGATCTCTCTGAGCTGGGAAAAAGGGCATCAGAACGGCAAATGCTTTCAGTGTAAGCAAGTGTAAAGTTAGCATGCTGGGGGGAAAGAATCTCATCTTCAAGTATAAGCTGATGGAATCTGAACTAGTGCTGACAGACCAAGAAAGGGTCTTGAGAATGTGGGGGACAGCTTGATGAAAATGTCAAATGTTAGGAGGAAATGCCATAATTAGGAAAGGAATTGAAAATCAAATTTCCAAGATCATATTCCTCTTACACAAAACTTTAATATGACCATACTTAAAGTATTGTGTACAGTGCTGGCCACCACACCTGAAAAATGACATTGTTGGAAAAAGTGCAAAGGAGGGCAACTAAAACAATCAAGGAATTGGAGCAGCTCCCCTATCAGACTTTGTTACAACAACCAGGATTGCTTCTCTTAGGAAAATGATGAGTAATGGGAAGCATGGCAAAGATGTTCAAAATTATGCATGGTGTGAAAAAATGGAAAGTGGGACATTTTCCTCCTCTCTGAAAAAAAAAAGGGTTAATCCCCATGAAAACACCCATCACTCCTTTGTTCTGGAAAAAAAAAAAGATTCAACAGCAGAAGTGTAGTGAGCTTGAAATACCTTTTGGGAATGGAAGGGAAGTTCCCCACAATTCAGCTTTGTCTTTCAAGGGTTGGGCCTTTAATACCTCATGGATAATTAACTGGGACTTCTAAATGTTTAACAAAAACAATGTGGATATAAAGTTCCCTTCCCAATTGAGGATACAAGAAACACAATTATTATAGTGATCTCTGCAACTGTGCAAATGTTAGATTTTCATGCCCTTGGTCCAGAGGAAGAAATGACACAAAAGAGACCACTGAGTGAACATTTCTCTCGACTCAAAAGGATGCGTAGATGCAGCCCGAGTTTCTTAAGCATCACTTTTAAATATGAAAAAAAAAGAGAGAGAAAAGTTGGAGGATTGAATTTAGGTCTCTCCTCATTGCTCACCTTCTCTGTCTAAGATAGAGGCAAGAAAAACCAGAGAGAGCAGGTATGCTTGGGGTGTGCAATCAAAAGAATATTTACAGTTTATTCAGACCTACAGGAAATACATGTGGCATTGAAGGAACTGCAGAGATGGATTCTATACAAGATGTTTTCATCCCCTAACATGCACAGTCTGTGGGGGATGGGGGGGTCATGCACACAGTATGCTAGAGGCACATGAGAGTAAAGCAACTGGGATTAAGAGATCCCAACACATCCCATAGTTTATTAAATAGTTCAGTAAACCATTTGATTCAGAATATTTTTTTTCTTGTTTTCCTCCTCTAAAAACTAGGTGCGTCTTATGGTCAGGTGCGTCTTATAGAGCGAAAAATACGGTACATAAAATAGATGCATTTAAAATATTTCTTCTTTCTTGGGGATTGGGGGCAAGTCCTGTTAGGCTCCATGGAGGGGCCTCCACTGCATTGATCGTTCTTGCCCTGTTGCTCTCTTGATTTTGCTGTGCAGAATCTTAATCAGGGCTTTTTTTGTCATAGAACGCACCGGAATGGCGTTCCGGCACCCTTTTCTCCAATGGATGTTACAAGTGATTTTGAACTGAGTAGCAGATCAGCAGCAAACATCATTTACATAGTGCCTGCAGGCTGCTATTGTGCCTGCTATCTGCTATCTGCTAGTGAGAGATAGCTGCTTGGGACGCTGTTCCGCTGCTCCCTGCTCGGCTTGGGATTGGTGTGTGTGCTTACTGCTGGCGGGGACGTTTCGGGCACCTTTTTTTTTTTTTTACAGAAAAAGCACTGATCTTAATTATGATTTCTAAGGCAAATGTAGATTCTTGAAAAGACTCCCTAATTAGTGCTCTGCTGAATTTTTGTCTGTCAACAATTTGAAGGGTGGTGTGTGTATGTGGGAGATTTCAGTGGAAACAAAGTATTATGTGAAAAACGATCAACATCTCTCTCTCTTTCCCCCCATTCCCCTCCTCTCCCCCTTTCTGTTATGTAATTTTTGTTAAATATGTTTCGATTGAAGCTTGGATTCACTACTGCTATAGTGGCATCTTTTCAAGTTGCAGTGTCCCTACTCTTACATTAGTGTGTCCCCAGCCATTCAGGAATCATCCAGAAACATGAAGATGGAACTGCATAGCCAATCGGTTTTGATTACATGATTAGTGCAAACATTACTGCCATGTTGGATCAGAATGCACTTCATAATGTGCATTTGGACATGCATTCAAGCACTCAGACGATCCCCCAGTATTGCGCACATCCTGACAACCTTTTGCCCTAACTGTTCTGTGTTTCCTCCCCTAGTGTACAACCTCACCAGTATCTGAGAACTAAAGTTACAGGGTTCAGTAGATACAGCATGCTCTTCAACATCAACCTTATTACACTTGTCTCAGCTCATTGGATTAGATACAGAATTTCCACTAACCCTTGCACTACTTTTGAAAAATTGATATTAAAAATTAAGCAGTCCAACAACACCTCTATCAAGGATCTTATTCCCTAGATTTTGCATAGTTGTTATCAACATCAATAACCAAGAAAATGAGAAACCCCGTGACAGAGCTCGAAAGAGGTTTTTAATAGTCCTCTCTGATCTGCGAGCGTGTTGCCTTATCAGTTTCATTTTGCTGCCCAAGAGATCAGCAGCGGTATCAGAAAACTGCCGGACTACCTTCCTTATCCACATTTCTATCGAAACGTTCTCATGTCAGCCAAAGGGCTTACGCCGCTCCTCTGTCTCAGCTGCAGAAACCTGCCCCAGCTCTTCCTTCAGTCTCCGTTATCTTTCCCCTTTTATCCTGATATTTTAAATCTAGGCTCCGTGTAGGATTTTACTCAGGTTTTGGGCATTCCAATATTATCAGATAACAGCTGATGGAGAGGGATATATGTGTGTGTGTGAGAGAGAGAGAGAGAGAGAGAGAGAGAGAGAGAGAGAGAGAGAGAGAGAGTTGCTAACAAAAGACGAGTTCTCACTTGGCATTTCCTACTTGGGTATGGGTAGGAACACAAGCCCTTTGCATTCTGAGTGCTTCCACGCTAATTGGCTGAGCAACGTGTGGACTTGACGACTCCTCCTTCTCTCTTTTTCCCTCTGAAAAAAGTGGGAAATGTATCAGGCAAGGTGTATTCTTATCTGTATACAAAACCTATCAGTAAAGCTGGACTAGGCCTGGAGAAGGGAGTGGAAGCTGGTGGAAGAGACATCAATGATTTAAGTGAGGCAAAAGATGCTGTACTACTGGCAAAAGGCAGCAGCAAATTGGAATGGTTCCTGATGAAAATGAATGAAGAAATTTCTGCATGTTTGGGGCCATGCTTTGTCTGAAAGGTGGCAAGTGGGTCAAAATCCTGATCAGAACTGAACGGAAGTGAACTCCTCATGCATCCCGATTGCACAGGAACAGAGATCTTCCTTGGTGGAAGTGGTGGAAGTGTGTTCCTACGGTGAGATCATGTACTGGCGGTGAGTTTTCTGAGACATTGCAAGCCAATGGTGGGAGATGATGGGCAAAACTAGAAGACTGCAGGTTTCCAGACCCTGATCTAAGGCATGGATCTGGAAAAAAAGAGTGCAATTTTGTGCCACTAGGAAAGTCCAGATGTGTTTCATGGAAAGCAGCCCTTCACCCATACAGCAAAACGGAAGGTGTTTCAGAGCTATTCCACAATGTGGCATGAGGGGTGATGGGAGGAGAGTTCTGCAATCCTAGGGAGAGCCACCAGCAATCCCATGGGGCACTTCTCAAATAGCTCTTTGACTTCCAGTCCATGTGCCCCTCCTTTTCTTTCTCTGCTGGGCAAACATGATTTAGAGGTACTTGTTTCAGGCAGCAGTTCTTTTAAAATTGTTTAACTAGATAACCTTTCATATGAAACATATACAGCAAATGCTGTTTCTTAAAAGGTCACTTCAGTTTTGGAAATGCTTTCACTACGGACAATGCATTATGAACTGTGGAGTCCAGATGCAATTTTCAGCATCACTAACAATGGGATATAACATTCTAGCCATTCAGAGGAAGATGGCAACCTGGTGACATTTGGAGACAGACTGTGGACCAGGCGTTTATTGCAGAACAGCCCCCTCTAGGCGGAATGAGTGGCATTCCTTTGCCCAGCCTTTCCTTTTCTGCCCTCTCATCTTTCCTTCCCCTCCTTCGCTGGATGAATTTTAGATACAGGTGAAAAAGAAGTTCAGGGCACTTTACAGAATGAATGCAGGTTCTTTGCAATGCGGTAACATTTCTCCATGTAGCCGAATAAGAGTTGAAATACATCAAATTAATAAATCCCTATGAAACTAATAATCTCACATTTGCTGTAGAGTTGTATGTGACAGGTGTTTTTATCTTTCCATTCCTATGAGTCTGTAACATTATATTTTATATTCCAGATGTATGTCCTTGGTCTTCAAAAACGACTGCAGTTTGCACGACGCTGTTAAGTAATAAATTTAGAAAAATGCATTCTTCTTGCTTGTTTCATAAGCATTCCATAAGATGCTCTAAAATATATTGAACTGTCAGTGCAAGGGTCAGGAGATGAGAACACTTCTTAGCTTTCTTCAAGTGCCTTTTGTTTAACTTGGGGGACGGGGGGAGTGGCATAGCACCAGGGGAATGATGCAATCAAGAATATATAAGGCCATAGAGGTATAAAAATGGTAACCAAGTGCAAAGCTCCCTTCCTTTGGACAGAAGCCCAGTGCCTCAGTACAAGTTTGCTCCAGTTATTCACCAATGAACCATCTTTATTAAAACATATAAAAAACAGGGAGAAATAACACTCGAAGGCTTGGGAGTAAAAATTAGCTGTAGTCTTTGCTCTCACTGTTGTAGCATCACTTGGTTTATGACCTTGAAATTTGATGCACCTGACCTGATCCTGAGGCTCTGTCAATTTAAACTTCTTTTAACAGTTTATTTTTAACTGAGTGGACAATAGGAAACTCTATGAGATACCCTTGAAGCCCATGTGCTGAAAACATGCAGCCTGCACTTCAAAGTACTGCCTTGCAAAAATGAAAAGTCTATTTAATGAAAAAGACCCTGCTTCAGGAACAGAATTCCATCTCTCACTCTCAAGGGCATGCAGAATTAGCCCCTGCAATTGGAAGGCAGTATCCCCCACATACATGCGGGGGAGAGAGTGCAAAGGAGGAGAGTGCAAAAGTTGGCCTGAAACTCAACATTAAGAAAACTAAGATCATGGCATCCAGTCCTCTCACTTCCTGGCAAATAGATGGGGAAGAAATGGAGGCAGTGACAGATTTTATTTTCCTGGGCTCCAAGATCACCCCAGACGGGGACTGCAGCCAAGAAATTAAGAGACGCTTGCTCCTGGGGAGGAAAGCTATGGCAAATCTAGACAGCATACTAAAAAGCAGAGACATCGCCCTGCCAACAAAAGTGCGTATAGTCAAGCCTATGGTTTTCCCAGTTGCAATGTATGGCTGTGAAAGCTGGACCATAAGGAAGGCTGAACGCCAAAGGATTGAGGCCTTTGAATTATGGTGCTGGAGGAGACTCCTGCGAGTCCCTTGGACTGCAAGGCGATCAAACCGGTCAGTCCTAGAGGAGATCAACCCTGACTGCTCTTTAGAAGGCCAGATCCTGAAGCTGAAGCTCAAATACTTTGGCCACCTAATGAGAAGGAAGGACTCACCGGAGAAGAGCCTGATGCTGGGAACAATAGATGGCAAAAGAAGAATGGGATGGCAGAGGATGAGGTGGCTGGATGGAGTCACTGAAGCAGTTGGTGTGAGCTTGGGTGGACTCTGGAAGATGGTGGAGGACAGGAGGGCCTGGAGGAGTGTTGTCTATGGGGTCGCGATGGGTCAGACACGACTTCGCGACTAACAACAACAACAAACAATTCCCCACATCTGGAAACATGTTCAAGACGCTGTCCTTTTGCCCTCATGCAACTAGTCCTTTGATCACCTAGAGCTACCATAAGCAAGGGCAAGGTACTCGGTGATCTTATCACCTATCAGTGTCTTCTCCTTCCATGCATGACCCTTGACCAGGTGGAAACTCCCACAGCTAGGAAAGGAAAATAAACGAACAGTGAAGGATCAACAGCAGAAGGCAAAGGTGCCCAACGGTATCAACAGAGGGTAACATGGTCTTCAATGTTTCCTGGAATAAATTTCCACTGCACCAAATTCATGAGTTTCAACCTGAAAATAAATGAGGTACAGCCCTAGACTAAAGTGAAACCTTTCCCAGCCCCCAAGAACAGCAGCCTTTTTAAGCTATTCCACATATCTTTAGATTTAATTAAACCTAGTCTTTCCTGTTGACTGCACAGGATGGATAATATGTGAGGTGCATTTCAGTTCCATGTTTCATTTTCTTAGTCTCATACTTTCAAGAAGATGAATCAAGCACACATTTCAAGGGATATCAGAGATATTTGGAAAGAAATAGCTGGAAGTTGAAGAGGGAGATGCATGAAACTGATAAGAACACCCTCAAAAATGGAATTAAAATGCAGTAGGAGGAGTAGGGCATGATGAAAGAGAGGCCTCATCCTTATTAGCTTTGCCCACCACATTTATGGCATGGTATGTTTGTACCATGTGTGGGATGGGGATGATATTTCCTCAGGGAAGGGAAACCAGCAACCCAAGTTAGTGAGCAGGCCCAAAAAAAAGCAGACTCCAGCTCAGTCAACAGAGCATTTAGGTCAGCTGTGCTAAAAGCTTTGTGCGCTTTGCATGTGGGGCGTAGGGGGAAGAAAACAACTTTTATGAAACACATATAGCAAATCCAGGGGATAGAGATTTCACATTCAAGTGGCATTTCAAGTTTACAAAGCGCAATTAAACTTGGCTGTTGGGATATGCTTTTTAAATGGCAATTCATACGGGGGCCGGAGTTTCAGTTCCTGTGCGTTTTATTTTCACTGCTTATAAAAGATTCTTTCTCTGGTTTTAAACTGTGTGTTTGGACTGTTCCTGTTGCCATTGTTCACAGCCGTAGGTTATTTGTTTTACTAAGATAAGGTTTTCTAAAACATCCAGCTTTTTTTTTTTAAGTGGTAAAACAGATGATGTTTTCTCTCTTTTTCTAGTTATCTGTTATTTTCTAAGGGAACTGAAATGTCATCTTGCCTCCTGGATAAATTATATTTTTGTTTAAAGAGAAATCTTTGAGATATAAAATAAAGGACAGATAATCTGGTTCAGGTTGCAGGGGAAGTTCTACTGTAATTCTGCACTTGGCATTAGGCACACCGATCCGCGAAACCCAGCAAAATGTACTTTATGGTATGAATGCTTAGGATTGCTCAGAATGTTGTGTATGCCCATGGCCACTGAAAATGTCGACACAGAAGCTGTCGTACTTTGAGGATGTCAAGAGAAGCAAGGCTCCATGGAGAAGATCATCAAGCTAGGAGAAGTTGAAGGCAGAAGAAGACAAGGAAGATCAAACATGGCATGAAGGAAGCCGCAGCATTGGACTTGGGAGAGATGAGTGTTGCCATGGGACATGTTGGAGGGCTTTCACCGTAAGTCAGAGATGACTGGACAACACTGGACACAACGAGGCTACTGAGTCCAGCTGGACTAGCATTCTCCTGTGGTTCTGGATTACAAGCCCAGCTGGAGGAGAAGATGGGAGGGTGCCTCTACCCAAGCCGGTGTGGTCTAAACCTGGCTGGCATGCTCAATGGGGAGGTTCAGCCAAGCACATGGGTGTTCACAAGTGGCCTGTGCCAGTTCTATATTGACTGGCAGCGTCTCTCCTCTTTTCAGGAAGGAATCTCTCTCAATGTCACAGTGTTGCATAGCCAGTAATGGCTCTCAAGTAGGACTGGATCTCTGTCCCTCTGCCGCTCTGTTTCTCTGTCTCTCCATCTCTCTGTCTTGCTGCCTCTCTCTCAAAGGTCAAACTTATCCTGTCCCATCTCTACCCTAAGCTTGTGACTATCATTTTTAAAATATATATGGACATGCCCCTATACATTTTTCACAATGTGAACATTAATCCTTTTTCAGTCTGCATGTCTAAACATGCACATGTTTGACATTTGCACACATTGCCCATCCCATGCTTGTGTCAATTTTGGAAATGTTCACATTTTGTTTGCACCTTTTCAAAAGTGCTCAAGATGTTGAATGCTTCTGGGTTTTGTATTTTCAGTTGCAAATTGCATTCTGGTCTGTGAGGGGCGAGTGGTGTGGATCCAATAAACAAAATCCAATAAAATCCCAACAGGGTAAATTCCTCATGCATCTTCTGGGGCCACCAGATGTCAGTGGGGCAAGCAAAGTCAATTGTGAGAGAAGGCATCGTTTCCTGGAAGAGTCTCCTCGCTACTTTGAGCCAAATGGAGATCACGTAATGAGTTAAAACATTAAGCAATCACTCAGATGTGGCTATGAGATAACATCAGTTCAAGACGACTGAAGAGAACACAAACAAATCGACCATGTGAATTAACAAGCGGACATTTTCACGGGTATTGCTAGTCTTTGTATAAACTGGAGGACAGCTCAACATTGCTGAAAATGTTCATGAAATAACAGGTGAGGGTGAGATGGTTTAGAGGCTTGGGGGTGTTCAGGCTTCTTCTGCAAGAACATACAGTATAATTGGGGGATGCTAACGTTATATTTTTCTGTATGGATAAATGTGTGTTCTTTCAACATTTATATTTTGTAAAATGTATTTATGTATCTTAAAACTAAAATCATGACTTTATTTTTCATAAGAACAGGATAAGAGCATCAGAGAAAGACCAATTTAGCTCAGTCCTCTGCTCACAGAGGGCCAGCCAGGAAGTGGGAACAATGATCGTCATATCACCTTCTCCCTTCTTGGAGATGTGCTCCACTGCAAAATCTCAACATAATTTTTAAAAAGCCTTTTTTATATTTTTTCCTAGAACAGGAAGAAGGAAAGTTCAAATCATACCACACTGCTTCGAGGGGTTTGTTTTTGTTTTTCTCTACACTTTTGCTTGTTGTTTATTCATTCATTATATTTATATCCCACTTTTTTTTCCTTCCAAGGAACTCAAGGCAGCTTGCAGAATTCCTCTCCTTCTCTCAATCTTATGCTCACAGGATGGCATGTAAATGTTTTAAAACAATAGCATGTAGAGTGTCCCAGGGCCTCCTTCTTCTGCTCATCACACACTGTGGGAAAAGACAACACTATCCTTGCTTGGGCTGTTGTTTTATGCACATCTGGACATTCACCCCGTTGGACTCAGCAAGGCTGAAAAGACCTGCCCAGGAATGCATTGATCTTTTTTTGTTCCTTCTGCCCATTTCCCTTGTGCTGTTCCACATCTCTCTCCTCTGAGGGTTGCTGCAAAGGTACAGAGCTTTGGCTGAGTGTCTCCCCTTTATCCTGCTCCTTTGCATCCACCGGTGTTTCGCTGCTAACATTTAGCAAAGAACCAGGCCATGTTTTGTGGACAGTCAGAGAATAAGAAAGAAAGAGGCCCACAACTGATCCTGCATGATCATAGCAATGACAATATTCTGCCTGATGGAGATGGGTTTTGTTACTTTTGCCTAATAAAGGGGGTTTGTTGTTTCTGGAGTCTCTCCAAAGTGGTGAGCTCTCTTCCCCTAATTGGAAACAGGCGATGGAGGAATCAGCGGAGGGAGGAAGTGAGACAAGAATCCAGAGAGGCACTTGGAAGCGTATTTCCCCTTCAAATACCCCATTCCCACATTCCTTGCAGTGACACTGAGATGTTGCCAGCCCTGTTGTGTGCAATCGGCACTTGGAGGCCACAGCAGCTTGCCCAAGGCCACCGAGAACGCTGGGAGAGTGTCGGGCCCCTGCTTCCCAAGTCAAGGTCTCGCACCTGCGAGAGGCTTGCTGGCCCTTGGTTCTGATGGCTCCAGACCAGGCTAAGGCATCTTCTCTGTGACTGCATGGATGTGACGCTCTCACATTCTTGCGGCTCAGAGATTTTATTATTCTTAATCTGCCCCTGCAGTGCCAGTGACACTTTCTCTTCTAATTACAGCTCATTAAAAGAAATCACCCCTGATTTTTATAGAATTCCCCCTGATTAAAACAAGTGTAAGACACTCCTGATCGGCTTCCTGGTGCGAAGCGATTTTCTTGCTCTACAATCAGTCTCTAGATTTCTTATTGTTCAGTCTGAATTGCTTTGTGCATGTGTTGCATTCATCCACCTGGCTGCTTATTGCAATGGTAATAAGAGATTTGTGGCCCATTGAATCAATGATCTCTTTGTCGTAAACAAGATTGTGAAAATGCCCCCATTAAAACAGGTGCAAAGCACTCCTTTCCTGTTAGAAATGTGGCTTTGAGTTTCTCCAGCCTGCTTCCAGTCTGCGACAATATTCCCTGTTATATGTATGCCCTGATATGAATCTGATGAGGAAATCCCTCACCTGACAGCCCTTCTCCATCTGGCCCACCAGAGTCAGGGGAAGCCCATGCTGACCTTTCCTGTGCAGGGTGGACCTTGGGCATGTGGTTCTTCCACGCTGATTAAAAGAATTACGCTCACTCAGCTGAAGTTAGATTTCTATCATGAAAGCAATGATTTTGGGTAGAGGCCATCACACACATTATCTGCAGGTGGTCACAGTCAGTGCTTTTTTATTTCTCTGCTTTTGTGTTGCTGGCTCTCTCTCTCTCTCTCTCGATTTCTCTCTCGATCTCTGTTTTGCAAAACTCCTCCTGCATTCCAGACAATCAGGAACCACATACTGGGTAAGATGATGTCACAATGCAATGCAGCCAATCAAATTTAGGTAAGTGATGATGGCAATAAGGAAAAAGGAGTGTCTCAGTAGAAAGGTGTTCTGCCTAGTCCGGAATCATTCTAACAGCACAGAAATTAATGAATCAATTAATTAATTTAAAGCTTTTATAAACCATCCCTATACTAGCATCTCTGGGTGGTTTACAACAAACAACAAGTAAAATAGAAATTAAAGTAGCACAGTGTGCAGTATAAAACACATTAAAATAACAGGAGAATAGAAAGGTTTTCACCTGGCGCTGAAAAGAAAGAAGTGTTGGCGTCAGGTGAACTTCTCTGGGTAGCGTATTTCATATTTATCAGCTATTTATCATCGGCTTCCACAAACATAGATATGATTATTTTAAAAAATGGTTTGCAAACCTAGTTATATGCATCTGCTCAATGGGGCAGGATTCAGTGGAGTTCATAATGTATGAAATGGTTATTCATAATCATACTGGATAAGATACTTGTGACGTTTGCAGTGCGGTCCAATTCCCACTGCAACTTTTGTGAGGCTTATGTTCAGGTAAGCAGGCAGAAGATTGCAGCCTCCTTGTGCCCCACATTCGGGGGTCATCAGAGCATGCAACCTTGGGAAACTTCTTCATATCTACCCTGAAGAACCAGCATAATGTTGGTGCAAGACCAAGTCCCTTGCTGCATAGTTTCTAGCAAGTCTGCACAATAGTCATGCATCAGAGACCAAACTTAATGTATTTGTTATGGGAATAAACAAGCTTCAGACATGTGGATCTTCCAGATGTTCGCTTGCCACATAAATGGATGTGCACAATGTAAAATTGCAGGGCATTTCATGGAAGAAAATCCCCTTGCAACTTCAAATGAAGCCCCAGTTGTGATACATTATTTCGAACTCTTTTGTTTCAGCTCCCCTTGAGTTCACGTGTTCCGTCATCTAGATGGATTGTTTATTCCTTGCCCTCTTTGCAGCTCCTGCTGATGTACCCCAAACCACTGTCCTCAAGTCTCCAGAGTGGAAAAGCTGCCGGAGGAGCTAAGCACGGCCCATCCAGAGCAGCCAACCCCAAGAGCCCATATGTCATGCAAGGCTTGCGCTAGCTCAGCTGAAGAGCACCTTGATGGGAGGGGGGAGAAGGAGCAGCGGCAGCCTGGTAGCATCCGAGATGTTGATGCCACTTTTGTGCCAACCAGCTGTCACAGGTAGCTCTCAAGGTTGTTGGTGGGACTTCGTTTTGAACGCAGTTGCCTGAAGCAAAGGCAGGCTATTTCAGCTGTTTACTCAATAACGTGTGCTTGCAGGGGAGTTTGGCTTTGTAAATTAGGTTCCATTTCTCTTTTGTTCATCAGAGGCCTATGCATAGAGTTAAGATGATAAATGTGCATTCAGGTCAGTATTAAAACTTTTCATGAACCAAACACACAGAAACAAGGAAGCAAGGAAGCCAACCCAAACTACTGCATGGAATGCTTTTGCAATGTCTATTTCTCTCATTATTAATGAGGAAGTTTCTGAGCAACAATAGATTCAGATTTTCCCTGACAGATGCTTTCTGCAGTAGTAAAGATCTAGGGGACGAGGCCAGTTCTTCTTTCAATTTGCTCCCTCCCTGTTTTTCTTGTGGGAAGAAGAAAATAAATGCTTTGCCTTTGGAGTTTCCTCTTTGACGCCATCTCAGGGAACAAAACGGTTATATGAAAACAATTAATTTTAATTTGAAATTAATTTATCTTCTCTTTTCCATCCAACCGACTCTTCTGGGGAAACAACAGTTTTGCTCTTTGAATTGGCCATTGAACTATATACAATATGAGGGAAACGAAATACAAAAAAATGTGAATTGCAGATACCATACTCATGATCTGTCGAAGGCAATGGCACTCAGGTTAGCCATTAAGACATTGAGAACACACTCCCCAGTGCACTGAACCCGTGCATGGATGGCTTCTACAGTTGCTCAGTGCATGGAAGACAACTTTCTAGGCAGCTCTGCTTTGCTTTCCTTCACGGTGGGTGCAAGCAGAGGAAGTCGGGCACCCTTCCCATTGTCCTCTGTCAGACGAGTGAAGGGGGCATGGCCCAGCTCAGCTCTACTGCATGTGGAGCTGCCATGAACAGAAGATCCTGCAGGGTTGAATGGAAGATCTTTAGAAGACCATTATATTGTTTTTATATTGTGTTTATTTATTTATTATTGTGAGCCGCCCCGAGGCTTCAGCGAATGGGGTGGCATAGAAACGTCCTAAATAAATAAATAGGATCCACCTGGCATTTTGGCCAAAGAGTAAATTGTGACAGGTGGACATGGCCGCTGAATGTAATCTGACTTTTTAAGAACTGGGTGGAAGTTCCTAGACACCATTGGCTTCTTATTTGAAATGGGTTGAAAAACAGAAATGACTGATTCTATCCCACAAATCAATAGCACTCCTCAAATTACACCCCATTCATCTTGGGAATAATTATTGTTGGATGAAAGGGAATTACAGATCACATCTGGAAATTCCAATATGTAACAGAAGGCTCTGTGTAAAATGTAAGGCATATCTTTAAAATCTTGTGAATTTGATTGGATCTTTGCTTAAAGTTTCAGTATAACCCACATTTGGTGGAGAGTAAGAATCCATCAGCTTTACCTCATTAGAGAATTTCCTTACCAGCCACATAATACAAGGTGCATCATCCAGTATTGGTAAGGGGCAAATATTTATCAGCCTAAACTGTTTTTCCCCCTCTCTGTGCCTCTCCCTATCCACTCATTCAAAATTTGTTGGTCAAATACAAACTCTGTTTCTTTTTTGTTTTTAATTATTTGTCCACCAAAAAAATGTGTACATGTGCAGCAAACTCAATGGACAGTTTGAGCACTTTGGCTAATGACCACCACTTTGAGCACCTCTTGTAATTGTAGATGCCAAAGGTAACTTGTCTTAATTTATTATTTATTTATTTACATATTTGTATGCCGCCCCCTTGCACCCAAGCCTTGGGGTGGCTCACAACAATAAAAAAAAAAAAAAAAAACTCAAGCGAAATAATAAATCATTTAAAACTTACATTAAAAAGTAATGTAATGTAAAAAGTAAAACATTAATCTCATGATGTCTCAATTAATTTAGTATTAAAATATTCATACAAGTTTTTCTTTTCCTGAAGTGTGCATACAGTTTTGGGAGGACTCTGTATATATGTATGCATGTATGTATATACATATGCATGCAGGAATTCTCGATGGAGGATGATAATGCAAAATCATAAAGACCCATTGAAATAAATTACATATTTATGTAATTTTGTTTGTTCAGTAAAAATACCCTAGCAGAACAGATTATGGTTACGGAACAAAGGATGCACCATGGACTTCCTTCATTTCATACCTCCAAATCCATTTTGTGTTAGTTCTATGAAGTTTTTATTTTTATCCAGAAACAACCTTTACAGAATGTTGGCATATTTTGGTTCATATAATTTTTGCATCCATCCGTCCACTGACTAAGGCAAGTTTTCAGCATTTGTGAAATGAAAAATTTGTTTTTCACAACTTGCAAATGTTTATGAGATGCATTTTTCCTGTTCTGCAAAGTGCATCAGAAGACTGTATATGTATGGATCTTTGAGTATAAAATATGTCCAGTTAATATCACTTCTTGGCTTAAATGACTAAGTACATATAAAATGTACTAATCCACAAAGATGAGCTTGCTGAAATTCTCCAAATTTTGCCTTGGCTTTTGTTCTGAATTGAATCTGACTTAAATCTCTGTCAAACTCTGAACCCTGTTTTGTTTTGGTTTTCTTTTTAAGTGATAATGGAGGCGTATTTTTGGATGTATTTTTGGATGAGTTCTGTGCACCTTTCAAATCAACACAGCCTTCCCCCCATTGATAGAAGCATGTTTATGTGAATGGTTAAACTATGCATTTTTTGTGCACATTTCGAATGTGCCCATTTTTGGAATGCATTTTGGGTTGGAAATGTTCAGATTTCTGCTGTAGATCAGGATTGTATCTATTTTTGGTCTGGAAGTTATATACTGGGTGAACTCTAATAAAAATTCAGTTGATTGAATTTCTCACACTTTGCTACATAAATTCATGAAAAGAAAATCCAAGGGCTCAGATTTCTCATACTTCCCTAATTAACAATGTGTTAAATGAAGGATATGGCAAATGCAGGAAATTAATTAATACAGAACACAAATAAGATTCTTATTCCTACGTGCTTGTATCAGCTGTGAAAATGAAAACACGGCATAGAAAATCAGAAGTAAAGCAAGATTATATTCTGATAAATTGGTCATAGAGCCGGTAAAAAATAGCTGTTGCTTTTAAATGTCATTTTTGTGATTGAAAAACTCTTACTCTCTGCTTTCACAAAATGGTACTGGTCCCATATGCACAGAAATTGTGAAATGCAATGCTTATTCATCACTCGAAGCAGCAGAAAATGTAGCAGGCACAACCAGAAGTGTTATAGAAGGAGGGAACTGTGATGGAGCGTATCCTTTGCAGGCTGAAGGTCCAAGGTCCCATTCTGGAGGGTGGTTGCTGCCAGCCAGTGTGGACAGTACTGGACAAGATGGGTACGAGGACATTTTCTTGGTAGACACAGCTGCCACCGAGTTGATGGCCTTGGGAACTAGCTAGATCCTGGGCATGCGGAAACCCTTCATATCTCAGAAAAGGCCTCAGTGGGAATGTAATAAGAACATGTGGACACTTGCAAAACTAATTCTTTGTCAATTCCAGTATGAACTGGACCCGAGTCATCACAGGCTATTGTACTTCCTGAATAGTCCAGCTAAGAGCTTGGCTGAAAAACTTTATATTTAAAGATGCATGCTCTGAAGGAAAATATGTTCAGGAACAAGAAAGGCTATTCATAAGAACACCTTTAGAGGTGGAAAAAAATTGTAAGCTTGATAAATAAATAAAGCTTTCTAAATAAGTAAGCAAGTAAATAAATAAATAAATAAATAAATCCCACCGGCTTCCACCGGCTCCCAGGCCCTGCTCTGGTCCAACTATAGACCAGTGGCCAACATCCCATTTCTGGGTAAGGTGCTGGAGCTGGTGGTGGCGGGACAACTCCAGGCACTCTTGGAGGAAACTGATTATCTGGACCCATTTCAGTCCGGCTTTAGACCCGGCTTTGGCACTGAATCCGCCTTGGTCGCTCTGTATGATGACCTATGCAGGGAGAGGGACAGGGGGAGTGCGTCCCTGTTAGTCCTCCTTGACATCTCAGTGGCTTTCGATACCATTGACCATGGTATCCTTCTGGAGAGGCTGGCGGGATTGGGGGTTGGAGGCACTGCTTTGCAGTGGTTCCACTCCTATCTCAATGGCCGATACCAGAAGGTGGTGCTGGGGGACTATGGCTCTGCGCCATGGCAGCTATGCCATGGGGTTCCGCAGGGTTCCATTTTGTCCCCCTTGCTTTTTAACATCTACATGAAACCGCTGGGGGAGGTCATCAGGAGGTGTGGGCTGCGGAATCATCAGTACGCTGATGATACCCAGTTCTACCTCTCGTTTTCCACCGATCCAGGTGAGGCGGTGGCTGTGCTGAACCGGTGCCTGGCCGAGGTAATGGGCTGTATGAGGGCCAATAAACTGAAGCTCAATCCAGACAAGACGGAGGTCCTGTTGGTAGGTGGGTTGGGCTACAGTGTAGGGGACCTGACCCTAGTCTTGAATGGGGTTGCATTCCCTCTGAAAGACAGGGTCCGCAGCCTGGGAGTGCTCCTCGACCCGGAGCTGACCTTGATTGCTCAAGTGTCAGCAGTGGCGAGGAGCGCTTTCCAACAGCTTCGGCTGATACATCAGCTGCGTCCCTTCCTGGAGTTCGATTGCCTGGCGACAGTGACACATGTGTTGGTGACTTCCCGGCTGGATTATTGTAATGCGCTCTACGAGGGGCTTCCCTTGAAGACGGTCTGGATACTTCAATTGGTGCAAAATAGAGCTGCCAGGGTACTGACGGGGACTGGGCGTGGTTCTCACATCACCCCAGTTCTCCGTCAGCTCCACTGGCTCCCCATTGAAGTCCGGGCCCAATTCAAGGTGTTGGTTCTTACCTATAAGGCCCTAAACGGCTTGGGTCCTGGTTACCTAAAGGAGCGCCTGCGACCATATATGCCCTCCCGCCCCTTACGATCAGCAGCAGAGGCTCTCCTCCGGGAACCCTCCGTGCGAGATATCAGGAGGGTGAGTACCCGGAGGAGGGCTTTCTCTGCGGTGGCGCCCCATCTGTGGAATGCGCTCCCCAGAGAGGCTCGCCTGGCGACGTCGTTATTTGCTTTTCGGCGCCAGGCGAAGACCTTTTTATTTAGACAGTATTTTAAATGTTAATATTATTTTTTTTAATTTAAGATTAATTTAATGGTTTATTTATTTATGTTGTATGTTTTTAAATTTAACCTGCAGATGGGCCAGTTTTTAATATTGTATATGTTTTTAGTGATTGTGAGCCACCCCGAGGCTGCTGCAAGGGGCGGCATATAAATATTTAAATAAATAAATAAATAAATAAATAAATAAATAAATAAATAAATAAATGTGGCTATGAAGTGGAAGTAATTTATGGGTGATCCTGTGCAAGAGCAACACGGACAAGTTCATCCATCGAGGGCCAAAAGATCACTGGAACCAACCTGGGATAAAGGAACTATTCAAGCAAGCAAGCAAGCAAGAGCAGATCCAAACTGCAGGCTCAGGCAGAGTTCAATACACTGAGGAGGTGCAAAATTATCAAGTAGGAGGCCAGTGCTCTGAGACCCAGCCATCAATCCAGAGGAAGGACCGTTAGGTCATTTTTCTCCATAATTGTCTGTACATATAGTTGAATGATAAGCATTTTGGCTACCAACATTTCTTCCAAGTACCCGACCCCCTTTGTGGGGGTCTATGTCTGTATCAAGTCCAAATGACTACTGATGTCGAGGTGAGAACACTCCCCTTCAAAAATAGGGGCTCATGCTGCATTGAGCACTGGTGCCCTCATGCAGACACAGAGTGTGGAATGCTCGCAAGGAAGGGGAAGCATCCAATCTGTAGTGAAGGTCGGACTGTGCCCGTGTCCTTCCATTTTAGGATTGTTTTCCAATGAGGTTCCCATGCAAATTTGACAATCTCATCTCATAACCTTGTCTTTTGCATGCTGTGGATTTATGGGCAGCAAATCCTCCAAATTTAAAGCCCAGGGATCCAGATCACCTTCCATTTTCAAAGGATGTGGGTGAAATCCAAACCTGGATGAGTGATTCTGCTTACACATTGGGATTTCTCTATCATGTAAGTGTCTGTACTCCCTCCCCTGAAAACCTGCTCCTGGATCGCATCTGGAGGACACCTGGGGTTTCATGAAAGAGAGAGAAAGAGCCTCTCTCTTTTGCTGATAGAAGCTGTTCTCTGGAAGAGACATATGCCCAAGTGAGTTAACTGGAGAGCACCTGCTGTCTTTTAACCACCCAAGGCTACCATCCTAAGCCATTCTTTTTTCTCATTTCCTTTGTTCCAGAGTTTGTAGGTTAAGTCCAAGTTTTAACCATGTTCAGCCTAGGGCTTCACAGACATGGAAATCCTATACTTTCTGGACCACTTCAGACTACTGTAGAACAAACAGCTTTATAATAAAAATAAAAATAAAAACCTACATGAAGAAAATTAGCACACCTGTGGAAAGGCTAGAGCTAAACTCTTCTTCCTGGCATTATGGTTTCTATGCTGAGATTTTTAATTAACTGATTTCATTTCATTTTATTTTTTATAAGGAGAAGTATTCTGACATTCAGTCAGCAGACACACATTTGACACACTGAAGGAAATGTGGTCTTTTTTGCAACAGTAAGAAATTAGTTAATATTCTTAGTACCTGTGAATAAGCAAAATTCACCATCTGCCATCCCTTCAACATACATTAGAAGAGATATTTCCTTAAAAGAAAATCCCACCAAACCAACGAAGCAGTCATTGGAACCCTGATGTGAGCAATTCCACTCTGCTTAAGAGGGTCTGTGCTCCCACCTTGCATTCAATTAGTCCCTAACCTTCTCCACGTTTCTCCTGTCCCATTTAACACTAGGAATGGGGATGAGCAATGCAGAGTTCCTGGCCCTCATGCACAGGCAGTGGCTGAAATCTACTACAAAGTAGGAATGTCGAAACGTATTCAAATGAGTTCAGGATCTTATGAATCCCACTTGCAGATTCTTCTGGAGACCAGCTTTATTTTGAGCCCTGCAGACTGTTACATTGCTTTTCTTTTTGCTTTACTTTGGGGAGGAATTTATGCAAAAGCTCTGTTGCACTAATCCTGGTCCTGTTTTGCAAGCAAAACAACATTATCATAGATCCTGAAAGAAATCCACTTCCTTTAGTGGGAAGACGAGGCCATGAAAGATGTGTGGCATTCTCCAAAGCACTGATGAAACAGAGTTCACAGAACCTGCCCATCCCTACTAGAAAAACTCAGCCAGGTTGCTATCATTCTATGGAGAAAAAGCTCCTGAAATCATTCTTCTGCTCTTCAGCAATATATCAGGTACACCTGCCTTTCATAAAGGTGAGCAATGCACTCCCCCCCCTAATGTTTTGCACTGTTCCTTTGCCCACATGTTTTCTAAGCCAGCTCCTCTTTGCAATGCTCTGTTCCTCAGGCCAGCGGATGTCTATTATGATCTGAATGGTTCTCTTAACACCACTAATATCTGACCTGCTGCATTAAGAAAGATGGTGCCTACATTGTTGAGGGATGGCTAAAAGCTTGCAGGAGGTATCGTGAAGTTACAATTTGCTTTCTTAAATGCCTTGCATTTTGGAACATAAATCATGTTGGTTTTACCTAATTTCAAAGCGAAAAGGGCACATCACATCTGGTAATGCAAAGGCCCACAACGCCGTATATAACCATGTTGCATTTTTGCAGTGATATAACCCTTAATACATTATTTTAGCCTTTCAAATGAGGTTTTAACATGGAGTTTCTTTGCTCAGACAGTCACCCATGGAAGTGTACAAGCTAATATTTCCTTCAGTGTCAATCACGCAACTTACACTCCATGAATAAAAGAGAGTTAAATTCCTTTACTTTTTATTATTTTAAAGGTCAGGCTTTTGAATATGTAAGTTGAAAATAAAGATGTGCTCAGGGCAAGACAACTGTTAACTCATGTATAATAGAGAGAAAAGTCCACCACATCATTCATGATATTTTCAAAGCAGAAAAGTCCTCTCAAGAATCTAAATGCAATTGATACAGAATATTTGTTACTTTTGCATGGAATGGTTTTAATTTACTGAGATATACTGTTGGCATCTGTCCCCATGCATGTAGAGAGGAGTGAAAAGTATGTTTAAAAAAAAAATCTGGAAGGTTACAAAATGTATACACCGGACTCGGAAGAGGCAAATAAATGATGAGGTTTAACTTATTGTGGGCATTGATTCTCTTAGGAAAAGATGTGGATAAGCAGAGAACAAGTTTGCAGAAGTGGGCTGAATATTTAGTGCATTTGGGTGCACTTAGCTGTGCAAATGCATTTCTTGGTCCTGCAAAAACCTGGGGATACAAGTTTGGAGCTGGAATGTGGTGCGTACACTCATGGTATACTTGGACCTCCAGAGGGAGCAGGTTTGCAGTTCTTCTCTCCAATCTGCTTTCTGACTGGGCAGGACCCCTCTGGCATTCCTTGGCATTAAATAACAAGGGCACAAACAGCCTGAGAGCACGCAGGACCTGGGCGAGACTTTCTCGTAACACTAGCACGTGTTTCCTGAGATCAAGTATGGCACTGCACGGGACAAATGTCCTCCACTAACTAACCATCTCCAAGATGTGTCATGCCAGTATGGAGAAAATCCCTGATTTAATGAGAAGCCCATTTGTAGGTGGTATGTTCCAATAATTATGGGCTGTTGTGAGGTGGATAGACAGGTAAGGATCCCCCCTTTATGTTTCCCTTGAGGATGTTCCCTTACATTGGTCCTCCTTTGATTTAGGCTGGTGCAAAGCATGAGTGAGGGATCCACTCAGTTCCCTGGATTATGGAGCACTTGCTATCTGCCCGAAGTCCATCTCATCCTGGGCTTTCATGTGGGTATCTGGCAGGAAAGGAATTCAAATGGAGCTCTACTTTCCCATTCATAGCCTGCAAGGATTGCCTTCCTTGCACACAGAATTGTGCAATTCTGCAAGGATTGTGTATTTTGCAAGGAATCACATACCCCGTGTATTTTGTGCAAATAATTATGTATATGCATATTTTGTGCAAAGGATCTGCTAGCGATCCTGAGCATTCACAGACTTAATCTCAGCTTGGCTCACTTCATTCCTGAGACAGGCAATGTGGGAATGTGGGAAAGAAGCGCTCGATTCTGCCCCGATCTTTGCAACCCCTGTTTGTATTCAGGTCTCCTGTCAGTCTTCTTGAGCAGAACTTTGTCCTTCTGGTATGTAATGCTGTGAGTATTTCCTGGCAATGAGAACATTTTTGCCAAATAAATTAAAGGAAATGAGCAGAGGGAAATGATGGATGGCTGCCTCATGTTGCAATTACTGCCAGTGCCGCCTTAAAAGAGCCCCTTTCCCTACTGCTTTTCTCATAGACCCACATGGAGCTGTTGGAAGCACTTTCCCAGCTAGACGACTGTGCAATTGATACAGATGGGAGGGGGCAGCTGAATGTGTGAATGAGAAATGTGTGATTTGCAGTGAGGCGAGGAGAAAGGTTTGTCAAGTCCTGCTCAGAGATGCAGGTCTGTGCCAGCTCCTACAATCATTAGCAAGCTCAGCCGGGGGCTAGAGAGGAAGCATAGAGAATTAGGACCCCAGAGAAGCCACGGAATCTACTGAAATGCACTAGCAGGATTCGTCCATGGCTATCTTTGCATTTATGCAGTCCTCATTTGTGCATGCAGACACAGAGAGATTTCAGGAGAAAAAGTTGTGCATGCACAGAGTTGCCTAAAATGCTTTTGCAAAACCTAAATCAGCACCCTTCACTGTGCCTGAAAGCATCCCCTTTGTTGAAAAATCCATAATTCGGGGCCTGTAATTCACCATAACTGCCTACACACATAAGACAACAGTCTTGAAAGCAAACTATGAAATATTGAATATAGAAAGTAAAACATAATAAAATATGGTATACAGTGAGGAAGGTGGTGGGGAACTGTGCCTACATCTGGAGTAACTAATTGTTATTTATTCTACATACAGGAGAAAACTTAGGGTGGACACTTGGAACTGCTTCAGATGAAATGCTCTGATTTTAATCCTTGTGTTTGGAAAATCCATCACACTGGAGAGGCAGATCCATGTTCGGAGAACGGCATGAATCAGGGCTACATGCTCGGGAAAAGAAAAGGATGCGCAGGTACTGCTATGATTCAAGGTACATGTACTCTAATTATGCATACAAATTGCCAATTATAGGAGTAGTTAGTTGTTTGCATACTCAGTTCGACTGCAGCATGGGGACACATTTTCAGGGAAATATGGCCTTGTATCTGCATTTCAAAGAGAAATGCAATCATGGGAACCTGGCTGAGGATCAGCAACAAACCGAAATGCAAAGCAACAGCACTCAACATTCATAAGTGTGTTTTATGAGAAGCTGTGTAAACTCGTGGGTGGGGGAACCTGCCTCCAACACCTCCAAGCCTTGTGTTGGCAGACAGATAGCAGTGGCACCTCATGGCAGTCTGCCTGTGGGCTTGCTCTTGCAAAGAAGGAGAATGCAGACATAGCATCTCCTGGAAGTGGCTAACAGGACCTCTCGAACTATAAGAGGGATGGACATCAAGCAAAAATTTTGTATGTGTGCCACGTGCTGGCTCTGGCCAGACCAAGAACCTGCTGGGGTAGAGTCAGCAAACTCTCTCCTATTATCAGTAGATCAAAATGGATCAGCTAAAAGATGGAGACCTGGAAGGGCAGCAATGAAAGGCCTAGAAAAGATCCTAAGTGCAAGCAGGTTTTACTGGAAACCAAGGTCAAGATCATTCCAAGTATTGTATTCCCAGTCACAGTGTTTGGGTGTGAAAGTGGGACAGAAAAGAGCTCCAACAGGAGGAGAATGGATGTATTTGAAACATGGGGCTGGAAGAAAGCTCTGCAAATAGCGGGTACAGACAGAAAGGCAAACAAGGGGGGTGAAGATGAAAAAATGGAGGCTGTCATGCTTCAGACACATCCTGAGAAGGCCGGACTCACTGGAGAAGACAACCGTGCTCGGGAATGTTGAAGGGAGAAGGTCAAATATGAGATGGGTTGACTCCATAAGGGAGGCCACAGGCTCAGACTTGGAAGGGTTGAGTGGACTGTCATGAAAAGGACATTTTTGAGGGCTTCCATTCATGGTGTCACCATACGCTGGAGATGACCTGATAGCACATCACACACACACAAAATTGTTGATTTGCTGAAAATTCCCTTGAGAGGAGAAGTTTAGGAGAAAGCTCTGCCCTAAGATGCTTTGCCTGGGAAGAGAGCCCTGCTCTGCCCTTCGAGTAAATGACACCCGTGACCTAGGAAGGTACCCCATTGCTAATAGCCAGTGCACAAAGCAAGTTCACTGAATGCCTGTTGGGTAATCTAATTTACCTGCAGTGTTATCTTTTCAGTGTATCAGTGAGGTCATCGTGTCAGATGGAGCACTGCGATGCCATTAGCAATAAACCTGGGAGGGGTGCCACGGCCATTAATACAACATGACAGGTGAGCTGTGGGAACATGAAGCTGATGACTGCAGGGCAAAGCAGGAAAGGGGTAAAGCAGCCTAGAGAAGGTCACTGGAACAATGCAAATCTGCTTGCAATGCATGCTAGAGAGCAGCAAGGAGAAAGCATTTTTTTGGACAGTCAAGAAAAGGACCAAAAGCTGTTCACCTGCACAGATAAGTGGGCTTCGACTTGCTCCAGGTGTGTTCCCTGCACACCCATGTGCCTCTTGCTGAGGCTAAGACTTTCATGCATCAACAGCTACAGAGGGTGTCACTTCTCACACTGGATATTTGGATAAAAAGTAGGTTTTTAAAAATGCGAAAACCCAGGACATTAACTTTTGAAGAACAGTGGCCTGGCGAAGGGTCAGTTTCACTTCTACATTGCTTGTCAGGGTAAGAAGGAGCAGAATTACCCAGTCCAGCACCTTCGGAAAGTGGTTCTGTTAACAAGAAGTTTGGGTATTTGGGCAAATACATACTGGGAGTTTATGGCAGCCCCCTGACCTGCTGCTGCAGGTCCACCAGTTCGCTTGCGCAAGCACGCGGCAGGAAATTTCTGGGAATTCTGTGGCCTGCCCTGTTCTGGAACTCAGAACTGCTGTTAGTCTTGGGATGAATCCAAAATCGGTGTTTTGTTGTGCTAACACTCAGTTCCAGGAGCAGCTGGCCAGTCCAAGATATTCATCTTAAAAATGTGGATTTATGGTCCCAATCACAGTTTAGTTGAGCAGGAGCTCCATTCCTTCAGAGGAAGGACTAAGGGCCCAATTAGGTACAAATCCGGAAATCCGTACAGGTGTTAAAACACACCAAGGGGGTACAAGTTGGATCTTGGCTGCAGTGTGGGAGAAGCTTGGAGTTAATTTCTTTAACTCCCTTACACCATTTACTTGCAAAACATTTACTTTGGGCATGCACATAGTAGGCATGTCCTGAACGGAACCAGCTGGAGCTGGGGGTCAGACTAGATGGCCCAGGTGACCCTTCTGACTCACTTTGTTTCTATGTTTCTACTTCTGTAGCCTAATTTTAATCTCTCCATCAACTGATTAGAGTTACTTTTAAATATGGTAAGCAATATACAAATCAGTTCATAATTTTAAAAAAGTTGATGATAATTTATTTACTTTCATATGAGCCATGTGATGTAATTGATGTCTTCAGTACAATCTTGCTTCCACTTCAATCTTCTCTAGGAGAGAGAGTCCATTGTTACACTGAGTGGCTTTCTTATTCAAAGGCTTGATCATTCAATGTGTCATAAAATCCAAGTCCTTTTTGCCCTCAGTAGGACTTTCATGCTGGGAAAACCCACCTTGTGAGGTTTACAATTAGGGCTGATAGAAAAGGAAGCCAAAAGAAACTTCCTCTCTCTTCAGCCCTGTTCCTCATCTGTGGATGAGGTGGTGCTGGTGGAAGAGTCAATTTCTTTGCATTATCAGGTGGTTTGCCAAATTCTGAAGTGAGTCTTTCAGGGATGGGGACTTACACTTGCAATGAAAGTCAAAGGCTTCTTGCTTTTCTTTCTTTTCAAGATTTTTCCTTTCTTGCTTCTGTTTAAACTCTTTGTGCCACTGCTTTCCCATGGTGACAGCAATCTCTCTCCATAATATAATGTTTGAAAGTTAAAAGGTACCTGCTTCTCACTTAGTGTTGTTTTTAATGCAGCAGAGCTGAGAAAATGGAAGGAAGTGCCAGCCAAATCTTCTTGTTCACTGCACCATGCTGCTCTTTCTCTCCTCCTTCTCCTTCTCCTTAGAAACATACAAACAGAGCAAGTCAGAAGGGGTCCCCCGGGCCATCTAGTCTGACCCCTGGCTCCTCTCACGACATGCCCACCATGTGCATGTCCAGCCTATCTTTGACCACCCTCACCGATGGGGCCTCAATGACCTCTTGTGGAAGCCCATTCCATACCCTCAGGGTCCTAACTGTCAGGAAGTGCTTCCTGGCATCCAAATGGAACCTTGGTTCTCTGAGCATCCTGCCTCCTCCTCCTCCTCCTCCTCCTCCTCTCCTCCCCCTCCTTCTCCTCTTTCGTTGTTGTTGCTGCTGCATTTATATTTATATCCTGTTCTCCTTCCTCTTGCAAGGAATCCAAGGCAACCTGCAAGGTTCTTCTCCTAGGTGAGACCCTGTGACTTGCCCAAAGCTGCCCAGCAATTTTCACAGCTGGGAGAAGGCTACAGCCTGGATGACTGAGTTCCCCAGTCCAATGTTCCAGCCACCATTCCACATTGTCTCCAGTCCTGCCATCGAACTTTGAAGGCAGCTTCTCCTGGTCTTCTTCCTTCTCTTGCTCCTAGTCAGTAGATCCAGGTTGTTGCACCTTGCAACCATGGGACTCACTGGGTGACTTTGTGACTCTCATCCCAACCTACTTCACTGGACAGTTGTGAGGAAAGATCTAGATTAAATCTAAACCAGTCATTAAACTGCGTGTTATATCTTGCGTTTTACAGTGCAGCTTGCATAGCTCCATCTTATCCTCATAATGACAAGCCTATATATGGCTGTGAACTGCATATAGTTATGAATGGAGTATATTGGTGCATTCAGTTTATATTGTTGGTTTATTGTTATATAACATATATTATACATTTCTTATTATTTTATTGGTTTATTTTGTTTAATTTTGTTGTTCTGTAATCTGCCTAGTGAGTCCTTCTGGACTATTTGATATGGAAAAGAAGTTTAATAACAAATAAATAATAATTTTTATTATCAAATAAATCTATAATAAATAAATAAATAAATAAATAAATAAGCATGCAAGCAAGCAACCTACATGGTACATTGGGCTGAGAATGGCCCAAAGACACCCAAGTGAGCTGCAGAAGGGACTAGAATCAGAACTAGAACTAGCGCTAATTGGAACATTCTACCCACTACACCAAACTGGCTCTCTAGTCTGGAATCTAGTTAGTAAATCTTGATTAAAAGAAAAAGTATCAAACTTCTCATGAAATAATTGATTTGAATTGGAAGCACCAGTTGATTCAGACTATCTAAGTTTTAAAGAGCTTATTCGCATTGGTTTAAAGATAAACATCTTTTATGAGCTGGCTCGCAGTTTTAACTGGCCCTGTTATTTGATGATATAAAATGAAAATATGCACTGTTTCCTGATTAGGTAGAATCTGTAATGATTATGTGAAAATTAGCATTAATTTTTGCTTAATTGAGATCTGGATTTCAGAGTATTCAAAGGCCATGGACATATTTTGAAATTTAATTCATTGACTAGGGGGAAAAAATCTAGGTGCTAGTGGGCGAAATGTACTTCAAGGTAAAAAAAATAAAATGGTGTGTTGCACTCCGCTGTGAAAGAAGCTTTCTGCAGTTGGATGACCTCTGATGTTTTAGAATTCAACTCCCATCAGCCCCGGGCAGCATGTTCATGAATGCTGGAGGTTGTGATCCAACCTGGGTTAGGGCAGGGGAGTGATCCAATGCATGTTCAGAAAGAAAAACATCCTGGACCACTCCATGCTCCCCAGCGACCCAGAAGGGCTGTCTTGGAAGTGAGCCATTGACCACTTCCTCTTTGTCACCAGAGAACCTTTCTTCCAAGGGGGGAGAATCGAGTGCCCCATTCTCAGGCTGCATAGCCGGGGAGTCACAGGGCTGCAGAGGGGAAGAAGTGCACTAGTACCTGAATGCCTTTGGGGACAAGGATCTACCCCCTTGAGCTTGAGGCCCCCAGAGCAGCAGGCCTGGCTGATCACATCAGCAAGTAAGTGCCAGAATCCCCATTTCCATCTAAAAAGTCCCCTCCTTACTAAGCCCAGAATCTAAATGCATCTAACTGCACTGCTGGTGCTTACTAAGTGAAATACCAGGAGCTGCACATGGCTGGCTGCAAACCAGTTCCTGTTTCCCGCCACGCCATGGACCGCACAGCCAGTTCTGTCTGGGATGGAAGCAATTTCCCACCTCTTTCTTCCTCCCATGGCAGATATGCCTGCCTGGCATGGTCAAAGCAAAAGGGGAGTGGACACAAGGAATGCCAGAAAGTTCTTCATTATCTGCAGAACAGCAACACTTGCAGTGTGAGAAATTGACTAAGAGGAGCGTTGCGTAACTGAAGAGGACTGAGACGACGAGTCCACATCAAGCTACGTCAGTTGTGGGTGATGGAGGTTCTCTTGCACCACCTCCGGAGGTTGTCAAGGTGGGGTAGAGCATTTGTAGCCACTATGCTGTAACCCCTTGCTTGCATCTTCTACACATTCCCCTTTTCGACAGCAGAGCAACGTGAGTGACTAATTTCCCTTCCAAGGACGTTTGCTGCTCATAGTAATTTTTTCATGAATCAGACGTTCCTAAAGACCATTGCAGTGAACGTGCTAGAGCTCAGAGAGTGGAAATGTTGTTCAATTTCACGCAGGTTTGTGCCGTCTTTTGAGATGGTCTGATTTCAAAGCATTTAGAGAAGTAGAATTGATGCACACGAGTCAGATCACTTGGAAAATTGGGCATTCCCATAAACACTAAAGCCTCACCATTGGGGCACTTCAACAGGGCAAGACTTCTTTCCTCTTATCCCAGCAGGTAATTCAAGTTCAAAGCAATAGATAGGAATCAGTGCACTAGCAAGCAAATGTGGCCAAATGGACTCCAGGGTAAGAGATAAAAGAGGCAATAAGAGATAACACTTATTGTTTTTTTTTCAAAGCATTTAAATACAAGGCAGGGTTTTCTGGGAGAGGCAGGGGATTAAGATACTTCAAGTTGAAGTGTATTAACCAGATTGTTGAAATCGTCATCGCTTCTTTTGCCTCACAGAGATTTAGAAATAACGCATTCCTTCTTATTGTACTCTTTCAAGATGAAACGGAAATGGCAATCAGTCTCCTTCATCATACCTCACTTGAGTGTCCCCTTGAACCATGTGTGGGACGGAGACTGACACTCCTCAGATCACAAAATGCTTTACGGGTGCCCTTAAAAACACAGCTGCTACTCCACGCAGCTCTTGGCTTTCTTTGGTGTTGGGCCATTTCCTCACAAGCTATGGAGAGCTCAGTAGAACCATGGCTTGCATGGCCTTTAGGTCAGCTGGAATGACGGTATCAGCTACTGCCTTGTGCTTTGTTGTTTCCGCAGAGTTTAGCCTGCAATCTTCACCGTAGTTGGGGTGAGGTGGCGATGAAATGCGTCCCTGGTGTAATGCAGAATGTCCTGGGATGGCTTGGCCTTGAGTGGGCAGTGGAGACCCATGAGCTTTACAGAAAATGGATAGATCTTGCTTGTAGATTTGGCTCAATGCTTTTGGACTGGACTTTCCTTCTAGGTGTGGTTGTTGCAACATTTGTGGAGAGTGCTTGCACCCTTGAAGTCACTAGAGCAGCTAAGAATTCACCACTCTGCTAGAGAAAGGCATCTGGTCTGCTTGAGGCAAACTGGTAGGAGGTATTTCCAAAATACCCGTCCACCCGTCCACCACCATATAGTGCATTATCTCAAGGATTCACTTTGCATGCATCTAATCTACTTTCTTCTAAGGAGAGACACAGAGAGGACTGTTTGACACTGTCCTCTCCATCCTGAAAAGCAGCTGTAGATTTCCAGAGCTCTCCTGTGATTTGCCTCAGCTGCTGGCTCCCTTCTGCAAGCTCCCCCAAGGCAGGCAGGGTCTACGGAGAGGAGGGCTGCACCAAAGCTTCAGCTGTTGGTTGCATCCCACAGGAGGCTCAAGAGCCCTTTGGATCCAATGTGCCATGCAGTGACTTCCTCTGACCCAGTGGGTTTCCCTTTTCCTGGAAACAAGAGGAGATTCAACAAGGTATATCTGCCTGTAGAGCATATGTTGTGGCAGAATGGATTTCTCCCTCAACCCTGCACCCTTCCCTGCTTTCTCCTCCAAATTCATGGCTCCCAAGGTTTCCAAAATAGACTATGCTTGTTCTTTCCTGCCACCACACAAGCATGAAGTTCTAAAAATACCCACACTTTCTGTGTGTTTGTGTGTGTGTGCACTTTCTTTGCATTTTTTGCACATCCTTGACTCGGCTAAAATGCAGTTTCCAAGCGCTTTACTCAGATAGACACCTTCAGCACCTGTCTTCGCCTGATATGCCAATTTTTATGCCCCTTTTGGGGAAAGGGTTCAGGAATTACATGCTGGGTATGTCCATTAGAGATGCAGAACAGTGGCCCATGCCTACCAAATCTGGAAGGTTGGGAGATAACTGCCCTAATGATTTTTCATTGAGCCTGGAGAACTTTATGAGCCTCCGCAAGCCATTTGCAACTGGTGGGTGTCCAGGACAGGCTGTCCTTGCAGACCGAATTGTACCAACAGCGGCAGTTTCCAAGAAATGAGTTGCATCCAGGTCTGTCCAGGACTGGACTCAGCACCGTTAGCATCTCTGCAAGGAGGCCTGCAGCCCAGTGCATCAGAAGCACCTCCTTTTTAGAAAACCCTTGCCGCTCAGCTCGGCACCAGCAACAAACTGAGTGGCAGCGCACCATCCAATTTTTCCCCGACAGAAAGCAGTGTGCCAAGCCAAACAGAAGTCGCTTTTGCACAGCAACAAACAGAGTGTGCTAATGTGTGTTTCAGGACACTGTCATCTCGAATGCGCCAGGGTACTTCAGTGCTCCCATCAGCCTGCACTCGTGTGTCAATCATCTGCCATCTGGTAGGTTGGGGTTTTCATTAGTTCTGTAACTGCCTGACCTTGTGCCAGGCTTCAACAGACAAGGTAGTACATAACCCTTCACTGGTGAAATTAGCATTCATGATACTACTTAAACTGCGGAGCAAATTTTGAGTTCATTATTAAATGAGGCATATGTTACTACACTCATAACTGATTCAGTTGAGTTATTTTTAGTTTGACCTTTTCTGTATTCATCAAATCAGCTTTGAAATAGACATTGAGGTACCCTTATACTGTGTAGTATAAAAATTCGCATAGCTAATAGACATGGTAAGTGTGAGTGTGTAAGGGTTTTCTGGCAAAATCCTTATTACCTCTACACATCTGTGAAAGGTACTACTGGGTGTGAGTATCCAAGTATGTAACTTGCTACTCATTTCAATATAGATGAGGTAAGCTTAGATCTTCCTGATAATAACACCTTTATATTTTACCTAACATAGTTCATGTTCCCCTTGAATTTACATTTGAAATGAATTCCGGTCACAGACACTGTAATTAATCAGAAAGGAATGGTGAGAAAGAACACTGCTATTTTGGAGTCAATTATTATTTGAATAGCTATAATTTCTTAAGGTAGTTTTGTTGGCCAAAAACAAAAATCCTCAAAAGATGGATCCTTAAATCCACATTAACACAATGCCTGTATTAAACCAACCACAGGTCATAAATACTATGCAAGCATACAAGTCTAGGTTTAAAACAAAAACAATGGGAGTTAAATTGGATAACTTCATGTACTAGCTGGAGGGAAGTGCCCTCAGAGAATATGGTCTCCAAGCAAAATCCCTCTCTTGAGGATGGTTGAAGAGCATGGAAAGTGGGATGGCATATTATTTGCCTTTATTTACTAGCAATACTTGTATGCCGCTTTTCAGATATGCAGCACTCATGCAAGAGTAGCTCTGCCATTCCCTATATTGCACTCCATATAGGATTCCAGAGAGTGGCGTTGAAGTTCCATAGTATCGGGTTAACAAGAGGATCAGTTCCCTCTGCAATTCAACGGGTCACCCCTCCTCCCAGTTCAATTACTTGCTTTTACCATTGGTCTGTTCCTTGGCTCTCATGATAACTGAGATTTTTAAATCACGGTGTGTATTCATAATTTTTGTGCCCATTTTGCTTAATATGCACTCATTTTTATACGTACACATTTACCCAATTACTTTCCATTGCTATAAGGCAATTTTGTCTCTTCTTTTGATCAAATGTTCCAATTTTGCGTGCACTTTTCCCTTGTACAAGCATTTTGTGTGCCTATTTTCTGGCAATTCTCAGATTCTGTATTCAGTCACTTGGGTGTCCAAGCAAAATGCCTTTGGGATCCAACTACAGTTTGAGAGCCACTGTCCCCAGTTTCTTGGTACCTCTACAGTGTTCACAATTCATGCTAAAAGCCTTTTGGAGATGCCTTCATTACTCTTGCATATTATACTGTAAGTTAACATTGCTATCAGAATTTGTTTGCTTTTCTCCTAAATTCTTTTTCCCCCCCTAAATTCAAATTTTAGAGTGGAAGTTATCCTCAGACATGACTTTCAAAAAGACTGATAGTTTCTTGGAGGAGACGGTTGCAGATTCTTACTCAAAACACGTCAAACGGAAGTCTTTGACATTTGGCCACATGCTTCTAACATGTCCCTACCATGTTTGTGTGGAAGTCAACTTCCATGGAAATGGGAAGCCATGCTTTCATCTGTGTGGACATGAGGAGGGGAAGGGCATCAAATTTCTCCCCTCCTTTCTTTTCCTCAATCACATTTAGTAAACTAGGGAAGAATGGCAGTAATTCTCCAGTCTCTTTGGAAGCCAAGTCCAAATTAGATGGAACTCAGGGCTTGAGAACTGGCTTGCAGAAATAAAGGCTTCAACTCATACCATGCTGACTTTGCTGACAAGATTCTTAAAAGAAGGGAGAAAAAAACCTGAACTCAAGACAAACTTCAAAGTGGAAGCAAAGTTCAACTATGAAACTTTTTTCTTAATTCAGATCTTTTTTTTTTTTTACGTTTACCTGATACGAAGAGACTTTCTTCCCCCGACACACGTACACTTTTATGGCTCTGGTTTCTCTTTGAAACTGACGTGACTTGTCTAGAATCAGAATTTCAAAGAGGCTCCTGACTCTCAGAGGAACAGAAATTTGCAAATGCTCAAATGTCATTACATTGAACGAATGCTATGAAGTTCCGAATGAATGTGTACTTGTGTGTAATTAGTGGGCTGCAAATTAAATCTCACTCCTAGTGATACACAACTGTGTTTGTTCACTTGCATGCATTCTTTCCTTCCCTTTCCCATCTGATCAGCTCTATTGCCCCCTGATATAGCAATATTTGGATTCTAAGCTCCTTGTTGGCAAGAATTAATGTTTTGCTTCTGCAACCCCGAATAGGCTAGGTGCACTGATGGTTTTAAATGCTTGTAGGGACTGACAGCTGAAGCTGCTGAGTGTCTAAATCCAGAGATGTTCTGGTGTGGGCAATGGCCCAGTCCTATGGTCAGCCCTAGTGAAAGAATTAGCTTAAGCACTCAGCGTGTTTGTGCAACACTTTTCACAATACACTGCTGGAGCTGAGTGTTTCCTTCACACTCAGTGTTCAGGATCTTTGCTGGCAAAAATGTGAAAGGTTAGAAAACCCAGAGGTGAAATGAGAAAGGGATGGACTTCTGATGCAGCCCACCAGAGCTGCGTGAAGCCTGTGGAATGGCTCGTAAAAGCAGCTGGGCAGCATGGAAAAATAATCGCCACCTCCTCACCATGTTCTGCACTAGAACTGTAGCTTCTTGAGTTACTTGGGCAAGCGCAGACCATCAGCCAGGATTAGGACCCAGATTCCTGGGTTTAGTTGTCTTTAGCAGAAAGGCGAGGAAACCAAGAGGCTTATGGCGCCCTTGGTCTACCACACATCCAGCCTATAACCAGCTTGACAGTCACAAATCAGGTATGTCTGTTGTGAGGACAGATGGGTGAGAATTTGCCCGGGATGCATTTTTATGCACACTGTACTGTCCTGAATCAAAATCTGTGGATCAACTCACCAACTAATAGGCAGTGGCAAGATGAAATTCACACTTAATCAAATATCCAGGACGCAACAATGAAACAAGAACAAGAAGGACCCCTTGCAAGTGGGCATATGACTAAAAATGTGGATATCATTATCCCAAGGGAAAGAAGTGTTTCAAAAACGTGCACATTTGGGAAAATGCAGTTTCCTTCTGGCAAAGTTCTGATTGAATAATTAGCAGATTATTATTGTAATAGGATGTAATGAATATAGATGCAGGCATACAAGAACTTGGTAAGGCACAGATAGGATCTTGTTGCAAGGTGGAATAATATGCCAGGGTTGCTGAGATCTTATTCCAACTTTGCAGGCCAAGAATTCTGTGCTACTATTTCACCTCCATATCTCCAGTTCAGTCTTATTTTGCTGGATCCAGTGATGCCATCTTGCTTTCCACATTTGTTTCTGTTTAATTAACTGTTATGTTTTGAAATTTACTGGATTCGTACTGTAACTGTTCTATTAATTACATTAGCATCAGTCTGGGTGGAGTGGTTGCAAACTGAGGCTTCAGAGAAAAGCAAGACTTGGATTATAGGTGATGCTAACATCGGAAATAGAAGCTGAGTGGAATGAAAATGGCAATTCTCACTCCTACTTCCTCGAAGATACCAGCAACACAAAGGGGATGATGTTGGCAGAGGTTCCCTCATGCCTGCTGGCCTCCATTTTTGAGGCCTCGTGGAGAACGGGTGAAGTTCCAGAGGACTGGAGGGTGGCATCGGTGGTCCCAATTTTCAAAAAGGACATGGGGAATTATAGACCGGTTAGCCTTACGTCCATTGTAGGAAAAACAATGGAAAGGCTCATAATAGAGAGAGATCTAGTGATGCTAGATAGGGAAGGGAGGCTGACAGCCACACAACACGGCTTCCGCAAAAACAGGTCCTGTTGGAAAAAACCTTGTGGAATTCTATGACAAGGTTTCAAGATGGCTAGATGGAGGGGATGCAGTGGATGTGGTGTACCTGGATTTCAGCAAGGCCTTTGACAAAGTGCCCCATGATATCCTGGTGGAGAAACTGAGGAGTTTTGGGATACACCAAAGCACTGTCCGGTGGATTAGGGCATGGTTGACTGACCGAAAACAGAAGGTAACCATCAGCGGGGAATCGTCGGGATGGCAGCCAGTGACAAGCGGGGTCCCCGAGGGCTCTGTCCTGGGGCTGATCCTGTTTAATCTTTTCATAAATGACATGGAAGAAGGGGTGAACAGTCTGCTAATCAAATTCACAGACGACACTAAAACTGGAGCAGTGGCCACAACTGATGAGCAGGTACTCCAGATCCAAAAGGAACTGGACAGACTATGGAAGTGGGCAGGAGACAACAGGGTGGCGTTCAATGAGGATAAGTGCAAGGTCTTGCACTTGGGGCACAGGAATAGGTGTCATAAGTACAGGTTAGGTGACAAGTGGCTGGAGAACAGCCCTTGTGAAAAGGACCTTGGGGTTCTGGTTGACTGCAGGTTAAACATGAGTAAGCAGTGTGATGTGGTGATTAAGAGGACAAATGCCACCCTTGGTTGCATAGCCAGAAGTGTGGCTTCTAGATCGAGAGAGGTATTACTACCACTCTACACGACTCTGGTGTGCCTGCAACTGGAGTACTGTGTTCAGTTTTGGGCCCCTCATTACAGAAAGGATATAGACAGTTTGGTGTCAGTGCAGCGTAGAGCCACAAGGTTGGTGGCCGGTTTGCAGGGGATGGGGTATGAGGCAAGACGGAGGGAACTGGGTCTCTTCAGCCTGGAGAAGAGGAGACTCAGAGGGGATATGTTGGCGGCATACAGGTATGTGAGGGGATGTCACATTGAGATGGATAGAGACCTGTTCTCCCCTGCAGAGGAAGGCAGGACGTGCTCCACGGAGCAAAGCTTAGGGAACCCAGGGTCAGTTTGGAAGCCAGGAAGCATTTCCTGTCAGTTGGGACCCCGAGGGTGTGGAATGGGCTTCCACGGGAGGTCGTTGAGGCCGCATCGGTGAGGGTGGTCAAAGATAGACTGGGCATGCACATGGTGGACATGTTGTGAGCAGAGCCAGCTGGAGCTGGGGGTCAGACTAGATGGCCCAGGAGGCCCCTTCTGACTCACTCTGTTTCTATGTTATGAGACTAGAGTACGGAAAAGGTAAATTTCAGCACGTTATGGATCTGAACAAGGCATTCGTAAATCCAGAACAAACAACAGTGCAAGAAGCACTTATGGCCTCCACATGGAGGGAAGCACAACATGCAAGCAACGATGGAGGTCTAATATTATAATTTTAAAATATACTGAAGTTAATTTGCATACTGAATGTTGTTAAAGGGGGATAATCCATAGTCTGGCCCTTGACTTCTGTGTTATTTTGAGGAAGGACTCTGAGCCCCATCATTCTGCTCCCAGCATGAAGTAGACAGACAGGTTGTGTGCATTCACAAGGCAAAGGAACTAAATAGAATGGCAATAAGCCATCAATAAAAAGATACAAACAAATTCATATAAAGCAAAAAGCAGCAGAGGAAGGCTAAGATTAAAAGGGTGCAGACTAAATAAGTCAAATCCTACACTGCAGGTCAAAGGAAGGCCTTGTAATATGGCAGGAATGGGAGTTTGCCATTCAAAGAGCCAGTGTGGTGTAGTGGTTAAGAGCATGGGACTGGGACTCAGACGACCTGGGTTCTAGTCCCCGCTCGGCCATGGAGCCAACTGGGTGACTTTGGGCCAGTCACAGACTCTCAGCCCAACCTACCGCACAGAGTGGTTGTTGTGGGGATAAGATGAAGGAGGAGAATGATGTAAGCTGCCTTGAGCCCTTTGAGGAAAAAGGCAGGATATAAATTGATAAATAAATAAATAAATAAATAAATAAATGGGAACCGATTGAAGACCCCTTCCCAATGGGCACACTGGAAGCAGCCCAGATTTCATTAGAACCGTTGTGAGGGCTGACCATCCCGTACACAGCAGCATACGGAACACCCCAAGCAAGAGTGGCAGGCCTGGCACACAGGAAGGGAATTGTGAAGGACTGTGCCTGAATGGAGATGAAGGCATAAAAACACCGACACTGAATCAAAGCTGCTCATTTCTGCTTCTAGTCTGTCATCCTAAGGAACCTTCTTGGTAATTAATCACATCAAAATCAGTGGGACCTTTAGCACACGTGGCCTAGGAGGAAACATAGGCATGTGATTTTCTTTTTTTTTTTTGCATCTGTAAATTTCAGATCAAATATACAAGCATTTCATTATATCTTATTACCATGTTTTAAAATAATTTTAAAAACTCTGAAGTGTTTGAATATAATCACTTCTTCAGAGCTAAGAGCCTCTCTCTCTATATATATATATGTGTGTGTGTGTGTGTGTGTGCGCGCAACATTTTGTTATGTACCATTAATGCTAGCTGCAAAGCTGTTGATGAACTGACAATTTTGCAGCCACGGAAAGTAGGAAGCACTTGCACAGTTCTGGAATAAATGAAGAAATAATTAGGAAGAAAGTTGTGATAGGACCATCCACTGCTATTAGCATATATGAAATGGAGAAGTAAAATCCATTCTTGGACTGTCCTTTGACTGCTTCCACCAGGAAATGATGGGAAGAGAGTGGACAGGCTCTCTAAATTGTCTCCTCATTCCTCGAGCACATTTGACTGAAATCTCTTAATGGCCGTTGTCAGAAGCCAGGTGCTGGCTGAGCTCCCGCCTAGCAGTTCTCTTCACTGCATGACAGATCTTATGAGAATCCAGCTCCCTCTCATGAGATATTGCCATGATAGTGCATTATTAAAGAAGGTCTTGTAGGAAATGACAGGGCAGCTTGCCCCTCCTAATCAGAACACATTCAGACTTCATTAAGATTAAGCTAATTGGCCTCGTTCGGTTCCTGAAGATTGGAGAAGGTGAATTCTCCTGTACTGAAACACATATCAGACGGTGAATGAAGGGAATGCATCCCTTGGCAGACATACTTACTGCCTGACTGTTGTACTTTGCCCTCTGTGGATGGCTGGTGTCAGGTAGGGAATGCTGGGTTTGCATGCTAATGATTCCCTTTCACAGCCTTGCAGGGTTCACCAGCCGCAGCCTGTCCAGGACAGAACACCCTGACCAGAGCTGCCATCTCTTGCAGCATCTTTGTTGAGCTATTGTAATGCGGAGGGTTCTGGACAATGGAGCCCATGAGCACTTCTGGCATTTGACTGCTACAGGTGACCCGGCTCTATTGGAATACCTTCTTTTTTAGAGGGACCTGACTGCTTTAGCACCTTCAGGCTGCAACGATGCAAGGGCGGCTGTGCTGGTATCTTCATGGCTGAAATTAGAGAATGACCATTCAACAGGGCAGGCGCCTTGGGTTGTCCTGAGGAAGATGGTCCTAGGAAGGTGTAAGCCTTATTAAGACCATATCTTCGCTCTGTTCCTTTATCTCCTGAGATCGGGGTTTTGGTGTCCTGGACCATGACCCAGACCAGAGAGTGAACGTTATCCTTCATGACCTTCACAAGCATGGACAGTGTAGCCAATCTTCTCCAGACTTTCCCCAGTGGTGTTGCTGGCTTCTGCTCCTAACATAGTTAGCCCATGCTGAGGCTCATTAATTCAAGCGAAGGGGCTTTGCTGAACCGTGTGCTTCCTGCCACTGAATGGGCTTTGATCAATGTCCGGTGATGCTCATCCCTGACACATCTTCTGCTGGTAGTAATTCATAAATGATGCAAGACTTTTGTCTCACATGCTCCTTAGACCTTAGCAGAAAGTAAAACATACCTGAAAGATGGAATTTATAAATGTTTCAGGATCCACAAACAAATGAGAAGCCATGAGCGATTACTGTAATGCGCTCTACGTGGGGCTACCCCTGAAGACGGTCCGGATACTTCAATTGGTACAAAACAGAGCTGCCAGAGTACTGACGGGGACGGGGCGTGGTGTTCACATCACCCCTGTTCTCCGGCAGCTTCACTGGCTTCCCATTGAAGTCCGGGCCCAATTCAAGGTGTTGGTTCTTACCTATAAAGCCCTTAACGGCTTGGGTCCCGGTTACCTAAAGGAGCGCTTGCGTCCATATATACCCTCCCGCCCCTTACGATCTGCTGCTGAGGCTCTCCTCCGGGAACCCTCCGTGAAAGATATTAGGAGGGTGAGCACCCGGAGGAGGGCTTTCTCGGCGGTGGCGCCCCATCTGTGGAATGCGCTCCCCAGAGAGGCTCGCCTGGCGCCGTCTTTATTTGCTTTTCGGCGCCAGGTGAAGACCTTTTTATTTAAACAATATTTTAATTGTTAATTTATTTATTATTTATTAATTTAATTTGTATATTGTATAGGTTGTTTTAATTTTGACTTGGAGATGGGCCAATTTTTAATGTTAGTTTTAATTGTTAATATTTGGAAATTTTAACATTATGTTTTAATCTTTTTGTTGTGAGCCGCCCCGAGGCTTGTGGCAAGGGGCGGCCTATAAATTTCCAAATAAAATAAAATAAATAAAATAAATGAGTATTATTGTTGATTCATTACATCTTCACGGCATTGCAATGCATTTACTGCACTGTGTTCCCCAATGTCAGTGTGTGTGTGTGTGTGTGGGTCCCTTTCTGACATTGCACAGTATCACAAATGAGCAAGACAGATTTTAATAGAAATGTCACATCATCTTCAGATCGCATTATCTAGTTTTCGCAACTAAAGGAAATCAACGTAATCAAGGGAAAAAATGCAATGTTATAGAATCATTCAGTTCATAGAATGCTCATTGAAATAGCCATATGGTGTGCAATGAAAATTCACACACTACAATGATTTCTCCTTTGTTATATCATTAGTTGTGCATCATGAGAAATATATTCAAAATATTATGGCTCAAATTTACCAGTGCATGGATGGAGTAGCCAAGGTTGGGTACACAAAGCTCTTTGAAGGAATTTGGAGCCCTGCCAGGAAGCTGTTTGGCAAGGAAAGAGAAGTGTGTGTGTGTGTGTGAGAGAGAGAGAGACAGACAGACAGACAGACAGAGAGAGAGACAGAGAGAGAGAGAGAGAGAGAGAGAGAGAGAAAATGAGAGAATATATCTGGACCGAGTTCATCTCATTGTTGCTCTTCCTGAACAGCTGGTTTTGTGTGTTTAAGGTCAATCCATGGGCAACACCTGCTCTTGTATCAGGCTAAGGTACTGCAAGTCCTGCTAACACAGGACCTCTGAAACGTTCTTCCAAATGTTGCCCAGTGGGACAGGGACAGGATTTTGTTTAGTTTCTCTTAAGGGATACTTGAATCCTGTTGTTGGTGCTGCTACTGCTGCATAACACCACTTGCCAATATTAAGGAAAAACCTAGGAGACCAAGCAGAATGGATCACTAGTGCAGGCCAAGTGTGATCATCCGTCATGACCATTCCTATATCTGACGATGCTGAGGCATTGCTACCAATACTAATAGATACTTTGGGAATACAACTGTTCACAATTTAATTTAACCAAGAGATAACTTCGAAATCTGGCTGTGAATCTGCTCCCCAACCTGCGATTCTCTCCTTTCCCTTCCTGTATCCTCTGGATTCTGAAAGAGCATCTCTCAGCTATCAGAAAACTCCAAACGCTGGTGACAGATGGAAGGGTCAGAGCTAACTGTTTTGTGACATGTTGATTTTGTTAGCCAACTTGAATATGTTAATAGAAAATATGAGATGATAATGAGTAAACAAACAATTCAAGTTGGTATGGGACAACTGATACTTAGGACTACACTGGCCCGGCTTGTTCCAAATTCTTTTGGTTGTGGGATGTGTGGCAATGGAAAACTCATTCCATTTGAGCTTGATAGAGCTTGCCACACCTCTGACCCCATAGTCAAAAGTGGGTTAAATTGGGAGAACTCTCCTTCCCCAGCTTCCCCTTCTTTAGCCTGGCTGAGCCAGATTCCATAGTTATCAAGGGACTTGGAATTTTGGCTCTCCTCTCCTTCACTTGGCAAAGTATCCATCCATCCATCCATCCATCCATCCATCCATCCATCCATCCATCCATCTGGACCCCAAGTTCATCTTCAGCATCAGTAATAAAGTTGAAAGATTTCAGTGATGTTTCCTCAAAACAGTTCCTGGATGTGTAGATAATGCATAATGTTTAACAGGGTTAAATGACAGACCTTGCCAGACTTGAGCCACAGAAAGCCCAGGTTTTATTTTGAGCTGTTTGATGATCTTCTTCTTCTATAATCTGACAAGAGTCTTGTAGAAAGACCTGGGAGAAGGTTGCAGAGGGTAAAAGAGTGGAAATGGATATTTCTCTAGTTGAGCTCTTTCCCTGGGTAAGAAAGAGGCATAAGGAGTTGTGCAGTGACCTGTGCAGCGAAATGTTGTTCTCTTTCCGCTATCATTCAATTCCTGACTGGGAGAAGGGGGTCATTATTTAAAAGCCACATCGCAGAAGCCTGCCAGGACAACAGAAAGCTGCCCCTTCATTTTCAGTGCTGGGAATGAACCAAAATACTCATTTCTGGGTCTGGGTGGGCCCATGAGGTCCCCTTCTGAGAGCTGCATTGACCTGCCCCATTTGAGAAAGGAGCTTTCTGGCTCGCGGATTGTAACTTCAGGAGCCCACAGCTTCCTGTGCTACACCCGTGATCAGTCCCACTGGCACACGGGCTTCACCGGATGCTGTCTTGGATGTTCCTGCGCCTCAGGGTGAGATTGCATTGGCTGATCGGAAAGTTCCACCACCTGCCATGTTAGAGAGGAGCCATCCAAAGATTTTCATTGCTACGGCATTGTCCTTTTAGTTCAATAGACTTAGGGACTGTCATGCATAACTAACTATATTGCAATTTCCACCAGGATATTAGGAGAGAAATGACTACACTGCACTATTACTCTATTGCCTTACAGAGATGATTTGTTTTATGTATCTTATTGTTTCGCTGACATCATCTCTTTAGTTACTGAAAAGGTTGCTACAGTGTTCTTTTTCCCCCGTTGCAGTTAAATTGAAAGCCTGATTAACATGTGTATTGTTCAGGCTCTGCAGAAGAATCATGAGGTTTGGGAACTGCAGCAGGTGCTGTAGCGAGCTGTCCCAGTGTCAGAAAGCCAAAATAGTTTCTTGGAAGCATGCCAAGGTCGGAGGCCTTCTGCTTGTTAAGAAGAGCACCAGAGTTAATTGCAGTGCTGCCTTCCCGGTCGCTCTATAGATGAAGACTTTCTTCGCAGGGAGGAGGAAGACGCTTGCCTTACCAAAAAGCTTTTCCCCAGACCGTCTCTGGAACATTGGAAGACTGGGACCATATAACATCGATGGCAATAAGCATTATCTTTCGTTCTTCACCAGTGGGGAGGAATTGACACGTCATTTGCCCAGACACTTTTGGGAGTCCTTGGAGCATCCCTGGCCTACACACAGAGCCTGCTAGGATTGTGCGCTTTCGTTTGCTCTTTTATGACTACGCTGAATTCTTATTTATTTATTTATAACTTTTCTATACCATTCCATACTTAGATGTCTCGGGACGGTTTGCAACAAATTAATAGAAATAATGCAGGTGGCGCAGTGGTTTAAACCGCTGTGCTGCTGGGCTGGTTGATCAAAAGGTCGCCGGTTCGAATCTGCACACGGGGTGAGCTCCCGTGCTCCGTCCCAGCTCCTGCCAACCTTGCATCTCGAAAGCATGCAAATGCAAGTAGATAAAAAGGTACCACTTCGGTGGGCAGGTAACAGCGTTCCGTGCACTTCGATGTTTAGTCATGCCGGCCACATGACCACGGAGACTGTCTGCGGACAAACGCTGGCTCCCTCGGCCAGGAAACGGAGATGAGCACTGCCCCCTAGAGTCAGGCATGACTGGACTTAATGTCAAGGGGAAACCTTTACCTTTTAATAGAAATAAGATAACAGTTGCCCAGCATTCAGTGTTAAAATATAAACCCACTAACTAAAACAAGTTAACAATTAAATTGCTGGGAGAATAAAAAGGTTTTCACCTGGTGCCGAAAGAAGCGTTGGCACCAGGTGGACCTCTCTGGGGAGCGTGTTCCACAATCGGGGTGCCACCCCAGGAAGGCCCTCCTCCCTCTTGCTCTCTTTCAAGGATGTCTCTGACTCAGATCTCAAGGGGCACAGGGCACATAGGGGAGAAGTGCTCCTTCAGGTATCCAGGACCCAAATAATGAATATTTCTTCATTATTTACCCTAAACTGTGTATTATCTTTAACAGGGGTGGTTTTATGTCTTCCCATGTGTCCTCAGACCTTACCTTGGCTGGAACAGGCCTCCAGAACAGCACAAAATGACCTTGATTTGCCTAGCACTGATGGTACACAGTTTGCTATGCTTCTGTATTCTGTATATGTATATTTTTTGTGCATGTATTTTACATGTCTTGTGTAGTCAGTCAGGTAATGGACTGAAATACACGGAGCTGATCCGAGTCATTGAACTTTCAGGGTAATTCTTTCACTTTGTCATTGGAAGCGACTGTATATGCAGGTCTCAGTGATCTCCCCATGGCACCAGAAGATATATATTTGTGTGGGATTATATGCACTTTTCTTTCTTTCTTTTTTGATCTTTTTTGATCGGTAGAGGAAGAACAGAAAGTGCATGGAAATGCACAATCATAGAAACCAATACACCGCTCATGTTGCCACTGGGGGATCATTTTGAATAATCAGGTGAGAACTTAAGTTGGATTGTTCTTGCTGCAGTTAAGAACTTAGCAAACATTGCAATTTGCAAATGGCATAGAAAGAAACAGAGATGTCTATTGTTTTTGTTTTGTTTTGTTTTGTTTAATCTTTGGTGCAAAGCAAAATTGGCAGAGTCGTCCATCCAGACTAGCAGATTGGATCATTTTTGTTGCAGGTGAAGTAGAAAGAGTCCAGAGGAGGGCAACAAAGGTGATCCCAGGTGTGGAAACACTGCCCTGTGAGGAAAGATTGAGGGAACTGGGCAAGTTCAGCCTCAAGAAGAGAAGACTGATGGGGGATAAGATATCCCTCTATGAGTACCTCAAAGGCCATCACAAAGAGGGAGGTCAAGATCTCTTCTTGCAGACACAGAATACTCAATTCAAGTTGTGACAATCCAAATTCATCCTGGATATCAGGAAAAGCTTCCTCACGGTCAGATCAATATGACAGTGGAAACAGCTGCCTAGAGAGGTGGTGGGGTCTCCCGCACTGGAAACATTCAAGAAGAAACTGGGGATCCATCTGAGGGGGATGGTGCAACGTGGCGCCCTGCAACAGCAGGGGGTTGGACTCTATGGCCTTCATGGCCCCTTCCAACTCTACTGTTCTATGATTCTATGAGGTTTTCAGTGCAGAGTCTGATCTTAGTGAATTTAATCCTTGTGTATTTGACCGTGTTTGCAATGCTGAAATGGTGTTGCCACCCACAGTCCTTTTATCCAGGCAGTCTTCTTATCTTAAAGAGCTACATGGCAGGGAGGTACATAATGGCAGGAAGAGTCCTCTGTGCCAGGAAGAACTGTAACAGTTGAATTTTGATGATGCTTGTAGATAAGCATTTCGTTCATATTCCTTTGCCTACTTTTTTTTTTTTTAATGTGCTTTTCTTTTTGGTCAGAATTTGCACACCTCTTCATAAAAGGCACAGAAAGAACATGAGATTCTAAAACAAAAGAAAACCAGGAAAACAAAACAAAAACCTGAATGTGGGCAAAAATGAAGCTGCCCAGCCCACGCCAAGCATGGAGCTATTTTTCATCTTTGAAGCTCTGACAGGCATATGAGACCGGTTTTTCCATGGCTCCAGTATGCACACACACTGCATACATCGAAGAGAGATCATCGTGCCTCCTTGCTCTTGCTTCCTGACCTACTGTGAACAGGATCTTGGAAGCAAGCTGGAAGCAAGCTGAGTCTCCAGGCATATAAATTTGTCCTCCATGAAAATGAATGGTCTGGTCATTGGGCATATGTGTATTTAGGCCCCAAGTCGCTCTAGGGTGTAGGCATGATGCAGGAGAACACAGCAGCCTGATGCTCACCCCACATACCACACTTCTTCCAAAAGTTGGGATAAGGAAGCAGATATTAAACCCAAAGCTACCCTTGGGCATACGAGGAGGTGTCTCCTCCGTACATAAATGCCCATGCCAAAGCACTGAAAGTGGGGGTTGGAGATAAAGAATATTTTTCCAATTCAGAGAAGGAAGCATGAAATTAGCTCTACTTTTAACTATAGCAACACTGTCCAAACGAGCACAGGTTTTTGCACATACACTAGGGGAATGCTGCTTATGGGGGATTTCAATATGCATATAATGAAATTCAGCAAACGAAGCAAATAATCCACAGAGAGGTGATAATGAGTCAGCCCTAAAGCTAGCCCTAGCCTAAAGCTACCCAGTGAGTTCTCCTTGAAGGAAAAGCGATGATGCTATATATAATATTTAATAGGGTCATCAACCCTTACAATAAGTTTAATAGTTTTGCTGTTGATAAACAAGACATATTCAATCTCAACAATAAAGGAGCAGAAATTTTACTAATTCATAAATCTTTTGCATTTTAAATGCACTTACAGGTTACCAAAACTTTAGTGCAGAAGTTCGTTTCTGTCTTGCTTTTTTAATTTCAGAGAAGTTTGAGAGAACTTCCCATTGAATACTTAAGAAAGCAACCATCCTTTCTTGCAAGGAAAGTACACAGTTTTTAATTTCCTATTGCAATTAACATGCTAGAACCAGAACTCTTTCAAAATAAAGATGTGTGCCTTTGAGTTTCAGTCTCACTAATTAAACTTTGCTTGTACTGATCAACAGGCTCAGAGCACTGTCTACCAATTGTGTCATCTCAGAACAAAACAATGGTTGCGGTGAGTAAAATCCTTTGTGTTTCAGTCAGAAGTGCACCACATTCCTAGGCAGCTTACTTGGAAACCTAAATTCTACCGTGTGTGGGAAAGTGGGACTTTCTCCCTTGTACTAATTTTGCTGAATGAAGTTCCAGGGCCTCACTGAAGTCTTGGGTTCAGAATGTAGCCGCTTCTGCCTTAAGCCTGCCTTAATCTCCTTGCATCTTCTACCATGGCAGCATCTCCGGCCCCTTCCTTATCTCCAATCTCACATCGAAGAACAGAGATAAGCCAAGCAGTGCACTTCCTGCAGCATTAAGGAAAATCCTTCCCTTGCCTCTAATGAGAGATTAATGACAAGCTGCACTTGTGACCAGGATGCTGAGGCTGGGAAGTGGTTGCAGCCTTTTCTTTCTCTGGCAGCTCCCAAGCAGCCTGGACGGGATCTTGTGCACACATTCCCAGATGGACATGTGTGCGTATATTCACGTCTCCCCCCACCCCAGAAAGTGGGCATGTTCTCCCCCTCCGTATGCATGCATCTCTCCCCTGCATGTGTGCATGTCTGCACACCTATGCACACATGCAGGGAAAAGGAGATGCATTCATTGATTCATTGACTGAAGATAGCTAAAGTGGCTGGCATTCCTAACATGGCTAGCAGTCAGAGTGCTGTTTTCGTGTCTGTGGTGACTTCAGCTGGATTGGCGTCCTTCTGGGCATTGTTTCCTTCAAGAAACAAACTTGCACCTCAGATCTCAGTCTGCTTTTGAAAGTTTCTCCTGATTCCAAAGGGGTTTACCATCTGAGGAGATTTATAGCACAACTGCGTTGTAGACAGGTAGACTAGCAAAAGGGCACTGATCATGCATATAAGTGCGTGCACGTGTGTGTGTATAGAAATAATTCAGCAGCCAATCCATTTGTGCAAATTGCTACCACTTTTAACAAACCTTGAAATCTGGATAATGGATTGACTCATGACAGGATCAAATTAATACCGGCAACCAGCAGTACCAGCTTGGCCAAATAGTTTTTCCCAATGACTGGTAATGACTTCATAATAAAGCCCTTGAAAATAGGGCCCTTGGCTACCCTTGAAGACGGTCCGGATACTTCAATTGGTGCAGAATAGAGCTGCCAGGGTGCTGACGGGGACTGGGTGTAGTTCTCATATCACCCCAGTTCTCCGCCAGCTTCACTGGCTTCCCATTGAAGTCCGGGCCCAATTCAAGGTGTTGGTTCTTACCTATAAAGCCCTTAACGGCTTGGGTCCTGGTTACCTAAAGGAGCGCCTACGACCATATATACCCTCCCGCCCCTTACGATCTGCAGCTGATGCTCTCCTCCGGGAACCCTCCGTGAGAGATATTAGGAATGCGCTCCCCAGAGAGGCTTGCCTGGCGCCATCTTTAAGACCTTTTTATTTAAGCAATATTTTAAATGTTAATTTATTTTAAATTTCATTGTATTATATTGTAATTTGTTTGTTTTAATTTGGACCTGGAGATGGGCCAGTTTTAAAGTTTTAAGGTTTTGATATTCTGTAGGCTTTTTTAATTATTGTATTATGTTTCTGCCTACAAGGTTTTTTGAGGTTGTGAGCCGCCCCGAGGCTTGTGGCAAGAGGCGGCCTATAAATCTGTAAATAAATAAATAAATAAATAAAGCCGATAATTATAACACTACAATGGAGCCAATAATTATAACAGAGGTGATCAAATTACAGCAGAGGTGATCAATTACAGCAGAGGTGATCCAGCGCTATCGTTGGAAGCTCAAGTAACAGCAATGGCGAGGAGCGCTTTCCTTTAGCTTCAGCTGATCCATCAGCTGCGTCCCTACCTGGAGAATGATTGCCTGACGACAGTGAGACACACATTGGTTACTTCCTGACTGGACTTCTGTAACATGCTCTACATGGGGCTGCCCTTGAAGACGGTCCGGATACTTCAATTGGTGCAAAATAGAGCTGCCAGGTTGCTGACAGGGACTGGGCATTGTTCTCATATAACCCAGTTCTCCATCAGCTCCACTCGCTCCCCATTGAAGTCCGAGCCCAATTCAAGGTGCTGGTTATCACCTACAAAGCCCTTAATGGCTTGGGATCTGGTAACCTAAAGGAGCGCCTGCATCCATATAGGCCCTCCCGCCCCCTGAGATCAGCGGCAGAGGCCCTTCTCCGGGAGCCCTCTGTGAAAGATATTAGCAGGGTGAGTACCCAGAGGAGGGCTTTCTCAGTGGTGGGGCCCCAATTATGGAATGTGCTCCCCAGAGAGGTCCTCCTGGCGCCGTCGTTATTTGCTTTTTGGTGCCAGGCCAAGACCTTTTGATTTAAACATGATTTTAATTGTTGATTTTATTTATTGATTTTAATTTTTTTTGCCAGGATGTCTCCAGTATTTTATGTATTTCTACAGATTGTATTTATTTATGGATTTATTTATGGAAGCAGCCCAGAGGCTTATGCGAATAGGGTGGCATATAAGTTTTCCAAATAAATGAATGAATGAATGAATGAATGAATGAATAAATCTACGTTTCCTCTCATCCAAAGTCATCAGAATTGCCCACTTACGAGTCGTAATATGCGAGTCTGTGATTTCTCAAGGATTGAAACTGAAAGTTGTTTGGTGTCTCCGACCTGTTGAGAGAGTTGGAACTCATTTCTCTAGTCACCATGAGCTTCCTTCAAAGTGGCTGAGCATAGGATTTTGCTGTTGCAATGGTGACATTGAAATCATGTGCAGGTTTGCTTTGAAGGAAGCCTCACTGAGTGCAGTGGGACTCTGTCCAGGAAAGACCATGCAGGACTCAGCCTAGAGTATTTCTTCTCATCATTCCAACTTGACCTGCACAATAGGTTGGTCTGAGGCTTAGAGTTCCCCAATATGGTTGGAAAGAGCATGCAGGAATCTGTCCTCTGTGCCCTGGCTAGTCAAGAACAAGTCTGCAAATGATCCAGAACACTAGCAGCCTCTTGGCATAAAGGATGCAGTTCTTTGCAAATGGCACACAAAACCATGTGTGTGGAAGCAGGATTCCAGGCATATGGCAGACACATGGATGGTGCGTGTGTTTACTGGACTCACTCGGGCTTACTTCATGTTCGACACCCCTGGGAGGCAGGCTTAGGAAAAGGTAGACTGGAGTCCCAGGAGCTCAGCTGAAGGAATCCAAGAGATTTCTACTTCCAAGCCAGGTTCCTCGCACATCACTGGTAGCCTTGAGTTGGAATCTGACACAGTTGCTTTGATCATTCTTTAAAACAATGGCAAGTGCAGTTGGACTCTCTAGACTGTAGACTCTTCAGTGGAAGAGAGAGAGAGAGAGAGAAGTTTAAAACAGGACATTTTGTGCAACTTATCCATGAGATCTAAATAGAAACTAAAACAGTAGTTTTGAAGATTCACTCTAAGCAGCAGACTTATTATGGAAAGCATCCAGCCATATGGCTGTTTTAAACACACTAATTGCATGAAGTGCTTACAATAAAGCAGGTGCTAAAACCATGTTTTCACACCCCGTTGTTCCTTTACAGCTTCCAAGAGGACCTCACCTAAGCCACGGAGGACTCCAGCTCAGTTGTACAGGCTTCCAACTGACACTTAAAGATCTCCTGCAAAGCCCAGTTCAGCCAGTAGCGGGCAATTTATTCTTTCTTTTTATAGAAACCCTTAACACAAGACAAAGCAAAAGGAATAGAAAGATAACTAAGGGGAAAATGCAGCAAGGGGGAAAATAAAGCACCATAGCCTGGTCTTATTGGTGAAGTCTCATTTAAGAACTTTAAGAATGCTGCAATGCATTTCTGTTAAAGCTCATAAATGTGTGTGTGTTTCATTGATATACATCTTAACATGCTCTGAGCAGATTTCTGTAGCAAGTCCTACAGATGGGATATGAAGCAAGTATAATTCCACCCTTCTTTTTTCCCAACCGTGATGAAAAGATCAAAAGATGCCCGAGTGCTGAGAGAAAAGCAAGCTGTGGAAGCAACGCAAGAGGAAGCACAGATGAGCAAATCCTCTCTTAGATGCTCGGTTTTATTCCTTGAGTTTCCTTTGTAATTCTTCCATTGTTTGGTTTGAGAAGGAACCTGTCAAGTTTGCTTTGAATTTCAGCTAAAGTGGTTGCGCCTCCCAGAAAGTTAGCAAGCAGTATTCCTACAGGCATGCATCCGTTTTGTTCAAGAGTTCCAATTTATACAAACAAGAGTCATTAAAAAAAATCCCAAATGTGCTTTGTGTATCAGTCATGAAGAATTTCATAACCCTTTCGTCCATGATGTTAGGCTTTTCTTTTCTATTGGAAATGAAATCTATATCTTTCCAATAGAATGCCCAACCTATTTCCGAAACAAATCAACAAGAAACTGATGTTGCTGAGTTTCAAGAAGAATGAAATATCAAGCTGTTGGAGAGTATGTGGCCAAAAATTGTACAAAAATAATTTTAGAATTTTGAACAATAGTTTTGGAATTATTCATTTTTAGATAAAAGTGACAAGGTGCAGAGGAATAGGCAGCCAGTGTAACTCTCCAAAAATGACACAGTGCTTTTAATTCCCAGCCCACGAGTCACTCCAGTAGAACTTCATGAATGAGGGCATCAATAGCTGAAAAGAAATTGGACAGAATGAATGAGTTTGCACTCCTTCTGCCCCTCTCTTGATGAACTTCATCCATCAGGTGACCAAGGAGGATCTGGACTTGTATCCAGGTCAACATCCAGACTGGAATGGATCGAGATATTAGTATCCTCCAATACTGTTTACAGTTGTTCCACCATAACTGGCGCGAGTACCTTTCCTTGAGAAAGGGCTGTTTGCAGCTGGATGGGGGCTGTTGAGTGCCATTTTGTACACAACGGGTTTCTTCAAGAATAGGCGCATTGCAGTCTCTTTGAGGGCAGCAGGGAGACCTGCCCCTTCACCTTTACTGCTCCCTGCTCCCAGTTACGCGGCCTCTGCTGCGAGGCCCAAGAGGGTGCATGGGTGGCCCCATTGCTCCTTGCCTGTGCCATCAGGGCTCAGCAACGGGAATCGATTCCATTTTATTGGGCAAAGGTGAGACAATGCAACCACAGCAGTGCTTGAAGCGGCATCCAGTTTGCTGTGAAATCATGCCACTTCCTCCACAAAGTGCGTTGCAAAAAGGGTGGATCTTGGCAGATCTCGAGGCCCCATTTCCTGGGGAAAATATCAGCAGCTGACCATTTGAAAGGGCTCCGCTGGGTGGCTACCTGAAGATGCAAGAAAGGTAGCAAAATGAACCGCTTCTTCAAACCGGACGCTGTGATGCAGTGGGGCTGCTCGTGCACTGTAGCAAATGCTTATCTTCCCTTCAGGGCTTTCACCATGTGCGTTTTAGCCGGGATTTGCCCTGCCCTGTTTCTTTGACAGCTCCCCTGAATATCAAGGGCCAGAAAAAGCTCTGCAGCACCCGAGAGGATGCGCATCTCACTCTTCCACATTTGAGAACAACTCTGCCGGCTTGGTGAGGGAGCTGGCAAAGCAGCAAGTCCCCTAGCAACATCTCGCTTCTCTCTTGTAGGACCAGCAGGTGAGAGAGATGGACACCCTGTGAAGAAGTTCAAGTTTCCCCAGTCCTCCAGCAACTCCTTGTGGTGCACTGAGGCAAACTAAGCCAGGTCAGCCCGACTCATCTCAGTAATGCACACCAGATCAGCCTTCTCAATTGCAGTGAGGTGGCATATGACTGCAGACTGGACTACGCTCTGGACTGATCAGGTGTTAAACATCAGCATTGCGAATTGGCACAGTACAACTTTCCGTGTATTTGTCAGTGTAAAAACCAGCAAGAGGGCTGAGTAGTTGGGGAACTCCTGCAATGCTTGTAGAGGATTGATGTGTAAGAACGATTCATCATCTTGATGCATGATTTTCTTTAAATGGATATGACACTGCAGTTTCTGTCCTGGACTAGTGCTTGCTTGCATCTTGTACAATGTCAGAATCAAACTATGACGTTAAAAATATTAATATAAATGAAAAATGTTCAGCAGGCCTGGACAATACAAATTGCACAATATTATGGGATGTCACAGGCAATCACCATTACCATTTTTTGTGCATTTACCAGAGAAGGCAGAAAGCTGAGTTCACTTCCTGGGCAAATTAGATAAAATGATGAAATTGGATTGTCCAGGGGCATTAAAATTTGCTAATGCCAGGTCTTTTTTCATCCTCTTTTCTTAAGCTTTCCAACTTCCTGGGCTTCTTTCTTGCTTAATTTTGAGGGTCTTGGCTTATATGCTGCCATCAGTCCTATTTTTGCCCTCAGCCTGCCAAACGCACAACCCAGGTGAATTTTTGCCCCCAGCCTGCCAACCCAGGTGAACTGTTCTTTCCTTTTGAACAGTTTTGAACAATTTGTAGGAATCCCGTTATTAAAATTCCACTCTTTGAACAATTAGAATGTTTCTGAATGTTTAAGACATCAAAGAAACTTGACTAATGGCTTTTGTGAGGCAAGAGGAGACCAGCAGAGGATACTTGATTAATGTATTACATATAAAATACCATATTTTTTGCTCTATAAGACTCACTTTTTCCCCCCTCAAAAGTAAGTAGAAATGTCTGTGCATCTTCTGTCATTGAGGCCCCATCGGTGAGGGTGTTCAAAGACAGGCTGGACATGCACATGGTGGGCATGACATGAGCGGAGCCGGCTGGTGCCGGAGGTCAGACTAGATGGCCCGGGAGGCCCCTTCTGACTTGCTCTGTTTCTATGTTTCTATCTTATAGAGCGAATGTGTGTGTGCAGTAAGTCTGTCAGATGTGCAGCCCATAGGGAAGTGATGGGGAATTATGTGATTATGTGCCCATTTGATTCAGAATATTTTTTTCTTGTTTTCCTCCTCTAAAAACTAGGTGCGTCTTATGGTCAGGTGTGTCTTATAGAGCAAAAAATACAGTAGCTTAATGTGAGCGAAGCCATCATCGCGAGTGGTGATTGTTTGAGTCCCTGCTGAGACCTGTACATCAGACCCCCAAAACATGGACCCTTTTTCTTTTCCTCTTCTTTTTTTCACTGCCTGCCCACTTGCTCTTTCCAACCGCCATGCAAGAGAGATGGCAGAGAATTTGATTAACTCATGGATCCTGCAACAGGCTGGCATCATCTTATGTGACTTCTATGGAAATGCAACACTTAAAAATAATCCAGAGGTGCATGCAAATCCACCATACAAATCATGGAAATTAGTTGCATATATATTCACCATAAACGTAACAACAGCATGTTATACATCTCATTCTGATGTATAACATGCTGTTTTTTAATTTGCTGAGATGCACCGAGGGGGGGAGGGATATATTGTTTATTGTTTATAGTTTTATGGTTTTATTGTATTTTTTACATTGTATTTTAAATTGTTGTAAGCTGCCCTGAGGCTTTGTTGCAATGGGGCGGCCTATAAATGTTTAAATAAATTAAATAAATAAATAAATAAATAAATTCCCTTTTCAGCCTCTGAAATGTGTAAATTTTGCAGTTTTCAAAGTTGGGGAACAATGGATTCCATCAAGGTACAGAGGATGGAACAAAGGACACCTACCAGTCACACAATGTCCATGGAATGGATTAAGCAAAATCCATGTATCCATAGCAAACCATGATAAGAAGTATCAACATCTGCCTGCCCTGCTCTCCGTGTTGTAAAATGGTGTGGATCAGGTCCAAAGAGAAAGATACTGGATGGCGCACAGAGACAGTGGCAAAGAGATCTGCTGTTGAGGAAAGGTGGGCTACTGAGAACGTCCTCGGTACCAACAATGGTAGCAGCATTGCATTCAGGCATTTATTTAGGAGAGTTACAAGTTTTACACAAGGGTAGACATTTGAAACATAGGCAAAAGTGAAAGAAACCCACTAGCTACATCTAATACTACACTTGTATTCATTTCAAACAATGGTATTATATACAGACAGAACATAAATTATATATGTAGAAATCTACTTCTACATTTTATGGCCTTTTAATGTTAGTGTCATGTCCAGACAAATGAAGAATTTTTAGATGGAAAGTAACACTCTGAAAGAAATGGTTGTGAAGTATTATGTAAGGGTCGCTGGAAGGGTTTTTTTTAAAGATTTTTTTTTTAAAGAGCTGCATTCCTTTCTAGAGGAGTTTCCTAAAACTGATAATGAGAATAAAATATTCAAGAGAAAATCATCCTCAAAGATGGAAAAATAATAAACAAAATCACCCAGTCAATCTAATTTCCATTAGCAACCCAATTCAGCACTTGCTGGGGTAACAAATAACTACTTATTTATATTAACAAGATATATCAACAGCAGAACCTGCACAGAATTACAAATCAATACCCCATGAAATCTAGCCAGTATTTCAAACAAATCTACCAGGATTCATGCCAAATGCTCATTTTATTTTGTTAGGTTGCTTTCCATCCTACTCCCCAATTCCCAGGGGCACTGTGTAGACAGCAATGGTTTAAATGAAGCAAAACATATACACTTTTTTAAAGAAATAAACCTTGGCCTCTAATCCTGATTAATCCTGGGTACTATCCTTGCCCAAAGAGTAAACCTTTACATCTGCTTCCAAAATAATACAAGCTTGGACCTGGATGGCACCTTTACAGAAGGAGTTGCTCATTTTAGGAAGAGCCAGATTAGTTATTATTCCTCACCAGGTTACATCCATTCACCCATGAGTTCTTTCTGTCCCATTTCTGTATTGATCTCTGATTTAGGCATGTGTAAATTTGCAAATATAAATCTGAATAAGAGTCCCTCTTGAAATTGCATTTCCAAAACTGTGGTCCTACACACGCTTATCTGACATAGGATTCAAATAGTTGTGCACCAGAATATGTGAGCATATTCAGATCATGCTTCTCAGACTTGGAAGCATCTGGACCATCTTTGTTGGATTAGTTTTGTGTGAATATGACTCTCAGTTATACATGAACCCAAGAATCCACTTCCATGGCCCTGGGGATGTGGATGAGAAAGGGAAGAGGTTCTCATTTTTGAGTGCCTCAAAATTACCACTAGAGAATTCACAGGGATTTGGTCATCTTCCTTCCTGTTAAAAACCTACAGTACTATATTAAATGAAAAACAGCTGTATGTCTTGCCATTCTTCCGGGAACTCAAAGTAGCCTACATGACAACTTGCCCCATCCTGCTCAGGTTCACCTGCAGCTTCCCAGGTTAGACACTCCACCACACTGGCTGAAGCTGGCTGCAGTTTCTGTTGCTCCTTTGCATCCAGTCTGTTGTCTATCAAAATGAGCTCTAAATATTGACGCACATATTCAATGGAGTAGAATTTGTATACTTTGGAGAAAAGTGCTTTTAAAAATTAATTATATGCTGTAGAGCAAATTCTCGCACTTCCTTCAGCAGCCCGTTAATGGACTGATCAATGCTTCTGGTGACATAATACCCCTTTCTCCTGGAAATATTTGATGTAAGTCAAATGAATTGCTCAGACAAAAGATCTAGGTGATACGACCTCATTTAGTTCTGTTTATTTTGGTTCACTTTCATTCTCCGGCACTGGGGCCATTGCCTTGGCATTAATTAATAATCCTTTTTGCTGCATCTTGTCTTCCTTTTGAAAGATTGCTTTGTCAACTCTTTCATCTCAGTCAGCCACCCTCTATGATCTTTCCAAAGAAGACCAGGAACCGTCCAGTGCTAATGCCTTGTTGTTAGCAGTACAATAAAAGACAAGGCAAATATTGGGAAGCAAAACTTTGCCGGATGAGAGCCACAATCCGTTCCGTGTGCATGCATCCTTCCTAGCATGCAAGAGTTGCTCCTTTCCCAGAACTGCCCAAGGCAAAATTCTGGATGTTTAGTTAGATATGCAGACTTGTTATGTGCTCAGTGCTGTCCATGGTACTGAAATGGAATGAGCTCATTTCTGTTTATACGGTGAATGTGCTAACCAAATCCCTCCAGAATTTGGGCTTAAGCTAATGTTCAGAAGGGGATACACATTCAAGGTGCTGTGTGCTAGGTGAATTGTGCATAGACTGATTGTGAGACCACGCAGACTAGCACTGCCAATCATCATCATCATCGTGTGCTGCTTTCGCACTGCCCTGAAAGTGTCTACAATGTTCATCGGAACAGTTCCCTGTGAGCAGAGTGGTGCTTCTCAGACACCTTCCAGATGACAATGGGGCTGGACCCACTGAGGAGAGCATGGCAGCAGTGAAGGTGATGGCAGTGAGTCCTGCAACCCATCCACACTTCCAAGCAGCATATGCAAGGTACCTCTTACAAGTTTGATGTACAAGAATTCTTACAGGTATTGTAAGAAGTGCAGGAGAAGTCAGGGATCATTTTGTACTGCCTACCCTCTTCAGTAGTCTTCAGCCTACTTGTGTGTCTATTGCAAGAGAGAGAGAGAGAATGAAGGAAAATGGTGGTTGGAAGAAGTACAGATCCACATGACAATAAATGATTTGCCAAATTTATGTAATTAGTTCCAGACACTATATGCTTTCTAATTTAATAGTGGATTATTTCATAGTTCTAACCCAACATTTCCATTACATGAAATCATTGTGAAAGGCTATATATGAGGTACACAATTTCTATGTCACATTTACGTACCACCTTTCCTCAAAAGGCCTCTGATCTCTGAACCTGGGCCCTTGACCAATAGATCCATTGATTTGCCCAATGTGTGGTCAGCTCCATCACTAAGCAAGGGCATGAACCCAGATCCTCCACCTCAAATTCCTTCCCTTTAGCTGTTCTATCACACTGGCTCTTAAAGAGTCACTCTTGTGCTTCATGCACAGTAATGTGATGGGTGGGAAAAGCAAGTCTATTGCTATAATTTGCATTCTGCCTGGCACATTTGGAAGTATTTGCAGCTGTTAAGCAGCATAAATAAAACATTTCCCAATTCCTAATTAATGCAGAGCTGTCCCCACTTTTCCTGACACCTCCAGTGACTGCCAGAGGTGAGCAAAATAGCAGGATAACTAGTTATGTGCTTCTCCAGGCTGCACTCCCAGCTTAGACAGTTTATAGCTGTCAGTGTAATTGAATTGCTCCTTATTCGACCAGCTATAGATGATTACTTGGTGGCATTATGTGCTTCAGGATGGTGTTAAGATGAGGCCTTGCCATCCTTGGCTGCTAATGCAAATTTCAGGGTGTCCAGTCTATTCGAAGTTCAGCCCTGAATTGCATGTGGTACCAGGACCTCCTTCTGTGAAGGAAAAGCCTTAAGCACTGATACATAATTCAGAAAAGGCAAGGCCTAAGGGGGATACAACATAGTCTGCAAAGTCATGAATGGTGCAGGGTACTAATGCTGCAACTCAGGCCGCTCAATGAGATTGGGTGGCACTACATAGAAACATAGAAACAGAGCGAGTCAGAAGGGGCCTCCTGGGCCATCTAGTCTGACCTCTGGCACTACAGATGGATGGCCCAAAAAGGAAAGGGAAAAATAGACCTCTTCACTCAATGCAAGGTTAAACTCGCTCCTGTCTGCCTTTCATGTACTGTAGAATTCAGAAGTCTTACTTAGTGTGCTCATGCTGTCTCCCACTAAGGCATTTGAGAGATCACCTGCTTAGCAACTATTTCATGTAGGAACAGATTCTTAAAACTGGAGACTGTCTCATCCAGAAGATGCAGCCATGGACATCATTCAGATGACTTGAAATGGAAATTGCGTGTGCCGTGTAGGCATGTCAACAGCTCTTAGTCATGATGCTAAAGGAAACCTTCATCTTCCAAGCTTCTACAGAAAGTGGTTAGGTTAAAGCTTTCAGAGATACCTGGCTGGCTGTTGCTAAAAAAAGAAAGTCGAACTTGATGGATCCATGACTACCTCCAGTTAGGAAAAGCTTTGTTTCTGAGTTTTTAATTCAGCACTGGATATCATAGACCTGCTCTCTCTTTTGCCCTTCTTCCTTTATTTGCACATTTTCTAGAACCAAGTTATAATAATGCTGTGCACTGGATCATTTCATATTGATCTGTGTTCGTCTTCTTGACAGAATTAGAAATGCAGATTTCCTTTGATGCTCTTTGAATGTCAGATGGCAAAGTCCTTCTGGCCCGAGGGTATTTTTCCATAGTACACATGTTATCAGCTGAACTTTAATGCATTCCTATGATTTTCAAGAGTGTTGCAGTCATCGGAGATCACACTGTGATCAATTGGAGTGGTGGCAAACACATGGCTAGTGCTGTATCTCCGAAGAATTATACTGAAGTGTACCTTTTGCAAGATGATGCCATGCATTTTCCTTCTTTCCAGCATAAGAAAAAAATATATATTAATTCAGCTGTCAAGACAAGCTGTTGAGTGTCCAGGCAACTAGAAAATGGTGGCTACGCATATGAAGATAAAGTGCCGGTGAGTCTTGAGAACCTCATGGGGGTACTGGAGCAACAGAGCAGCTGCCTTCATTGAAGTGAATGGGGGGAATCAGCCACTTGGAAGCACTGTGCATGCAGAACAGGTTGTGAAAAGTGCAGTGAAGTTTGAGAGGACAAACTGTAGCTCAGGGTACTGTACAAGCTCCAAGCTTGACTGAAGGTCGCCAGTGTATTTGACCCACTGGCCATGCTGGAATGTTTGGAGCATTGCACTTGCCATATCTGACTTTCTCAGTAAGTGCCTTTGCAATGCTAGCTGACAGACAAATCTGATTTACAGATCTGCAGACTCATTAATTGTACCATTACATTTTCTATTTCAGTGCCTGGGAAACTGAAGCTGTTCAGATGCTGCTGGAATATATATCTTCCATTAGCCCTGACCATCAGCCATGCTGGCTGGTGTTGATGGGAGCAGAAAAACTTTGTGGGGCTGCAGGTTTCCTAGCCCTGCTTTACATGATGCCTGATTCATTTGGATCACGGTATGGAAGAGCAAGAAGTCATTGCAAAGGCCTGGGAATGGAATCAAGGCAGCTTGTCAGGGCAGCAATGTGTCTAAGCAAGCTTCCTCTGCAGAGGAAGGCAGGATGAGCTCCAACGGAGCCAAGCTCAAGGAACCAAGGTTGAATTTGGATGCCAGGAAGCACCTCCTGACAGTCAGGACCCTGAGGGTGTGGAATGGGCTTCCATGGGAGGTAGTTGAAGGATTGGGGAGGGTGTTCAAGGATAGGCTAGACATGCACATGGTAGACATGTCGTGAGTGGATCCAGCTGGAGTCAGGGGTCAGACTAGATGGCCCAGGAGATCCCTTCTGACTCACTCCATTTCTGTGTTTCTGTGAAAAAAAAAATGAAAAAGTTCAAATGCATTTTCAGGAAACACGCCGTTTGCTTTGATTGTTCAGTTCATGTCCCTCACCTAAATAAGCAAACATTCATAGCAGTACCCTATATAAAAGGCAACAATAAACCTCTGATAATGTTATACTGAATATAAGATATAAATATTATAATTCCTGTAAAGAGATCGCCATTCCAGAATATCGGAACAGGCAAATCAAAAGCCAGGGCTGGGGATGGAAATGTGTGTTGTGGTTGATGTGAGCCACCTTTCTGATGCCTTTACATGAAAGCCATTGATCACGAACAGTTCCACAAGTATAAAGCTTTCTGCTTATGGCAGTTACCTACGGGCACAACAAAAGGACTATTCGACAGCTGTCATAACAGCAGCTGAGAAGTGTGTGAGATACACTTTGCCTTTGATGTTTTTCTGGACTTCCAGTGATATGACACTTAAAGAATACAGGTGGTTAAAGGATGTAAGTTATTATGACTGCTGGCCAAAGTCAATATGCTATTCTCTTCCGCAGAGGAGTAAGTTGATAAAAGGATATTTTCTTTCCAAAAAAGGAACGATACATAGTGAAATAGCACAACAACCCACAGTAAGCAGAAATAAATTGGACGATTGAAACAGGATTCACGATTATTAGAAAAAGGAAGGATATCTATTATTTCTGGGGACTAAAGTATAGTTTGTGGAGGAATGGAGGTTAAGAGCCTCTGCGCCTAGTCCAAGTCACTCAGGAGAACCCATCAGCTCGGCCAAGATTGTTGGTGACTACGGCTTAGCAGTCCGTTCTTAAAACTTGAAGTCTGCATTCCCCATGCAATATATTTTGCTTACCTCTGACTCCAGTGGTGTGTGTGTGGGGAGGGGGCGGTAATTTACAGAGGAGAAATGGATGGGGCTAAAGCATGCTGATTCCAACTGAAATTGTGACTGCTTGGAATAATATGGGAGCAAAGATTCCAATAAATTCCGAAACACTGATGTGATTAGCGGGATGTGTCCTTTAGGCCTCTGGACAATGGAGACTGGTAAGAAAAGAAGATCTGTTTCAGTTTGATTGAGATCTTTATGGGCATGTGAGTGGAATGTCATTCCTACCTAAATAACACCTTACATCTGCAATTGTCTATTGCCTACCTCTCCAAGCGTTCTAGCAATACTGCAACACACACATCAAGCCCTATGAACTCCCTTTAGCTTCCAATTCCCACCTTGTCCATTCCTCTGAAGTGTTACTATGTGCTGTCAGGTCATCTCTGACTTATGGCAATGCTATGAATGGAAGCCCTCCAAAATGTCCTATCCATGACTTCCTGCTTAGCTGTTCTAAATACACGGCTGTGGTTCCCTTGATTGAGTCCATCTACCTCGTATTTGGTCTTCCTTTCCTTCTGCCTTGGACTTCCTTTAACACGATTGTCTTCTCTGGGCAGACTTATTTTCTCACGATGTGCCCAAAGTATGACAGCTTCAGTTTTGTCATTTTTGTGTCTAGGGAAAGCTCTGGCTTGATTTGATCCAGGACTCACATGTTCATCTTTCTGTCTCTCCAGGCTCTTTTCCAACCTCTCCTCCAGCACCATATTGCAAACACATCATGACCCATTAAGTCGCCTGGATGGGAGACCACCCAGCACTCCAGAAAGGCTCAAGAGAATGCAACTTCTTGAGCTCTTCCTAAGAAGTGTGCAGAACAGTTCATCCTGGTTTTTTGTTTTTTTTTTTTGAGCATGTTTTTGGCTTACTTTTGGTTTGCCAGCTGAGCTAATGTTTCACATATACAGTCTGCAATGGCACTAGGCATCACATAGACATCCTCCAATATTATTAAAGAAGAATAAACTCAGGATTAGAAGATAAGATTTAAAAGAAATGGATTCTCAGACTGGAAAACCTTGAGGTTGGAGACCATATCCTACACTTTGTTTTACTGAACCTGATGTGAGCCCCTTATTAAGTTTTACACCACTGAGTATACTTGTCTATAACTATCACCACTTTGATGTCCCAGTCTTATCTTCAGGCACAATCCAATTTTTAAATCCTTAAGTAGACTGGAATGTGAGAGTAAGTGGAGGATTAGAGCAAAGCAGACTGAAAATGTGTAATGTGGAGAAGAATCTTTTTATTTGATAACAAGAAGCTACAATCATGGAATGAAAGGAAATCTCCTTGATGAAAAGGCTTTCATCCCCTTTCTTATGACAGCTGGGCTGCAACCCCCAAGGAGAGAGCAAATTTCACTTCATTTTTTAATACTGTTTAAGAAATATAAATATATAAAAGTGGTGTAAGTGCAAGGCAGAAAATCTGTCACTGTACCTTTTCCATCACTGCCTCTGCAACATTCAATGCATGTGCCTGATAATGGCCATACGATGCTTAAAAGAATGAAGGCAGGCAGGCAGGCAGGCAGGCAGGCAGGCAGGCAGGCAGGCAGGCCAGGCTTCCTGTGTTGGAACATTTTGGCTGTCTTCTTGGAAACTGAACATGGTTTAACATAGAACATGTTATCAAGAGGGGGTGGGGGAAGCAATGGTACCTGATTGCTACCAGAGATGCTAATCCCTACTATATTTCTTGACTGTGGTATGATACTATTACCAGCACTCATAATGTGGCAGATGTTACTATTTGGGACCAGTAGTCATTTATTGCTTAGGAATAAAGGTCAAATTAAGGAGGAAAGATCAATGGATAGATAGATAGATAGATTTTTATTTTATTTTATTTTATTTAGAAATTTATAGGCTGCCCCTTGCCACAAGCCTCGGGGCGGCTCACAATAAACAAAAACATCACATTCTAAAACATTAAAACTGGCCCATCTCCAGGTCTGAATTAAAACAACCACAATATAATACAATAAATAAATTAGCATTTAAAATATTGCTTAAATAAAAAGGTCTTTGCCTGGCGCCGAAAAGCAAATAACGACGGCGCCAGGCGAGCCTCTCTGGGGAGCGCATTCCATAAATGGGGCGCCACCGCAGAGAAAGCCCTCCTCCGGGTACTCACCCTCCTAATATCTTTCATGGAGGGTTCCCGGAGGAGAGCATCAGCAGCAGATCATAAGGGGCGGGAGGGTGTATATGGTCGCAGGCGCTCCTTTAGGTAACCGGGACCCAAGCCGTTAAGGGCTTTATAGGTAAGAACCAACACCTTGAATTGGGCCCGGACTTCAATGGGGAGCCAGTGAAGCTGACTTAGATAGATAGATAGATAGATAGATAGAGAGATAGAGAGATAGAGAGATAGAGAATAAAATGATTGAAGGTGGATGGGTGGATGGGTGGACGGATGGATGGGCGAGTGGTGGAAAGATGGACAGGCATACAAACAGAAGTTAACAGAAGCCACTGGGAGAACTACTTCTGTTGGGACTCCCGCCCACCCAACACACATCATTCCCACATGTTGCTGATCAGTTGTTCCGAGAATCTAGCTAGATCAAAGTTGCAAAGGTTGATGTGTGTGTATGTAGTGGGGAGAGGTGGGGAGGAGAAAAAATGTGCCGTACCTGATTCAGCCATTACAGCTGAGTCTCCATCTTGATTGGTTCTAGGAGGAACTTCCTGCTCCATAAAGCATGGGTGAAAGGTTCTGCTGGTGTTAGGCATTATTCCTTTCCCATCACTATGGCACATTGAAGAGTGAAGGAAGAAGAGTTGGGAACCAAGGCAGGGCCTGAGATTGGGTTGAAGGAATTCTTGGGGACCTCACATGAGCTAACCCTGCAATAGGACTCCTGGTGTTGCTCCATATAAGAAGGGACAGAAGAAGTCTTCTCTGGGGTCCATGCAGTTATTGGCCGCCACAACTGGATTTCCTGCTGAATATTTGGCCTTTCCCCCCTTATGTATGTTTATATGTGTATGTGTACACTTTTCTTATGTATGCTTCCTATGTATGTGCTGTATTAGGTTCTATTCTTCATTTTTATTGGTTATTTCCCCCCTCACCTACACTGTTTTTTTTGTTTTTGTTTAACTTTCATTATCTGACCCCTCATTTAAAAAAAATCAGACCAGGTATCAATAGAACCAAAACTGTATGACTTTGCTGTTCTTATTGCTAATGAATAGAGTGCCAGAAATCCTTGCCAATCTACTCTAAATTACTGAGAGTTCTGCCCATGGTCCTGGGGTGGCAGCTCCCAGATGCAAGTACTGTACAAGTTTCTTGGACAGTCACTGAAGTAGTCATGGTGCGTACCGCCATGGGCAGATACTCCTGAATCCCATGTCTGATGCAGCACAGAACTCTGCAATCTACTTGTAGATAATGCACATTTCAGCATAAAACTGCTTACAGCGTTGCTCCTCTGTGGTTGCCAGAACTTCCTTCTGGGCCCTCATTTTCTGTTTAAGGTTGTTATTTATTTATTTATTTATTTAAAAATTTATATGCCGCCCCTTGCAATAGCCTCATTTCATTACTTTTACACTGCACTGGTTTTTCCTCTTGCAAGGAACCCAAGCCAGCTTGCATTGCCCTCCTCCACTCCACTGTATCCTCGCAGCAACAACTTTGTGAGGTAGGTTAGAGTGAGACTTTGTGACCTTCTCAAAATAACCCAACGAGCTTCATAGCAGAGTAGAGACCAGAACCGGGATCTCGTTCAACACTTGTACCATTCTGCCAAGCTGCTTCTCAAAGAAAGTATTAATTTGAACAAGACAGAGTATGTTATAACAATAATCAATGATACCATTTCATATACATTTTGGAAAACAATCGCACATATACATACACACATACACACACCTCTTCATTTTTCATTAATACCTTACTCAATTTGCATCTCTGCCTAGAACAATAATTATTCTTTACAACTTCAATTACACTGAGTGGGATTCCATATAATGTTGAAAAGAATGTGGACCATTTCAGTTACAAGACTTTACAGAGTTTCTAGAGTAAACAGGCAGGAGATCTCATCTTTATTGCAACCAATAAAGTATCTTAATTGAACATATTGATAGCAAAACACTCTAGACCAGGCGGTTATGTAATTCTTACGAATGCATCAATTCAGTCAGAGGGCATTTTCCATTTTCTCCTTACTCGTGGTTTGTGTGTACGTCTCCACAGCCTTGTGTGCATTGTGAACATGCATCCTTGCGCTGATATTTAGCATTCTCATTTTCTCCACTGCTTTCAGTGTATCACACACTGTAAAATTGATTTATCAGACACATGATTTCTAAATGTGTCAGTATACGAATACACACAATGCCAGGAATGGTCTCTCACATTACAAACAAATGTTAGGAGGAGAGTCAGGAAGCACACTTATTGCTGTGACTTTGCAGTGTAGATAAGAAAAAACAGGATTTCTTGTGTGATACAAGCACATGAGGCAAGGGTGGACAGTTGGGTAAGTGTGAATACTTCACTTGTGGCTGCTCTTCCACCCCTTCTTCCAAGCAGATCAGGACAAAAACAAATCAAAAGTTTTGTTAAGTTAAAGCTGAGCAGCTAGGCTGGCTCTGTGGTACAAAAGAAGGGTATAGCAGAAGCAAGTAAGAAAAGAAACAAGCACAGTTAAAATACTGGCTATGAGAGAAATGCAGCTTCGTGACATGAGGTTGATTCCAAACTGGATCCCCCTCCTGACTTTCAAACCAAGAAGACTGGGTTCCACCTTCAAGTTGGATCGTGCTGCTTATGGACCAATCGCCTGCAGAATCTGATACTTCTCAGTTGAGCTGAAGTCACATGATTGTCGGGGTTGCCCACTGCCAAAGCACCTGGCTCCCTGGACTTTCTGAGAACTCTGAAGTGTCTGTTTCTCAGAAGTTCTGTGAAGAATCTATTTACGTGGGGTGGGAATCTGTCAGTTTCTCTGGGCTTGACTCTCCAGGCTTTGGCCTTTGTTCTCATAGCCCTGGGTCCAACTTGGAGCTGAGTGCACCAGGAACAGCATTCCTCTTCCACACATGCGACTTCTGGCTTGGTTTGTGCAGTGTGTGCTACAAAAGATTTCCGGCTTCTACAGCAGGCGTTATGTCAGCATTTGAAAACTTCTCAGCTTGTTTCCTGAGCCAGGGCTGAGCATGAGAAGAAGTCTGATGAAGAGGAGAGCCAGATTTCAGGAGGGTCTTTGTTACCCTGTTTCCAACAATTCGGCCTCTCTCTAGGTCTGCTGCCCTTGGCAAATCAACTGTGAATTTCATTCATGCCCACTTCTGAATCACAATCTGAGTCAACAAACCTGGAATTACTGAGTTTATTAAGAAATCTGCATTATAGCAAGAGTGAGCCCAATCTCTACTGCCTGTTCATGAAGACAAAACTGATGATCACAATATACTCTTACCCCACACTTTAGCTCTCTCAGTGAACATGTCCTTCTTGTCTGGATACAAAACCCATAAGAACACAAGGTGCCTTCCTGGATCAGAGAAGGGCTTGCCCGTTCCATCATTCTATTCCCACAGTGGCCAACTAGATGTGTATGAGAATACCACAAACAGGGCATTACAAAGACTCCTTTAGCACCTCATTACAAAGCACTCTGTGCCATGAATTCTCCTATTGCAGCACAGAACAGCTTGTGACTCCCTGAGTTGAAAGCAAGCTACTGGCCAGGCTCCAAGACTGGGTGGCCTCCACTCTGGGCAATGGCTGGGCTTGTCTTCCACAATCCATTTGCCACATAACATCAAGATAGCTGATGTGCAATGTGCTTTTGGAGTACCTAAATGACAACGATCCTGTCAGTTTGTATTGCAGTTCAGAAATTTATTAATAGATTCTCCTACTTAATGTGCATTAGAAAACAATCTTCAGGCAAGTTTCCATATTCTAACAGATCATTCCCCCTCTCCCCGCCCCAAATGGAAAGTTGATCAGTCAGGGACCGCCACGTTTATTTTGCTAGCATCAAATAGATTTCCAATTTAACATGGTTCTAGCCTTATATAAATTGCACAAGATATTAAGTAGTCTTCATCATAAAATCAATATGATATCCCTTTTTGAAAAAATGCATTTTATTATTCTACAGGCCTTGTAGAACATTCTACTATTACATAACAATTGAGCATTTAGTGTCTTAATTTGAAATCGATCATTAAAGATTCATTTTTTCTCACAACTATTTGTAAACGTTGCCTCCACTTTTTCCTATTTCTTCATTAGCATCCTGTCATTTCCAAACTGTTTTGCCACCTATTGCAATCACTCCTGGACCTCCAATTCTTGAGTGAGGAAAAGTGCAGGAAGAAATGCAAGGAAGGAGGAGCACTGATAAAAAAAAAAGATGTGGAAAGTTGTGACTGTACTGGCACCATCAAGTGTTGAGACCAGGCCAACTGATGGTTGGATTTCTTTTTTCCTCTTGAGAAATAAGACCTTGGTTCCTACTTCCCGGGGCGACTTAGGGTGGCCACTCAATGGGGAAAGAAGTGAGCACAAGGGAGTGTTGCATTAGTCCATCTCCCAAATGTACCAGATCCCAGTTTCCAGTCAGTTCCTCAAATATAAATGGGAAGCCTAGGGAGCAATCAGATTCTCGGAAGAACTGAGGATGGTTGCTGTTGCAAACGAAAAGTACTTGCATGCATCTTATCACAGAAAGCAATAATGGCAGACATTCAGCAGTGTGTACAGGTGTCCTGGCTTCTCCTTCACAGTCTACAAAGACAGCTATCCATATCTGAAAAAGTTTGCACTCCCTCTTACTCCCTTTCCTCTTTGGTCACTGGTTGTACCCTTTAGTAATGTATTACCAATATTATGTAAACTTTTCAATTTCCCATAGGACTACATGGGAAACTTCTCTTTCTAAGGCAGAAAGAAAAGGGATCTACTAGGGATGAGAGCTGAATGTGTCAGAGATTATATTTGGTGTTAGTCCAAAGTAACCTCAGACACTGGTAAGGAACTTGCAATCGTTAAAATCAGCAGAGGAGACCTTGCTGGTGGTGCCATGGACTGCAGATTGGCACCTCACGGCCAGCATGGCATGTGCTTTCTCAGTGGTGGTTCCCACTGTAGGGAACAACCTCCCCTAGCTATCCCATAAGCCCCAACCAAAGCATGCTTCAAACACCACACAAATACCCTTTTCTTTCACCAGGACTTCTCTGAGCCCAGTCTGCTTGTTTGTGATGATATCCTATTAGTTTTACTAGATTTTAGCAATATTCCATAGAAGTGTTTTAGCGAGCATTATGCATTGTAAAGCATATCAGATCTTACAATGCAGCTCATATTTTCTGAACTACTTACAAATATTGTTTAATATAATCAGCATCATATTCATCACCATCACCACAACTGATGCTTGTTATTATCATATTTTTGTCTTCTTCTGTTTTCCAGAAGTTGACACAACAGTGTTCAGAATACATAGCTCCTATACCGGAAGCAACTGAGCACAATATGTTTTTAATATCTTCCCTAAGATTGTGACTAAAGAAATCTCTAGATATAATTTGACATCCATTACAATAAATAATCTGGCAGGCATTTCCTTTGTGGGTAATAATGGAAAGCAAATGTGTAACCAAATTATTTGTAGTAAATTATGATGGGAAGCAGGATCACTGCTTACTGTAATAACTGTTATCTTGGGATATACGTAACTCAGAGGGGATCGAAGGGTACTAATACTCAGGTTCTGCTTGGCTTCATCAGAATTTCATTGACCAAACAAGAGAAAATTGACCCGAAGCAATTTTGTCATTTAGAGGAGGAATTTTTCCCCCTATAATGGATTTTGCCAAGGTTAACACATGACTACCTTAAGAAGGCTTTTGGTTTATCCACAACTTTGGTGTCTTTCAAGGATTCCACACCACTTTAGAATAAATGTACGCACTGAAAAAAATCCAGAGGTGGCTTGCTATGGAAGCAAATTAGTGTCTTTTAAGGGAGAAATACAACATTGCTGTTTTATTAGCTAATCACCAACTGGACTAAGGAGATCGCTTTCCTGTTTGGAATTCACATTTTATGCTGACTGCTGATAGAATTCATCTCCTGGAATGTAGCTGACAAGTAAAAGCAAAACAGCAATTAATGGGTAGATAATAGGAACCACTCCAAAATAAAATAAAATAAAATAAAATAAAATAAAATAAAATAAAATAAAATAAAAAACTCTGAGGATGATGGTGATGATGATTATTGATTTGGATATCATCACAAAAATGGAGAAAAACACATACTTTGGTTTTTGGTTATTGTATGTCTTTTGTCCCTACCCTGGCCCTAAAAATAAGCAGATTGTATGCAGTGCAATGACAGTCAATGCAAAATAGGCATGCCCTAATATATCTTATATAATCAATATTGAAACAATATTAAGCAAATTGGCAGGAGTGGACAAGTGTGCCTCTTTGGACACACAAATCCTATTAGCACTAACTGGCACACTGAATGGGGATGATGGGGATGGCGAGAGTCACAGGCAAAACTTCTGTGTTGCAAACAACAAAGTTTCATGCCATGAAGGTATGCTTTGGAAATGTGTGTTCAGATCACAATCAGCAGGACCCAAAGGGCAGTTTGCATACCAGATGAGGCCTTTACACGTCAGTTCCATGCACACTTACTCGTGGGTCCCATTGAACTCAGTAGGGCTCATTCTGAGTAGATTTGTTCATGCCAGTGGGGGCTGACACCCCAGTGTCCAAGGATTCTAATCTAACCTTTGAAGGAGCTATTCATGGTATTGAACCTTGTCCCCAAAATGGGATCAGGTTCACAGACAGATAAAATGTATGGTGAGTTACCTTAAAAATGAGCTTGCTGTCTTTAAAAGATTCACATTAGCCTTTATCCCTTTTTTCCTGTGATTTTGCTATCTGAATCTGAGACTGAGGGGTTTTCGACATGAGGCATTAATTGCATGCTCATGGTCCCTCACTCACATTAGTTTGTGGGACTTTTCATGATATTACCATCCTGCAAGCTTCTCCCAAATTTTCCAGCATTTTTAATGAAATCTTCCTGCCATCCTTCCGGCCTTCCTTCCTTCTTTCCTCCCTTCTGTTCATCCACCCATCCGTCCTCCCATCCTTCCGTCCGTCTGTCCGTCCGCCCGCCCGCTTCCTTCCTTCCTTCCTTCCTTCCTTCCTTCCTCCTCCTTCAGTCGTCAATATAGTGAGGACCTGATATTTCCAAGATGGTACCATTGTTCAGTACAGAAGTCAAATGTGTTTTTGCCATTCCTCTCTATGCTGCAAGAGCATAGAGACAGGTCCCAAAGAAAACTTCATTTGAAGAATGTTCTATAGCACTTTGCAGAATAATTCACCCCTTTTTACTCTTTTACATTATGCAGTGTTACAAACTGAGACCGAAATGGTTTAATTGGCATGGTTGCTGCTTGATGTACATAGTGCTCAGCTCTATGAAGGTGCAAAAGATTGTATCATTGCATAGCAGTTAAGTCAACAAAGCAAACTGGCACCTGACGGTTGCAAAAAGCTTCACGCATCCCGTAGTCTATACTTAGTAGAAACACCTTTTACAGCTGTGAGTCTTCTTGAGCAATCCTCCATCTGCTCTGTACATCTGGATCTTGCCAGTCTTCCTGGCAAAGCTGCTGTAGCTTAGTCAGGTTGCAATCCTTCTGCAAAGAAAAAGGAAGAACGCTCAGTACAGTGCAGGACTGTATGCCTAACGAAAGTGGCCCAGAAAGATGTCTGCTGTGATGCCCACGAGGTGTTGAAGTTGAGTATCTCATTAGCTAATCATCTTGCAGCACTTTCAATGTTGTGAATGACTCATAAATATCATGGCCCTAATTTGCAGCTAAATTAGCATGACTCTGATACATATGCACTCATCTGCCCACATAAAGATCAACATAAACACCCCATTTTTGGCTTGAGTGGTTACTAGCACCAAACATAAAGAATTGGCAACTGCACTAAAGTAACTGTGCTATGTATTTTGCAAAGAGCCATCCTTTGAAAATGGACTTTACTGGTGGCATCATGATTTTCTCACTCCATTCTACCCCCATGGATTGTGAACCAGTTCAGCGGTTATCACCAAACATCACAGCAAAAAGATCAAAGAAAAGTTTGTTCCTCATGTGAAAAAAGATGAGACAACAGTTTACACATAGTTTGATGTCACCCCAAACTCTAATCCAAACTCCTACTTGTCCAGTCTCAAGGAGCTTGTGAAAATCCAGGGCATTACATCACCACCACCACCACCACCATTGAGACATACCTTTTTGAGAAATCAAGTTGATTTCGCAATCTATTCTGGGTCTACTTTCATCTTTTAAGATTATCTGTGACCTGTAACATCAATTCCTAAATTTCTAGAACTGCAAACTGGAATGCCCAAGCATGTTCATTGCCCCTCCCTCTTCACCATCTACCATTGCCTTTGTGCAGGTTGAGCTAGCTGTAGGTGAAAAATGAGGTGGGCAAGTGGAACCTTACAAACTGGATGGTTTAATCCCATAAGGCTGAACTCTATTCAGAGGGAGAGCTCAAAGAAACAAAAAGGCATTTATTCTGCTGGGTGGTGGAATGTGGAAGAAAGGATGAATAATTGTGGATTTATCATCTTGTCTAAGGAACACTGAATAGATATTTGTGTGTAGCTGGATTCAGAAATGGTGACTCATTTCTGTATCTAAGATATTTATCATATCTGCATTTTTATTGCAGACTAAGGCTGTGAGACTACAATTTATAGGCTGCCATCAGCGGTATTCTTGTGGTCCAGAGTTGGAGCGCCTACAGAACTGCTCAGCAGCCTTTGGAATGAGAGAAACATTGCCACTGGGTAACTGTAAAACCGCAAGCGAGAATTCAATATTTCTATTTGGACTTGGAAGGGGGGTTTTTTTGGCATCGATTTGTATTGGGTGTTTGCTGTATGTTTTTGTATCGCTATGACTCTTAGTGAAGACATGTTTGTTCAGTTATACGTTTTATTCAAATTAAGCCCACAGTAAGCAGAGCTTATGCAAGCAAACAAAACTGCTGTAGGCATGGAGAACAGCTAAACACCACGAGGCTTCATCCCACTCCGAGACTCCCTTCTTTGCTGCCAGTAAACAGCTCCCTGCCTTTTCTTTCTCCACCAGCCACTTAGAAGAAGAGCAAGAAGGCAGAGCTTTAAAGCAGGGTGTCTGGCATCTCCGGCTCTTAGATTTTGCTCTCTGGGAGAAGATTTCGCTGTGGGTCTGCATGTTGGGACCAACTCTGGGCATAGTTCACCTGTAAACTGTGACTCATTGCAGGAACAGAGGCATGTCCAAGAACATGTAGTGGAACCCTGGTTCCCTCCAAAGCCCCGAGACTTTAGATAAGAGGTACTGAATTCATTTCAGCCCAATATCTGTATTCATTTTGGGAGAATATCTTAGAGGACACTTTTCAGAGATGGTGGGGAGGCCAAAGGCAAATTGGAGCAGGACCAAAAGACAAGAGTATGTGGGGGCTGCTGAAAAATATCAAAGATGCCACCATTTTTCATCTTAAAGCTCTTGTGCCAAAAATTAAACCTTAGGAGAGGGGGAAAACCTGCACAAAATCTAGGAAATGAAGGCAAAGGGAAATAGCATGGATTTTTGGGGAAAGCCAAAGGACCAGACTGGGATTTCCAAAGGAATGGATATGACCGACGGGCCTTAGCTTTTGCAGTCCTCTCTTACAACGACTCAAGGAAAAGTCCTGAAGCTTTGAGTCAGACCCTGAGAACTGGCAACCACACTTGTGTGGTCCACCAAGCCAAAAGCTGTCCACCAGGGATTCACTTGATCTCCTATCTTGCTCTCTTCTTGTGCTGGTAAACACAAGGTTGTTGGCATGCCATGAAATAGTCATGGGTGTGGTTGTCTACTGTGTTTGGTTTCATACCCAACTTTTGTATATTGGTGGACATCGGATTTCTCATCCTTCCCCAGCAGGCTATGCAGAGGGTGATAAGTGTGGAAGCACCGCCTTTCCACCAGCTCACCATGAAGTTTCCACCTTCCTCAACAGTCTCCACTGGCAGTGTATCCAGCAGGATGTACTAAGGGAAATGAGGTGGGAAGCAGGACGTTGACCAGCCATGCTAAAATGGTTAATTATTTTTTTCTCCTCTTCCCTTTTGGTTCATTGTGCCATGCCTTTCACAGTGCAAGGCAGAGACTTCTTTTCTGAGATGTCTTTTCCTAAGAAGACTAGAGGAGCTTTTATAGTTGAGGAACGGGATTAAAACATTTCAAATAAATAAACAAATAAATCATATTCATATTTTGTAAGTATTTTTATTGGTGAAGTCCACTGCAAAAGAGTGATTTTGAAGGATAACTGCATTTCAGTACACATAATAGTTTTAACCCAATGTTAGTCCTACTTAGAGTAAAAGACCTATTGAAATGAATGCAATTTAAGTCATTCTAATAATGGAAACTATAATTGTCATAAGAATTTCATTGTTTAGCTATAAGCTATAATATAAACAGAAACAAAATTCAGAGTTGAACAACAAATTTAGCTTTCCATTTCCTGGCGATTAATGCAAATGAGGAAACATGCAAGATACCATAATTATGATTATAATATAACAGACAAATTCAATAGCGGTAAAAATATTCTGCTTCAACCTGAACTCAGAAAATACATTTTTTCATGTGGATCCTTATAGAGTGGACATTGCATAACATAAAAAACAATATTCTCAATCACAATTTTACAAGATACAGAAGAATGCGGTGTGTTATTTATTAATTGTCACAGACTTCTATGAAAGCATAGAACATACGTAACATTAAATCTTAATTCAGTAAAGCCATTCCTACAATGAGCTAAAGTAATAAGATCCAAAGCATTGGCTTTTTGGTGATTTGTCTTGATACATGGAATACAATCTAGTGAATTTAAAGGGATGGATGATGAACAAATCCGTAAGGGCTGAGGGAAGAAACTTTTCCAAGGATCACTTGGGATTTGGACTCCATTCAGTTCAAAAATATAGAATTGCCCAGGTCTGTATTAATGAGTAAACCAGAAAAATACCTCCTCCATCCCTAGCCTAGGGATACACATGTCTCCCTATGGGACATGTGAGACAATTAAACAGGGTGCATTGTCTCCCCGAGAACACCAATGCACTTGTAGATACTGTTCTTCGTGCCCACCTAGACACGGCACCACCGCAATAGTTCAGATAAACATTAACTCATTTCCTTGCTGCAGCAGTAACGGCTGTGAAAGGGGTGCTAAGCAATATGGTCCAGCGGAAGTGCTCGGTGCGTTGCCTCCCAGATGCTGCCTCTGCTTTGGAAGGCTCACCAGGTCCTCCTCATGCCTGCAGTGGGTTTCCGTGAGGATTTCTCCAAATGCCGAGTATGTTCCTGCCCCCAAAAGGATGCCTATTGCCTGAGCTAGGTTAGGGAAAAGCGTTCCAGGCTTTAATGGGTGCAGTGCAGGGGTTCTCTCCTTAAAGAAAATGCACCGGAAACCAGTCACTCCCTGAGATAATTTTAGAGAGCGGTCCTTGTAAAGCTCCAGGCCCCGAACAATACAAAGGGGGCTAATGAACCATCATTAGAAGCCAAATGTTGGCCAATATAGGTTAAATGAGAAGAGGGATGGTTGGGAATTGTTAGATAAACCTAACAATTTGAGAGAAATTTTCTCATTACTGCAATGATTGCTGTAGCCTCAATCCCATGTCAGTAGGTGGGAAACCAGATGAATATAACCAGTGAAAGGATTTTAAAAAGATGTTATACACCAGAAGTTAGATCTAGTTGAGAAGTACAACACTCATTTAGTGTAAGAAATGATTTTATGACACATGCTTTTTTTTAAAGGTTGGAGATTCATACATTTACTACATCTTTTTAAGAGCCTCATGGATGTTATTTATGAATGTGCTCATCCTTTAGGGCACTATTTGCAGAATTGTGTGTGGTTTATCTACCTACATGCCTATGAAGACCTGAACAATATGTGCGAAACATGGCAGAGTTTCAGGATAGGTAGCTATATATGTATTTAATTTCTACACATCCACAAAGCTGAAGGTGTCAGGGCAATGCATACCACGTCGGTTGTGCCTGGGGTTTGCTAAATCACACAAGTGGATTACTAGGAGATACTGCAGACTTGGTGTGCCAAACATTTCTCTTTGGACCAGTCCTTACCTTCCGTGCATTGAAACATCTATGCTCTGAAACAAGACATTTTAATCTGCTGCAAAAGCACATCTCACTGTTTTGTCTGTGTCACTTGAAGACATTATCATTATTGTTATTATTCTGTTCACATGTTTGTATATATGTGGTTAGCAATGCATTAAAATAAGGTGACAGGTCTCGTCCAAAGCTAATGGAATTGAAATAAGAATAGAGGCAGGGATATTGAAAATACAGTTTTCAGTGCTTGGAGTCATGCACACATTTGGCAAAATAGCATGCTTATCAGGATTCAGAATTACTTCTATGGTATCATAAACCACCTTTACCTATCCATTGAGGTTATCCAAGATCCCAATACAGTGGGAATGAGAAGTATTTTTAACCCCCAAAATTCAAAAATTCTTACTGACTATAATAAGGCATTTTTCCTTGTTGAATGGATTAGAATTGCATTCACATTACCAGTATTTTACCTGTAGCATTACTGTCAAAAGAAATTATATTTAGTCAGGCTTGGCAAATGAAATAACTAAAAGCTGCACTGAAAAATTGAAATGCAACACACAGAAGAAGGAAAAGGAAACTAAACATGAGATCATGGAAGACAACTGCATTATTCATCAGTAATATTGCAAACTCACAATGCATGTTCTAGATTCATGAGCGGGAAAAGAAAGAAAACAAGAAAAAGCAATGGCCCATGACAAAAGCAAAAGAGAAAGGAAAAAAGAAAGTCTTACAGTGTATTTGGCAATCAATAATGAACATAGACTTTGACCCCATTTAAATGACTTGTGAACTATCCATTTATCTGGTCCAGGCACAGAGGAATTTGAAATGCCACAGAAGGTTGGCAAGGAGCTAAAGGTTTCAATTTGTATAGATCATTTCTGAAAGTGAGAAAGCAAAAACAAGAGAAGGAGACAAAGAGAGGAAGTGGAAGTGGAAGCGGAAGGCAAGGGAAATGGTTGCAAAGCTGTAATTCATTCAGGGGCTCAAACTGACTCCATAAATCACAAAAGTTTAGAAATGTCAGACACTCTCAAGATGAATCACTGTCTTACAGCAGTATCTAATTATATAAAATAGCGAACATAAATGAAAAGAAACTTCACTTAAGAAAACCAAGAGTGATTAACACAGAATCCAAGATAGTTGCTCACTTCCATATGATGTATATCAAGCCTTAAAAGATGCAGCATAATTGAAATGAGAAGACAAGTTCATTAGGACTGTCTAAATCTGCTTCCACTTAAGACAGTCTGTAAAGATACTTGGTCAGCTTGTCTACCATTTGAAAGTTTGAAATTCCATGCCAGCTATCTGTCAACCTACAATGTGTTCAAGCCAGCCAAAGTTACGACTGAGAAATCGTGCCATGGCTGCAAAACTTCCCTGAATTTGTGTATTTCAAATGGAAAGCACAAAAGAAGATATTAATTGAAAGGAAGACATGACACTTGCCTAGGGCTTTTGCAGGGCACCTCATACGTTGACCATTCGGAGAGGTAATCTCCCTCTTGGAAGTTAAAAAAAATGAAAAGGTGGAGTGGAGTGGGGTGGTTCATTTCTCTGATATTTAAATCAAGCTCACTGGAAAGATTTGCAGTGAAATAGCACCTCTATACTCTTTGGGCTTCTTGAAGGCCTGACTGCTTTTGCAGGCATAAAGGCACTCTGCCCAGGGATATGGCAGAAGGTGGCTTGGTTTGTAATTTAATAGGAACCAAAGACATTCACATTTCCTGAACGGATATGTAAAGTGGAATGAGAATGCAGCAACCCCTTGATTTCTGTAGCTCTACACATTTTATGGAGCAGGTTTCTCCATAGTACATACAAAATGTGGACATTATGGAAAATGGCATGACCAAAGGCATGACTCAGGGAAAAGTGCTTGCACACCAAGAAGTCTGTGGGAGGGGCATGAATGAGGGGTCCTCTAAGCAATGCATCAACCTTCATGGTGCTCCACACAGCCATGCGGCCTGTTCCCTTCCAAAGAGTCCACCTTACTAAATGTCTGGCTCTGAAGAGAGAGGTATTCTGGATAATGAAGCCCGTGCTTCCACGCAACAGCTCCTGCCAGTGAGGCACTGAGATGGAGGCAGAGGTCATCTGTAGCTTGGGGGTGGGAGAGAGGAGGTGGATCCTGGTGGTGGTGGTGGTGGAGAAGAAGAGGTCTCTCAGAACCATGGGTTTCCTCTTATACAGGGTTGCCAGGCATCTTTCAGCCTGAGAGCCAAAGTCCATCTCAGGGCTGAAAGCACAAAGCATGTGTGAAGAATGAGGCTGAAGACATAGAAATATAAAACATAGAAACAGAGCAAGTCAGAAGGGGCCTCCCAGGCCATCTAGTCTGACCTCCGGCACCAGCCGGCTCCGCTCATGACATGCCCACCATGTGCATGTCCAGCCTGTCTTTGAACACCCTCACCGATGGGGCCTCAACGACCTCCCGAGGAAGCCCATTCCACGCCCTCGGGGTCCTGACTGTCAGGAAGTGCTTCCTGGCATCCAAATGGAACCTTGGCTCCCTGAGCTTTGCTCCATTGGAGCGCGTCCTGCCTTCCTCTGCAGGGGAGAACAGGCCTCTCCCCATCTCCATGTGACACCCCCTCACATACCTGTATGTTGCCAACATATCCCCTCTGAGTCTCCTTCAAGCTGAAGAGACCCAGTTCCCTCAGTCTTGCCTCATACGGCATCCCCTGCAAACCAGCCACCATCCTTGTGGCCCTACGCTGTACTGACTCCAACCTGGCTATATCCTTTCTGTAATGAGGGACCCAAAGCTGAGCACAATACTCCAGTTGCAGGCGCACCAGAGTTGTGTAGAGTGGCAGTAATACCTCTCTCGATCTAGAAGCCACACTTCTGGCTCTGCAACCAAGGGTGGCATTTGCCCTCTTGACCACCGCATCACACTGCTGACTCATGTTTAGCCGCAGTCAACCAGCACCCCGAGGTCCCTTTCACAAGGGCTGCTCTCCAGCCACTTGTCCCCTAGACAAAAAGATAGGGCCAAAAGCACCAGCATGCTTTGGTTTAAAGATGATCCTGCTAGTAATTCCACCTGCCCAGCTTAAGAATTTGGGCTGATGCAGGTTGTGTGGAAGAAGGAGCTTAACTTCTGGCAAGCATCTCATGAACACTGGGCTTCCTCACCGGGGTATCTGCTGGATTTTCACCCCCACATGAATTCTTCACACATCCCTAAAAGTGGCTTCATTTTCTTAAACTGCATAGAGGCAAGTCATCACTGACAAAAGCATCCTCAGTTCTGTAATGCCCGATGAAAATTCTTTGCCCTTAAAGATTCAATTGCATTGTGGAACTGAAGCTCAGCCGTCATCACTGCTCCATGGAACAGACGTGTTTTATGCACACTCTTAACTCATCTATCTCTATAATGTGCAAGCCCCTTGCTTCCAATTGACAAATATTGTACCATGTAGCACTTTCTAGGGGTAATTGAAATGTCAGTGCTGCAAAACACGTGTGCATTATGAAGGGACCTGCCAACTGGAAATGCTTCACCAGTTAAACTGAATGGACTCTGCTATTGTAAGTCACTGCTTGTTCACCAGCCCGACATACTGTGGAAAGAGCAGAGTAGCAACACTACTTTTCATATTTGCTACAGGTACCCTGAGGGACAGACAAGCAGGATAATGTGGACCATAACTGTGGATGCTCAGTCTAACTGTGGAAGTACACAAACTGTTTTCTACGCCTTCATAGCTCCTTCCATAGCTTGTAGATGAAGATCTGGATGGCTGTTCCTGGACCCTGCTTTCTATAGGGCTTCCAGGTATTCCTCAAACCTTTGCATGGTCAACACCATTCTGTTGAGTGTCTGCAGCTACATTACACCTTCATCTATCCTCCAGTGCTCTCCCTCCAAAACTGTCCTGGGCTTTCTCTTAGCTTAGTCTGAGCACTGTCTGTCTCTCTGGATGACTCACTTCCTCTCTATAGCCTACCCACCTTTCCAACCCAATGTGTGTGTGGCTTCTTTGCATTTTTATTTCTGTAAAAGATATTGGCTCAAGTGCTTCCTCCAACATGGGATTATCCAGTTTTATGCAGTCTTCTCCATGGAGTTCAAGACCATGGGCTTGTGAGGTGGGGTAGTTAAAGGCTCAGGACATGTGTGGAGTAGAGATAGATATAGATAGATGTGATCTAGATAGATAGATTGGTTGACTGATTGATTGATTTTAGGGCTTGTAGAAGGTTCTGTTACAATGCTACCCGATGCTGCTATTCTCAGTGTCAGGTAGACCCTTGAACAGGGTAGACGGACATCAGAGAAGAAAAAAGTGTACACACCTTCACTCTGTGTCTTTATCTCTCAGATGTTGCCCTTTCCAGGTTACTCTGGTATTTTTTAAAAAGAGGAAGCCTCATGAAATATTTCACTGATTACATTTCTATACCATGAAATACTTGAAGCTTTTCAAAGAGTAAAATCTTCCAGATGCATGATAAAATCCACCGACATTTCAACATGCAGCACACAGACACATAGTTCTAAAAGAGTTTAATCCATCCACAAGAGTATCAAAGACCTGAGTATAATTTCATCATATCCTGCCAGATTAACATTTAATTAGCCTGAAGAGAAAGCCCCCTGCTCATAACTGTCAGTGTGAACCCAGCGCAAGCACAACAGTTTGTCACCACAAGAACTTCTTTCTTTTGCCCAGTTCAATTTTGTATTTCCAGTTTCTGCTCTGATAGAAAGCAGAATTTCAGGCCATCCATTCCTTCTGCTACTGTAGACCAAATAATGGCTTGACTTCTTCAGGGTCCAAGTTTCCTAAGTGCTACTCACAATCAGACCTTGGACAGCTATTTATTTACTAAACCGGGCAACTTTCTTTTAAAAACTAGAAGCAAGGGCCAATTTAATTAAGGGTTTGGAGGCAGCCATCCAAGGACAGCAATTTCTGCTGAATATTTTAAGAGGCAATTAATTGGTACTTTTTGAAAATGTCAGAGAAAATAACTCTCAGTCCTCCTAGTAGTGGGGCATTTTGGAGCTCTGTTTTTCAAGAAAGTTTTATATTACTACAGAAGCCTGAGGCAATTCACATAAGTCCTGAGAAATCACACACAACTAGCCAGAAATATAACAGTGGAAATTGCTAATCTCTCTGCTTCTGCCAGATCCAGGGTCAAACTTCAGTACCCTAACCAGGTAGGAGATGTTGTGAAATTCGATTTTAGCAGGAGGGTGATCCTCAGGTAAGTCTGAGCTGCCAGTGAGATGCCGTTCCAGAATGCTTTGCTGCTACCTCCCAGTCATGCTACTCTGTTGTAGCAAAAACGTGACATCCTGTGGCACCTTGGAGAGAGAAGAGTCCTCGGGATGGTTTAAGACATAGCTTTTCTCCTGCAGCAGATGTGCTTTTCAATGTATGGGGAGCAATGGTTTGGGGACAGGCAAGCCCCATGCCTTCAGGGACAGTATTCCCAATTGGACGGGCTATTGCCCCAGCCCCGGGCAAGAGGAGAAGGGCTTCTACTCGCTCACTCTTGCAGCTGTTGAAGGCTTCCCTGTTGCCTCGCTGGATGCAAGCCAGCATGGGACTCCCACTGGTTGGTACCACACGCAGATCTTGTTTGGATGTAGCCTCGGTGTTTGGTGGCCCACATGCCTGGATCAGGACATCATAGCAGCAACCCATGAATTCCACATGTGTTTATTTATTAGATTTATACCCCACTTATGAAGAACTCAATGCAGCTTACATAATTCTTCTCCACCTGCTCTCCATCGTATCCTCACCACAATAATCCTGGGCTGAGAGTCTGCCTGAGTGGCCTCCATGGCTGAGCAGGGACCAGAACCCCGACTGCCCAGGCCTCGATCCCACAGTCTTCATCACTATGCCACACTGCCCCAGCTTTTGCAGGTTGTTGCTGGAAACCGGTCCTGCAATTCTTGGGTTGATTAATCCATCCCTGGTCATTAAGCGCCACTGTTACATCTGAACAGTCCCATTGAGCTGCTCTTTGAAGTAAATATGCAGCAATGCAGCTATTTCCTTGGTAAAGTAACAGTGAGAAAGAAAGCTTGAGTGTTGTGGTAAACACAGTTTTCCAACTTCCAGGAAGTTTTCCTTCCCATTGAAAGGAACAATTCCTCCTGTAGGTGGCTTGTAGCTTGCTTTAGGGTTGCAAAGTCACCCTGAAACCAGCAGCCACTCAGCAACATGGGAGGGTCACAGGTATCCCGGGATATCTGTTGCCTCACCACATCCTTACATCAAAAATCAACTGATTGCCACCAACAGATTCAGCATTGAGTAGCTCTGGCCAAGAAGGATTGTTATGATTTCAACAACATGCTGTGCCTTTCTTTAGCCATGTATTTAATTGTTCAGCTTTCAGACAACACACCTTTTCCAGGTGTCTCCATGCTGTGCACTCCTTGTGCAGCTGTTTGTGGGTTCTGGGTGTGAAGCGTATGAAATTAGCCCCTGGAAGTTTCCACTGCTAATCAAAGAAGATATACCTTTGTACATGTTATAATCCTTTCAGAACAGTCATAAGCAGTGACATGGATTGACTTCAGTCTGTGTTCATTGCAACTCTCCCCTTCACAATTTCACATAAAATAGCAATTTCACACTTTTCCTTTAATACACAAATTGGATTATTTTTACTTTTATTTATGCAATGTGCTTCTTGCCATATAAAGTTAATTTGATTTGAACAATTTATAATTCAAAGTATTAAAACAAATTCTTTCCAATTAGCCACCAAACACCAATTATTATTTTCCATAATTAACAGCTTAGCAGTTACTCTTGACAGCAGTAAAAGTATAGGAGGAACAAATTAGCAAGGCATTTAAAATTTCGTCAAGAGAGGGTAGCTAAAGTAATATTTGGAGAAAGATAATGGAGGTTAACCTGCATGTATCGGGAAAAAGTTTCCTTCTTATTTAGCACTTAAGAAAGCAATCCGTGGCAAAGAGCCATACAAAATGCCTGAGTGAAAAGCACCCAGTGAAGAGCAGTTTTTCATCTCTGCAGATGGGAGTGTTGGATGCAATGCAAGTGGCTCAGTACTGTGGTGAAAAGGGAAGCAAATACTTTTTGTGATGTCATCGATCTGGTACCTAAGAGCTGGTGCCGAAAAACAGATCCATCACTTGCTACCTGCAACACTAAGTGGCGGTAATGTGCATATTAGACCTGAAACTCGGAAACCAAAGATAGAAATTTCATCCATTATTGTAATTTCCATATGCTATTGTAAGTCAATAGAGTCATTTCATATCACATTTTAAGGCAATTTTGTATTTTTGAACCACTATGCAAATTGCTATTCGCTCATCCTCCAAATTCATATTTTCCTGTATTTTGCAATGGAACACTTCATTCAAGAACAGGTGATGTTCAAATATATTAGGAAAACTGTTTGCAACAATATGCATATTGGGCAAAGTAGATTAAATATCCTTGGATAATATTTAATAGGAGAAATGTGCACCAAAATGCTTATGAACTGCCATTAAAAAAACATAGAAACAGAGCGAGTCAGAAGGGGCCTCCCGGACCATCTAGTCTGACCTCCGGCTCCAGCCGGCTCCACTCGCGACATGCCCACCATGTGCATGTCCAGCCTGTCTTTGAAAACCTCAACACTGAAAGCAAACCATAGGGAAGACTGCATTTTTTTTAAGTTTCAGGTAATAGAACTTAAAATTGGAAAAAGGAGAAGCTGAGAAAAGAGGAAATGTGTCATTCCATCTGTGCTTACACTTAAAACACAACACTTTTTGGTGGCTGGCTTTCCTACTATCAGTCCTAATGTAGAGAAATCAAATGTTGTGCAACCACATATGAGCCATCAAAAGTGTAAATATAGTCAGGTCTTTGACTTGTGCCAGAGCCTCTATTTAATCCTCCTTTTTTGAAGTGCATCACCTCGATTTTCATTAGGAGTCTTCAAAGAAACTTCATTGCACAATGCAGCTTCTCTCATATCTGCATGGCCTGGTCATTTCTTCCCTCTGTGCAAACATTTTCTGTGGGCTGTACAGTTTCCATTTCTCAGCAGTTATGCTTGTGAGTGGCTGGGCTCATTGGTTTCCTAGGCCTGGATGAACCAGAAACAGGACACAAGCTTGTTACATTATACCGATCATTTCACTATTCTGTCCCAAACCTTCCCTGAACTGTAGCAATCCATGGGTTAAGAGAAGGATGTTCTCCTGCTCTTACACACAACAGGCTGTCCCAGTATGCATTGCTGCCTTCCCTTAAGAGAAAAGCACAACATTATTAGCTAATTTCAGGATAGCTTCTGCAACTAAATAGGTGTTGCTATTGATCACAGTTTGGCTCTCAGAAATCCATGTCTGAGCTGAGGTGTCACCTTGAGCCTCCCAGGTCCAATGCCACCATTTCTGGTCTTTTCCAGTCTGTCTTCTCCCTAGAAATAGACCCTGCGTTGCTCCGACATTCAGTCCTCAGCCCAGAATGCACGTACAGCCATGTGTGTTTCCCTTCGGCACCCTTTCCTCCCCTTTGCTTGTGACTATTAACAGATTCCTTAAGTGGCAAACTTCTCATCAGCTGCACTACAGGGTGATTTCTCCAGCTAACTCACACCTTCTGTGCTGTTAGCACATCAAATTGCTTGCAGGAAAATAATAATAACAACAATTTAAAGAGTTTAAATTTCTCCAGCGCTGCAGCTCTCACCTCTGCACCTGAATATTGAGATTTTGAATGGGTCACATATCTAAGAAAACAGTCATTTTTTGTAATTCCATTTTTTCCTTTAAGATGCAAAATAAAAAAGATACTGATGATAAAATGTTAAAGATATTTAAGGCAACAAATACGTTATTATTTATTTATTGTATTTGCATCCAACTTCTTCCCACATAATCTTCCTCCTCTTTTCCATTTTCTCCTGAAAGCAAGAACCTCGTGAGGTGGGTGAGCCTGGGCATCTGAGGCTGGCATAGAATCACCCTGCGAGCCCCATGACCGAGTGGGGCTGAGAGCCGGGACCGTCTTCGCATGTAGCAGGCCTGGAAATGATTCAGGTAAGGTATTTTTTCAAAATGTGCACATCCCTGAATTTTATAATGGAACTGCCAAATTACAATAAATGCATCAGATATGTTTATTTTACAGGAGAGTACAGACAAAATGGGTAAAATGCTGGAAATTAGCTTAAAATGCGATATATTGTGAAAATTATGGTAGGAAAATGAGTGAATGGAGAAATTGCTTGAAAAATATTGTATATATCAATCAAATCTATTATAAAATTTGAGCATGATGGGAAATATAAGCAAGTGGGAATATTAATTTTTGTGCAGGCTTTTAAAAATACCCTCTGTCTTACTGACACAGCAAACTTAAACTTGAAAAATTCTCAAAGTGCAAAATGAACCAAATTTAGGACTGGAGACTGACTGATTAATCTTTGCTTAGAGAGGAAGGGCTGCCCCTTGTGTTGCAGAATAACTACAGGTGATCATTTCCAGGGGCACTTTAAGCACATGCTGAGACGAAATGACTCTAGTCAGAGGCTCTGAGGTGGGCCATGTGATGGGAATGCACACCCTTCCCTAAAATAAATAACAGCACCCAAGTCCAAGCAAAGAGCAACACAATTAATTTATCTGCTATTGAGGAAGGCACATTCAGGAATCGAAGCCATTTAAGGCCATCTTTCATCTGCAACTCTCTGTGCAGTTCTGTAAGGATTTTTCCTCTCGTGGTGCACAATGAGAATGATTTATACACTTTTGCAGGTTTTAAGAGTGTGGCAGTTTCCAACCTTTGGTTTTGGTAACTGCCCTTTGGTAAATCCATGGGGAGTGCCTTTGGGGAGGCAGAGAGTTGGGGCAGGGCTGGAAAATGGCAGCTCCCCCCGCCCCGTGTTTCTTGCCATGGTTCTCCGTGGTCGCCACTGCCACCACTTTGCTGCCAAATTCAGCAGAACCCTGGTGGAAGCACAGGAATGTGATGTGTGGGGTGGGGTGGGGTGGGATAGAAAGTGGCCTGTGGTGGGAATGGCAGGGTTGAAGGTGGCCTCCCAAAATCCTAGCTATGATTGAGAATAATTCCACTCTAGAGGCAGAATAAATTGTAGCTGTTGAAGTTCTTCTGATCCTGTATCCTATTGGGTTCCTCCTTCATCTTCGTATCGAAACTCTACCACCTCTAGTGAGAACGACCTTGGAGCAGCAGGTACCATCACCTGTAGCCTGTAGTTAATTCATACATGGGGCTTCGTACCTCACCCAAGGGCTTCATATAGAGTGTGGTTATGCCTTTTGTGTAAATATAGGTTCTGTTAAGATGCAACATGGGACTGCTTTGCTAGTTATTGTTATATGACTAAGTGTTTAATGCTGGACTTTTGATGTTTTATAAAGTCTTTTGTATGGTTTTATTGCCTGTAATCCACCCAGGGAGCCATGTGGCTAATGGAGAGAGCTAAAAATATCAAACAAATAAAGAAATAATAAACGAAGTGAAATCCAGTGACAAGCTGTAGCTGTGAAAAACCTCTTGAAAATCAGCATTCGATTTCTCAGGGATGTTTTATCCTCCCTTGAGATTCTTCAGCCCTTCTGATTGAGCAAATGCCCCAGATTTACCAAGAATTTTATTCAGGGGGACATTTCCTTAGCCTATGGTGGAAACAAACATTTTTGGGCAGTGGCAACAAAAACATTGGAGAAGCTCTTGAGTTCTGTCTGCACTGAGCAAGAGGACAAGTGTCACACAATCCCACGCTTCTCCACGGATGGGAGCCTCTCTCCATGTGTCAGAGCTCCCAAGAAGACATCAGAGCTTATCTTTACACACTGAGGTAAGTCCAGAGAAATGGAATAATCCTTTTTCTTTAGGCTGGTGAAGCTGGATCACCTTGTGGTCTAGCAGCCTCCCCCGACCTTGTCTCTCTGGGTGCTTTGAACTTCTTCATCACCAGCCAGCAAGGTCAATGGTTAGTGATCCTGAAGGGTCCTGAGTACAGCTGGAACACATGTCCTGAGAAGCAGGGACCTTTGGCCTTGGTTCATGACTTCCAGACCTACTGAGCTCCGAAGCACCTGGATTTCACCAGCCTGGATAAATAAACGATACTCTGCAATTAAGAGCCCTTGCTTTTCCTAATCATCTAGACTATTTGGGCAGCACAAGTCAATTTGATTTGTACAAAACAGCCTTTTTCTATTGGGATTCTCCTCTGCAAGACTTAATTTCCCAGCAGAGTGTTAAGCCACTGATGATTTTTCTTTTATAATTAAGAATTATGTACCTAAAACCTTAAGATTTACCAAGCAGATAGAGTTGCTGCCAATGCATGATTCACAGCAGCATAGGAAGTGTCCTCTTTGGGTCACGATAGCTCAACATGATTCATAAGCTACGATAAAGCACTGTGCCGTCACAACGCCGTACATCCGGCATGGTGTGCCTCATTATCTACCAAAATCTTTTCACAAATAACAGCAGGCCAGAAGTGACTTTGTTAATGCTATTCAGTCACATAAAACCAATCCATTACGGCCCAGTGCCAAGTGTTAATATGATGTTATTTAATCTAACATATAAGCTCACGCAGGCATTCATTCTAAGAGGAATCCAATGCGGCAAGACACTCACTGCTTGCGTGGAAGGGGGAGTGCAGCACACTCCCTTCTCCTTTCCAGTCCTCCCTTTCACCTTTGGTTTGTGGCCACAGATTATCCACCGCAAAACTTGCCTGAAAGTAGATTCCGGTATATACAAAGACCTACAATCAAGTCTATGGTTTTCTATTATCGTATCATCGGATGCTGTGCCTTTTTATTTCCTATTTTACTTGTGGGTTGTCGTGAACCATCCCGAGATGCCAACAGATGGACAGACACTAAAAGCTTCAAATAAATAAATAAATAAAATATACAGAATGTATGCATGAAGATCAGAATGGGGCCAGAAGGCATGACCTCAACCCATTCACATCATCATCATCATCATCATCATCATTAAATTGCAAGTGAACATTTCTACACCAGCACTCGCCATGAAAAGCAGCTGGTTCTTGCTGTTGCCCTTGTCATCAGGCAGCGCTCCTGTAGAGCAGCCAATCACATCTCCTCAGGGGAGCTGTATTTATTTATTTATTTATTTATTTATTTATACATACATACATACATGTATTTATAGGTCACCTATAACCTCTGGGGACCTCCTAGGCAGCTTACAATACATAATGCATGTGTAGCAACCATTCTTGGTATCGCCTAGGCAGCCATGTTTGGGCCAATGGGAATTTCTCCAGGTAGATCCTCCAGGGGAGTCTTCTAGTCTGGCTTTCATCCATGGCATTTCCATGCAAATGGCGCCTCCTCCAAGCCTGGAGGTAGCTGATCCCACACTACGTCTTGAAATGCTCACATGTATGCCATGGCACTATTTTCCGGGGCGAATGCATATTTCATGAAGTCTTTGCACGCACTGTGCTGAAGAGAACACTGGGTGAGAGCTCAGATACATAATGTCAGAATCAGTACGAAACCCCACGTAGACAAAAATACCAGAAGAAGCTCTCTACCGACGGGTGAGAGAAATTGTGAATTTTCTGTGGTTGGTCTTGAAATACACATTTCTGAATTGACCATAAAGAAACAAGGGAGGAATAACTGGGAGAGGTGAATACAAAAGCTGCAGGAGATTATTTAAAGTATCGATTGTTTTAACCGAGTCTCCATTGTGGGAAAAATGTGGGCTGCAGATTGCAGCACTGTGAGATGTGGCATATGACTCATATAATCACATAAGGAAAGAATCCTATGCATGTTTAGATAGCAAAATCTCCTCTGGCCCTCAGCAATCCTCAGCCAGCCTGCCCCAGCCCTCAATGACTTAGGCTGCTCCCATTCAGGAGCAATTGCAATACGTTCAGCAGAGCTTGCTTCTGAACCCCCATGGCCAAAAAGGAGAGAGAATTTCCTGACCAATTAAAACCAAAGTGAAGTTATTTCTTGATTTGTGCTTTTGCTTCCATGTTAATGTGTTAGGAAATTCTCTCCATGACCCAGCTTGCATCTGAATAGACATACTGGCCAGAAAGTTCAGTGTCAGCATATGTTCTAATATCAGAGATTTTCAAGCTATGCAAGATAGTTCCATGCAATTGGAAAGGTTCACTTCACATCACCCCATCCTCAGTTTTGCTTCCATTGATTTTTCAACACCTCACATCAAATGCTATGATGGATACACTGCAAACCACTTCAGAGCACTAGTAATGATAATACCATTACTTTATGTGTAAAAGGACAATGGTATCCACGAACCCTTTATGCAGTACAGCACATTTGGTTAGATAGGGTTTTTTAAGTAGTGTAATTATTGTTTTTTTATAATGTATTTATTTACTGTTGTTGGCCATCCCGAGGCTTCTTTGCAAGGGGGCGGCATATACATTTGTAAATAAATAAAAAATAAATAAATAAGCTTGGTACTGACCATCATGTGCATACGTTCAAAGGAAAAAGTCTTATGGAGCAAGCTGGGGAAAGAATAAAATGATGCATGCTATGGTGAAATAAAATTATGTAGTCAATGGACTTACGGAAGAATTTGCACCTTTCAAATTGTGGCTTATATAAATAATATATGTCTCAGAAGAAGAGGAGAAGGAGGAAGTGGAGGAGGTAAGCAGGTCATTCATAACTTTTCCTGTAAATTAAGTCATGACCTACAAGCTAGGTTAGGATCAGCAAGGCATTAGATTTGTGAAAAGCAATAGAAGGAAATAACACTTGGATGCTTTGTTGAAACCAAAAGTAAAAAGCTGATGAGGCACTTCAAGTAACCTGATCATCAGCTCTCTCTGATCTTGACCTTGGAAATAAACGGACTATCTCTAGCAACCTAATCTTCTTGTTTATCTTGGATGACAGTCTGGAAATCAAAACTGAACCTTTTTGAAATGTGTGTTTCCTAAATGCTTCCCTTATCTCATTCGTTGTCACCAAACTCTCCTCCATGCAATTTACTGTATGGGCAGCTTCCAATTGCCAGTTATTAGAAAGAAGCTATTCTTGGATCATAGGATAACCTGCAACCTGATGTTTGGTAACAGAGACCATGTGCAAATTCAACCTCATATTTTGCCAGTTTAAGGACTGTCCGGTTGCTTGTGTATCTTTTTTGTAATATTTAAATTAGTAGTTGTATTTTCCACTATCACTGCTTCTTTCATTCTTTTCTTTGGTATAGCTCTGTGTGTGCGTTTGTGTATGTGTATGTGTGTGTATGAACAGAAGTAGCAAATATGTCAATACTGATGTAGGAACTATTTTCTTTATTGTGTGAGTGAGGAGGGATGAATCTTGAAGAAAAGGGTGGGAACAGATTAGCTTCATCTTTGTACAGGGTGAGTTCCTTGTGACTGTTTATAGGAATCCACAGGTTTTGTTAAACCCATTTTGTCTGTGTTAAGTCCATTCTTACTTTCATTTTGTCATTTCCTCACTGACAGAAATAAATTGTATTAATGATCAATTATTTCCTTTTGCAAATATGTATAATGCAAAAATTGTCTTAAAAGTTTCTTTAAAAAAAAAAGCTGGTCTATAAGTCTGCAGAAATGGCACGATTTGAAGGGGAGGGGAGGAGGGCAAGGAACCAGTGTTTTTAATTTCTTCCCCAAAATACAAATGAAGACAATAGAGGCCACTAAAGTCCTGTTCCTCATCCGTCCTATTCAAAAAATAATTTCAACAGCATATGACAATGAAAATAGAACATGTTCATATTTGCCTTTTTATTTCAACTAGGAGGAGAAGGAGAAGGGGAAGGGGAAGGGGAAGGGGAAGGGGAAGGGCAAGGGGAAGGGCAAGGGAAGGGCAAGGGCAAGGGCAAGGGGAAGGGGAAGGAAAAGGAAGCAAAGACTGAAACAGAAATTCAGTCCACTCTGGAATCCAGTCTGCTGTTCAGTTCCCAGAAATCCAAGCTCGTTTGAATCCACTGAGCATTTTCCTGGCTGCATGTTTGCTATCACATGACTGGCCATTAGTTGCTCTGTAATGGAGAGGCTGGGCTGCTGGTTTCAGCAGGTCCCAGAGCTGTCCACAGGTCATGGGTCCAAGGACACTGAAGGACCTGCCACTGAAACTGCCAGCCCACATGCCCTGGAAATTCCTGCTGGGATCAGGGCTCCCTTTGACTCTAGGCCAGCCACCTGCCACCTCATCTCACTTTCACTGGCGTTGCAATTTGGGCATTGTAAGATGGCAGGCAGCTGATGCAGAGGAGAACCAAATACCTGGTAAGGACATCGCCTGTGCTGCAGCCACTCATTCTCACCTGCAAGATTCTCCACTGGGTGCCGGGGCTTCTCAACAGGAGGTCTCTTCTGTGCATCAGCCCCTGTCAGGTTGCCACAGCCCCCTTGTTTTAGTCGTGCATTTCTCCCCGTTTGACTTCTTTTTTGACACAGACTCATTTCAGAACCACACATTTCCCAGGGAGGGTGGGAAAAATGACATCGTTGCTGTATAGGTAAACCAGCTTTTGTGTCCCTTCTCCATGCGCACAGATGTAAATTTATGTGGAGCAGGTTGGGCTTAAGGGTACCACTATCTTGCTTCTCTTCCTGGCCCCGATCCACAGGAAGTGTTCAGAGCCATTCTGAAGACATATTATGAATTTTCTTTTGTCCAGGGCTACTGCAGTTGCCCATTATATCCATTTCCGTGTTTATATTAAATTATCTTCCCCAGTATAGTAACACTTCTATGCTGCTTTTTGTAGAAATGAGAAGGAAGCATGCAGTTCTGTGTCAAAACCCATGATGCTCATCCTTGGCTAGTCTTTCAGAGCTAGCCAGCTTTCAGAGCTCTAAAAGCAATGCACACTCTCCTTTTCTGAAATCCCGAATTAATTTTACATTGAATTCAGATTCCATTCCAGCATCTTCTGTAGCATTCTGTTTTCAAGCTGTTCAAGTGTCATTTTTATCTGCCTTGAAAGATGTTGTTTCAGCTGAGTGAAAGTGATATTTTTGCCCTGTACCCAGCAAGGTAAAATACTATTAATATATCAGCTACTAGAGATGAAACTCAGTGGACAGAATTCTTCAGCATTTATAAAATCACTTTTATTTAGAATGAAGGCTGTTGGTTTCATCTGTCCATTCTTGTGCAGCACCTTTTTTCTAACCATGTGCAACTGCTTGCTTGTGTATATTGAATACTTTAAAGCTAATCAGGTATTGTATAGAGATGCAACAAGATCCTTGTTTTTCTGTTTTTGAGAGAGAAGTGGGCGGGGGGGGATTGCAGTGATGAGAGTATGCCAAATATGCTCTCCCCCCCCCAAAAAAAAAGAGCAGAGCAGAGCAAGTCTACAACATAGAATTAAAGCTATGCTGGTCTACTCAGAAGATTGTCTAGTCGAATTTAATGGGGCTTACCCTAGTTAGCATGCATAGGGCTGCAATCTAAGTTTGACTGCTATGCACATGTGCTTAAGAGTAAGACCCAAAGCACTCAATAGATCTCCTTTCAGAGTAGACAAAGTCTTGGGCTGTAATCCAGGAACCCTCCGTGAAGGATATTGGGAGGGTGAGTACCCGGAAGAGGGCCTTTTCTGCGGTGGCGCCCCACCTATGGAATGTGCTCCTCAGAGAGGTCCGCCTGGCGCTGTCATTATTTGCTTTTTGGCACCAGGTGAAGACCTTTTTATTTGAAAGTTATTTTAACTGTTAATTTATTATTATTGTCTTTATAGATTTTAATATATAGTCGAGATGGTACCAGTTTTTAAATTATTGATTGTATTTTGATGTTTATGGATGTTGTGAGTCGCCCCAAGGCTTTGTTGTGATGGGGGCGGCATAGAAATGTATTATTACTATTAATAATAATAATCCAATTGCACAGGGCAGGAGACAATAATCTTTTCTTTTGAACAATAAACTGGGGAAATATGGAAAATAGCAGATCACCTACCACTTTGGTATTGAAAAACTGGACAGTATGGAGGCATTGGTAATTGCTAGCCAAGTACCAAGCACAATAGCAAATGACTTTGCATTTGATTGGACATAACAGTGTTTTTGTCAGCATTAATATTCTTAATATTCTACTAGAATATTGTGGAATATTGTGGAATTTATGCTTCTGTGGGTACATGTCTCAAACAGACAGGTAAGACATAAATATCCCTAGAAGTCATCAATGCAGCCCCATGAGGAGAACGTCGAAGTTAGTCTTCCCAATCCAAGACCCTCCTGGCCACTGGCAAATCTTGATGGCAAATGATGGGCACTTTAGTGCAACACTCTAGTGGCCACCAAGTGGAGGAGATGCAGGTCCTCAGGTAAATAGCTCTCTGATCCAACTATTGGATTAAGCTATTGAAAAATCGACTGCTTTTTGTCCCAGTTGTAAGTGGAGGTAATTGTGCCAACCCAACTGAAATGGATGGGCTGAGGATCAGGCTGGTCAGGTCCAGGTGAGTTGGCTACAATAGCAGGTGGCATGCTCCCTGGGAAGCAGGGGTGGAGGGACCGGAGTGGGGGCAAGGTGCTGGAGCGCAGGGCTCGGAGGTTGCCATGTGTGTCCCTGTACTCCCTGCTCTCGCCCAGGGCTCTTGGATACGGTGTGGGTGGCTTCCGTGTCAGCTATGCTGAAGTACATGCAATGGGTTGCCCTTTACTTCAGCCTGCAAATTGTCTTAAGCCACCCCCAAAATCTAAACGTGGGCAGTCCCACAATTCAAGATGAAACTGGTTGGCCAACAGTCAGAGACAATTTAACTATTTGATTCTGCAGTTCAAAAACCACCAGGCCATGCCCTACAAAGACAGGACAAGCCAGCAAGCCAAGCTTGGCATTCTGCATTGATTAGGGGATGGACCCTGTGACCTGATTGGCCCCTTTCCAACGCCACTACTCTGTGAGTCTATGAACACATACATAGAAGGAGAGAGAGAGTGAAAAGGAGACGGAGAGAGAGATAGTACAGGAGTTCAGATGCAGCTGCTTCTGCATCTTTGCTCCAAACTTTTCTCCATTGAACTGACAGTGGCGATTGTAATCACATTTCCTCCTGAACCTAAGAAGCAGGTCAAAGGATTAATTATCCTGAAGAAAAGCTGGGGAGAACTCACAAATGCAGCAGAAACCCTTTCTTCAAAGGTTGTTATGAACAACAGCCCATGTTCCTTACCACGCCTGTGTCCCCAAAGTACAAATGGCTGCCTGACAGCAACTTGTGGAAACTGTTGGGGTGAATTATATTAATTCTGGGAAGGTATTTCTTCAGGAAGTGCACACCTGGATTGCAATTGTGTTTTTTTTTATAATAAGTTTTATTCAAAATAACCCTAATACAAAGAAAAACTAAAAACAACATCAATCATCAGAAACATTGGGCCTGCTGGGTCAGCCCCCACATTTTTTCTATTTATGATAACTTAAAAACATATTTGAATCTATATGAAGTTCTATTTCTCTAGCCAATAATAAAAAGAGTCCCAAGTTTGATAGAAGTCAGTATCTTCTTTCTCCTTCAATGACAAAGTCAATCTGTCCATTTCTGCACAGTCCAGGATCTTTTTTAAGATCAGTTCATCGGTGGTGGTTCTTCACTTTTCCAGTGTTGGGCAGATTGCAATTGCATGCACACAAACCAGGAAAGGACCCTGTTTAACTCAATGGGTGGATTCTGAATAGAGACAGAGCTGCAGTGCTTGAAAAATTAACACAACCACAA